>CM036920.1:9090000-10457500 GCA_020800305.1 Porphyrio hochstetteri
AACACAGAAGTACCCCCAAGCCCACACCAGAATGGGATCCCATCACACTAGGTGTTGCACAGATGAGAAACACAGCTAAAGAGCTCCCAATCTAAAATTGCTTGTTATTTCAATTTTAATAAATCTAGCCCCAGATATCATAAAACCTGGCGTCGTAAGTGTTTTCTCCTTGTAGCAATTAAATGACAAAGGCAAGAAGCTACTTCAGAGCCTCTCTTTATTGCAACTGCTTGGGATGCTGTTAAAGTTCATCACAACACAGGGGCTGAAAAGAGAGAGACAGCAGTCAGCAAATTACCAAGCTGCCAACAGGAAAGCCTTCATCTCGCTATGTTCTTAAGTCTGACTTTCTTCTAATTCTGTCTGAACAGGACTGAGTCTTTTTCCCATCATGTGATGGGTCAAAAATACATATACTTGTTAGAATGCAATTTGGATAGAAGGAGCAAAGGTCAGGGAATATGCTTTCATTATTCACCATAATAAGACTGTGAGACTTGTAGAAGAAAGATATTAATAGCACTGAAGAGGGAGTTGCTTGGCTGGCCGCTGCGCACAGTCCAGCTGTGCTGTATGAAGGCAGGACCAGGACGAGAGGCACGGGCTGAGGGTACCCAGGGCCATCCAACATTACAAGGGATGCTCTGCACCTTGACGGATGCTCTGCAGAGCAAGAAGCCCCTGGTACCCAGTGGGACTGGACTTGCAGCATCCTTGTTAGGAAGCCCTGATCCCTCAGAGGGAAGCCATGCATATATGAAACATCACACTGCTCTAAGGCCTGGAGACAAGGGAGGCAACAGTCCCTCTCTCTCATCACACATCCAGTGATAGGCAGCAATGACCCCTCAGGCCTCAAGGACTCAGAGTCTGCATTTTAGAAGGTGGCAGAGAAAGGTGAAATACTCATGTCAACCACATCCCTCTCTGCTCTGATGTGCACATGCTGTTGAGGCACACAAATGCCACCTGTGAGAACACATCCTTCAGGAAAAACTGAAATGCAGACTTGCAAGATGGTTTTAGAAATGTCTACAGCTTTAACCTAAAGTATTACTCTAATAGTGGTGTTTAATTGGCATAACAAGTGGAATTATAAGCAACTTACTATGGGTAGGATTAGACTAAGGATTTTAAATGATACTTCTTATGTCCTATTAAATACTGCTGTTGGGGTAATGTAGGTCTTTCAAAATTGTGGTATTGCAATGCTACTGTGGCCTTGAAGAGCTAAGCTGTCCTGGATACTTATGCTGCAATTACCTCCGCTAGCACAGACTTCCAGTCGTGGAGGACCTGTCCTCTTCAGATGCTCCCTCAAGGGTAGAATTTCAAAGACTTTGGCAAACTGATAAGACACCTTGCACCCTTCCTGCCCAAGCTGTGCTTTTTCCTATAAAAGACTTCCATTTCAAGGCCATCATTCTGGTACCTATCACCACAGCCAAAATTCACTTTAAATGAGCAGGCTTCGAGAGAAAAGAAAAATCAAGGTGTTTTAAGTCTTTGTATAAAGCAGCAATTCCTTTCCTCAAGGACAGTATTTTATCTGCTGCATAATGAGATGAAGAAATCCCATCAGACTAAAGCAAGAGTTAAAAGCGCTGCAAAAACTGCTCCAGGTTCCCAAAAATCACTCTGAATCTCTACAGCGTGGCTTCAGGAGATGGTTTCATCTTTCAGCATATAAAAGCCCTGCAGGCCTCTTTTGGTTTATAAATGGCCTAAAAACATAGGGAAAGCCATGTCCCTCCTGAGCTCTCGCATATCTGACTTCATTAATGACCTGTACGAGGAAGACTTTTCCAGAACACCAAAACCAATAAGTGTGTGGAGACAAGGGAAGATGATTCTTCCTCTGTGTGCAGAGGAAAGACTGCTCCAGGGAAGGACGGTTCCACAAACTGTATTATTACCTTTAAGATTGCTTTAAATGTGAAAAGGTCCAAGTATTCCCACTTCTCTTTAGCAAAGCCATGAATGATGTGCCACGGCCTCAGTTCAGCATCTCGGCTGCCACAAGGAAGCAAACCCAACCTGGAGATCACTCAAAAGTGGGTTACAGATCTCTTGAAACAATCCTTCTACAAGAACAGCAATAATGACATTATGAGACTAAAAGTCTCCAGTCAGAGACCCTGAGGTATTTAGCTCAAGCCTCCTCTGTACCCAATTTTAGCAGCCCTGAGCTTCTGCAAGTCAACAACTTCTGTAGACATCAAGGTGCTCAATGGCCCTGAACTAAACCAGAGGCCAGCTAGCTCTGGATGGCTGAAACAAGCACCTAAAAGTCATCCACACCTATTAAAACTTCTGGCTTTAACGTCCATCATTCACTTACAGTTTTAAAAATCCTTAAGTCTGCACAACTGGCACAAACCCCCCCCACCCCCCCCACCCCCCCACCCCCCGCAAGGTCAATACCTCAAGGAAAGCTGCTTCTTCCACCCTGAAAAATACTGTTTCTTCCTCAGGATGCTACTGTAACACCAGTAACAGTGTTACCAGAGTCACCACAGACTTTCAGTGGCTGAATTCGGTTGGGAACAGCCACAAAGGAGCTCTGCTTTCCACAGGACAAGCTTCTTTGCTGCAACCCTTGCCATAAATTGGGCACAGAGGTGTTGTTCTTGGGATCTGCCTGGGGAATTTGTATGCAGGAACTAGTATGTCCCGTGCACTGGGACAAAAAGCATCGTCTTGTGTGTCATAAATTGCATGTTTTGCTGAAGGTGGGGCTCTGAATCCAAAAACTTGATGGGTTTTTTCCCCCCTTTGATATATCACTTGGCCTACAGAAAGAAAGCGCTTCCCCCAACCTGGTCTTGCTTCTGTCCTCAGATCATGACATGCATCCATATTTCTATTCAATAAACCAACTTGGCTTTCTCAAAGCAAGCAACTGTTCAGATCAACGTGCTACAAAAAAATACAAACTGAGAAGTTGTAGATGCAACTGCAATTAAACAAAACAAACCAAAACCAAAACAAAAAAACCCAAAACCAGACTGCACAGCTCACAATAAGCTTGGAGATTTAGTGAAGGTCTTGTGGGTTGGCCAAGATCCACTTATGAAATTGCCTAACTCCAAGGAAAATCAATGGTGCATTGTGGTGTATGTGTCTGCAAGAGCAGCAAAGAGCCCACCCCTGGCAGGGTTCAAGGCCAGGTTGAATGAGGCTTTGGGCAACTTGATCTAATGAAAGGTATCCCTGCTCATTTCAGGGGGGTTGGAACTAGATTATCTTTGAGGTTCCTTCGAACCCAAAACATTCAGTGATTCTATGGACTCTAGGTATGTGAGTTCCTACCAGACATAGGGGCAGCTTGGGGGGCAGGGGTGGAAAAAGACCATCACCATGAGAGCATCCTGAAGGCGCTGGGGTCTGTAGCAGCTCCCTTCTGCCCATGACACAAGGTTTCCTTGAGCTCTGATGCTCACCCCAGGTTTTGAAACAGCAATTATTTTTTTTCTTTCCAATTTTACTTTTCTCCTTGTGATGCAAAGACAGCCTGGCCCAAATCTGAGCTCTGCTTTAGTAAGGCAAGGCACAGACGCCCTAAAGTTCAAACTGTCACTGATTCCTATGTCCAAGATTAGGTCCATTAAACCCATGGATATTTGCAGACAGTTTTTCACACACTCTTCAAGTGAAAGCTGGAGGATTTATCAGCAGCCCTATCGCCAAGAATGGAGAATAAGGAGAAAAGGGTCAATGGTCCTTGCCTCTCCTGCCCACAGCATTGCAGCATGCTGCAGTCCAGCCACATTTCACACCCCGTATCCCCACGGCACTGCCCAGTGTTAAATACAGCTGCAAAGTTAGCATTAAAAATAATAGCATGGAGGAGAGTGAGAGTTATAGAGAAGGAGAAAAAGTTACACTTTCAGCTGAGATTTAAAGCAAGCTGCTGAGTCAATGAGGCAGAGAGGGAGTGGGAGAGCAGAGGTGCAATAGCTACTCTGTCTTCAGCCATGAAAGGGAAAGATGAAAAAATTGGCACAGAATTGCCCTCCTTAATTTTATAGCCTGTTGTACATACCTCATCCATCTCGTGGCTCAGCTCGCTCAGCCTGCACTGCATTCCCAAAGCCCTCCATGCCCTGCAGAGATGGACACATCCCCTCCTTAACCACCCCCCAGAGACCAAACCACAGAGGAGCAAACACACAAGGAGAGCCAAGGCTCGACCCAAGCTCCATGTGGCACCCATACAAGCAACCTCAGCTCTTCCCAAGCTCGACATTCCCCACTTTGCAGCAATATACATCCTTTTCTATTAATTTGCTCTCCCAGTGTGCTTATTATTTAAGCTCTGCATTACTTAACTCTCCAACGTGTTTTGAGACACAGTTTGCAGAAAAGGCACTACGCAAAATAAAATTGTATCTTCTGTTGTAATTTGTTTCGGGGGCTAATTACCAGTTTTATTGGGTTTCTGAGTATGAACGTGTGCTGCATATTATGTACAGCACAGCTGCATACCAGGAAAGTGATCCTTTGAGCATTAAAAGTTTCATACTTTGTTTTTAAAACAGTACGGGAAAGGGAAATAATAAATGGTCATTAGGCATTGAACAGATCCCATTTTTCAACCTGGATTTTCTTTTTTTTTGGTTTAGTGTCAATATCTGGGTTTTCCCCACAGTCCCTACTGAGCCTGGCACAGTCCTTCAGCACACCAAAGCTCCACCAGACCTGGGTTAAGCAGCTACCGAGCGCGTCACACCACAATGTTCATCTTAAGGAGAGCTGGGGATAACTGAGTTTCAGCAGCACTTTCCTAAAAGGAGGGTTCCATCTGTTGCAGCCTCCCAGGAGGTGAATAAAGACCAGCAGCTATGATGGCTGCAGGGAACCAGCCCCTGGGAAGAGTGAAGCCGAGCCTGCCATGGGGGCTTGCTTGCTTCAAAGCCTTGCACTTGCTGCTGCCACAAGCACTTTGAAATGAGCTAAGCCTAAAGAGGGCTTTATTAGGATTAAAACACTTCTGTCACTCATCTTAAACCAATATGGAATAATCTCTCTGTGATGGGTTGCTAGGTATCAATGCAAAGGGCTTTGAATTCATGGGGCAGCCACATCCCATGTCTTGCTGTCCAGATGCCAGCAGAAGCAAAACTGAAACCACACATGGGAATACGCTCCTAAACCTGGAATCGGTTTCGGCACAGCTCTAAACCTCCAAAGTTGTAAAAAGGAGAAACACACAGAGATGTGCCTTTTTTCTTGGCAAAAGGGAAAGAAAACTTCTAAACTTCTCTTTTGCTGAGGAAGAAAAAAAACCAAAGAAAAAAAAACAAAGAAAAAAAAAACCCAAAAGAGAGAAATGCACTGAGGGATGTCTGTGCAAAGACTCATTTACAGCACAAGAGGAGAAAAAGGCCTTTTCTACATTCCAAAATAATAATAAAATAGTTCCCCTTGATGACACAAGCAATGGCAAGGGTACGCAAGGAGGGCAGGACAAGGGTGCATGCCCAGGGATGCTCCATGGGACCAGGCACTGCAGAACCTCCCTGCTCTGAGCAAACACTTCCCTCCTCATAAGTCCCCCCTGCTCACGAGCGGCTGTGTATGATTAACTTGCATCAGACTGGAGACAAGAAAACTGTCCAGAGAGGGTGTGCGGCCGCAGGAAAGCCTTCCCAGAGCAGGGCTGATGGCATCTTGGCAAGCAGAGCCCTGGGGAAGAAGCACATCCCGCTGGCAGCCCGCCACTCCATCCCTCCCTCCTATTAACACGTCGGCCCTTTGCTATTCAGAAAGCAAAAGGCCAGAGATTTATTTTTACAACATGGTGTTAGTTTTTCACAGAGGAATAAAAAGAAAAAGTATCAGCAAAACAACCTATGTGTGTAAAGTCACGATTTATATCCCCCTGAGCAGAGTGGTGCCAGGGACCAGGTATTTTGTGAGAGACCAAATGCACGTGGGACCTTGGAGTAGTGAGGATGGCATCACCCCCAGTGAGGGACAGTGCCTAAGCCAGGGAACCGGTACTGATAGAAGTGATCAGAGGTGATGGAAGAAGTCCCATTGAGGTGTGGTGGAAGCACCAGGCAATACTGCTCATGCTTTCCACGACCCCTGGGTGCAGGTGCCCCAGCCACATCCCTTGGGGACAGTCAAAGCACAGCCGCAGTCGTGGTTTTGAGGGACGGTGCCTCCCCATGCAGCTCTTACTGTGCAGCCAGGCTGCCCTGCATCTCATCATCCCCTCCAAGGGGCCTGTCCCTGTGACAGCTCAGCCAGTGAAGCCCAGACAAACACCATATTCCCAGGAGGGAATGAATTAGCAGTTCTGCTGCTAATTCCGGTTTAATTCCCGTGACGGATGAAGCACGAGCTCCTGCCTACACCCTCCTTGGCTCCTGCCCTGGCCAACCCAAGCACTGCTGAGGAATTATTAATTTGGGAAGATTAATTTGGGATCTGAAGAATTGCAGCCAAACCTGCTGCAGTGGGAAAAGAGACATGTGCCTCCAGGCCCCCTCCAATCTCACCCACTTGTCTACCACCGTGACCTTTTAAACCATTTACCCTTTTATACATCCTTCATGTCTCATCCTGCTTGTGCAGTCGGCAGCAAAAGCATCTGCACTGTGGCAGCTCAGCCCATCACCATCACAAGGACTCCCAGAAACACACCCCCTGAAAAGGCCATTATAGCCACGGCGCTCAGATGGGGAGCACTCCAGGCCCACAGAGCCACCCCTTGCAATGAGGAAAGGCCATTTGTCCCATGCCCAGCAAGTCTGTGTAATCCTTATCACTATGTCTCACTGTAGCACAGAGAGCTTTGGGGGGAAAGAGGGGCTGGGGCCGAAGAAAAAATTGAACGTTTGCAAAACAAGCAGGCTGCAAACATAAAAATTGCATCAGGTCCCTGAACTATCACAAGCTAGCCCAGGGGAGCACCCAAAATCATCCACCTTAAGTGAGTCCTGCACCAACATACAGGAGAGAAGCAGGGGCTCAGTAAGAATTGCTGTCCCAGCCACTGTAAATGTAGGAATTGTGCTGCAGGATGAGGATGCATCTCCTTCTCACCTCCATAACCCACACCAACACAGCCAGAGGGGCACATGCCTTTGTGAGCATAACCCTGCCCACCCTGCAGCCTTGATCCATGCCACAGTGAGACCTCCCTCTTCTCATCAGTTCTGCTCTTCCCATCAGTTCTGCTCTTCCCAGGCCCTTACAGCCCCAAGTCAGAAGACCATTCCTTAGCAAATCAAAACCGTCTGCCACCTGTAACACAGGGCACTGCGGTGTAATTACAAGGTGTCTAACAACAAGCCTTTTCTACCCTTGTGGAGCTCCAAAAATTACCAATTTCATGGTTGATTTTTCTCTCTGCTCATTTCTTCCTGTAATTCACACCCCTCACGCTTCCCTGCTCTCCGGTGAGAGGATACATTGCAGCAGGGATGTTCAGAGGTTCAAAGAGCTGCCTGGAGCCTTGTGACAGGACACGTGTCTCTGGCTGTGAGCATCCCAGAGCACGAGTGTTCTCCTTCCAAGTGTAGCAGAGACACGCGAGCGCCATGTGCACACAGGAATGGCATCTGCAGAGCCCGCACAGGATCCCTGGAGCATGACATCAGTAACTGCAGGCACAGGAGCTGAAGGCACGCAGTGCTGTTCTTCCCAACCTCCCATTCACTGCACCATGCCCTAGAAATATAGTGAGCCCAACACCAGACCCAGATGCTTCCCAAACACTCTTCACAGGTCCTCACAGCCAAGATATTTCTCCAAATCCCCAATCTTATAGAGCCCTCTGAGGGTGGGGAGGTCCTGGCACAGGGTGCCCAGAGAAGCTGTGGCTGCCCCTGGATCCCTGGCAGGGTTCAAGGACAGGTGGATGGTGCTTTGGGCATCCTGGCCTGGTGGAGGGTGTCCATGCCCATGGCAGGGTGTGGGACTGTGTGATCTTTAAGGCCTCTTCCAACCCAAACCAGTCTGGGATTCTATGAAAATTCCTTTCCACATGGGACACATTTTAACTTGAGAGGAGAGAATGAGGCCTGTAAGAAGTTGCTAAGCTGCTGTGCAGTTACTGGGTTAAGGTTTTACTTTACTCTCTGTTCCCGAGAGGTATTTTACACCCCTCTACTAATGGCCTGATGGATTTCTATGGCTGTATTTCCACTCACATGACAATCCTTCCACTTTTGTGCCTGCACATAAAAGGCATCAATGCACATCAGCGATGCTCTGCCCACCCAGTCCCCTCACCAGACCGGCAAGGTTTCACTGTATGCTTATTTTCTTGTTCACCACTCTGCACTGACTTCAAGTACTAGTGAAGGCCCTTAAAAAGCACCATAGCCTTGTGGCATAGCCTGGTGCTCCACCAGGACCCCAGAATGCCAAACCTACATACTTCACCTTTCATAGCCTGCCTGCTCTTTGAATGAAATCTGAAAGACCAGAGTCACATTAATCTCAACATCAGATCTTCATTTTTGGCCAAGAAGCATCTATCTGGCCAGCAGGAACAGGCCTGATCAATCCCATGCTGGTTTCTCATGTCAGGTTAGTTTTTATTTAATGATAGAGCTCTCTGAAGTCATATATCTCCAGCAGCCTCAGCTGAAGGAAGCATAGCCCCATGTTTATAGTAACAAATCTAATAATCAAATACAGTCTGGTAAATGACAAACTGTTTATTTTCCCTCACATGAGGAATTCTTATAAAACTGCTGAAACATTCCATTTAAAAGTCATTTACATGGCGATGTGCTGGGTATCGTCATAAATCAGGGAAAACAGCCTCATGAATAATTTCAGACTAAAAATAATCCCAAACAGGAATCTTCTCTTCACAGTTGAGCTAAGGAACATACAAGAATATGTGTATATACACATATATTCCTTAATTAAGAAAAAAGGAGAGCCTGATTGATGGGAATTTTGAGACCCAAGTTGAGCAGCATGTGCCAGGGGCTGGGTGGATGCTTTCAGTTCCTCAGCCTGGTGGGATCACAGATGACTTTGTACTACCCACAATTTCCTTCCTTTAGGGTATCCAAGTGTGGGAACCCAGCCAAGCCTTTAGGGGAGAGACACACAGGGGGGAACAGATGTAACACCCCACATTCTGTCCACATCTTCATGACTAATTCTACCAAAGGAATCCAACTGGGTCAGCCCAAAGGTTTATCCATGTTCTGTCCATGGCAGTGCAAATACACAGGGAAAAAAACCCAACATAAAACCAAGGGAAAGTAGAATGATAATCCCATGTTCTGGTGAGTTCTCTTGATCCAAATGTCAATAAAATAAATAAAACAGAATGAAACTTCCTGACTTTACAAAAGTAGTACCAGATTCCTGCTGTAAGTTGTTCAATATCACTTTACCAAGCCATGGCATCAGAGTTATCCAATGTGTACAAGAACAGAGGCCCTGACCATACTTCCAACCCCACTGCTGTCCAGAATATCTTAAGGGGGAAGTTCTGCTTCAAATTAAGCTTGTGATGATCAGTAGCCATTCATGTTAAAGCAGGTGCTTCCCATAAAAACTGGTGTAAAAGTAAAATCATGAGATCCGAATTGGGTGTCTGTAAGTTTACTTCTAAATCTGGAAGTCCCTTTGGAAGCATGTCTGAAGCCTTCAGCTGGAGGACAACCAAACCCTCGAAACAATTCATACACTTCCAGGAAAAAAAAGGGGGAAAAAATGCATTCCTTTCCCACCCTGCTTTAATTTGAAATATGTCAACAGGGAAAGCCAGCTGAAATCCCACACTTTCCCCAGATGGGCAGTGAGGTAATTGGTGGACACACGCCCATGTCAGACTTCAAATTCTATTTTGCTCCCTACATGTCATCTGTGGTTGCAACCTTCCCGGCAAGCTGGAGCACCCCTTTTGCAGCAGAGGTTTGACATCTAGTGGACAGACGGCTCCCAAGAAGCTGTCACCACACAGCCTGGGGACACTGGTGCAAAGTCACCCTCCCAGCCTGAGAGGACACAAGGAACAAGGGTTCATCAGGCACACATGGAAAAAGATGCAAAACCCAGGGTGTTTCTCCAACCAGAAGCGGCCAAGCAACACCAGGCTGGTGGGAGAGCTTACCCTGGCTCCTGGCAGGAGACAACAAGATCCAGGTGGGCAGTGCTCCAACACCAAGCAAGCCCAAGAACCATACATCTCTCTTTTTGAAGTGCTATGAGCCAGCCACTGTCTCCTTGATGCCCAAGAAGCACTGCTAGGAAACCAGGGTACCTAAGGGGCTGCATAATCCCAGTCACCCATTATCAGCCAAATGCTGGTAGGGCCTACTGGGTCTGCCCTGGGAGCCACAGCATGACCTGGACCACCAGCTTATGAACTTGGATAAACCAAAGCACTTGCACTCACCAGAAAGGCAAACCAGACCCTGCCCACAGCCAGATGACTTTATTAGTTAATTTAGGCAACACTCCTCAGACACAGCATTATCCTCCTGAACTCCCCATAGACCTCTGGAAATGTCATCATGAAACAAATGGATCATACTAAAGCAGCTCAGGATGGAAACTCAGATGGGCTCTGAATGAGCAACTGAAGATTTTGGAAGGCTCTCAGCTCTTCAGCCCTCCAGAAAGAGCAGCGCATCCCAGTGTACCAGAGAAAGCAACACCATGGGATGCAACAGCCACACAGAGCCCATTAGATCATCTTTTTTTCCTGACAATCCTATTAAGTGCAACAGGGCTGTGTGGCTTTTTAAGGATGCTGGTCCAGGCATTAGAAGGCAGAGAGCATCCAGTGGACATCTGGTCCCCTTGCTACAGCGGGCAAAACAAAAGTTGTTTGGTAATGGATTGCACCAACAGCCTTGCAGAAAATTTGGACAGCATCCAAGGAGATTGGATCAGGACACGCAACCAGGGCCAAATGCATTCCTTGACGTACTAACATCTTTGGGGGAGGACATGCCTCCCTGTTTCATGGTCTGATGACGGGGAGCCCAGCATGACCCCAGCCTCTAGCTAAGGCACGTCATGCAAACAAGGAACGATTGCTCTGGCACGAGACCTTCACAAGATCTACAGCAGGAAAAAATTCAAGCCTCATTTCTTGGGACTTATTCACCACTGCCTGTTCCCTAACATACCACCCTGTCAGCCCATCGCTCCGTTTTGCTGATACCTTATCCTGTTTTGCATGATGTGCTTTTCTGCGTGGTGACATTGCCTTGCCTGCCAAGGACACGCACGGGCGAAGGGAGCACTCAGCGATAAGGGAGTTTCAAAGGGCTCTTGGAAGGAGCTCAGAGGAGGCGAAGCAATGCCGCAGGTCAGACAGGGAAGACACACAACTCTGTGTGCAGAACAACAGACTTGGTTAAGTCTACAGATACCGTAAGACAACGTAACATGGAATTGTATTGTCTGGGGAACGCTTCAGAGGAACCCCAGCATCCAACTGTAGAGTCCTGTGTGTTTTGATAAGAGACTGTTAAAGGCACGCTCCTATAAACACAAGTCACACGCTGTATAGATATGGGCTGTAAATGCTACGTTGAAATACCTCAATCGCCTTGAAGCCGATTCATGCTCTGCAACTGCCAAAAAAAGGAAGAAAGAAAAAAAGAAAAGAAAAAAAAAAAAAAAAAAAAAGGAAAGTGAGCCCGGGATGTTTCAGCTTGCTATCTGAAGTTATTTATAATAAACTCTGACTGAACTGAACACAACAGGCCAAGAGAGCAGAGGAAGCAGTGATGAAGGGTGGTAAAGCTCACACTGCAATCCATCACCCCTGCTGCAAAGCCGGTGTTCAAACAAGGCAAGGGGTCTGGCTTCCATCAGGCAGAGCCAGGAAACGCAGGGTTAAGGCCAGCTTGAACTTGGTCCTTAAGTGACCCCCTGACATTACTCCTTGGGGACTCCAGAAGCACCAGTGCCTCCAGGGGATGACTTGTGCCCTGTTTGCCCTTGGATCTTCCCTGCAGAGATTGCAGAAGGACTTGACATTCCCCTTCATGACCCCCCTGCCCCTTTCCTTGCACTGATGGAGCACTGCGACACAGGTCAAACCTCACATGGCTGGTGAGCAAACGGCTCCATCCCACCCAACCACATCTCCACCTCCAGCTCCTCACTGCTACAACCTGGTATTAGGACTGACATTAAACCGCAGCGCTGACTCAGAGGTAGCCAAAGATATTTTATCCCACCAAATTTCTCTCCAACCTATGAAAGATCACAGGCTGCCAAGAACTGATGCCTCAGATGTAGCTCTCCTTTCATGCAATGAGCTGGTGGCTTAAATCCATCCTTCAACTAATACTGCTGCTGACATTGACCCATCCTGGAGAGCAGAGATGTGCTTTCAAACACGGCATTTAGAGCTAAACTGACAGCTTATCAGGACAAAGCGATAGGGAGCAGGCAGCGGATTGATTTTGCCTAACTGATCCCTCCTGTCTCGCTTAAGGGCAAACTCCACAGCCCTTGCCGAAATGAACAGTCCCGCTGGGTCACAACAGGACCATGGGAACACACAAAGGCAATAGGAAACAACTGCCTTTCCATGGTGAAAGCTCCGTGCCTATGGAGCCCCCATCCAAAAACTAGTCCCAGATAAGCAGCAACAGTAAGATACCAGATAAGTTCATAGCAAGACAGGGCTGCTGATGCCCATGCAGCATCCAAAGCTTTATACCATTTAGCTGAAGACATTGATCTTCCTCCCTCATCCATGAGCTCTGCCCATCCCTCCTCAAGGCAAAAAAGGTTCTTCTGGAACATGAGGAGACCACACGCACTGCATGGCTTTATAAATTAGTCCTATCCTCTGGTACTCATTTCTTAGATGAAGTTCTGCTCTACAGATGTGGTTATGAGTTATTTTACAGATGCTTCACAGGAAGAATTGCAGGTGCCCAAGTCACAGCCTCTCCTCACCTCTACCACTCATCTGCTGCATGATCTCTTGCAAGTCATGTCTTACTCTCTGGCTCTGGTTCCCTTCTTGCTTTCTGCAAGAAGCCAACTCACTCTCTCCAAAGCTCTCCTAGCTCCAGATTGCTTTTCACTCTGAGCTCTGTGGCACTAGCAGCAGCATTGGGCTCAGCCTAAGTGCTGCCCTGATACAAATACTAATAATGCAAATGGCAAATGGGCCCCAGAATCGATTGCCCATGCACACATGAAGCAGCTCATTGAGCTCCATCCATTGACAAAAATATATGGGAAAGCCTAGTAGGTACTTGTCAAACCCTCAACAGAGCTACAACCCAACTCCCCCCACCCCCCAGCCATGACTCAGCAGGCCCTGGAAAATTTCAGTGAGAGACATGATGGGTTTTTTTATATTTAAAGTGTAAAAGTAGAATAAACATTGCCTTAAGACCCTTCATTTTGCTATGGTTGAGCATTGATTTTTTTTTCCAGCCACAGCACACCCTGCTCTAGCAATGGGGTAAGATCTCAGTTCATCATAATGGGGACATCAAGCCATAGGCTGAAGACATCCATTGGAACAGGATTCACTGGTGACAACAGGGTTAGCAGATGACATGGGAGAGGAGCATCTGGTCAGCACCTCAACTGTGAAATCCCTCTTTATCCCTCAACCTGACCTCAACAACAGTTACCCCCAACTTCAGCAGTTCCAGAGCTCCCCTTTTCAATACCAAATTGTCCATTCAAGACCAGGTTCATACTTAACAGTGAAAATGAGAAAGTCTCTTCAAAGCCTATATGAAACATAGCATATTTCCTGCTCAGAGCAGGCAAGTTCCAGATCAGACACAAAAAACAGGGTCTCTCACAAGTGACCATTTAACTGATCCTCATCAGAAAAGCAAAGGACAACAACACATGGAAACTAAACCAACTTTTGCCTGGACGAGCCGTGCACCTGAAGCTGGCTGTGAAACAGTGAGAGCTTAACCTGCACTCACTTTGTGCCTTGATAAGAGATTTAAGAGACCGTGGTGGCCAGTCAAGCCTTTCATGAGTCTCTCCTTACGTAAAAGACAGATGATTTGGCATCAAGTTGATTTTTACTGTTGCCTTATAAACCCCTGCAAGGTTGAGAGTTGCAGTGGAGTGGCTAGGAGACCCACACCAGCAGCTGTGACTGTAATAAAAGCATTTACAGCACTGACACACACATGAAATTGCAGAACCAATATTCAGAATTGCCAATAAAGGGAAAACACCAGAACCACATGTGAAACAGAACGCCCTTCTGACTTCTGCTCTTCTGACTTCTCTATCAGTCAGGACTGATAGAGAGTGAATTAAAATCTTTGGCAGGAAGTGAGGTGAAGGAAATCCCAGCATATTTACAGATGTAGCATTTACCAGTGCCCTTGGGAACAGATCCAAACCTCTTTCCTTGGGAACTATTTAACAGGACAGCAACCATCCTAGGGTTTGCTTCCCATCATTTGTGTCTCTCCCACCCATCTGCCCATGCACAGGGGGGCAAATAATGTCAAATATGAGCCTAGAAAATTAAGATACAGCAGAAACAGGTGACTTTTCCCCCCCACTTTCTCAAGAGTTGCTCTGCACGGTTCAATCCTCCAGGCTATGAAATTCAATAAGCCGTAATGTTCCAATCGCTACAAGCCACCTAGTCCCCACCACGCCAAAGTAGCTCAGATTTAACAACAAAATTACAGCGTACATTATGCCATTACAAGCTCCACACAAACACACTTATGAAAGGGCCTGGTAATAAGAGGTTGGGGATATACAGTGTGTTTAGGGCTAAATCCTGCTCCTGGACTCACCAGCTTTACTGGCATCAAAATTACCCAACCTGGACCACATGGCTGAAGAACAGGGCCTCTTTCTTTTCCAAATCCAAACTGATGCTTCCCTACATTCCTCCACAGGTAGTAACCCAAAAGCAATGATAAAAATCTCAAGGATTCATAATTTCATCCCAGGAGTTCAATTGGCACCTCCAAGTCTGACAGCATCCTTATGGTCAAACACAGCCAAGGAATTCACTTGCTTCTTATAAACCTCCATAAGAAAAGTTTTCATTCCTTCAAAAGCAAAGCAAAGTCCATTTTGCTAGAAGCAACAGCACGGGTACACACAATTATGCATTAACACATGTATGTGTTAAGTATGAACACACAAATATTGCACTTCCATGTTCCTCTGCTTTCCTATCAGCTATGCCCAAAGAATTTCAATTTGCAGTACCAAAACCCATGGTTTGCTTTGTCTCCTGGAGAGTTCTTCATCCTTTCCTCTCTGTCATCCCCCAGCGAAGGAGGTGTCAGTTCATGTTTTCTCTCCTTAACCACGTCAAGAAGCAGCCTGGGCTTGCAGCTCCTCCGAGACTGGAACAGATCTCTATGCAAATACCTGCGTACCCATCGCAAATCTCAGAGGGTTTAACTGAACAACAGGAAAATCAAAACAAATGTGCAGGTAGAGAGGACAGTGATGGGGATCAAAGAGTTTGGGTACACCAAGCTTCACAAGCCTCCCAGGGGAATGCTACCCCTGAAACATTTGTAACGTTCATCCATCCCAGCTAACGTGACTCTCCGTCCTTCTGGAACATGACAGATGTCCCAGACACTCTGTACCATGACTTGTGGGTTACTTTCTGCAGCAAGATCTACCCGAATATTAGATGTTTGGGCAAATCCCCTCCCTGCTTTGCACCATGAGGGTGGAGGAAAGGGGCTGTGAGCAGTCACGCGCTTGATTTCACCCTCTGAAGGAGCCGTGATCACAAATAGATGTACATGCATATGAAGTCATCTTATTCCTCCGGATGGCTTTTGGAGGCACTGCTTCTGAGCAAAATTGCAAGATACTAGTAGCATTGTGAAGGCACACAATTTCCATCTGTCAATGGAAACAGGCAAAATTAGATCTCGAAGCTGCACATTTAATCCATTGCCAAACTAGTCTGCCTGGTACAGTGCTAAGAACAGATTTTTATTACGGGAAAGAAAGAGGAAAATTGTCTTTTACAGCTGCATCTTGTCAAAGCTTCCCTCCTCCACCCCCAGCCTGGCCAGCCAGCTCCAGAGTGACCGCTCTGATATTTCCCTGCGGCACGAGGCTGGGAACAGCCCTGGAAGCCCTGTACAGAGCTCATCAGCCTCTAATTCACTTCCAATTTGTCTCTATGCAGACTGATGACTCCTAATTGCTGGTTCAGAAATACAGCACATACCCCGATGATTTTAAGTTGGTCTAAGTTATCTTGGAATTAACTGTTAGGGGAGATCACACAACAAGTCTCCTACTATCCTAGGCAGCTACAAATTCAGTTAAAAGTGTATCTTAAAATCATAAGGCTGCTTCAGCAGTTGGATTAAGGGATTGTCACAAACGCCAGATGCTACCTTAAGAATTAAGGGCCAAATCGGAGCTCGAGTTCTCTTAAAACATCTGTGTAAACAGAGGTAACATATTTCTTGCATGAGTTTTAGCATTGGTGGCAAAGGTTGCTGCTGCACAGGTTCACACACCCAAGGAGATTGAATTCAGAGCACAGCACGTGCTAAGAGTCAAACACACCTGCGGGTCTCAGGGTGTGCGGCCCATGGAGCCAAGGCTGTACCCCTGGGACTCCTGATTTACGCCAGCAGAAGGAAGCTGCAGACCTACGTGCATAATCCAGTGGAAAACTAATCAGAGCTCTGTAAGTAGGGAGCTCGATGCTTCTTTTCTGCAGAAGCATTTATTTAAAAAAAAGAAAAAAAGATAAAAACAAACAAGAAGCAACAACACGCAAACACACAGAGAAAAAAAAACATGATTCAGAGTTCATTCACTGTAAACTAATGTGATCCCAGTTGCTCTAATGGAGTTACTCCAAACATGTCATTTAGACAGAGCACGGCAAATAAAGCTGAGGTTTCGCTGCCAAGTAAACCCGGGTGGATGCTGCCGACTGGACCCACGGGAGCCGGTCTGAGCCCCAAAACACCAAGTAACTAAAGCCATGGAAAAGGTAAGCTGAAAAGCAATTAAAATAAATCTACAACTACTTCTATATTAAAAAACAGAACAAAACAACAATCACAAAAAAATCCACCCAAAACTCAATATATAAACCAAACTTGTAAGCAAACTGCAAATTAAAACTGCATTTATTGGTTTCCACCAGATGTGAGAGGTGAGACAATTGGAAAAACTTTACAAAGTGGAGTCTGGGATGCATCTTGTAAATGCCTTGAAAAGTAGCAAATTAATTGCTCTGAAGGGCTATAAAATATAGTCTGAAAATAACAAGTAAACTGTAGATATTTCATAGATGCGACGAGTAATCTGGAGTAAAAACTGATGCAACAAGTTTGCATCTCTCAGTTTCTCACCTGCTCAGAGATACCTGCAGCAATCCTGACTTAAGACAACCCTGAGATAAACCCATAAAGCTCTGATGAGCTGCACGCTCAGTCTAGAATTCAAACCCAAACAGGAACGGGGTGTCAGGGGCTCCAACCACAGCCAGCTGCTCTATGGGAAAGGCAGTGAGGCCAATCAGAGCTGGGGCACAGGAGAGGTTAAATGTGATTTTATTCACTGATATTTTATTTCATTAATGTCAAAGATCTAATTTTATTTTTGTTACTTCTATTTCTGATTGACTTTGTACACTTTACCTCAGACAGATTTTTGTTGTTGTTGCTGTTATGAGTCAACTTCATTCCATCAGTTCCACATTTCCATCCACGGGCACCAGCACCGTATCCCTTTTTAAGGTTTCCCTACACTCACCCTTCCGAACGCAGACAGGTATCACCACGCACCATCGGTCCTTACTGCAAAGAGCTACAGCAACACCTCATCTGCTCCAAAAGCACTTTTGCAATCAGCTTCCTAACCCTTTTTTTGTTGCAAAAGTCATTTTGAAAACAGGAGCCAAGTGCCAACTAATGCCTGCTCGAGTTTGCAGAGAGCTTAACCCCTTTTGCGTAACCTGCTGCCCCCCCTGCCCACACTGACACTGTTCTCAAGCACCACAGGCTCCAGCAGCTTTGCCATAGGACGGGGACTGCCAACACTGATCCATACTCCCAAGTTTGGCTAGAAGACAGAAATCAAAGGTATTTCTCAGACGTACAACCCATGAGCACCGCTTAAGGAATACAGATTGCAATGCAGAGGTCAGAGATGATGGGTTTTGGCAGTGCCAAGGATGCAGGGACCACGACAAGCCAGCAGAGATAGCTTCTGTTGATATTAAAGACAAAACTCAGGACTAAACTGTTGATTAGATGTATTGAGCCAACACAGAATGCTGAAATGAAAGGAGCTAAAACACATGTGGACAACATATTTTTAGATGAGTTACAATTTACAAGACTTTTCTTCCTTATGCTTCCTAATTGCTTGTCATTCAGCGGGAGATGCTGCTGGGTGCACAGCACCTGCGCCTCTCACCAGATTCAGTGGGCGTTGTGGATGCTCAGCAGCTCCCAGGATGAGGCCAGAAATACATTTATTCGCTAACGGGTTTTTCCACAGCACGCTAAATATTTTAACTGCAATATTTATATTCGGAGATGACAAATTGTGATTTGGTCAAACCCTCCCATTGCACTTGTCAGGATACAGCCTGAATAAGAACAGATTAAAAGCAAAGGCTTTCTGATAAAGCTCCTCAAATCTGATACGCACTTATTATAGAGTAATCAAACAAAGTTTGTCAAACTGATAGGAGCCCAGGCAGGGCACTTATACCCACACCTCCGTGGGCTTCAGTATAACCCCCCTCCAAATCACAAATGGCAATGCTCCCACGTCTGTGGGAGCCAGCACACATCAATTGTGCAATAAAGAATGAAGAGAGCTGCAAGCCTCGTGTCAGAGAACAATTTATAACACTGCCGAGCAAACAGCTTAGCCCAGGATGAAGAACGGGGAGACAGAGTGAAAACTAGAGTGTTAGAAAGAGAAGAGATACATCATTTTGTACGAAATGAGGTTTTTCACCATCTAAGCAGACTTACAGACACCTATACTGGGGAATGCTTGGAAATAACACACAGGATGTTACTGGGGACGTTTGATCCGCCCCAAAGTGCTTGTAAGGGCAACTAGAAAGTGCTGCTAGGAGAAGGACTTCAGGAAAAGAAAAACAATTAAAAAAAATAAACCCCAGATTTGATGCAAGCAGCAACTCTGCCCAAATAGGAGAACAGAGCCAAGTCCCACAGAAATCAGCTGGAACCAACAAGCTCTGTAGCCACTTGAAAAAAATAAATCAGCGGAGGGTTTCTTCTGACTAAGGCACACAGAATTCCACCTATAATGAATCACTGAATGTTTTTATGAATCACTAAATAACCAGCAAAGTTGCCCGAGCCTTATCAAAGCCACGCTGTACAGCTGACACTCCGTGCCGTGATGGAAAGCAGGTTTAATCGCCGCTGCGCCGTTACGTTCCGCTTTACAGCCCGTGTCTCCAGCTGGTCGTACAGTAAAACCCCCCCAGCAATGCAATGCACTGGTGACAAGCACAGAGTCAGCGTTCCTCCCAACTGCTCCACCTCAGGCACGTGGACGGCACCGGTTGCCAACAGCCATCCCAGCCCATCGCTGGGTTACACGCGTTAACCAGCAATGGCTGGGAGCTGCAGCCAAATCCCACACCCCCTGAGGTGCAGGGACATCGAGGGATCGACAAAAAATGACTCAACCCTTCATTTATCCAAAATGTTAGCAACAGTAAAATAATCCAGCATAGAGAACACCCGTCTGGGTACAGGCATAGCTCCCTGTTCCTGTAGCGCTGTCAGTGAACAGCAGCGCTTGGGAAGAGCCAGGAAAGAACCTCGCTGGATCTCAAAACCCCAAGATCCTGCTCTCCACCACCCGACACACACACTGAGTACACAAAAATTTCCACCCACAGACCTCTATAAATAAACCCACTTAAGAGATCCAGGACTGAAGAAATAAGTAAGATTGCTTCCAATTATATATCTTCTTTTTCAAAGACAAATGAAAAGTAATAACAGAAGGAAAACACGGGACAATTTGACGGTGAAAAATTCAACTTCAGCCATTGCCCATATCACAAGAACTATATTCAGGCTGTTTATTTGCTTTAAACTGTCATACACAAGTGACTTTCTGGTTGAATTTGGGTTTGGAGGTAACGTCGAAGACCAAGAGGACACTCTGGTGCTGGAGCCACCCCTTCAGAAAGCTGAGGAATGACACAACACAGCAAACAGCTCGACAAAAGTCAGCAGTGAAAATCAGACACAGAGCCTGTCCGAACACTTTCTGCTCCTTTCACTGAACTTTAACAGACACAACTCTTGGCTCACACACCTGAAAACCAACTCCTTGTAGATCTTTTGCTTTCTGTCATTTGAGAATTCAAAAGTTTGATGGTTTTATTAATACAAAACCATGCATATGGCGGGGGGGGGGGGGGGAATGGGGACACGGATTTTTTCCAGGTTGTTCTTAACATTCCCAAACACAGCACAGCTATTAAAAACACAAATGTGCATCTACTACATCTGCCCACAACCCCATTTTTCCTCTGATGCTCAGCCCTTTGGGCAGACACGTGCCTGTGGCTAGGCAAGCTCCCGGTCCCGTAAGCTGATCCCCACCCCACCTGTCCCCCAAGAACCAGGCAACAGCTTTTTTTAGCTATTTCTAAGCCTGGCAGTAACCCCCTCTGCTTAAGCCACAGAAGCAAACCATGCTTTTGGCCCAGCTGTGGAGGATTTCCACCTGCTCCAGGCCACAGGTCTGGGCTATCTCTGCTACCGACAAATATTCGGAGCTGCCGGACGGCTTTTGCGGTTCAAGAGATCTGGATTGACAGGGGGTTGCCAGGAGCCCCATGCAAGATGCACATGACTGCACTCCCCAAACCACAGCAGCATTTGGTTTTTTGGATGCTGATGCACCCAGGTCTGCAGTGCAAACCCCATAGCACAGTGAGTTACAGCTCCCTGCCTCTGCCAGGAGCATCCCATAGGAATATGCCCAAGAGCCCACAGGGACCTGCTGGGAACCAGACCCTGATGAGACACCTTTGCTTTGGACAGACAGATGGATGGCTCTGGTCACAGCCTAGGGCACACAAGTGAAGTTTTCTGCTTGGTGGCAGGGAGAAGCTTGCACAAGTTTTGGAGATGAAATACAGCAGGGGAGATGCAGGGAAACACTCGGTGAGCACAGAGACACGAGGGATGAAGGCACTGGGGGGCACAGAGCAAGATTTTCTCATCCTCCCCTGCAAATAAACCCCAAAGAAAGCAACGGACAAGTCCTCCACCAAGAAAATGCACTACTGGGGAAAAAAGCTGCTTTTCAGAAGGGATTAGTGCTTCCCAGGTGGGTGAGCACCCTAAAGAAGCAGCTTTTCAGACTCAGATTTTAAGAGACTTCACAGTTGCGTCTCTTCCTTCTGTAACTGAGGGAGATTTTAAGCAAACAAAGCTCAGTATTGTAGTTTACAGATTTATGTTTCTAGGAGGGTAGGAACAGTCACCAAAACTGCACAACTGACCACAAACCACCTCTGTGTTGCCACCTTCTCTTTCCAGTTACTTTTCCCCATGGACAGGCGCTGGGGGAATCTCTGTCCTTACACACTGATCTATCTGCCCACACTCCTCCTTGAGCAGCCTGCCCTTCTAGCTGCTTTCCAAGTGTCCCAGCCCTGTGGCAGTATCCCTCATCCCCAAGCTGCCCAGCCTCCAGCGGTCTGTGGTCCGACACGCACCCAGCACTGCCTGGGCACAGCACCAGCTCCTGAGCAGGATGCACATCTCACTTTGAAGCTGCTTAACGAAGCCGTGTTGAGCAACCTCAAAAATCACAACCACCAGCAGCACAAGAGCTCTCACCAAGAAACTCAAGAGTCAACCCCAAAGGATTATTCTCACTGCGATGCATGGGACTGTCGGTTACCAAGAGAAGGGGGGAACGATCCCAGCAAGGAGCTCGTTCCTATTGCTGCGAGACGTCATGAGCTTTTATTCTGCTACAACCAAAACATACCAGCTCTGACAGCAATAACACTACGACACAGGGCTTATGTAGTTTTATTACATTTCTGCCTCACTATTAACCAACCATCACAATTTCCATCTAATATTATGTCAGACAGGTAAGTTTTGCAAAGGAACTTGCTCTCCTGAGAATTCTTTGAGGGGATGCTGAATGGCAAAATAAAAGCACAGCCTCAGCCTTCGGCAGCATGAGCACACCTGAAGTCCCTTCTACACAAACCTCCCTTGCTCAGTGACGATGATGCTTTGTTTTCCTGCCACTGTGGGTTAATTTGCCAGTGGTACCAGCTTTGGGGATGCTGAACCCAGAGTGGGAGAGCGAGACCCCGCCAAAGCCAAAGGAGAAGGCTTCTCCCTCCTGCCTGTTCCCCAAAGTTTTGAAACACGATAACCTGCTTTAAGTGGAATCTGCCTCAACTCACTCTCAGCTTAACAGGAATACAGCTCTCTCCCCAAGCCCCTCCAGGACTGGGCATATCACTTTTTTGTTACAGAACCATAATCTACGTTTAATATTTACACAGCTAAAGCATCACTGTGGAGATCAACTACTTGTTTACTTCTCCCTTCCATCCACTCGCATACAGGAGCCTGGTTTCCCCCTCACAACGGTGTAAAGCAGAAATATCTCTGCAAAAGTCAACAGTTTGAGTAAACATAGTTTAAACGAGAGGAGATCCAAGGCCATAAAAATTGTGGGGTTTCCCTCCAAGTATTTCTCCTAATAACAGACCAAGGCAGTATTCTGGGGAGGATTGTGCAATTCCTCCTAACAACACTCGCCTTCGTGGTGTTGCTGAGGAAAACAGTGATCTCAGATGCACATGGGCTTCCTTGGTTAACTGAAGCGAGATCAATAATAACCATATTAATAAGTAATGCTTTTAATAGCAGCTGCAGGATATAGGCAGCAAACTGCAGGCAGGTATCAGGGATAGGTAAAAGCATTAATTATCTGTACAGTGTTGATGCTTCTGAGCTGATATGCAGAGCAAAGCTAAAAGCTCACTTTCTTAAGACTGTCAAGACAGACTGACAACTCTCTGATCGCACACAAGCATTTTGGGTAAAATTCAATTTTCTGGATGTCACAACCTAGAGGAACACACTGATCTTTTTCATTTAACATTAATAAACTGGGTAAAGGACAGAGGAGAGGTGGGGAGATTTAGAGGCTTGACTGTCCTCTTCCTTCCCTGCCCGCAAGTTGCAAAAGAACAAAAGCCAAGGGGAGTTTTTGGACGGGAGGCGAGTTAGGCATGTGCCTTCCCCAAACCAACTCAAACCCACTCCATCTTTCTGTGATGAGAAAGCACACATGCACTCCGAGCTCTCTTATATAAACAGCAAAAGGGTCAGTGCCAGCCTGACATTCCCCACCATGTCTAAAATAAATACGAAGGTTTCTTTAAACTTCACTCCTTCCCACCCCACCAAGAAATAAGCAGAGTTTAGGGGGTTTTCCCCTCTGAGGGTCCTTGGGGGGCTGCAGCTCAGCATCCTCCACCACTCTGAGATGCCGAGACCGGGCACCTTGTCCAGCTGTCCGGTTCCTAACTCCCACACCGGACAGTCGGAGGATGCTGATGGAGCTGAGAGGACTTCATCGTGTTTCCCCCACTGCCCCCGACTGAGGCCAGTGGGATAAGCACGGGGACGACGACGACGACATGCTCCCCCCAAACCCTACATTCCCCTCCCCGAGGCTGGGGATCGGGACAGCACGGAGGGAGGGGCACACACCTCTGGGGACCCCGAGGTTTTAGTGGTATCCCCGTGCGCTGGAGGGAGCCGCGAGCCCCCGGGACGCAGAGCCCCGACGGGATGCTCCGGCACGGGGAGGGCTCCCGGGGCGGGGGGGTGTGTGTACCAATCGGCCGGGGGTGCTGTGTCCCGCGGGGAAAGGATATGGGTTACAGACCAGCCTGAGGCACCAGCTGCGCGGGCGAGTGGTTTGCTTGAGGCAGAAGAAGGCGGTGGGTGCCAGCGCCGGGTAAGGCACCTGCTCCTCCTCCTCGGAGGCCAGGTCGGGCGGCGGGTCGCGGCCGGGAGAGCCGCCGGTGCCGGAGCCGGCATCCTCCGGCGGCTGCTCGGCGGGGCGGCGCGGCGGCGTGGCGATGGGCACCCGCACCTCGCCGCCGGCCGGGCGCGGCAGCGGCTCTCGGCTCTCGCCATCAGTCATGGTAGCGGCCAGGACCTGCGGGGCAAGGGCAGGGGGGTCAGGGGCGGCAGCCCCCCCGGCGGCGGGGCGCACCCCGGCGCGGCTCCCACCTGGCCCTGGGGCTCCAGCCGCAACAAAGACAGGCGATGGGGGTCGAGCCGCCTACCCGGGCGCGGCCGCTCCCGCCCCCTGGGGAAGCTGGGTCTCCCCCACCGCCGCCCCCCAGGGTGTCCCCACCCACCGGCTTTCTCCTTTTTATTTTCGGGGATGGAAAATTGATGGAGGGTGTGGGGGGGTCCTACCTTAGTTTGGCGGAGCCCGGTGTCTCCACGAGCATAGCCGTGCCTTCCAGTTCACATGGGACCAGGCAGCAATCGGGGCGCCGAGAGACGGCGGATGTCCCCCCAAAACCACACACCACCCCGTAAATCCAGCTGGGGGGTGGGGGGGAAAGAAAGCCGGCGCTTGGCGTGCGCCGCCCGCCCGTGGGGATTGAGGATGGAGGAGGGCTGGGGAGGAGGAAGAAAGGTGGCGGCGGGGCCCCTTCCCGAGCCGTGCCGAGCCGAGCGGAGCCTCTCCCGACGGTAATCCCAAGGAGCGAGCAGGCAGCTCCGCAGCCGCTTTGCA
Source organism: Porphyrio hochstetteri (assembly GCA_020800305.1). Classification (NCBI taxonomy): domain Eukaryota; kingdom Metazoa; phylum Chordata; class Aves; order Gruiformes; family Rallidae; genus Porphyrio; species Porphyrio hochstetteri. Next base: position 9,114,775 of record CM036920.1, read on the forward strand.
AAGCTTCACCCGTGCTTAACAGGAAACTTCGGATTTACCGGGGGAGGAGGGAGAGGAGAGGGGAGGAGAGAAGCGGAGGCGGAGGAGGCTGGGAGCCCGGCGGGGCAGGGCGGGGGCGGGCAGCCGGGAGGAGCCGGGGCAGCCCCGGTGGTCGGGAGAGAGGCGGGGGTGCTGCCCGCATAGCCCCCACCCCCGGCCACGCTGCCCTCCCCCTGCCTTTGTTCAGGCTCCGGGCGATACGTGGCGAAGGGCAGGTCGCCCAGGCCCTCTCGGGGAGCCACACTCACGACTGGAAGGCGGCGAGGCGGACGGAAGGAATTAGACACCCCCTACCCAGGGCAGGTAGAAAGCCGACTTTGGCAAAGCCGGTGGAGGGGGTACCGGGTTTGTCCCCCGGTCCCTGCTACGGGGGATCCGCAACTCCCATCTCCGCGGGCTCCCCGCGGCCGTGCACCCACCCGCCCCGGGGCTCCAGCCGGGGGTGAGGGGGCGGGAGGGCCGGCCTGGACCCGCACCCCCCGCCTCGTAGGGCTGCCGCATGGGAAGGCGCTCGGCGCCGCTCCGGGGTGGGGGGGCTGCGAGCCTGCCACGGCCCCCTGGAAACCCCGCTTGCCACCAGGGCATTAATTCATTAGTTTTAATAAATAAATGTATAAGACCAAGTTAGAGGTCGGAGCATTTTAATAAATAAAGATCGGCTCTTAAACTGCAGTGATTTTTAGCTGAGTAGCTAATCTTCTCAAGGGCTTAGCTTGGTGGGATCAGAATAAACAGATAATAGAAAGTTGTTAGAGGCACCGTCCCCTTAAACTCCGCTTAGGAAGTTTTATTCTTCCGAGTTATTTTAAATTCTGTGAATTAGATCTGAATGTAGTACAGGTGGGGAGGGGGGAAGAAGAGAGATTAAAAAACGTTAGCTAGATACATTCCCCTCAACTAGAATGTTTCAAAGAGTGAGTTCATTATATACCACCACATTCAATTTGCAAATGCAGTTCCCAATGCTATTCTTCATGGTTAATAACTGGGAATTGATTGAAAAGGGAGGTCACACAGCTTTCAAACCAGAAAGAGCCAAGCCTAATGGGGCTAGTGAAGAGATGGTTTTACATACGCACTTTCAATGGTTGTTTTATTAGATGTTTGCAGGTTGTGATTAACAGTATGTGGCAATTTTATTATTGAACAAACAATGCCTCTGACAAGCAGGACACAGCCTGCAAAGTGAATGTGAACTGGGCGAAGAAGAGATTGCACTTGGAGTTTCCACACCTTTATACGAGCTAATTAGGACAAATCATAAATAACTGTGGGAAGGGAAGATCTGTGTGTGAGTTGGTGGAGCTCTCCTCGAGCAAACCATCTTCCACTCATAAATTATCTTGCTCAAGAAAATGACCTTTACAGGAAGAAAAGGAGGTTTACTAAAATGGGAATCAAGAGGCGAGGCCGAGCCCTGAGAGCTGGTGACGCCTCTTGACCCTCACCCAAAGGCAGAAGCTACCCAGGCAATAAACTTTCCTCCATGCCTCCCCTCCAGCTCCATGGCAGGAGAGTGGGATGCTACTCCCTGAATTAACAAATCCATCTTCAAATCTCTTCCCCCACCAGCTGTCAGGAGTACCAGCTCTTGCCCTTCCCAAGGCAGAGGCTGGGTAGAAGCTCAGAGGTGTTGTGGGCTGTAGACATCCTTTCCACGGACAGGCTGAGCAAGGGGAGCCTGACATTTTCAAGGTCTTAACCTGTTGCCTGATGGAGAGCATTTAAAGCCAAGTGCCTTATTAATAAGCTCCATGTGACGATGGCATCTGAAAAGGACTTTTATTGTCAAACAGAGGATTTGGAAGAATCCTGGAAAAGCATAGGCCAAATCCTGACCCCGATGGGGATTTTTTGGCTTCTGTAAAGTATGAGGATTAATTCCAAAGGTGGTCGTTATTGAACAGAGACAACAGTTTGCTGGCAAGCATCTTCTTCCTCCCATAGTTCCTGCCTCACCCACAGTGAGTAGGCCAGATTCTGCTCCATTTACTCCAGATTTGCCGCCATCTGCCTGTACTCACAGCAGTAACACTTCCTCAGGTTTACATGAGTCAGAAGGATCTGGCCACAGCATTTCTGTCATTAATAAACCACCAGAAATTTTAAGATCAATACCAATCTGAGGATACACAGTATACCCTGAACGGGCACTGGGCTTGCAAAATCATGGCTGGCATAATGGGATGTGTGATGCTCTTAGTTGGCCCTAATAAATTGTTCCCCACTGGCACACACCCAGGTGTGGTCCAGCCCAGGTGCAGAGCGGAAAGGCTGGAGATGTGCACATCTGCCCCAAAACCATACAGCCTGGCAGGGGGAGATCTGGGGTCCCTGTCCTGGGCTCACACTCACAAATGAGGCTTGAGCACCAGGAAGGCAGCAGTGCTAGGTCCCATCATGGCAGACATCACCTATCCCAGGCCAAAGAAGCAGTCGGTTCTCCCCGAGGAGGCAGCTCAGCACAGCAAACTCACAGGGCTTCTAAAGTTACTGGAGCCACAACAGCCTCAACAGCTGAGAAAACAGATCTGCTCCCACCATGAGGACCTCACCTTCTGCCTGATCTTCCCCATTTGATGTCGTTTAGTATGTAACAACCATTTGCAAACTGTCACAGAAAGACAAGGCAGAACTTAACAAGAAAATCCCCAGTTGTCTCAGGTATTTTTCATAAAGCAGCCATAACCTAGTTAATATTCCTCCTCCAAACTTGCCTACAACCTCTCAAAGGCTGAAAACATTCCAGTGACCCTGCTGAAGGAACGAGTGGCATCTCCAGCCCTGCAGCCTGCCCAGTTCCAGGGAAGACAGCAGGATCCTCCTCCTAATGCTACTTCTTGAGTCAGGAGGAGCAACCCAAAGGAGACCCACTGCCAAGGTGGCACCCCACCAGGATTAAAAATCAGTTCCTCAAGGTCACAGGCATGGGGAGAGTGGGACCAGACATCCCTGTACGACTCACACCCTGCTTGCTAGCGAGGCTCAAAGGGAAGCCTTTGCCAACATCTATAAAATGTGCTGGGTGTGCCATCAGTGCACTGTCAGATGAAACCCAGACAGTAAATTAAGCAGCGTAGCACAGCTTAATGCCCTAGCCTGTGATTGTACGTGATGCACAGCCTCTTCCCAGGGAGTTGTGAGGATCAGCTGGGGAAAAAAATAAAGAAATTTAAAAAATCCGATTTGACTTTTGGGGTTTGATGCTACAGTGTTTCCCAGGCTAAGATGAGATCAGTAGGTCAGCCCCATAGTTTAAAGCTTCTTTGTGTTTTTATGCCTATTAAGCTGACCTCTGATATATGAAATCTGACAGAGGTGCTGAATACTTTATGTAATTTTTTTTTTTTTTACTGGATCTAATTCTAGCTGACTCAAATCTGGGTTTTCTGATTGCAGAAAAACCTTCAAACAAGGAACAATCTAGCTAATAGTGCTTGCATAAATCATCCTCAAAATAATGAGTATCTGTGGAGTGAATTCATTTAGCTAAATAGATGGAGGACCACTTTAAAGTTATTTAGAAAGATTAACAAAAGAGAAGGGAAATGAAAAACAGATAATAAATTGACGAAAGAAGGGAAAAATTGTATTAGAAACAATGAATTTATAATAAATTCAAAATGTTAAGGAGAAATTTCCAAAAAAGGAGATTGGCACCATGGCAGTTTGGCTGTGCTGGTGCTAAAATGTATTTTTAATTAAAATACACAACTGCTAAAAATGCATTTTAAAATAGATAAATAGGTCCCCAGCCAAAATTATATGTTTACTTTTATGACTTTCAAATGCATCCATAATTTTTCCTTTCCTCAATACCAGAAAACACTTCTCTACTTCAGGGCTCATTCTTCCATTGCAGTCAGCATACCTTCATCAGGGACTGACTACAGAACACTGAATGGCACATGCCCCTGGGAATATTGTGCTCCTTATTCCCTTCCCACCTGGAATCCACACCTTTTTTTCTGACAAAACCCAGTATTTGCTCCTGCATCCTTTCTTCTTCTGCTCTAATTTTTCCTTTCTCCCACCTCAATCCTTTCCCTACCTTCTCCACTGATTTTACCATACACAATTCCCTATTCTATTCCTCTGTCTAATAACCCCCTCCACGGCCCTTTATTTAGGGGTGATGGTCCTGATGCATTTGTGGTGTCTTGGAGCCCCAACAACAGCTCTCTATCTGTATTCCAGCAGCAGCAGCAGATTTTCTTTCATCTTTAGCAGTTTAATGAGTATTCCCCATAAAGTCTCACACTAGGTCCTAATGTCATCATAGAGCAGTGTTTCTGTCCTCTATGGCCAAGCCAGGAGAAATCCACCAAGAGGTCCACACAAGGAGTGCAAAGGCTTTAAATACCACCTGAAAAACTGACGTGATGCCTCAACCATGATGCTTCTGAGATCAAGTCTACCACTCATGTTCTATCTTCCAGAAAAACAACATTTTTCAGGAGGCAGCATCATCCCTTAACTTTCAGCATTGTGTTAAAGAAGCCCAAGGCTATCTATCTTCAAAACCCTTCACCCACCTTGCACCGTGTTTCTAGTCTCACAGCTGAATGTGCAGCATTTCCAAATACATCACTGAGTGAGCGGATTTCCAACCCACGCCTTTTGGACAGGCTCAAAAACTGCATTGTGGCTTCTCTCTTTCTTCTGTTGTGTTTGCCACTGATTTATTTACTTCTTATATCATGTTTAGACTTGCTAAATATAAAAACTATTCAAAATAACTGTGCAAAATATTCTCCAAGTCCTTGAGAAAAAAAAAAATATCCATTGCTCAGATCTGCCTTCTCATGTTCTATAGCACGTTGGAAATAGAGTATTTCCATCTTAAATATTTGATAAAAATAATTTACATGTGAAATCAGTTCTAAGCCAACAGCCCCAGAAAGGCAGAAGAGGAGCTATCAGGTGGGCAGCAACATTTGGTGCATTCCTGAATAAGTTCCCCAAACTCATTGGAAAAGCCCATCTTGAGTGGAGCAGACAAGTTTGGTCTCCCCATTCTTCCTTTGCCTTACCTCCTCCTCATCTGCTTGCTATGGACACCTGCTGAGCAAGAAGGAAGCAATGCCAAGGAGCCCAAGAGTTGCAGGTGTGTTCTCTGACAATCAAAGTCATTCTGGCTTGTGGCTTGATAATTAATTTCCCCGATTTCATGTTCAAGCCTCCACATAACTTACTGGTACCTCTCCTCTTTCACCCACGGATCTGTGGACTGAAGCATCTCTCTTCAGGGAAGACCCTTCGGTGCAGGTTGTCACCCCTTGAAGTCCCTGGGACACGGCCCAAACTGATTTTTGCAAGTAAGTTTGTCTCCAAAGCCTGGAGGGTCAACTTTGTCACTGCACCGGTCACCAGCACCTTCCCAACACCTTTTCTAAGAACCACACAGGTCCTGGTGAGCCAGATTTCTTGACTGCGTTTTGAATAACTCAGCTTGTGGCAAGAAATCACCGTGGCCATGATTTCCCCAGCAAGAGCACTGCCTCTCATGGCTTTGGAGTTTCATGTCCTTTAATTTCACTGATTGCTCTGCAGTCCTATTCAGTGAGAATGAGTTTCACTTTCGGTGGTGCCTGGTACATTCCCACTTGTTTATTAGACAGGCAAGACAAGACAAAAATAATGAATTTTCAGTTTGTTGCCAGTATCAAAAGTGGAGATCTAAAACCTGTGTGAATCTGATTTCTTGCTGAAAACTTTTGCCTCTTTTACTGAGAAGACAACAGAAAAATCAAAGACAAATAAAATACAATTTAACCAAGGAGGTGCTGGAGCAGTTTTTAAATTAATTTTTCATTGAAAGGACTTGACTGTAGGTCAGGCCCCTTCAGGGCTAAAATTATTCTAATTGATTATATTGTTGGTAAATGCGTTTATGATGTGACAGAGTATTTGAAATCACTGAAGCAAACTGCTGATGGTGCAGATTAGCTAATTTACTGGACAGAATGACCTTTGTTGCACTAAGAACCAAATCTTATAGAACAGAAGTCTTTTAGATAGCTGCTAATAGTTTAAATGAATTACCCAAGAAGATGAAGAGCTGAATGTATTAGGGGACTCAACAGAGTGTGGGATGTATCCAGAATATGTAAGGGCTGAATATATTAGAGGATGATCTGCATGAGAAATAACTTAATTTGGGACCCACCGGCTTCTGCTCTAATGTGTCCACAGAGGGGAAACAAGCAGGTACCTCTTCTACATGCTAAATTGTTTGGAATTTCTCTTTCAACCTTCAAATACAACTGCTGTACAGCAAATGTAAGGTAAGGAAGTGTAACCAAAGAGGAAAAATATTGCTCTGTATTGCACTGACATAGAGGTTTGGCTATCTCATAGGAAACTGCCCGGCTGGGACACATGCAGGTAGCCTGAGAGGTGCACAAGCGTGGAGTGGCTGCACTTCACTGGCCACCTGGCCCTGGGCAGGAGGATGGTGCAGAGATGAGTAAAATCTCAGTCTAAATACAACAGGAAACAAAACCTAAGCAGTGCTGCATCCTTTTCCAGTAGTAATTTCCTCATGCTATGAAAGTCATATAATGTTCTTTACACAATTTATTGTAAATCACTCATGGCTTGTTTAACACTCTGCTGATTTTATCTTGATTTATTGCATTGCCACCCTGCACGGCAAGGCAACAGCCCTGGCTTTATGGTCTTTAATCAAAGCCCAAACACCTGCAGCATGCAACCCACAGCCAAGGGTTCCCATACCTGAAATCCCTGTGGGATGCTCGGTGTCCTGCGAGCCCATGTGCAGTGGACTGAGCCCAGAGCACCGCAGACACACACAGGAGTTGGGGTCAAGTGCAGCTCTTCTTTGCTCCCCTCCTCCTCTTGCAGCCCACTGAGGTCCAGTATTGCCATGCCAGCATGCTGAGCACCATACCTCACAGCCCTGGGATTTTGTCTCCCTGTTGCTGCAGGGGGGGAGACAGTGAGCCCACTCACTCATCCACCCTCTCCAGTTATCTTTTACCTTACTGTGCCAAGGTGGCTCCTATAGATCTGGGGCAAGATTGTGGTCCCGCAGGTCTCTGTTCAGTCCCCGGCACAGAGAGTCCATGTTCCTCAAAGAGCTGACAGTCTGGTGAGGCAGAGATCGAGAAAACAAAAGGATGAACATCCTCAGAGAGACAACAATATTTTATCCCCTAAAACTTACTTGGGCGTCACACAGGAAGCCTGTGGCAGAGTCAAGAGCAGATCCAGACTGTCCCAAGGCTTAATTATAAAATTAACATCTCCCTCCTTGGACATTAGGGCATGTTGGAAGAAAACAGTTGGTGCTAGTGACACCTGAGTGATCTCCCAACTCCAAGAAATGAGAAAAAGTAGGTATTAGACTACTGCAAACCCATGGAGACCATCAGGAAGCCCCTATCTGTGGGGCAGACAACGATACAAGATATATAGAACAGCTGCCTGAAAGAATCTTTTCATCACTTCAGACAGCTAACAAAGCCAAAAATAAATATTTCAGCTTGGGCGGTATTTAAAAAGATTTTATTGCTGTAAAGCCAAAATTTCTGTCTATCAAAATCTCTACACAAACCGAGTTAAATGAATAATTGGTTTAGAAAAAGCTGGACCAAATGCAAAGCAAAAGTATAAACCGTTCTCACACAACTCTAGTAACTCCCCTCCCCCGATATATAAAGTAACATGTGCAGCTCCCCCAGTCCTACCACAGAGCTCTGTAGATGTCCATCCAACCCTGTGCCCCGCCAAGCACGTCTGGAAGAAAAATCCAGGGCTTGTCCCACATCAAGACCCCCGTGGGGCTGCACCCCGGGCGCTGCTCTCATGCCCTGTGTCACACGTGCAAACCGGGGCGCGGTGGGACACGAGGAACATGTCGGCTATTTTAATCCCAGGCAGTAGACACTGAACAGCTGCACGTGCTGGGCCCGGGCCAGGCGCAGTCACGTCCCTGATAGTAAACCTTGCCTGAAACACCTGGCTTTCTCCTCCCCTGCCAGGCCATGGCACTGTACTGGGCTCTGCTGGGGATGGGTGTCCAACTCTACAGGGGGGTGTAGAGTTCTGCTGTCCTGGTGAAAGTCAAAGGACACCCACCCTACGTCATCTTCTTCATGACTTGCAAGACCCAGAAGATCTGAGCAACAACTGTAGGGGACAAACACACAAGACAGAGTCAAAGGTTTTTCTGCTCCATAAACCCCAGGATGTCCCAGGCAGATGCAGGTGAACATGTGTACAGGGTTGGATGGGAGGCTTGCGTGGCCATGACATGCTGCTGCCATGGGCTCCAAAGCTGATTTACACCCATGCAGTGGGCAGGCATGCCTGGCAGTCCTGCTGGAGGTGCAGCTCCAAAGCCCAGAGCTTTACAGTTCTGCCCAGATAATGCTCCTGAGAAAATCCAGAATTGCTATAGCCTTAGGGATGACATAGTTTTGCCATAAAGAAGCCTACGGACGACAAAACTGGCTCTGAAAGATCTCCCCATGTCTGCTGTCAACCAGTGTTTCCGTCAGTGTCACAAGCTGTTCGCAGCAACAAGCTTTAGATAAGCAGGAACACAGATACACCCACACAGCCAGGCAAAGGTGCGTGTGGAGCATGTGTTTAAACAGCCGTGCAGCTTCCAGGGCCCCGTGCTGTCCGTGTCGAGGAGGAGCTGCTGGAAAAGGCATCAGCAGGTTTTTCACAAGCAGAGAGCAAATACTCCATGTGCCTAAGTACACAGGGGCTGCCAGCTGAAATCTGTGCAACCGACTCTTTGCTTCGCTACTCTTGAGACTTAAGGAAACAGGAATTATTTAGAGTAATCCCAAAAGGGAAGGAGGATGTAAAAATCCTCTTGCTGCGTAATTTAGCAGTGAAGAGGGGAAAAGGTCTCACTCGCTGGGTAACCCTGTGATAGCCACGAACAGACCGGTGGCACACTGGAGTTTTCCATCACTCATTTTCTGTGTGTCACAGGGCTCCAGCAAATGTGAGGGACAGACACAGAAGGGGATATGAAGCTTAAAAAGACCAATTATGCTTACAGAAGTAAGGCTGCAGCCATGGGAGCCAGGCAGCTTAATCTGTATCAAAAATTTAGCAGGAGCACAAGTCTTCTGCAATCCAAAGCCAACTGAATGTTGAAAGTCCAACCCCAGCTCACCTTTGCCCTTTCATTAGCTCTGTATGTGAAAACCTTCTTATTTATAGACATATGGAGACAGGCAAGTAAATAAAGGTGCAAACAAGCTAGAAGCAATAGGTTAAATGTATCTGCAGGACAAAGAACAGCTTGGTGGGGGCAGTTAAACAGACATCAGGATGCAAAGGAAAAAACATTTTCCCGAGTAATACAGTCCAGATGCACAGCAGCATTGAGGGGAAGAGGCTGATTTGTGTGGTTAAAGGTGGGGGTGCTGTTCAGCAAACACACCCCAGCCTGTGAGCCACCCGAGAAGCATTTGCTGCAGGTGGGTGTCCTGGGGGACAGCCAGGTACTTCTGGTCACCTTTCAGTCCGTCTTGTTGATGGTGTCACTTGGAGCTGCTTCAGCCTTCCTGTGATAAGGCAGGGGAAGAGAAACAGCTGTAACAAAAGTAAATGTTTTTACCAATAAAATCTCTCCTGTTAAAGGAAATTCAGTTTGCTGAAAAACTGGAAATTCAAACGATTCGATTTATAGGACAAGAAGTAGAACATATATTTTGTGAAGGCGGAAAAAAGGTCATTGGCAAAGCAGCAAATGACTTTACATGTAAAAATTTGCTTTCACATTTGCTGCCATCTGGGTAATTCACAAGAATAAAGCCACCTCTTACCCTGCTTTAATCGATAACTTCTTTCTCATTCCCATCATGCAAATTACAACAATTTATTCTCTTCCAGCCCATGTCTGCACAGGGAGAGAAGCAGGCACGTCCTGACTCCATCCAGGCTCCCTCCAGTCTTAATCTGTGCCGCTAACATGAGCTCAAACCCAAGTTACATCGTCCTTATTGCTATTTTAAGCAGAATCAGATCACTTGGTAACCAACAACCAAAAGCCTTGATTTACAGACAGAGACATTTCTATCAGTTAAGGCTTCCTCACCAGTCCTCAGCATATCACATCCCCAGGGACCCGTGGAAAACATCAGACTTCTGCTCTTCCAGTGTTCCTCTTCTTTCACTGCAAGGGGATCCATTGGTGACCCACCACACCGTGAACTGTTCCCTCAGAGCAGAGCACACTTACTGTTTTAAATAACACACAAGGATATATTTCAATCAGCTACTGTTCATTAGGATTTATCAGGCTGGACCCAAGGGCAGGCATGGAAGCTAATTAGAATTATTATTTTCAGGTGACAAGTATAAGAACTTCCCAGGGACATTTTTCAGCCCTTCATTTTAAGGCTGAGGTACAATTTTCAGAGTTATTTTCTGAAATTATTTCATAGGAAGTTTCTTTATAATAATGCAGAGGACCTGGGAGAAGGGATGTAGCGGGAAGAAAATGAAAACCAGGCCCTGCTGGAAAATTCTGTGTGGGTAAACAAATGGACATTAATAACAGGCCCTGATTATTGCACTGAAGGCTGCCACACAAGCAATTTCTGACCCAGCGTGGTCATTTCATCGCACACGACTTCCCATATTGACCATGGAGGTGGGGGAAATAGGTCTCAGGGCCCATCACAGCTCCAACTTGAGCTTTGAGGCTCCGTATGTGGTAGAGCTGCAAGAGTCACCTCTCCTCTCACAGCTTTTTTGGCATCTCCAGCCTTGGAGAATGGTGTAATGTCTTTTTGAGGTCGCTACAAGATCCACCCCACTTGCTGCTCTGCTCCCCTCCCCCAGAAACCACTGGTGCAAACAGAACAGCACCATTTCTACGGGCTCAGAGCTGGTGCCTTCTCCACTGCTGATGCTGAGACAGAACTCGCTGCCCCCAGCTCGTGGCACGGAGGGAAACCAAGAAGCAAATTATTTACGCAGGAACGACCTACTCAGCAGTTGTTTGCCTGGCTCCAAAGAGCTCACCGCTCCTAATGACATCTCTAGAGCTTTGCTGGGAGGGAATATTAAAGAGGAGAGCAAGAAAACAAGCTGGTTATCTTTGGTGACTGACTGATGCCATCAGACTACAACTTGCTAAACATTTTCAAATAGCATTTGCAGTTGATGACGTGGCATTTGGAAACCCTAAGGACCAGCAGGGAGATGGGGGAAATTTCCACTCACGGAGGTTGAAGTGCACTAAACTGCTTTTGATCAGAGCTGTCTAGGAAGGAGGTAAGAGCTGACAAACACACGTGGTTCAGGGGCACCTTCATCTCTAAAAGCAAAAACCTATTTTGGTGTGTGTGCTAACAGAGTGCATGAAGGTATCCAAGCTGCAGAAGGGTTAAGCACCTGTATTTTGGGTACCAGAGTAATCTCCACGTCCTAGATTCTGGCAGAGGATGCAGCAGGTCAACATCCCCTCCTGTTTGACCCTCCACACTCACACTTGTCCCCTCTGTGATAGGAATGCAGCCAGGAGGAGGAAGACTGCAGCAAGGTCACCTCTGCCTCCATCTTTCCACTCTCTGGGACAATAAGGGGAGCACCCCAAAAAAAAAAAATCACTGCTGAGCACTGAAAATTTCTGCTTGTGACAAGTGAGTATCTCGAGTTTTCCTAAGCAGGACATGCATTCTACTCCCGATGCTCTCAAACACCAGACTCCCTGCCTCTGTTTCTCCTTTCTGACAAGGAGCTCGGGATGTGCTGACAGGCATCAGGAGGCAGTTACTGCCAGCACCTATATGGGATCTACATATTCATATATCGTGTGCCCTCTGCTGGCAGCATCCTTTTCCGGGAGCACAGGAAAATCCCGCCGGGAAGGGCAGGTGGGACAAGGGCCTTTCCTTCCAGTGCAGGAAAATAATTAGACACCATACGAGCCACAAAACTAGAACGGTAGCAATAGAAAAGGGAGTTTCCTTCTGCATATTGTACAGTGACAGGTAATGAGATCATGCCTTTTCCAATGCTCCTTGGACAAGGCTGGTTCCTGCAGGAGCTCCTGCATCCCAGCAGCACTGTGGCAGCTCTTGCCAACTGAACACTCTGCAGACACTGCTTCCAAGGAGCACTCATCTAATATAACCACATCGCTGAAATAAATCACTTAAATCTCCCCTTTGACCTCACTTATCCCATCACCTACCAGGTGATAACTAAGTTCAGCAGCATCACATCAAGTATCCTAGATTTATTGATGCAAAGCATAGATCAGATGAAAATACCCATGGCTGCAGACAGGGCTGGTGGAGGTGTACACACCACCTACAACAGGAAGTCCTGATCTTCACCAAGGTTGTTTCAGCCATGTTCACAGTTGTACCTTTCCACTACTACTATTTGGGTGCTTGGATTTGATTTGCTTGAAAACATGTGCAATTCCAGTAAGTTTTGTATCACTTGATCCTGCTAATCCTCTCTCACCATCCTTTTGGCTCTAGCATCACACCAGTGCTATCTGGGGGGACACAGGGGACCTCCTGTAGCACACAGCCCCACATCACTGCTCCAGCCCTCGCTGCAACCACTACACCCCTCAGATCTCCTCAGACTGATCACCAACAGGGTCTTCAGCCCCAGCAAAACCCTCTCTTATGACTGCTTTCCAATCTGGGTTTTTTTTAATCACCTATTAATACTTCATGTCTTTTAGCACAGGTGATTCATTTATCTTCATTCACTGAAATATTCCCGAAATATTACTTAACCAAAAGCCAGCTGAAGAAATGCATTTTTCTTTTGTGGTGGAAACCAGTTCCCCTACCAACAAAAAACTATCAAGACAAGCAGGTTCGATGTGCCTTTGTAAGCCTGGATTGGACTCAGTCCTATTTTCATCCCATTATTCTTTCCTTCACAATTTGTCTAAAGCTTTGCAGACTGAAAGGCCAGGCACTGCCGGGATTGCTTTTCCTCCTCCTTTCATACAGGGAACTCTGTTTGCCATTCTTCAGTTATATGAACCACTCCTGAATGACACATCTGTGAGAATACTTTGCCAACAGACCCTTCTTTTACCTTTTTTTTTTTTTGCCAGCTTCAGCCCCTTCAGGATCCTTCTGCAGTGATTCCCCCATTTCCAGGTGAGCCACACACCAAGCTCTGCTTCAAGCTGGATTATTTCCCTACAGTTGAATCCCCTGTGCTTCCTGCCCCTTGTAGCACTGTTTGCTATTGAAGAGAGCATGGGCTTTCGTGGACTCTGAATGTTTTTGGTTGTTCAAGCTCATATGAGCACCATGAGGGTCTCTGCCACACTGCTTCCTTTCACAAAGCTCAGAGGAGCTTTGGGATTTCTGAAGCTGAGAATCACATGGTCCAAATATGATGAGGAGCATCCTCATCCCAACCACATCACCTTCCATTCCTTATGAACCTGGGCTTCCCTTTCCATCTTCCTTAGAGACTCCACTTCCCAGCAGCTCCACAGCAAAGCCCCATCCTGGGCTTACCCACCCAGCCCATCTCTGCTCGAAGTAGCTTTCAGGAGATTACAACAACTCCATTTCTGAATAAGGAATGCCCCTCCCCCCCTTCCTCTTTAAAAGGGTAGACAATGACAGGACAAGGGGGAATGGATTAAAACTAAAGGAAGGAAGGTTTAGATTAGATATTAGGGGGAAGTTTTTTACAGAGAGAGTGGTGAGGGGCTGGAACAGGCTGCCCAGAGAGGTAGTGGATGCCCCATCCCTGGAAGTGTTCAAGGCCAGGTTGGATGGGGCCCTGGGCAACCTAGTGTAGATCCAGGCCTGAGGTTGGTGGCCCTGCCTGTGGCAGGGGGGGTGGAGCTCTATGATCCTTGGAGTCCCTTCCAATTCATACCACTCTATGATTCTCCCTCATCCTCACCCCCCTCAAAAATACCCCACAAGGTAAGAGTGCAACAGACCAGAGCAAAAGTGCTGTAAAAAGGCCTGCAAAGAGACTAATGACACTGTTTAAACAACATTGTCTCCTGTGATAGTGCTAAATCCCTTTTACGACCTTTCAGCTTTTACAGTTTATAAGACAATTTTCTATTTGCCAGGCTTACTGACAAACAGGCTGTAACTGCTCACGGTGGTACCTGGAGTCCCATTACAGAACAAATAAGGCCCATTTTACCATTTTCCCCTCCCTCTTATAAAAAAACTTAACTATTTCCCTCCCCAGTTGGTCTGTTGAAGGTCTGCACAGCCAGAGCCAGAGCGGATGGAGAAGGGGAAAAGCGTTTTGAAGGAAAAGAAACATCCTCCAGGACCACCATCACAGGAGGAGGTAATGATTGCTGGGGAGAAAGCCCATTCTGTATGAGATTACTGCAGGAATGGTGCTTTGATCACAAAAAGCAAAGAGCAGGGATACAGTTTTAATGATCTGAAAACACATGAAAAGCTAATGTGGAAACCAGCTTTGATACACATGCGGTGGCACAGTGTTTATTTTGTGACCTTTAGCAAGTATGGGCAGTGCAGCAACAAGATAATCTGATGGGGAAAAAAAAAAATCAAAAGGAGACAGAAAAATTAACCCAAGAGCTTTGTGGCAGAGGGAGAAGAGGAGCAGCTGGGGCCAAAACATCTCTGTGCTGACTTCCAGCACGCTGAGGACTGAGCCCTGCAAAGTACCACATGTCCTCAGTCCCCACTGAGTGCATCCCAGTAGCTCCAAGGACTAGGGAATTTGGGATTCAGTTAGCAACCCCCCCAGACTAAAGCATGCTTCCAGCAAGCATTAACAGTTATATCTTCCCACAGTTCATTTTCATGGGAGGTTTTTAACCAGACACCTTAATGCTTCCAGGGTGTAGGAAGACTGCATGGTGGAGGGGACCTCTGGGCCACAGCAGGCATGGTGACAGTCCCCAAGTCCTCAAATGTGGGAAAACCAGCGAGACAGTTTGAAGGTAACTAGAAGGGATGGAAGGGGGCACTGGTCATGTTTTCTGGGAAGTTTAAGAGAACTTTGAATATTAGAAAAAAACCAAAGAGACACATGTACATGATAAGTCTTCTCCACTAACTGTTCAAATTTGATAAACAAAGGGATATGAAAATAACTACAAGTTTTCTTTTTGCACATGAAAAAGGGTGATGCAGTAGAGGCCCCAGAAGCACAGAAAAGATCCTGCCCAGGAGAAGCACATGCCCTTACCCCTTCACAAGGTGCTCCTTGGTCATTTCCTACTAATAGCTACTTTAGTTTTTCCTCACAAGATAATTCAAGACATTCTTGGGTCCACAATAATTATTTTTGCTTGAAACCTCCAGGAAGAGCACTTGTTATATGCTGTTATCCATCTGAGAGCACAAATTACCCTCTGGGAGTAAGAAAACATCTCAAGCAGACCACCAAGGCCAACCCCTACCTTAAATAAATGGTCTGAGCAAATTGCTAGAGACTGCCAAATTTGGCTGGAATGTCTAAGCAGCAAGTGTCCCACCTGAAAAACATAATCTCCATGATGAGCAGTCACAAAACGACAGTATCCATCAGCTAATTTATGTGCTATGAATAATTCAGCCACATCTATTTAAAAACTTCAGCTGAATAAAAAACACACTGAAGAGATCATAGGGAGGTAGAGTGAGCTGACCACCCCAGAGGTCTTACCCTCTTCCCATGCCTGCAGCTCCCTGAACTGCACCAGTTGAACCCAGATGTTCAAAGCAGATGAAGGAAGAGGCAGTAGGGAGAGAAGTCTAAGAGATAAAAATGAAAAGACCTCCTGCCATCCATAAGAGCTGCCCAATATGCATCTTTTTATGGTGGACACAAGATTTTTGGCTGGTTTGGTTAATAGCTAGTTTGTCCTCCTCCTGCAGGCTCCATGGTGCTTTGCCCCAGTCCCTACACATGCCAAGTCAGCCTAAGTAAGGCCTGAAACCCCAGATGAGGTCTGAGCTGATGCCAGCAGCCACCCTCACTGGCAGTGATGCTCCAAACTGAGCAGAGACACAGAGACCTGCTCAGGTGGGGTTATTCCCCATGATCTGACCTGCAAGCAGAGTTTAACTCCCTGTGCTTTGCCCTCAGGCTCTTCTTGCACCATGCAGGGCAGGGGAAGGTTGCATTTAAAACACAAACCTATTTTCTAATGTTTTCCATGCCATTTTTTTAAATCATAAAAAGCTTAAGGGAACCCTGGGATTGAGTGGGCTCCCTCCCTCCAGCTTCTCAATCATCTTCTGGGGATGTTTGGGTCCTTTCCAGGGCATAACAGAGCAGGATCCATAGAGACAATAAAGACCTGGTACTGCCAGAGTAAATGAATACTGCCTCAACATCTTCCACTGAAGCGCTATTGCAAGTGGGAAAAAAAGCCAGAGCACGTTTGAATCCCCAGGAGCACTGGAAATTCATCACAGCAACCTAAAGTGAAATACTTCACTCTCCCTCACAGTGCACCTGCAACACAGAGCAGGTTGATGGAGACAGTTCCTTCACTCATCCAAACTTTGCATTTATATAACGGTGCCTCCACCTTCCTAAGCAGAAGTCCACTTCAGACCACTAAAATCAAGCCTGTTACTTTTCCAGAAAGCTCAGCATTTCTCAAACTAGGGTTTTCAACCTGAAATGAGGTCACAAAACCTTTCCAGCTCGGTTACCAGCCCTGGGCAACTTTGTGTTTATTCCAGATAATCTGCAAGGCTGAGTTAAGGGTGGAATTCTTGTTGTGTCAGGATGGCCAGTCAAGCATAATTTAATTTACATTTATCTTTGTTAGCCAGCAATTTTGTCTGCCTCCTCTACTGGCCTGCATTATCATTTCTTCAGGGCTACTAGGAAATATCTGTAAAGCTTTATGCTGGCAGCAAGGAAAAAAAAAATCTGTTCCACAGATAAGTGTGGTGAGGTGCCTATCTGACTGTCTAAACTGGGAGCAAGAGTGGGTCAAGTAACACAAAATTGTTTCATGACCCTAAGAAATAGGGTGAGGGACCTGCAAGGCTCTTCCCCCTTCTGCTACACACCACGTGCTGGGTACACATAGAAGGGCTCCCGTGTTTGGCCAAAGCATCTTTTTGTTTGGGGTACCAGCAGTGCAGAAAGGAGATGCAGCATCACATCCACCTGCAGCAAGGCAGGAATCCCCCCAGAGCAGATGGAAACCCTGATGCCTTTGGACACGGGCTCAGGGTTTCCTGGGCTGCTCCCCATCCCTGTATCTGGCATTGCAACAACCAGAGGAACCTCCCATGCAGGTGGCATTGCCAGGGATGAGTTCCATTCTGCTTTAAGGCTCCTTTCTCTTGCCACTCTGGTCTCAAGCAGCACTTGTAGGACAGTGACAGAAGCCTCATACATATTAAATAAGTTGAAGGTGAAATGTTTAATAAACCATCACATTCAGAGCCTTTTTTTCCCTCTCCACAGTTGTGTCTATCTTGACTTATTCCTGCTCTACAGAGGAAGTGGCAGGATTTAATAGTCTCTTATTAGAATGTCAGCTTTTAAAATGGGCAAAGCATTATTCATAGGGTAGGTTTAAAAAAAAAAAAAAAGAAAAGCAGCACATATAGGAGTCATACTTGTTGTTCCAGCCAATGAAAGGGGTTAAGTGCAGCAGTGTGTGTGCCTGGCTCCTTCCTGTCACATCTGGAGAGGAGCCGTCACACTTTCCCTCCCAAGCCAGCCTCATATTTGCTTCTTTTCTATGCTTCATGCCCCTGCCACTCCATGAAGCAGCTTGCTCTGGGAGTTTTGGGATTTCATTCCCCTGAGCAGCAGGAGGGGCACCAGTACCACCAGCTTTAAGACGACAGCAGGGCTGCACAGACACTCAAACATTTCTAGTAAACGAAGGTCTGCTCCATCTTCATCCCTTTTCCTCCCAGTTTCTTTTCACTGTGCCTAAAAAAGTGCTTTTTTTTGGTTTTTTCCAAACCCCCTTGTTTTCTCAGCTCTTTTGCCACCTGACATTGTGCCCAGGACTGAAGAGCTGGCTTTCAGGAAGAGGATATTTTCCCCCCAATGAAACGCAACTTGACAGCCTTAGACTAATAAGAACCATGAGGCACCAAACAGTCCCAAAGCTTTCTTGCCCCTGAAATCACATTTCCAAAACCCTCCTGGACCTAACAGCTCTTCTCCTTACTAGTCCAGAGCAGGTTTTCTTGCCCCAGTGCTACAGGACCAGGGTTGTACAGCAATATTTGGGTCCCCTGCTCAGCCAGGCAAAGGCTGAACCCAGCATCCTGGTTCCCATGTCTTTGCTTGAAAGGGCCAACTAATTTTTGAAACAAAGCCTCATAGCCAAGGTACAAAATGAAATCACTTGTCCTAAAGAGATCTTCTAGAAAAAGGTGTATTTATATTTTGCAAAGATAAATGAGTGAATACTTCTTCCCATGCATGCTCAGAAGGATTAGGGAAATTCATCCTTCCTTCTCCCCATGTTTAATTTCTGATCAATCCCACAGCTTTTTCTCCACCTTTCAGTTTGGGATTCTGCCTTCAGCTGGAAAAGCTAAAAGGCAGCATCTGCTCCTAGAATTCTTCTGGCTCAGATAGAAAACTCCAGAATAAAAACCTGTTCCCATCAACAATCCCAGCCCAGGCACAAGGTGTTCCACAACACATCCATGTTATGAGTAGCTCATTAAAAACAGACCTTCTGAAACTTGGAGACTCACCCTTCATTACAGACTGCACTATCCTGGAAGCCTATTACTTTTAATTGGCATAGAGTTGTGCTGAAAACGTGGAGCTAGTTCCACTGTAATCCATGCAAGGACTGCCTCTAGATTTTGATGGGGGCAAGTTTCTACTCCAGAGCTCCTTAGAACCAAATCTTATTCAGGTCAGCAGTGACATTTTCCTTTCTGAAATAGTAGGCCAAATGCCAACAAAGTTGGAGCACATGGGTTTGAGCAGTCAAGGGATTTACTTTACAATACTCTGTATTACACCCATGTGAACACCAAGAGAAAGTGTGACCTGCTGTGCTGAACTTCCACCAACGTATTCACCAGTGCAGGTTGAACATCAGAGTTTCCAGTCCAGAGGAAGCCCAGGTTACTGTTAAAAGAAATCCCCTATTTGGAACAAAGCTCCACACTAGGATTTCCCATGGAAAGTCTCAATTCAGTAATAGACAGGCTTGCTCTTATAGCTGTCAGAATATGTATGAGAAGACCTTATAAAGTCCAAATGGAGAGCTCAGCTCCTCAAAAGTTGTGCTTTGGTATAAATCAGGGTGTTTTAAAATGATGGATTTTCATGCAAACAAAGGCAGCAGCTCAGATGGGAAGAAGCCCTGGCCCATGGGAGTTTCAGCAGTCAGCCCTCTAGGAAAGGGGGGGTCACGGTTCCAGGAGATTCAGTGACTTGCCCAGTAAGAAAAGCCAGATGAGTGATAGGGCAGACAATAAGACCTTTTTTCCCCAAAGCTAGGGAAATCCTGCAAGCCCTGAGCTCTTTTGATAGGAATTAGGCTATTCTCCATCCACAGGACTGGTTATTATTGATTCAAGAGGGTCTCAACATGGCCCAGGAACTGCACACCTAAATAGCTTTGTTGCTATCCTCTAGCCCCAAGGAATTAAGCACAGGTAGATCTAGGAGAAGTTGTAATTGAGGAACTCCCAGGAGCTCAGCACAGTTTGCACCCACCTTTCCTCCTCAGCCATGGTCCATGCTCTTCTTTGCTACATCCTGCAGCAATGCCACATCAAGGCTGCAGACATCCAATGCCTCTCTGGCTGCTCTTCAGTGACAACCTGACCATCTCGCACTGACAGTCAGGCAAGATTTACAGCTTGTCAGACACAGCAGTTGTCCAAGCCAAGTGACCTGGAGAGGGGGAGATGGTGGGAGGACCAGGATTCTAAGTGACAAATGATTGTACGATGCTGGATTCATGCTGGTATCCCAATATTTTAACAGCTACTTGTACACACACACACACACATCCCTTGACAGGTGCAGTTGTGATTCCTGATATCCACACACAACTCCAGGGCCAACAAACCAATAACAACCCCCCTGCATCTCATAAGGAAATGCTTCAAAACCAAGTTGACTTGAATAATAGAAAACATCAAGCTCCTGCCTAAACCAAAATCACTGACAGGAATTGATCAATCCATGTAGCTTTATTAGCATAGCCTGACTGCAGGTTCCTTCCCACCAGCATCTTGAATCAATAGCTTAATTGTCTTCCTGGCTTGTTTTGCTTCTGGTTAAATTCACTGATTAATCCTGCAGACTTACAGAGGTCACTCAGCTGAACGAGTTAAACCTCCACAGGCTGATGAGGTCCCCCTGGATTTTCACATCTGAGCTTGGCAGGAAGGCAGTCAGTAGCTGGCACAGCGTGATGTGCCATGAGAACACCCCAGCCCTGCAGTGCCCTGGGAACTGTCACTGCAGCATCAGTTTCTGAAACAGGAGGGAGGACACGGTGGGTTTCCACACACATCTGCATGAAGACACATGCACAGGGAGCAGGTCCTCTGAGGTACATGTTCCCCACGATGTTTTAGCACAGCTTTTCCATTCTCTTTTCTTCCCTGTTGAATTCTCACTCCCTGAGACAGCCTAGCACCATGGGATCTACACTTGTTCTGAAACAATGATCTTTAAATATTGATCACCATCGCTGATAGGTCAAAGATGGGAAACAAGTTGTTATCTAAAGCAAATATTGCCTGTGATGCCACCATAGCAGATATGAGGGGGCTTTGAGCCACACCCTGGATCCTCTGTTAAGACAGTTCTTTCCTGATAAGGCAACTTTCTTCAGATGTGTCATTAATCCTATGAATAAGATGTCCCCATTAGACAGCTTCCATCACATCTCTAACTTGTTAGAAGGTGACAATGCATTCGTGCCTCTTGCCTCTTGAGTATTAATCTCCCAGAGAGACTAGAAGAGCTATCTTTCAAGTGTGACTTGCAAAGCAAATATAGTTTTTGAGACTTTTTGTTACTTAGGTCCAGAAAAGAGGCAAGGAACTGGGCTGTTTGCTTCTCCTTCTTGGAGCTCACAGAGCTGTGCAGATTTACGGTACCTGAGAATATAGCTTTTGATTCCTGGAAGACTACAGAACGGACAAGAGATAGTAGATTTATGATTTCCAGTTACCAAGGAATTATAACCTATTAGCAGTCCATCACAAAGTTAAATGGCAAAGGAGTTAAAGGCTGCCTTAGAGAACATTTGTACAATATTAGGGAAGGAGTAGGCATAGGAGCAGGCTCACCAAGTTGGATGTGATAAAGCTTAACATCTCTAATGTCTAAGGTGAAAAACAAGGCAGAGAAAAAGAGGTGACAATCCAGACTCACAAATCTGCCATTTCTTAAGTGGCTCAGCAGGGGCTGGGATGACAGGGTTGACAAGCAGGGACACTTTTCAGTGCTTACACTTTACAACAACTCCTCATGGCAGCGTGATCTCATCACTCCCAACAAAGCCCTATGGCACTGTAGACAGGGGTCCCAAACTGTGACCCAGGCACCATGACTGGTCCACCAGCTGCTGTAAAGTGTCACAAAGCCCAGAGTGAGTCAGCATCCTTGTTGTCAACACATCTACAGCCACACAGCAGCACACAGAGGGCTTTATCCTTCTAATTACTCCACCACAACCACAGGGAAACTTGCATCCAGAGCAGCCTCTGAGCTGCTGACTAGTGAGCTATGGCAAAATGAAACCAGTAGTAAAAGGCATCTGCTCTGGACATCAATGACCAAGAAAGGACCACAAAGTTGCTTTTTATTCGAGGATCCTTTGCAGTGATATTTCTAGCCATGCCATTTGGGGGAAGAAAAAGGATTTGCAACATGAAATGAGCTTAGTTACGCATCTGAAATGAAGTTTTTCCCAGACAGGAGACATGTACTTGTCTGCATGTCACCTAACTTGTATTTAAAGCCTAGCCTATTCTGAGAGTATTTTATTTCAAGAGGGTTTAAACTCACACACTGCTCTGGAGAGTATTTCATCCTTGAAATACTCCTATAGACTGGAAGTTTTCCAACCAAAGGTTACAAGAAACCAGCTTCTGACATTTAATCATGGTGATTTGCTTCAGCAGACTGGTATAAAGTACCACTCAGCATAAATAAAGACATCAATCTGTCTGAAGTTTCCCCAACTACTCCTATTTCACATGGCTAACAATGAGTAATGCTCTGATTTTGACTCTGGCTGAAGCATCTCATGGACAAGATAGTCCTTATTGTGAATTTGGGGCTTTCTGTGCAGACAGCGAGAGAAGCATCCAAATCCTCCTAAAACCAGCAAAGGGCAAGACTTTGCTTCTGCATCACAGCAGAGCTGCCTATGAGGGAAGAGCTTGTACCCATCACAAGCCGTAAGGCAGCACAGCAGCCCCATGAACCAGCTGCCAAGTCACATATGCCTGCACCTTTCCACCACTGCCATTCTCTACCTGTCCCTGAACCCTTCCAGCATGAAGCCTTGTGCTCAACACCTGCAGGCCACGACTAAGATAAAAAATGACTTTGCTGCTCCTTTCAAAGTAACAGCACCTTCCTGAGCTCATAGCAAACCCATGCCTCATTGTAAGATAAAACAGAAGCACCACTTTCTCTGCCCCATTTCCATGATCTTTTCATGCAAAAATAGCCTGTTGTTTTTATTAGATGCCATTAAACATCCTTGATACAGGCCAGGAGTTCCCTCGACCAACTGCAATCTAACAGCTGCACCACATCTCCCAGGACCACGGTGTTTGTACAATGCTGATCTCATGCTATGAGGTCACCACTTCATGTTCTCAGGTGTGACAGCATAGAATCACAGAATTGTAGGGGTTGGAAGGGACCTCGACAGATCATTGGGTCCAACCCCCCTGCCAAAGCAGCTCCCCAGCTCATATTGCACAGGGCGGCGTCCAGACGGGGCTGGAATCTCTCCAGAGGTGGAGACTCCACACCCCCCTGGGCAGCCTGTCCCAGGGCTCCCTCACCCTCACTGGGGAAAAGTTCTTCCCCATGTTGGTGCAGAACTTCCTATGCTCCAATTTGCAGCCATTGCCCCTTGTCCTGTCCCCACAGACACTGAAAAGGGGCTGCCCATTTCCCCCTGCATCCCATCCTTCAGATATTGATAAACATTAATTAGGTCCCCCCTCAGTCTTCTTCTCTCCAGGCTGAACAGCCCCAGCTCACTCAGCCTTTCCTCATACAGGAGATGTTCCAGGCCCTTCATCATCTCCGTAGCCTCCTCTGGACTCTCTCCAGGAGATCCCTGTCTTTTTTATCCCAGGGAGCCCAGAACTGGACACAATACTCCAGGTGGGGCCTGACCAGGGCAGAGCAGAGCTGGAGGATCCCCTCCTGTGACCTGCTGGCCACACTCTTCCTGATGCATCCCAGGATCCCACTGGCCCTCTTAGCCACCAGGGCACAGCACAGGACCACAGCAGCACTGCCTGTGCCCAGCCAGCAGATCTGCCTTGATTTAGAGTTGCCATTTGCAACTGGAAAGGCTGCAGCAGAGTGGGAACATGACTACAGCAAGGGCATCCTGGGGGGATTCTGGACTGGCAGTCCAAAATGAGATATGTAAATCTGTCCCAATGGAAGATACTGAGGTGTCTGAGTAAGTCTAACACTAAACCAACTCAAATTTTGGAACCAGCCCAATTAGCAAGTCCGTTCACACAGACCCATGGCATACATTCTGCAGCACTGCCAAGGTTTGCTACCAGCTCACCGCAGCTTTGAAGATTGTTCTGAAAGCTACTGTTTACCCTAAAGGGGAAAATACCCAGGATAGGTTGGTAAAACTGCAGACAGGGTGGTGCTCCTAACATGCCTGCTGGCCTCTGAGCTTTGATTTCCTCATGAGTGAGATGCACCTGCTCCAGTGATCCCTACCTGATCCTGTGATCAGTCACTGAGCCTCCATCCATCTCCTTAATTTAAGGTCATTCAAAATTTCAGAGCTTCATTCGCCTATCAAACTGTAAGGACACCGGTCAGAGAAGGAAAAACACTAAACCACTCACTGTCTGTGGTTTTACTGCAGAGCCCAGACATTTTAGACCACAGCATTTTCAGCCTGCTGCCCACCAAAACACTTGTTAACTGAAGGTCACAAGCCAGGCTGGGAGGGACACAGGTCAGCGTCACAAGGCTTGACTCCAGAAACCCTTCTCATTTCAGAGATTTGGGGACACTTCTCTGCTGCCCCCAGCTAATGGTATGTGAGTCAGAAAGACCAACAGCCTTGTGATAAGGTACCTTAAACCACACTGAACAGCTACCCAAGGGATGTGCTCATGGAGGAACCCACTGCCTGACGTGGCCTCCTACTATCTCCGTAGGAGCTGAATATGGATATTGAATGCAATTCTCCTGCCCAGAGCCACAGGACTCCTCTTGAACAAGCCTTTCTGCACTGGAAAAGGCATTACAGCCACAGCTCAGCACAGGAGGGAGAGCAGCAAAGCATAAATAAAGGATGTCCCAGGAGAGAGAAAGGTGGCTTCGCAGGCAGCAGAGCACAGCTCCCTGTATGGCTCCTCAGCTTCCTCATTTAGGAGCAGAGACAAAAGGTTGCATTTCCCACTCAGCCCCAGAGCAAGAGATAATTAGTAGCTTATTGTTTTAAATCCTAATAAGTGTTCCCCAAACTGACTATGTTGGGCATAATGCAAATGATTCTGAAGAAAACACGATTTGTGGAGTAGTCTAATTAGGTGGCTGTGAAAGCAAGGAGCTGGTGCAGACTCACCACTGAGGGAGACCTGATTTCACAAACCAGGCAAGATTCTCACATAACAGCAAGAGCCAATTCCTTTATTTCCCAAATAGCCACCAGTGAGCAGCATACAGATCTACCTCACCACTTGCAAACCCCACAGTTCACAACGCTAGAAGATTCATTCCCTTCTCTTTGAATGAAGCAGGGTAGAAAGGTAAATTTGGAGTTTACCAAGACACAGAAGCTACCTAGATAGATCCACCAAAGCCCTTGGCCAGCTCAGCAGAGGAGGTAGCACAAAACAGAGCTTTGTGATGGTCCATCAGGGCTAGCACACTGAGGAGCAGAGCTGCTTGTGAAACAGCAAGGGCCCCTTCTCTTTGGGATTGGACTTTGTAGCTCGCATCCCAAGCCCCAGGTCTAGCAGTGCTCCTGATTTCTCCAGGAGAGGAAGAGAGTTGTGTTTGGTTATAAATGCAGGCCAGGAAGCACTACCTGATTTGGCAGCTAGTTTTTAATTGATGCAAAAACTTTTTTTCAGGCAGCTTGTGATACCTTATGTGGGTTTAGCTCACTGCTGAGGGGTTTGGATCAGACACCTTGCCCTCTCCTGTCCCAGGAACATGGTGGAGTCTGCTTTCCTCATGGGATAACTCCTTATTTAAGTCCAAACCTTTAGAGCTACAACAAGCAATTACAGCCTTATTGAAGTTTATTGGTACCCACAGTCTTGGCACAGCTTGTTGTTCGAGGCACCAATGGACAACAAATAAGTGCTTTGTCACAAATCAAGACTGTCCTAGAAAAACTAAAGGATGGTCTCAGCATCCCCAGTGCCACTTGGATTAATAGCAGCAAAAGTCTCAGGGGCAGCCCAGGACAGACAAGATACATTCATTCCCTGCCCATTCTGACCTCACCCATCCCCTCCACCTCTCCATCAGTATAAGGTTGAGCAACCTCAGCCCAGATCTCAAGCTGAGCTCTGACAAGACCAGGCAAACACTGGGTGCAGCACAGTTTATGCTCATATCAGCTCAGGGCCACCTGCTCCTCTGCTCAAAGTACTGCTCCCTGCAGGCTTTCAGTATTAAGGCAGTCAGGCTATGCTCTTTGGAGGCAAGGTTGTAATTGCTACACTACCTCTCAGAGACTGAATCAAACCATGGATTATTGTTGGGGAGCATCCCAGTTCATTCCCAGTAAGATCATCTCATCTCTGCACAAAATCCCCAAGTATTAACCCAACTGCAGCACAGCACTTGCAGTGAGGTCACTTCTTGGCTGGGTTCTTCCCCAGCCACAGCAGAAGGGCCCCAAAAGCAAGAGGTAGCAGGTAGGGAACACAGAGCAGATTTCTCCACTCCCTGCTCTAGTGGGACCACAGCCAGGACAGTAGAGACAAAAGGAAAAGCATCCTGAGGGTGACTGAGCAGCAAGACTCAGTTGACTGGGTTTCAGCTGCTGCGGTTTTCTTGCTCTTCTACAAGAAAAGCAGCTGGAGGGAAGCACTTTAAACCCATAGGGCAGCTAATTGTGGTTGCTTAGGATCACATGAAACCAAGGGAGCATGGTGACAGAGGGCAAGGGGATTTCCTGAGCAGGGCCAGCTTTCTTGCTTGGCCAACCAAGCTGGACACCAGCTCTTGAGAGGCTGCAGCCTGACAGTGCTGCAAAGCCAGGGAACTCCCTTAGTGCCCGAAAAGGGAGTCTCCAACCTGCCTGGGAACAAAGTCATGGCCGATCAGAAGTTCTGACCTCATAGAAGAAAGAGCCTTTTGCAACAACAACGCTGAAAAGCCTGCTGGTTTCACTTCAAAGCCAGCTTTCCCCAGGGAGGTTCTGACACTACTGAGTGTGCAAGACACTACTGAGCTGGGCGCTGAGGTCCTGGGAGCATCAAAGTGACTCTCTGCAGGACAAGGTCAGCTGAAAGTAAAGGAGGCTTATGGAAAAGTTACTGAGGCACTTCTGAGCATATATCCATCCCTGCAACTGTGAGGTGCACGGCCTTTGTCCTCACTTCTGCCTAAAATATTTATGTGCTGATAAAGGCGGAGACAGAGGAGCCTTTGAGGTCACTTAGAGAGGTAAACTCCTCACTGCAATCAAAATAGCTGAGACAGCAAGTAAGCCAGAAATGATCAAGAGCAATTAGAATATGCCTGTACTACACAACATTTAGTTGTTATGCTGAGAGTCCAAAAAGAAAAAAAAAAGGGGTTTTGCTAATTCTTTCCTCCTCCATTACCCTTGCAACCAGGAAAGCATATCAAACACCCCTGCTTCCCTCACCGCTTCCTGTGTGTTCAGTTCAAGCTCTCCCTTGTCTCAATAGCTTAAAAGCCTGTTTTTCCCTTTAAAAGCCAACTTGCCTGCCAGGTAGCTTCTCTTAATCTCTCAGTCTTGGCTAGAAGCCTCTCTAGGCTGCTGAAAGAGATAGCTACTTACCCTTTGTTCTTGCGACAAGAAAAGCCTCAGCTATCAAATCATTCCAGATTCCTTTGTAGTCTGAGAGAGCCTAAAATGGAAAGAATAAAACCCTCATGTATCAGCCTAACAGATTAATAGCTACTAGGGCTAGCAGTTAGACCAGCTATGACCATGCCACACACTCTGCAAAACAAGCCTTTTCTAGTCCAGATAGCTATAAGACTTGGTAATAGAGCCATTGACCTTGAGCAACAATCCTTGCATCCTTCCTCATGTCAGCTGAGAAAGGAACTGGAGGCCAAGCTGGTGCTTCCAGCTATGTCTCTTTGCTCAGGACTGATGGAGGAGTTCCCCAGGAGTGGAGCCAGCTCAGGAGCTGAACACTGCAGTACCCAGCCATCTTCCACAAGCAGGCTGGACCAACTAGGACATCCCACCAGGATGGGCAGGGGAAGCCTGACCATACTGGTCCATATTAGTTTAGGGCTGTCATTTTCTTTCTCAAGGTTCTTTGCATACTGTGCTTACACACAGCTCATCAATTAAAAAGATACATATGGCTCCCATGGAAGCACCCATTCCTACACGCTGAGAACTGTTCCCAGAAGTTCCAAGAAAATATAAAGCCCAAACTACCAGTTACTTCAGTGCAAGCAAATATTGCTGTAATGAAGTTCTCTGCAGCTTAAATGGAATTGCTTCAAAAAATCCTTTTTCAAAATCACTTGTAGAGAGGATTCACCACGATGAGCATGAAGAGGCATATCTCCCCTCCACATCTTTGCAACGCTGTTTTCTTCCCTGGAAAGCAAGCCCCGTCCAGCTACTTACACAAGAGAAGAACCTTGGCCCTCCTGGCAGAGACCTCTGCACATCTTTTGTGCATGAAAACCCTCTCATGCATCCTGACAGCAGGAGTCAGAGACAGTCCCAAAAGAAAAGAAGCCACGGCCAGCTGGAGGAAGCTTTTCACAGCTCTGTTACAGGCAGCCTGCATCATCCTTCATTCTTTGAGCAGGGCTGTGAACTGAGTGCGAGTCCAGGGGCTGTCACTTTGCAGAAAAAAGCCTTCACCAAGAACAATTCTTCAGGTTCAACCTCAGTTCAGTGTGCAGAGATTTCAGAAAGCATCGTTTGCTCTTCTGCCGTGCTGTTACTCAGAGTCTCCATCACCACACCATTCTCCCCAGAGCTGCTCCTTCCCAAGTCACAGGGACACGTGGCTCTTCTCCTTGCACCCTGGGAAGCAGACTGCTTTCCTCCAGCAGCCTGAGTGTGCTGTCTGCCCACATCTGTTACTGCTCCTGCTACAACTGAGAGACAGTCCTTCTGGGTTATGCAGCAGAGTATCTTTAGAGAGTTTAGCAGAGTTTCTGGAAGTTCTCTGAGGAGCAGGACTGCTCCTGGGCTAAACAGCACAGTGTCCCTGTCATGTGAAGGGACAAAGGCAAGAGGCTGCTGTCACCATTAGACATACAGCAGGATATTTCACAAAGCTACCAAGCAGAATTTGGAAGTGATCTCAGTCTTAGGCAAGCCATCATGCCAGTTCAGAGCCATCCCAGGGGCTACATTTCCCTCACTCCAGTTAGCTGCTGGTGTCACCGCATGCTGCAGTGAGGCACACTGAGTATTGCACCACCGATTTCTGTTGGTTAACAGCCTCTTTGCAATATATGTCATGATCAACAGCTGGCAAGGCTCAAGCAGGCAGCATCCATGCATGTTTGGGCTCTGGAGCAGTGGGTTAAGAGTTGCGATATTCTCCCCCTCACAGTCTCTTCTCATGTTCAGCTGATATTAGAAGTGCGTATGTGCTCGTGGTCCAGGAGGAAGTCTCCAGGGAAGCAATTTGCTACAAATACTCAGCTACTTAAAAATATTTATATATGCTAGGAAAGGATTAGACTTCATTTAGCATTTTCTCTACCTTTAAACCTCATTTAATGCAGCATTAAGCGCCAGCTGCAGAAAATTGGTTCTGAAGTCATAAAGGAGAAAGATTCTTGAAACAGCAAGATTGTTCAGTAAGGAGAGATGACTGATTGCTCATTAGTTTCTAGACCATGTTTTAGTAATGGAAAACTAAAGGATATCCAAGATTCTCAGCTCCAAAAATCTTTACTTACAGAATACTGTTCCCAGATTAGGGAGCACCACAAAGGCAGAGCCATCTAGAACAGCTTTAAAGAGACAAAAGATGAGATAAGGACAGTCTGTCAGATATACTACAGAAGAGACATTCAGTGTAGTTGGGTATCATCTCATGAGACAAGTTCCACAGTTAAATGAAGAACATCTCATTATTTGCACCCACAGCCAGAGGGGCTTTCCCAAGCCAGCATGGTAAGGGAGGAGCAGCAGGACTGCAGCTTGCTCTGGCATTTGCAGGCAGGAGTGCTCAGGTTTTGGCACAGCTGCCTCAAGACAGATGGGGGTGCATGAGAGGCTGGGAAAGGCATTAGAGGTGCATGAGCTCCATTAGCAGAATGCTGAACTCTTCTGCTGCTCCAAGCCCTATCAGAGGTCCTAGCAGAGGTTCCTTGGTGGATTTATTGCTCAACAAGCCAGTGTCAAGATAAGAGGCTGATAATGGAAACCTGCTTCTTGGATGTGCACTGTACAGGGTGATCAGGAGCTGTGCCCCAGCTCTGGTACCCTTTGGGCAGGGAGCACCAGATCCTCTGCAGATGGGTGTGTGCAGGAGGTGATGAATGAAGAGCTTCTGAAGCCACTTAACCAGAATCATCTGTACAGGCAACTGGAGCTGGTCCTTACCATTTGAAAAAGAAAACTCATAGCTACTGCCAGGCAGCTCAGGTCTCTGGAGACTCTTGTTTTCTTACTTCTGCCATCAACCTTTCTGACCATTACCAAAGTACACCTCCAGCAAGCAGTTCATATATTAATAGTCTGCACACTTGAATAAAATTGCTTTTTCCCCAACTAAAACACAGCATGTGTTTTCACACTACTAGCCACCATCAAATATTTACTGTGTACAAAGACCCACCAGTGACCTGAACAAAACCATTTTTCAAACACCAAACCAGAAAACACTCCAATCTCTTTGAGCCCAGTTACATCTGGGCTGACAGATGGGAAGAAAACTGGTCGAAAATGCTTAAAAATTTAAGCTTCTTGCATTTGTGAAGGGTGTAAGTCAGGAAAACAGACTCAGGGTGAGGTAGGCAGGCTCTGTTTGTAAAGGCACTCAGATTGCAAAGGCACCAAGATAGAAACACACCCTGGAGAGACACACAATGTGTTTACACACTGCAAGCAAGATGAGCTCCTACTATTGCTTGTTTGGCCACCTGCTTCCCAGCCACAACCTAGACATACAGCATAGAACTTCCCTGGACACACAACACGGAGCAACCAGACACTGCAGCCCACCCCATCTCAAAGTTTACAAGAAATAATCATTTTTATGGTAACATGCAGAAAGCCAGAGGCAAACATGAACACAGGAGTGTTTTGTGAAGAATCCCAGCCCCCAGGTTGATGCTAAATGCATGCAGAATCTGGGTCTGACTGCCTGGCAGGCAGGTTTTTACTGGATTTGTGGAAACCCTGAGTTTCTCAGTCTTGGTAGCTAAAAGCTGAACCATACGTTGGCCATCATCCCCCAGCCACCACAGCTATAGATATCCACAGTGCCTGCTCCAGCCCAGCTGCAGATCTGCAGTGGGAAGCACCAGAGGCAGGTCTAAGAATGACCAATCTCTGCCCTCCCTTGAGATGCTCATGCTGGAATATTTTTGGATGGGGATAAATAAGGGCTCTGCAGTGACTCGGTCTGTGCAGGAAGCCTGCTGCCACAGGCACCCAAAGTCCCTTACCAGAGAGCAAGCTCTGGAGCATCCCAAACACGGAGTACTTCTCAGATTTCTTGGCATAGGTTTGGAGGCCCTAGGTAAGCAGAAATCCCTCACCTCTGAGACTGTGCACTGATACTGTTAGCCATTGCTCAGGGTCATCCAGGCACTTCAAACCTTTCCTTATTGCTGAAGGAGGGACACTGCCTCCCCCAGGGCCCACATTAGAGCTATCAGGAGCTGTAAACCTCTTCCTCCCCACACCTGAGGATGCTGCAGAGCCATACCTCCCACCCACAGGCAGCTTTTACAAGCTTCTCTTCACCAACCCCCTCTTGCACCACCCCCTCTGGTCACAGAGGTGCCACACCAACCTGGGTTTCCCCTCAAGGAACTTCCATCCTCTTCATGCTTTCCTCCCTGTTTAAGAGCAAAACATCATTTCTTCCCAATAACACAAAGACACCCAGCAAGAACAGGCACTACTTCTCCATCAGCATGAAATCCATCTGCTCCATACAGCAAGCCAGTCACCACAGAGACAACAAGCCCCCTGTAAAACCTTCTCCTGCCCCACATGCATCCCCTTATATACCTACCCACCTCTCCCAGCAGCCACCTGCTCCTGGGAAACTACAGCACACAGTGCCTGACCATTAAGGTTTGCAATCCTGATGCCTGGTCTTAAAGGGAAAGGGCTTGTGGACCAGGTCCAACTGGCTCAAGCACCCTGTTCCAGGCAGATTTGTGATTATTTTGCAGAGGTTCCCCTATTCCCACCTTCTGTTTCCCTGCATTTTCACTGAAGGGTCTTTAACACATAAAATGCACCAAGGAGCTTACTGAGCTTCTCAATCACTAAATGGAAAATCAGGGCTCTGCCAGCTGCAGGGAGGAGTTAGCAGACCCTGGAAATAGGTTTATCGTATAAGAATTGTTGTTTATGAGCCCTGGGGTGTCAAGTGTGGGCCTCATTGTGGAAAATTGTTTCTACCATTCACTCAGTTCCAGGAAGTAAATTTCTGTGGTTCAGGAGAAACTAACTGGCAAATCCCTAATGTAAGGAAAGCCAGAAAGCTTTTTCTATTCCTAATTATGCTGTGTTTCTAAACTTTCCCCTATGGCATGCAATATTAGAGTCCTTTTAGCAGCTTTTCCCTAAGAAAACTCCAACAAAGGAGGTATTGTTGTAACACTGATGAGTGCTGAAATCACAGTCACTACTCTGGCTCTGAGCCCACCAGCTACAGCAGATCAAATGGCTGCTTCCCACAAGACACACAGGACCAGCTTCAGCCTGCTTGGAGAATATGGGCAGATTTAGAAGAGTTAAATGTGAAACAGAGATGGGAGGACTTGCCAAAGGACTATGAATGCTTCACATCCCAGAGTGTATCAAAAATGTGATCTTTGCATCTCTCCCACTTGACCTAAATGAATGACTCCACCCTGAGACAGCAAACAGAGGTGAAATCCCAGCAAAAAAAGGCAAACATTTTAATGAACAATAATCATAGAATCATAGAATGTGTAAGGTTGGAAGGGACCTTTAGAGGTCATCTAGTCCTACCCCCCTGCAGTGAGCAGGGACATCTTCACTAGATCAGGTTGCTCAGAGTCCCATCAAGCCTGACCTTGAATATCTCTGGGGATGGGGCCTCCACTACATAATATAACTGTTCAGTTACAAACTTTCCCCAAATCAGCCTTTCTCTGTCCTCAAGTATTAACATTGGTTCCACATCCATCCCTATGTGTGTGCAATGTCTGTGCCACAGTGCTTATCCATCCATGGGATGGAGTCTCTCCTATATTGATTACTTCATCAATAGTGTGCAACCCCTCTGGGCAGTTCTCTCTTGTCGTAAGCAGGATGGCTCTGTTACGTTGGTGGCCTGCTCATCTCCAAAGAGAAAAGTTGCTTCTGTGTGGAAAATAAAATACTGCCCATGGGAGACATGCTCAAGAGGCTGGAACAAATTCATTCATGCACCACCAGATCCCTGCAAAATGCCCTGGTTTTATTCTGAGCGGAGAAACCAAGTGTTCTCTCTGTACTACTAAATTGTCACTCAGAACAAAACAATATTACCAGTGTAGCTTGGAAAATGTTATTAAAAGCAGCCAGTTATTCTGTAGATTACATTTTCTGCATCACACACAAATAATAATGTTAATGCACAAAACCATCCTGAAGTGTAGTCAGAGAGAAAGGGAGAGTTTCCCACTGCACGAGGGATGATTGGAGATGCAAGCATGGCCCAGCCAGCTGTTCTCCCTCCAGGACATCAGGATGCTCTTTGCAGTTTTGCTCACCAAATTCCTAACAAATTATTTCCCTAAGGAGCATGAGGAAACTGGAGGGACAGAGAAGTAGGTTTGCTGAACAACCTGACTGTGCAGAGCCCACCTCATGGTGTGGGGTCTCCAGATCTTCGTTCACACTGCTCCTGGGTGATCTCTGCAGTCCCACAGAGCAGCTTCAAATCCCTGGAGCCAGTGCGGTGGGAGTCTGGGATGCAAACCCCTCCATTTGGAGCCTTTGCACATCAGCTGACCCGAAGCAACTG
Organism: Porphyrio hochstetteri; assembly: GCA_020800305.1. Taxonomy (NCBI): domain Eukaryota; kingdom Metazoa; phylum Chordata; class Aves; order Gruiformes; family Rallidae; genus Porphyrio; species Porphyrio hochstetteri. Next base: position 9,148,350 of record CM036920.1, read on the forward strand.
TCTGCAGCCGAAGAGGCAGATCAAGAGGGATGGTAGCAGGAATGGCCCTCAAAGAGTTGTTCTCAAGTCCCTGCTCAGGCTGAAGCTGTTTTGGCTTTCACCAGAAAGCATCCATGAGTTCATCCCTGTGTTGATAGGAAGGACCACAGCCCTGATCTGGGCAAAAGAGTGATGTGCGCTGCCACTTGCATGGTGAGCACCTGAGTACCTAACCCTGTGGCTGGCCCATAGTGGAGAGGCCTGAGGCAAACTTTCTACCATAAATCCATGCTTAAAATGCTTTCATGTCAAATGGTGTGATTCAGACCTCAGGCACTTCTGGGGTTCAAGCAGCACTTTGGTAGGATGGAGACATGAAAGTCCACCCCCCCTGCTCAATCCCTTTATCTGATCTAGGCCTACGTGTTCAAAGATTCAAAGCAGAAATCGTTTTTCCACTCTTTCTCCCTCCCTTGATTCAGATCTTTGTTAATATCAGCATGGAAGAGAAATTTGGACTGTTTTCCAAGAGTTTTATCTCCGTTTCAGGCTCATTAGAGTGGGTGAAAAAGGCATTAATGTACATATGTCTCAGGACTGTTTAAATGCATTTATTTTTTGGCAGGAGATAGGTTTGGAAATTTGTATTTAAATGATTATTTGAATGGAGTCTGGGTTGAGGAATTCACTGTTTATGAGCAATTTCATTTTAGTGTTTGCTTATATCAGTGTTTCTAGTGCTTTCACTGGAGTTCAGAGAAGTCACAACTCTTTTTAACAGCCGGGGTGGGTGAAGGCCAAGGTGGTGGAGGAATTCTTCAGGGGTGAGTATCTGCTTTGGGGGACTTGAGAGTGGCTTGATGTTTGTGGAAACTTCTGAATACTAAAAATTAGGAGCCTTTTATAGCACCTCAGAATAAACATTTCAAATTAACAGTCAAGCTCTGTGGAGGAAAAAAAAATAATCCCTGACAATGCTGGCATAGCCAATCTTATCAGCTCCACTGAAATCTCCACTGGGAAATGATAAGAAAATAAAAAGAGAAAACAAATTTCAGGTCAGCCCCAGGCGTTTTGTTTTAATTGAAAATATCGAAACAAGATGTTTCAGTCTTGTTCATTACTCATTTTTATATGCATTTGTAACTTCATTCTCAGCTGAGATGAACAACAACTGTTGAAAGAGCAGAAATCCCTCCTGGAAGGGGTTTTCTCCATCAGCTCTCAACGCCCAGACGGTGCTGACAATTCATGCCTTGGCAGCTCCTGAGAAATGCTCATGGAGGTGAAAGCCCCTTCCTGGTGATTAAAATATACCTGTTCTATTCTGTGTTTGTGGCAGACAATAAGCACACGCAGCACTTGCTTCCATGGGGTGGGAAGATGCATGAACCCACCTGCTTGTGGTTATGGGGTGTAGATATGTTCAATTTCCTAAGATAAATCTGCTTACACTGTCATGACCTCAGATCGAATGGACACAATTTCTGGCAGGGCAACTTATTTTAGTTCAGCTGTTAAGTAAATTAATTGGAATAATCTATAAGATTTAACAGGATCATACTGAATGTGCATCTTAATATGAGTCTTTGCAAATCTGAGTGGGGACAAGCAGCTCCTTCTTGTCCCCATGAAGCTCCATCATTTTACAAGGCCTGGGCTTGGTGTTCTGGTTTGAGCTGCTGTTCTGGGGGGATGAATTGGTGTGTGACTGGAGCTGTGAGAGGGAGACCAGTCTGTCACATACCTACATGACTCCAGATGAGCAATTGAAATTCCTCCATTGTACATAATTCACTTACAATTATTTGTAGAAGGGAGGAGGGAGGTGGAAATGTCATTACCCTGCTAAATGACTCAACCACAGAGTCCTCCTGGGCATTTCTATTTCTCTCTGTATTTTTTTTTTAATAAACAAAAATGTGCTTTATTGTGAAATTTAAATATTTAACAACATTTACTCGCAGAGCATTTAGCAGCTGACTTTTCAACCTTCCTCTCTATTTCCATTTTAATTTTGTTTGCTGTTTCGGAGGAGCATCATTCCTTCCTTAATGTCCCCTCCTGGCTTCTCCTCACTGTCTCCCTCCCCCTCTCTGCATTGTTGGAAGGGTCCAGGGATGTGCCACATGTGCCTCTTTGTTTTTCCAAACTCATTTGCTTATACAAGGTTCTTCACTATAATAAAAGGATTTTCAGTGAAAATAATCACAGGTTGCCACTGTCTAACTCTATGAAGACATTATGTCCATTAATGAACTGTGTTGCTTTTAGCCCAGACAAAATTAACATCTGGATTTCAGACTTTTCCAAAAGCCATATGTATTGTCTTCTGCTGCAAACCCATCCAATGGCAGCGGTTGGATGGGACATGTGGGAGGAAGAAGAAGGACAACAACCTGAGCCTCTGGTGTCCTATGGCACTCAAGGCAGTGAGCCTGTGTGATGGTCAGCAACCCTTCTGCAACTCTGGGAAACCTTGCTGACTGCAGAGAACTTCTATGTGATTTTCTGGAGAGTAACTGGGAGTGGTCTGCTGCTGCTCCAAACAATTTAGTCATTAAGCTGGTCCAGGCAAGAGGTTGTGTTTTCAACGTACTTTGACACTACAGAGTCTTAGTCATGCCTGAGGTTCTGTAGGGCAGGATTTTAGGTGCTACTGTAATAACCCAAAGTAAATATATTAATGCAGAATTCCTTGACAGCCATTTCTCATTAAAAAAAAAGGAAAGAGAAAAAGTGAAAAAGAAGGCATTGGGTTTCTCTGACTTCTGAAAACGTTTGACTAGAAGGCCTGAAAGAATCTTTTGCCCATGCTAATATCCCTGTGGGACTTGGGAATTGAAATATTGACCAGATTTAGAAGGGAAAGTCACAGCTGGTGTTTGGTTCTCTGAACAATATAACAATATTTCCAGCATGAGTGTTTTCAGCAAATCTCCTGACGTCTCCACAACAGAGCTTCTCCCCATGGAGCAGGACCCGTGGGAGACACATCTTGTTTGGCTTATGTCAGAGGATCTGAACACTTTTTCCAGCTGGGGATTCTCCTGTCCTTTGGGAAAATCCCCATGCATGATCAGAATTCCCCCATTACAGATGACCATCTCCATGAACCTGCACCACTACACACAATGCACAGTCAGTGATGGGTGTTGCGAATGGGGGTCCATCCCTGTGTCACTGGGAAAGTGCAGGAGCTGGACTTCATCCCTTTAATCTTGCTGTTGGGATCCGACCCTCAACTTGCAGCCTCAAGTCTCATGGGGGGCAGAACAAGTTGGGAAAGGCCCTGGGGAAAGGCTAAAAGTACATCCTTTCTCCTCAGCATGGCAGTTTGTCTCTTATTGGGTCATTTTTAACCACTCCAAGGTATAGTTTGTACTGTACAGTTCTGCTCTCACCATGGCCAGGCTTATATGTGTTGTCCCAGAAGAAAATAAATGTCTGTTCAGTTTGCTGATCTCAACCGAGTTTTACAGGGCGAGTGTTTGAGACTCAGCCACAGGGATGTGAATGCAAAGTGTGTTAAAAAAGATAACAGAAAGGGAAGCTGTTGAGGGATTATTTAATTAATACATGAACATTTACTCTTAATATTACTTATAAATTAAAAAATAGCAGTACAATTCATCCAAAGTCCTTGCCTCTTCTTAGCAGATGGAGGAGGATGTGTAATAACGCTAGAGGACCTTGGAGGTGGATCATTTTTGTATTCAAACAAAATGAAGAAAGAAGCAAATGAATTTTTGTGCCTCATGTTCTTTTCTAATCCCTCCAGTTAATTACTTTTGTGGCCAGAGTGGCTTTCACAGAATGGGTTTCACTATCATTTTCAAAGTCACTGGAGATGCTCAGCAGTTGCATTCGGGAAAGGTTTATTTGGTATAAAAACAAGCCACAAAATGTCAGTTCTTAAAAATGCAACCCTCTTCTTCCCCCTTGGGAAAGGAAACAAGAGAAGGGATATTACTATGAGTAATGGGTGGAATTGGGGAAGGAAAGAAATCATACTGAATATCAAGAATAGCTTTTTAACAATGAGATGTATCAGGCTGAGGAACAACTTCCTGGGGGAATAATAAATAATCCATTGTCATCATAAGTGCACTTAAGCAGTACTTTTCTACTGCGTGTCTCATGGGGCTCCAGAGACGACGGAAGCACCATTTCTGTTTCATTGGTGGGGAAACTGAGGAACAGAGGGCTGCCCAAGGTCAGAGCAGGCAATGGGATCCTGGAATCCTGACAGCCTTGAAACTTTGAGATTGAAGTGATTATTGGCAAGTAAATTACGGGTGATGCACAGAGACAGGGTGGTTCTCAGGCAGTGGGACAGTCGCTATTCTCCCTAGCCTCAACACACTGTGCTCACGTTAGGATTAGTCTTGAGCTGAGAACCCACAAGCAGCAAAGTCTGTGAATACTAAAAGGCTGGTTCAGCATCACCAAGTGCCTCGTGTCAGTATTAAAGCCATGTAAAGCGGCTGTAGAACCATACTTCCTATCCATGTCCTGCCCCCACTGCTTCATCTTGCTCTGTGTAGGTGTAAATGGCTGCACAAGTTACAAAATGAGGCTGTGGAAAATCTGCCTCTCAAGGATTATTTATTAATGTTAAATGCAGTCCTCCCACAACGCAGCAGAGGTGCAGTGCTCTCCTCACGAAGGGGTGCACAAAGTCCTGGCCATGTCAGGTGTCAGTGCAAATCTTCTGTGCTAAAGAACTGGGGGCAAATGAAAGGTGCTTCATCTTGCCAACGGTGCAAACTCTTTCGTGGGAGTCACAAGGTTCATTAGCCTGGCTTTTTTATAGTTGTGATAATATTTTCAGTGTAGCCCTTTCTTTCCTGAGTCTTAGTTTAGGCCATGTGCCCTCAGCCGGTGTGAATCACCAGTGTGACGTGCTGCCTTTCCATGGCACTCCCTGTCTGGGGCTTGCACATCGTGATCCTCAGCTTCTGATGGGAACACTGCTGAGGATCAGCTCCTCTTTTTTATCCCTTCTCCGTAGCTGTTGGAGCATGTTACTCTTCATGATTGAGAGAGGCCTAAAAGTGTCTGTGAAGGGGACGTTTACGTCATGAACGTATTTTAATAGGAAATGTTCTTCTGCAGAATCTTCCTGAGTGGGAAGCGAATGCCTGGATATTCCTGTTCATGTGGAGGCTTGATGTTCGAGGGCTCCACATCAGCATGATGCCATGGGGGATGTACTGGAAGGCGGTGCTGGACATATCTCAAGGTTACCCAAGCCTCTTATAGTTAATAGAAAAAAAACCAGCCTGGGAAGGGCTGGGAAGGAAAGCAGTGCTTTCACAAGGACTTTGTGTGCACCTGTCAAATAACTGTGGTTTGGCTCTCTCATAACAGTCTGCAAAACAGAAGTGAGATGTCCAAATGCTAAAAGGATAGGAGAGGTCTTGCTGTTGCCTGAAGCTGCCCAAGGCAGCTCAACATCCTCCTGTGTCCTCATACTGCTTGGCTCCTTGGCCCGGCACGTGAATACATTGCTTTGCACTTGAAGTCAGAGGGGGAAAGCGAAGCACCGGCCGTGACATTTGCACCATGCTGCTTCTGCAGCAGCCTGTGTTCCCAGTGGCTCTGGCTTGGACAGCTTGCAAAGACTATTTTAAATTTTCACAGTGTTTTCATTTGCAGGCTCAGGTTTGGGCTGGGATATTTCTTTTTCTCTGTGCAATTTGATACTTGCATTGTTGTTATATTGCGAGAAACTTTATCTCCTCACCACAAGCAGACACTTGGGAATGGCTCCTTTGGTTGCCAGAGGTAATTTTGCTCTTTCCTGGCCTCTGTGCTTGCACTTTAGCCAAGGCTCTGTTCCCTGCCCACAAGTGCTTGCAGCCCCACTGGAGAGGCAGACATCAAGCCCCACAGAATGGGAGCATCTCAGGGTCTGAAGAAGCTTATTGAATACACACACACTAAAAAAAAAATCAATGTTGAATCTATCTGAGCCCTTTTCCCCCTGCAGTTGTTGATGGTCTCTCTTTCCAACCCCTGTAATGTCCAACTGGCCCATGATTCTGGTATAACTTCTCCATCTGCTTGGTTGCTTCCTCGGGCTCCTTGTTGCTATTCCATTAATGTCCTAACGGGCATCATCAGCCTCGTGGCAGCTCCAGCTTGGTTTGACACGTTCCCTTTCCCCTCCAACTGAGGCTGTGCAAGAGTTTATCCCTACAGCCACTGGTGGTACACGGGGTCCTTCTTCAGCTGGGATTGCACCTTGCAGGCAAGAGGCAGAAGTTGTGTGCATGGTGGGAACTGTTAACAGAAATCTTTTTGCCCATGAAACTCTGTTGTTTAGACATACTGGAGGTCCTGAAAGCTACCTTGGGACTAAAAGACATTTAAAAGCATCTTAGCAAGTGTGTGACTCCACATGTTGTTTCTAGTCCTCTGGGCATAGAGATGAAAGGTTCAGATTTAGTGACCTTTTATTTCTCATGGTAGATGTTTTAATCTAGTATGAGGATACTAGCAACTGAAACACTAGTTAAAATCGGAAACCACTTTAAAGGTCAAACACTTATGACTCAGTTGACCCAGGATTCATATGAATTTGGGAGTAGAAGCCCCAAATGTCCAATGTCCTGTCCTACAAGCACCTGCAAGGTCATCAGTTCGCCATGGAAGTGCTGCCAGGTTTTCCAGCAAGCTGTGTCATGAGAGACAAGATCAGAAAAGATGATAATGATGGATATTCATCCAGAGGTTTGAATGATGAGTATGTGCATTTCAAACCTGCAGTGCAATTACAGTGATAAAGAAAACATTAAGCACTAGCTGTGGTATCAGGCATAAAAAAAGACATGTTCAGATGCAGCAAAGGCAGGGAGATGATTGTTCACTATGAATACATTGGAGAGGTAAACATTAGAGAGAGTTGTGCTATTTAAGCTAATGGACAATTTTGGCATGAGAACAAATAAGTATAAACTATCCAGAGGCTAAAAGGATGTTTTCATTCTCCACAGAAGGGAATTTCTAGACCAGCCATTCAATGGTGGGGATAGGGAGAAACAAATGATCCAAACGGATAATGGGGGTTAATATGGGATGCAAAGGGGACTGTCAGACACAGAAAAAGGAGGCTCCTTCCACTCCTGTTCCCCTATTACAAGGGCACTTAGAGATTCTTGCTTTTATCTGCCTTGCATTTCCTCCTCTTCCCCATGCTTCAGGCCAGCTTCCATCCCACACTCTTAGCACAAGTGAGCTGTGCTGGCAGCAGCTCCATGCTCCTGGGAACAACATTTTCGGTGGTGGGGCATGCACAGCCTCCCCTTTGCTCAGCAGCAGTGCCGATTGTGCGTGACAGGACCAGCTCCTCTTGACAGCATGGCTGGTGGGCTGCTTGTGCACTCGAGGTTGCCTTGCAGACAAGTTGAAGGGTATGTTTGATTCAAGCAGTCTTTTAGAGGGAGAGTTGGAGCAGGTTTCCTTTGCCTTAAAGTCAATTCCCAAGGTTTCAAGCTGTGCATAATGTTAACTCTGGTTTTATTAGTCCTTTAAAGTGCATTTTTATAACATTTGGTCTCAAACAAATTTACCAACCATATCACAAAGTAGATAAGGAATAATAAAGTCCCAATTCATATGCAGTTTAAAAACTTGTTCTGTTTTTATGGTTAAATCAATGGACAGCTTTTTGAAAAACAATGCTTCCTCTGGGCAGAGATGCTCTCCACTTTGTACAGCTCCTGTGACACTGGTGTCACAGACACGAGGTCAGATCCTCTGCTTATGGAAACTGGCGCAGTCCTACTGATTTAAAAGCAGATTCATCACCTGATAAGATGGGCCTTTAGGGTTTTCTCTATGTTATCAGCTCTTTGCCAGCAAAGGACCTACTCAGATTCTCTTTGTAATTAGGGGGTGAATTGCTGTCTTCTTCAGCAGAAGCTGGCTCAGGGTGTTAGGTAGAAGTTAGCAGTGCATTTTCCATCTTCTTAGTGCTATGGAGGACAAACTGCATGAGAACAAGCTTCAAGCTTCACTGGGACTGGGGATCCATTCCTTAAAGCCAGATGCCCAGTGGTGTGAACGGCTGGTGCAGAGCAAGGACAAGAAATCCCAGCAGGGCACTGGGAGAACACCATCACTTCTAAAGGTGATACCAACTCTCAGATTGTCAAGATGGGACTTTTCTTAATACAAATACCATGTAGTGTTACATCCTGATGCCTCTGAGTGTGCTTCCAGGGAGCTCTGCATTACAAACCTGTGGTTGGCCTGTGCTGGGAGTGGTGACAGGGTCTTTGCAAGCCACAGAAACACTAACATTTCATTTTGGTTTTCATCCAAGAGTGTCCTCACTCCATCTGCAGTGGAGCATTGGGGTTGGGGTGCCAATGAGTTATGTGCAAAGCCTCCTGATGAGTCTTTTTCCCCACATCTATCCTCTAGCGAGGCAGGCCTCAGCAGCAAGGAAAGCTTCCCTCTGCGCCCTGCCACCCCCACGTCTTCCCGTGCTGGGATTCCTGGGTCACCACGAACTCGTTAGTCTCCATTTCATTGGAGCGATTTGCATACATTGCCCATCTGTTCCTATTCAGCATCGTTCTCTGGCCACATGCACTAGCATAAAATTGCAATATCTCAGCTGCAAGACAGGCAGAAAAACGTTTACTTAGGGAAAAAAAAAATAAAACAACCCCACATTTTTTTTCTCTTGCGCTTATATTTTATGGAAGCATTTATTTTCCCGAAATTCTGTAAAAGCATGTTTTACAAGAACCTAAACGTGGTTAAATTTGCCCTGCTCGCATTCCTGGAATGTGGAGGAACCTGCCAACCTTGGCTCTGTGTCTGCAGACCATGTATGTTATTAAATGATGAGCTGCTAACAGCTTCCTGCCATACAGATGGCAGCTCAACCATCCTTATTTTGATAGCGTCGTCACTCCTGAGACAGACAGGCTGAAAGGAACCTGAAAGTAATGAAGCCACTGGCAAAAATCCCAAGTGATGGGGAGGAATAGGGAATGCATACACGGCACAGTTATTGAAAATGCCACTAAGTAAAATTAATTAAAATCATTAAAAGAAATGATGGCTATTCATTACCTAATGATATCTGTAACTTTTGGACAATCTGAAGTTGTTTTTCATTTATTAGCTTAACCCTACAAGTGTGTTTTGAAACTCAGAGAAATAATTAATGCATGGGAATACTGTGGGAAGAAGAGCGTTACCTGCTTGAGCTCGGCACAGCACCTCACACGACAGGCTGCAGTATGGGATTATCATCTCAATACAAATAATACTTGTGGTAACTAATCAGTGTGTTAAATGGTCTGGTTTGGGGAAACATAAAGTTTGAATAACACCTAAGCTCATTTTGCAAGCTGAGTACAGGGTGGGGGCTGTCTCCAGGTGGATGGACACTGGCACGAGCCTTCAGACTTCCCTGACCGGGATTATTTGGGGGGAAGGGGTGGAAGAAGCAGCATCACATCAGTCTTTCCTGCTCCCCCATAAGCAGTCTGAGGCCAGCAGTCCCACTGGTGGGATGCAGGTAGCTTCACTGGGAGAGCACTGAGCTACCCACCTGCCTGCAGACCACACCCGACCATGGGAGCAGGCACCGGTCTGCACCCCAGCGCTGCTGCCTGCAACGAGTTAACATGCTTCAGCTGAGCTCGTAATTCCTGTTTTCCCAAGAAAACATCTTCATCAAAGGCACCCCTGAAAGGTTTTATCTTCCCGGCCGTAGCAGGGTAGCACAAACAAACCCTCGCTTCCCGCTTTCCACCTTCGCTCCTTTTTTTGCAGGGCTGTTTTCTTGGCAGCGACACGGCGAGATCACAGCGTGCCGTATACGTGTTTACCGCTGAGCAGACACCGTGACAAGGCTGTGATCAGGCGTGCAAATCACTTTATTTTGCAGTCGCTGAGTTAAAAGCGTGCTTCTCCCCTTCTCCCTCCCGCCCGCCCTGCACCCACGGGGCTGCTGTGATGAGGGGGTGCCAATTGGATTGGCCTGGCACTGCTGGGCAGCCGGGTGTGCGACCTGCCCTGCACATCGCCCTCAGCTCCCTGCGAGCTCCTCAAGCTCCAATTTCAGGGGAAAAGAAGGCAAAAAGTCTAGTGCAAAACAGGGTGGCAGCGCTGAGCGGGATGTGCTCCATGCACATAGAAAGACATATGAGCCCTTCATTCATCTCAGCTTAATTGGCCTTGAGTCCTGCTAATTAGCCAGGGAGTTTTCCAAAGTAATGCAGATATATCTGGCATTTCTACAACAGTGTTTTTCTCTTCCAACGTTTGCACAGTTGGACGCAAAGTAATAAAGGCACCTGGGCCCCACAGCTTCCAATTTTGGGTACTTGAAGTTTCCTTGTCTGCCTGGAGAGGTCTGACCTGGAGCTGTAGAAGGGGGAAAAGCTGCTCCTTCACTTGAAGACAATGGGAGCTGCAGATCTCCAGCACTTTAAAAGCCTGTGGAGATGACTGCAGCCCAACAGAGGCTCCTCAAAACAAAGAGCCCCTTTAGAAATGCACCCAGCAGCTAAAAGCATGGGGAAGTGGTCCTGAGCTCCTGCAACTCCACTGTCTTTATCACTAGAAACATTATACAGCAGCACAAATGCTTGGATTTCTTTGCTTCTGGCTATAATTTTTAGTTGGGAAGAAAAAAAAAATCCTCAACCTCTGTTGGAACGGTGTGAAGATCATAGGAGCAGCAACCAGCCGAAATACAGCACGGGGATTCTGCAAAACCAAACACCTCTCCAAGAAACAGAGCAGCGTGTATAACACAGAGCCCCCTCCTTCAATGCCAAGGTGCAAAAATACCACTTTCAAGCTCTCCTCCCCACCCCAAAAGCCTCCCCGGTGCCCTGCAGCATGCGAGAGAGGTTATAGAAGCCTATTCAATCCAAGCCAAGCCTACCCCGCTGTTACACAGTAATTATAATGGTCTGGCTCTTGCCGGGCAGGTGTGCGTGGGTGTCCACGCTGATTTCTACTCGTGGCAGGGCTGTTTGTGCTATTTCCATGTACCTTTATGGCGCTTTCCCCCTCAGAGGTACATTCTCCTCTCGCCGCTTGACGCTCTGTTTATCGTGATGGGAGTTACGTATCTTATTCCCTTCCCAGCAGGACCGAGCTCTTCGAGGGGAGGATGCAATTAAGATCACTAAATCGTAGGACTCTACCTCATCCCGGTGAACACGGAGGGATTTTTTTTGTTGTTGTTGTTGTTTCCCATCTGTAGGAGGAAGGAAACCCAGGGCCCGGTGGGGATGTTGCTTAGCAACTGAGCCGGACCCGTACGCTGTTAAATGTGAAAAGATAAAATGCAAAAGAAAAAAAAAAATCTCATTTAGAGCAACCTTACGGGTTTCACCTGACAGAGACTGAGCAGGTCTGTCAGAGTGTATCTGCAGCCTTTCAGCAAGGGGATGACTCGCACACAGCAGTGTTTTGCAAGCAGGGCATTGCCCTCTTTTGCAGTATTTTATGCTTTGTTAACTGCCTGGCTGACAAATAAAGTGCATTTAAAAAAAAAATATATATATTGCTCCTTGTTGCCTTATTTCTCACTCAGGCCTGAACAGGGGTCCAGCAATAAGAGCTTGATGTGCTTTGGCGGGACCATGAACTTCCAATATAGATTCTTTCTTCACTGTGAAAAGCACACGTACCCCAAAGCCAGTTTTGATGGAAAATATTCAGCCAGGCACAGGTTTTTGCTGAAAGCCAGCTCCTTCAAAAAAATACAATCCCTAAATAATCCTCCTGCCCCTGCAAAATGCCACATTCACATTTTGCCCTCCAGCCAGATGCCCACTTTCTCAAGGAGTTGATCCTGCGTTGAGGTTGCTCACTTCCCAAACCCTACAGAAGCAGGTGGGATAATGGAGATGCTGTCATAGGTAACAGCCCTGTGCTCAGGACAACACTGAAAAAGTGGTGGGAGCTTTGCTGTTGATACACCTCAAACTAGAACCATTCTTGATCTGCATCTGGTGAGAGAGGCTGGATGTCTTCACATCCCTTTTTTATTCATTTCCAGGAAGCTTTAAAAAAGTGTGACAATGATAAAAACAGTAAAAAGAATGTAAGCAAGGCATCCGATGAATCTCAATTGATTTCTTTATTTTAAATGATGTGACCTCTAATCCTGCTCTCCAGATAGATCATTGCTGATGGCTCCCTGTCGGCATTTTGAAAGTGCCTCTCTCTGCAAGAAGAGGCACTCAGAGGATTATAAAATAATAAGGATAATCCCAGACAAACAAAAGAGACAGCCAAGCCCCTGGCTTTTGGTGTGTTGCTTCAAGTGGGCTGTTCTGTTTTCTATTCCTTTCTGCTAATTGTGACAGTGAATAAACAATCCTGGATGGAGAAATTGTGACCTTCTCACAGGAAATTCCAGAGGATGCAACTTGTATCTCTGGTTCCTGTAGACCTGGGTAAGTCCTGAGGGATCAAGGAGGAATAATGCAGTTTGAGATTGCACAACCATTACCTATTCACAGGTGAGCCCCAAGATCTTATTTTAAGCTTGACCTCTGACTTGCCTCCTACTCTATGTGTGTCAGGTTTTCCTGATCTTTTAAATGTTCAGTACACTTGGGTTCAGAAGACTTGGACACAAAGCAGAGAGCATCTGCAGGATGAAAAGAATTGCTATTGTCTGCTTGCCTTCTAGATAGGCATAGGAAAGATTACTTTGATGATGAGAAGACCCAGTGAGAGATATTAATCCATATTTACAAGGGAAGGAGGTAAAATCTGGCTGGAGATGAGTTGTAAAACAACAACGCGTTGAGAATTCAGCATCAGCAAGGTTTCCTTTCTACATGCACTACTAAAACAAAGTGAAACACAGAGCAAGCACACCTACTTGAAGGGCTTCTTAGGTTAAAATCTGGTGTTGTAGAAAACCCTTATAGCAAAAGAATATTTTAACACCTCTTTCCCCAGTGTGTAAACTTCCTGGCAGAGGAAAACCAAGGTCCCTTCCCAGTAATGTGGATGAGAACTGACCTGGGGAGGATGACTCCAGCTCTCTGGGGGCTACTACCCTTTCACAGTGCGTTTTCTCTCCCCCACTCACTGAGGCTGCTTTCACGGGTATGAATTAGCACAGTGGGTGGAAAGGATTCCCCTATGGACTCACACAGATCCCATGGGAGTGCCTGGAGCCTTGTCAAACTCTTTTCCATTGTGTCACTGATCAACTATCACATCCTATCAGTGGTGGATCAGCAATGACCTAAACACTATTGAAAATAAGTTATTTCCAGATGGAAAAGATTCCTGCACCTCTTTTCTGGGCTTTGGGCTGGAGTGATGGGCACTGCCACTCACATGCCTGTCAGCGTGTGACCTTGTAGCTGCGTGATGCTGTTGCAAGGTGCTGAGAATTTGAAGCCAACAACCAAGACCAGCCAGTAAATTGTAATGTCAGGACTTTGATTAGGTGTTTAGTTAATAGGCCTGATTTCTTGGTGTGTGGCAATTTCATCTGCTGTGAGAACAGCCTGTGGAAGAGTTCATGCACAGCCCGAGCGGAAAGAATGAGCATTTAAACTCATGTTTCATTCAGTGTGACACACCTTTATCCAAATGAGGGACTATATTTCAAAGCCATAAACACTGTTATTCAATTAACACTTTAAATGCGAAGTTAATTTATTTGGGACACTTTAATTTCTATCTAATTGGAATGATATGGTATCTTAAATGGCAATTGATTATTAAAAATATATCTGCTCTTTTGAGCCCAAAGAGCTGGGACTGATGAATATTTTACTGCAGAGATGCTAAAGCCTCAATACATGTTTTTAATAATCTCAATTGGTGTTTAACACAGGAACAAGCTGCCATTTTAAATCTAAGGAGACACATCTATTTGCAAATAATAGCGCTGCTTATTGTATAATACTGAAATGCCAGTTGATTTTTTCCAGGTTTGCTCTCAACTACACCCTGAAAAATTAACTACCATTAAACCAGCACAGACAAACTACCTTATGAATCCCTATTAAATCTTAATCTCCAACATGGCAAGGGCAAAGCATTGGTGCTGGAGGTGGCATGAGAAAAGCAAGAATCTCTACTGAGAAGATACTGTTAGGTAGCATTGCTGTCATCTAGAGGGCAACACACATTGCTGCTTCCTGGAAAAGCTGCTTAACACAACCCTTATTAATAGCAGTGCTGCTGCTTGGCCAAGCATGCTCCGGTTTCACCTGCTGGCGGGGAGATAGCCAAGCTGGAGTCTTCCTCTATTGTTATATCGATTGTATGTATTCAGTGCTATGCTCTCCTCTCCCCTGGCTGTACCTCCCCACAGCTCAAGGCAGCATCTGCCTTTTTGAATTATGAATGTTTTCCCAGCTGCCCCACACAGTAAGGAATCTATCTGATCTTTTTTTTGTAGGAAGTCCTAATTTGAGGATTGCACTGGGTATATTTCTTCCATTCCCTGCGATTGCTCTCCCCGAGGAAATGCTGTCTTGTCACTGAGTTTTGGGCACAGATTAAAAGCTGCACGTATATACCTAGTCAGCTTTTTAGGGTTCTCTGGGTTTTGGAGGTTTTTTTTGTGAAGGCATTATGTGTCACACCTTGCAGTGGATTGCTGTGAGCTTCTTTGTCTGCTCCCCCTGTGTAGGTGGGTGTATGTATCAATGGCGGATGACATCAGGCGATTTAAAAGTTAATGACATCTTTTCAAAGAAAACCTCCATCTGGGTAACACAGCACATTGTTTTCCTTAAAAATGAAACTTGAAACTTTAAATGGTGAGTTCATCTCTAAATGCTGTTGAATCCACTGTCTGGCCAACTGCATTTTAAAGCCCGTTTCTGGAAGTCTTCCACACAATCTGTCATTCAGTCAGCTTCCTTGTTATGCTTGGATTTGACGGCAGGTTTGTGTCTATAACACAGCTCCTGATTGACATGGATGTTATTTTATATATGACTCCATATTTGCATTCATCTATAAGAGGATTTTAAGCCCTTTCCTTTTTCCAGGAGAATTTTCCCCACTGTTAAACTATATGCTTCATTTTCATAGAATGTATCATCTACATGATGTCAAGTTGATAGAGTTTTCCACAGTGTCACTGAGGACGTGCATGGTACAAGGAACATACCAGGACTCCTTGCTCCAAGAGAAATGATCTCCAGGGAAAGCCCCAGAGTCCACCCCCCAAGTCCTGCACAGCACATTTGGCATCCATTCTGTGCCCAGCTCAAAATTCCTGTGATTACCCAAAACATTGGAGCATCCTGAGTCTACACATCAATGTCAGGAATCTCATCTGGCAGCATTTCCTCCTGGCTTCCTCCCTTCTTAAAAGGATTTCTGGTTGTGCCACTGCCCCAGAGAGCTGAGACCTGCTGCTCAGCCTTTTCTTTAAAATACTCAGTGGTCCAGGGCAGATCCTCAGCTGCCACAGCATGCTTTGGGTGAAATAAAGCAGACTTAGGTGAACTTTGTGACTTTGCACCCAACAACTTCACCCAAACTGACAGTTTCTGGAAAGTTTTGGTTGCTTGGACAAGAGGAGGTCCCTTGCTATCAGCACAATGTCTCCAGCTCCATGTCAGCATCTCTGTGACTGAAGAGACTCACCAAGTGCAATCAGCCCTTGAAAGATCAGTGCTTGCTAGTTGGCAGATATCCTCCTGCAAAAGGATTTGGCTTTTTTCTCAACCTCAGACCCTCAGGCCTGGCATGAAGCACATCCTCTTGCCAGCCCAACCCATATTCTGTGCTGCCACCCAGGGACACAGAAGGAAATGGGTCAATGGGTTTGCCAATTAAAATTTCAGGAAACTTCATTCTCCATGATGCCAGCTGATAAGGCACAATTAAAAATTAAAGGTAGCAATGCTTTCCCATTCCCATGGATGAACTCTGCCCAGCTTCCCCAAGGATCGCATTATTGTGCTATTCTGTGAACCAAACTGGAAGTGAAACAGCCATGGGTGGCTGGAGGGGCCAGGATGGTGTCCCCTGCTGTTAGGTGGCACTAGGGAAGCTCAGGAAGCTTTGCAGAGTACAGTTGTCTCTAAACCTCCACAGTGTGCCCACTGCAGGTGAGGTGCAGTGGCAGGACGTAACCCCATAATCATCTGCAGAAGATGACTCTCCTGATAAGCAGATACACCGGCTGAGCAAGCAAATGGGGCTGTTTATCATAATTGTGTTCTGAAGCACGTAAGAACAAGCACTTGAGCAATCCAAGATGTGCAGAGGAGAAGATAAAGCAGCCACAAGAGGATACATGGCTCAGGCAGGAGAGCTGCCGCAGCTGGATGCCCACTCTGCTCCCCACCACCAGTCACAGAGGAAGGCACATCCAGCCCTCCTCGCTGTCCTTCCGGAGATAATGCCATTCAATTTAATTCCACATTACAGACATCACAGTATCAATCAGTTGGTTGTAAATTGGTAGAGCTGCTATTCATTTTGTCTGTAAATCAGGAGCGTGTGGCATGACTGAAGCTACGCTTTTCATGTATGCATAAAATTAAATCCAAACCCATTGGCAGCATCGTTAATCTGCTGCGTTAAAGACAGATGTCTGGGTTGACTAAACTCCAAAAAATAAATGAATAAACATCACAGTAAGGTTGCAGCTCTGACACTTCACTGAAGGCAGCACAGGTCAATACTTTACACCAGTTACCACTTTTTCAAGAGCTGAGGAAGACAACATAGTCAATGTGAAGTGTCTGCTGTTCCCTTCCATGCCAGCCCAAGAGACAACCCCCCACACCCCCAAAAAGATCTCTTCATTACTATGCTAGCTGTTCACAGGGTCTGATGGTGTTTGGATTATCTAGGTACAGATGACATCTGGACCTGACATATGAGGTGCTCCCTGTTTGGCTGCGGAAAGGCAGTTAAAATGAAATACAGAGCCAGGCAGAGATTTGCCTTCAGTTGAAGACTCCCAGCTTAAGACCTGACTCACACACCTGAGGCTGCAGGGTCTGAGCTGCAAGGTGGCAAAAACAGAAGAGCCAAAGCAGCAGCTTTCCAGAAAGGTTGGAGGAACAGGGCTGTAAGCAGATTATTCTTGTTTATGATGCCTTTGGCCATTCTTGTTTGTGGAGAGGGCTGGCTGGTCTCCACCCTTCCTGAGCAATGCATTAGAGGGGGCTCATCAAGCTCAGTGATCTGCACAGCACATTTGCATGCTGAGGTAAACGGTGATTGTGAGAGAGCAATGAGAGCAGTATTGATCAGTCAGGTGCAGTGCCAGAAGTGAGGCCAGGTTTGGTGTCAGGCACCAGAGGGAGCCTGCAAGGGAGCTGAGGAGCAGCTGCCTGGACCCTGTTTAGAGGAGGTGTTGCACTGGCTGGAAGAAAACTGATGAAGGAATGAGCCTTTCCCCAGTTTGATGGTGGCCAGGCTTGGTCAGAATATAAACTGTAACTCCATAAGCCACATATGCAGGTGCAGAAGTGGTCCACTCACTTCCCTGAGGCCACACTACTCCAACCAACAGCATTGTGGGGGGCTGGTACAGACTGGAAGTCCTCTGGGTGCTGCTACCCACTGTCTGCATGTCCAAGGCACTGTCTGTATGTGGGAGAGACTTTGGTGTGTTGCTGGAGAAAGCCTGAAGATGCAGCACCAAGCCACAGTAACATCATAGGATGGTGTCTCTACCCATGAGGCTGGACAGATGCACCCAGCTGATAAAAAATAGCATGGCCCTTCAAACCTGCAAGCTTTCTTTCCAGTAAAGCTGCTTCTTCTCATCAAGCTTCTAAAGAGTCTTCTCTGGGCCAGCCCACACAAAAAATAAGAAACAGAGTGGTAGGATGGTAAATACACCCTTAGATGTCCACAGCATCTACATCTGAGCTCATCCTTGAAACTCCCTTGCTAGTCTGTAGGAGAAAGGCATTTTTAGAGCATGATTCATTGACCTATTTTAGACAGCTCCATAAGGACAAGATGAATCACCCTCATGGGTGCCTACTTCTCCCCATTCATGGGGAGTTTGGATGACTAGTGCTGACAAAGGCATTTACCCTGTAAACCACAAAAGGGAGGTGTGATGCGTGCTGTGCACAGGGTCCCTTGGTACCCCTGTGTCAGGAGTAAGTTGGAGCAGCCATAAAATCTGCTCCAACCCCTCATCTGCAAAAGGGGGTGCAGACAAGCCCCCTTTTGTTAGATGTTTACCTCTTTCTCCAGTCCAGGGGTGAAACAGGATCTCCCTGCTGGCTCCGCTGTGTGTTTCTGTCTCTGAATGCTCTTACAACATATCAGACATGTCAGGCTGCCCCTGTTTTCTCTTGGTGTGAGTTGAGCACCTAAAGTTGCCAAGCTGCTCCCCAAGCGATGGTTCTGCAATGTGAATTTGCAAGTTGTGAAGAAAATTGAACACAAACACCTCCTCTGGTGAGTTCCTCCTGCTTGGTACATCTGGCTCATTTGGAGAGGTCAAATACAATTTTTCCTTGGGCATTGGCACTTCCAGTCCTCACCAGTGAACAGAATGAAAGCAGAAGAGCTACTTATGCCGCTCTATGCATGAGAGCTTGTATTAAGTCCCAGGTTTCTGAACTGCCTCCCTCCAAGTTTGGGGTCAAGCCTTGTCTGAATGTTCCTATAAATCAAATGCTACTTGCACACAACTCCTACCACCTTCCATAGAAGTGTGAATTCATTAGCAGGAAAAGTTAACAACTGAGGGAACATTGTTTTCCACATTGAACAGCAACTAAACCAGAACATGAGATGTTATTTTGCTCCAGCACCAGGACTGCAGCTTCAGCCCTCCTCATGCCCATGAAGTCTTCCCTGCACAACCCTACCACCCAGCCTTTCGCCTGGCAAGGCTCCTTTCACATTTCCCTTTAAATAACCTTTGCAGTATCTCCCTAGTTTGGCAGGTCAAGAAAGGTTTGTTATGACAGCTTTCTTACTGCAGCATCCTTGGCACAAGGAAAAGCCAGGAACTGGGTTTTAGAGACTGGTTTTGATAGACAACATGTCCCAGACATGGATTTGTTTACACAGCCAGTTGCTGGAGCTAAGCTGTTCTGTCATTGCTGCCTCATGCAGTAGAAAGGAAAAGCACTTGCATTTTTTGTCAGAGCAGCAGGTAGACATCAGGACCTGCCTGCAGTACCCAACACACACAGCTCAGCACAGGTAAACACACTCAGAGGGGAAGGGTTTGCTCAGTGCCATGGGCTGGGACACAGAAAAGAGCATGTCCTTCACTGGCATATGCCATAGGCATCCTCAGTGAGCCTGCACCCTGGGGTGCCCTGTTGGGTCTCTGATGGTGAGTACCAAATGCTTGCAGGCTGATCTGCCTCCTAAAAAGACCACTGCCCCAGAGAAGCATTAAGATAACAGATTCACTTGCCACAAAGTTGGGAAGTTTCTTCCAGCAACACAGAGTCACAGAACTTTGCATTCTTGATGGTAAACTTGTGAAGAAGCAGAAGATCAAGAAAGCGCCAAGCAAAGCCAACTAAATCCCATCTGGAGGCTTCCAGCCATTGCAGAGGGGGAACCTGGCTTCAGAGCTACATGCCAGGGGCCAGCCTGTGCCCAGGCTCTTTTCCAGTGGTTGCAGAGGGGAAAGCATTCCACATCCTTTAATTAAACCAACTTTTTTCAAATTAGGGCTCACCACAGATACATAGCTGACCTAAGCCAGTTCTACCCCTTCCCCTGTGAAGAGGTGGGCAGGGATCATCACACAAGCAAAGACTTGTATGTCATGGTGTCACATTAGTAGTAGCTGTTAAAGCACTGATGGGATCAGTTCCATCTGTATACAGGGAATTGCTGCACCCACCCCAGCCCTAAGTCCTAAAGCTGGCCAAAACCCTGAGTAACCAGCCCAAGAGTTAAACAGAAAAAAATAAAAGTTTCCTCCCTTATTTGATGTGATTCTAAAGCAAATATTGCACCCATGAAGGAAATGGAAGTGACAAGTCCCCTTGCTGCACAATTTGAAGAAGTAACACTTAATACAGCCCTGCCAACTGATGTGTTGTGTGAGGCTGCTCACAGGCATCACATTGGGAAATTAGTGGCAGTACATATCCACTCAGTCATGTTTCATTACATGGATTTCACCAGGATGGAGTTTTTCTGTCTTTCATTAGCAGGTCCCTGCAGAGTGTGGTGGCAGATGAGCAAGATGAGCTCTGTGCAGCCAAGCAGGACACATCCACCCCAGGAGTGTGTGCCTAGGGATGCCCTCCCAAAGCAAGCAAAGATCAGGGAGAATCAAGCATTTCTAGGTGCTGTTTGCAACACAAGGTGCACACAAACTCACCACCCTTTTGGCTTTTTCAGATCTAGTATTTTTCCCAAGAAGAATAAAAACTAAAGATGTATGTCATCCAGTTGTCTCACTCATGCTGAGATTTTTTGATGAAACCCCTTTTTTCCTCCTGTGGACAGCTTCCCCCCAGCCCCCACTTGTTTCCTCAGTTTTGCTGATGACATTTTAAAAACATTTCTCATTCTCAGACCTATGTGCTTTAGCTGGTCACCTAATCCTCTCCCTTCCCATCCTTGGTAAGAAATCACCTGGAAGCATTAGTTTTTCATCCTTCAGAGGTTTTACATGATATAGGGTTGAGAAAATCAGGGGATGGGGAGGGAGGGGAGAAGAGCCAGATTCTTCCATCCTGCCTACCCTCCACAGTAGGTCAAGTTTGGAAATATTTTCATTAAATCCTATGGGATAACTATGAAAGAAAGTGGCCACACTGAGCCTGTGAGGGGTCAGCATCCTGGTTCATGCCCATAATTACTCTGAAACAAGCCTTAATCCACTCCAGCAAATGGCATAAGCTTACCTGCACTAGAAGCTGATTACTAAGGAAAGGCTTTCTCAGTTTGACCCTATGCAAGTTAATTGCACTAGAAAAAGATCTGAGAGTGATTTTTCTCTCATTCCAATAAAATTTTCTGTTCAAATATACTTCACTGACTTTAGCCTTTTTTTGATATATAGTTGTTCTCAACTAGAAATGAAAGATACAGTCCATTAGGAAGATCACTGGGTAAGTTCAGTATCTCTCAAAGGCTAGTGATGCTGCAGCCCTCAGTATGGGTAAGGGTGGAAGCAATCAGTGGTATTTCATAAGCAGAAAGCCCGAGCAGATTATAAAGATTTTTAAAAGCTTTCAAGTAAATATTCATTCTTTTTCAATACTCCTGACTTCAGTGAAACTTAGTTTAAGCCACATCTACAACACTGGTCTTGAAACATGCTTTGTAGCTGGGGTAGTTGCACTGTGGTTCTCCCCTTTGAGTTGAGCATCAAAGCCTCAGGCTGGACATCTCATCACCCAGCCATGGAAAGAGCTGTCCAAGCACCAGACAGCTTCCACCCCACACAAGCTCACCCATGGTACATGAAATGCTTTGTGCAATAGCAGTAGCTGGATGAAAGGCACCGATGCTCATGTGGCTGCATCTTGGTAATAGCCCTTAAAGCATTTGCTCCCATAAGTGTCTGTTCTCTGCTCAGAGCATCAATACACTCATTACAGGAGTGATGGGAGGAACACTGATAGCGCACACTATGTGTCTGGCTGGCAGATACCCACTGCCACTGACCTCAGCATCACACCTGGCTGCCATCTCCACCTCTTTAAAAAATTTCTAATTAAAGATGGGGCAGCTAATAAGCTGATTTAGCAATTAGCATAATGTGAATAAGAGAAATGTGGGTGTCATTCCAGAATGATCCCAGGCAAAGGGGAAAAAATAAAATCCCAGATTTAATTCCAGTAAGATTAATTTTGTTTTAATTAGAAATATGAAGGAAAAGAAATGGAGAATGTGTTGGGTTTGTTGGTAGCCTATAAAACCTTGTGGAAATTTGGCTTCTAATGAATTTTGTCCTTTGTGTTGGCAGTAGCTATGGGATGCAGCCAAAAGGAAGGGGTTCAGTTTTTTGAGAGAGAAACTGATAAATAAAAAGTTGCCCTAGCAGACATTGATTTCAGCAGCCTCACAGCAAGACCAGGCAGATTGTTCATCCTGCTGCAAGATGTTTAAAGCCAATTTTCCAAACAAAGGGGAGGAAATCATACAAGTATACCCTCAAAGTATTTGCTGTTGAAGGTAAGAGCAGACTTCCTTTGTGCTGTCATCCAGGGCTCAAGTGCCCACTGGCTGTATGTCACAGAGCAGTAATCCTCAAAGCACCTCCTTCACCACCTTCAACTCATTAACTGCTGGCCAAACCCAGCCAAGCTGCCACCTCAAGACACCTCCAGAGGCTCCTTGTCCCCACCAGTCACCCCACATGTTTCCCAAATTCAGCTCTTGCCCCTCTTGAAGTGAATGTGTCTTTCATCTCTCCCAACCCTGTAGGGACAGGAGGAGCACCACAGGCAGAGGCCAAGTCCCATCCTTTCGGTTCTGCTGCCTGGGCTCACCTCAACCCACGCTCAGGGTCTCACCTGCCTACAGACTTCCAACAAGGCTCAATCACATAGATGAGCTCATGGGATTTCTCTGCAGTGTTCCAGTAAGTCTTTACCAAGCCTATGGAAAACAACAATTTTTCTGAAGATTGTAGCTTCCCAGGGACAGCACAGAGCACTTTCATGACATAAATGCCATCCTTTGCCAGACTGTAATAAAGAGAATGTGGCTTGCTTTAAAGATTTGTCAGAGTTTGGTTAACTTCTGGCTTAAAACTACTTAACTTCTAAAATATGTTTTTTCTAAAGCAAGAGATTTCTTTGGAGGGATGAGAGGCTGATCAAGACTACCTATTAGAAAGTATTGTTAATAATTCCTTCCTGGAAGTTATTGCAAGTAATGTAGATTAGAAGATTATTATTTGAGTTTTTCAAGTATCAATTATGCCTCCATTGGAATACATTTGTTTAATTACTGTTTATACTCATTTCACTGCATTCAATAAAAACAATTCCTGTTCTTTTCACATATTTAAACTCCTTCCTGATTTGCAATAGCTAAAATTTGCAATTTTTTTTGTTACTACCATTCTAAGGTGAAGTTCAGCTCCATTCCTTTAAATTTAACTGCAGTTGCCTTCTTGTCAGTGTAGTTAATGAGGGAATCCCTGATCCACTCAGGGAGTCCTGCAATTAATGTTGCAATGTCGAAAGGAGGTTGCCTATGGCAACCTTTTCATTTGCTTGAGTGCTTTTATGTAGGTTAATGAAGTATGTCAAGGTGTATGTAGGATGCAAGAGCACTGTGTTACAATGCAGCATAATTAAAAGTTTTCTTCTTTCTAAAATAGCTACCAATCTTGCATCTGAAGAAGGAAACAGCAATGACACTGCTAGATTCCTGACCTCCAAGCTCCCCTTCTTTTTTCTTTATTATGTCAATGCCTTGCAAACATCTCCTCAGCACCAGGCAACACACCACTGATTAGTCTGAAGAAGTGATTTCAAAACCCTCTTGAATGGAAACCCTAGAAAATAACCTGCAGAGTATTATAACTATGATCAGCTCCCTGGAAATGTGCTCCACTCCTAAATATTTATGTCAGTTGACCCACCCCATCAGCTTGAAGGAAAAATAAAGGTCAAGAGCTCTTTCCTGCACATAGCTAAGGAGGTGCTCAGGCTTTTTTGGGCAGCCATTCCATTTGCCACCCAACAGCTGGGCAGAAATGGGCCATGGGATGGGGAGCAGAGGTTTCTTTGGTTATCTGGAGAGTCTGGCTTGCTAAGTGCTGGAGCTTGTGGTTTGGATGGCAGGGAACTGGGATGCTTTCTGCAACTCAGTGACCCAGATGAGAAAAGGTCTGAGATACTTGGTCTCCTCTCCACTGCTGGTGGTGCTAAAGTCACCACCAAGCACCCAAGGGAAGAGGCCTGGGGCAAAACCCTGCATCACATGGCTGCTTTGGGGGAGCTGTGACATTGAACACTGTTAGTTGAGGCCTCAGACAATGGAGGTCACTGGCAGCTTACAGAGTCTGCCTTCAGATCACCAGTGAGACCAGAGCACTGAGGGGCACGTCTGGGAAAAAGCACCACTGGCAGAAAAACCTCCAGTGTGCAGATGCAAAATCCACACAAAGCAAGCACCCCTGGCAGAAGCCTGTACATGGCTGTTTCCCCTGCCTGTGGGGAACACAGGGTAACTTTTCCTTTAATTAAAATACTCTTGCTTTGAAAAAACCTATCTTTCAATAGGCAAACCTCAGCATCCTCTCCAGCAACCTCTGCACATCATATTAATTAAACATGGCATCCTTTGACAATGCATCAAGCTGGCAGCAGGAGGCAAAGTGTGCCTTGTCAGTGCCTGCAAAGGCCAACTGCTAACCCAGGCTCCCAGGTGCCACAACTTCCAGCACCTTTTCTCCTTTTTTCCTGTGGTGTCATTTACAGACCAGCCATGCAAAGAAAAGCCCTAAAACATACACGACCTGTGGCTGCTACTTAATTTTCTAGTGGCACAAACAAGACATCAGTGACTGATTAGTCTTCCTTTCATCTATCGGGGGTTGGCAGGCTGCAGCAGCACGGCCATGAGCCGATCACACCCTGACAAGGACTTACCTCTGCCAGGGTGTGTGGGAGGGAAGTGGCTTCAGCCTCCCAGGGAGATGTAGTAACATTGCTGTGGCACACACGAGCATCAATTAATCTTTAAAGGATTCTCACCTACATCTTCACTCATGACATTCCCTAAGGTTACTCTCTATGAGCACCCCCATGCCCTGGCAGCCTGAACCACCCAGCCCTCCCCAGCAGACCCACATGGGTGGCTGTGCATCACTATCACTCTGTGCCCTTCATCCCTGGGATGAAAATTTTTTCCTTCTCCTCCAAGTCCATGTCCCCAGAGCAGGTCACTCATCTCCCATCTTAGAGGGCCTCCCCCAAATCTCCACTTGCATAAAAATCGGATTGTTTCTCTCCAAAAGCTTTAACTAAAAAGCTCCCTCAATGCTGAGAGCTGGGACTCAAAACAGGAGGCTGAATAAACAAAGATTCACTGAGGTCTGTCCCTCTTGTGATACCTTACTACACAGGCAGGAAGCTGCTAATAACCATCAGCAAATGCATGCAGAAGTGAAGGACAAACTTCAGAAATTAGTATCAATCAAATGCTCATTCCATTAATAGATGTAAGTGCATGGCTAGCTACAGCTCTGGGATTTAATAACATAATGCAACATAGAGAAACCAGACAGCTGCCAAGGCCCATAACACATCTGAGCATTGTACCTGCAGCACCACACACACCAGGAATGCCAGAGGCCTCCAGAGGTTTTTTAGAAAAATGCCATATTATTACACAGAATTTTGGTACCTTTTGATCAGGAATTTGTAATTCTATATGCTGAGCAGTGGTATTTCCACTATAGTAAAAATCCACACTATGAAACCTCAAACACCCACCCCCCCACGCTCCCAACCTTGCCTGGGTTTGTGTTTAATGACCAATTCTGGGTTGATGCCAACAGCCTCTGGGGTAAGGTTTTGCTCTGTTCCAAATAGAACAGAAAACCATTCCCACGTGGGGCAAACAGCTAAAGAGGAACAGATATCTGGCAGCCACCTGGGCTTTCTCTAAGCCTAGCTGCAAAGAGGAAAGCATCCCTGTGCTGTCAGCAGCACCTCAGGATCCAGCAAGGAGATAGGCTGCAGACCACAAACAGTGCTGCCCAGGGGGTATACAGCTTTGCCAGCAGCACCATCCCATGCTGCCTGCCATCCCTCTGCCTGGTCTGGCCACTTGGCAGCCATAGGGCACCCCCAAGATAACACCTGAGTGAGACAGCAGCTCAGCAAGTGGGGCTTACACACCTCCATCAAGGCTCCCATTGATTGACATGATGCAGTGGTGAATTTTGCATCACCCACCTGGGGTGTAACAAACCCTGGGACCTCTTTCTTGACAGGCCCAAATCTTTATCCCCACAGTAGCAATAACAATATAAAAATACTAAATGCCCAGCTTTATGGAAACCAGAATTAAATTGTTTCCATAATCATTATAAACATCAGCTACACAAAGATGAAAGAGGAGCCACTGAAGCTAGAGGTTGTCAAATAAATACACCAAACCTCTTAAAGTACAGAGGCTCTTTGAGTCAGCAAAGCTTTAAACACTGGTTGCCATGCAACACCAGCAACATTAGATGAACAGCTCAGCAAGTGCACTGGATGTGGTAAATACAGGGTTTCAGTATTTATGTATCACTATTTATTAAAGCATTTCTTTATGCTGTTGACAGTTCCTGATAAAACAAGGATAGAGGTGCTATTAAAAATATCAGATCTGTTTCTGCAATGAAAGATGGGTTGGGGCTGCACAGGCATAGCCTAAGCTATACAGTACAGCATATGGTCTCTATAGGTCTTGAGGTTGCCAGAAAGTGAGAAATAGTCCCAGCCAGCAGCCATCTGCCTGGAGTGAAGTGTGGTTTCAAATGGTAAATAATTAAGCTGAGATGCATCTTCCCCATCACAAAGTGCAGAGCTGCATAATTTCACATAAAGACAACAAAAACCCTTGGCTAGGGTGAGGAGGGGAACATCAGGTTCCCTATCAGCAGGCAGGTAAGTGGGTTTGGGGTGGGTGGTGCTTGCTTCCCTTCAAGCTTGCAATGATTTTCCA
The DNA here is from genome assembly GCA_020800305.1 of Porphyrio hochstetteri. NCBI lineage: Eukaryota > Metazoa > Chordata > Aves > Gruiformes > Rallidae > Porphyrio > Porphyrio hochstetteri. Next base: position 9,174,948 of record CM036920.1, read on the forward strand.
GCAGTGAGGCTTTTCTGGTTTTAGTGAGGTTACCTGGGGGAAGAAATAGGGCCCTTTTCATCTTTTAAAGGCATCCCTGAAGACAGCAGTTACAGAAATGATGATTAGAGCACAGTAAGGTAACATTTTTTCCTGCCAAACTTACTTTCCCCTGTAGTCCCAGTTTTGGAAACTATAATTTTCAGAAACTCAGCTTTTCAGGTGGAAATTCTCATTAACCTGTGGTAGAGCTGTCAAGAAAAAGGTATTATTAGACTTTTCAAATTAGTAAAGATGTGAAACTCCCAGCTTATGAGACAATGATAGTTCAGGGGAGTTCATGTTCTCCTAAGTGCAGAAAGCCACCCCAGAATGCAGTACTGGGATTTTGCATATGGGAGGAGAAAGCCAAATCCATCCTTAGCATGAGAAAGAAAACCAAGACAAGCTCTTAAAGTCTTTGCCTTGATTATGAAGGAAATAACGTGCGGGATTGAAAGAGTTCTCATGTGGAGTGAGTATATCTGCATTTGTAGAAAATCAGCACATAGAGATAACAGCACAATTTTACATTTCAGAGGTGACAGGATTCTATAAATATTGAAATATGATGATGTTGAGCAACTTGTGCCTGGCAAGTCCTGGTTACTTCTCCCATTTGGCTTGTGCTAGTTCCTATCCCCTTGCCAGCCAGGGGATGCAGCTGGTCCCAACCTGGGAGCCTCCAGCACTGGGAACTCTGGAGCTCATCTCCAAGAGGATCTCTTGTGCACCCCTCCTACCAAATCCCTTTTGACTCAGATCAGTTCAATTTCATAAATTAGATGGCAGCTGCTTAAAGGTGGAAGAAAATATGTTACATTTAAGTAGCCTATAAGACTCAATGCTGAGGGACCAGGACATTAAAGAGGTGATAAAAAATACACTAGCCCAGGCAGAGAGGAGCAGGAGGATGTTACAGCCTGTCTGTCCTTCTTGAAAGAAAAGCTATAGAAAGACAACTAATTCATGAGTCATTTTGCCTGGGTGACTGCTGGCAAGCAGGTAGCTGGAGCCAGAGCTCTGACTTGCATCTCTGGCTGAAAGCAGACTTAAGTCACACATGGATTTAGGTCATGAGACTGTTGTAGGGATGGGAGTAGATCCAGGTTTGAAACAGAGCTGTGTTCCATAAAGCCATCACCTTACAAACCACAGCTTTGGTCTAACACTATCAATTTGCCCAGCTCACAGATAGACACAGTCTGGCTGTCAGGACTTAGCACACATTAGTAGCTCTGTCAGAGATTATGTAAGTTGCAGGGGCATAAGATGGGTGTTAAAAGCCTGCATAACTGCTACCACAGTTACAGAGGCTCAGCTGGTGAGCAGTTGCCAGCTACCCAGGGATTTTTGCAAGAGCAAAAGCACTGGCTGGTATGATGCAGCCTAATGGACTATTTACACAAACACCTTTTTTCCCTCCCATGTACTGTATTCTGCTTGTTGGGGTCCCACACAGAACTCCAGCAGATCTGAAATGCAAGAGAAAACTGGCACCAGGCTGGCATATTTTGCTGCAGCAGTTGGTAGAACATGGGCAAAATACATTTGGCTGTTGCTGCCTATTAGTACTTGCAGTTGGCCCAGGGCATACTGACAAAAGCACTTCCAAGAGTTTCCCTGTGCACAGGTGTGATAAGATGCTAATTTTTCAGTATCTCCACAGCTGGATTTGCCACACAGAAGAGCAAAAAGGAAGCCAAATCTTTTTGAACAGTTGAGGGACTTTCAAGTAACAGGTCAGGATGAGCTCTGCAGTAGCTAAGCAGGTTGGGCTTAGATGCTCAATGAGCTCCCAACACACCCCCTTTGACAGGCAGTTGAGGGGACCCCAGCTTTACGCCTCAGCAGGTCATAGTGGCTCTCAGCTCTGATGGCATTGTCAGAAATTGCAGGGCAGCCAGAAGCCAAGATAAAGGGGATGCACTGCATTTCTCTTCCTCCATAAACGGGCTCCTGCATAGAAAGCCTTTTATTTATGGTGTAGTTATTATGCACTCTGATTTTTTCTCTATTTAAATGTGCTGCTTTCCACAGAGCCATGCAGCACACATTCCTCCCCATGCAGCAGGGGAGGCACACCCCAACCCCTACTACAGCAGGGAATGATAGGGCAGCCTTAAATCACACCAGATGAGGCAGATAATAATCAAGTGGCAAACTGGAAATAAAGACATGATTTCTCATTTTGTTTACTTCTCATTTCATGGCTGATGTAGTTAAAGTCTACAGGTTCAACCTTATTTCTGTCCTTTCTTGCAAAATCAGTTCTTTTTGTGGCTTCTTAAATCTTCCTCCAGGTTGTTCAAAGCACCATTGCTGATCCTAGCCAAGATGATTCACCAATGTGTATATTGCTAGTGTATTGCCTAGTTATACAAGTCATCTCCCTGTAAAGTTTCTCTTCACCTCTTGTATTTCCCTTCTCTCCTGTCCATAGACCTGGGCCACCCATACAGCAATTTTTCCTCCCATTTCCACCATTCTGTTCTCACAGCAGTAATAACTCTCCTAACAACTACAACCAAGTCTAGCATACCAACCAATCCATATTAACTGTTCTTTCTGGTTGGTTTCATCATACAGAGTGCTACTCACTCTGGAAGGTCATTTGAATATCTCCTAGCAATTACTCAGCTGAATATTGATCTCCATATTTGTGTGCCTGTCCAACACTTTCTGCTAGCTTTATGTTAATACACAGCATGGAAAAGCAACAGCCAGCTCTCAGTACTGTTTCTTTAGCTAGAATAGGAAAGCTGGAAAAGGTGCTAGTTCTTTAAAGGCTTCCAAAGTGCAATTCTCTTCTTTAGGTGTTTATTGTTAAACCCCTTCTTATCCATGCTCCCGAACTTCAGGGGCGGATGAGTACACCAACAGATGGTTATTCAACAGCTAGAGGGAATTCTCATGCTCCCATCACAGGGAGCAGGCATAAGAAAGGCAGGTGGACAGAGAGAGACAGGCAGAAGAACACCATGTCCAGCTACACACCAAGCAGCAGCTCTACCCTCCTGGGTTATCCTGCTTCTCACTAATAGCCTACCTACAGTAAGAAGCCAGCAGAAGCCAGCTAACAGCTCAGGATAGCATTGCTTAAATTAGCTCCAGACACACACAAAAGCATTATTTCCCCCATGCAATTCACTTAAAGAAGAGAAAAAACATCCCCTTAAAAGTGCCATAGAGCAGAATTCAGTTCACAGGCATTAACCTACACCTTGGCACCTCAAGAGCAGAAAACAAGTTAGCTCAAGCTCACCAGTATGCCCACTTACCTTTCTCCTTAGCCATTGTCTTCTCACAGTCAGTCCTCTCCTTCCCAACACACCCCAACCTTCCCTGCTGCAGTATTAACAGCTCCCTCAAAGACACAGAGGAGATCACTGAAACCTCTCCTTTTATAGGAGAGGGAACCTGGAGACACTCAAAGCTACTAACCATGGGCACCTGGTGGAGGCAGAAATAGGCAGGAGTATCCTCATGGGTAGATACTCATGGGTAGGTTGAAGGAAATGTGGGGGAGTTGGGGGATTGTTAATTGGGAAAATTAGTTCAATAATGTGATTTAGCAGCTCAGCAGGTCCTTCAAGATGACCCTGGAAATGGGGCTGAGAGCACTATCACCTGCTTTTTTAGGAAACAGGGGTCTGTGGATGTTCTGGAGAGATACCCCTCTAAGTATACCTGATGTGTTTCACCTGCTTCTCCTGATAGAGGAAAAAACCCACCCAGGCCCCAAGGACTTGCCAAGTGCTTGGGCTAAAGAGACAATAGTCCTGTCAATAAGTTTAAAGGGAGGATGCTGCCCTGTTCTTTGCCTTCTGCAATAATCTTTGGCAAAATTATATGGTCCAAAAGAAGCAGGTGAAAGCTATGAAGAGAGGAAGGGCAGTGACAATGAGTGACACCTGCCTTGGAAAGTGCTGGCTTCTGAGCTGCGGGCTTGGCCATGCCCTTTGTGCCAAGGACAAACAGGAGCAGCAGCACCTAAGGATGATGGGCTTTAGCTTCCAGATAAAGTATCTCCTATTTCGAGTGTGTATCTATATCTCGTTCCTCTGAATCCCCAGTGCCCAGGTGGAGCAAGCACGGATTTTCTGATGGGGTGATGCATCAGGATGCACCCCGAGCCACTGCCCCAACACTGTGTTTGGGCTTTTGCTTTGCAGATGCAGCAAGGGGTGGTGTAGGGGTGGGGGCAGGCAGTGATGCGCAGCATACAGACACAAAGCTTGCATCTCTGCCTCCCCAGGGACAGGCTGTTGAGGTGTTGGATGGGTAACCTGCTCCGTGCCCTGTTTTGGCTTTGAGTCTAGTCTCATTTATAGCCAGAGATGGGCAGGAGGAAAGAGTCTGCTGTGCAGAGAGGCTGGTAGGAGTGAGATTGTTGCTCACCGTGGCAAAAACATTCCCAAAGGCAGTAAGACAGTGTGCTGCATCAAAGTAACATGGGAGAAAAACAAGCAAGAACAGTGCCTGGAGAAGTGCAGGTTGCTGTGATGACAGCTCTCAGTTCAGGGGGTCTCATTGTGGCAATCCCCAACCCACGTGCAGAGCCACCACACCAATAGGTGTGTTATGATTTATGCAGATGCTTCCTGCCAATTAAGAGGCAGCGTGCTCACAAAATGTGCAGATTTTACACTTGAAAGTCAAATGTAGTCAAGGGGATTCTCTTTTTATTGGGCATATAAAGCATGTACAGGAATCCTCGGGTGGAATATTTAAATGGTATATTAAGAGAGTAGTTTTCCTTCAGTGCCAAGTAAATGGCAAAGAAGAAGAAAGGAAATATAAATCATTCCTGCCATGGTGATGGTACCTCTCTGCAAACACCAGCCTTATATGGCCCCTTTGTGTTGGGAATCCTTTTCCATCCTCAGGTACTTGGGGCAATGGAGGGGAACTGGGCAGCAGGGGACAGAAGAAGGGATTAGGGTTGAGTAGTGGCACAAGGGAAGGTCGGATCCAGAGATGTGTGACAGAGATAACAGCATGACCAGAGAGTGGGAGAGAAGCCGCCACCGAGGGAGACTCTGATGAGGTCAGCCTGGGAATCCTTGTGCTGTAATGAACAGCCGGCTGGTTTCTATGGAAACGCCGAGACAGGATTTAACACATTAAATGGACAAGTTTTAATGTTGGCATTTATTAAAAACCCAGCAGAAACCCAGGGAGGGAATCCTTACCACGTGTGCCCCATGGTTTCCCTCTGGTGTGTCAGCAGTCTGCTCCGGCACTGGAAAATAAAAAAGAAAACAAAATAATACAAAAATCTCTTCAGAAATTGCTCAGAAACAATGGCTACGAGTTCACCTGCTCTGTAGTGTGTGTATTATTCAAAGTCAGCACACATTGTTCTGTGTAATTGCACCACAGAATTGTTAATGTGTTTTTTTCAGTCCCAGAGGTACTCACCCTCTGGGGCATCTGTATTTGCACTTCAGGCAAAGATGAGAAGATTGAAACAGCTTTTGAACTGATGACACGTGAACAGATGGGCCAACCCTGACCCGGTCACAGGGACCAGGTTGTCCCCTCAGTTAGGGAGGGACACCTCTGCAGGGAGCCTGGTCAGAAAAAAGAAGTCCTTTGATCCGCTGGCTCCTACCCAAGACGAGCTGCACTGCTTCAGGAGACAGCACCAGGTACTTTGGGGTTCCTACGTGGTAGGTAGGAACAAAGTGAACAGGCAGTGGTACTGCAGATCTACATCTGGGGGCATCTACCCAAACAGCAGGATGGGGGAGCCCGAAAACCTGCCCCTTGATGGTTTAGAACATCCCCATTTCTGTTGGTGCAGATGTTTAGCCTTCTGAGAGGTCAGCCAGGCACACTTCCTAACCACTGAAACAACTTCAAAGAAATATAGAGGGTTTTGTTTCATTTTCCTTTAAAACCCAGGGAGACAGCAGCTGCTCTGATGTAACTTGTCCTTCCCCAAAGAAGTGCAAATTAGAGCTGGGAAGGTATGAAATGCAATCATCTTGCCTTAGCAATAGGAGGCTGCTTCAGCAAAAGGAGAACAGCTGCCCTCTTTAAAAGTGTCAGCAAAGTGAGCGCTGCCAGAGCCCCAGAGCAGAGGCAGAGCTCAGCACGGCTCCCAAGGACAGGTGCTGGGCAAGGGACACCCACAGGTCCACCTGTGTGTCCCCTCGGGGTCCCTGGCAGGAGCCAGGGGAATGAAGTGCCGCCCGCCTGCCCCTTTTCTCCTCAGCAGTTCTGGGCCAGAGTTGCAGCCCCAAATTTCTGCTCACTGGACAGGGAGATGAGATGGGACCAGCCATCACCATCATCAAACCCAACATGCTCCTATCCAGCCCCTCAGTATCAGGGGTCTCTTTTGTGTGTCCTTCCTCCTCCATCTTAGTGGTGGAATCCCCTTGACACAGGGCATGTCAGCAGCGTTGGCTGAATTCTGATTTGCTCTTGGATTGGGTTTGCTCTCGGGCAATCCTCACAAACCTGTGCCATGATACCCCTCACCCTCACCGAAGGTTGGAGGAGGGAACCTCTCCTTCTGGCAACTGCAAATAAAATCAAGACCTCAAACTTTCCCAGGGCATTGCTGTTTTTTGCCTTGATTCAACAAAGCTCTTCCCTTTCCATGACCCAGCTCAGCTCCCACCCCAGATCCCCCAACTTGCTGCATCAGCAAATGGGACCTTCTTGCTCCAGCTGCTCCTCCAAGCTTGGGGGTCACCAAGGTCCCCTCCCCAGGCATGGTACACACACGGGGATGAAAGAAGGACCAACTAGTCTGAACATCAAAATGAAATCTGCTTTCCAGCCATGAGCAAGGCCACTTGGAGTGGATAACAACAGGACTGGCTGGCTCTTTTGCAAGAATCTTTTCCTAAATTGCAGTATCTCTAGGATCCTCCAGGAAACGGTCAGCTGGTGTAACACAATGTCACCAGAGAGCTAATCCCATTCGCTGGGGAGTTTGCTACCTTCCTCTGCTCTCTTGGGTGGGATGCAAAACCATTACAATCACATAAACAACATTTTAGGCAGTGCTAAGAAATAAAAAAAGGAGAGGAAAAAATAAAAATAAAACTATCCTTGAGAATCATCTATGCAGCAGAAACTCCCAAATACATGACGGCAGGTAAATAGGGGAGTGTGAAAGCTTTTCGAAGAAGGCATTCTGTTACAGCATAGATGACCATAAAAGCAAAATAAATCATCTTTCTTTTACCATAAAAATGTTTTACACCATTCAATTAAAGCCTCTGAGATAAAATAATTTCTCCTGGGTGTTTTCCTTTGCTCTTTGCTTTCTGTCGGAAGTAATTTCAATATTTTACTATCTTAGTAATAAAAAATACATAATGGCTTGCCAGGCAATATTATTTCAGCAGCTTGCTAGCTATATGAAGAAATTCAGAACAGCCTTTTGCTTCACTTTATGCTGGAAATTAAAACATGTGCCCGAGTGCCAACAGGCTGTGACGGCAGCAGGTCATCTGCTTGGGGTTGCCTTGAAGGCTCTGAGCAATCTGGGAGAGCCAAGCCAGATTTCTGTCCCCAAGGCTGAGGGTAAGGCAGTGCACAGCCACAATTCTATTTCTTCCCCAAAGTACACAAGGAAAGAAAAGAAGAAAAGAAGAAAGAGAGGTGAATCACACTTCTCTAAATATGAATAAAACTATGCTGCCCAGTTGTATCCTTTAAAACACTGTATGTTTAAGTGGTCCCAGGTGGAACGGTGTATCTTTCTCCTAATGCTACGGGTGGCAATAAATCTACAATTACTTTATTACTCAGCCCTACTAAAAAATGCATTAAGCCCTTCTAGCAAATTCTGGTTTTATAAAACGATTACTTGATTTTGACATTATAAAGAGTCGAAGTCAAGTAAGATGTCGCTGGATACTTTTTCAGACCCCACGTGTTTCATTTTGAAACTCATCCTTTATCATCGAGCTATGGTGTCACTAGGAAGGAATTCCTTGAGTTAAGAGTGAGGTATGTAGAGGGCAGATACCAGGAAAAGGACTTACAGGGAACTGTAGGTCGACACAAGAAAGACTCATTTCTATTTCAGAAATATGTGTGTGCTGTATATATATGCATAAACATAAATATATATAAATATCTAAAAATACCTCTTTGCACGTTGTTTAATAAAACTCCCTTCTGTTAGACATAATGGTATTTTCCCTTCTTGTGCAAGAACAAAGGGGTAAAAAGCCCCTTAGGAAATAAACATTGCGTTATGTCACGCAAAGGCCTCATTAATAAAGGATGAGCAAAGAGGAGGGCAGAAGACGTGGGAAACAGAAGCAGAACTCTGAGCCTAATTAGACTGTTCTCCAAAATTTCTCAGGAGGCGCTTGCTGAGGCTGAGGAGGTAAATATTTTATAAGGGGAGCTCCCTTTCTCTTCACGCTTCTCTTCGTGCCCTCTCCTGAACTAATTACTTGCTTTGTAGAGGGAAACACTGCTAATTTTAGCTTTACAGAGCCCTGCGTGGAAAGCCAGGGATGTTCCCTGGATGACTGGGAAAAGGATTTTGGCTCCTGTCTGATAGCAGGGCCGGCTGTCACTGGAAAAGGGGTCTGTACAGTGACCTGGCAAATGTGCAGTGCCCTCTGTGTCCTCCCATCCCCACTGCTCATCTGCTGGGCCACCCTGTCTGTCACACCCCTGTGCTGTCCCACCCCATGCACCCAGGGTGAGAAAAGAAGGGACAGAGGAAGAGGCTCTTTACATGGCAGAGAAAGAAAGAAAGAGTAGGAGGGAAAGAAGAGAAGGAGGAAGAAATACTCCAGCCTCACAAACTGAAGTCTCTTAAAAATCCTTCTGCTCTTTTCCCAAAAGTGAGGTTAAAAAAATAGCAAAGGCATTTGCAGCTGGAACAGAAAACAGCTGGAACCACCCTGGTTGCAAGGACGGTGCCTGCACATCGGAACACAAGGGGCTGAGCACGGCTGGATGGGCAAGAGCACCAAGGAGCTTCGGCGTCTCCTTCCCTGACCTGCCCACTGCTAATGAAAGGAGTAGAAGGGGCTTATAAGCACCCAGCACAAGAAACTGGCTATAAATCGGTATTTTGGCGTGTTCCCCAATGCCTCAGCTCTCAGCAGCAGCTTCAAGGCCAGGCTGAGGAGCACGTGTGGGCTCCTGCACATGGCTTGGAAAAGCTTCTTCTTCGTAAGTAGCTGCCACCAGGCTCCAGGGAGGGAAGCGAACTTGGGGTCCCCACCAAGCCCCGGCTCCATCCGAATTCCCAGGCTGAGGGAGACTGCGCAGACCTTCATTTATCTCTTGGAAGCTCAGAAAAGCTTCTCCATCTTCTTGGAGGATGCAAGGAGTTGAACTAAGGGTCTGGTTGAGCCCTGCCCAACAGCAGGAGTCTGGGGAAAAGTACAAGCCAGTAGCAGTGTGTCCCTGGTACATAATCCCACACTGTGCACCTTGGGACCTCATATTCCCTCTCCCTGCACTGTGCCCCACTCCTTTGAGGGCATGGCTGGAGCAAGTCCTTGGGCTGGCACAGCCCTCTCTCATAGCATAAAGGAGAAAACCTCTGGGGAACCAGCAGCTCCTCCATCCCGATCTGCCTGGCTTCTCTCCAGGCTCACACCTGTAGAGCAACATTGACCATTCTGGGCACGATCCTGCCTATGTTTTGTTCTGTGTCCCAAAGGAGGGAGGATACTCCCCACGGAGCCAGTGCCTACAGCACTGGGGTGAGCCATAGCCAGCCCCATGGGGCTGCCTGCCACTTGGCAGGAGAACCTGCTTCATCCCTGCCTGAGTGATGGAGAGCCTATTTCAGCTCGAGGGACTAGGCTTCTCTGTTTCATTGTCTGTGCCCTGCTTGATCCATTGCCTTTCAGGCTTCTCGGATATTTTACCTTCATTTGTTCTCTCTCATTTCAGCATACGAAATCCCAGCCCTGAGGATCCCACAGAGCTGGCAGCAGTCCCATCACACCCGAGGTTTGTGCCTTTGCCAGGGCAGGTGCTTCCCCCTCAGCAACCTGGCACCAAGGAGACAATATAAAATCATCAATTGCAAGAAGCACATGACGTTTTCAGTGCACTGAAAAGGATCTTTTTTCCCCTTTTCTCTTTGAAAAATACTAAGAAGAGAAGGAACTGGGCCAACAAATTGGTCAGTGTGTGGCCTCCCTGCCTTTTGTTCAGGGATTTTTGCAGTGGTTCTGTCCTCCTGAAGCCCAGCTAATCCAAAGGACTCTCTGACTGAGATGTAACATTCCCCTCGACTCGGAAAATCCGCACTGATCTTTTAACAGGATTTCCCACGGGTTGGCTATAATGTGGATTAAATAAAATAAAACAACCCACCCAGCTTTTCCCTTTCAGCTGCGGGCACTTGCTCAGTCCAGTGTGCTTTTATGCTAGGGAGGAGATTTGGAAGCTGTGAGGTTGCAAAGGAGAGAAATGGTTTGATCTGCAAATGCACACCGAATCCCTGTAAACTCCTGTAAGTTTATGGCACAGCTTTTTGTGTGAGACTGAAGAGCTGCGGGTGGAGGAGAAGGCACTGTACCTGACTGCAAAGCACTTTCCACTGATATACATATGCACAGACTATGAAGAGACAGCACCTTAGTAAGCCTCTTCACGCTCTGGCATCTTTACAGATTATGAATAATAACTAGGTACTAGGAGGGGGTGCATTTTTCCCTCCGTCCTCATCCCCACTGGATTTCCCCAGGGCTTCCATCTCCAGCTGCTGTTCACCTTGGCCTGGACTTCTGCTGGATACAGCTCCTTTATGCCGCTCCAGTAATACCATATGGGCAGACTTGCAGCTTCAAAGGCTTTCAGCAAGTGTGGCCCCTCCTCTCAACCAGAAATGCGTGGCAGGGTTGGATTTTTGGGTAGGGGCAGCCACAGTGTCCCAGATGAAGCCAGCCCCTTGGAGCCTGCTCACTTGAGACAGGCACAGAAATGCACTGAGGGACCAGCCAGGTGTCCCAAGCTCCCTGGGGACTCCCTGTACCTATCCAGCCCCTGCTGTGACAAAAACCATGGTTAAGGCGGGGAGGAGGGCAGGGAGGCATGGCAGCATCCTGAGGCAGAGCTGGCCCCAGCAAAAGCATCGGAGACAGCATGGTATTGGGATCAAAGGAGGTGGAAGCAAGCTGGACCATGAGGATGTTCAAATCCCCCTGCTCCTGCGCCAAACCCCCGCCCCTCCCAGACACCTTTGCTAGGCAGAGTCCCCCTAAAGTGCAGTGCAACGAGCTTTTGCCTTCACCCCTGTGCATCAACAGCTGAAAAACACCTGACAGCATCAACCGAGCAACTCCCCAGAGCACTGATCCCTGCGCTACAATTACACTTCAGGCCGGATGAAAAATTCACCACTGTAACACAGTCACGCTCACTAATCCCCCCAAAAGCTTTCCTCATCTCTGCCCCCTCCCTCTGCCCGGGTGCGTAAGGCAGAAAGGAGGGTAGGACTTTGCCGGTCTTGCTCACTTCCTTCCCTGTTCGAGACAACTAATGAGATCTGCGTGGGCGAATGTCTCCTGCACCGTGTCAGATCTACACTCACATGGATCGACGCGTGTGACGGGAGCGCGGTGGGGTGCGTGCGCACGCGTGTGTGCCCGATGTGCTCACGCCGAGCTGGGGGCTGCGCGCACACGGCAGCCGATGCACAGCCACGCTCCCCTCCCTTAAAGATTAAATCAATCCATTATCCCCTTTATTAGGCTTTTGCACGCTGGAATAGCTGTGCGGGAGGGGAGGGGGTTCTGTCAGAGGAATGAACTTGACAGGATTCAAGCTTTAACCCTCACATACCCCGCCAAGGTATCTCCCTACATGCTGCCAGTCCTCAAACCTCCCCCCCTATAGAAAAGCACCTGAAAAGGAGCAGCAGTGAAAAGCTTTTCTGAATACACCAGCAGCACCAGACAAGCAGGCTGCGAGTAAGTTAGGGACTCACAGAAACCTGTGTCCAATGCTGATGTGAGACACACATTGTTGCTGCTTTACTCCCCCATGAAAGCTTTTTCTCCGTGCTAATCTGCTCTTCTCCCCCTGAGCAGGCTGGAGAGGTTAGCTCCACACCACACGAAGGTCTCAGACCTTCCCATCACAGCCACGCAGCGGGAACAAGCACCCATGGAGGACCTTGGAGAGGAGGTGCTGGCATTCTAATAACTCTGCATTTATCTTGTTAGGGACAGGAAGAGACAGACAGCTTTAATCCACTGAAAAAAGGGATAGCTGGTCCCACAGAAGAGAAAGAAAGGCCGAACCCCCCGGCTGTTCTTTTCTGTGCATACTTAAATCAATCACGGGCCCAGATTTCTGGAGACAAGTAGATAGTTGCTTAGGGCTGATTGGTGCTTTGCTGTCATCAAGATTTTGTTTTGATTTTTGAGCTGGAAATTCAGCCTCTGCAGAACACAACATTTCCATAAGAATATTTAGGCTTTTCCATCCGTTTTTCAAGGTCCCATCAAAAAAATCAAAAGAAGACAATTTCCACTGGGTCAAATTAAAACTGAATAAAACCCAGCATTTTTCTCTTTAACCCAACACTCATTTGCTGCTTGGAAATCTCACAAACATACTAATTTGCCAGTCTCCAGTACTGTCAGCTCATACCTCCCTCCCAGCCTTAGGTATTTTCCTGAGTAAGAAGTTTTCTGGACCCACTCAGTAACTATTTCCTCAGAATAGATTCTATATTAAAAGCAAGAGTTAAAATTTTATACTCAATTACCTAAGAAACAGGACACCCAGCAAAAATCCATTTACACAAACCTCCAGCGAATGCTTTGGCTAAAAATAAGCTCATTTCCTGCAGTTAAACCTCATACCTGCTGCCGGAAACCTGAATCATGCTGCCAGCAAGATATCAATCTCCAAACACAAACAGCACCTTTGGCTTTGGAAAACTATTTGGAGATCAGTGGGTGGATCCTAATAGATTACATAAACTATTTCTGGAAGGGCTACCAATGAAAACAAGTGGACAAGGCCAGTGGAAAACTGGCTGGATCACCCATCTGGGATAAAACACCAGGAATGTGTGGATTTCCATGGAGGCCTCTTGGTTATTTAGCAGCTGAAGCCCACTTTCCTTTAAGAAGTCTTTAATTTCAGTCAGTGTGAAAACAGCTGGTAAGCTTTAACTCCAACACGGGGCATTAAGGGATCTACCCATCACCATGAGCTTGGTGGAGATGAGTTATCAGGTAGGGCTTCTCTTGGAGAGAGATGGATTTCTCCTACATGGATTATCTCTTTTCTTGTGCCTCTGGTGGGCTTCTTACAGGAACGAAATCCCGTTCTTACAAGATTAGCTATTCTTTGGCTGGAAAATTTGAATGTGCCATTTTTTGATGCATGGTACCAAGTTCCTACACTCAGATCCCAGCATATATCCAAGTACAGCTGCTCTCTTCCCTTCCTCCAGCTCACTCTGTAATTATATCGCATAAAAGCAATCAAGTCCTCTTGGCAAGATTTATTCATTTTATCCTCCTGGGGTCTAATCTTGTAACCCTACGTCAGTATATTTAAGGCATCATTGTTTGAGTGTTGGTGTGTCTCCTCACCTGTCGCACAGGGTTCTGTGCAGCTCCTCAAGGGAGACAGGCAGTACCACTGTCCTCAGGCAGCACCACTGTCCTCAGGCAGCTGGTGGGACAGAGATGTGAAGGATGTGCTTCCAATTCCAATTCCACTCTCATGTATAGACTTCTTCTACTTAGATACAAGGCAGTTTTGTTGGCCAGATGATACTTTGTCCACTTGGTGCCCTTATGTTCCCATAGAAGTGCTGGGTGTCTTCAGGAGACCAGAGAGATCTGCAGCTCCTCCTGACTGCCACAGACACTTTTCATCTAGTCTTTATTCCATTCAGTTCAAGGAGTCATTAATCACAAAGAAGTCCTGTTGACCCTTTTAGGACACCACTATCTGGTTTGATACAGGTTCTTTTTCTTCTCAGGACCATCACGGTTGCATCCAGTCATGAGTTTGGAAATGCCCAGTATCTAGAGAGGATGTTTGTGAACTAACTGGATCAATATCTTAGGTTATGCAGGGTCCATGGTGTTTTATTTGCCCCTGTGCAGATCTTGCAGGTCTTTCCCTCTTTCTTGCAAGAGTTATTTTACAGACTTCTTCTCACTTACATGCTACTTTTGAAGCCTTGATAACTTCCTCCCATCTCTCACATGGCCAAAGGTGGAACCTTTTTCTTACTCCATTACAATGAGCAAAATACTCCAACTGTTGATCATAACCACTGTGGGTCACTGATTTTGCACAAGCACGGTTCACAGATCTCTGGTGATAAAACATACCAAGCTCCATCATAAAACTAGACTGGCATCTTGGTCTCCTTATTTCCATGTGAAGGCCATCCTACAGTCTGGCTCTTCCCATGGGTTAGACTAGATGATCTTTAAAGGTGTCTTCCAACCCAAAACTTTCTGTGATTAATTTAATATCCAGACTAAATTACAAGACCAGCTTGTCCCACTTTGTTATGCTCTTTACAAAGTTCTTCTCCCTTCTTGGAACTTGCTACCAGCATCTTCTCTTATGAGTAATCATGCATTCTCAGTGCTCATTTTGGTCTGGTCCTGACTGACCTTCTCTGTGTTGCTTTAGCCTGAAATTCCCCTTGAGAGCCTGATCCCAGGATTGCACACAACCTCCAGTGAAGGTCCTCCCACTCCCTCATACAATGAAGAGACATTGCATTTGAGGAACAGTTTTGCCTTTCTTTAATATCAGCTTGTTTATAATCTGTCCTTTGCTTTGATCTTGGATAGTGATTTTTGTCATCCTACTCCAAGGAAGATGCAGTGTACATTTAAACAGGATGTGGTGAGTGTGCGTGTAGCGCTGAGATAGCCAAATAAATGATGAAAGGAAAATAAAGAGGCCAGAGCACGGTGTTTGAAGGATTCCCTTTGAGGCAGCTTCACCTCACCACTTGTCAGGCAACTAGTCATTTTATGTTTTTTCTCAGTGGGATTAATTACATGGCAGCGGAATTCAAGGAGCATGATGTCAAAACTTTTAGCTTGAGCATGACTTGTCCAGG
Organism: Porphyrio hochstetteri; assembly: GCA_020800305.1. Lineage (NCBI taxonomy): Eukaryota > Metazoa > Chordata > Aves > Gruiformes > Rallidae > Porphyrio > Porphyrio hochstetteri. The sequence continues at coordinate 9,190,033 of CM036920.1, forward strand.
TCAATGCAACCCAGCTGAAAATCAGCGTGTGTTGTACAGCATGGTCGGTGCCTTACAGCAAGACCAATGCAATAGGGAACGTTCCCACCGAGGAGGCTCACATCTTGGGCTCCCCATGAGCATCACTTGGTGCTGCATCCCAGCAGAGGAATCTGGCCAGGCGTGCGCTGTCTCATTCGTTTTATCCAGAGAACATGAGTACTGTGACTGGAGCTGAGGTGCAGATGGAGGTTTTCTTCTCTCTGCGCTTTGTCAGAGGGATGACCCAAGTGCAGGGGTGTGGAGAGACTGGTTCTGCCAGTCCTGAAGTCTGTTTTCCCAGCAGTCCTAATGCATGTGCCATACTTACTCTGGGTCATCCCCTGGGAATTCCCCCTGTGACGTGTACACAGGACCAGTGGCAGTTACAAACAAGGGGAGCTCATGCGGATCATCTTCTCGGGCAGCTGCTTCTGGACCCCTGGCTGAGGAGGGCACTTGCTGTTACCCACAGTTTACTTTCACACATAATTGGCTGTTTGTGAACGGCTCTTTGCTGTGGCAGACTCTGCTTTACGCTGCTATGTGAAGCATTAATTAACAGCAATTTTGCCTTCACTTGAGCTCAAAGAGAGCAGCTAGTGAAGCATTCACACATTCATATGCTGCTTTTGCAGCCTGCAGAAAGGTGCTTGCCTGCTCCCTTCTCGAAGCTGCAGCCTACTTGCACTGACCTTGCTAGCTCAGGGGACTTTGCCGGTGGCTTTTCTCACGTTCCCCAACTGGAAGGGCTGTTGTTCTGTTTTCACATCTTACAGTATGTTTCTGCACTAGTGCTATTTTTTTCAGTTGGTTTCCCAAGGAAACAAGGCTTACGTGGTTATCCTGTGTTTGTGAGAGAGAATTAGTCTCCTTTTAATAACTTTTAAACCTGTTGGGCAATTGCACCCAAATTAAGCAGTGAGGTTAGAGATAGCATCATCTGTAGGTATTATTTGCATGCCAACAATTTGCATTGAGAGCAAACCCACGGCATTTTTGTCCTTGCTGAGAAAGAGCCACAACCAGTGAGGGCTTAACCCCACTGTAGACATCAGAGCACCATAAAATGACCCAACCGCACAAGTGAGACCAGTTGCCCTGTCAACATTGTGTAAAAAAAAGCATGTGAAATATTTACAGAGTGACTGTGTGGATCAAATACACATAAGAGGGATGGAGCTAGTGTGAGCGCCACGCTGGGAGTCACGCAGGAGGGGGTATCTGATGCAGTGTACCAGCCAGGCTCTGCCTCTTGAGGTATCGATTGAAAACCCAGGTCTTCAGTCCCTTACTCCACTGAAGTCTGAGTCCTTTGATAAATACCAAAATTGCCTCAGGCCCCTACAATTCAAAAATTAGAGCCTTCCTGAAGAATTCCTCCTTCTAACCCTCCTGGCCCTGCCCCAGTGGCTCTAGGAAGCATCTGCAGGCAGTGATCACATGGCTGCAATTAATTTTTTAACCATCTTTCAATCAAGGGATCTTCCCAGTCTGCCACGTGCTTCCTTTCACGTGGGCCCCAGCTTTGATGTTTATGGGGGAAGACTGCTGGGACAGGAGGTCAGCAGACTTCGCGGTTCAGTTGTATGTGTAAAAGGAAACGAAGAAACAGATACAAAGCAAGAGACAAAAAGGGTTTTTCCAGGTCCTAAGTGGGAAGTTTCAGCAGACAGCACGCAGCACAAGGAGATTTCTTTCCCTGCTGATTTGTTTTTGGGCTTTCAGGCTGTTTTATTTAGGTTATACTCCAATACACACTGAGCTTGGATTAAACTGATTTCCCTTCCCTCTATTTACGAGATGGCAAAGGATCAGGGTGCTACTGGCCTGTGCAGAGCAGCAGCTCTGCTGAGCACTTTGCTTGCCTGACACAGCCCATTGAGCCCAACAAATTCTCTCCAAGGCTGTGCTAATGCTTTCTGCCTAAAAGGGGATTAGGATGGTCTGCCCCAAACCTCACCTCCACCCCCTCCTACCCCACTCTCTCCTTCCTGGGCTCTGGCCTTTGCAAGAAGGAATAAATCACAGTAAGGTTTATCCCTGCTGTGTGTTCTTTTGCAGTAACAGTGGTTTCTGTTGTTTAACCATTGTGGCCAAAAAGTTTATTTCCAAGAATGCTCCTAGAGCCCCAGGGCAAACCCAGCCCTTGGGTTTGCCGTGGCTTGACACAAGCTCACTGAATGTCAGCATCTAAATACACGGAACTCTGACAGGCCCCGGTTTTTAGCCCCAGCTCAGGTTGCAGATGCTCCGAGGGCAGGCGCAGACTGAGTTCAGGCTCTTGGATTTCAGTCTTGTCTGCCTGGCTCTCTGCCACTGAAGTTCCTCCTCTCTCCCCCTGTTCTGTGTTCCCACTTGCTAAAACTGAGATTCTGCTTGCAAAGTTTAACTTTTTTATTGTGTTAGGAGGGAATATTAATTCCAGTTCTCTCTCTGTTTGTCCTTTCAGCTCACCAGCCAAGCCAGCACAAAGGCGGGACTGGGAGCTCCCTCCCCTTCGTGCACTGCACGCAGCCCTGTCCTGTGTCACGTCGTCAGAGCTCTCAGGCTTTCCACCCTTTTTCCCAGAGTCAAAGAGCACAATGGGACCTTGGTAGATATTTTCTGCATTTAAACCTTCCAATTAAAATTCATAACTCTGCTGACTGCTAAAAATCAAGGACCAGCAGAGTTGCTGGTATTATGATATACTGTAAATTTTTCCATCCCTGGTTAATCCATCAGCCAGGCAGTGAAAACTAGCTGGTTGCCTCTGTTCAGAGAAGCTTTGTGACTTTATTCCTGCCCTTCTTAGATGATCTCCAGGTACCAGCCCCTTTTTTTCCCACACTGTCTAATGGATGAACATAATGTAACCTCAGAGCAGTTAGTTTCAACCTCTGCTGAGGAGCTTGGGAGATAGTAGCTTTCATTTCAGGCTAAAGAAATCTTTGTGGGCCCAAAAGCCTGTCCCACTTCCCCCCCTACAAGTATGTATGTGGTCTAATAAGTGATGCTGTCTCTCCCCACAAACCCTGCTGCATTTTATCCCCATACCTCCAACAATACTGTTTCTGCTCTGCTGATGTTGCTCTTTTTTTTTTAGCTGAGATGGCAGGAGTTTGCATGTTTTGAATTTACCTGCCAGGTGGTAGCTGTGATGGATAGATTTCCACAGAGGTAAAGGCTGAGCCAAGGGGAGGGAGAGGAAAGCCCTGCGCAGCCTTCCCTGGTGCACACAGGGAGTCTGAGCTGTCACTGCCATTAATCAGAAAGCTGTCAGCACCGAAAGCAACTACTCCAGAGACCCACTTCTATTACAGAGGGGAATAACAGCCCCAGGGAAGAAAGAGCCACAGATAGGAAAGGCATCTGCAAGGGACTCTGCCAACGCAGCAGCTCCCTGCTTCTGGTGTAAGTTACAGGCTGGCTTCATTTCAGAAGGAACAAAGAGATTACTAGAAAAGCAAAATTGCACTGTGTGGGCTGATAAGGTGCCCTGCACGTGCTTGAAGGTTTAATCCCGTTACCTCTCATCCTACAGTCCTAAGTACTGAATTACCACAGGGAAAGTGTGGCAAACCAACCTCTGTGCCCACCTGTCTCAAGGTGATGCTAACACCTTCATATAACCTGTGCTCAAAACCAGCTTCACTGTGTCAGAGCTCTCAAGCCTCACTGGCCTGCAGCAGGAGATGGTGTAAGAGAGTGCTGCACAGGAGTCTTTATTAAGTGGGTAACACATCAGGATAATTCTCCTTTGAGCTATACTAACATACCAGTCTGGCAGCAATAAAGTATTTATGCTTTCAAAATGCATAATTTACCCATATGGAGCATTTACAAGCCACACTGATTTCTCATGAGTATATGCATATGTTCATCTAGGTACCCATGCCTATATATTTAGCTGTATTAAAAAAGATGTACTTTGATTGCATCTGATTTGTTGAGCGATCAAGCTCACTCATGTCTACAGCTTGTTGTCGTTATTTACCACTCTCCTGATCTGAGTCATCTGCATTCTTTATTAGTAATGATTCCAGGTTTCCCTCCAGGTTATGACACAAATATTAAGAAGGTACTGGGATGAGAAGCCACCCCTGAAGGCCAGTACTGGGCACCCTCACTTAGTGCTGCCTCTCTGTCAGTGGTTATATCCCAAGATCTGTTTGCATATGCTAACAAGGAGCTGCAGATGTTCTGCCAAAGATTTCAGGGGAGGTAAAACTCAGACCCATGTGAGTTGTTGAGTTGTCACAATTGATTCCATAAATTGGATTGTGTTGAGTTCTTGCTCAACTGCCAAGATTTTGCACTGGAGCTAAAGCAGAGCAGAGGCAAACTGATCTGGTCCAATTTCATGGGAAATTTACTTCTTTTAGTGGTTTTTTTTTCAGTGGACGAAGTGCTCATGTATAATGAATATAGTTTAAGCAATCAGCACACTCCCAGCATCCTTGCCATTGCCTGGAACATCTATAACCTGATGAGCAGAAATGTCTTTCCAGGTATCGTGGAAAATGTATCAAAAGACATTTTACATTGTCCAGAGAAATAATTAACACAAGAATCAATTTGGCCTTGTGTATGCTTTTTTAGTAAATCACCGAGCCATTAACCCTGAGAAGGTCAATACATTGTTCTTATTGAATTCAAGTAAGGCAGCATTTAAAGTAACATTTAGAAGCAATATTTATTCAAAGTTTCTTAAGACACTCTTGGCTTCTGAACTCTGACACCAAATCAGCCTTTTCACTTCACTTGCCACCTGCCCACCATCACCATCCTCTTGTCCCCTTCTCAGGCACTGTCAGGCATCTGGAAATGAGGTAAGACAAGGGAAGACATAGATACCTTTCATCTAAGGAAACCCTGAGTGATGCAGGTAATTTGGGGGCAGATTTATTGTCATGGTCCAACACAGAACATGGTCCAACACAGAACATTTTGGTGGAAAAGAAAACTTTTCATCAAGGTTTACAAGCCTTATTCAAACCTCACTGAAATCACCAAATAAGTGGGACAGTTCCTATAAGGTCTCAGTTTGGGCACTCAATATGGGTTAGTATTATTAAGGCATAAGTTGATGGTGCCTGTTCCAAAGTCACTTCAATATCAGAAAAAATCTTATCTAGTTCACTTTAATCAGCCAGCAGTCCTAGCTAATGCCTGGAGTGGATACCAAGCTATGCCAGAAAGAGCAAGGCAGAGGAAATCAGAGATACCTTTGAGGAGTGCTCATTGGGAAACAGAAGGCAAGTGTAAAGACTGTTCCACTTCTGCAAGGATCAGGGACAAATGCCATCTTCTTCAGTAGCACAGACAGGAGTCCCAGAACAACATTTCTGGAGTCAGAGCCCTGACCTGGCCTACTTCTAAATGACCCTTTCCTGGATCTAGTCAGGTCCCCTCCCAGTATCCTCCTGGAACTGATGGAATGGCAGACATGAGCTCTCCCTAGGTAACCCAAACTGTACTTTGTTACTGCCTGTACTTCGGACCAGTGCCTGCTTAAGAGTGGCTTTTTCACTGCCCTTCCCAGACTCAAGCACTTTGGGATGCCATGACCATCTCCAGGGCATCCCATCCTCGCTTGTCTTCATGGACCTGGAGGAGCTGGTGGTTCTCACACGTTGGGATGGTGTTCTGGAGATGTGCCAGCAGCATGGTCCAAACTGCTGCAAAAATGTGGCTGTTTTGGGCAATGGCTTATGGGCTGAGACTGCAGTACAGGTACATCTGCAAATAAGTACAGCCACAGGGCAGGGGGAAGAACAGCTGCTGGGTGCTTGCATCATGTCCTCTCCTGGAGACAGTCTCACCCACCCAGGCTTTTGTCTCCACACCCACGAGGGATTTCTCCCATTTCAAAGGGGAAGAACTGAGTCTGCAAACTGAGTTCTGAATGCCAGAAGGGAGGAAACAGCTTTAGTGACCTGAGGAACTTTCCAAACTGCACCCCCTAAAAAAAAAAAAAAAAAAAAAAAAAGCCGCAGCTCTTTCCAATTATACAAGTGCCCAAACTAGAGATTTTTCATAGCCTGAGAATGTAAATACATGTTAAATAAATAATTTGGGGCTGTAAAACCATTGCATGTACGTGATATGAAAAAGGGTTAATTTTGATTTAGATGTCTTTGTAATCCCTTTTTTTTTAAGCTAAAATTGACTCTGTCCTACATATTTTCAACTTATTTTGAACCCTAAATCAAAACATTTTTTGTTTAAAAAATACAGACTTGCCTGTTTCAACATTTTCAGTGCTTCCCCCCAAAGGAAATGGTTTTAAACTGAGAAATTTGTCAAATCAGCTCCCATCAACAATTTTGGCTTTAATAAATTATACTTTCCTAAAGGGAAAGAAACTGCAACAAGTAACATTGCAAAAACAAATTAAAAAATCCTGACCAGTGACCTGTTCTTGAGCTGGGGAACTTGAATTATCTTGAGGCACAAGAATGAAGGTTTGAGTGACCTGGCCATGAGCTTCACAAAAAGCACTAGCAAAATAAATGTAAACATCACAGGGATCTGGATGACAACTCTTTTGGCCAAGTTCAGTGTGCCTCAGTCTCCCTCCCAGGTAATGAGGGCAATTTCACTTCACAGAGCTGGGCCCCGCTGTGGTGAGGATGGGAAAGAGGACAGAGGAGTTAGGAAGTTACATAGTGAGGACACACAGATGGATGAGTTCTGAAGAGGATGCGGTTCATGGGAAAGATTCAGATGTCTGTTAGCTGGGTGCTGGGTTAGCAGCTTGCATCAGAGGCGAAGAGGGTCCTGAATGGAGTCTGCTTCTCCAGAAACTCCTGCAATTTCATTTTCATTCCAAGCAGCATGAAACCAGTTTGAATTCCCTGAATTCTTATAGAACAAAAGCGTTGCTCTGCATCCAGCCTCACTTCTTGCCCCATTTATGTTTTGTCCTTTGTGTGAGGAAAAATAAATATTCCAAGGCCACGACTTCTAACGCCTGACTTGCCCCGTGGAGCACAGAGCATCTCAGGAGATCGCTCCGGGTCAGGGAAGGGCACTGCTCAACCTTGCCATTCGGTCCTCATCCAGGGAGCCTGGAGAGGAAAGCATCTTCTGTAACCCTCTGCCTGCCCGGTTCTGGGCTTTGCATTGTAAATACTCTGCAGAAGTCATTCCATCCCCGACAAAGAAATGAAAAAAAAAGCTATTTACATAGGAAAAACAAACTTGTGTTTGCTGTCACGGAGGAAAACTGCAAGCTAAGACAAGATGTCATGGGTTTGTTATCAGGGCACATAGGCGAAGTCAACAGCGGTCGGTACAGGGCTTGTGCTTTAGGGACGACTCAGGAAAAGATACTGGTGAGGAGAGGAAGGTACTGATCTGCTGTGCCTGCTGCCTGGGCACAGGTCAAGAAATAATGAATCTTGTGCTTGGAAAATTTAGCCAAGAATATAGGAGTGACGGCTGTCAAGGGGAAGGTGAGGTGTGACAGGATCTGCTGTGGGCACTGTGAGATCTGCCTCCAGAGCTCTTTGCATCAGACTGCTGCCATCCTTAGGGATGGCTGCTTCTGCCCTGGGCCGGGGGGCAGGGTAAGCTAGAGATGCCTCAGGGTCCCTTGCAGCCCCTTTTTCAAGGTCTATAAGAGGTGCTGCTATAAACAGGGCTGTATCATTCATTTCTCACTTGGCTGTTCAGTCCCCAGAAGGACTCCAGGGAGCACAGGACACTTTCAGCCCATATCAGACAGCCTGGTGATTAAAAGCAGGGAGAACCCACCGCACACCAGTGCTTTGTCACTGCTCTGCTTTAACTCTTCTGCAGCCCATTCCACATCCACAACACCCAACCCCTCAGGTGTGCTGTGTGTGCTTTCCACAAATGCCACTGTTGGTCGGAGGAAAATCCAGCACTCAGCAGAGATCCAGGAATCCACATTTTGTTGCTTCCTATTGAAAAAAGGTTGGATTTTTAATGAAAAAAAAATCAATTTACAACATGACTAACTTTGCAAAAATCACTATCATGAAAGCAGTCTATACCAGATGAGACCTAAAATCTAGGGTAGGAATGGAGGTGGGTAAAACTGGCTAATATTTTGCAGAGGAGAGGAATGGAGACACACACAAAATGAGGATCTTGTAAAGGACAGACTCCTCACACGACCTGTTCTTGACATATTTTTTTTCCTTTGTAGCTCAGGACCAGAAGGGCCCCGGTCTCTGAGGAATCAGAGACCAGTCACCACTGAGGGTGAGAAATAATGACTTTAAAACTGCAAAGAAATGCTAACAAAGATGAAGAGGCAAAACATGATGCAGCCTTGACAGAAGTCTGGATATATGTTGCCTTTCGTAGAATTACATGGGTGACCTCCGCAGCTGTAAATGGAGTGACAAACAGCAAACACCTCAAGAACAGAGGAAAAATAACACTGAGATGTCATTAAACCTGAAGTAAATAGTTGATGAAGCAACTCAAGCAAGCGCTTCCTCATCAGAACGCCACAGTCCTGACCTTGGCAAGAAATCAAGTGGACCTATCCAGAACAGTGTCCCTGTTCACATCCAGCATAATTTGGAAGTTATGAAGTAGTCACGTCCTCTAGTGTCCTTGCTGAGTTTCCATTTATTAAGTGGAGTATTTGGTATTGTTGTCTCCTTTTCATGCCACAACTTCTTGTTAAAATACAAAAGTGGAATGGCAGAAAAAGGCTCAGTGTAAAATCCTGGCTGAAAGATCATGACCTCAAGAATAAACATCCGTCAATTGAGAAGTCATACAGACTGTGCTCAGAGATGGAAAAGTGCTGTGATAAGGCTGGAAGAGGGCTACAAAACAAAAAGTGGCACATATAATAGTTTGTGTATTAAGAGGAGTGCTTTCCAACTGCCTGCTTTGAGGGAACGGCTTGTTCAGTCTTCTGCAGATATAAGGAATATGGAAGGAGTTGGACCCGGAGGCGTGCACGGAGTCTGGTGGGCAGCTGTGGGAAGCTGTGGGCAGATGTGGGCATGTTCCACCAGGGCTCTTCTCCAGCAAGACAGAAAGCTGGGCATTGGGATGGAAGCCTGTCCAAACCAAGGTGTGACTGTGCAGGCTCACTCCGCTGATGCTAAACGAGAGTGGCGCTCTGATAGACCCACTCTTGGCTCTCTGCTAGACCCATACTTAGAGGTACCTTTGCATTTGGTTCTTGACCTTGGGCAATGTCCAGATTGCAGAGAAGACATACAGTCACATATCGTGCAGCTGACTTCTCCCCAGTGCCTGCAAAGCTTTTGTTTCATTAGCACAGTATCGATCACCTCCTACTTTCATACTGTGCCTTTAAGGAACAGCACTATCGGTATTCTGATACCGTGAATTACAGAGTCAGAAAATTAAATGATTCGATCCACAAGTGTTTATGCAGGTTCATGGTATTCTTGTTCAAGTAAAGCCATTCCTCAAACATATTTGGGCAACGGCATTGCTACTGTAGCAGAATAATTACTGTAATTGTCACAAATTGTTAACTCAGCGGGTGACACAGTGAAGCTCAGTTTGTTCAAAAATGAGATACCTGAACCAAGCAGCCCTGGAAAACAATATCCTCCTCTGGATAAATGTCACAGGAAGCCTCACATTTCATCCTGATCTTAGTAACTTTGGACAGCTTTAATTTTTACAGTTCTGCATACAATTAGCAAGTGAGCCACCTGCCTGAAGATGACTGAGCACAGTCAGTCATCCTGTCTGCAAAACACTGCCCAGATTTGAGCCGGAGCTACCTCTGATTATGTGCTTTTACCATATCTACATCTGTGCTCATTTAAGTATGGGAGCTGCTGAAAATGTCAGTCAGGCTTTGCTGTGATTGCCTCACTCGTCAGCAATGTCTCGATAACGGCGATAACCTTCCTTCCCCTGCTTTGTGTGCGCCTGCACTGTGCAACACAAGGCACCAGAGCAGCTGTCACTACCTGGATTTCTCATTTGGTCAAACCATCATCTGTGCTTCCCATTTGGTAAAGTCATTCTGTAAAATTAAATGAGACGAAATCTGGAAACAGAATCTTTGTATCTAAAAGCCTTTTCTTTAGGGAAGGTCAGCTCTGAGTCTCAGCAGATGGGGCCCATTTTCAGCTAACATTTCTGGGTAGTAAACAGATAAGGGTAACAATCTTTAACTGATTTTACATCTCCGTGCATGTACCTAACAGCGAGCAAAGGATTTCCTCCAAATTCCTTCCTCAGGCAGTGGAAGGTTGAGTTTTGTCAAGGTGATTTTCCAATTTTAAACATGGGGCTTTTTTTCTCTCCTGAAGTCAGACGTTTCCATTCTGATGATGTTTGTTCATGCTCTGATTTCTTTTTTAGATATTGCCTCCCCCATTCCTGTTTTTTCTCTCTTCACTGTTTCCAGAGGACAAGGAGCACAGGTGACTAAAAACAAACTAAATTTTTTTTTAACTTACAATTTACAAAAGGAAGACATATCTTTGTAATTAAGAAACCTCCAACCTCTTCTACCTGTAAATCGTTACCAGCTTTGACAACTTTATTGCAACAGGAAGATCTGCTGAACAAATGTGATGTTGGAAGTGACACAGCAGGAAAGATCCCCTTTCCCCATTTTTTCCCTTATGATGTCTTTAAAGCTGCAGCCCTTTAGATGCTAGGTGGGTTGTACTGTGATCATCTGAGACACAAGCCTAAATTCCCAGTCTGGAAAACCTTCTGCAGAGTGCTGGAGCTGGTGGCTGATTGGAAGAGGGCTGGAGCGAAGGCAGCGTATGGGCTAGCTCCAAGGCAGGGGAAATTCCTCATCAAGTTATACTCTTTGTTTGGAGTTACACTGGAAATAAAGCAGTGTTCTTCCAAAAGCAATGTGCTAATCCAGTGCCTGCACACATGACAGAGTAAAGGCCAAATTCTCATTCCTCTTGTGCTGGGGTGAGACGGTGTCACGTCACAGCCAGGCACTAATAAGACCGAGTTTAGGGTCTGGGGCTTGCTTCAGCGTCACCATGTTTCCCATAAGGTTCCTACAGACACTCTCTCCAATAATTGCAGGGATGATGTTTTACAGTAATGATGAAACATTGCTCTTGAGAGTGGTGCTTTCACAAATAACAGCAATTGCGTTCAAAAGAGCAATTCTGAGGCCGCCTGTGCAGGTAAATTACCCGAAATACCTGTAAGGACAGTCAGATAAAATAACTGGAACAACACTAAGGCTAGGTGATGCTCCAGAGGCAGCTAAAACACTTTTTCCCATAAATCTTTTATGTCCAACCTAATAACTTCCTCGGGGAGGTGACAGCCCTCCCCACAAGGACCTTTTCTTTAAATTTTTTGATGTGCAAAAGTAAATACTTGATTTCATCTGACAATAGCATGACAGATGTTTTGCTTAAGGGTGGGAATGAGTCAGGTTGTTCTCTGCCTCCTTTGCAATCTGTCCTTGGCTACTTATTACATCAGTAACAACCTCTGCAAGCATACACTCGGAGGTCAGCCTGGGGTTGGAGATATGATGACTGCCACCAAAGGCTGTCTAGGCAGCTCTCCACATGGTTAGATCCAGGAATATTAATTTATGAAAGGGAGTCAACACAGCTTACCCAAAGAGAAGGATGAACTGCATTTAAACAGCTGAACGCTTGCCTGATTTCCATTGCCCAGTGTTTCATTTTGTCTGGCTCTAAGCCTTCAGAGTAGCCCAGCCACCAGAAAATGAAATAAGGTTCCATTCAGAAACATTTGCTTCCAGTCCTGCGAAGTTGCTACTGCATGACCAGAGAGCATGGACCGACTGTTTTTCAGGAGAAGAAAAAAAAACTATCACTGGAAATGTCTAAAGGGAACAGCTAGGCAGAGTATAACTGTTCCATGTACCACAATGGGTGCATGGTGAACCTTCTGTAAGAAGACTTGAAGAACATAAGATCCAGTGAGTACAGACATTGTCTGGAACTTAGAACAATTTTAATCATTACAGGAGTGGATTTTGGGAGTGTCTTTTCACAGCAATAGTGTGGGCAGGCTGTCAGAGGCAGTTATGGACTGTTTTTTCCAACATGACTGCTTGCCACAGCTGGGGTTGGTTACCACAACCCACGAGGAGTCCTTTGGGCTTAAGGCTTTACATGCCTTGTGCTGGTGGGAGGGAGCCCAAGGAGACTGTCCCCCGTCCCTCTGTGGTGATTGGCTTGGAGAGTAGATGGACTCCTACATCTTTCATAAACACTTTTGAGACCAGGAAGAAAAAAAAAAGATAAATCCTGTAATAAGGGTGTAAGCCTTGCCAGACACATTTATTCTCTGCTCACTCTGCCTGTTGCTCTCTGCTTTGGAGCCTCCATGAGCAGACACTCAAGACAGGGATAGGAAATGGAGTCACTGCTGTGCTTATGCACAACACCTTTATTTCTGTCTTCTGTTCATTTTTATACAGGAGCTGGAGGAATTTGTGCTCTCTGCACTTTTCTGGGATCCAAATACATCACGCACTTCATTCAGGCTGGAACAACCCTCAAGTATTGGTGTGCCCCCAAATCAGTACTATTTATTCTGGGAGAGAGTCCATTTTGCTTTGGACTTTAGTTTTGTTTCTCTTGGAGCTGCATGACATTGCACAGCTTTTCTAAGGATAAGATCACAGACTATGCACTGTGAAGATTAAGGGGACTTGTTCATGGGGATACTGTGGTTTTGTTAATGGACAAAAAAGGAGATTTTTGTGAGCTCAACTTACATACAAAATGAATGTACATTACTGTGTTCTAATTGCAAATAGCTTGGCTGGGGCTTTAAAAGCCTTTCATTCCAAGTCCAGTGTTTGTCAAATGTCTTTTAATACTAACCATGGTTATAAAGTGCACATTATTATTGTTAATACTTACAGGAGCCTTTTCAGCAATCACCCTGCTCCTGCCCAGTCCAGCACAAACACTGGCCCTAGCATGGATTGAAAACAACGTGAATCAAAAGGGACCCAGATAAGAGGAAAATAACTGGTTTCATGAAGGCTGTGAAGCCTGAAAGAACTCCTAAAAGGCTGAAGACCCAGAACTGCCTTATCTAAGTGCAGGTAGCCCCTTCTACCACCCGCCCTGCAGTGCTGAGCTTGCAGAACTACATTCTTACCCTGATGTTTTTCCCTATTTACTGTGCTTCATTACTATTTCAGGTTTAATTTTCATGGGAGAAACAAACTTACTTCATTTCACTCACTGGGTTTCATGCACCAGAACTGCAGGAGAAGGTTTGACTTTTCAGAGCTGCCTGGGAAGATTTGTCTCCCTTGTTCTGGCCAGTGGGGGACAGAAGATCCTGGATGAGCATCTTGCAGCCACCCTTTCACACCTCACCACCAGAACGTCTGTGGTGTGCAAAACTGTTACTAGCCTTGCACAACAAGCCCCCAAGTAACTTGGAAGGTGATATCCCAATGTCCAGAGATTGAGACAGAAATCTGGATGAAACTCAGATGTCTCAGCCTGTGAAGTATTAGGGCTTAGGGTAATGAATCCCACTAACTTCCAGGAGACTTCAGTGAACTCTTAAATGTTGACATCACTTTTCAAAGTACTCCCAAATAGCTGTAGGACTTTATAGTTGGAGTGACTCAACCAAGACCATGATGAAAAGCCCATAGTACAGCTAGGCATTAACTCAGGTCCTCTAAATCTTTGTGTAGTCCTTTAGATCCTTGGTTTAGTGCCATGCCCCATATAGGTTTACAGCTCTTTTTCTTAACATCAGGTTAAGCCTCAGCCCACAGTATCTCTTTAGGAAGCACTGTACAGCAACCAAGCAAAATGTAGATTAGATCACCTCATTGTTGTTATGTGGTTTAATTACTTGTGAAATAGTTGTATAAGAACTATCATTTTGGCCTGCAATAAACAAAGAACACTGATTACCAAATATTTACCTAGAGATAGTTATAGAAGAGCAGTAGTGGAGTTTGGGAGAAACAAACACATAAAGGATGAACTAGAAGCTGCTCAGTGCAATACAAACACAGGAGATAACATCCACAGCCCTGTTTGGTCATGTAATTCCATCAGAGCAAAATTAGGAATGGAGCTGAAATTAAATATAAACCACATGTAATGCTATTCAGTAAGTGCGAGACAATGCAGGGTAATGGACTGATATTGTATATTAACCAAGGGAATTAGTAACTAAATTTACTGTGCCAACAACAAATATCTGTTCTGTAGGATTGAGAGGAGAGGTGTTCTTGCTCTGCAGAGTTATAATTTGATCATTTTGCGAGAGACTTGGGAGATAAACAGTCCAGGAGAAAGTGTCAGTTCTATCTACATACATTAAGAGCAATTTACATAAATTACATGCTGTGAAGGATCAATATACAATTTTGTTCATGGCTCATACGTCTTCTTCTGTCACCCCTGAAGTGAAGCAGGGGTGATCTGTGTGTCAATGCAAGCATGGCCTTGTCTGGCCAGGCTGATGTCAGCCCCCAGCTCTGCCCCTGCTGAAGACATTTTGAATGTGTACCAACTGGCCAGGCTCCAGTCCATGCTTTTCTCTGAGTGTTTAACATACTCTCCTAACCAAATTAAAAAGTATAAATTTCTGCTTACGCTACACTCAGACTCTGTGTCTGAAATCACTGCAGCTGACAATGTCAGCCGTGACCTCTTTCCTCAGCTGCACAAGGTCAGCAAAGGCAGACTGAATTTTTAAGCTGTTTGGTGTAAGTTAGGAAAAATCCCAATTGTCTGGGAAATGTGAGACGTTGCAAGAAACTGCGTGATAAGATTATGAATGCCACAAACTGTTTGCATGAAGTGTTCACAAGAAACTCTATTTTATTGTTTTTCAGGCTAAGAACTCCTCCTAATTGGAAATAGCCTCTCCCAGGCTTGTCCAAACTCTAACAAGAACTGATGAATCCAACAGGAGCAGAGGGAAATCTAGCCAGCAAGTCCAATTCTCTCCCTTCACAGTAGCCTCATTCAAACGTACCAACCTCTGCCTTAAAACATGTGAGGTTGCGGGTCCAGAGGGACTTCAAACTTCCTTCTCGGCCTTAAAATGGACAACCTCATTTGTCTGAATATTTCTTGGCCTCTAGAGAGATGAATAAAACAGTAACTGGCATGTCAGCAATTCCTGGGCTGTCTACCACTGTGCTTCTTTTAGCTGTGCCAGAACCAACCCACCTTTCAGACATGTGGAGATTTCCTCTGTTTTTTGCAAGACTTAAAACCCCTCCTGGAAACACAGACTCCCTTAGCAAAGTGTTTCAATGAAGACTCCCCTTTTTCACTTTCTTGACTGCTGGTCTAGCAATGCCAAATCTTCTTTTACCCTGAATCTTTCTTACCCCCACCCCCCCCTTTAAAAAAAATGAAAACCAAACCAGAAAACCCCCCAAAAAGCCAGATGGCACAGAAATGTCAGTGCTAGTTTAATGGTAAGTTAAACAGAAGTGAGAAAAGCAAAGAAATTTGTAAGAAGTCCCTCTCCATCCAAAGCAACCTAAGGAAGCAGGTTCTCCAGAGACGTAGTTCTTCTGGAATTGAACATATGGCAAATAGATTTTCTATTTTAAATTCACAAGTGAATGTGGGAACTTCAAGCCAAAACCAATACAGGATTTTTTCTTTCCACCCAGGAGTAGTTAGGGTCTTCTACCATGTTTTGCTCTGAAAGGGACAGAAGTAAAATCTGTGGCCTCACTGAAATCAATGGCAAAACTCCTCAAGTTTAAGAGGCAGGATTTCAGAACAAAATCAGAGTAGCCACTCAGCTTCAGCATATTGAAAGCAGCAGAACCCCATACAAGACCCCAGTGGCTTTGCAACCACACACCACAAGCCCATGCTCTCCCTGGCAAGAAAATGACAGGTTACTCTAATTTTCAAGTAAGTTTACTAAGTGGATACTCTTGGGATTTGAGACCAAAAACCTTCATGCTTCTATCAAACATGTCCCTCCTGCTCCTGCCAGACTGGCCACAGCCAGGGACTTGGGCACTTCGCAGTGCAGAGAGCAGGTGTGTCTCCATGTGTCACCTCCCACACGCTACCTCTCCACTAACAACCCTCTCAGTCGGATAACAAGTGTAATCCTCACCAGAACCAGGTTCTTGACAGACAATATTTATCAACAACACCTTCTTTTCCCCAGTGTGGGGAAGCTCAGAGAAACCAAACAGCTAATTTATCCTATGAGTTGATGAAGTGCAGGGCTCTGCCTCCATCCTGGGAGCCCAGCAGCAAGTCTGGCGTGCTCCTTTTGGACAAGGAAGGCTTTTCCTTTCCATCAGCCTTTATCTAAGCCAGCTTCCACTATCCAGCTGTGAGATGTTGGGACTGAGCTGCTGCTTACAGTCTTGGGAGAAGGCATCACCTGCTGTTCGCTTGAATCTGACAAATTTCTTATTAAAATTGTTATCAATGCATCTGCCCTCAGGCCAACAGTTATAATGCGTTCTGGGGTCCTTTGGGATGAGAAGCACTTTTTAAATGTAGGATGGTGTTATTAATGATAAGGAAGGCATTACAGTCTATAAAATTAGGCTGCTGGAGACATCTACCTTCTGTTCCTTATATGGTGTGACATCTTTATGTGTCTCTGCTCTTATCTGCAAATAATATAACTTCATTAGTAAATTAGAATAACTCCATCTCTTCTAATTATTTATTATTACTTACTGCTTGTTAAAAACAACTTAGATGCTTAGAAACTTGCTCAGTAAAACCCA
Organism: Porphyrio hochstetteri; assembly: GCA_020800305.1. Lineage (NCBI taxonomy): Eukaryota > Metazoa > Chordata > Aves > Gruiformes > Rallidae > Porphyrio > Porphyrio hochstetteri. Next base: position 9,206,747 of record CM036920.1, read on the forward strand.
CAGCCAGGCCTCCCCTTCAGCTCCCTCCCTCCTGTATGTCTTTGACCTGGCCCTCTGCCTTCACTGCCACCAGGATGCTAAGGTGAGCCCAGCTGCAGCCCAGCCTGAGAACAACCTGCAGCTTGTTGTCAACTGAAATCCCAATATTTATTTTTAAATAGCAGGAAAAGAGCTGCTTCAGCAAATCCTGGCCACAGAGAGGTGTCCCCTGGGCACATACTGAAGCAATTACTGAGGACAGTTGCTGACGAGGAGGGAGGCAGGGTCTGGCCAAAGTACGGAGCTCGGGATGTTTTTCAGGTTGAGTAGATCAAAGAGCCACTCTACAGCCCAACCATCCTGTAACGCTGGCCGGCCCAGGGAGCACGAGGTCCATCATGTCACAGATGGGCATGTCTCCTTTAACAGCTGCATTACTGGTGGCTTTCCATTAAGGAGAGGAAAGGATGTCCAGGCATCACTGGGGCTTGCAAGGTGCCTTTGTACTAAAAGGCCCATCTCTCTTAAAACATGCAAAGCCAATTTTGGAGACACTCTGAAAGGAAAATGTACTTTTGTTCTGCTGTCCCATAGACAGGCTGAGGAGAAAGAGGCAGTAATCTGAGGGGAGAAGAAATAACCCAAACCGTGACTGAAAGGTGCGTCTCATCATATCCCTGCAACATGCTGCTCTGCTGCTTCTCAGTCCTTCTCAGAGCTGAGCACCAGCCCACAAGCAGAAGCCTGGACCAATGAGATAATATATGTGCCATATGTAAAAAGAGAAACCAGATCAATTGTCAAGTGTTTCCAACCATTCAAATCCTGGCCATCCCTGTTTGGGATCACCACCTGCTTCTGACCACTCAGGGGAAAAACAGGTCCAAACTGTGATGAAGGGTGAGAAGATTCTTAACGATTTGTGTTTACTGCAGAAGAAAAAATGAGCCAGTGGAGTGAGACAGGATTATGTTCCTTCGTAAGGTTATGGACGTGCAGCACAGAGTTCACGGCTAATGGGGTTAATCCTTCTATTGGGGAGAAAAATCAGATGGTAGCACCCTTAAATTGGCTCTTGGCAAGTACTTGATTATTGCAAGAGACCAATTAAATCAAATCGGGGTCAGAGTGTCTCAGAACAGGAAGAAACAGTGCTCAGCCTCATCTGGCTCGTCAGAAAGATGAGGGGGGTTAGGAGTCTGCTTTGAATGAGGTTCAAGTCAATAAACTCCTTGTAATTAGATTCACTCTAGTGTTTTGTTTTCCTTAAAATACATATAATTAAATGAAGAAAAAAAAGAGTGTGAGGAGAAGACAACATCCCATGAAAGCAAAATTAAGGCAGGAAGGGAGGGAAGCATGTCACAGCACCCTCCACAGCGGAGTCCAGCCTCATCCAGCTTGCTGCTCTCCTCGGGGGCAGAACCCACCCATCGTGGAGAGTCAATGCCACAGGTACTTAGGGATGAAATTCAAGGTCTGTCCAAAGCCCTGTTCATCACCATCTAAACCCTGGGTTTACAAATGTTTTAAAGAATATAGTGATCTTTGGATTTGCTGTCTGTATTGGGGAATGCAATTGAGTCTTCCCTATGAGACTCATTTAAAGACTGCCTGTTATTAAAGACTCACTAAAACCCTTAAGCACTTGAGATAAAAACGATACCTAAGTGGGATTCTCATTACATTGAGAAACACGAATAACTGCCTTGTTGCCTTCAGAGGGATTTAACTGCTGCTTATGGAAGACCATACATGGGTCGCTGCTCATCAACTGGACAGCAGTAAATTGCTGTGACCAGAACTTGAGTGACTTTTGCTCCAAGGCAGGCCAAGGACGGACCATTCACCAGTGACCACTGTGGCATTAATGTGGTCAGGACCCATCTCATGCTTAAACACTTCAGTGGTTGCAAAGACATAACAAAAAGACAAAGACAAATCTCCAGCCTCTTGAGAACTGTTTGGTTTCGTACACTCCAGGAGTCAGACTTGCCTTGATCACATACCTGCTCTCAGGCACCTGAAACTATGGGTCACCAATTGATTGGGATTTTATTCTCTATTAGCTCAGAAAGATTCCTCCTGCACTGCCTTGACAAGAATCTCTTCATCATTCCAGTTGGATCAATTGAATCCTGCTGATAATGCCGCAGTCTTTGTTACTTCCTCTACTCCTTACAGCTCCATGTAAAGAAAATGTGAAATAGGATCCTCTCAGGATATTGGGGGAAAAACTAAGATATCCAGCATTAATATGCTTAGACATTATCACAGCATCTCAGTGGGGATTATTTTCACCTGATTCTTAATTTAGTACTTTAATACTTTTCTAGATCAGGTTACATAATTAATAAATTCTCTGTGTTACTATTTTATTGTGCTGAAGAACATCACAATAAAACAGTCATTTTTTAAAAAAATTTAAATTCTTTTAATAAAAACACCACCCTTCAGACAAAAAAAATGGTACTCATATAACCTGCGTGGGATTGTTAAATACCTGCTGCCTTTCCAAAGATTGTTTGGATGATTAATAGTATCTGTGTAATCCTGGAATATAGGGCAAAAGCAGGTAGTAACTGACTTTTGATTTTCAGAACACACAGTGTACATTTGAATTTAAAAAAAAACCCAAAACAAAGGCAATATTTCACAAGGAAAGCAATACCATTACTGACATTCAGGGGAAACTGAGACTCACTTCTGTAGAAAGCCAGTGGCCAAGGTCACATAAGTGGGCATTTTTGTTCTCCAGGCAAATACTAGATATGTTATGTTTCTCTCTATCATGAAAGGGCTATACTTTGGATGGGGCAGCTGTGTTTCATACAGGTTGTGATGCGCTCAGTGGAACACTTGTTTCTGGTAAGAAATCTGCAAGAAATCTTCCTCCTCACACTGAGAGAGATCCCTAGCGCTTTGTCTCAGGTCTATCCTGCAGCCACCATCATGGAGATGGGTGACTTGGGTTGGGTTTGAATCCATAACTGCTTTATGGGGCTTTGCATCAGCTGGGCATCTGCAGCTGCATCACCTGCATCTGGTAAATTTGCCCAAAGACAGGCCATAAATCTCTTCTAGTCTTCTGTCCTTCACCTATGGTATGTTTGTTACTTGCTCTTACAACCTTTAAACTTTATTTTTGTTTTGGCCATCTGCTTTGTTAGCATTGCATCTGTGGATAGCACATGCAGGGTTAAAAACAATGACAACTCTTATAGCAAATGGGTAACTTATTGCAAATCATCGTGGATTGCACCAGTGTTTGCAAAGGTGCTTATAAATAGTTTATAATATGTTAATCAGAGATGAAGAGATGTTTTAATAAATAGTTAATCAGTGATGGCTATCTGTATACATTTATAAAGTTACAGCACTGTCTCTATTGCTTTTCACCTTTCTGGTGTTTACGATCTCCAGGACTAAGGAGGAATAATTTGGTTTTTAATTTATACCATTTATTTACCACATTAGAACTACTCTTTCCATTTATTAACAGTTTATCAAAAAGTCATGGTATTAGACACATTTCCTCTTGCTCCTGCTCTCTTCAAAACAGAACTAGGGACGCACACCGCCCTTCTTGTTTCACATTCCAGCCGCAACAAAAGTCAGTGGCTTCTGATCAGGTATTTGTGTCACCACCTCTCTAAAATGTCTCTCTGCATTAGCAACACTTGAAATAAACTGGCAGCTTTCTGCCCAAGATTGATCTGTACCAGCACACAGTTAATTGGTGAGATGGCAGTCACTCAAGTCACTTCAAGTTTGGGCTATTTGTCTCATTTTTTAAGAGATAATGGGTACTTTTGTATACCCAGGGCAGGATGGCTCATCTGTGTGTCATGTACCAAGCTCCTGCCATAACAAGGCACATTTTGAGGCAATGCCAGAGCAGCATAGTGAGGTTACAGGCATGCCCAGGTTTTGAGTATTTGCCTAGTGTGATTATAATCTCTGAAATTAATTTCAGAGCCATCATGCTGAAGTGATCGTTTAACGGACTTGCTGGCCTTTCTGGCCTTTGGAACCAGATATGAAGAGACAATTGCTCTTGGCAACAGATCACCCCACTGATGGCTGCGATCTTCAACCTCCCAGATGTACTAGGAGTAACTGAATGGGATTATGATGAAGTTAAATTGGCAGAGACTTGTTCTCTATTTCTTCCAAAGATGAAAATGAAAATAGCCCAGCCTGGCATCACCCTGAAAAATAACCCAAATCTGTTACAAGTTTTCCACTCCTGCAATCTGGAAATATTTGTTTTACTCAGACAAACATCCCTGGAAAGCTACTGATGGTGACAGTTGACAAACCCAACATATTTTCTATAGCCATTTTTTCTCTGGTATTATTCCCCTCAGGAAGTGCTTTCCACACATTATCTGTGTCCTAGGGGTTTCACTGTTTTCCATCAAGAGCTATTCTGAGCCTCGCAACTCGTGCCTCATGAGTTGTACAGGTTGTCTTTCTGGGGTAGAACACACCACCCTCTCACCTCTGCATATGCACCTTTCAGTTCAATCTCTTGATCCCAATCTCCTTCTTATTAACATTGCAAAAATGTCTCATTTCAGAACCAGAACAACTGGGCATGCCGTGGCTGAGAGCTTTCTTTTACCTTGGAACATGTGCATGTAGCTCTTCTTGGTATCCGTGGGAGGTTTCAATACATATTTAATATCAAAGGCCTATTATATTAAAAAAAAAAGACCGATGGTTCTTGTTACCTAGCTTTGAGGCACATGAAAGGAACTGATTTTGAAGCCATGCTGAGCTCTGAGAATCAGGCCAGAAAGTTACACACCCAAAACACTTGTTTATTTTTATAAAACCAGTTGAAACAAGGCAAAAAATTTTTAGGGATGCAAGAATGCAAAATATTTGTTATCTATGTAACGTTTGCAGTGGCAGTCCTCTGCTTTCCCTAATTTCTTCACGATTTACATATAAACGAGACATCATATCACTGGGTAGTTTTATTTCTCCAAAACACTGTCAAGTATGTTGACAAAGTTTTGAAGATCTTAAATATTTTCACCAAACACATCATTCATCATTTGGTTTAAAAAGGAACTGATTTCAAGATATGGTGAGTGCTCTGCAGGCAGGCAGTGCAGCAGAGCTAAACCCCAGGAGATTCCTGCCGTGGCTACTGGCCTTCCCAAGAAAGCAGCAGTCCCTTTTCTCCACAGCTTCCCCAAATTTGAGCTGGGGACAGAGCTGCTCCTGCGATCCAGTAATCTGTACAGAAGTGCTGCTGAGTCTCACAAATAGAAGGCAAAATTACTGTAGGGTCCTGTGAAGTTTCAAGGGGAACCTGTCCCCCAGGCTTAGTTCTGCCCACATTGAATGAAACCTGGTCTCTGCAACAGATCATGTCCAGCAACTGTCAGCTCCAGAGACAGCAAGTTTGTCAGCTGCAGCAATGGTTTAGGCTAATTTAAAGTCATTTAGCATCTACTGCACATGTTGAGCAACAAATTTTGCCATTTAGGCACTACTTAACTAACATAGAAAAAAAACCCCTCTAATTTTGCTACATCTAAAATAAATCTTTGAAGAAGCTTGTGTGGGATGAAAAACCTTAAATAGGACAAAAGACCTTTTTAATGGCTGTAGATCTAATGCTTTCATATTATCCCTCTCATTTACCTGTTTCTAAGGGTGTGGGTAGGGAAAAGGCTGGTGAGGGACTATGTGTTAGTGCTGCTAATTGTTTGGTGCATCTTTATTAGCTGTGTCTCTCTGGTGTGCTCATTACTATTGCTGAAATCAGTCCCCTCTAGTTGAAGTAAGGTTATTGCTCATCCTCTCCTCTCTTCTTGAGATCATGGGTCATGGGCAAAGAACCTCCCTGGGTCTGCATGAGAGAGGAGGACCAGCTCTGGGGATAGTCCTTCTTCATGCAAAATGGAACAGATGGAGACCATGCAAAGGAATTATAGTCTGCCAGCACATCCCTACACAGATGAGTACAGTAAATCCCTGTGTAGTGCCTTGTTGCAGAAGAAAGACTGTCAGATCATGTTTACACTTTGAAGAGATCCTAAAATCAGAACACAACCGGCAGCATTTGCATCTTAGACTTTGTTTTGATGCAAAGAACGTGCATTCAAGCATATGGTTAGTCACCAAACCTTCCTGAGGGCTCCACAGGCAGAGGCAACAAAGAAGCATGGGATCCATTAAAAGCAAATGATGGGAGAAAAGCAGTCAGTTGCGGTATTAATAAAGCATTGCTTGCCATCAAAGCTGGATTATTTCAACAGCTAATCAGTTTCAGAGCATAAAGACACTCTGGAGCAAGCATGATTGATGACTGAAATTCTGCTAGCACTGTTGTAATGAGAAATGATATCTGTAATCCTTTCTGTGGCATTACCCTAAAACTCAGAGACACTGGAACATGCTTGGACAGATAGCAAGTATGAGTCTGAGCAACACACTTGTCTCTGCAGACCTAAGGATCTTTTTTTTGTACTATCTACAGTTTTTCAAAAGCATGAGTAATCCTCCAAAGCAATTTCTGCCAGGCAAAACTAAATCTCAGGAAAGGGCGCTGAATGGGGAGATGCTTTTAAAATTCACACAGAGTATCTGAATCCATCAGTGCCTGTGCAGCTCAGAAATCCTGCCCACATATCTACCTTAATGACACCTGGCAGTTTTTGCCTAACCTCTGCCATCTCTAACTCAAGCATCTCATCTAAGCCAGCTAGCTAGAGGGTTCTACAGAACCTAATGAAGATCAACATCTCCTAAAGGAGACCCAACCCACCAGTCTTGGATGCTTTCAAGGGCCAAATTAATTACTCCATGGATGTACTTCTCTCTGCAAACACTCTGGAAGGAGCCTTGTGGGTAGGCTTTAACTAAGGACTTACAGCTGGTGAGATGAACCCATCCAGGGTATCATGGCTCTGACAGACAAGTCCTAGTGAACACAGATGTGACCTCCTGGGACATGACTTTCCACCTGCACTGGAGGATGGTTTTCCACAGCAGGAAGCCAGTGAAGGCAGTTTGCAGCAGGACATGGCTGATATTCAGAGGTGTGTGCCACTCTTCTGAGATGTGACAGAGGTGTGGGGCTGGGACTGAGGGATTTGCAAGTTTACACCATACAGCACTTGCCTTTACTGCATGGGAGTTGGAGTGTGGAGGCACAGAACAAGGAAAAAATGTTGTTGGCAAGAGGAGAGGCCAAAAACTTGGAGTCAAAGCAGTTTCCAAACTTTGCTCTTTCTAAATCAGTAATATCCTAATATATCTTTCTTGACTGTATCTTCCTGGCAGCTCGTAATGCCTATTTCTTGCTACTTAGAGGTTTCTTTCTCATATTTGTATTTGAGTCACTTAAATGCTTCCCTTTCTCTGTCATGCCTAAATTTCCTTCTGGATTTCACAGAATGGTAGCTATATATGAACCAGAGAGGCACAAAAAAGAGTGCCAGAATGCACACATAAGGCCAGTATCTGATGGATTCAAGCTGATTTATTACCCATTGCCAGATTTGGAAGTTCAAAATTATGTTGAAAAACAATTTACAGTGACATTTAGAGCCATAAAAGAGAAATCAGGGACATTGCCGAATCTGTGTACCATCATCTATCATTTATCAATCTGATCCAGTCAATCATCTAACTTAATTCACTGCCTTTATAAAGACAACTATTATTTTAAAGTCTAAATGCCACATCTGTATAACATTGATATCCGTGTTCCAATGCTGCTCTGGCATGGGTATGTAATACCAGGAGGACGAGCATGCTAGGAGGACTAGCTTCTCTGGTGATTTTACCAGGCCATGCCATCATCTCCCACTGGTTTGGCATATGCACTGTAAATAAATGAGATCAGTATATATAATATTTAGAGAAGGATCACAAGGCTGGAAGCCACTGCAAATGAAGCAGAAATACATACCAAGCTAGAAAGTGTTTTTCCAGCCAGCCTGGTAGGAGATAATGCATACACATATTAATTAATTGTGACTGTAGGCACCAAGCTATAACACAAGTGCTGGAATAGCTCAAAGCATTCACAGTTAAGCTTCCTTGGGCACAGAGATTTCCCTCTTCACTGAAGTTTTGACAGGGAGGGAAGGGGAAGTGTCTAATTTTATGCAAACAAGGACTCTGACATATTTCACTAGTGTTTGTTGTTTCGTTACTGTGGATATATAGCAAAGCACTGTCAAATCCAGATCTCTTAAAAACCCATATTTAAAGTAGTCTTATTTCTTGCATGGTTATTGATCCTGGGTACCTCATCAAGAAGCAGGACCCGTGTGCTCAGTGCTGTACAACCCCTAGCAGTTTGTTGCAGACACAGTATTACATATTTGATCCACAGAAATCAAGAAGAAATTCAGTGAGTGCTGGGCATTAAGTACACACAAGGCAAAGCAATCCTTTCCTGGAAGTTTTTATAGACTAGATGGAAAAAATAAAGAAGGAAACATAGAAGACACATCCCAAGAAGACAGTGAATTAGCAGAAGCAGAAGCAGAAACACATTCAAAATATGCCTGCCCCTTAAAACCACATTTCCTCTGCTCCCTCAGATATGTAAGTCTCCAGCCACATCAACAAGGACAAGCTTTCTTTACATTTGTAGTAAGGATTTCTTTATGTATTTTTTGCCAAACGCTAGATCTGCTTGTAGAGGTGACAGCTGTTTTGAAAGGACTGGATTTGCTCTTCCCATCCAAAAGCCAAAAGCCAAGGTGCAAACAAGTATCACCTGCACTTGTTGATAGCACTGAAGCCAGAATAAGTCATTCCTAATCAGACCCCATATGCTTTGCCATCCCCCAAAGCCCAAGATGAGGGCTCGTGTTTATTCCTTAGGGTTTGCTACAAAGGCTTCATTCCAGCTCCTATTGTAATCATGGGAAGGATTCCTAGGCACGTGGAATGAAATTGTACCAGAACTCGCAAGGATAATGCTTCCATTGTACTCCTGCAGAAGAACATACAATAGTCTGCCAGTGTTTTCCACCTGTTCATTATATCTCGACTAGCTTTGAGAGCGTGCCATGTATGCAATAACCAACTAGTTGGGATTACCTTGCAATACTGTCTTTACATCCCTGTAGTTGCTAAGGGGAATAGCTAGACAATGTCAAATATGAGTTCAGTGCTATTTAGCAAGTCTCTGGCAAGAGTTTAAGGGGACCAATGGAAAGCTGAGCTCAGGGCAAATGTGGGTTTTGTAAGTGTGTATGTTTATGAGTATTTTACATGCCTCCCTATAGATACACAACATTAATTTTAAAAGGATTCACCTCTTTTGGAAAATCTCCAAACACTGCATGCCAGCTTTATAAAGAGCCATGCCAATACAGCATATTACAGTAATCACTTTGGCTTGAAGTCCTGTGATTAATCATGAAGCAGTGGGCAAACTGCACAGCCAGATGAGCATTTTAAAAGTAGGTGTTTCATTGCAGCTAAAGCACAGCTGTCTTGGTAGATGAAGGTTTTTGCTTCCCCCGTTATCCAGAGTGGCCTTGCAAAGTCCTTTGCAATCCCTGAATGCAAAGGCTGGGATGGATCGACTGTCTTTGGGCCCTTTCAGGGATAAAGGACAAGGAGCAGAGAACTTACAGATTGGCTTTAGAAGTATTTGAAAGATGTTATTATCGAGCTTCCCCCAACTTAAATCTTCAGGGAAAAGCCCGGTACAGTAGGAGATGTTTCTGAGTGTCTGAAAAAGTACCAAATTCCTCTAGATCATGAAGCTCAGGGGAAATTAGCTCACGGGAACCAAGTGGCCTGTGTCTGGCAACCTGAAGGGATGATACAGCTATTTAATATCCAGGACGTTAATGTGCCATGTGCAGAAAATGTCCATAGTGTAATAGAGACAGCTCTGACCTTTCTCAGCAGGTCAGCAGAGCTCCTCTATGCAAGGGCTTAATCAAGTCATATATAACTGCCTCGGACAGGAGCTCATGATCCACACACGTGATCCAGAGAAGACTCTCCTGCAAGGCACTTAGCACAGTTATCGCTCCCATTTGGCAAACGGTCAGGAATTACACTTGATTTGATGAGGTGCTGGGAGATAAATTTCCTGTCGCCTCTCAAGATAGACGTCGTTGTGCAGCAATCAGTGCCAGAGAGCAGATGCCGGGTGTGCTGCTAAACCACCAGCTTCGTGAGCAGTGCCTTCATGAGCAGCACTCGCTCAGAGATGAGATGAAGGACATTCACTAGGTGCTTTGCCTGCTAATAATTCTGCTGCACAGGGGCTACTCCTGGCTTTGGCTCTCTGTGGGAGCAGCCTGCCTTGTAGTCAACCTGCATGGCTCATGCTAGGTCTGTAGGGACAGGGTTTTGGGAGCTGCTCCCTGTTTAATCCCAAGAAGACTAATGAAATTCACCATGCTGGAATGATACCTTGCAAAGAGATTTTTATTTCACCAGTTGTATCCCAGTATTTCCTGTAGATAGTTGAATGCTAGATGTCATAGGAATGCATTCTATTTATATGATCCAAAAAACACCTCACATGCTAGAAAAAAGAAGTACCCAGTTCATATCTTTTCTGTCTCAAGATAGTTTACTCAGCATCCTGTACTTGGGACCAGCATTTGCAGTTTCAGCCTTTGGCACCTCATCCCCAATGTCTTTCAGACCTTTCTATCACAGTGCTTGAAAGATATGATGCTTATTGAGGAATATCCTGCCTATTATTTCTGTACATTGTTCTTTGTGCATTAATTAATGCATTTCACTAGAACAATTTTCAAAAGTCCAAAAGCCAGTGAGACTAATACTGAACTTGATGGAAATACATTGTTCTCATTTTATTTGTTCTATTGGAAAAAAAAGTAATAATAACTTCTCTTTACTGAAAAATCTGCATAGATCAGCTGATATTCAGCTTTTCCACCAAAAGACTCCTCTTTGTCTTGCTGCATCTGTCAGCTCTGCTGAGTATACCATCTTCTTCCATAGCATCCACTCTTTTGTGTTGTTACTTATTGAATTAGACATCCTGAAGGAAGACTGCTGTGTCAGATGAAGCCAGGAAGCTGGGTGAGTGCTGGGATGGATGGCATGCTTGCTAAAATGACTAAATCATCTTGTCAGGGAACATTACAGGATAAAGTTGAAGTCACTTCTTAGGGAATGCGGGACACTTTGTAAAGCACTTCTGCAGGGATAAAACTCCTTATGTGCATGTCTCTGTGCTTTCAGTTTGCACTTTCCTACGAGTTCACATGCCCTGTGGGTAAGGGGGATTGCAAGGTGCAGGCCAGAAGCACAGAAGGGCTGTGTGTTTGCACAGGTGATTAAACCCCCGATCTGAGACAGAAAAACTTTGATAACATGACTGGGCTGACCTAGTATCTCTTTGCTGCCAAGGGAAATCTCTAGCACCTTCCTCCTGTGCCTGCCCTGGTGTTCCAAAGACTCTTCACTGAGCTGGTTCAGCTCACTAAACCGGCAGAAAACATGGTGGTCTTTTCCAATGAAGGGTCTGACCTGTAGCAGAGGCAGGAGCCTGCAGGCAGCCCTGGGGGACAAGCATGGGAACAGCGGGAGCACGAGAATTGCCCCTTCAACAACAGGGAGCCCTAGGATCACTTCAACAGTACAAGTCAGTCAAACTCCATTGCAGTCAGTCCCATGAAACCGGTTCAGTCATCTAGAAGCCTTTAAATAGATGTCAGCAACCATGTACAGCACCCTTAGTGTGCCTGCTGCTAAGTCACATCTGTGCACTTATATATGCAGTAGGGTTTTCCCTGCTAATAATCTAAGGTGATAATTTGCATATGCTGTTGGTTATGTCTTTAAAATATAATTAGGGTAATAAAAGCAAAGGTCTTGCCTGGAATGTTAAATTAATACTTATCCATCTCTCCGGTAGCCTGCATGTGCTTTCCTCATTTGGGTAGACTTAAATCTACACCATTTAAGGAATATCCAGATGTAAATGGATCAGAAACTAATAGCCATTTATTTTCCAGCAGCTGACAGTTCTTTCTCCCCCACCCCAGTGACAATCAGTGATTTGTAGTAGGGCTTACACTCTGCTCCTTGCAAGTGGTGGCGAACAACATGATGTTGTTTTATTGCCCTCCTGCAATAATGCGAGGACATGTTTAAATTGATCTCTATTCACTTCCATTTGGGAAAGTGCTTGAGCCAATCCTGCAGAAGCCAGCAAAGCTGCCTGACTGCGGACTGACGTGTTCCCCTGAAAGAATGTATATTGTAGACATCAATACATTTTGTTAATGGATATTACCCTTGAACATGAGTAAAATTGTAGTATATCTGAGTGCAGACCAGCGTGTGCAGCCATCACTGACTGAGCTGTTTGGTGGAATTCACTCTTCATACGCCTCTTCAAAGTACTTTACCTGGTTACCTCTGTTAGCAGTAGGGTTTTACTCTCCATTCGTGAAGAGAATTAGATTTATGAGAGAGGTGTGCCAGAGACAAATTGGAGACTGTACTGTCTGGCCAGGCATCTGTGTGCAGCCATCATCAGACAGGAAAATAGTTCAGAGTGTCTAATGAATTAAAACAGCCTAGCAAAACTCAGCTCTCCTGTTTCACAGGCAGAGGAGGGGATGTCCCCCACTACCACCTTTCTCTATCATGGTGCCTCTTGCTCTCACACAGTTCTTGTAGCCCAGTGGAGCAGAGATCCGCAGGATGAGGGGCTGCCTGGGAGGATGGCTGTGAGAAAGTGCAGGTCTGGCAGCCTGGTACGTGGGCTCTTGCCTGCCAAGCACAGGGTTGTGCGGGAAGCTCTAGCTGTCGCATGACACTGTGACACTGGCACAACCCCTCAGTCATCTCCCTGTCATGCAGCCCAACCAGGGCATTCCCAGAGCCCTGGGCAGCCATGTTTTTGGAAGGGTACTCCATAGCAGGCAACGGGCTGCAGCAGCACTGATATGAGTCTGGAGGAGGTGGGGGTTTGGGGCCTTCCCCAGCTGCTCACAAGGAACTGAGTCAGAGGTAATGTTTGGGAATCCTTGTATCATGGGATCGTTGCAGTGCATCCTTCATAGCACAAGACAGGAGCCTGCTAGAAGGAGCGATGGGCAGGAAAGCCAGGTGCTGGCTGCTCCTCCAGCAGGGGTTGTCTGCTAAAACCCAGCAGAAGAAAGATGGAGAAGGCACAAGTTAACGACAGTTAAACCAGGCGAGGCCAGGCAGGCTGCCTGCTATGACAGAGCCTTGGGTCTGAGGCCAGTGTGCAGCTGAGCAGGCCCAGCTCCAGCCACCAAATAGCCAAACAAAATGTGTGCTGCCTGTGAGGCTGCGGTGCATCTGTGAGAGTAGGGCTGAAGCTGGAGCACAGGAGCTGGCAGGCAGCTCTCCAACACCAATGCGGGTGGGATGGGAAACAGGGGAGCACAAGGCCTGTGTGTTCTGTCACTGCCTTGCCTAATGGAGAAGAGTCAAAAGAAGAGATGCAGCCAAGCAACAGGCCAAGAGAGCATCATCCTGCGGGCTGGGCACAGCCATGAGGGAGAGGAAGGTGAGTGGAAGCCAGATGCTGAGAGGCCCTTGCAAAGGATTTGGTGTGAGAAGCCCTTTGAGAATTGATACTGGAGGATCAGTGGGGGTATGCATGACTGGTCAGCCAGCTGGAGCTGCAGAATTGCTGGAAATGTTGGGTTTGAGATCATCCAAGCTTAAGTTTCGTGGTTTGCCCACCTGTTATTATTCAACATGTTACATGAATAGGCACAAAAGACACATGAAGACAGGAGGAAGAGGAGCAGACACAACTTAAAGCTACCTTTGCTCCCTCACTTGAGCTGTGGGTTCCTAGACCTGCCATAGAAATGCTTTCTGCAAATCTGTGGGGTTTTTCTGAAAACCCCACAGCTACTGAAACACCGAGGCTCTGGGCCTCAGCTGGATAAATGAAGATGTGTTTTGGTTGTAGCAGCCTAAGTGGATAACACTGGCAAGATCAGAAGTAGAAGAGTGTGCAACAACCTGATGTGCTGCCTCTCCCCCAAGCGTTAAGCCTGGGACCAGCACTAATGTGAGTGAACTAGCCACAGGAGACCTAGATTCCATAGATACTGTGAAATTCTTGGGCCAAACACCAAACAGCACTAAGTTAGTACCAGGTACTGATATAATGACACACAGCAAAATCTAGGAATATTTTACAGTGGGATGAAAAGAAATAAAAACAAAAGCTGAACAAGCCTTTATTTCCCTGCCTCTCCCTCCCAAGAATTAAGTAATTAAATGACTTTATATCACATTATTTAAAAAAAAAAAGAAGGACTATTTATGTTTAATTATCCAGCTTAAAGGAAGAAAATTGCAGAAAGAAGTTGCTAATGCTGCAAACTATGTGTTTTGGGTTTCACTGGGTGCTTTGGGGGGTACAGTGAGTATCTGTGTGCTTGTTTTGCAATGTGTCTCTCTTCTTGCATCTGCCCGATCTTGCCAAGGTTTCATTCTGCACTTCTCACGGCAGGGGACTTGCTGATTACTCTCCTCTAATTGAGTTTGGGTAATGAAAGTCACTAAAAGTCTCTTTCATGTCGTATGTTGTCATATATCTCATTAAACCATTAGATTTGTTCTAGAGCCCTTAAAAAAAGAGGCCAGGAAAAAAAAAAGAAAAAAGAAAAAAAAGAACAATGTGCTAATATTTTTCAAATGTTTCCAGAGAAACCACACAGCGTAATTACAGCTGCTTTTGCATTATTTAACCTGCCTACACACCCTTGGGACTTTGAAGAGAGGAAAGTCAGACAAGATCCCAAAGAGCTGTTTTGTCACACACGGTTCTGTGTGGGATCAGGTTACTGGAGGGGCCAGAGATTTTTAAAATATTCACAAATGCAAGTTCTCCTGGGTTAGTTCAAGGCTGCCTGGGTAAAAGACAGTGTCGATGCCAAAATCAGACCAGACAAGGACTGCTCCAAAGGGATGTTCTATCTGGCTATCTCTTTAGTTCTTTACTGTTTGCTTTCACCAGCTCACCTTTTTAAACACATTTTACATCTTTCTGTGCTTACATTTCACTTGAAATAATACTATTTACTACAATAACTGCTATAAAAAGTGAAGGAACCCTCTCTTTTTTAAGGAGAAAAGATACTACAGTATCTACTATGTCTCCCTACAGACTTAGCGGACGCCTGCAGCCCATCACAACAGCCCACTAAGTCATTCACCTCCTCTCAGACCTGCACTCTCACTCGGCTGGAGAATGGCTCAGTGGGTGTCTGTGTCTAGACAGAGACCTGCTTGAGTTGCAGGTACGGGCACAGGCTGGAGCAGGGAAGCTCACTGCTAAAAGTTGTACTTGTCACTCCTTGCACATCCAGAATTGCTGTAAAATTATTTGTGGTTGAGAACATGGCAGAGACCTGCATCCTAAATCTTTTCTGAGCCTAGCTCTGCTAGCTGCAAAGTAGGGATACAGGACTCATCACTAAGCAGAAAAGGTTTTGGACAAGCTCATGCCCAACACTGGCCCTTTGCTTTGAAAAGAACACGTTCGGGGGGTGTTGAGCCGACCTGCTGTAACAAACTCCAGAGACGTGGCAGTGTTAAGGCGGGGTAATGCTCCTTTTGGTGCTCAGTACCCCAGCAGGTAGAAGAAGGAGCATGAATATTTGAAATTTAACTTTCCCTAATATCACCCCATTTACTTTATGTCAGACTGTGTTTATCTTCCACTGCTCACATTTAAATGTCAGAGTATCAGCATGTCTAAATTCCTCTTTTCACAGATGGAAACTGTCGATTTTTAAACACAAAAGGCACCCGGGAATGTGATATACATATTATCCTGGCACAGAGTTTAACCTTTAAAGCCTGTTCTTTAAGAACCTGCTTTAGGATAAAGCCAATCACTTCAATAAAATGATGATTTACTGTTCTACAGCTCAAGGATCCTGAAGAAACCATAAGTAATTTGCAAAGGATAAAAGCAGCATAGATTAGGCTCTAAATAATATTAATTAATGTGTAAGATAATGGAAGACTAAAAGTTCATGCTTCCCACATACCTCGGGGACTCCCTGGCCCTTTGCATCCCCCTTTTCTCCTTGTAAGATCAGACACTCCCCTTGGGCTCTGCAGTGTGGAGGTGGGTGCTGTGGAAGCCAGCACCCAGCGGTGCAAGCCCACTGGTTCTCCCAATGAGCCGGTATGGCGCTGCCAACCTTAAATCCTCTCACAGCCCAGCAAGGACACTCACAACAGGGCAAAGTGAGATCCAGAATTGATTCACAGACATTTGATGGGGGATGGGGGTTGGGTGGGAGCTTATTCAAACTCTCCACAATCTTAAGCTGTGATTTTGGGAAATGTTTTTAAGGTTAAGACGCAGGAGCACTTGCTGGAATCTGGGCACCTAACCTTGCCTCTCGGGATCACCACCCCATGCATCTACAGCGTGTTGCCTCTCCCTTTGGAGTCCTTTAGTCTGGGAGAGCCAAAAGAAGCAGCTCCATGTCACACTCCAACCAATGCAAGAACTGGACTTTAGGACCCGCTTTCAGGATGTTTCTATATTTTTTGGACACTGGGTAGAGATATGACCGACAAAAAAAAAATGAAGAGAAGAAAAAGCAAATCAATCTAAGGGCTGGGGAGGGGAGACTGAAATAGAAACAGAAGGGGAGGAGAGGGAAGGATTGCAATCTGACAATAAAAAACAAAATAAGGCTCAGTAAATGGACAGTTATTTCAAAAAATCAGAGCCTGGTTTGGGCATTTTGTGAAAGGTGAAAGTAATTTCACTGTTTGTGTCCCAAAAGTTTGTGTGCCTTTTGGATGACAATGGCTAGGTATGAAAGCAGGTGAATTTGAATGCAAATTAGATTACAGGAGGAGGGAGACAAGGGAGCTCAGGGACATTATTTTAAAAGGCAAAATATGCTAAAGCTGAATATTCTCCACTGGGTTGGTTCTTCACGTTACAGGGTTTGAGATGTAAAACCAGCACTTGCCACTTCAGTGTGTCATGGGGCAAAGCTAGAGCCCATGTAAGCAAGAATAGCCACGGTGGGGAAATCGCTTCTGTGTATTTTTGACCCTCGATACACTCCAGTGGCCTTGGATTCTTCCTTGCAAAGAAGCAAATTCCAGGGATGCTTTTCAACCACAATCACACCAAAAATCTCTGAGGCATTAAAAGCCAGCACTCAGAGGAACAAGGTTTCGCTGGTTTGGACATCAGGTAGAAATCTATATGAATTCCTTTAATTTGAGTATTACCACTCTTCAGAAAAACATGCTTCTCTCTCATGGTGCGAAAATCTCTCTCTTGCTTTCACTTATGGAGCCCTGGAGATATCTCCACCAATTACCACGTTATTAGCTCTTTTAAAGGACAAAAACAAATGGGCAATTGAGGTTTGATTGCATTACAGAATGGTCTTTTTTCCTCTGTTTATTTTTGTCAGCTACATCTAGGTAATATATTCCAGGAAATGAGACAGCGGTGCTATCTGGGGGCAAGTTTAGCTTAGATAGGTCTGCACAGGCTTTTTGTCTCAGCTCTATGGATCCCCTCTGGAGTTTCATACTCAGCCCTACCATGGCTGCCCGACTCGCCCTTGCTTTCATCTCTGCCAAATTCATCACAAAGCTGTGAGAAAGTGCAGTTTTACAAGGTGTGAGGAAAGTGTTGCTCACATGCCACCAGTGGAAACAAGGCCTGGGCTGAGGCCTCTTTGTATTATATTGGGCAACATCCTTCAGAGCCTATCTCCGAAGCATGGCTCCTATCCTGACTGCTCCTCTGCACCCACCAACCCCAACCAGCCCAAGGAAAGGGTGTCCATTCTCCTGTGCTGCTTTTGTTATGGGCTTTAAGCTTTTATTTAGACTGGTGTGAGGCTGAGTCTAGCAAAGCAGGCATTAAAATCAGGACTGGTGCGATTCATCCCTTACAGATATACATGCTAATCCAGGATGCTGCATTTTCCACCGATCCTTGAAAAGCATTCCTGTAACCGTTCCCTGATGTCTTCGTGGCACAAGTAACTGCTCAATTAAATCACAATGAAATGGTTGTTTGATACCCTTCATTAGAACAAAGCTATTTGGCAGGAAAAGGTGAAGAATGGGTAAAATAGTCTACTAATTGCATTACATTTCATCCTCCAGCACTGTAGCCTCCACCTTATAATTACAACAAGTCTGAGCTGGGGGTTTTGTGGGATGAATGGGATGAGTAGTAGAAAGTACAATACTGCTGAGGAAGCAGTAACTTTGTTATGGTGGTTACTGGAGAAGGGCTGGGTAGGAGGACATACACCCAGGATGGCACGGTGTCACTGAAATGTGGTTGTCAGCACAAGTGCAGAGCTCTGCCTGCACACAGCTGCTGCGACCAGATGCTATGTAAGCTGATTTGCTGTGTAATTTTATGGATCGTCTTTAAAATATGGCTGTTGGGCAGTGATAAGCCTACAACTTTATCTGCAAAAGAGAGTTGTTATTTATCTAGATTGATTGGATTATGAAGTCAGGACCTTTAATTAAAGAGGACTGTAATCCAAAATCAAAATAATACAAGTTGATGCCCAGCACACGGAGTGGGCTTTCCTTAAAGCAGCTGGGCTCTGTCTGCTACCAAAGTCCATTCATGCTGTTAACAGCTTCTGTCCAACTCCATATACTGACTGGGTTTTTAATAAAATCTATGATGTTTAATTCACCAGCTCACATTCGTGTATGCTCAGCAGATGGCTTTATGAAGAAGGGATAGCAGCTATTCCACAATTTCCAAGCATCCCTTTGGAAGTCACCCCAAGAAGGTGGTTTCCCCCCCAAGTGCTTTGAAGTGCAGTACAGTGGGAGCAGTGTCTGTTCATGTCCCCTCAATGGCTTGTCTGAAGGGTGCAACTGAAAAGAGGAGAACTGATGCCGGCCCCTCAGGAGTGCTCCAGCCCAGTGCAGAACTGTCTGGCAGTGGCTCACGCCCTGTCCCAACACAGGCAAATTTCACAGGGGGAGAAGAGCAAAGCTTTGACGCACTCTGAGCCTCACACTGGGATTTGAGAACTGGACTGCTAGTGTTTATAGCAAAGCAAACCATTGCCTTGCTTTTGAAACAAGGAATAGAATGTATTTTTTTAAGCTCTCTTCTCTTTTTGGAGTGGCTGGAATATTTTAGCCAGTTTCTTTCCTCTTTTTTTTTTTTTTTTAAATTTAAATGTTAGAGAGGAAATTTCAAGCTGATTAGTTAGTCTGGTAAAGTAATAAGGAAACCAAGAATAGTCTGTGAAAGCAGAATTCCCAAATCAGCGGCAGTTGTGCAGCTGCCGAAGTGCTCTGAGGTCCCAGGATGGGCAGGAGCTTCACCATGCCCTTGGCTGAGCTGGCAGGAAAAAGGTCAGGGACTTCGCTGCACAGGTGAAAAGCAATTCAGGCTGAGGTCCCTGCAAGAAGCTTTAGTTTCCCCTGAGCAATGCAAACAAACCAGCAATGAGTGGCCATAAAGGACAGCTGATCCTGGTGGAACACTTAAAGCCCTTTTGGAAGATGACGGCATCCATGCAGCCAGGGACTGCAAATGAGTCTGACACTTTTTTTGTCAGATTGCAATCCTTCCCTCTCCTCCCCTTCTGTTTCTATTTCAGTCCTCCCCTCCCCAGCCCTAAGATTTGTTTGCTTTTCCTTCTCTTCACTTTTTTCTGTAGGTCCAGGCTCAGGCAGGGAGTGTGCTGACTTCCAGATGCTAAAATGGATTACTGGATTAACTCCTCCATTGACTGTTCGGCCTCGCAGAGGCTGGAGGTCAGGGAAGTTATTAATTCACAGACTTCTCCATTTGCTCATCGTGAAGGGGCTGGAGCTATTGACTTAGTAGATTCACTGGGATCTTGCAGCCATATTAGAGTGTGCATTTCTGTAGGCAATAAATCAATATACATCTTTTGATGTCTCTTGTTATCAAATGAAAAAGAAACATATGCCGTATTATAGATGTGTACACACACCAAGGGAAAAAATGCAGTGTGTGTGAGATGCTCCAGCCTTTAGAGCAGCAGGGTGTGAGCTTTGAGACTTACGCCTGCAGGCCAGGTGACCTCAGCATTGACAGTGACAGAGATAAGCCCTTGGCTATGTGACACCCTAAGCTCCCACCCAGGGAACACCTGCCTGGTGCTGGCTGCACCCTTGGCCCTGGCAGCCATTCCCTGCCTCCTCCTAGGCACTGGTGACAAGCCAAAAAGGGAGGCACAGAGCCTGTGGCCATGATAAACCTGGCAACAGCACACTGGGTAGGTGGGAAGCCAGCTGTCTAGGCATGGGGAGAAAGCATTAAAGGTTTTAAGCAACAGTGATGGTGCTCAGGCAACCCAAGCAACAGGAGAAGCCTGGCTGTGCTGACTTGGAAAAACATGGGTTTCTTAAGCCCCTGCAACCCGCAGCGTGGCCATGCAGCACAGCAGCTGCCTTCAGCCCTCATGTGCTGCCCAGGACTCTGAAACAGCCCCTGAGCATGCATGTGCCCCAAGTTGCCCTGACCAAGCTCTGCAAGGAGACATGACCAAGCAGCAAAGGCTCCCAGCAGCACTAAGGGCTGGAATTTCCCTGCAAAGTGCATACACCTCAGAAATCATGCACAGAGGAAGTCTTTGCTAGTACAACATCTGAACAAAGGGAACATGAAAGCAGTGCTGTTTTCTTCTACATCCAATTGAACCAGTGCCTGACCATCACCAGTCCTTGCTGGGCATCACCAGCTTTTAACCTGTCCCAGCACAATGAACTGCACTTGGTCCAAGCCTGGTTTAAGGAGCTGCCCGGAGCTGTGCTGGTTGGCAACTGACCGATAAGCAGAGGCATGTGAAGGGGGCACAGCCACCTCCTCCTGAATCAAGTGGGACCATGACACAGCAGAGTAGTGCGAGAAGCAAACCATTCCCTGGGGAAGTTCAAACAACAAAAAACCCTTTGAATTGCATGGATGATGACAGCTTGATTACAAGTTATTAGTGCTGGCAAAGTGGGAAAACTATGCAGGTTTATGCTGCATTTCCTCCTCTATGGGAGAAGGATAATATACACTCTGCAGTGTGTCTTTGTGGAATCAATCCTTCAACATTTCTAACTGACAATACTTACACCATTGCTAGGAAACACTAACAAATAACTACCTTGTCATAGCTGTAGATACGCATAATCTCATGAAAGGCAGCGTTTTTGAAGATGAAATAGTTTCAGATGTAGCCTTTTGGCTTTCAAGTCACTGGGATGGACAATATCCCCCTGAGTCAACAGAAGGAATTTTTCTGCATCTGGAATTTGGCTTTGACATGAGCTTTATTCTTCAAGGAAGATGGATTTTATGGCTGCACAATCCAAAGCATAAGAGCTGCTCTATTCTTACAAGTATATGAATAAAGAAGCCCCACTTAAGGCAACTTCTGGCCTCTCAAAGGCAGAACACTTAGCAGATAAATGTCCAGATCCCTTTGGATGAAACTGGTGGCTTTCTGATTTCTACACATGCTATGAAGAATAGTGATACAATGGAAATTTGATGTGTGTCCAAAGAGGCAGAGATGGCAGAAGAATCACAGAATCACAGAATTGTAGGGGTTGGAAGGGACCTCGAGAGATCATCGGGTCCAACCCCCCTGCCAAAGCAGGCTCCCTATCTCATATTGCTCAGATAGGCGTCCAGGCGGGTCTTCAATATCTCCAGTGAAGGAGACTCCACCACCTCCCTGGGCAGCCTATTCCAGTGCTCAGTCACCCTCACTGTGAAAAAGTTCTTCCGCATGTTGGTGCGGAACTTCCTATGCTCCAACTTGCAGCCATTGCCCCTTGTCCTATCCCCACAGACCACTGAAAAGGGGCTGGCTGATTCCCCCTGCATCCCCTGCTTCAAGGGTTGGCTCAGCTTGAGCAGGCAGCCCCAAAGCCCCAGCCTCACCAGGTAGCACAGTGAGCCTTCAAAGAAGAGCCAGGACTTTTGCAAGAGCAGGGTTTAACTGTGATATTTTCTGTTTCCATTGGGCTACAAACTCTACGTGACCTTACTGACTGAGAAGTTTGGTTACAGTAAATTAGCATCTACATTGGCTCTTGAAATGCAAATTCCTATTAGTAAAAGACATCATCATATGCTTAGTTAACAATAAAAGCAGGGATTTTTGACTTATTCTCTGTCCTCAGTCTAGACAGATTGTTAAATACCATTTTTTATTTTTGTATTTCCAGTATTACTTATGTGGCAACGTGAATCAACTGGCTATAAATAAATCTAGATGGAAATCAGAAGTGTAATTCTAAGCATCAGAGGCGTGAGGTTCAGGAACAGCCTTTTAATGTGATTAATGAAACAAGAATCTAACTAGCTTGACGATAGAATTTGATAAATAGAAAAGAATAATCTGACATACTTGCATATGGAATATCCTGGGAGTGTTCTTTTGAGATGGTGCTGCTCAATAAAAACATAATTTGTGCAATATGTTCAGGGAACCCACTTGATATGGCTTTTTTTTTAAGGGAATTCTGCACAAGAGCATTAAGAAACATCCCGTGGAAGGGAGCAATGCTCAGTCTAGCCTAGGCCTCTGGCAAAGCAAATGGGGCAACTAGTTATTTCCTGGGAAAAAAGAGTAACTGATTTTTTCATGCAGTCATTTGTAGAACAGAATGAATGGTTAGGGTTGGAAGGCACCTTAAAGATCATCAAGTTCCAAAACCCCTGCCACGGCCAATGACACCTCTCACTAGACCAGGCTGCTCAACCTGGCCTGCTGTGTTTGTTCCTGAGCCACCTAAAACATCTCGTGAGAATTAGTGCTGAATATGGACAAATTCTGGATAATATGAGCTGTCTTGGGCACTTTGAAAGTCTATTTGACTATTAGTAATCCCCAGACAACAGTTTTTGGTCAGACAGCTAATACCTAACACGGATTTAAGGTTGCAAACTGAATTGGTACAACCCTATATGAATGCCCCCCTCTCTGTTATTTGCCAGCACAGAATCTTTTCATGAAAGAGATACTGAGGTGTAGAAGGATGTAATAACATTTTGTATTTGCAATAAAATTTTTGAAAGCTCTACTTTGCCCATGTTCATCCATAGGCTATGGATTATAGTCAGCATTATAGTCAGGAGCACAAGATGTGAAAATATCTGCATGGTTAGGACACTTCACCAACCATGGAGGATGTTACAGGAAAAACACCCTCTTCTTCTTGAGCTGTTGGTATCCACAGTGCCAGAAGGAGGAAATAACAGTTCATTAGCAATCAAGTAGAATTGAGAGAACCCATTTAACCCCTTCTGTGCATCAAGGCAGAGATACAAGGAAATGAGATAGAGATTCAGGAGCCCCTGATGAGATGCTGGCAAAGCATGAGTGGTAGGGGGAAGACCAGAGTGTAGTAGGTAGAATATGGCTAACAGTTTGAGGTCCAAAGGCATTATGCTGAGCAGCCAATAAAAAATATTCTGAAGAGTTAAAAACCCTCTTTCTTACATGTACCTGATAAATAAAATAAAATGTTCAACTCAGAGACCATTTTCCAATAAGAAATAAACCCAGGGCTTAGAAAATGCACACACACAAAGCAGATGAAACTTAAAAGCATTTTCTCAGCATAGTACTTTTAAAAAAATGTGACCTTTAAAGAGAGACAGTGAGAGTTCATTTGCAGTAAAAAAATAAATAAAAAAATCATTGGTTAATCCAAAAAGCCCTACCTTGCAGCCACTCTTCTGCTATAGTTTAGTACTATTTTTAATAGGTGTTTCAGCATTAGGATTTAAAAAATCATTTTCTTTTAGTGCTGCAATAAATGGCAGTCCAGGGCTAACACGTCCTCTCCTTTCCCATCCTTCCCTCTTGATGGAACATAACCAGAGGTAGCGGCTGCTCTCTGCCCTTCCTTGCACATCACTTCCAATTTCATAGATAAAGTTTAAGATCTCTTTGGCATCTCTTCACTCTCCCAAAGGCCAGCTCTGGATCTGAGAAAAGTGCATTAATTCAGTACAGGTCTTCTTTAATTGGAAAAAAAAGCGCCTTTTCCAGGGCACTGTCAATCTAGAGCTTTGCTATACGCATGGCAGTGCCCTAAACTGGTGTTGGAGCATTGCAGAAAGATGTTTTCTTCCTGGGCAAGTTCTCTGATGTCCATGGTGATCCCTTTGTGAGCCCTTTAAGAGATGCACTCTTGGTACCCATGTGCATCTGCCATTTATGTGTTTCACAGTCCTTCAAACAGTGGGATAAAGAAAATGTAAAACATAGGCATTTGGCACGAAACTTTGAGATCCTTGTATCCATGGAAGTTTCTGTCCCCTGCTCTGAGCTATTGCTCCTGCAGCGGGGGAGCCTGGCTGTTCTGGTGTGAGCAGTGCATCCTCCATAGGACCAGACCAAGAACATTTATCTCCTGTGGGAAAACATTACTAGCATGGACCAAAGCCATCGTCAAATGATTGCTTTCAGAGTCTCTGGGGCAGTGGTCAGTTTGTCTGCTTCTTTCTTGATAATAAAACACATTTGTGTTTAAAAGGACAATGGCTAAATTAAAATGCTAGGCTAAATAATTAAGCTATTATCTTTACAAATAATACAGAGTACATTCTTGTCTTTAAGAGATGAGGAGAGAATGATATATCTTTCTTTTATTTTTTTTTTCAGTGTTGTCAATTCATGCAGCTTGAAGTTCTTCACGTAAAGCATCAGCTGCTGGCAGCACATCACGTGGGGATGGTGACCTCATTAAAAAATAACTGAGTGGTGAGGGGTAAAATGCAAGCTGGGAACAAGGCTTCTGTGCATCACCTGCTAGCATCGCTGTAGGTAAGGCCTGACAAACCAGAGTAAACCTGGAATAACCTTGGTGTGATCCAAGGAATTACAACAGGGAAAACCCTGCAGGAGATGAGGAAGGTGACATCCACAACGTAACTGTGAACACAGCTCCTGCTCCCATGTATATGCCAGCACGGCCAGGGCTGGCACACCTATGCAGAGAGAATACATACTCACTTGGAGAGCTGACTGGCACTGCAGCCTGCATAGTCTTTAAATATGATTGTCCTTGATGCCTGTAACAAGTTTTATTAATTTTAAAAGGTTTCTGATCTCTTCCAGTTAAGCTTTAATTACTGTTCTTCATTTCCAGCCCATAGAAAGATCAAAACCAGTTTAGAGGAAGAGGCTTTTTATTCCTTACCAACCCTGCCCCCTGTCTTCACTGGGGATTATATTTCTTCACTTTGCACATCCATGAGCTCATTAAGGATAAAGCAGCAGTCAGCTAGCAACTTCTACAGAACCGTATTCCCATCGCCTGTGGCAGGATGCCAAACACAGTAAATATGACTTTAAGGTTGTGCAGTTGGTCTTTTGAGCTTTTACAGTTTCTAGCTGGAGGGGGAAAAGAAAAAAGAGACCAGCTGGTGCAATTACTCCTGTTTTCAATTGCCAGTTATGCAACAGGCAGGTACATGGATATGCTTCAGACCCTTTCCTATTTGGTGTGAAGGCCACTGCCACCTCCATTTTACAACAGCAAGAAGTGGTCAAAAGATGTCTCGGGTTGGGGAACTCATTGGTTGCTTTATTTGAAATGCAGAATTGCTTTTAAAGGGTCAGATTTCTTCTATCAGTGCCCAGTGGCTCTGACATTTGGCTTTCTCTTTGCATCTCCTTACAACCACCCATGCATCTGACAGCTCAACAGAAGGTGACTGCAGTGTGTGGGAACTCTCCTGTGCCCAACATGACAAGTCGTTCCTGCATGTGATGGAGGTGGGCTGATATTTGGCTTGCTGACCTGACCTGCCCAGTTGATCTTCAGCTCTGGCTATGGTGTTTAATGCCCAAGGACTAAAAACTAAATCTAACAACTTCTCTAATTCCTGAACAAGCCACTTGCTGTCCGAGGGGCTGGAGAACTGAGACACTACTGTACTTCAGCACCTGTTCTGAATGGACCAACCCACCAGATCTCCCAGTACTTGGCAATGACATGGCTACCACACCAGAGGGCAACAGATCCTATCATCTGCATACAGGAAATTGGGGAATAGGATTTTCAGTGTACCAGGCCTGATTTACACTGATCCCCACAAGAATGAGGTACCTAACTACTTTTAAGTTTCATCCATGCTCCCCTTCGTGGGAATGAAATCATATTTCCTATAATGGGATATAATCAAGGATGCTGGGGGTTCTTATGTTTGGGATCCCTGCTGGAGGACCAGTGGATATCCATCACCCCTCCCTCCCTCCTCCTTACTAAGGTCGGAAACTAAAATATGAACAGAAAGACACTGTTATTCCCAAGTATGATTTCCACAGTGACTTGTCTGGGATTCAGAAATCTTTTGCTCTGTTCTCAGCTGCTGTAAGATCTCTTGACAAGGAGTCACAACTCTTTTCTCTAGGTTTCACCTCAGTCCAACAACAACGGCAGTAAAGAGAAAAACAAACAAGCTGAGAAGTGTGCTGAGCAAGTGTGGGGGAAATATTTTTTATACAGAATGTCTAAGCAGTTTTGCCGAGCTCTTTTCAAGTGCATTTACTGAAATTTCCCCAGAGCCTTCCTAATGTAAGTACTGTTGGAAAGATCCTAACTAAGAGAAACAGCTCCTGCTGAGTGATAGTCCATAGCTTTATTAGTGGAGATCAAAGAGAATAAAACAATTACTGTAATTTCCAAGGAACAGTTTTTCCAGGGGCACAGGAGATAAAGGATCTGAAAATGGGTCCATGTGTGCTTAAGTAATGGGTAGACTTTTTTGGTCTTTAATTTTTTTTTGCTGGCAGAAGGAGTCACCTATTCTGGGATATACTAATGCAAATATGAAGAAACTTTTTTAACTTCCATAGAGTGCCCGTAGGTTTAAAGCTGTGTGCATGGGATAACTGTGTGACCCATGGCTCTTACAATGGCCTAAAGGATGCTGGACACAGACTGTTGCCCAGCAGCAGGACTTGGGTACCTTTACAGTTCAGGGGGTGACAGGACACTTTCATCCTCACATGTCCCTAGATGATGTCTTATTTAATCCTGTGCTTATTTTTGGGGTACCAAGAGACAAACCCTGATGAATCAAATACTGCCACTGTTGTACTTGCAGGTGAGCATCCAAGCTGCTGGTGAGAGCAGTGGCTGACACGTACTCTGGAAGTGAGGCTGTGTTACCTTCCGAAGATGCACAGGGGATGATCCCCACACTTGCCCTGCTCTTGTCTCCGAGGATTAAATGATCCTACAGCCGGTCTGTCCAAGCTTCTCTCCAGCAAAACAATTGTCCTATAGCCTACTACACTGTGACTGTAACATGTGATTTAGAGATGATTCATCCCTTTTATTTGAGCCTGGACTTGGCTATTATCTTGCATTTCAGTCAAATATTATTAGGAATGTTGATGTGTCTACACAGGGACATTTTCTGCAAAATTAATCTAAGAATTTTTAAAATGAATGAGGATACATAAAAGATTTCTTTGGAACAAAAATGGATTTAATTTAGTTTGTCTTAATGCATTTTGGAGACAAATCACCACAAAACAAATAAAGGTCTCTGTTATTCCGTTCACATAGAAGCAAATGCAGCCGAATGAATCCACTTTAAATTCCAGCCTTCAGCTAGTCCAGGTCAATTTTCCCAATATTCCCATGTAAACAAAAAAAAAAAAAGAAGAAACAAATCCCAGTTCAGTTACAACAGTGATATTCTCAGCTTTGACATCTGCAGGTCTGGGAGGCCATGTCTCACGCTGTCTTCTATAGAATGGGGTATGCCCGAGGAGTGGCAGTATCTAAAGGTGCTGCCATCTCTTGATGGCATAGCCAGACTCTCACTTCTACTTCACCTCCTTCAGAGCAGCTCAAAGCCAAGGCAGTGGCAAGGTTGGCCAGTCTGTCGTGCGGAAACCTTCCTATGAATCCAGGTGTGGGAAAACACAAGTGTTAGAGCTGGCATAGGAAAGTGGTACTGTCTGAAGATGGTAACTGCACAACCCAAAGGAGACATGTACCAGGAATGAAGCAGGAAATCCCCTTTCTCTGTGGGAGCACTACAAACACAGCTCTGAAATCTTTCTCTTGCTACCAGAGATAAAAAAATATACTGCACAAATCACTAGGGTCTCCTGAAGAGCCACATTTGCAAGGTGGGCAGCATCACATCCCAGGTTGCAAAATGGAGCGGGCATGTATGAGATACCACATTCCTGTGCGGCTCAACCCATTGTAAGAGTGATGCCAGGAAGATGAAACAAATCTGACAGCAGCAGTGACTAAAGGGGACCAGCAAATTAACTATCAGTTCTAATGAGGAGAAAAAATTGCCAAAGCCTCTCACTACAAAATGGGTCCCCGTGTATAGTCACAGCCCCAGGAAAAGTGTTAATTTGGCACATGTCCACTCATTTGAGAAAATCTTATAATGAAATTCTGTCTGGCAGTCATGGGTATTGCCTGGAGAAGCTCATGTCATGTTAGAAGAGTGAAGGTGCCTTGGAGAGCTGCTGCTGGTTAGAACAGCAGGTGAGTGGACTCTGAGACATGTAACTCACAGGTCAGAAGATGTTCTTCACCAGCACGTGTCAGGAAGAGAAAGGGCCTTTTGTGTCTTCGGTAAATAAGCAAAGGATACAAACATTTTTAAGATAGCATGTATGTACTGTAAAAGGCACTATTCCTTTGTTAAGGATGGAAGAGATATACTCAAGAAGAGAGAAAACTTTTCTATCAGAATTCTTTTTCATGGAAATCTCTACTGTTGCTGTTTGGAAGCAAAAATTGCAAAAAAAGTGCTGACCAAATGTAATTTTCATAGAACAACAAAGAGAAAAAAAAGTCGAATTTATCTTATGGCTTGTTAGCTAGAAACATCGGTGCCCATTATCACTAAGCAAAGATCTCAAAATCATGTACAACATTTTCTTAAGACTTTAAGTTTGGATTTTGTTTGTTTTCAATTAATTTCAATTAATTTTCATTTTCCTTGGATTACCATATATCAAGTTGTTCTTGCGCAGTTTTCTATAGGGACAAGAGTCTCTCTCAACCATTTCCAGACAGCATATTCATTATTTTGTTGAATGGACTGAAAAACAAAGAGCCCCCACCATGGCCAGGCCACACAGACATGCAGTGATGCAGCTGTGAGCGGATCCAACAAGCTGTGGCTCCAGGTCTCTGCTCTCATCTCTAGGACAGACTCCTCCCTTGAAGGCAAAAGGGGAAATGAAAGTGATTGTAGGACACTCTCCAGGGCACAATCACAAGCTAAATAGGCTTTGTTTATGTAGACAGCTTTCTAAAAGTCAAACCATTGATAATGGGGGATCTTAATATCAGGCTGTTGTCTGGGATAACCACAGTCGACTCGCTGGGGACTGCTCTTGGAGGGCGTACAGCATGCTGTATTTACACTGATAGTCCAGCAGTCAAGATCAGAAGCAGTGTTGGACTCGGTCCTAGGAAACAAGCCAGGTATGATAAATAAGATATATTCTGGGGAATATGTAAGGCCAGTGAATTACAGAGGCAGGCTTGGTGTCCTGGCTGTCTTTCCTCTTACTGTTTCCCCTGGGAATACAGCCCAGTGTTGTCCAGATGGCTTTGTAAATCCTAAAGGAGCACATTGGCCTCCCCAGAGCAACCAAGACTCAGGTCCTTTTCCTCTGCCATCTACAGCAGCTTTCCGAGCCGCTGAGCCAACTCTAGACGGAGCTGGCTGGATGTTGTTAGCAGACAGAGAGGCAAATAGCATCATTCGGGGTTAGCTCATGTACACATGACTTGTTTGAAAAGAGACCTTGAGCTTTGCTGAACCCAGTGTACTCGTCTTTGATTTTCACTTTCCCAGCAGAGATACACCCACATTTCTCTGAAGAATTACAGTCAGTTTGGTCCAACTTCACTTCTCATTGCCCCTGCTTTAAAGCGTCCAACAGAATAAGCTGATCTGGAAACACACCACTTTTAGCTTGCTCTTTCCTCCAGGAACATTATATTGTTAGTGTTTTGTCATAAGTATCTGGAAGTTACAGAAAATGTTCACAATCTCCTGTATTTAGGACTTCTAGAACTGAGGTTTTATCACCCAAAACAATGTGCCAGAGAGTCAGCCGCTGGTGTCAGCCAGGAAGCTGGGAGCAGAGACAGTGCTGGCAATTCAGGGGACTGATCAGGCATCAAGAATAATAATAAAATGATATTATGAACAAATGATTCATGAGAAAAGAAATAAGCTGAAATGTCCCGATGCTGCTAAGTAAATATTTACCAACGATGAACAGTTTTGCAGAAGATCTGTTAATGTCAGATTTGTTAATAATAAGAAGAGAGTAATATATATTATGAATATTATTCAAACTTAGAAATTTGAATAAGTTCCTTCCTAAGACAAGGGCATGACTTTTCCATTTTCCTTGCAGTTTCTGAAGATAAACTCAATAGCTAAAACCAGAAGAATCTTTGAACAGAAACATTCTGCAGAAATTTTAAGTTGTTGTCATTAAACTCAAAACACACATCAATTTTAACTGCATATTGAACCCCCACCCTGTGCCTTCTCACCTCCCAGACAGCGGTCTGATGGGAACTGGAGCCTGGCCACCCAAATATAATCAGCCACCCACAAAAGACAGGGGGGCAAAAAAAGCTTTTAGTGCTGATCAGTCAAAAACTGACATAAATGTCGTTTTCATTAAAGCTCTTCCACTTTGCAAGTCCTGCCATATCCCTGTGAATTTTCATACTAAATACCTCCTGGCAAGTGAAATGCACGTTGATGTAATGTATCAGTAACTCTCAGCTTCCTAAAAGGAAACCTGGTCTGTAGATTTTTCTATGTATTTAAGAAAATTGCTTTCAGATTCCTCTTCATATTCACACACTGGATTTTAATTTCTAATTCCCCATCACTCATCTCTACCTGGACATGGTTTTCCTGAGAACATTAGAGGGTTTCATCCTCCACACTTGGAAATTTTATGGGACTTCAACTTTTGTTCAGGAAAGGAGAATAAAAGTAAAGAGTTAGGATAGCTGAACTGCCCAGTGTTGCTATTTTGGTTAAACAATATATGTCTTGAATTCTGGAAAAAGCAGTGACCATAACCCAAAACTGAGATTATTTGTCCAAATATTTAGTGCCGTTGTTGCCACCATGTCCCCACCACCACAGCATGAATCTCACTCTCATGTGACCCTGAGCACTCGTTTGCTGTCACCCAGCCCAGCTTCCCCCTGCTCAAAGCTGACCATTCATAGAGGCTTCAAGCACCGAACATTTCTGATAGGAAATAACGTCTTGCCAAAGCGTGGCAGCTCAGCAAAAAAAACATTTCCAAGTGATTCACTGCAAGGTGCTGCAGGAGGTGAGAACTTGCACAGTGCAGATTATCAGCTTTCTCTCCTGCTGACTAATTCCCTGGTATGAAGCGAAATTCTCAGACCATATTGTGCTTTTGATTACTGCTGCCAGAGATCGGGAAAGCAGCAACATGTCCAGGCTCTGGCAGCAGATCGCAAAGACACAAACCCATAGAAACTACCTGCAGCAAGAGTGGTTCTGTCTCCAGTAATGAAATTTGGACTGAGCTCTCCCTCCTTGCTCATCTGTCCAAGGGCAGCCCCATCCCAACATGTGCACTCTTTACCTTCAGGACTCAAATGTATTAACCCCAAATTGAAGCTTTCCCATCTCCCTCAGATGACCTTCCCCTGGCTTAACGCAGCAGCATGTAGCCTTGCTGCCCACGCAGAGTTGGAGGTGCTTGGAAAGCCCAGAACACAGACTGATTTGCCCAGGACATGGATTGGTTTGCCCTGGTGAGAGCAGGGACTGCCTTAGGAGTGCTTTTCAGGACAAATGCTTATGCAATGGAAAATACTTTCCAAGACCATTGTGTGCTGAATTTCTCACCTACCTAAGTCACAGCTTTTGAGGGTTTTTGTACTTCATTCCCCAGTTTCAAGACAATGTGAACAGCGCAGAGCAAAATCTCAGCTCAAGTTTAAAAGGGAAATGAAGCATTTTTCTACTTCATTTGCAAAGACCTTCAAGCTCAGGCTTTTATACTTTTTGACATATCTGGACATTATATAGCTTGCAAAAAAAAAAAGCTGCAGGTTGACTTCTTAAATATCCATCCTTCATGGGGCAAAACTTAAAACCCTCACTGGGGCTTCAGTGAACTTTTCTTAAGTACTGACGCAACAGATGAGGAACACTCCTTATTTACTTCCAAATGAAAAATTCCAGGTTTACACATGCTGAGAAAAACAGTTAAGGCTTTAGCATCAGCTCTCTGGTTTACCTTGCATAGTTTTACTATTGGAGCCTGCCAGGTTCAGACTGCAGAGCAGTCGGGGAGATGACCGTGCTCCCCTTTGAAGGGGGGCTCTGAAAGAAATACAGAACAGCCCAAGAGGGAAATTATTTAGCTAAAGACCAAAGTCTTATGCTAATTTATGCAAATATTTACACACAATTTATGCTAATTTATCCCATGTTGTTGATAGACTCTAGGCATCCATCATAAATCTCAGGCATCGGCTGGCTGCATGGAGCCCATAAGGCGAGTAGATGGTTCTGAGGGGGCTCCATGCCAGAACAAGGATCTTCCCAGGACGTCTCAGTGCAGGATCAAGGCCCTAGTTTGTACCAGACAAAATCCTAAAGAGGCCTGAGCTTGTTCAAACAAAACCCCTGCTTTCTGCTCTGCCTGCAGATGTACATTTTGGCTGCAGAAAGAGAATGAAGCTGAAGGGACTTTGTTTTCAACTACAAAGTTGGAAAAAGCTGGGAAAATGGAGCTAACTAAAACTGATGGCCTATCATTCCAAACCACAGCAAACCTCCGGACTCCATGCAGAGAAAGCAGCGGCCTTGGGTGATAAATTGATTGTTTTCCTGTTAGCTGTGGAATTTGTTAGTGCTGTAAAACTGCTGTCCATGCTGAGGACTCCTCCTGTTATTCTCTTGAAGCAAGAGAATAATAAAAGGCTTCTCTGGAAATTCTTTACATCTCCGTTTTAAACAGATGGCTGCTGAACTCTGTAAGGTCAGCAGCACACCGTCTGATTATCACCACGTGGCTCCTTTAAACAGAAAAAAATAGGAGAAGAGAAAAAAAACACTAAAAAGACAGTCCAAGACTTGCTTTCTGCAGAAGAGCTTGGTGCAACTGCACATGGATTTCAATTTAGAAGAATCACAGGACACAATTCCCAGCGCTTCCCTGACTGATAGCAGTTGTTGGAAAGCAAAAATAAATGCCTGTGACTCATTGTTCACACAGGTCTAGGGGACAGAGCACCATATCCTTCACATGGGAAGGCAATTTGGTGAAGGAGACTCAGCAAACTCAAAGAACTTAATCATGATTCAGTGCTGTGCTCCCAGACCCACACTCTTACCAATGGGACCCACGCTCATGTGCCAGTTGTTTGTTATGGAAGACATGCTTCAAAGATAGACATCAAGATGATGGTTGGATGACCATAAGGGAAAAGTTTTTAAAGAGAAAGTTTCTTGTCTTGCTGTAAGCATGAGATCAGATTTGCTGCTGGTAAACGTCAGTGTAATTTAATTTACCTACTGGAATTAAACCAGTTTATTCCAGTGAAGGTCTGAACAACCAGACGGTTTTCTCTTTTTACATAATGCAAAGGCTATCCCATGCTGGTACGAGGAGCTGCCAGCAGCGGGAAGCAGCCTGGCAGTACTGGGTAAGGACAGTATTAGATTTGTTTCTGCAGCCCACTGATCATGTTGCCAAGCCAGACCCTGACCAGGCACCTGCTAGCTCCTGCTTCCAGTCCTTCTGTCTGGCAGTGCATGTTGGGCAGCTCCTTGCCAAAACAAGTCATACCATGGAGCAACTCTGGTCCAACATTGCCCCTGAATTTTCTCAGTGACCAGCCTGGCGTAACGGGAGCACAGCAGATCCCAACTCTTGCAAATCAGCTGCCTTCTGCCATAGCAGATTTGGCAGCTCTGACTGAGGTGGGAGAGTGGAAGGCTAATTGTCCACAACATCCAAGTATCCTACAATGCACATTGCCAGTTTGACATCCCCACTGTGGTCTAAGTGGAAATGTCCTCACTTTTCTCACTGACACACGGTCCTGGCTCACCACTGCTGGGAAAACGGACAGGCATGGGGGTCACAGAGGTGAGATAATCTCTACTTGCTGTCCCTCTCCCTCTTGGCCCAGACTCGCTGCTCTCTGTCTAACTCTGGTCTCTTTATCCATGTCTGGTTTTAATCAAACCTGTCGGCATGAAGACCCTGACCTTCTGAAAAGCCTCCAGTCCCTGCACTATAATTAAAATGATTTATGTAATGCCTCATCAAGATGGATTTCAGGAAGAAGAAAGTGCAAACTCCCAGAGCTAGTGGAAAATGCAAATAAACAGAGCGTTGATCTGGCATAGATAGCTGCCACTCAAACTGATCTCACCCTCTGGAAGGATCTAATCAAATACAGTTTGCCTCCGAGATACAAGGCTGGGAAATGAAGCTTTAAATGGTGTTTTCATCGATGCTGAAATGGCTCAATTTATGCTTTGTTTTGCTTGTGAAATAACTGCTTTTTAAAAAGAAATGCTAATACTGCTACAAATAATTAATGTTATCTGATTCTATCAAATTCTAGGAGGGGGTGATTAGATTCAAAACAGCAGAGACATTTCTAATCTCAATAATATGAGACAATATAACAATAGTGCCTATGTTCTTAGATAACCTTTGCTCTCAGTCTTTTGCTGAACACCAGTGCTCCTGAGGCTAGCATGCCTATGTTTATTTTTTAAGATGAAATGTAACATTTTGCCCATATGTTGATATTAAAACAGAAATTTCACTTCCGAACTCTTTAATCTTTTTATTCATGTGTTCTGTTGCTTTCAGGCAGGGATTGTGAGTACCAGACGCTGCCTTCTGTAAAAATAATTGACTGTATTTTCTCTTCTCTGAACTAACTCACCAGATTTTTTCCCTATCTATCATCTAGATGAATGCACTGTTTTCTATCTATCATCCTGCTAAGGTACTCATCATTGGGGTATAGAGCCAGCAGATAAAATGTATAATGATGCTATATTAAATAAGAAAATAGATGTTCCACTTACAGTAAAACTGAGCCAAATTCTAACAAGTGGGTACCACCGGAAGAATTTGACCCTCTGTTTCAAGGAGAGGGCTTTTCTGAAGCAGTGCTCCCAGCCCATGATATTCGTATGCCTTTCACTGCACTGCCACATGACCTGGAAAAAACAGGGTTCATGTCTTCTCCTCCCCTGCCCCAGCCCTCCTTGCTGATGCTCAGTTTGAGCCCAGGATTTCTTGTTCTGGCCAGTGTGGGCACGGAGATCCAAGTGCTGTGCTCAGGTGAGCAAAGAGAGGACATGAAAGCTGTGAGATTTAAGAGCCTGGCATCTAACTGTTGTACCTGGGCCCGTGTTTACTAGCAAGTTTTTCCTCCTTAGTCAGAGTCTGGGTTGGAAGCTGCATTTCAGAGACAGACCCACTGCTTGGAGGTCTATTAAATGATTCAAGAAACTGGATCATTCAAAGAGCAGCATATATGAGAAGACTACTTAAACTGAACAGATTTTGTTGATATCTGCCTGATTCATAAAGGTCAGAAAATCACATCAGGCTCGTCAGATGCAGTGCTGCTTGGATGTTAAACAGTGCACCAGTTAGGGTTATTAGTGTGAATTTTTATGTGATGGGAGTAATCCAAACTGCAGGACTGGGGTCTGGGATCCGAAATGCAATGAAACCAACCCCTGCCTGCTTCACAGAGAATTTATCATGAGAATGTCCATTTTGAACGAAAAAGGGAGATCCGTTTTTTAAGCAAGTCTGTCCTGAGACTGGGCAGCTCAGCCCAATGCCCCTCTAATGTACCATATAAACTTTAATGTACTACCACTCCAGTCCAGCTATGGGTCGGGTTTTTTTTCCCCTCTCATTGCAAAATGCTGAATTACAGTTAAATACTAGATGGTATTTCCTGACTGTGTGACTGATTGCTTGCCTTTGTGCATGGCTGGTTATTTGTTAGCAGTGAGCACTTCAAAGTCTAACAGCCAGTCCAGCTGCCCAGGAAAGTGGTTCAGCTCGCTTTGTCCACCCCACTACATTAGTTGAGAGAGACGAAACATCTTTTTGGCACTTCACCACAGAGATATGAGAAGTGACTGCACTGCTTTTGATGCAGAGGCGCCATGTCTCCCTGCCAGCCAGCACATCCAGATATTTTCTGTGGAAATTGGGACAGAGCAGGGAGGAGGAGAGTAAATTATATTTATGCCAGATAACCAGTTTGTAGCTTGTCTGCAGTATATCTCTTTATACCTGGCCAACTATAGGTTTAAGATGTGCTTTCCATTCTTAGCAAGGTTTGCCTACATTAAACATGAGAACAAAGCTCCTTCTTACAAGAAAATATATGGCAGGTGGTCTTGTTGGTCTTGTTTCAGATTTCTCTGCTGATGGGAAAACAAATAATTAGCAATTATGCCTATTAATTCCAAGAAAGTGGCCAGGATATAGCTGCTCAGTGCTGAGATTTTGTTTGGCTTAGGACAACAAGGTAAGTTGGGCTCCTTCCTTCAGCAGGTCCCGATGGGCAGCACCCAAAGTATCAGCATAGCCTGGAAAGCAAATATGCAGAATGCTACGTCATGTGTTGGCCTCTGCTAAGAGTAATATTTGGAAAGAAGTGAGTCATGTTTTCAAGCTTTTGATTTTGTTTTGGAGAGTGTTTCCAGTAATTCAGTGCTGTGTATAAGACATGAACACCCCAGCTAGTGGGGTGTGAGAGGGAATCTTTCCATTCTCCATGCACAAGACCTTTACTACTCCACTGAGCAGTTTGCAGTCTGTCCTACAGAAGGAATTAGGTGTAAACATGAAGACTGGATCCATGTGACAACACTGCCTTGGCCACTCCTGCTAATGTGAAAAATCAAACAAAAGAAAGGAAGAAGTCAAAAAGAAGCAGCAGCAGCAAGCCAAAGTCTCAGAGAGCACCTGACATAAACAGGAGCATCTGCTGTGGGAAGGGGAACCAGTTTTCTGTAGAAAGGATTTTAGCCACAAGAAATCTTAATCTATTGCATGTCAAAAGATTTGAGCTGGAAAACATTTCTGTTCTTTTCTTCCAGTATGTTTTGTCATCTTGTGCTCTGGGAACATCTTGAATAGCTGTTAATAATTTATATCTCACAGTGGCATATTAAATCACTTGGCTCTTGGAATGGCTTTGAAACATAGGGTCCTTGGGTCTGCCCTGGATAATGAAGGGAACTCCTGAATCTTCCAGGTGCCAATAGGTTTTGCTTTTATTTCTTGCAACAACGTGATCTGCAGCCTGTTAGGGCATGATGCATATGTGAATGCTTGAAAACAGGCTTAGACTGAGGAAAAAAAAAAAAACCCAACCCACAGCCTTATGAAAATACTCTTCAAAATCTGTCTGGTCCTTGGAAACATTGACCAGTTGGGATAACAACCATAAAACTGCTCACTGAAGTAATCAGGAAGAATTTACTCTGTGTGTGTGTGCAGTGTTTTCCTTTTGGAAACCATTCTCATTTACTAGCCATATTTAGGGCCTGGGACTCAGTCCAGCCTGCTGCTAAGTTTGCAACCTCAGCCACATCCCACCAAGGCCCCAACTGACCCTCCTTCAAAACTGCACGGGTGACACTGAATGGGCTGTGATAAGAGGCCACTAACTAAAGCTCTTTTGAAACCTCCAGAGAAAAATGCTACTTAATAGCAAATTGTTGCTGCCCTTATATTTCAAAAAATGTATTTTCCATACCAAGGACTTTCACTCTGAATAGCTCAGCGGGGCTTTTCCTGTAGACTTATTGTACTTTTAAAATGCAAAATTTGCATAGATCATCGTGCAGAGGAGGCCACAAGCAGAGAAAGAAAGGCACAGGCTGGGGGTAACTTAAGGAAAAGAATAGCTAGGACAGCTACAGTTAGAGGAAGGATGCGTGTAAAAGGAGAGAAACAGAAATGAAGTGCAAAGGAAAGGCAAAGGGTGTCATTCTAGTGACTACATCAGTGCAAACAGATCATCCACTGCTGCTGTTTAATTAAAGGGCAAATTATACCATAATATTTGCAAAAGGGAAGGTGAAGGATTTTTTATCTCTGCTGGGACTGAATCTCCTCTTCCAACACTCTCTCTGTGGAAGGGAGCCTTTGCTGGGCACAGGGCTGGTGGGCAGCAGCTTGCAGCTAATGCATGACACACCTTTTGAACGCAGGCTCTCTATCAAGGACAACCACTCGATCTTTGTAAAGAGTGCGAGACACTGTAGGAAAAAATTACCTTTACCTGTCCGCCGATTGAGAGCAAACTCTCACAAAGTGTCTTCTGCAGAAGTTTGTGTGATGTAAACGGCACCTCTCAGCAGCCGGGGTCATTCCTCCGAGCCCGCGGTGCGTGTGCTATCTGCCGTGCACACCTCGGCGCGGCTCAGGCATCGCTCTCCTCAGCACCCAAGGAGACAATTAGCCTGGGTGACACGGGGCGGGCTGCAGCGCACATGGCTTTTTCTTCCCTTTCATTTCCTAAATCAAAATGACATTGAGGACAGGGGATCCGTGGCAGTACAAGGACGAGAGTGCCCTCTATCGTCATCGCGCTTTCCAGCACCTTCCCTCGCGGGCTCTGAGGCGCTCCTGCCTCGCGGCCTCCCCTTTCGGTTCCTCGTTGCGTAGCGATGGCAGCCCCACAAGTCTTAATACAATTCGCACATCAGCCGCCTCTATCCCCCAGGTGAAAATTAAACGGGGCGGGGCGGGGGGGGGGGCCATGGCAGACGAGTTTCACACGCCCCTGGTCCGCGAAGGGGCCAGAGCTGCCTCACAGAGAACAAGCATTTGAGTACAGACACGGAGCGCGGGGCGAACCCGTCGTGCCTTGGGCGGCTCAGAACGGGCGGGTGGCGCAGGCCCCGCACAGGGCCTCGCAGGGCCTTGCCCACGGCCGGGGATTCGCTGGGCCTCGGGGCAAGCCCGGAGGGGCAGGCGGTGCTTCGCCTCACCGCCGCCCCGCAGCGTCCAAGGGCAGCCAGAGGCGGCGCGGGCATCCCCGCCTGTCTCTTCTCGCCGCATGCGCGAGAGACAAACGTTACAACGCGCGTTACAGCCTGGGCCGGGAAACCCACTCGCCCGCCCCCGGGCGCCGCCATGACACCTCCACCGCCCCCCGTTCTCCTTCCCTATTGGTTGTCTCCATCTCCATAACAACAAGCAGCTTGGAGGCGGTACGGGCAGCGCCGTTCCCCTATCCAACGTGCCCTCCGGGCGGGTCGGCGCTCTGATTGGTGAGTATCGTTGGGCGGGTAAAGAGGGGCGGGCTTTTCCCTCGCTACCGCCCCGGGTTTCCCTTCGCGATGGGGGGACCCGTTTCCTCATTGGCTACTGCCGTTGCCCCGGCGACGGGAAGACGCGGCGCGGCCTAGCGGGGAGCCAGGGCTTGCCCCCGGAAGGCCCCGCTGCCATGGCGCAGGCCCCGGGGCTGCTGACGGCGCCGCAAGCGGTGCCCGCCTCCGACCTGCCCGTGAAGGTGTGCGGCATGGCGCTGAACGGGGGGCCCGACTCCCCAGGCGACCTGGCCGCTGCCGGCTTCCACACCGCCAAGTATCTGCCCCCAGAGTGGTACCAGAGGAACTTTGATCTGTACCACAAGGCCTTGTCTAGCTGCGAGCAGGCCGAGCAGGACCGAACTGAGGCCAATGAGCTGGCTGAGCATGCTGCTGCTGCTGCCCAGCGTGCCCAGCAGGACTCTACGGCTGCCCTGGGCCAGCACCTGAAAGACATACATTTCTGGAAGACTGCGCTCCAGAAGGAGATTGAGGACCTCGATGCTGAGACCAACCTGCTGGCAGCCCAGAAGCTGCGGCTGGAAAGGGCACTCGATGCCACTGAGGTGCCCTATGCCATTGCCATGGATAACCTGCAGTGTCGGGAGAGGAGGCAACCCCCAGACCTTGTCAGGGATGAGGTGGAAAGAGAGTTGCTGAAGGTGAGCAGGATGTTAGGATGTTAAGAGTTGTTGGCTACCTTCCCTTCGTGCTGCCCTGATCTTTAAAATGGTGAACAGCTCAGTCACTAGGTGTTAACTGCAGCTCATGAAGGTCTGGCAATGCACAAAGGCCTAGTGCCACTTCCTGGCAGCCTGGACTCTTACCTCTCATTCCACAGTTTAGGACGGATTATTTAAAATCCTTACTCTGTTAAAAAATATACTTTAAATCACAGGAGCGTGACTAGAGTAGACTAGATTTAAAAAAATCAAAACAGGTTTCTTGAACTGAGATAGGCTTCCCATACTGGCATTAAAGTTTTTCCAGCCCTTCACTTGGGTTTAAATCCTCTCATCTCTGCAGGTTACACTTTAAAAATGCAGCACACAACAAGCAGAGTATTCAGGACCAGACTCCTTGGCTGTTTCCATCCTCCAGCTGTTCCAGCCTGGCAGCCCGTGCCATTACCTTTTACTACAGAGTCTGATGCCATAGTCTTGCCAAGGTCCATGACAAGGTGGTGATCCAACACTGTGCTACAGTGTCTCAACACACTGTCATTTTAAATGTCCTGCAGGACAGCAGCGCAGCTATCTCTGAACTCCACAATGTAGTCGTGTGGCACCTGCATGAGACGATAGCTCCAGGCAAGCAGGGGCCACAGACAGATGGTGTTTTTGACAGTGTGACTTCAGCAAACCTGAGACTCCTGAAATTTGCTTGATCCCTTTCCTCCGGCAGAGTACTCTTGACTCCAGCTGACACTTCGTTACCTGTCACTGAGATTCAACCCTGCATGTAGATTGCCTTCAAGGCCGGTGTAATTATTGTGGCTGCACATGCTACAGACAACAGACTCTGGGTCGTTTTTCACGTATTCTAGTGCCCCACAGATAAATTAATTACGATTTGCCTGCAGCCTCAATATAATGTGAATGTTGATTCATGATGAGTTGCTGATTAAACCAGATAATTAATATTTGTTGTTTGAAAAATACTGAACATGCAGTTGATGGCATGATAGTATTTAGCAATATTTTAACTAGAAATTGTGTACAGTTGCTGTATTGTAATCAGTATTTAAGAGGTTGTTCCAATCGAACATATAAACATGAGAGTTACTGTATAAGATATTTCAGTGTGGGAATTATTACAAGATTCAGATTACAGAAAAAATATTATTCCAATCAGCTGATCAGCTGCTGATGTTTTGGAGAAGTCTGTGAAAAATATGATTTATAAAGAAAAAAAATCATTTTCTGCCCAGATTTCTCCCTGTATTTCCTTCCTCCTGATCTGAGCAATGAACAAACTATTCCCTGACAAGTCCATCTGCTGCTGCTGCTGCTGTTAATTCTTCACCTGAAATTGTGACTCTCTGCTTGTGACGACAGACTGTTAACAGCCAAGTGGGATGTCATCAAAAAAGAATGATGCAAGTTCAGATGAGGCGTGTATATCAGCAGCAGATGGACTCTAGAGAAATGAAGATTTTGTTGCCATGCCAATGACCTTTGCAGTGCAGAAGGAAGAGGAGTACATAATATCAGAGGAAATCCTTGCCATCCTCACAGAGGAATAGCGTTTATGGCACAAATGCTTGCAAATAGATTTTAAAATGTGCCCTCTGTGGCTCTGCCAGCTCTTTAAGCTGCAGCTATACTCTATACCTCCTCTCCACTGCAAGAAATCAGATGGTACCTTTGTATTTCTTACTCTCTCCAAAGATGGCTAATAATTCTTGACACTTAGAGCTGCTCTTCCATGAATTGTGATTGTTCACTGTGCAGATTTCCAAGTTAACTGGTAGCTCTGTGTTACATTTGCTTATTTGGAGGAGTTATGCAAATTTTATTACTAAAGTACTGACATACTTTTTCTGAACGTTACTTACTTGTCCAGTCACTTTCTAATCTTAACTCTCTTAAGAAATGGTAATGCAAAGGAGGAGTAATTTATTCTCTTCCCATGCAAAAACTGAGAAAAATAAGAAATTGTTTCCCCAAGTCAGCTGTGTGAGGAAACAGACATTCATTTCCTTGCAATTTTAATTACACAGTTAATTGATATTCTAGGGCATTTTCCATCCTTTGAAATTCTTCCTTTCCTACTAGCAGCCCAGGCTTGTGTTGGCTTCATTCTGTGGTATCTTTGCTGTGTTCCTGCCAGCTCCCACAGACAGGAGCAACAGGGACTCTGCAGCTGGGGGAAGAGCATGTCCGGACAAGGGACTATCTTTCACATAATCAGGGAAAAGCTTTTCTTAGGACATGGTGTTTGTTCCTGCTTTCAGCTTTCTGCAGCAGTGAAGATTTCCCAGTTCCCAGAGCATCCTGCCGAGATAACCACCTTTCAGCAACCCCTTGGCAGATGACATTTAAAGAGACTACATCAAATACATATATACAACCCATTTTGAATCTCTGCATGTAATTGCACTTTTATTATCTGTTCAGTAGGAATCTCTGCAGATGACTCACAAGGAAAACATCTCTGATGAAAGTTTTATGCATTCAGATAATACTTGGGCTTTTCCTATTTTTTGGCACACCGTTTATTTCATTTAGGAAGTTTTACTTCCAACTCATCTGTCCCATTTGCTTTGCAGCATGAAGCCATGTTTAGATCACTAAATAGCCACTGCTGGAATGAGGGATGAGGGTATTTAAGTGAAAGTTGCTCACTTGCATAGTAAAATCAGCTGTTACTCAGAAGTTCATTGACTCCACTTAACAGCATATTCATCTTCTCTTAATGCAGTTCTGGTAAAGAAGTGGAAAGACACAACTGTTTTTCCAATAAAGAAGGGTCTTTGATGACTGAAAATAAGACAACATCTCTCAAATAGAATAATTTTATCTCTTTGCCTGCTGCATTGGAAGTAGCTGAGTTCATAAAAACAGACGTACACACGGCTGTTCTGCAGGAAGCTTTTGACTCCCATAACCCATGTGACATCTGCTCTGAATCCCCTTTGTGTCAGTTTAATGGCAGTTCAGTATGTTTATGTGCACACATGTAATATTGAAATGTAAGCCCAAGCAAAGAACTTGTCACATGGTGGTATAGTGTCCATAAATCATGTTTCAGTTGCATATGTGCTGCATTTCAAGGTTAGTTCCATATGTCCAGTGTCCAGACTCGTTAACTGGGTGCCAGATACGACCGTGGAATTAAGTGGACACACTTACTTTTATCCCATTTTTTTACCCTAGACTCAGAGTGTTGATTTGTTGTGTGGTTGCTTCAATAATGAAGTCAGCTCCAGCTGTTCCCTAATGCTGAAGACAAAGGCATTAGCCAAGATCCTGTCAGCTGTGTAAAATTAAAAGTTTCATGTGTATGCCACCTAACCACAGGGATGGGCTGAGGAAAATGAGAGAGTACCATTTTCAAACACTCTGACCTGCAGCTTTGCCAAGGGAACCAGTGCACAGTCCTGCAGAGACACCTCAGGGAAGGGAGCAGTGCTTGTTTTCAGCATCTGTGGATCACAGATTTTGAAATAACTCTTGGAGACCGGCAGGAAAAAGGCCAGTCACTAAGCTGAGATTTTGAAGGCTGTTACCTGCTTTCAATCCCAGCTGTAATGAGTAACAGTCTTCCTATTACACGCTGTTTGGGAGTCTGATTCTGGTGAGATCCGTAAGCTAGCTTGTGTTTGCTGAGCTCATGTGTGGGACATCTGGTGTCATGTTGTTACTAATGGATGGATGCAGCTGGATTTGTAATCAAGGGCGACTGCACAGCCTCTCTCATGGGGTTCTACCAGTTCCTGCTCTCTCACTGTGTCATTCTGGCCCTGGGTGCTGTATTTAGACATTGCTGACATCTGCAAGTCACTGATGTAAAAAGACAGGCTGAAAAAAAAAAGAGAATTTGTAAATTCATGGAAGGCACAAACATCTGCTCTTAAACATTTTCTTTGCACCATTAATTAGACGCTTACAAAGTCATGAACTGGAATAGTTTTATCGCTGGATTTGATGAAAATCCAACTTTTGCATCATAAACATTGAACACTGTAATAAAATAAATGGCACACTGAACTATAAAATGTTCTCTCCTTGTTAATTGACAACCATTTATAAAACCAGGGGTTTATTAGTAGCATTAACTGTGGAGAAGACAGCTGAAAGAAGCCAAGATCACTTCAGATTTAACAATATTTCATTTTAATAGACAGCACATGAAGACATATATGGGAAAAATAAGGAAGAAAAAATAAAGACATTTCATCCACCAAGTCGTCTCATCAACTGAAGAAATGCAATTCTCAGTTAATGTCTTCTGGACCAGAGATGCTGCCAGCTACTGAAATTCTTTCAACCACTTTACCTCTCTTAATGCAGACTGGGCCTTGAAATGAATTGCCACACAGTTCTGTGCACACACCACATAAAGGTCATCTATTCTGCAGCTTGCTAAAACCCAGCTCTGCCCCCAGGTTTTTAATGTGGAATCACCCACATTTGTGTGGCTGAAATCACCACATCCAGGAGAGCTGTGCTCCTGGCTGCAGCTCTCTCTGTCATGGTTGTTGATAGAATTTACTCTGCAAAGAAGATGCAAAGGAGCAGACATGGAGTTTTGTAACTCCTCTGCATGGTGTATGGGATCCCCAGCTCCTGCTCCTCTGCAGGCTGTGCTACCTGTCAGGTGTCCAGGCAGTGTGGACCTTCT
This sequence comes from Porphyrio hochstetteri, assembly GCA_020800305.1. Taxonomy (NCBI): domain Eukaryota; kingdom Metazoa; phylum Chordata; class Aves; order Gruiformes; family Rallidae; genus Porphyrio; species Porphyrio hochstetteri. Next base: position 9,251,469 of record CM036920.1, read on the forward strand.
CCCACACTCACCCCACAAGCCAGCCACAGCCATGGGTGGGCAGCAAGGCTGGACTGTACCACGATGTCTAACTGCAGATGGGACCAAGGGACTTAGATCAAAGGATCTTCATCTTCAACCTAGTGCCACAGCTTTTCCCAGACAACACTGACTCTTTACCTGTTTTAAAAGTTAAGAGAAATCATTTAGTAGATAAGCACTGAAAATTCATTGCCATTTATGCCTCCCTATTCACTCTAACTAGTCTTAGGCTGCCATTAATTACGAGAACTGTATCTTCCGTTTTAAATGTCACATTTGAATGTGTATCTCCTTGATGGGGAATCCCTTTTAGAATTTTAGGTCATTCAACAAGGGAATTCTTTATTTTTACATTATTTCACTCTTTCCATGTGAGAGACCTTAATTGCAAAAGGAAGGCTTTTCTCATTTAAAATTGTGCACATTACTCACAGGAAACTGGTTGTCTCTTTATTTACATGGAGTCTGATTACCCAATACAAAATAATATCAATTACTATAAATGTAATTTCAACTGATGGATCTTTCTAACCCTTTAAAATCCTTTGAATTTTTACTTTGATAATTCAGCCTGCGGAGAGAGGGTTTTAGTGTTCTCACAGGTTGTAAAATGGTACCATCAGCTATTTATTTAATTGTGGTCTTTTAGAGCCTTAAAAATAACATTTTCTTTCCAATCTTGATTGTCCTTTTCCATTTAGAATAAAATTATCTTTTTCATGGTCTCTGTTGGTTTCTTGTTATGGAGAAACTGACACTACAGGGACATATGCCCTCATTTAATATTTGTCAAAAACAGTACAAGGATCAGCGAGTGCCAGCACTGTTCTGGGAATAAAGTTTATTAGTAAGTATATACTCCCCTGGCTGTCATTGGATGACTGTCCTTGATGTAAGCCAGCAGCATTAATTAGGAGTTTTTCATATTCAAAAGCTCTGTTTAATGTCTGAGCCTCAAATATTAAATTCTTTAAATAATAACAAAGTGAATGCTGGCCAGACTGGCTTTTGTATAGTATTATGTAATCACCAGGTCATTTAGTAAAGTCACTTCATAGAGCATTGACTGTTAATCCCTAAAGTAGCTTTATTCAGTTAAAAATGAGCTCCAGGTAGTTTTTGTTCAACAAAAGATGATTACAAAGTAAGGTCTTTTTGGTTTGATCACGTTTGTGTTGAAATGAACATTCCTACTAAACCCAGCTTGAGCTGAAGCATCAGATCCCTTAAGGAGGTGAGGCAATGCTTCATGACTTCGAGTGGTCACTGTCTTGCAACTCAGAGGAAATTAACCCTTCAAACAGTATTGCATATTTGAGGTGACTCTGCAGTCCTCAATACTGTCCTTCACCAGAGGCAAAATGAGATCTGGAATAAAGGTCATATAAAATTTAAGGCCATGTCACTGGGTTGTTACTGTGGTAGGTTTCCTATACCTTCTGAAGCGGGAAATAGCTATTCAAATCATGGAGTAGTAACTTCTATATTCAAAGGAGGCAGGCCAACAGAAGGTTATGGTGCTGCCACTCCTTTATGTTAAATGACACCTCAGCACTGTATGTCAGACAAACTGTGTTTTGGAGCTCTGCAGGGATCTGATGGGAAACCTCTGCCCTGCATAGAGGTAAAATGTGTACTACAGAACAAGGCAGCAGGCTCTGAGAGTATCAGCAAGGACACAGCAGGTTCTGAAAGCCAGTGGCTTGCCAGAGAGGGTGATGTGCTGTATCACATCCCTGTGCAAGGCAACAGCCTCTGACATCTGAGTTTGTGCTTGCAGGGCAGACAGTGTCCTTCTCGGTTCTAAATGGTACCTTGTGTATGTGCCAGGCAGTGACACTGGGCTCCTGCTGAGCACGATGCTGTTGCTTTATTTTTCCTTACTTCAAGATTGTGCAAGTCATCCAGATGCTCTATTTAATCTGATAGAACATAGGCTTTTTCATAAAATACGTGTGGTATGAAACTAATGAATCCCCAGGCTTTAGGAGTATCCGAGTATTGCTGATGCCTCAGACTTACAGCTGAGTTACCTCGGAATCTGCTAACTCCTCAGAAGATCTTGTCTTGCAATTATAGGGTAAGAGTGGGTAATGAGTAGCAAATTCAAGTATATTTCCATGAGCATTGAAATCATATTGCTCTGCAGGATAGCATACACTGGATATCACAGAAGTCTGAATGTTTTTATCTAGGAAGTTGAACTCATCAAAAGTGTCCAGGAGCTTTTGAAAAGAACTGTGATGCAAGCTGGCAACCAGATGCGGTAAGACATTTTTCATGCTACATTAGTAACTAATTTATATAGTCAAATAATTCCTGATGTATAGGGCTGCAATGGCCAGCAGATAAAGTCCATAACCATTCCAGGCTTAGGAACCACATGAATTTAATTTAAACCTGAAAGGAGGTACTCAGTGAGGAAACTTTGGGATTTTCATATAGTGTAAGGTAAGAAGAAAACAGCCATGCCCTAAAGCCATGCTTTAGATTTTCAGCCCTAGTTTCCAGTGTTTGTATTCAGTTCTCCAATTTTCCGACACTACACTTCAGTGCAATCAAAGTACTATCTGGATATCACTCTCCCTCGTTGTGCTCTATGATACATTTTTAGTATAGCATCTTTTAAAATAATTTATCTGATCAAAGGACCTTTTCAAGCTGTGCTTTTTGCCACCAGGTGTCAGTGCGAACTTAAAATATGAGATTTTACCTTCTGTATCAGTATGGATGTTCACTGCATTCCAGGAGGAGTATTTGCTCTTAATTTACAACAAGTCTTTTGGAAAGACGTTACCCGAATTTCAAAGTGCATCAATAGGACGAGTTAACTGCAGGAAACCTTAATATTTTAGGGGAGAATGGGGGGTTGTTTGTTTTGGTTTTTTTACATCTGGTCCAATTTATGCTATTCTACCAGATAAAATAAAATACTGTTTTCAGAAAGAATGTCTTTGTGATTCTGAATGTCTTGTGATTTTGCATTTATGTGGAAAATAATTTAAAGTAGTTCTGTTATATCCATTAGAGAATGAGAGTAATCTACTGAGTTTAGGCTTCTCATCATTGTTTAAAGATTGTTTTAGTACTATCATTGGCCAGCACAGTCTTTTTAATTCCTTAGTTAAGAGTGACATCTGGTGTTAACAGCTGATAACGACCCACTGTCTCTTGTAATCTGATGTCATTCTAATTAATTTAGTGATGTGTGACTCAATTGATAAAAAAATAGCAGTTTTAACTCTAAATATCATTGTACCTGTATCTTCCAAGGAGAGATTACGCTGTCTGCACGCTACAGTCTTTGAAAGGCAAGATAGGAGGGCTCAGAGGATGACGTAGTGTCACTTTATGGAGGTCTTAATATTAAGACATGCTCAATAGAGTAACAGAAGAGGAGGATGGGTCTTGTATTAGCATTATCTGATGTTTTATCATAGAAGAGTGTTCTGTTGGGCAAACCTCCTACCTATTCTCCCCATAATAACTGCAACTGTAGCCCCTATTGAAAAAAATGCTCTGTGTTTTAGGATTAGTAGCTAAAATTCAAAGTCCAGCAACTCCTTTGCCTCAGCCTACAAGAGCAGGGAGACTACCCTAAGCCTTGCCTTCAGTATGCACAGAACAGTACTGAAGGTCTAGGGTGGTGGTTAGCACATCAGTCTTCTTGTTGTTGTAGCAGGTAGTTGTAAGAGGTGTTTGGTTAGTATTTTCAGGACAAAAATAGAAATATGCATTCTCATTGTTCTTTGAAAGACAAAGTCTCAGAGCCCAGCTTCGCAACTGTCTATGATAGTTTTGTCCTTATAAGTGTGTTGTTTTCCACTGACTGTGTGTGATAACGATGGCTTCTCAGATTAAATCGAGATCACAAAGAGGTTTGTGAACTGGACTGGTCAGACAAAGTTGAAACGTACAACATTGATGATAAATGTGGAAGATACAGTAACCAGAGCACCAACATCCAGTTCCATCCTAGCTCCATGAAGCTTGAAGAGAGGTAAGCAGTTACTATTTTCCAGAAATAACCCTGGTAAGATACAAAACATCCTTTGTGTTACTACTACTTGCAACAAACCTTGCTGCTTCCCCCTCCCCTTTCCGGCAGTGTTCCTATGATGCAGTATCTCAAGTGCTATGTAGTCCCTTCTGCTGCTCAACACAGCAAAGTATAACCAGAGTTCTCATTTCTTTTTTGTTTCAAAGTGGATGCAGACTGTAAAGCTTGAATAAATTCACCTGTTTATTTCCTGGTGACTAAACTACAAAAAAGGTATATTTTTTTGCCTCAGTAGTATTAGATAAAGATGGAAGAACTTTGGATAATTGTGTGTCATGCATTGCTTCCCTCAAAAGCCAGAAGATGAATGATTATTTATTAATTTTATAAAGGATTAGATTTCTTCTTCATGGTAAGTCTTTTGCATGCAACAACAAAACCAAATAGAGGTTGACAACACTTTTGCAGTCAGACAACCAGCTTCAGATTGTCTTCTGAAGTGCAACTTGAACAAAAAGAACAAGGTTGTTATTTGTGTACCGTTCATCTCTTCTTCCAGTGCCTCAACACCGGAGACATGGGCCAAGTTCACTCATGACAACATCTGTAGGGCAGAGCAAGAAAAACTGGCTTCCGTTAACCTTCGTGCTTTGATTGACAATATTCTTCATGACACATCTAAGGACATGAGGATGCAATGTGCTGCTGTTAATGAGGCTTTTGCCAAACACTGTGAGGAGCTGGATTATGTAAAACACAAACTAGAACATCATTTGAAACAAGTAAGTGTTATTCTTTACATGCTTTATAGGTGTGACTGCCTCTTCTGAGAAGATCCCAGTAGATTTATCCTGTAGGAAAAATGTCTTAGTCTGTGTCAGGTACGGAACAGTATTTTGTGCCAGCTTAGTATCTGATAAGAGTGCTTCAATTTCTGTACTACTATTTCTTCTGGCCAAGCAGGAGGTCAAAACTACAGCTGACTCATTAGGATCATGAACACATGTATAGAGTGCACAGAGACAATGTGGGGTTTTCTAAACAGTTCTTTTTCTTTGGTGTCCTCTTCAGATCCTTAAGCAGATTGGAGATCAAGAAGCCAACATTGCTGCTTTCAAACAGGCTATCAGAGAGAAAGAAGCACCACTGAAAGTTGTTCAAACAAGGTTATATGACAGGTCTTTTAGGCCCAACATAGAGCTCTGCAGAGATGAAGCACAAGTCAGGTAAACACTATTAAACAAGTCCTCCAAGGTGTCCATTCTATCCAGAAGTGAGGTTAGACAGCTTTTGTGCTTTTCATTGGCAACACATGGCCTTTAGCTTCTGTTACCAGGTTTGATTCTGATACAAGTCAGAAATAATTTGGATGACTGAAATCACTGTGAGGAAAATACCATTTTAAGCCTATGCCTTGGCAAATAGAAAATCTATAGACTCAACGCTGCCTTTTGTCAGGGTGTTTTCTTCTTTCAGCTGTGTGGTTTCTTTTTGATTTAGATGGTCAAAAAAAATCTGACAGCTTGTGGATCACTTGCAGCCCTTTTGCTGTTAGTAAAAGTTCACCACAAGGTGGACTACACACTGGATGAATTATGCTTCAGGTGCTGAGCATGTACACCAGCCGCACATACTCACAGCCTGCGACAAGTCCTCAGTGCTGCACAGCATCGGGCTGGTGGCATTTGATTTTCGGTAATAATCCGTTTTAAACCTGGATGTCAACAAATCCTTTCAAATTAAAGGTCCGAATGTCACATTCGTCGGCTTTGATCTCATTATAACTGTCGTAATTGATTCTCCTCCTTCACATTTTCCTGCCCTTAGGAAAAGTGGGGAATCATTTTTTACAGGCAAAGGTGCCTCCTGTTCAAAGCCAATACACAGGTCTTTATACAGTGAGGAAGAAGGTATAGTTAATCCAGATGCTTTATACTATCTCAGGCACACTCATTTAAGGCCCTGATTCAGCAAACCATCCATGTGCAAGTTTTACTGTATGTACATTGCCTTTAATGGGATTTAAGGACACATGCAAGTTCTTTGCTGAATGGGCATGTGTTTAATTGCCAGGCTTATGCTGTTTGTGGTTACTCAGTTTGCAGAGTACACAGGGATCTTGCTTTCCCAGGAAGTAAATATGTGCCTTCTCTGCAGGCAGATTGCAGCAGAGCACCTAACCCCCACTGACTTGTAGTCGAAATGATGTGCTGCTTTAAAAACGGTTTGGTGCTTTCTGAAAATGATGTGCTGCTGCTTCTTTAGAAACTTCTAGGCTTTTAAAGTAAACACTGTTTTCTGATCTCTGTTGCAAGTATTGTCTTTGCTACTTGAGTTTTATACCAGTGAGCAGATATTTAAAAAAAGGTTTAACAAAGTGCTGATCCAGTCAAACCGGGCGACATCAATTTCTGTCTTATAAGTCCTGGTGCAAGTTTCCTACAGAGTGGGAGAAAGTGAGCATGGATAGTTCCACTGTGCTCAGTGGCAAAAGATATTCATGGCACCATCTAAATCATGGGAGGCCTCTGTCCAGAAGCTGTGGAAGTAAACTCTGCTTTTGACCAAGTATGCAGGACCTCTTTGAGGCCCTTTGTTGTTGAGTGTTTCGATTCTATAGCTGTTGATCTTTATTCCCATTACAGTTCAAATGTCTTTTTGAGCACCAACTGACTTCTGCTCTTTTTTTATTACTCAATGTAATTCTGTTCAGGTTGATCAGTGAAGCTGAAGAACTAACTGCGTTTATTGAATCCATGAAGAAAAAGCTGCTGGAATCTGAAGAGACTCTGAGGAACCTGGAAGACACACGGATGAATTTAGAAAAAGACATAGCTGTGAAAACAAACAGTATTTTTATTGATAGGCAAAAGTGCATGGCCCATCGCACACGCTATCCCAATGTTCTTAAATTAGCGGGTTACCAGTAGTAATCTCTGTACTAAGTGTGCGGAGTGTGGAAGAAAAATGTACTCTGGAAGATTTCATATAAAATACATAAATAATATTACACACAGAAGTACTGCATTCACTGCTATTTTCCTCTATTTAAAGTAAAATGCATTAGTATGGTGGGCTTTGAGTATTGCCTTCAAAGTTCAGTCTGAGTACAGATGTTTATAGTGAGTTTAAAACACAGCTTAAAGGTAATTCATAACATCATACATGCATAATTTGCACAGTATGTGATATTTGGGATTTTCACTAATAAGTTAATATGTTGAGTAAATATTTATTGCTAATAGTAATAACATACACAGATGTAGACACAGCATTTATAGCTTTCTAGCATTTTCAGGCAGCCTAAAATGAGAGCAATAAAACTGCTTGTCTGACAGAGGATTACACGGTCAGCAAGGAAACAGATGATAGACTTTTAAGTTCCTCAAACATTATTAGTTTAAAAAAAAGAAAGTTTGCACAGGTTAGATGACAAAAACCCCTCCCAGTCCACGATGCCTACTTATGTAATCTGAAAATGAGTCCAAGGTTTTTTAACCTTCAAGTCAATAAATTTAGGGATTTTTTTTCAGAAAAGAAAACCCAAAACAAACCCAAAACTAAACAGCTTATGAATCACAGTCATGAGTTTCAACTTAAGCACTTGGTTGCTGAATTGAGCTCTTGATCTGTTCCAGCCATTCCCTGGAAGCAAGGCATGTGTTTGAACTATTACCCATAATGGAGAACACATCAGATTCATCTCCAGTAGAGCAATGTAACAAATGTCACTCATCCATTAGCTTAGTAGGCCACTTGGTTAAATAGGTGATGTGTCAACAAAGGAGGAAAGGTGACATGGAACAGAATTCCATTATGGTTTCCTGTATTACAGGTTTTTGGGTTTTTTTACTTTTAAAAAGCAGCTGATCAAAGAGAGAAAGAAAAAACCAAACTCAAAAAGCAAAACACACAAACCCCCCTGTAGCCAGCATACATTTCTGAATTGCCCTGCCCTGTTAACCAGAGCAGGAGAGGCCATTAGCCTATCTGTTTTTCTAACCGACCGCTATTTGTATTATCTTAACTCAGGATGTGCAGAGCACTGTTCAGCGATTGCCCTCCTGCTAAAAGCTACTACCAATTCTTTGAAAACCAGCTGCGTCAGTGAGGGCTTTTGACCCAAGCCTCTATTTTACAGGCTTTAAGAGTTTTGTTTTGCTTTTTTAATATATTTCCTCTTCATGATTATATTTTTATAGTCCAGGTGTTGAATCCTTATTAGAGAGAAATGGCACGTAGATAAAAAGGAAATAAATGTGGCCCTATTATACACAGAACTTGTTCCTAAAGATCCTTTTTCTAGACTGAAAACATTCTCCTCCATTCTGCCTTTCTAAAACACCTTCAGCACCTTGACTGGCAGAATATTCTAGCCTGTTCTTCATGCTTAAATCTCACAGCCTATTTGGTGGATCACTCACCATACATGCAGCCACATCACTGCACAGGGGTGTATAAAACTGACTTTAGCTGCCCCAGAACAATAAAATGCTTTAAAGGGTCTTCCAGTATTTGGAGCTGGGGTGTTAAAAGAGTTTTGGTCATTTTGCCCCAATGTCTAGAAAGTGCAGCTTGATTGGTGTCATTTATGTATCTTGGTGTTCACCTAAAATAGAGAGGAAAGTAAGGCAGGGAGTTAGGCTTTAGATTAATGGGGATAGTAACAGAAACTCTTCAGAGAGTACAGAAAAGAGTGACATATTCAAATTGACCTTATTCACCCAGTAAAGAAAAAAAAATTGGAATCAAAGTGGAATTTGGATTACAGATATGACACACGGGTTGAGGAGAATACACACTCCAGGACCCAGAACTATTATTTTGATTCAAGAGTTTTGCATTAGAGAGAGGAAAAGTGCTGTCATCTACTCTGAGACTGCACTGAGTACAAATAACCTTATGCCCCATATTGGGTAGTAAATGGAGCTTTCCCTAATTAAAGCCTATCAGTTTAATTTACCTTTGTGAACTAAATGAGTCTGTCCTTGCTTTAGGCAAATCAAGGAAAATCCTGCTCTGGTGAACCTAATACACTGGCAGGAGTGTAATCACTGCCCTATTCACATGCTAATAGATGAATACAAGTGAGTTGTAAGAGAATCGATTGAATAGATTCACATTTCAGTAATTATTTTTTCTTTAATTACTGATTTATTTATTAAAAAAAACCACCCTTGTTAAAGCCACTACTCTACATGTAAATATACTTTTATATTATTTTTCTATAGTTCATTTTTAAGCTGAAGATTTACCAGGAAATATTTAAAAGAAGTTCTAGTTGGCTCTCATGGCAGCTAGGGTCATGGGTGAACTGTAGCTTTCAATGGTCTTGAGCTGTACCTGCTAATCTGTATGAAGAGTGTGGGCTTCTTTGACTTCATTAGGATTCTTTGTTTGTTACCCTGAGAGATTTCTGATTGTGAAGACAAAGTTTCATTTCTGGAAAGTCTGGGAGTTTTCTCATCTGCTTACAGGAATTACTGATGTGATTAAATTATACCTTATAATGCCTGGTACAGGGACTTGAGATAAAAAACAGGAGTGAAGACCCATTCAAAACTTATTACTACTTAAGAGCAGATGACATTCTGCAAGGGGAGCAAAGAAGGTTACAGAGAAATGGGAGGTAATATTTGTGTAGTATTTTTATCATGAATAATTGATCATCTCTAAGGCTGAAACTTAGAAAAACTGCCTAATAATTTCAACTTTGTACCGTGTCACAGATCACTAAAAAATTCAGTACCAAAGGGGCAGACACCAGCACTGAGGTGCCCAGGTGAGATTTTTCAGAAGACTCTGTCTCTGCTTTTGGGCCCCTGACACATGGTCCAAACAACACCCATTGCACATATTGATCTTTAATTCAACCCACATGGTAAATAGCCACAAGGACAGCCAGTAACACCAGCTGTGTCTTAAAGAAGAGATCAGAATGTGGACAGTTTTTTCTATTGTTCTTCAAGATTCTCTTATAGTTAATTTGCAGCGTAATTACAAAATAACCTGCAGAGAAGTGGAAATTATTTTAAAATCTTTTCCTGAGCAATTTTTCCAAGTATTTCTGGGTAGTCTCTTCGTTCTGCTGACCCCTCTAAGTAAATTACATCCCAACATCAGTCTTAGCAGTAATAAAAGCCACCATAACAACTTTATAGCCATGTAGAGTCCTCATTAGTAGCCTGTTTTATTCCTAGGATGTTTCTGATAGCTGGGTCACACGCTGGGTCTGGGCAGGCTGAGAGCAGGAGCAATGAAGAACCTTTAAAGCAGATCTAAAAATTCCTCACACAAGGACTGTTGCATGGTGGTTTGCAAGGCTTGTTTCCATTTAGATCTGCTTTTCTGAGTCCAAAGTGGCAGGATGGTCTTCATAGCACTGAGAAACAAATCCCAGCTGAACAGGAACGAATGAGAACTGGCTGAGTAGCAAAAGGTCAGTGTGGCTGTGAACAACCAACCTGAGCTGGACTTGCCATCAATAACAGCACTGGATATTATTTAGTAACTAAGGAGCACTTGATAAACATGTTCATCTCTAAAATCTCTTTTAAATTTTAGTACAAACTTTTGTTTGTACTCCTACATCCAGTCTGCTCAGGGAACAGGCATCACACCTTGTCATCTCTTCATCCACACTGAAATGCTCAGGATGAGAGCTCGCCCCATGAGATGCTGAGTGCCTTTAATTCCTACTACTGCCTGTTGTCTCAGGAGGAGTGACGTGCCCCTCACGATCACGTCCTGGCTGCATTCATCTCCAAATGAGGAACAACAGTCTGTTCTTGCCACTCTGTGGGTGATGAATGCTGTTGTTTCTATGACAACCTCACTATTGCATCCTTATATCAAAAAATTCATGTGTATAGGGGGTGTTCTGGTTACTACAACTTGTTACATGTGCCAGGCATGTGCACTTTGGTCCTGCAAGTTCCTCTGAAGCCTTCCTTAGAATTAAAAACAAAGGAGAATAGGAAGAGTAAGCAATTTGAGTATTTAGGAGGAGTAGACAGTAAGAAAATTCCTGTTTGAAACAAGCTTGTGTTGATAAACATTTTTAGACACCTGGCTCCTAAAATGTTTCGATCCCATGGGTTTTGATAGGAATCACAAAAGTTGTAGATTTACATCAACCTTAGTACTGTTGTGTGTGAGGACAATCAGCTGCTGCTGCTACACCCACTCCTGCAGAGATGGATTTTACCCCAGGCACATGCATTGACAACAGCTCCGAGCTGGGGTTACAGAGGTGTGCCTGTTTACCTCATGTCAGACCATGCCAGGACACACTTCGTTTTGGACACAGTTGCAGGAGGCAGCCTGGTGTTTCAAAATGCAGAAGTGCTGCAACTTAATGGAGGATTATTCCTCTTTGGCTGCCCACTTACTGCTTTTCCCTTATGCCCTGCAATTCAGTCATACCACACATGCTGTCTCACTGCGTGTGATGTTTCTTCATATACGGAGAGAAACTTCACATTTTCTCTTCAAATGGCTTTTCTTATCTATTTGGGGAAGGGGGAAAAAAAGAAGCCAGACCATAAGTCAAGTCTCCATGGAAGAACATCAATGCTCCTCTCAAATGCTGCGCCAAGATCTGCTTCAAGTGTGGCAAGCCCAGCCACTCGGAAAGTAAAGCAGCAGAAAAGGATGAATCTTCAGAGAAAGGCCACGAAGTTAAAATAAGTAAAATAAGAAATAAATAAGAAGTATTTTATTGCTGGTTCTTGAAGGATTTATAGAAACATGATGACAGAGAAGAAAAACTGAGTGACCTTTTCACATAGTCATGCACAGTTAATTAAGAGGAACGAAATGTCCATCATAGGGTAATTTGGGAGATTAAAAAAAAATCTTCCAGAAAGGAAATAACTTGGAAGATGGGGAGAAATTTCACTTATTCTTTAAAATACCAATTGTTTCATCCTTCAAAAATTCATAATGTTGCCAGTAACCTCCCATGCTAAAGGACAGAGATGTCTTCTAGATCAATGGCTTTTAATTTCTTTAAACCAAAGCAGCACCAAACCATCTGCGATATGTCCAGCTAACACCCTGCTTCTGTTGCTCAGTGGTCAGGGAAACAGGAACCTGCACAATAGCAACGCCTGAAAAAAAATACTTTCTACTGGAAAAAGCCAAACACAATTTTAGGAATTATTATTAAATATTGCCAGTTGGTGCTAATGCCTCCTGGCTTTCTTGCAGGCACTGGCAGGAGCTGGTAGCTATTTCTCATGCTTTATGGACAACCAGAGGTCGGAAGATGTCAGAGAACTGCTCTGATTCAGGCTTGAGGCACTGAGAAGCCGGAACAGTGGGAATCTATCCCCCCGCCCGACTCAGCCTGCCTCATGCCAACAACACAAAGCGGAGCGAGACCAGCACCTCCAAGCACCCCACAGACAGAAAACCTCTGGGTTTTGCAGACTGAACTTGGTGTTAATGCTGCTGTCCTTCCCCAGGATGGGAAACTTTCCCCTCCACAAACTTTAAAGTTCCTTTTGCCCTCATCTTTTCAGTGTTACACACTTTTTCTGCCAGGCAATAGAAGAGGAAAAAGAGAATGGAGATGGGTCACCAGGCTGCAGGAGAATGTCAATGAGCTGGTCATTCCTTCAGCTCTCCCTCCTGCTCCTTGGTCTGAGATTACATAGATACGACATGCACAGGACTGTAGCATATTTTACTTGTGCAGCCCCAGCATGTGAATGATTACATCAGCTCTGCTGGCATTTAGTCAAGCCACATCATGCTCCCATGGACATTCCCCAGCTGAGAACATTATCTGCTCAGTAATTGTAGGATGAGAGGGTACGGGACGTGGGCTCTCCTGAGCCAAGGTTCTTGGCATTTCATGGCACCAGCTTTTGCCTAAGGATAAATTCAAGTCTGTAAAACTGAGGGAGAGATCATAAAGCCTTGTAACTCCCATCCATATGCATCAGTCACTGGCTGCAATCATGTAAATGCTCTTAGGTCTCTCAATATGTACTTCTAGAGCTGTAAACAAAACACATTGTACTGGCAAAACAAACAACCTGGGAGGCACACATGGTTGGCTTCAGCACCAAAGGACAGGCAGGAGGTGGCTAGGGCAGCAAGCAGCCAAGAGGTGTAAAACTGTTACCCTAAAGCTTTGGGAACCATCACCATGACCCTTGGGCACCCAGAGGGCTTTGGGCAGGACTTGGCCCACACATTCTTCCCAACTGGGACATCTGCAGTCAATCCCTGGCTGCTGGACTAGAGTTTGCCTTCTGGATGGTGTGAGACAAAACAGGGCTGCGAGGAGCCAGGATTGCTGCCCTGTGGTCTCCCTCCCACATTTTCTTTCAAACCCCTCCAATGACCCTTGCAGACCAGGTGGAAGCTTGCCTCGATGCTGAGCTTTCTCCCCCTTCAGGGTTCATGAACTTTCCATCTTCATTTTTGAGTTTTCAGGACATTTGTAAGAAGTTTCCTCCAAGGCAGGGACCTTCCTCCAGGAGGGACTCTGGCCACTCCTGCCTATCCATCCATGCTGCCAAGATGAAGGGCTTATCAGCATGCCAGGGAAGAAGATACAGACCCTGGCAACCGTAGTGTTGTAATCAACTCCTGCGTAGCTATAGCTGCTCTTAGCTGGAGCTCTTCTTGCTATGGAGACATTTCCCAAAACACGTTAGGAGTCACAGAGGAAACCGCACAATCAAGATTCGAACCAGCAGGACTCTTGTGGAGCCCAGCATTAACCATGTGTTGTGGCAACACAGTGTCTAGACCATGAATTACCACCCAAGTTTTTCATTTCATGTCAGTTTAGGAAAGAAAATGTAAAGGGGGACAACAGGATGGGTTTCATTGAATTTTTCTTCAGAATATCACACAGCTCATTTGAGCTGCATTCACAGGGTTTGTCCCAGACGTGAAACAGGAGAACAAAGTGACAAAAACCTTGAGATTAAATGTAAAAACTTTTCTTTATTCGGAAATGTTTGCAGTTTCTCCTTCCTTAACCAGCTCCTTTTGAGAACCTTGAACTGGGTGAATCATTACTGGAGGGAATTAGATCAGACAGAACTGAGTCAAGGCTACCCAGCAGCTCAAGGCATGGGATGCAGAGAGCAAAAGAGAGCTAAAATATAATCCTTAGCTGACCTTCCCAGAGGAGAAAGCTGGTCAGAGACATCAGTGATACAGGAATATGGAGGGATCTGTGCATTTTGGAACCGTGTCTTCTGCCAGGCAGTGAAATTACCTGCTCCAGCATGAGCCCACCAAAGCAGCTTTTTCACCTACTTAGAGGTGACTGGGTGTCCTGGGTCCCCAGTGGGGCACATCTGGTGGAGGTGGATCACTCAGCAGGGGTCCTTGAGCTGCCCTGGGGACAGCCCATCCCAGGCGTCGTGCGGTCCTGGCTGTGGGCAACACACTGTGCTGCCCATTGCAGCTCTGGGTGTGCAGACATGGAAGCATCTCCTCTCACTCTGAGAACTTCAGGGCAGGATTATACATTGAACAGATTGAAACCCAGCAAAGTCCTTGGCTGTATTTCCATTTTGTACACTTATCCCGTAATGATGGAATGCCTTGTTCAGATGTGGGCTCATGATTAAGGATTGCCTTCAGGCCTTGTAAATAGAAGATCATTTTTATGATTGCTGCAGTGTATGAGCTCTTCATAGGAGAGGCTTTTAAAATCTGAATGGGTTCAAGTGTGCAAGAGATTAATGTGTGGCTGCATGCATCTATCTCAGCCTACACAGTCCAATTTGTTTTTGCGAAGGCTTACAGTGAAAGTCTGGGAGAGTTTCTCTGCCCACATACAGTGGTCACTTGTCTGGAGACCTGGCAGTAGGTTACTGCTAAAAGCCAACCAAAGCCTATTGCCAGAAATCAGAGAGCTGGCTGGTTTGCTGTAGTGTCTACGCCACTGACAACATCAGCAAACAGCTTTTTTACACTCTGAGGAGAGGATTCCTTGTTTGCAGGACAGCATCCTCACACCATTCCTGGCATGGGGAGTGGTGCTGAGTTACCGTGGAGTTTGCAGACCTGCAGAGGCTTCGCAGCACGAATGGACCAAGGCACTGAGGCTGAGGATATTTTCAAGCTGCCTCCCATGGGCTATTGCTGCGGAGCTGCTCAGTGGCAGCTCTGCTTGGGAATGGGCTGCAGGCAGTGTGCGGGGGAGTGAGCAAATGCCCTCATCACTCACGTAACACAAACAGGGCTTGTCCTCCCGGGAGAGCAGTCTCATTCAACCCGCCCCGGCCAAAGAAAAAAAAGCTTCATATAAAAACATGGAAAGCTTCATATAAAAACAAGTGAGCAGCTATAAAAATTTGTCTTAAGTCTCTACTGGCTTTAGAAAAAGAAGGAGGGCAGAGCTTTGCCTGTGGAGTTCATTTTATGCTGGGAGATGGTAAAACTGAGCAAGCAAGCTCTTATCTTTAATTAATTTCAGATTACTGCTCATGGGTCTCTTGGGTCTAGAATGGAAACTTCCCCAGAGTCTGAGCCCCTTGCCCTGAAACCTGTGCTGGGAAGGATCAAACCCGACCCTCCTCCTGAACCCCTCACCGTGTCCTCCTCCTGGCTGCAACGATGCTATTCAGTCACTGTAGTTATTACATGCTCAGTTTGCTTTAAAGGCAAGAATGGTTTTCACAAGGTTTCTGTGTCTCTGGGGCTTATGATGCAGAACTGTATCCAGCTGTCACCTTCAATATTATGAAGAACTAAAGGGAGGCAAATCCGATGCATTCCCAAGCTGAAGTCTATGATAGAGCCAACAGGCACCCTGCAAATGCAGCTGAAATTGAGTCTGCCAGCACCATGTCCCCATATCCGGTGTGCATTGTGCTGCTGTCTCCCCTTCCCACCTCCAGCCAACCCCAGCACCCAGCAAACCATCCGCATCAGCATTCCTTTCTAGGCTGGTTCCCTCTAAATGTAAGTACATTTACTGCACTGTGTGGCCTTCTATGAGGTGTCCTCAAACATGCGCTTATTTCTAACCATGCACTGTCCCACAGAAGTCATTGGGAATCAAGTGCTCTCCTGAATTTTGAATACCCCATGCAGTAGAACACACAGGGGGTGCAGCCCAGCTGAGGTGCTCAGCTGAGGGAGGGGAGCCGGAGGGCTGGCAGCAGCATTTTGGGGTTGTTTCAGTGTCTTTCTTCTCGTGAGTTCCCTGCAAAGTGAAAACAGTGGCAAAAACCCACATACACTGAGAAAGCAGAAAAAATTGGAAGTAAGGTTGTTTAGCATTTCCCATTTCTCTTTTTATTTGTAAGGAAGTGGCCAGATTGAACAATCCAGTGTGCCCAGCCCAGATGCATGGGGCACAGCTGTGAAGGCAGAGCGGGAGAGGATTTTTGTTCTAAGGATGTCCAGAACAAGACACTTTATTTACAGCCTTGTGTGTCAACATGTTGGTAATCTTTACTTTTCATTACCATTAATGTAACCCCTTAAACTGGCATTCCACTGGGTTTTTTTTGGGTGCAAAAATGCATCTGGCCCTGGGGATACCCAGCCATGCTTGCCACTTTGACTGCCCTGAAGAGACCCTGGCCTCATTCCTGCTGCAAGCGCTGATGTTTGGAAGCATCATCTCTAATTTTGGCCTTTCTTTGGGACAACACCTGGTTAAACCCTCGTAAAATCACTTGCTATTGCTAATTACCTTCCTAATGTTTTTTCCAGAGCTTAGTTTGCACCTTGAACTAGGCTAAGCCACAGCCTGGGCTTGCCACAAATCTCGCCTCCTCCTGTTACTGTGCCGCTTCCCCGTGGCTGTACTGACAAAGGGAAACTTTTCACTGCATGCAAGAGAGCATCCTTCAGAAGCACGAGCACCAGGGAGAGCATCCTTCAGAAAGACGAGCATCAAGCCTCTGTGATTCTACATACAGCCTCCTAATTCTCAGTTTGTGTCACAGCACGAGATGTGTGTATGTGATGAGAGGCAAATACGTTCCATAGCTTTTCCCCTAAACCAACATTTAAATTAAAAGAATTAGGCCTCCCACCAGCGAACAGCCTATGTTTAAATGCTTTGCATCTACTCCAAAATTCCAGCTGACAGTTTAATCAAAGCTCTTACAAATACATTTTCCGCTGCTTGCTGCCAGCTCTGATTACTGTCATGTTCTTGCTGCTCATTGCACGCTGCGATGAGCTGAGTTTTGTGGGAAACATCCGTTTTCAGCCCTATTTACTGCCCTCTGATGATCAGTCTGGTGCAAATCTCCTTGTGACAATAAGGGAAACCAGAATAACGATGGGAGGGCTCTGGTGTGGAATTATGTGATAGAGCAAACAGACCGTTCATGCTAATGGTCTCATTAGGTGTCTCTTTGGAAAAACATGATGCTGGGTGTAAAAATGCCTTCCTTTTTTTTTTTTTTTTTTTTCTTCTTCTTCATTTTTCTTTTTTTCTGAAATGCACAAAAAATCAACCAGAAATGCCAAAACAACCAACTCTTGAATATTGTTATCATTGCTGTAGAATTGCAACCATGACCTGAAGGTCAGGTACAATAAAAGGATGTTCTGCAGCAAATAAATGGGCTGGAGACCAGGGACTGCATACAGGCTGCAATTATTTTAGATGACCTTGTCTGACCAACTGCTGTGAGACCAGCTGAAGATCTTCCAGCTACGGGGGAGGGAATAAGCTGAGGGTGAACCACAGATATCAAGGAGAAACCTGAAAACCCATCTACTGAGTTAAAATCCTGCAGGAAACGGGCAGCCCTGCTGCGTGAGCCCTATCTTACACCTCTCAGACCTTCTCTGGGTATGCAGCCCCAGGTCAGGCTGGAGCTGCCCTTCCACTGGCTTTAGCCTCTGACTGCAGAAATCTGCTTCCCTGGATGAAACCACCTCTGGCATTAACACTTTGCAAGAGTTTTTCAACAAACAGTTAACTGCTGCCACCGTGCAAGACCCTGTCCTGGCCATCGGTGGGCCACAGGGGGATGGAGCATCCAATGGATGAGACCCTGATGTGAAGACCCAGATGCCTCCTGTCCTTTGCAAACACATGGGAAAATGTCACTCTAAAAAAGCTGTCGCTGCCAAGTAAGTACAAGGCCACAGCCACTCTGCAGGAGGAAAATCTATTGAAGTGTGGGAGGCTAAAACCTTTTTCTTCTGCCACGTATTGTGTTTGGTTCGATACACTGAAAGGAGATTAAGGAACTGAATGAAAAGGGAAAATCAGCCCAAACCCACCCTCCCTTTTCCACAGAAGGCAGAGTCACAGTCCTGCTTCCATTGACATTCATGTCAGCTGATGCTTTTAATTGTCCTCCTCTCACATTTCAATTATATGTTTTATGTAAATAAATGTCAGCTTTGGGATTGTCCAGAATAGGATCTTTGTAGAGACTGTCTTCAAATCCTCATTAGTTACCTGTACTGACTTACTAGTTATCTTTCCATCTCCGTGCACTGCTGGTCGGGTTTTACTGGAGGGCAGGGAGACATCTGAGTGCTCACAGCCATGTTTTTCTTCCAGGTTCAAAACTCTCCCTTTGGCAGGAAAAAGAAATATTCCTTTAAATCAAAATCCCTGCTAACACTTTTCATACACTGGCGTGGTAAGTGCAAAAATCATCCTGCAAATGAACGTGGGGTTTAGATAAACAGTATTTTAATTTGGCAAATGGGTTTGGGGGAAGCAAGAAAAGATGGAGCTGGAGTTTTGCCCTAAGTTTGAACCAAATAATTCCTGTGGCTCTGAGAAGTTTAAGCATCATTACAGCAAAAGGGATGCGATGCTTCGATAAGTGTTTGACCCTGGCTCATTACCCTGCAGCCTGAAGGCTGACTCAAATGGACTGTTTTTCACACTGATGAATGCTCAGCTCCACTTATACTTACAATAAAAGTTTTCTTAAGTCAGGGAGAGCTGCAGCTCCCTCGAGGTACCCAACCCTGGGTGAGGGTGCCCGGCGCTGCCCCGCCATCCTCTGCCAGTAGCAGAGACATGGCCTTTTCCCTGACACTGCACACCTTTCAGCACACAGGTACCATATGACACTGCTCTGTATTTGTAGTCTCTGATGGAAGAGTTTTGAACATATTTTTGAGGTTTGAGGCTGCCTGAGCATGCTCTGGGACCTTTGGGCACCACTGGCTCGAGCTGACACTTCTGTGTCTACAGGAGTTAAACAAAAGATCACCAAAATCTCTCTTATTCCTAGAGAGGTTGGGACTGGGAACGGGAATAGCCACCTGGAAGCAAGATGTTTCTTACACAGCCCTGGTTTTTGGCTCACAACAGCTAATGTTTGCCCCCAGCCCTAGTGGGAATCTTACCTCCTCCCCAGCATGCTGGGGACAGACCCTGTGCTTTGCTTTTCTGAGCTTTGCAGAGAGGCAACCAGCAAAGCGACTTGTGGACATTTTCCCTGGGCTGTGCTGGAGGGCTGGAGCTCTGCACAGCAGCAGGGAGATCCCAGCTTGACCAACACACCCATTTCTGAGTTCTCAGTGAGCAAGTCTTGGTGTGCAAAGCCTTTTCCCTGCTGTTCAGAGGCAGCAGGTGCTGAAACCACTTATTAGCTATTCTCTTTAAAGCCAGAGTTGTCTCCTCAGCCTCTTCCTTTCAACTCCATGTAACTTTTATTACCAGGATCAGAGGCATCGCTCCACCTTCTGCCTCTCCAGCTTTTCCTGCAGGCACACCCTGTGTGCTCAGTCCTGCTCTCCAGCCCTGCATGGACCACAGCTACCTTGAAGGATGCTTTTTGCTCCACTCACCCTCAAAGAAAACTCATCAATCCTCCATGGGCAAAACACCACGTGCAAAACACAGACGTACAACCTGCACTGCACATGGTCAAACCCCAGTGATGTCTTGGCCCTCTGGCCGCTCTGTCCACCCCCAAGGGATGAAGGAGGCTCATCACCCCCTGCCCATCTCCAGCCATGATGCAAGTGCTTGTGGCATGCAGCATGTTCAGCCTGCTGAGGCAAAAATTTCTCCTCTATCAGCTTCTCTTAAGCATGTGTTGAAGGTGCCTTCACAGCAACAGTGCAGGGCTGGACAAAGCTGGATGGATTTGGGGAAAGGGAGGTTTGTGTTCAGGTCTGAGCGGTGCCGTGTTTAGCAATGGCCAGGCACTGATGTGGTTGGGAACAGAGAAACAAGCACCTGTCAACGTGTCCTGTCAGAACAGCATGAGTTTTCTGCTTTAATCTCTGAATCACTGCACTGAAATCCACTCAGCTCATCTACTGTGTTTGCAGGGGGAAAAACAAAATTGATGAAGGGGAAAGGAAAGCCCACAAGCTGTTTTCGTGCAGGAAAAGGAATATGATCTGTCAAAAAGATTATTTTTTACAAATTGTTTGTCTGGTTATGATGCTGAACAAGAGTTACATTTTTCTCTCTGACAGCTCATCATGAACTGAGTGCTGAGCTGAGGAGCACTTAAGAGAAATGGAGCAACTGAGATCCTGCCGTCTTGGTTTATCCGCTCTCGTTGCTGATAGTTCTAGTGGATGAAGAGGAATTAAATTAAAGAAAAAATAAACAAATTCAAGAATGGCAACAACTTGCAAGTCCAGCTATGGGTTTTCCCCTCTTGTGCGCTTTCTGTACAGAAAAGAGCAAATTCACAGCTTGAAAAAGACTCCAGGACACACACACTTTTGTTGGGGCTTTTTTCAACAAGGGTTTTCCAAACTCCTAGGGTAGGACAGGGAAAACACTGCACATAAATTTGCCCATCTCTCCTGTGGTTGCGGTTGGGGTAGCATTGGTCCTACCTTCAGTAACAAGGTGGGGCTGCACAGTGGGAAACCACTGCCTTTAATTAATAATAAGTAAAGAAAGATGGAAAAATGGGCTGGGGAGGAAGAAACACACAACAGCAAAATACATTTGTCATCCTCTGCTGATATGAGATTTTTTTTTCTTCATGGCATGTTTGCCTTAGTGAAAGTTGTGGGGCAAAGTATTGTTTTACAAATCAAGCCAAAGATATTGTGTGAGCTGCTCTGAAATGGCTTGGTGTGTTTACTGATCCTGACCCTTTTTGACCCTCCCCTACTTAAAAAATAATACTTTTCAAGGTGGAAATCTTTCCTCTGGAAAAAGCCAGAATGAAACGTCCTGACTCCTTTCAATTCTTCTCTGCAATCACTCACTTGCAGATAACTGGCTGCCAGGGGAACTGCAGCTTTGTTTAATTTAGCGGAAATTATTAAACTTCCCCATCTCAGCCCCCCAGAATATAATTGTGTTGAAGAAACAAGTGGATTTTCTTATCACTGGTTAAAAAGAAAGGCTTCTGGGCATATTAGTGGAGGAATAGCATTGGGGGATGCATCAGGTTGGTTTCCCTCTGGCTTTTCTATGTCTAGCAGCAGCTCTGGAATAGATCAAATTATGTCAATCACTGGGTCTTGATGGGAATTGGTTTGAGCACATCCTCCAGTGCTGGACTGGGCCCTGCAGGGGGTTTTCAGAGGCATTTAGCAGCAATGAAGTGATTATGGGTGAAGACGAGAGTGGGGAGATGGCTCCCCACCACCTTGTTGCTGCTCCTGGATCCCAGTTTAAAACCCTGGGAAGGACCAGTGGAACCCAAAGGGCTTTTCCCCCTTCCTGGAGCCCACATCCTCAACTGAAGAGGAGCTCTGGCTCCAAGTGCTCAAAAGTAATGATTTATGTAAATGTGGTGCTTTTATTTAAAAAAATGGGGAAATAAAGGTAGGCTTGCAAACATCACTGAATGGCATAATGGTATGTAATTTGCAGGAGTTTTCAACGCTGTGTTACAATGCCTATCTTAATTGTGATAAATTACTTCGAAATGAGGGGGTGTCAAATGAATTGATAGAAATAGCGCCGCATTACCACTTCCAAAATCCCTTTTAATCATGGATTTTTTTTCTTAATCTTTGATTCTTATGAGGTTTTCTGTCTACGAACTCGCCTCAGAGTTTCTTTCCTCTTCCACTCCTGTTCACACTTGTGCAGAGTTTCTCTGAAGACTTCTGTTAGGAGCACTCCTCCCTCTGGCATCAATCCCTGGAGCTTCATGGCAGGACAGCACGACCTATGCAGAGCACCCAGAGGCTTCTGTGCCGCAGACCTAACATGGTCATTGCTTAAAACACATCCCCAAAGTCCCCAGAGCTGGGAAGCCACCTGCAACCCTATTTCTCATCCCACAGAAACAAACTTTTGTCTGCTTTGCCCTTTCCTCAAGTAGTTCAGGGAAGGTGAGACTAAAATTAGCTGCAGCTCCTGGCTCCATACAGGGCTGGAAAAGAGGCTCCCAAGAGCTTGGCACCTGCCATGGCAGCAGCAGGCGATGCTGTGATGGGTAATTTGTCATCGTTCCTATTCTCGGTAACAGGAGGGATTCGTTTTCCTCGCCGCTGCTGTGCTATAGGTCTGGCAGGTTGAAGGTGCTGAGCTGAGCACTGACAGAAGGAAAAAACTTGTGGAGGACTCTGGACTTGGCAGGTCTGCTGGATTAAGGACTGCAAAAACTCTGTTTAAGGATTCCTGTGCCTTTTTAGTGATTTTGGTTCAAGATCATTCCCTCTGTCACTAAAAACTAAGCTTCTCTTCCCATTTTGTGGCTTTTTGAGCTGAAACAGAGCCCATCACCAGCTGATGCATCAAATCCATGACATGTCTGTTACCAGCAAACTTCAAGTATTACGTGGCAGCGTTTTCTGGGGGCTCCTTACAAGCAAAGTATGTCAAGTCAATCATGATATCTGATGTGCTACGGACTCACTGAATCCAGCCATGGGAGCTTCCAGGAGCCATGGTTGAATGGCAGCAGCCTTCCTCCCGTAAACAAAACAGATAGCCAGATCCAACAGACACTGTTGGTAGTGAGACTTGGTACACATGTACTATACACACTAAATGTATGTAGCAGACCACAGCAGCACACTTTCTGTACCCAGAGTATCAGAGTTGATGTTTTAGATGGGACCTTAGGCAGCATTTCATTACCAAGAGGGCGGCCAAGTGCTGGAACAGGCTTCCAGAGAGGTGGCCGATGCCTCAAGCCTGTCAGTGTTCAAGAGGCATTTGGACAATGCCCTTAATGACAAGTTGGACTTGGTCAGCCCTGGAGGGGTCAAGGAGTTGGGATGGGTGATGGGGTAGGTGCCTTCCAGCGGAAATATGATGGTCTGGTCTGGTCTATTCTTTTCTAGCCATGTGTCAATTTTGACTGAACTAGAGACTTTCCAACTGTGTTTTATGAGATGATTCAGAAGTCAAATCTCATCCAGGCTTTCAGGCAGTGCCAGTATCTCTTAGGCCCCTTCAGGGCCATGAAGTCACAGCCTGTGACTATGACTGTAGTGACTTTCCCCTTCGGAGGTTGCTCCCAGTCCCGAGCTGCCAGTTAGCAAGCTCACGGCTGGGGCTCGGCAGCTTTCAGCCAGACCTCACCATCGCACAGCTGTGAAACCCGCAGAGCTGCTGCAGTGGGCACAGCCTAACCAGCTTTACAACACGCAACCTTCAATTTTCCTAATTAAATTATAAAAGCAAAACCCAAAGAGCATACCCCTAACTATTCCATCTTCTGGACCACTGTAATGTGCTGACATTTCTGCAAGTCCATTGGTGGTGAGAGGTTCACTCCCCAGAGGAGAAGATGCTCATTACAAAACAGCAATGCTGTGAGGAAGCCTGTGAAGAGTCACGGGGTCGGTGTGTGACCCAAAGGGAGGTGCTCACCCTCTTCAGCTTTTCTCACCAAACCATTTTCATTTCTTCCCTAGCAGAGGTGACAGTTGTTTTCCCAGCTCTCCACCCAGGGAGCTGCAGTGTCAAACCCTCTGATTGAATTAGTGTGGGTAATTTATATAGAGGTAAAATGGAATGAAAAGTAAAGTAACCAGAAATGAGATTATTTTTCAAGGTACATTTAACTTACTGTGACATTTGAGAGCATGAGCCTTTAACAGAAATAAGCAAGGCCCATTTGTCTGAGAGTTTAAATATTTAATTCCCAGGAAGACAGACACAATTTTTCAGATTATAATAATTATTTTAGACTTGATCAGCAAGAGAGAGAAGCTTTGAGCTGGCATAATATAAAAGTCAAGCAGGAAAAGTAATGATAAGTTGCCCATGTGATGGAAAACCCTGCATGACCGCAGGGACGTGCTGCTTTGGGATGGGGGTAAGGGGACCAGGGCTCTCCTCCTTCTGCTAATCACCAGTTGTGCGGCCACAGGCAAATCTTGCCATCTGCTTGTGTTCCCTTCCTGCTTTCCTTTCATTTAGAGCATGAACTGTTTGCAGCAGAGGCTGCAAAGATTGCAGGAACCGGTGCTTGAGCCCTTTATTCAGCCTCTGATTTCCAAATACAGCAAAAGCAGGCACCCAAAGGGAAAGCATTTAATTACCCTGGTACTAGCTGGTTTCAGTCTGAAGTGGGTGCTTGGAGGCTTATCCATGTAATCCCTGACCCTTTGCTGATGCCACCCCCATACAGACTCCGTGAAACCCATGGATGCTCACCACCACGGGATGTGTTGCATGGTGCAGCTGGACTTGCATTTTTGGTGAATAAAAGTCAGGAATTTGAGCAATGATGCTTCAACCTGCACTTGAGAGCATCCTGAGGACAGGCCCCGGAATGACAGCAGTGTTGTCCTCTCAGGCCTGTGATGGATGGAGCTGGGAAGCTGCCAAACGTGGTCCTGAGGTTTGACTGCCTGTGCAAGCTGGGGAGATTTAGCAGGATCAGCAGCAGGCCTACCCTGGCAGACAGAGGAGAGGTAAGGGTAGGAAAAGTCCTGCCAGGTGGCAAGGTCAGGACTTGCAAACTGCTTTGCTGGAGATGAGAACCCCTGGGCGGGCAAGTCCCTGCCCAACCTTAAAACACACTGTCCCAAACAAGGGGAAAAAAAGGGATTTTCTTCCACCGTGGCAGCCAGGGGAATGACCTTTTGCCTTGGATGAGGTTAGTGTCATCCAGAAGGCCAGAGCTCAGGGCTGGTGCTGGGGGCAAGTGTGGGCTGGAGAAACAACAGGTATCATCTCAGCTCTTGGGGCTACTTTGGCTTCCCCTGATTTTTTGTCAAAACTAGCACACTTGTACTTTGTTACAAGCTCTCCCTCTTTATCAGACCACTGAAAATAATTTCTCCTATGCCTCTTCCAGGGAGATTTATAAAGATAATATTACTTGTGAGTAATCAGGAATAGGAATTAAGTTTGAATAAATGAACTATCTGCAATTATTCTCCCTCCACTCACACGAAGCCTGAATACTAATCTGAACATTGTTCTTCCTAATAATGAAAAGCAAAATGTTTTTAGTGAGGTGCCTTAATCCAGATCCAGTAGCTAAGGCCTGCACTTGGCTGTGCAGAGATCATTACTTTAGGTCTGCTGAGAGGGCCGTTTTGCATATCAGTATTTTTGGGATGGATTCAAAGTGCCCAGGAAGACACACTAATAGGAGAAAAGCAAAGGAGCAGTGAAGCAGTGAAGGCAGCTCTGGAGAAGCGATTTTGGAACTTCTGAGGAAAGAGAAAATGCATTGATAAATTAAGATTTAACATAATGAATGAATGACCGTGTTTTCTTCAGGAAAAAAATGGTAATTTTAGCTCTAAATCTATCAAATTGAATAGATTGTTCTTTCCACCAGTACATGTGACCCTACTCAGCTTCACTTTGTCCTTTGATCGGTTAAACTCAGAAGATAAAAAGCTAAGTTAAACCACTGGATTAAGAAACAGAGACTTCAGGACTCATTCAGTAAAAAAGCTCAGCACAAGTTTAACTGTGGCATTTACCCCTTGTTCTTATGTGAGCAGATCCTTGAAATGAGATGCTCCCTCCCCTTTTGGTACCCCACCCTTTCAGATCAAGCGGAGCCTCATGGGGATGTATTTCAAAATTGGTGGTTACTGAAGGGGGTTGTTCAGTTGATGGATATAATTAATATGATATGTGAAGCAACACATATCAATAGCACACAGAAGGTGCACCCCTGATGATCTGAAGTCAGACCATTAAAGTCTTTTGGAGTTGGAGTAGCCTAACTTTGAAGGTGAGCTGCACCGGGAGCCTGACACTGCACAGGGACCACAGCTCCTAACCACAGAGCTGCCCGTGTCAGCACTGCTGCATGCCCAGGGTTTGCAGCACAAAAGGCAGCTGGGGTGGCAGAATCCATACCATGGATTGCTGATGCACCAGGAAAATATTTTTACCACCTCTTAGACTTGCAAAAGGATCTGAAACCCCAGCATTGTTAAGGCCCTGGCCCGGGCAGCCCTGCCAGGTCATGGTAATTACTATGACCCCCTGAAATAGGACTGTTACTCTCTTACAGGTATAGACCAGGACACCTGCAGCAGTAGGAAAGTAATTGTAGCTTTCTTCTTTGACAGGCAGCTAGAATTAACTCTGCTGCAGCAGCAACAGCAGTGATCTGAATATGTATACAAAATAATCCATTCCATCAGATAAATGATTAGAGCAAAGGCCACCATGTTTTTCACTTTCTAAAATGCAACTAAGAGCCACCTAGCAGAGAGACCAGTTTTATGTTTTATTAATTGCCACCTCTTGATTATTTTATTTCTAATTTCTTTCTCAGATAGTCCATAGAAGTGTCCTTTGATGCACTGAGGGTTTTTTGTGGTTTCTTTGTGAACATTTCCAGGCAGCTGCTGAAAAACAAGTATACTGAATAGACTGAACAAAAGGGTCAGTCTAACATGAAGAACAATAGAGCAGAGAATCAAAAAGAATCAGAAATCCAGGGAAATTTTAGTCCATGTGCCATAACAAGGGTTTCTGATAAAACCATTCTCTTCAGGATTAACACAGGGAATTCAAACAAAAACCCTTCACAAATCCAACAGTAACTAGTGTGAGTTTTCTGTTTGGAAAGGGAGGATGTAACTCACATGCAAAAAGTTTTGTTGGGAAGCATCAATAGCACTTGTGAGTATCAGGTTAACAGATCGGTCTTATGTCTGAGTAATCAGTGTTTTGGGGCTCAAACCTCTCAGATACCATCAGTATTACTCACTGGGAGCAGACACAGGAACATAGTCCCAAGATCTGTGAGAAATCCCTGAGAAGTGTCCTCAGCAGGGGTTGTGATGCAAAAACAGGGGTAGAAAAGCCCAAGAGCTTTTTTCCCTGATGTATAAATTCAGCATCTCCCAGCCCTTTCTGGGACTGGACATCGTGAGCAGCCAGCTCAGGGATGGGCTCTACAGTAACCCTGGGATGATCCCATAGGGCACCCTGCCTGTAGGAGCATGTCCTAAGCCATCTCAGCATCTGCCTCCTGTAACTGGCTGCAAACTGGAAGTAAGCCTGAAAATTAATTTCTCAGATTTTTGTAAGGGTGGGGACAATAAATCTCTTTTGGATCCAGGTGGTGCATTGGAAGATGCTACTGTCACCTCCCAGAAGGAGGTTTACCCTCCTATTTTCCTTTTTCAGAGTCGTTTTCAGCCCCGTCATTTCTTTTGCCCCCTTTTGCCCTACTTTTCAAGATTTCTGATCACTAAGCAAGGTAGAAAGCATGACAAGAGACCAGGTTTTGAAAAATAATCTTGATCCAGAAATGTCTTGGGTAAAGTCTGAAGCTCTCAGGTGGCATCTCCACCACTCAGTGCAGCGAAACACTGCTTTTGTGACACACATGGGATTACTGGTACTGCACATCAGCCCCATCAGTCCTCTGTGCACCAGCTATCCATTGCAGTGGTACTGCTCAGCTATTCACATCCAATTTGATTTATAACTCTCTGAAGTCAAGGGAAAGACCTGCCTTTGATTTCAGTGATTTTTAGGATAAGCTCTTAATTTCACGCTTTGTCCAAGAAGCAGATAAAATGGATTTGAGAAAGTCTTTTTTCCTTGGAAAATTAATCTTCTTTAAACTACTTTAAGACACAGAATTATTTCTAAAATATCCCATAATAAAAATAACCAGTATACTTGAAATAAATAGATTTTACAGTAATCAAATTCTTCAGCCTGGCTTTTTATCCTGTTTATTGCCCTGTGAACACCTCCATCATAACCAGCAGCACTTACAAATACAGAAATAAGTCACTGTCAGTGAGCTCAGAGGAGCTGAAAGATTTGCTGTAATCATACAACTAGTGCTTAGCGTCTCCTGAATATCGCTGGACCTTCCACGTGTTTATCTGATTCAATTACAAGCTGCACCGAGGAACTGAAAATATATTCCAAACGCATTCAGGAGAGAGTGCCAAAATGCAACAGCTCCTGCTGAAATGTTCCCCAGTCTGCAGTCTCAATTATCCCAACTGGGAGATGGGGGGAGCTGGGGTACGGAGGGCTCCACTGAGGTGGGATGAATCCCATACATCTGCCAGGTATCCCGAGGTATTTGAATAAAGTTATTTAATTTTTTAAAAAATAAATAAGTCTGTGTTGCAAAACTGAATTTGCTAGCATGGGTTGCATCATAGGAGTCGGAATCTGTGTTTTTTTTAAATTCCCAAGGGAGAACATGGGACTGAGCTGTCAAAGTAGCCATCCTGGCACCTGGGGAAGGACACACGTTTGGTTTTTTATTGTTTTGTTGGGGTTTTTTAACTGAACTCATTTTCATTGTGAAATAGAAGTAAATTTCTAGGGAAACAAATTTTAAATCAATGTGACTTGTCAACTAGGCCAAAATTAGTAAGTTCACTGATTCTATATCACAAATATTAACGATTTTCCATCCTCTCTTAGGTTCAGGGTGGGAAACCACTTGGAAATCCTAAAAGCTGCTTGGGGAAATAGGAAATCTGTTTTCCGTTCCGCTCTGCTTGGGATACAAGCTTTACACTGCGACTGAGGTTTGTATGGTGAGAATAACAGCGCAGAGTGTAATAGCTTATAGAGAGCAGGTTTGGCTTTTACTGGAGGTGTGAACACTGAAACTCTGTAGCTTTTCCATGTTTTTGACTCATCATGACTCAGAGTTACGGCTTTGGACATGGTTGATGCAGCATATGCCTGCTTCTGCCTCGACACTGCCCCACTACCCTACCTCTACAAAGCAAAGGTTGCCTTCTTCACTGTAAAGCTCATCTGCTTTTCACTTCTTCTCCCTGAAAATATTGATTAAACTTTTTTTCCCCTCCACCCTTCATTTTTTGTTTAATTTACCTTTTATTTAATGTATCTATTTTATTACATCCATTCAGGAAACAGGAGTAATGCCATATGAAAGGTATACTAATGAACAGCTGGAATTCATTAAGCGAACAGGAATCGGCTGAGCAAACATGTTGGTGAACAACCCAGAGATTGAAGCATGTTTGCAGAAAAGTTCTATTGAGCAGTTACGAACAAACAAATCAGTAAAAATCTAAAACCAGATCTCACATCTTAACGAGGGAAAGAAAAGCCTTCAGCCCATCAATAAGCCATTAACCACAATGACATGCAATTGTTGGGTCTCAGCTAGTTATCTCTCTGCTGTTGACATCTCTCTGCAGATGGGAGGTGGATATCTTACCTGTATGGGGCTGAATGGTCACCACCGACCTCCTGAGACCCTTGACCAAGGTCCTGGCATTGCTCTGCAGAGGAGATGACAAAGCCACCCCGTGTGAAGATGTCCCCTGCTGACCCTCCCAGGGGGCAACACATGCATTTCTTACTGCAATGAAGTGATTTCATTCTATGTACAAACATTTATCAGGTTGAACAGGGCTCTGAGCAGCCTCATCGAGTTGAAGATGTCCCTGCTCATTCCAGGGGGGTTGGAGTAGATGAGCTTTAAATGTCCCTTCACACCCACACTATTCTATGATACTATGATTCTGTGACCTCATGAAGTTTGAAAATCACATAAAACATTTGAATCACAACATTTCTTTATGTTGAATTCCTTTCTCCCTCACAATAAGAAGCAAAATTTGTTGGAAATTTTGTGTGTGTGGGAATTTTCCTGCGTGGGAGAATCCAGCTCCTGGCCAAGACCAGGAGCATGCAGACAGTTACTGTGCGATTGTCAGGGGCTTCAACACTTTCATAACAAGAACTGTATTAATCCCTGAAGGTGATTGATTTCAGGAAAAGATTCAAGATACTGCTGATGTGAATCCACCCATTGAAACAAGGATTTTTTTGCAGTTAATATAACATATAACTTTTTTTTTCAGTTAATAACATGATCCAAAACAGCACAAGTCTTGGCTCAGTATCCTGTGCAACACAGCTATAATAAAACCCTGTCCTGGCCAGGGTAAAAGACTGGCTGCACTAACGAGGTAAGGTTCTGTACTCTCTAGGGCAA
This sequence comes from Porphyrio hochstetteri, assembly GCA_020800305.1. Classification (NCBI taxonomy): domain Eukaryota; kingdom Metazoa; phylum Chordata; class Aves; order Gruiformes; family Rallidae; genus Porphyrio; species Porphyrio hochstetteri. The sequence continues at coordinate 9,281,784 of CM036920.1, forward strand.
CAGAGAAATTACATTTAATTACAAGAATAGAGCATCTCTCCTCATTGAATACAGTGCATCACAGATGAGAATGATTCACTTTGCTCATGACTGCACTGAATACAGAGCAGAGAAGCTTTGGCTGTTATCGCACAACAGAGGAGAGAAAAGCTCACTCATCCTAAGGCAGAGGTGCAGGTTACATGACTTATCTGCACATGAAATAGTTTGCAAAGAGATCAGCCTAAGAAAGGATGTGAAAGAGGTCTTAAATCTCTTTCCAGGAAGCCCAGTGATGCTCACTGACTGAGACAAAAATTTATGAGATATGCTTTATAATAACTTCTGGGTTTTATCCTTTTATTAGCAGTTTTCTGAGACGCAGCTCAGAAATGTCACTGCAACTCCTCAAGACATATAGCAGTGAATGATGCTTAGTTTGCAGTGCCTGGAGGCAGCAGGCTCTGTGCTCTAATGGGTCCATCACTACTCATAAGCCAGAGGAAGGTGGATTTATCCCAGCCCTGCCAGGGGACTGTGTCACCCCAGGCACATCCCGCATCTGCACTCTCTATGCTCTGACTTTTACCCCAAATCAATGCACCCTGTATCTGAGGGAGCCTGGGGTGTGGGGGGGTGCACCTTAGGGGCCCATGGCACTGCATTAGGAATAAATCCTCATTGCCCATTCATCAGTGTTACATGGGGAGTACTTCATGCCAGGAGTATTAATCTGCTGAATTGTAGCATGCCGGTGTTGTAGAAAGGTAAGAAAATGGAACTGACAGCTGCTCTGCTCTTGGCAAGGCAATGAGGCTGCCTTAATTAGAGCTAATTGTAGCTTTCCATCACATTAAATTGTAATGCAGAATGTTTCAGGTTAGTCCGTGGGTGAGTTGCATCGTCGGTCCCCCTACTTCTCCCCAAAACATGAGATGACATTTGTTTTTCCTCCTGTACGAAAGCAGCAATGGCTACTCACAGAAAGCAGGACTCTGCTCTGTGACTAGGGATCACCCACACCCTGTCCCAGGGGACAGGTCCCTGCCAGCAGCGCTCAGGCTGGGAATGTGGCTCTATTTGGGTTGTAGTCCGCAATGAGCACTTGGTCCTTGGCATCTCTTTGGGGCTGTTACTCAGCTGAAGGTGTCCAAGATCCTGCCCAGGAAATGAAGGAGTGGGGCAAATGCTGCATTACAGACTGGATCTTCTGTATATCCATGGTAAATACCTGCTTTTCATCAAGAATTTGGGCACTAGTTGAAACTCTTCAATGTCAAAAACCTTAAAGACTTTTTCAGGCCAGAAACAGAGTGCTTTCCCTGGGTTTCTCCATCTGAGCAGTGCAGAACAAAAAGGTTGAATCACCCCCCTCTCCTCACCAAAATCTTCCTGTGAAGAAGCTCAAGGGACCCCTCTGCCAGACACCCCTTGGGACTTTCTACTCACAGCCCATCTCCAGCTCTTTTTGACTAACACCCGTATGCCTTATGGTGAGACCTGAATATGCAAAGCCATAGGAGATCGAAGCATTGCTATTTATAAGACAGTATCTTTTCCAGGCGTGCAGGCAATGTAATTTAAGACCAGACAAACATCTATCTATTAGCAATCGCTGTTTGCAGTCAGGCAGATCTTCTCTGGCTTGGTCTGTGCTCCACTTTATGCCCATGGCAGATACTTTCTCCTCTCTGCACTTCTGTATCAGTGCTCGCCGCCGTGAGACAGGAACCCAGCCTACTGACGAGCGTCACTAAGATCGGTCGTAGACTTCACTTCCTGGCCACTCGAATGGACAGCTTTGTCTTCATCCCACGCATTTGATCCGTGGCCAACAGTGAAATGTCAAAGCAGAGAGACGTTATTTAACAAAGGAGGAGGTAGGCTCAGCACAGAGGCATCTCACCGCAATGCCTCATTTGATCCCTGATGGCTGAGCAAGAATAGGATTTTAAAATGCACAGGCAGTCCATTGGAGGCCTTCAACTTCAGTGACATTGGTGAGCATTGCCAGCAGCTTTGCTCTTATGCTGTTGCCAAGAAGAAAACAAAGTCAACCCCCGATTGTCACATTGACCCCATTTGACCCAGCCTGGAAGTTATTAACCTGAGACATCCTGAACGGGGGTCACTGCCACTGCCAAAAACATTTCACAGGACTGAATTACAATCAAAGGCCAATATCTTCATACCAAGATGTCCAAATAAAACACTTTGCTTTGCATATCGGTCCTCCCGCTATAAATAGCCTCTCTCAGAGGCCAGTGTGAACAGAAGAACTCCAGCCCAGTGCCCTTCTCTGCCAAAAACTCAACTGATTTTGCAAGTTGCTTATGCCAATCTGTAGCAGTTGCCTGCCCCATGGGAGTGTTCCTGGTGATGTCTGTCACCTCTTACCTAGGACTGCTCTGAAATTGCTGCTACTGTGCCTACAAGTTAGTGTAGTACAGCCTCTGTTGGAAGCATAGTGCTGAAATGCATGTGATGATGGATGGGAGCTGCACTGGCCAAGCTGGGAAGGGCACTGGGAATGCCACTGTCATGGACCTGATGCATTGCCTGCCTTTCTTACAAAGGTGTCCCCATTAGACATCCTAAAGAGAAGTGGCAGCTAGCCCCTGAACCATTGCCACTCTGCTGACAGCCTCCGAGGCCGCGGTGGGGAGGTGCAGGGAGATCCTGAGATTTATTCCCAGGTCTGTTGCTGTCACACTGTGCAGATGGAGAGAAATCATTTAACCTTTCTGTGCCTTCGCTCTCCCGTCATAAAACCATTACCCTTATACTGATGTGGTAGGAGTGGTCTCAGGTGTCATGATGTGACCAAGAAAAAGTGTGCTTGGATGCTAAAAATACTCATGGTATATGTCAATGTCAGGCGCTCCCGCAGATCGATGTTACTGGCTGCCCTTCCTCCTATTTTTTCTCCAGATGCAAGAAGGAAACTGATGCTTTTGGCCACTGCTAGCTGCAGGTACAGGGCACCAAGCTGGGATTCTCAGTCTGGTGGCCAGCATGGAAAAAAGGTCTGTGTGGCTGTTCCTGGTGCTGGGTCCACCCAAGCAGACTCTTCCAGCTGAATGGCCAGAGACCTCTTCCCATCCAGGTCTAACACTACCAGTGATGTTGCATCTGCTTAAAAATGAGAACTGAATCAATATGAAAAGAAAATAGACTCCACAATGACACCAGACCAGCTGAAATCACCACTACCTGATGCCACGGGCATGTAGATTCCTGTCTGATGCATTCACGGCACAATGAATGACAGGGCACCGGAGCCATATGAGTTGCCCATGTGAGTGCTCATACCTTGGCAGGTGAGAAAGAATGAAAGCATTAAATTAAATGCCAGGGAAAGAGATTCAAGTCTGAATTCCTCTGCATTGGATACGAATCAGAAGCATGTACATCTCATGTTCTTGTATCAGTGCATGAGACATCTCACACTCTGCCCAGGCTGACCTGAGCTTTCTGTGCCCATCTCTGCTCCTGAATGGCCTGAATAGTTTTTTCTCTGTTTCCTTCAACTACAAGTTTGGAAAAGCAAAGACTTTCTGCTTGGGGTTTGTGGTAACTCAGGAGTAACCTGAGGGCAGAAAAAGTTTTGGCATTGAATCTGGTATAAAGTACATTCTGTAATTTTTGATTTAATTATCAAACTGCCTCAGCTCTGGTTCCCTCACACAGATGAGTGATTTTTGCTCCCACCTTTAAATCACCGGTCCTGGCGCTTGGAAAACTGCCTGGCTGGGTATTCTTCACATGTTAAGAGCAAAAATCTATGACTTCATAAAATAGCCTCAATTTAAGAAATGAGGAATAATTCTCAGAGGAATGGAGGGGACAGGTTTAGTTTATTGATGTCTCGGCCAACTCTTCCTCACTGCTTCTGCAACAGCCACCAGGGAATCAAAATTCACCGATAGCTTCAGCCCTGTCAGCCCTGGTGCAGGAAATAAGTGTGAAGCCTGAGCAGCGATAGCCAGGGAGTGTTTAATAGGAGATTACAAGGGGAGCTGGGAGCCATCCACAAGCAGCAACCCTGCGGAGCTCAGCAGCCGGAGCTGCCCAGCGAGGGGAGGGAGAGGTGGGCTGCCCTGCAAAACCCTCCGGGCAAAGGCAGCCTGAGCTCCTTAGTGCTGGGGAAAGGTCTGGGAGGACAACCCGAAATGTCAGCATATTGATTGTGCTAGGGTGACTGACACATGTCAATGTGCTGCCAGAATCTGTGGGGTTGAGCTGAGCTGGCCAGGACGTGTGTCCTCAGACCAAAGGGCTTGTCCAGACTAATCCCTTGCATTTTTCTCCAGTGAAAAACTACTTCAATCTGTTTTCAGTTTCCTTTTCCAAGAGAAAAATCTGAGGCAAAAGGTGGGTTTCAGTCTGACATTTTTATGGAGGCAGAAAATGTTAGCATGTTAGAGCCTCAAACCTAGAACATGCTGAAAGAGTTCTAGGGATGTAGAAGTGGGGCATCTCACCCACAGGGAGAGACAAGACCTGCAGCTGCTCCTGCCGGGCATAGGGCAGGGGACCGTGGTGCCCCACAGCCAAAGGATTCCACCAGCAAATACCGTTTTAAAGCTGAAAACTAGAGATCGAAAAAAAAACCCCTCTGGGAAGAAACCCACCCTCCATCATTTTTACTCCCTTGTCCATAGCCTGTCTCACTCTCATGAGTTTTAACTTTTTAAAGATTATTCTGAGAACATGCATGCATCTCTCTCTGGAAAACAGCAATTATTATGTGCTACGGGGTTCTACCCATCATTACTTCCGTATAAGCAGGCATGGTAAAGCTATTTCATTCAGCCTAGCAAATTAAATGAGTCCAGTTTCTGGAATGCAGAACAGCGGCGTGATGAATGACATACCAGGTGAACCCTACCAAGGGATTAAAGCAAACTTCCAAGTAATTTACAAAAAGGTAGAGCACCATTTATTTGCTCGGCACCATATAATTACAAGTAATCTAAAAACTGGAAAGGAAATGAAAGTGAAAAATCAAAACTCTCTTTTGTCCTGGAAACAAAACAACAAGGAGAAATATTTTCCTTCTCAGCTCATTTTGGTCTCCGTACAAATACACATGGTGTGATAAAGCTATCTGAACACTCATGCAGTGCCAGCCATTTCTCCCTGAGTCAGGCTGTTTTGATTTGGGTCTGTCACTGGATTGGATTTTTAAGAGATTGTAAAGGCAGGAACAATGTTCATTGCATAATATTACTCTAAATAAGTTTTGAGGAAAATGGACAGAATAAGCCAAGCCACCTTTTATGTTACGCAGTGTGAACCTCGGGTGATGCACCCAGACCTGAGTGCTCAGTCCCCTGCCCTCAGACAGGAGTGGTGAGAATGGCTGCAACCCTCTCCCCAAAAGGTGATGTGCAGAAAGGGCTTCCATGGCATTACAACACAGACCTAAAGCCCTGCAGGATTAGCTGGTGCTAATCACACTAAACCCAGGGTTTAAAGAGGATTCGTGCTCTAAGTCCTGCCCAAGAGGTTATTCAGCAAAACAAAGCTGCTTTTTGTGCCAAGGGAAGGTGGATACAAGGGGAGATGGATATGCTATTTATGACCACAGTGAACTCCAATTTCCATTTAACAAAGGCTTAGCTCAAACCCAAGATTCAAATCTTTCAGGATTTCCAAATTCAGATTTCAGAACAGGGTCTCAAATGTCTAAAGCTTGACAGCTCATAGGTAAAGTTTAATGATGGATCTATGTGGTGGCTCAGTGCAGTTACAGTCAGTTTTATGGGGACCACTTGGTTATTCTGCAGGCAAAGCTGACCTGGTTCATTGCGATCAGGCCTTGTGGCATCATGCCTCGTTAGCCCTGATGGCAGAAGACATCATGTCTCCCCAGTAAGTGGCTGCAAACATGCTCACCCATCTCTCCATGCCAGTCTGAATTAGTATCACTTTAATTTTTTAATCAAAAGGTTTTGACCAGTGTTTTGCCAAATTCTGTGTACCTGCATGAAATGAACTTGTAATATATATAACAGAAATTAGGACTACCAGATCTGTTTCCCACCAGCCCTGGCTGATTGGCATAGGCCGCGTTACCCTCCATTAACTCTTCATTAGAGATCATCAGCAGTTCTGCTACTTTGACAGGTTCAGCATGAGGCTGATTAACCTGTATTTATCCAGGTCGTCTCATTTCTCCTTTGCAAATATTACCTGGTGTGAGCAGCCTGTGGAGGCCCCAGCAGCCCAGGGCGAGCTGCCCACTTCTCGTTCCTTTCTTCTCATCCAGAAAGCTCTCAGTTCCCCTCAGAACCAGGCTTTAGACATAAATGTTTTCTCACTCTGTTGTGAAATCACAGCTTTCACACTATTTAGTAAATTATTCTTAAGCAGCTCCCAATTACCATTCACACACCACTATTTAAATTCCAATTAGCTTGTAATTATTTTTGGCTTTGTGCAATTGGCCACTTGAAAGCACCACACACTCACACCTGCATATATATATATACACTTACATTTTATTGCATTAAATTGCATTATCGGTTGGAGATTACTATATTAGAGGCTTTGAAAACCCTCTTGGGCTGCCTGGCTGGCGTGTCAGTGCATAGAGAGCTGCTCTTCACTTTTTCCACTTATTTTTGTAGTTCAGCACAGACGTTTCGTTAATCACATCCCTGCACACACCCTCCCGGCTCCCCTGCATCATCTGGGCTGTGAGTTAAACACCACAGAGGCCTGGCTGCATTTTGTGAATGCCAGGGGGCTGTTGTGTTCCAAAATGACACCCCATCAGAAAGCCAGGAGGAAACTTAGTTTAATATTTAATGTTTCCATAGGAATCATCTGTGTGTGGCTCTGCCACGTGGTGCAGACGTTGTCATGGCACAGAGCTCCAGCCTCGAGTGGGAGGGGAGAGCAAACACATATCACTCTCACTGAGTTCAATGCAGTGGAAAAATCCGTATAAAACATGCCATTTCGTTTAAAGACTTGGTATCAAATAACTTCAGCGTTATATGCAGTGTGCTTGAAAGCTAGAAAGAAATGTAGAAGATAAGGCTTTGTTTTAAAAGGAGAAAGGATGAGCGTGCCTGTGGACCCTGGCTGAGCCATGCCTAACCACTCTTTATGCAAGCAGAGCTGTGACTGTGACCTGACCACGCAGGGAAACACGTTTGCGGAGCACGGAGGCTTCAGCATCCCAGCACGCCGCAGCTAACCCACATCCCCAGTTCAGTAGAGGGTGACTAATATTGGCTACCTGGAGCAACAGCCCATGGATGTGTGTGTGTCTCTGGGTGTCCTTCCCAAGCCATAAACACTCCCAGACAGGAAACACTCTTCTTCATGCCCCACAAAGTCAGCAACCGCCTAAAAACCCAGGCTCTTTGCTGATTAACGGATCAGAATGAAGCTCCCTGCACACCAGACCAACTTTGGCACACCAAGGCGGCAAAGAAAACCACACCTTTCCCAGCTGACCATTTATGTCCCTTCAATTTACCATAAGTGTGTCCACTTTGTGGCTGAGCATGGTTTAATCTCCTATCGCACTGGTGGCAGGGAGCAGGCAGACAGGCTCAGCCTGCCCTGAACTCGCTGCTCTGTTGCACACACAGTTTCTTACGAATGTGCTGTGAGCTTTAGCAGGGTGCAGAACTGCTTTGGAATTTTTTTTTTCCCCTTGGTCCCTGCTTGGACAAAAGCCAAGCTTTATAAATCAACTGTGTAAACAGAAATATCCTTCTTCCTTGAATGTGGTTATTATTTTGAAAAAGGAGGCTGTGATTTTAAGGAGCAGAAATGCCATTTAATCTGGAGACACTGGCTCTGATGCCAGGCACTGGTTACCATAAGTTTTTTCTGTCCCAAGTTTCAGAGTAAAAATAAAAATCTTTCTTACAGACTGTTTTTGGGCAGTTTTTGATGAGCTAAGATAATTTTTAGAGCCCCAAACACTCTTTCTATTACATTACATGTATAATCTATTTTTATACCCGTGCAAGTGAGCTCTCAGCAGCAGCCCAACACCCCCGGTGAAACCAGAGCTCTGCCCGCTTGCACTCTCATTATACAAGTTTTTTGCCTGAGTCTAAAAATAGGTGATGAAGAATGGGAAAAGAGACGTGCCATCCCTGGGAGGGCAGAGGGGAGCTCTCCCCAAACCCCACACGGTCAGCAGCAGAGCCAGGAACCTAACTCCAGTCTCCTGGGTCCATCTCTCTGCTTTAAGTGCCTTTGTGCTTTTGTTTGCACTGGTTACAAGGACATACTTGATGCAAAGCAGCTCCCCTGCCTCAGCAAGGCTAATAGATATTATTTACTAATTGTGCTCTAATTATAAATATTTGCTGGATGACAAAGGAAGGAAAGAAACTCTCTGAAACATACACAGGGTGCCCAGGACACACTAACTGATCTGCTTGTGGGAGACAGATAGACCCAAATCCTGAAAAGGCATCGATGTCACACATGTGGTGCTTCCACCGACCATGACACAAATGCATCAATGCAAAACATTTGCTGCTGGAGTCCAGGTGATCTGTGGGACCAAGTAAATGCATGCAGCAACCCCAATTTTGGAGGCATCTGTGAAGGACACACAGAGGAACCTCTCCCTCCCATGAAAGGTGTCGACCAACACCAAGAGGAGAGCGGGGAGATGGAGCAGGATACCTGGGAAGCATGATGAATGAGAAAAGATATCACAAGTTTGGGGTTTAATGCAGATCAAAGAAGATGATAGGGAAGGCTTTCAGTTGGCATTCGTGAGGCAAAGTAATTTCTTTTCTTAGAGTCTGTTTGAGGTCCCTCCAAAAAAGAGCAGGAGTAAGGCGTTTCTTTTCCTGGCCACTTTGGAAACGCTGCAGCTGCATTTCACCCCTTGCTGCACGGGGCTCCGTGTGCCCATTTCCAGGTGGCTTCTGCCCAGTGCAGTCGGCTCCTGCCCATCCATGCAGGGCTGGGACAGCATAAACCATCTTTATATCCTGCTGTGGCAGGAGGAAACAGGGATAGGGACAGGGACAGGGGGGTCTGGGAGGGCTGGAGGAGTCCAGCACTGGAGTGTGACTCATGGAGAGCTGGATGCTGCTTGGGTTCATGGCGGGACAGCAGCAACACTCTACATTTTCCCTCACTGCTCCTTGCTAATGGAGCCTCCCAGCACAGCACCAGTGACACAAGTAAATTGTCCTTGCCCCTTAATATGGGGTCAGCTCTTGCTCCCCAATAGCCCCTATTCCTCCTCCTCATCCCCCTGGTTGTAGAATCTTGCATTAAGAAGAAAAATCATGCTGCAGTCTGTTTTAATCACCTGCTAGTGTCATTTAACCCCAATGATATAAAAACATTCACAATGTTAAGTCATCTGCAAAAAATTTGAGTTTTCCCATATATAAACCTACAGCTTACAGGTTTGTGTTTTTCTTATCTAATTCTGTGAAGATGTGCAAAACCCCTTTTCCACCATGAAAGCCATCTCCTGCCTCTGATCCAGGGCTCCAAGCTACAGGGGACGGGTGACTGCTAGGCAGTGTACAGCAGTGTGGAACATGTCAGAGCTGGGGCACCCCCAGCATCTCTGGGGACCTTTCTGAGGACCTGTTCCCTGCCCGGCTGGGTCAGGGAGGAACAGGGAGGTTTTGAAGGGGTTTTGAAAATGCAGAGAAGTTCCCAAGGTGCTCTCACATCTCATCACTCTATATAATGCAGAGACCTAAAATAAATAAATAATAAGGTATGACTGTGCCAGTGCGTGCCCCCATAGACAGGTAAGGTGTCGAAGTGCTGGGGTCTGGTGCAGGGCAGGTAACAGAGCAGGAGGACTGTGGGGAGGAATATTTAAAGCACAGAGTTGTGACCTGAAGTAGGGAAGGGCACTGGGAGAGAACAAAACACACCTTTCCCCTCCTGATGTTCTCAAGGCAGTCAAAGCACTGCTTTTCTTCTTCAGTCTCAGTGCAGGGATGATGCTGGAGTTTTCACTATGTAGGGTACCCGTCCCTTTTTATCTCCCTTTTGTACAATTTGTGGGAAGCAGCTGCAAAACAGAAAAAAAAAAAAAGAAAGAAAAAATCCAAACTAAAAAAATCCCCAATTTCAGAGCCCAAGCTTGGTTTTACACAGAGCCACCTTTTTTACAAAGGCTGGAAATGACCAAGTGTGCAATTTCACCTAAGAAAGTATGGGCAGTAAAATTGGATAGCACTGGCACAGTGCTGCTCTGCCCTGGGACCGGGGAGGTGGGTGATGTTCAGCAGTCTCTGAACCCCTGCGTCTGCTCCTCGCTGTCCCAAGTGACTTTGTCTCAGCAGTCTCTTGGACAAGAGCAGTCTGTGCTACATCCCAGTTGAGCTCCTGGCTAAGGGGTGACCCTGCCAGCACACAGCACTGTGCCATGCTCTGCTTGGTTCTGCAGCCACCAGCCTTCCCAAGGGACTCGCACATGGCCAGGACCACCGTCTGCTCCTCAGCAGCTAGGGAGCCTGGTCAGGACAGCTTCTCTGAAGATGCCTCAGCTCAGCCTCCTTCAAAGACAGTCTCCCTTGCAGCCCATCCCACACAGTGCCTGGTGGCATCTTGGCTGTGATTGCTGCAGCCAGAGGTGTCGGGAACTCCCTCCCTGTTAGGTGAAACAGCGGTGACTTGCTGTTCAGCCTTTTCTGGCCATCCTGTAAAAGTTAGTGCAAAACTCAACACCAGCAAGGAGGTGACGGGAGAAGTCTGTTTGCAAACACACACTGAGGAAGGGGTTTGTTTTTCAGCAGGGAGGTGCATGGCACAATGGGGGTGACACCTTCCCTCAGCACTGGCCTGTCCCCAGGCACCTGGTCACACAAATAAATACACCTTCCCCCAAAGTCACTGCAGGGGCTGTTTCCATTGCTGTGCCCCTTCAAGAAGATTTCACTACCTTTACAGCTCATGCACAAAAGCCAGAGCTTTTACTGGAGGTTTGGGGTTGGGTTTTTTTCCCCCCTCCTTTCTCCTGCCTAAAAGGATGCTGAAATCTCCCAAAGAAAAATTATTTCCATGTGATCTCAGCACTTTCTCTCTTGACTGGAACACTGGATGTGGTTTTGGGTCTGCATTTTTTTGATTTTTTTTTTTTTATTCACAAATTTTTTGCTCTTCATTTCCATCATGGTGAGAGGCACCGTGCAACCCCACAGCGGCTGCAAGCCCTGAGGAAACTATAGCAGGACAAAAGCACAGGAACCCAGCACAAGTTGATGCAAGCAGAGAAACAAGAAAAAAACCCTGCTTTTGCAAACAACCTAGCTGCTGGGTTTCATAAGGAGCCGGACTGACTTTCAGTGTTTCATTTGGACTCCAGCTAGGAAGCTGCAGCCACGACTGAGAACTGAAAAACCTGAATGAACGGCAGCTTTCATAATATGCATCCTGCTAAGCAACAGCAAAGAGAGTAAGAGACAGGGGGTCCTGAGTCACAAGGTAAGTTAAATGGATCTGAGTAAGTTGGGGAGGGGGGGATGCTATTGCTATGGGGAACGAATTGTTCCCACCCTGCAGAAGCAGGTGGCTCGGGTGAGTCACAGAAGAGGGGGTCGCTGCCTGCACTGCTTTGTCTCACCTTTTCTGCTTCACTGCAGCAGCCAAGTGCAAGGCCAGGTGATTGCTGAGCTGGTTTAATTTGTTCCTACTAACACTTCTGGTTTCCTTAACCACCCTTAGCACTCCAGAGCGATGCTTCCTTCTAGTCTGACTTTACTCTTAGCTGCAGCTGAGCAGTGGGATGGGGAGCGCTGCCCCATCCCTTGTGGCTCTGATCTGATGCTGGCTCCCACACGGCTGTGGGAGCCCAGGGCAGGAATGAGCCATTTCCTGGCATCCTCTGCAGACGTGGAAACTTCATGGCACTGTGCTTCTCCAGCCTCTCCAGCGAACTGCAGCTGTCTGAAATGTGCAGCTCATTCCTGAGCCACAAGCAGGGGTCTGCAGTGGTGCTGGGACAGCATCCATGTCCTGGTGCTCCTACACACCCAACACCCATGGGACGTGCTGCAGGGACACCTCTGCCTGCTTTATTTTGGCATGCAGAAAGCCGAGATCCTGGAGCGGCTGAGTCAGCAGTGGCAAGTTAACAGGAAAGCTGCCTCCTTACGGGAAGATGAAGGAGAGTTTCCTGCCATCCCCTTCTTCAGGATGATTTGCTCTATCAGAGAAGCTGCCCTGGCAATGGCTTTTTGTAGCTTGTGGGGGTGAATCACTGCCTGGGCTTGCTGTGGAGACAGAATGGCTTTCGAGGAGCTGCCCAGCCCAGAGCAGGGCCATTCCCAGGACACTGGTTGCATTCCTGGTGCTGAAGGTACAGGCAGGGAAGGGAAGGAGAGAGGGAAAGGTTGTTTGTTTAGGAACCAGCAAACATCCTTTTTCCTCCCAATGTATGCTGTGTGCTAACAGCCCCTGCTGCAGCCCAGGAAAGGCAGCACCATGCAAAGATGCAGTGCCCACGTGCATGGGACTGTTTCCATACGGGGGACTGACTGCCTCAACTCCATACAAGCCCCCAGGTCTCAGCATGTACAGGTAGTAGGAAGGGATGTTTGCTTGGGATCTTCATCTCTTCCCATGCCTGACAGGTAAAATCACAGCTGGAGGGGGCATGTGTAACTGCATGAACTGCTGCTGCTCAGGGGTACATGCCAGTAGGCTGAAGGTGTTTCACAGCTCCTGGGATGGAGGAATTAGGGCACTTCGTACACTCTGCAAACAGGCACATGCTTAAAAAGCACCAGAAAATAAAGAATAAATCAGATAATTAGAAATGGAGCTGCAGACTGAAATGCTCACCCAGGCCATTACAGACATGGATGCAGATAACAGGCCTGGACTCCTCCATGGCCAGATCCTGGCTTTGCCTCCATTCCTGCCCCACTCACAACTCCTCACAGTGCTGGACCCAGCCCAGCTGCCTCCCGCAGCACTCCCAAGCCCTCTTGTGCTTTGCCCCAGCGCGTTGTATAAACACTGCAGACAAGAGGGCGTTAACATTGGTCATCTGCAAACCACTACAGACAGTGGAAATTTTTATAACTGCTTTGCTTTTTGGGATCCAAATATTCTTGTCTGCGAGCCCTCAGATCACTTCATGGCTGCAGACAGGCTCCTGATGCGAAGCTCCAGCGAAGCTCCTCTGCAGCATTGTGTCAGAGAGGAGCTGCCCCACACTTGCCTCTGGCACCTCGGGCAGGGGAACCACTGAGCTGTCACAGCTTTATCTTTGAAAACTCACAAGCTCCTTCAGTGTTTTGGGCTTCTCTACAATAAGCTGCATGTGAGGAAATTTTAGATCCTCCTGGGGAAGAAAATAAAGGAAGTCCTGAGCAAATCATTTCCAAGAGGAAGCCCAGTGTCCAGACAAACCCGGCCTTAACGATGCTTCGTTTCCTGCTGCTGGCGATGCAAGGAGGTCTGAAGCAGTGAGGAGGTTGCAGCTTGAAAGAAGACAAAAGGTAAAAAAGCTGAAATGGAATATTTTCCATCTCTGGAACCACGCCGAGGTTCGAGGCTGACACATCCATGTGTTTTCCATCTCTGCGGCGCAAGAAAGGTTTTAGTCTTAACTGCCCTTTTGGGCTCTCAGTCCAGATTTGTCACTAATTAAAAGGGGCAGTGGCTGACGTTGTCCTGCGCTCTGTGAATTTAAAGCACAGAGAGTCATAGATTACTTTTCCAAGTGAAGCCCAAGGAATAACAGGAAGGAAAATGTTAGCAGAAATTTAAAGCGTGGCTCAGGGATCCAAGAGCGATTTCTGCCTTGTGAACTCTCAATAAAGCTCAGCACAGTTACTAGCAGGATTTATTCTTCCAGCAGCCCTGCGAGGTAAGGATATACTTCCACTGTACACAGTGAAAACGTGGGCCTGGGGAAGATTAAAGTAGATATGTACCTTTGACATGACCTATAGATCCCAGAGTCCAGTCATGGCTTGGCCTAGATTAGGGGTCAGGCTGCAAGCTCCACATTGTTAATTACAATGAAAACCTTTCAGTCCAGCCTCCAGGCTGATTAGCTTTGCCTTCTTGCTTTATTCTTGCTACGTGAAGAGCAAGTAAGCTATTTTTACAGACATTATGGGGATTCCTTATCATTTCTATTGCTCAGACGTGTTACTTTATATCAGAGTGTTAGAATTCTTCAGGTACACAGGATGATTAAAAAGCTTTGCATGAGCAAATGTGCCTCATACATAAGGTGTCTACCTTGAGCTAAAAGATTAAACTCAATCATGAACCAAAAAAAATCAATCAAGGTGCTCTCTCCAGCTGTAATAGTGTCAAGAAAATACATTTAAATAAGAAGGTGCACACAAGAAGAAAGAATCACATCATTTAACTCCTTGAACTGGAGCTAATGGTTTCTGCCTTCCCCTAGCAAAGGTCTGGAGCATCTCTAAAGCCCTGTGTGGGAAGAATTAGGTGCTTTTTTGGTTGTTGTTGCTGACAGGCAGCAGGAATGCCAGACGTCGCTGGAAAACCAACACTTTTGATGCAGGTTATTCATAGCAAGTAAAATATGTGTAAATAATAAGCTTGATGGATTATATTTAGGCCAGGGTACTTCCAATGTCAGTGCAAAGCAAAAATATGTTATTTAATCGTCTGTTCTGCCTTGGATTGAGCTTGTTAGGCAAGAGTATCCCTGGTTTGGGCATTGCATCCTCACCAGTTCTGCCAGGCAACAGCCATTGAAGTGTTTGGATTGCCAGCTCTGGTTAGGAAGGCAGACACACCCTTTCAAAGGGGCCTGAAGAACAGACATGTTTGAATTTAATGCAAGGAAATGGGTATTTTCAGTTGCTTTTTATTTTTGTTTTGGGCCAGACAGAAATACCTGAACAAATAAACCCTTCTGGTAATATTTTAATTTTGTCTTTCTACTCAAAAATTCAAAGGGAAGGAAAAGAAAAGGGACAGAAAAAGCAAACAGTCTTTTTAAACTTTAGCTAAAGTGTGGTTTCAGCCAAAGAAACCTTTCATTACATTTAAACAGCTCTCCAACAATAACATATTCTAATGTTATAACAAACACCAGTATCAGCCAGCCTCATCTCCAAAATTCTCTGAAATTAAATGCCTTTCATCAGGTAGAGATGTCTCATTCCATCATTCATTAATTTTCATTTTTTGCCAAAAAGTAGATCTGCCTACTCAGCACGTGCAGAATTTCTTCCTTAGTGTCAGATTAAATCCACACTTGGTTGCTGGGTTTTGTCCTGGTTCCACTTGCAGATGCCCGGGCCTGCACTGTGCTTTGGAGTGGGGAAGCTCAGAAGTGTTGTGGGAAGAGTCAGTAATTTAACTTGAAGTTAGCTATTGCAACCAAAGGGGCTGTGCATTCAGCCTCATGGTGAGCTCTCTGCTTCACGAGCCTTTTGCAAGAAGTATCAGAAGCATCAAAACAGTTCTCCCTTCTCTACACGTTGCCACAGGCTTTCCAACTGAAATGGTTCAAACTCATCAACTGGCAGTCAGCTCTTTCAAAGTGAACTAGAGCTAAAGCAGAACTAGAGAAGATGACCTGAAGAGGCAGTTTTGAGAGGAGGAGGGTTGAGACCAGCTTCATGTCCTTGAGTGAAACGTTTACAGACTGCAAAGTTTCTTAAGTCAGGACACCAGTTTTTCCTGCCAGCTGTTGGGATGCCTGTGTATCTGTCATCATCTGAACAGCAAAAACAAGATTTCAGGGTTTGAACCAGGTTGGGACTTGTGGGTTCCCAGCACAGAAGACAAAGGCAGTAATTTATACATCCAGTTTTAATCTGTTGCTCTCAGGATGCTCCTGTCCATCTCTACAGAGGTGTTATGAAGGATGACCAAGCAAGAACATACTCAGTTTTGCAGCTTGAGGGCATTCAGTGGAGTACTAATGCATCATTTCAGGCACTAACGAGCTTGTCGGATCATGGCTGGAAGGAGGATGGATGTCCCTCCTGTGAAGGGATCTGAATGATGTGCAGGAGAGGCAGCCTCTCAGCCTGTGCTCTAGTGAGTTGTGGCCATAGCAGAGCAAAGCCCAGCTGCTTGTTTGCTGTCTTCAAGAAGATAAACCTGTGCAACTGAAGTCAAATCCATCATCGCCACCTTTGACAAAAATAAAGTCACAATAATTATCTTTACAGGAAAAAACAAATGTCTAAAGCGAACATCTCACTTGACCTCACAGATCCTAAATTCTGAGCTCTGTCCTTTTTGTTTGTTTGGGTTGTTTTGGTTTTGGTTGGTTTTTTTTTTTAAGGCATCTGATTTGACTTTACCACCACAAGAGTTATGTTTGCTTCTCCTCTGAAACCTGACTCAAATGACTCTTTTCTCCAGACTGGCATGACCCTGTCATATAGGAATCCTTACCTGGTTCGCTTCCTTTTCTTTCCCATTTCACACTTGATTTCTGTTTTGAAGTTTTCCTTCACATGATCTCTGGTTTTGTGGTGGATATCATCCAAACATAATTCTGTAGTGCTGAATTCATCACCCTTTTCTTGTAGTACTCTCAGACTCCTTTCTCACCACCTCTTCTCCTGTTTTACTTCCCCTCCTGTCCTTTCAGCAATCTGAAAGTGTTTATTCAGAGACACCTGTGAAATATCACCTAATCACAGATACTGCAACAAAATCCATGTTTCTGTCTCTTTAGTGAACTACCTTCACTGATTTTCTAAAGGAAGACGTGGTGGAAGGGTGCCAGGTTTAGGATGCCCTGAATTGACCGGGTTGTTATATTGTTTGCTTCTTTTTTCTTTTTCTTTTTTTTTTTTCCCCCCCCCAAGTGCAATTTCTAGGCAATAACCTGAGTAATTGTTCTTCATGAATCATGCAAGCAGACATGATTTCTTCAGTGGCCGATTGGATTACAGTAATGTGAAATATGCACAACCTGAACACTGATTTTTCACCCAGACTTTTTTTTTCCCCTTAAGTCACTGCTAAAAATAGGAAAGTTGTTCATCTTAGGGAGAATAATGGCCTATAAAAATGTAAAGTAATTTCTTCATATTTATGAATCCTTTCCCTTCCACCTATAATGACTACCCCTCTTAATGAATGCTCTCTCTCCTTCATGAAGGTATTATGAGCAATTATGTCCTCTGGTTTTAATGTTCTGATAATGTAATCAACTGCCCTACACTTTATCCCCAGGTTATTGACCTACCCACACTTCTGAGAAGAGCTAGATAGCTTTTAGTCTCAACGAGGATATATTGGTCCTGATTGTTGGGGACTGTAAGTGAACATAGAATGGTTTGGGTGGGAAGGGACCTTTAAAGGTCATCTAGTCCAACCCCCCTGCAATGAGCAGGGACACGTTCAGCTTGATCAGAGACCATTTCAGCTTACCCTAAAGGATTCACCTGGTGTCTGGCTTCCTTGTAGGTCTTCTTTAGACCATTATATAAATGCATGACTTTCATCACAGCAGAGACCCCAGCAACATTATGTGGACCTCAAATGTACTACACAGTGCAGACCTTCCATTTTGATCACGTATGTGATGGTTATTTATGACTCACTGTCTATTTAGACTTGCACTGCATTTATGTTCCTGCTTGGCAGCACAAAGATGGCTTAAGAAGTGAATGAAAATTAAAAAGGGCTTAATGAAAATGAAATTCAGGCCCTGAACACTGATATAAAAGGAGTATTAATCTCTCCTCAGGCTTGTACATAGAAGGAGATACAATTATGAATAGAAAGATCATTTCAAGTTACAACGGATTTGATGAAAGAACTTCCACTGCTTGTCAGAAGGAAAGTTATTATGTTGCTGCTACTAAGTATTCATCAGGTTTCCAGAGAGCTAGATTACACCAAGTAATAAAAGGTGTGAATGACAGTTCTTTTGGGACAGGTAGGAACTAGAATGCCAGTACAATCCAACTACCTTGCCCCAGACTGACACTTTTTTAAAAAAAAAATATTTTCTCAATTGGTCCATTTTGCACCCAGTGAAGCATCTGCAGAGTTCCACGGCAGGATCCCCTCCCTTCCTCTGCAGACAGGACCTGCACTCATTGAGTGATTCCTGAAAGCCGGGACATCTAGCTACTACCTTCCCTACCTATTCCAGGAGTTAAAGCTAGTAGAAAGGGAGCTGTAAAAGCTGTTCCCAGCCCGATGTCAACAAGAGTCCATCTGACTAACTAGAGTTTGGATAAGATTCAAAAAAGCATTGGTGCAAACTCTGTTTTGCATGAAACACCACTGCAGTCAGTAGAATGGCACTAACGGTACATGGTGACAGGAGGCAGTTGCCTGTCTCCAGCTCCAGTCCCTCCCGAGAAAAGAGATGGGGACCTAAAGAAAACTCACCTTTGTGACACCTGAGACATTTCCTCTGATCATTTCATCCAGTAATCAGGGCCTTTGGAGTTTGCCAGTAACAGATGAACATGAGAACTCTTGAGAGATGAACTCAAGAACTAGTGTTTGTGCAGACCAAATCCCAGTCCAGCCCGCTGCAGCTACCTGGCTTTCCATTCTGCACATTGGAGGATAAGAATGGAAAGCAGACACAGAAATTGTGCTAGGAAAAGCACAAGGATATGGCCAAAGCTACAATCAACTCTGTTAGCTCACCTTGGAAAGAGGCTGAGGGAGACTAGCTAAAGAGGCAAATGCTTCTGATTTCTTTTTGTTTCATTTCCCTTCAAATTTTTCCTCAAAAAAAAATGATCATGTTTAGGCTCTGTAAAAGTTTCATTTTCTGCAGATGATTTTGATTTTTTCAGACCAGCAATGCAAGAAACAGTAACCAGAGAGTAACACTGGGTGTCTTTTACCCAGCAGCTTTTGCGAGGGCTGTTCCAACAGCCGCCAGGCAGCGAGTGTGCTTTGAGCAGAGCTTGCCACGACAGCGTTAAGCATCTCTGGCTTAGCTTCTGATCTCAGCAGGCTTTGTTTTGTTTTTCTTTTGTTTACCTGGTTTCCCTTGTCAGGTATTTCAACTGTAGGTAATGAGATAGGGATTGCCTTTTCCGTTGCTTGTAAACAGTACGCAGTGGGGCACCCTTCCTACCTGGAGTCTCCTGGTGCCACTACAAGATAAGCTAATAATTAATCAGAAGAAATGCACCTTGCAGTAACATTAACAGATGGCCCATCAGAAGCTCTGATTTGAATCACCATGTTAATAATTTCTGCTCCTTTGCTCAGTCCAGCTGGCTCCACTGAAGATGAGCTCTGTGTTTCTCCTGCTCTTGGTGTCCACTGTGAGTGTCGGTGCTGTGCTGGAAAAGAGCCTGCCAAAACGGGAGCCACGGCGCCTCTCATGTGTGCGATGCTGTGGGCCCTCAGAGCAGCCTGTCTCCATCATCTCCTCACGGTACACAAGGATGAGCAGTGACCCTGCCTATTCTATACCCAAAGTCCAGCCCACCATAGATATCACCATCCTCAAAGGTGGGTAAAGCTGTGATAACATCCTTTATCTTACTTGCTTACCCTCATTTTGCAAGTCGTGGTTCTCCCTACATCATGAAACTCTTCCACTTTGTTTACCCAAAAGAAGGTCAAGGGGTTACATGGCTCAGGCTGTAAATGTGTGGAAGTGAGAAGAGTTGGCCAAAGGATCTAATCTGTCAAAAGCCAAAATCACTGGAAGCTCAAGTTAGGTCGGACTAAAAAGCAGATGAAAATGTTATCACAGAATTACTACATGGTAGAGCTAGAAACTAGGAAAGATACTCACTCACTTTTTCCACTGCATGTTTTTTGTCTCAGTAAGGCAGAGAAACAAAAATAAAGCATATAATACAGGAGACATGCCAGGGAGTCTTGCAAGCAGGGATGCACAGCCCAGACAAACCCAACCACCTCTCCCAGGCCCAACTCACACCTCAGCAAAATCAATGACTTTCCTTGCCCTGACCTCTGCACAAAGGAGCTGGGTTCATGAATAATGCATTCATGTAACTGGTCTGGTCAGGCCATGGAGTTCCAATTGGACATTGAACATTGACAGCATAAGCTTGGAAGACCATAAGCTAGTATTTTTATCCTTCTAAGGATTAAGAAGGTCCTGGTGTCTGACCAATGCTGGGAAAGCAGTGTTTTAGCAGCTGCTTTGCTTGTTGTCTCCCACAGGATGTATCTACAGCTTCTGCTCTATGTCTCATAAGGTTTTCCTTTGTGCTTGCAGGTGAGAAGGGTGAAATGGGAGAGAAAGGGTACCCTGGCGCAGTTGGGAAGGAAGGAGAAAGAGGGCTGCGTGGCTTTAATGGGCGGAAGGGACAGAAAGGCCAGCCTGGCCCACAAGGCCATTCCTGCAAGCAGCTTTATGCTGCTTTCTCAGTGGGCCGGAGAAAACCCCTTCATAGCTCAGACTACTTCCAGCACGTCACTTTTGACACTGAATTCGTGAACCTCTACAAGCACTTCAACATGTTCTCGGGGAAGTTCTTCTGCTATGTGGCAGGCATCTACTACTTCAGCCTCAATGTCCATACCTGGAACTTCAAGGAAACCTACCTGCACTTGATGAAGAATGATAAAGAGGTGGCCATCCTCTACACCCAGCCCAGTGATCGGAGCATCATGCAGAGCCAGAGCCTGATGCTGGACCTGCAAGAAGGAGATGAGGTCTGGGTGAGGATGTTCAAGCGGGAGCGAGAAAACGCCATTTATAGTGAGGAGTCTGATGTTTACATCATCTTCAATGGCCATTTAATCAAGCCAGCCATAGAGTAGCCATCTATCAGCTTTAGGGTCAAAGCTTTGGTAGATGCATTAGTGTCTTCCCTCTTAGAAACGCGTATGTCTAGTTCCACTTGGAAGGATGACAGGTCTCCTGGCTTGCTGACAGGGTTGTCTGGCCACACCAAGGACACCTGCATGGATGGAGGTGACTACTTCAAGGCGATGCAAGTTGTGCAAGTACTGAGAAGGCTCCAGCCCTTATGTGCCCTGGAGAAGATGCATACAGAAGGCCCCAGTTCTGCAGCCCTGGATAGATCCCCAGTAACATCCCTAAAGAGTTTGCCAAGTTGATAGCAAAAAATTTAACTCCTTGACTGTGCTTTAGAGAAGACAATCTAATTATATCTAAGGATCATCTTCAGGTACCTGTTATCTGGGTGCTAGTTAGGGAACATCATTACTCCTACAACAATACTTGGGTACCTTTGCAGTGTGCAGTATTGCCGATAGAGCCCAAACTTGCCAGCACCTACACCAGGTCTGCTCCACTCAGGTAGGCAAGAATGCACCAGTGTTAAGAACAGTATTTTGCAGAGTACCTTTATCCTAAATTTTGGGTTTGTTCCATTTCATATAACATTACATTCTGAGAACATACTGGTAGAACTAGATAAATAACAGCATAATGATCTGGCAAAGCTTTTTTAGAGGCACAGGGTTTTAAGTACAGCTGTAGGCACATGCTTTAACTTCACTAGTCTTCTGTACTGCTAGAAACAGTCACACAAGAGCATCCAACATTGCTGGGAATACATATATTTCCCATTTTTAAGGAAAAGGGTGGGCTCCATCTTGGAATCCAATTTCAGAATTGGAATTTGAGGCTGTGTTCATGTCCGAAAATTACTCTCTTCTAGCACCCTCATTTCTGGAAAGTGGAAAAGAAAGTCAAAAAGAAAAAAGGTTCTTTACTACAAGCAGTGATATCTTAGGGGATTTAGTTTCTTTTTTCCTAAAAAGTCATTGAAACCACAGCAGAAACTTACATGCACCAGCAAAGAACAAGATTTTCACCAGTTCCTCCTTGCCTGTTATCCCAGTCTCTTGTTTGCATCCCAAGCCATTTGTATGAAGGATACATGAACAATTCGTGCTAGACAAACTGCTTCACTAATGTACCTCACCTATCCACAGATGTTTGGTGAAGTAGCTGAAATAAAGCTATTGCTTTGAGTACACTTGCTTGAGTACGCTGGTTTTATCTTATCTCCATATGCGTTTTTACAGTACAGGGCTAAATGCACTAGGCTGAACTTCCAATCCCATGTAACAGTCTTAGGTAGCAATTTTAGTTACTTTAACACCAAGAGACTCAAAAAATTAGATTGACATCAGCTCTTCTCCTTGCAGGCCAGTAAACAGCTATCATGAAGCGTCAGGATGGGAAGAGAAAGATGCTAACGACCCCTTGCTGTAAAAATCTTTGAGACCTCACAATCTTTGTGAGGATAGGAACTTTTAAGTAGCCTATCTGCAGAGTAAATGTTTGATTAATATGGGTCTACAAGCCTTGAAACATAATGTCTGTTCCTGCTTCTATCACAAACTGCAACCTTGAAAAGTAGGAACCTTGCACAGCTGTAAAAACCTCTCCCAAGGGCATTTTATGCAGATTCTCCACTGGCCTGCTGTCAGCTATCCCAGTTGCTTAGGTCAGGTTATTGCACAGCATTTCCTTCCCATCTTCCTCCTAAAAGAGCTTCCTAATCTGCTGTTTCCATTAGGATGGTGGTAAAAGCCCCAGTGGCTGCACTGCTTATTTGCAGCCCACCACTTAGTACGGGGAGGTGCCTGCCTTGAGCAAACACATGCACAAGCAGAAACCTTTCCACTGCACTAGACGCAGTGAAGGCATTTGCAGGACATTTTCCCAGCCACTTGCTCAACATCTTCCCCCCTGCCCCCCGCCACCCCTTTTTCCCTGAGCCATTCCCTACCCAGACTTAGATTTTGCAGCTGTAGATGGTCAAACTTCAGTTGCAGGGTACCACTCCAGCTCCAGGATGGCAGGGGGTGAATGAGACACCTGTGGTAGAGCAGGGATGAGGCTGCTGCCGTTTCAGGGCTGTATCATCCAAGGAGTTTCACCACAGTTTTAACTCACCCCCATACACAGTTCACTGCATTGACTCTAATTTCAAAGAAAAAAACCTCTCCTGTCCTCTTAAAATGTCATGCTCAGAAGGAGTTATTGACAGTGCCTAATCCAGCACTGAAAAACCATACCCAGACTGTGTTTATGTTCAATTGGCACTGATTTTGGAAGACTTACCTTCTACCAGGAAGCAAGCAAAAATCCATCCACCTATACCACTATATATGCATATCCCCATAACACCTAGACACACACCAGGAGAGAGTCTGATTATTGAAGCAATAAGACACATTCAGATGCTCATGACTGACACGCCCGTGGCATAAGCAGGTAAATCATTAAAGCCATGTTGGTTTCATGTGCAGAATAACCCTTCAAATAATAAAAAAGTTTATTGGGTTGCTCACGTTACACAAGTTAGTTATTTATAGCATCAAAGAACTAGAAGTCTCAACCTCTGAGCTCTTTGGGGGGGGAAAAAAAAAGAAATATCTAAAAAGCTTAATGTACAAAGACATTTGTACTACCACCTTTTGAATGCATCCCTAAGCTTTTTCCAACTTCAAGGGCTGGGACAAGCATCCCTGTTTAGCAAAGTTTAATGAGCCAAATCCACAGCACAAATATTTGAGATCTGCTCATCAACATACAGGCAGCTTGCCAGGGTTTCTTATAGGAACAGAATTTATATCCCTTTTCCAGCAATATGTAGCTTGGAAAATTGAACTTTGAAAAAAGCTTTTAAAGTCCTCTTCAAAAGAGAAGGCAGAGGGGAGGGGGTAAGTGCTAAAATCTAAATGAAAAGGAAAACAACTTCATTTGTATTTGTTTTCTCCATTATTTTCCCAAATCAGCACTTTGCAATTCATTCTTTGAAATAAGTCACCAGGTATCTGTCAGAATCTTTCTTCCAAATCCTTCAGCAAGCAGTATTGCACAGAAATGACAAAACTGCCCCAGCTGCCCTAAGTCCCAGGTACATTTTATTGAGGAACATTGGCTTTCCTGTGGGTCCTTCTCACCCCTGGATCCTTGTGGAAGGTGAAGCCCCCATGGTACACAGCATAATAATCCAATTTGACAAAATAATCTTACCTGTCCTTGGGGCAGAGCCAGACATAGGGGAAGCAGAGGGCCCTGCTGAGAACCTGTACAAAGAGCTGTGAAAGAACAGCAGGCTTCTATAACAGAAAGATTAAGGAAAACATCAGATGAGAAGCATCCTCCCCCTAAAAATCTCTCTTTTTTGACATCAGAAGTTTAAAACAGGCTTTGGGAAAACATACCCTTTGACTGCAAATGGGGTTTAGCCCAAACTTTGGCAACAGGGAGGAGACAAACTCATCTAACATCCTCTTTAGCATCAGAGCCCCACAGGAGCACCCCACAAGGAAAGTTTGCTGGGAGAGCATCTGTCCTTGTACCAAAAAAGATGATGAATTGAAGAGAGCAAGAAAGTGACCTGCCCATATCCACTGGGGATAGGACAGGGTTAATGTTCAATATAAGGAAAAACACCTACACCTCAAGAAGAACAGGGAAGGCCTTCAACTGCATCCTAGGATCTGCCAGGAACAACAAGGGAAGCTCTGGCTTAGACCAAAGGAATAAAGCACATAGCTGCAGAGCACCCATTAACCTTCTTTTCCTGTCAATTTACCTTTCAGCTTTTTTTTCTCTGTAGGAAAGCCTAAAAATGCCACAAGAAATCAGTACAACTAAAAATCCCCACATGAACTTTTTACTTTCTTTAAACACACTTCAACAGGAATTTCCAGTATCACAAACCTACACACAAGAAATGAGGCAGCACAAGTCAGTAGTGACTGGAGATCTATCTGCCCCATCGTATCTTCTGCTGAAGTCTCTCTTATGACTTCCAGATGTGCTCTTCCACTACCCTTCCTTACATGATTGCACTACATGAAGCATCACATAATGACTTGCAGGATTTCTACAGAGCCCTTACTTAGCTACACCATTGCTCACTTACTCAGTTCTTACCTTGCAGGATGCAAGGCAGGATAAATTCCTTGCTCTTAGAGACTTAACCTAAACCCACCACTTCTCTGAAGTCCAGCACAGAAGCATCTGATTTCTGACCCTCTTTTTCATAGCAGAACTTAGGGGTGGTGCTTGAGCTCCTCTTTATATGGAGAAGCAGCAGATTACCTGGAGCCCACCTGAGTCTGCCTTAACAAGCTGAGAGGACATTTTGGGCTTGCTGGGGAAGGTGAGTTTTGTGTAGGTTTAATACCTAAATTACTAGGGAAATATACAGATTAAGCTTTTTCCCCTCAGTCTTTATAATACAGGAATAAAGCAAGCACTGTATTTATCAGTGATCTGAGTGCACTGATGCCTTCTCTGTTGCCTGTGATGAGTTGCAGCAGTCCTGTGTGTGAGTGTTTTTATGAGAATGTTCCTTAGGTCCTATTGCTGTTCCTGCAAATTCTTCACTGACCTAGCAGGGGACTTTTCTCTTAAAGTATTTAATACCTTTTTGTACAGTCTTTAAATAACGTTATAACTACTGAAAAATATAAGCTTGAAGGAGGTGTTAAAGCATTTATAACCCTGGCTGTGACAAACAGCCAGTGTTCAGGTTAATGGCTCTTACAGTGCTACTGGAGCTCATTATACCTGGCAGGGCTGGTGACTGGGCTGGTACTTAGTGCTCTTGATGCCAAATGGCATCAAGGAAACTTAAAAACCTCTGTGTGCTCCCTGTTTTCTCTTCTAATTATTTTGTTCCTGCATGCTTGCTTCTTGTGAAACCCTGCTGCTCTGTACTGTCAGTCTCATCTAAGTTGATTAAACTTCTAAATTCATTCATTGACTCTCTGAGACTGTTCTGGTGAGCTGCAAAGCAAAAGTCATCCCCTTTAAGAGAGCCCTTCTCATAGCAATTTCAAATTCTCAATAAATAGAGCAGCAGGTGAAGATTAGGTCTGAGGCACATTTAATTGCCATCCTTGCACCCCTATGATGGTAATGAGTAGTCAAAGCCGGGTGAGAAGAGGACCTGGGAGGGCTGATGCTATCCCTGGAGCTAACCACTAAAGCAAGCTGTGTCCTGTGTTCTCTGTTGCCCCCCTGTGCTTGTGCTATCCTGGAGAGAGGATGAGCTTGTCCTGCTGCTCCCTGCTTTACAGCAGCTCTTTGAGCCAGGATTAGGGTTGTAAAGCCTGTAATCTTGCTCAGCCTTACAGCTGTGCTCCTCAAAGACAGCCCTATTCCTTGGTCTGATTTCAGCCTGCAGCAATATGCCATCCCTAGGTAACTGCTGTAACCGTTCTCTTCTAGTTGATCATAAGCTTCATAAGGGCTGTGAGCTAGTGTGAGTCAGGCTTTTCCCAGCCAAATGAGACTGGTGGAATCCTTATTCTGCTAACTTTATCTCAAAATGTTAAATTATCCTAAAATCAAGCTCTTTGTGATTTTTCTGTTTGTAAATATTCAGGATGGGTCTGGAGCAGCAGTTTGGTGTTGCTGCTTTGACCCCTCGTTGGGCAGGCAGCCGTGGGGTGGGCTGCACTTTTGAAGGGGGAACATTGTAAATATTAGTTGTTCAGCATCGAATTATGTAAAGGATGTGCAAAGTGCTGCCTAAAGGACATTGTGCACATTGTGATAGCTCAGGAGAAACAACAACTTGTCTCTCAGAACGGAGTGAAGAAGAGGGAGAAGAACAGGGGAGGGCCCAGTCTGCAGAACCAGCTCTGTGCTTTCCTTAGCAAGACAAAACTAAAGCCCACCAAAAAGGCTTGTCATGAAGAGGACGTAGAAGAGGATGAAGAGGATGTAAACGGCCATCAAATGTCTTTAAAGCCCACAGAGATATTATCGGGGTGGGGTAGGTGGGTGGGTGATAATGAGCTCTCATAATGGAAAAATTTACCCTTCCTTGGAAACTCTATGAATATGCATGTTTTATTTATATGCATATATGCATATTATGCTATTTTATTAATATGCATATATGTCCTGTATAACAGCTGTGTCACTGGCCCCGGAGGGTGTGCAGGTTTGGAGGAGCGAGCCCCTGTGTGCCCAGCACTGCAATACCTGCTTCATCGTCACCAAGGCAAGTGAGTTTGGATTTCAGCTTTACACAGCATCATGCTCAGCCTGTCTGGGCACTGAGCAGTTTGCTCAGAGGATGTACTGGGCACGTGTGGAAGCCTGATTTGCCCTTCTCATCCCTTCTGAAGCCTCTCTTCAGGTCTTAAAGCAATGATTGCCTGAAAAGCTCTTCCTGAGCACATCTGGGGATGTGTGAACATCTGTGGCACGGGTGGGAGCCGGAGGTGCGTCGCACCTCTGACACTGGGTGCTTAAGTGTCAGCTGCTCAATGGATTAGCTGCTATTGCAAAGACGTATTGCCATGCAGTGCCTGGCTGTGTCCTGCCCGCTCTGCTTGCGGGTGTTCCCCTCCATCACCCGGTGCTGCAGTCTGTTGCAACTCCCGCATTCCCACCTTCTCGCAACCTTGTTTTGGGCAGGGAGGCTGTTCCTGGGGAGATTTCGTCCCTTTTGGCTTTCTGGAAGCATCCTTCTCTGTCGGTCAGAGAAATAACAAAAGGAACCTCTGCCTTCGGCAAACTGCTTTTTTCCTCTCAATAAGGAAACTTTTATTTTACAACAGGAACAGGCAGATAACATCAATGCAGATAAGGAAACCAGGCAACAAATAAACCTAATGGGTTGCATTTGGATGAGTTGAATGGAACTTAATGATTCTAGTAAGAACCTATTCACTAAAAAAGATTTAAAGTAGCAGATAAAATGCAGCAGATTAGAATAGGAAAGTGTTAAAACAAATAGAAACCACTTACAATCCAGGGAGCAATACATAGCTAAAAGGCTGGAGACTTTGGCCTGTACAAGCTATGGAGACAGCAGTGACTTCCCCACCCTTGCCCTTTGGTCTGCCTGGGTAGGAGGTTGGGAATGGCATTTCCCAAACCATCGAGCTGCGTCTCCAGGCAGTAAGGCCTGTCCCAGGACAGACTGGAGAGCCACACAATCCCCCCACCTTGTTCTACCCATGAGCTGCTCAGAGAGATGGGGCATGGCAGAGGGGAAATTCCATGCTGTGCACCCATGGTTGTCCTGGTGATGCCTCTTTCTCCCCCTGCACCCTCATTTTCCACGGTGCTTTTAGCTTTCTTGTCAAAGGTCCAAGCAGCAGCACCCGAAAACTGCAAACCTGCATGTGCTCCCTGACGGTTCACGCTACCCTGCTCCTCAGCACCTTTTCTTTGCCTAATTTTGTGAGATTTAATATGCTTTCTGCCAAGCCAGGCCTTCAGTCAGAGCTCCCCGGGTAAAAGAGTTCACACACTGTGACTATAATGGGGCAGGACCTATCTGCTTGCGGGGAAAGCTCCAGGATGGTTAGTTGCATCCTCGCAGTGCTGTGTTTGGCCACAGCAAAAATGCAGGCAGAATTATCCCCTCTTGCCAGCGCTGCATGCAGCTCAGGCACCAAACAGGGAGGGAGGCTTCCCCTCTCCCAAACCAGTGGATGGTTCCTTGACAGCAGCTACACTTCTACACTCCATCCAGAAGCAGCTGCAGAGGATCTAGGCACCCCGACAATTGCTGCAATACAT
This sequence comes from Porphyrio hochstetteri, assembly GCA_020800305.1. Lineage (NCBI taxonomy): Eukaryota > Metazoa > Chordata > Aves > Gruiformes > Rallidae > Porphyrio > Porphyrio hochstetteri. Next base: position 9,310,189 of record CM036920.1, read on the forward strand.
CGGGCACGACAACCTAATGCTATTTGCAACTCCTTTCTTCCAGGGGAAATTGCATTAAAGTCAACTCATAAAGAAATTGCTTCCTCCCTCAGTTGTGGGGGGAGCCAGACACATTTTTGCTGGCTCAGGGACTGGAATGCCTCGGTGTGAGAAGTTGTGGATCTCCTGCCTTTGCCACCAAAAGGTTCCTGCTGCTGGAAATGGAGGCATTGCCACTGGGTTTGGTCTTTTGCTGATGCAGAATACCAGCACTGCACTGCTACCTGTTTGTACCCAGGGAATCGCATCACCCTGTTTCCAAGCAAGAAAGAATGCAAATCAATTAGACGACAAGGCCATTCTTCCCTCTGGTTTTTGTGCTGTTCATCCTTTTTCCAGGCAGAATTCTGACTCTTGCATGGATTGCAAAGGCACCAGTACAGTGAGATGTGAATTACATGCTGCTGTGTTAGATCTTGGATGGCAGACAGGCATCAGTGTCCAGAGAATTAAACAGTGTCTGTCTGGTTTTTGGGGGTCTGCCCTTCTTATTTGTGGTGCCTGGATTCCATTGATAAGAATTTCTCTGAAGCGCCCTGGGCAGGAGTCCACATCACTTTTACTTTCAGTCCTGGGTAAAATCAAGAAGGGAAAAGCTCAGGAAGTGCTCTGAAGGGATGGAAAATGCCAAGACTTTTGAACTTCAGTAAAAAGCTTTGAAAACAAGCAGCACAAGTTCTGGCCCTGAAACCTGCTCTTCTCTATAGGAAATGTCCCTCAGACCATGCTAATGGCAGTTGTTCCCCAGGGTGGAGAAATGAGCTGACAGCAGCGTAACGCTTTTGTGGCGATGCTCGCTGAGTGCAGGACTTGTGGTCTGCTATTTTTAAGATCCAACAAAATACAAAAGGAACTGCTGGAATAGGTGGTGCCAACTCCTCCTTGCCCTCTCCTGCCATGCTTTCTGTGCCCACTTGGCAGTGGTGCTGTGTGTCTTGGATTTATCATACATTGCAGAGCCTTGCTGCTCTCCAGAGGATGGAAACACAGGGTTGGGAGTAGTAGTATGTAATGCAGGAAACATGAACAAAACGACCAGGCACATTCATTTGAGATGCTACAATAAACATGTTGAGTCACAGAATAAGGTTGTGCAAGGAGCCTCTATCAGTGGACATCTCTTTAGTTGCTCCCTGCCATGCTGAACCAGGGCACTTAAAATAGACCAGAGTGGCTAATGTATTATGTTTTCTCATTGAGAAACAGAAGAGCTTAGTGCTCTGAAGACCCAAATTGAAAGTGCATCCGGGCTATGAAAACATATCGGTGGGTTGAGGATTTTAGCAGATCCCTCCCCAGCCCAGCTCCCGTTGTGAAGGCTGAAGGAATGGTTGGTGCAGGTCACATGGCTGAAATATTTGGAGAAGTTGTGACTCAACCTAACATAACCTCTAATCGTTCCCCTAGCCCTACCACTGAGACTAGAACGAAGTAAAATCAAGCAGACAGTGGGAACCTGGTTTGAATGTAGTGATTTGATGGAGGCTGGCTTGTAGAGCCAGCACTGCCTGTACCAATCAGACTTGGCCCGTTATTGGAGATGATTCAGGTTACTGTGTCCTGGGGATTTCAGGCATTCAGTGACAGGTCTCCTAATGATTTGCACTTTAGAAAATGTTCTATATCATCGGAGTCTCTCATGTGGCTGTATTTTGTGCTCCTATCTCCCAGTGCCGGGGTGTTTCACCTTGGATGCTTCTGAAGTGGAGCAAATAACGTTTATTTGGTATATTAACCTCATCTAATTGAGTCTCTCTGCTCATTAAGAATAGCGGTTACAATTTATCAGCCATAAAACCACTAACCACATTTGCTTAATTACTGGCGATGTCATTTGTTAGGAGCTTTGGGGAAGAAAGCAGTGGGTGTTTGGAGCTGACAGATACCATGTACTCTGTCAAGCTGAAAAGCTCCTTCCCCACCAAGGTTTTGGGCAAAGCACTTTGCCCACTTCAAACAGCTTACCACACTCTTCTGCCCATGCAAAATTACATCTCAGCACCTGCTGCCTTCATTGAGAATTGGGTAGCTGAAAGTCAATCCACAGCATCTCAGAACAACCCTGTGATGGGAAGGATAGAAAATAACTTGTCAATTGTCCCTAAAAATTGTCAGTGACACAGATGTCCCTCCTGTTTGCTGTGGCTTGTTCACCTGCAGTGTGGTCTCAGGGAGCATTGGACCTCTCCTCTTGTGTGGAGTTGGGAAAGCTGTGATGATGTCTCCGCCTGAACCTGCAGCAGTGCCACAGCCTCTGCACTGCTGCACTGACTTGTGGCCTGTCTCTTTGCTAAACCAGTGAAAAGGAAAATATCCAAATCTTTTTATGATTAGGTGGCATTCATCAGAGGCAGAACGACTTTCCAAGTTGAGTATTAGATCTTTAAAATGCAAAAGGAGTCATGGCACTCCATTTAAAATTCCCCAAATGCTTTTAGTTTCACACTGAACAATACCCTGTGGCTCTAGATAAAATATTGTTCCAATGTGATTTATGAGTAGAATAGGACCCTGCTATTTTTAAGTTACTTGCAGAATCCCTATCTCTGCCTGGGACCTGCTTTGGATCCTTAGGAAATGTCCTGTAGTCTCTTATCCCCAGCTACAGGGCTGCAGCCACAGCCAGTTGCCGGGTGAAAGCAGCTTGCGTGTTCACATTTGTAACTGAATTAAATATAGCACCACTTTTTGTGCAGAGTGGCTTGTGCACAGCAAGTCCTGATGCAAAGGACTCCTTGAAAAAGGAGTTTCAGGTGTGACAGAACATCACAAGCCGCAGAGCAAAGCCGTTCTTTCCCATCCCTGTGCTGCAGGAAGGGTTTCTTTCAGGCTCCTTGGACTTGCTGTGATTGTTACTCATTGGAAATGATGCTTGTTAAATTGTCGAGTGTCACAAATTTGTGCTTCCATGTCCCTCTGAAATTCAGTTTGAGTGGGAAAGTACCAGTGAAAGCCTGCATATGCAAGCTCCTATTGTGCTCCTCAGCTCCGATGTTTACGCTCATGGGATTTTAGCAATGACAGCAGGTTTTAGTCTTTATCAACACTCAGGCCCTGTGGTGCGGCCAAACAGAACAAAATATCCCAGGTGAAATGATGTCTTTGACAGAGTAGAGGATACACTAATCTATTGGCTAAAATACGAAAAAATAGTGTATAAACCAGAACATTCACAGTGTAATTCGTGCCCCCCCCAGCCCCTCAGCTAAGCCTGCTGACCACAGAGCAGGTTATTCCCAATGCTGATTTGAGCCCAGGTGAGAAGTGTAGAAGTGTGCTGAGCTGCCCTGAGCCTGGTTAACCAGTGCAACATCAAGAAATGAGTTCAGAGCAATTAACCAAGTTTTGCAGAAACTCCACCTTTCCAGTTTTGTCACATTAAAAAATAATGTAGCTAGTAGCTGGTGAGAGATGTCCTATGACATACGGGTTTTCTGCTCTACCTGAAGCCCATTCCTGGACCAGCGGCACCCTCCAGGCTGGGGCAGCTGAGCTGCCACAGCATCCAGTGCCCAGCATGGCCTGGGTGACACATATGTCCCCAAGTCACTAGCCAGGGTCAGCTGCACAGTGTCTCAGCCAGGCTGATTTTAAACATCTCAGCCACGTGTCATACGCATCGCAGTAAGTTTGTATGATCTATCACTCTCTTCCTCAAACTAAGATCTCCCCAGTCCCAAAGTGAATTGAAGACCTGGCAATGCATGGTCAAAAATCTTGAGACTATTGTATTTTCTTCATCTTGCTGTGCAGTGTATGATGGGCTTTGAAATTTTTCAGCATTTTAATGAGATTATTAGGATTGGCCTCAGCTTTCAGGTTGCACCTTTTAAGGGTTGGAGAAGGAGGATGATTGGAAAAGGGGAAAAAAAAAGGAAAAGAAAAAACTCTGTGTGTGGGCTTTTCATACAATTCAATTTTTGATGTGTTTTTTTGTACTCTCTGCAAATTGCAAATATCCTTTGCTAAGTGCATCTCTGACAATGCTGGCTCCTGCTTACTGAACAATATGGAGGTGTTTTAATATCCTATTGGAAAATTTCTTGAGGGATTCACAAAGGATGAAATCCACCCCTGCACAGCCAGCCAGCACTGGGTCTGTCACTGTGAGACGTAAGCCATCCAGGGTCTTCACTCTGGCCTTTTGCACAGCAGTGAATTTCACTTAAATGAACTGCTTGAAGTGATTTGAGACTAAATTCGTGCTGCTTTTAGCTGGCCACTGGCATTGCAGAATGTGGCTGAGGATCCCAGAATGGGAGGCAGCGCTGATGTTACCCTGCCAATCAGCCTGCCCTTTTCAGGGGTGCAGAAACCCCCTATTCACATCGCTTGACTTAGTCTGTATGTTCCAGCTCAGCTCCACATCTATATCATGGCTACACCAGGTCAGCAACACAATGCAGTTGCACTTCCCCCACGTAGGATTTTACAGGTGTTGAAGAAATCCAAGTACAACTTGGTGACATGAATTTATTCCATGTAAATGACGCTGCTGTTCTGATCCCTGCCTGGAGCAGTCAGGCACATGAATGCCAGAAAAGAAAATATTTGTGAGGCTGAGAAGCATGGCCCATCAGACCCCTGTCTGTCACCTGGCATATGGGCCTGGATTCACACATGTGGCTACAGAAAGCGAGCGCAGCCTGTGGTGTGAGCCGTCATGGTGGCGCAGACAGCAAAGCAGAATGATCGCATTAATTCTGGGAGCCACACAATTAATTCCCCCTGCCCATGGGAGCTACTGTCATCACGTCTCTTCAGAGCCAGCATTTCTTCTCGTGACAGGACACTGCTCTGGCGTGCGTGCTGCCTGTCTGTTCCGCTTGTTCGGAGGAGCAGTTGTGCAGAGAAGTCAGGGTGCGACACGCACCATCTCTCCTCTTGTGCAGAGCTGCTGCAGCCCTGAAGGGTTACTGATGGCCATGACTCATACTCAACATGAGACTGGTAGGAAGAGCACACACAGTACATTGTTACAGAGTGAGTATGGACCTTCTGTGTGGTGTTGTTAAGAGCCCTTCATCTCTACTCTGGTTTTGTTTGTGCTCTCAGGGGCATGCTGTTAACGCCAAGGGCAGGGGCACAACACACTTTTGTTTCAAATTTTGAGAGGGCAAGAGGATGTTATGCTGGGTAAAGCCAGGAGAGCATAAGGTAGTTGAGACCTTGGGAGGAATTTTTTTCCTTCAGATTCTCCACAGAAAAACATGGTGGGACTTTCCACTGGAGCACTCGGAGGGGAAGCTCACAATGTCCCTCCTGATTTTCAAGATGGGGAGGCCAGTGGCAGGTGCTCTGAACCAGTGGTGGCTGCAGAGCTGGACCTCCCATCCAAACACTCTGTTTTCACAAAGGATCTAAAACACCAGTCCACAGTTCACACCTTAGACTGCCTCGCAGAGGGACAGCCTGACTATATGAAAAGACATAGTGAAACACTTGTCCCTTGATGGTAATCCCAGACCATGGCTATGCCACATGAACATCTGCAGCACTGGGGCTGTTGAGTTGATTCAGCTCCAAACGTGTTGGCTTCACATCACCTAACTTCACATCCACAAGAGACAGGGCTGCACACCCTGTAGCACTGCACTGATTCTAAAGGTAATTGTTTTTTCATTGCCCATGTTGGGAAAAAACCCAAAATACTACAGAAACTCTGAAGGTTCATCCTAGGAAATGGAGAGTAGGCTGAGGGAACAGGACAATTTGGATGTTTGGGACAAGTCAGTGCTTGAGGTCAGGAACCTGGATCGAGAGCTTAACGGCTTAAATATGGTAAGAGAGCAAGTAGAAAAAGCTTTCACCTTTACTGACTTTTCAGGGAAAGATGAAGAGATACAGAGGATTAAGTGTTACGAGATTACAGCAGGGAAGAGAGTGAGAACACAGAAACCCCAGAGCATCATCCATCTCATAGCAACAAGACTGCATTTAGATGGAGTTATTTAAACAATGCAAAAATGTGCAGGAATAAATGTGACATGAAAACAAAGTACAGGGTGAGGTGACCAACTCAGATACCTTGGGTAAGCAAGATGGTGGAGCTGGGTAAGGTGTTCTGGGAAACAACCATGGCAGTATAAAAGGAGCAACTTTTGACTTCTTTCTTGTTGCAGAAGGTAGTGGGCAGTTAGGAGGACCAGGGAAAAGGCACCCTTCACACATGCTAGAAACATGGCATTGCAATTTTTAAGGATGCTGGTGCGTGTGTGGAGGTTGCACCAGGACCAGGCATTGCAGGAAAACATTTGGATCCCCGTGATAGCCCAGTCCCCAGGGCCAGCAGTGCACAAAGCCTTAGGGAACAGAGATCTGGTTAACAGATGGTCTCTTAGGCTTGTGGTAGTCCCAAGGAGGTTTGTATGAAGGCACACATAAACGATATTGATTTTGGGAGTTAGACTACATATAGCTTCAACTCAAACAGGGAAGGAGTAAAAATACCATCCTTGGCTCTGCTCTCACTCTGATGTAAACCCATCAGTCTCTGGATACACTTCTGCCTCAGACCCCAATTCAGATGTGTACCGTGGTATTGCCTCCTTTAGTGAGCAACCAGAGAGAGACCCTGATGCTTGTGGAGTCAGTGATGACCTTACTGAAACCCAGGAGGCTGAAGTCACCGGTGAAGTACATTAATCCCAGGTCATTCCTGTCCCCTCTAAGATATCCTCCTGGAAGCTGCCATTTGGAATTGCCATGTTCTGCAAACACCACTTGTACAAACTGAATATGTGACCTTTCCCCTTGCTGATACCTTTTTTTTATTGGAATAAGAAGTGGTGCACGTAAGAAAGGTCCTCCTTTGTCCTAGCTCTTGCTTGTTTTACTTTTGCACACATACTTCAGCAAGGCACTTTGGTATCCAGCAGTTGGAGATGTGTTTATTGAGAGGTTTGCATGAATCTCAATGAATATTCATAACTGGTGACTTAAACAGAAATGGTAACAAGCAAATATGTTTTGCAACCTTGTGAAGGTCAGGTGGGCACAGGGCAAGGTTTCCTTGACCTTCATGTGCAAGTGGGTGTTTGTTTTGAGTAGTAGAGCAGGAGAGCTAACATTTGTAATACTTTAATGAATCAAAGTGTGGCCAACAAAGAAGTATTTAAAGCTGAATAGGAAGTTTAATTTGAAGAATTGTCTTTCGAGGTATTAAAAATGTCAGTCAGTCCCTCAGGCTTAGTGACTGGATTTGAAATGTGTAAAAAAAATAACTGCGTTGGGGAGTGTCACTTCTGTCTCTTGCTTTCTGGGAATGGCTGGCTGGGAGGACAGATTTTCATCTGAATTTGTCAGTCTTTGTCAGAGCATGACATGTTTTGATGAAATGTGTTCAGGGATGCTGTCAGCTTGCCTGGCTCCTCAGAAATCCGCTGCCCGTGTCTCCCCAAGAGTGGTGTACAGGCTTTGGGGGAAGAGTGAGTGGAGCTTTTGAAAGCACAGCTCAAGCCTGAGAAAAGTCTTCCTTGGATGAGGAGAGGATCCCATAGGGGAAAGACTGCGCAGCACTGGGGGAAGGTGGTCTACAGGAGCTGTGGAGGAGACCTGCGAGGAACAGAGGTGCTCCTGGGAAAAAACCTCTGGGCTGTGCAAAGAGCTGCCAGACTTACACACAACTGCTTCATGTGAGCCATGCCGAGGAGGTGATGCCTCGGAGCCCAACAGGGCTGACCCAGGGGCTGGATTCTCAGGGAGGGGGGCAGGGGAAGCAGACCCTATGTGTGCTCTTGGCTGCAACTGCCACTGTGCTTCCTCCTCTAACCCTGGCTGGGGACAGGCATTTGTTATGAAACTGAATTCCCCAGACGGTTGTTTGCTGGAAAGGTCATTTGCCTGTCTTATCTGAAAATTGATGCATTGAAAGCTTTCCTAAATTTGCTCATTAAATATGATGCATTGCAACATTATCAACGAAAATGTTGGCAGGCAGGCTTCTCACTGGAACATCTAATTTCTGGTAACTGTGGTCCCAATCCTGACCTAGGGGTGGTAGAAGCAGGGTAGGTCTGAACCCTGTTCAAAGCCAAAATTACACCTTTTTAAACCAACTTTCTTTGCAAATTTTTGTAGTACCTAGGTCCAATCAGGAGAAGAACAGAAGAATAAAACATCAAGGGAGAGATGATGGAGCTGGGGAAGGTGTGGGAATTCCTGTGAGTGTCTCTGGGATTGGGTCTGACCTGAAGGAAAGGCAGAGCAAGTGCAATTGAGCAATCTCCCATTGCTAGTCAGTTCCCTGAAAGACATTCTTGTTCCTGCCAGGAGCTACGGGGACTGGGGCATGTTTTGTGATCTGAAGAGCCCCCCCAAACCACACATGGTCCCTAGCAGTCCTACCCTTCTTTTTTAGAGGCATTCAGTGATTGCATGTGGCTGCGTGTGCAAATCACACATTTCAGGTACCACTGTCCTCTGGAGAGGACCATCGTGCTTCAGACCGACTTCCCAGCTCTCCCCATCAGCTCCCCTTGCAGACGTAGCAGCAGCTGGCAAGCAAAACGGAGGCATTAGGAACAGTGCCCCTGTCCCCTCTCCCCTCCGCCAGCCTCTTGTAGCAATTTGTCAAAGCAGCGTGAGAGGCAGGAGCAGCGCTGAAAAGCTTTGCGCTGAGATTTTCAATTAGGGAACACAAAAGCCTGTTTAATAAACTCTTAGAGGCTTGTTAGCTGAGACATAATTAAGATTAATGTTGACTTGGGACCAGAGGAAACAGGGCTGAAAGTGAATCAAAGGGGGGCAGGCAGTTTCCACCATCAGGATAATGCAAGAGCGAGTTTTCTCCCTGCGACAGTGGATGGTGTCAGGTGTGTTGCTATGCCAGAGGGAACCCTGCTTTTATTTCCCTCTTCTGTTAGAAGGCAAACACCGAAATGGGTAAGAGGTGGTTTTCTTTCCCTTGTTCCCCAAAACGTGCTTTCAGCCTTTGCACAGGCAGCAGTTTTCACAACAGCTTTGCACACTCGGAGCTCGGGCAGCAGCAGGTTGGGAATAAAGCTCCAGGCTTCGGGTTGGTGGTGACCAGGTTGTTCGGCCAATTGATTTCTGATACTTCCCTGGGGCTGTGATTGCTGGTAGGAAGGATGGCAAAATTAGGAACCCCAACACACAAGCACAACTACTGCCTGTTTTGCCAGGCAGGTCTCACCCCTGCCTCAGACATTAGTTTAGAGGGGCAGCCCCCAAAAAGTGTCAGACAGACTGAGCCAGTGTCCATGCCTGGCTCAGTGCAAGGGCATGGGGCAACACAACTTCTTCATCCCCTGCTTCAAGCTCAGTTTTATCAGCCTATACTCTTCCCCTCAGATAAAACTTTTCCTGGTTAATTCCAAATATGACCAAATTCTCTGGAGGAAGGAGAAAAATAATCTTTTCTCTGCTAATGCAATGCCAGGTTTTAATTCTTTCACATACATCTTCATTTATTAAAGTCTTTTTTTCTTTCCAAGGCAGAAGATGTTCCTGGGTGAATTCATAAATCAAGCCAGGATAAGTGAGTGGTAAAATCCACAAGCATTTACACACCAGTGCCAGTGAAAGAGCTCCCTCCAAGCTGGATTTTCAGGTGTCATCTGGCCAGCCACACACTGCACACTCCAGATGACTCCCATGGATGGTGAGCTGTCTGTGGTTTCACTGCTGTGTATGGACACCAGAGAACACACCAAAACTTGTATGTTTGCAAATTCAGTTCCCATTCGTGTGCATCGAGAACCACGCAGCACTGCTTTCAGCAGTCATGAGCTCACTCTGGCAATGCCAGTGGGGAAGAATTGCCGTCCATGCCCCAAACCTGGTGCCCAGATGCTGCAAAACCCCTGTCTTGCCAGAGGTCAGACACGGGCATCAGAGAAAATGGGGATTCCTAGAAGAGACCAGTGCAGGTGAGGTGTAGGATAGCCTTGGGACAAGGCAGGAGGCAGTAGCATGGACTGGGGAAAAAAAATCACCCATGGACACCTATTCTCCCTACAGAGCAGCAAAATCCAGTATCATGACACAGACCATGGCAGGGAGAAAGAATTTAGGGCCAGGGTGCAGGGAAGCACTGCAGGAGGAGTGGGTGAGCAAAGGCAGACGTGCACCAAGAGGGAGGATGGAGTAATGGGGACATATCCCAAAATGACAACCGAATTGCACCTCATGACTCAAAGTCTGAAAATGTCCTTATGAGGAGGTGGGAATTGTTAAAATGTTGGCTCCCACACCTCCACCCCAGCTCTCACAAATCTCTATGGAATAGAACCCCGTCGCTATTGAGTTGTGAGGCAAAGGGCCTTAGTCATTTTTGTTTTGTTACCTAGAATCTCTAGATATGCCTCATCATAAACTATGCACATACAGAATGAGCTGACGGAAGGTTGCTGATGTTAATCACAAGCTGTGTGAAGACGGAGAAGGAAAGAGATGAAAACCTGCAATGTGTACAAGCCATAGGAGTCCTTGGAATTGCTTGTCTCACTGCCATCCCCCATCCCTCATCCCATTTACATCTTCTTCAGGTAAAGACCAAATGCTTTTTTTTATGTTGGCTAAGCACACCAATACAGCAGCACCACTCTGCTCTCCTGGGGTGCCCTGCTTCTTCCATCACCTGCTGCTTAGGGTCCCCACTCGGTGGTTGTGCAGCTCTTAGCACAAAGGAGCACTATTCTTGCTGTGCAGGCACTACAGCAATGAGCATGCTCGGTACTAGCTGGCTTTTCACTAATATTCATGAAAAATAGTGCTGTAAATCAGTAGTTACACCAATATTGACCAGAAATATAAGGGTGTTGTCATTGAGTATCCAAGCTGGATTTACATGGCTATGCTTGCTTTATGGTTAAGTTAGGCTTTAGACAGGATGGTACAATGATGCCAAAACAGGTGCAATCTTGTTTCAGTGGGATGAAGTCTCATGGGATGGTCCCATCTGTGTTTACCTCACCTGTTTAGGTGGACTTGGCACCCAAGTTAGTGCCAGACCAGGAGTCACAAAAACAACACAATTTGCTAAAATTGTTGTGATTGACTCCCCTTCACTGCCCTTGGGGCCAAATACTCCTTTCTTGAAAGTCTAAGATAGTTTTCCTGCTGCTCTTTAGTTGCAGGGACATAACCCGAGGACAGAACTTAACTCACCATGCACCAACTACATAACCTTTATTCACTTGGCCAAACTTTTAGTGCCTAATCAAAGGGGAGAGGAAACAAGAAAATATTCAGAAATAGATTAAAAAAACCCCCACAAAAATAGAAGAGGGATGGGGGAGAGAGTGGCTATCCATCACCACTACCGTGTAACGCAGGAGCTGTGATAGCGCTGATTTATCATTTGCTAAACACACACAAAAGCTATGCAAAACCCATGAGCCTGTTTGGGCCCAAGTGAGTAACAAGTCTCTGCTGCCTTGTCTGATCTGGACTGAAATGGGTTAGGGAGGGCTTACCTGAGCCGCTACAGAAACCAGGAACATTGCCTGCTGCCAACCAGAGACAGGCAGGGGAGGTGGGAGCAGGGCCAACCTCCTGGCAGATGTAGGTAGCCGAGATGGCCATGGGGCTGAAGTCCCAGTAGGACAGCCCTGCCCTCCTGCTATTCTGCAGGTGTGCTCAGCACAGGCAGACACCACGTGCCCACACTTCACCGAACACGTAAGGCATGGGAGCAATCTCAGGAGTCGGCAATACAGCGCTAGTAGCTCGGTGGGACCTCTTCCATCAGGTCCTCAGGATAGATGATGGATTTCATGATTAATAATATGCCCCTTCTCATCATCCTTCAGAGCATAAATCTTACTTGCAGTGGAGCGAAAGGCTGAAGAGAACAACAGCTGCATATAAATGCCTTTGAGCTGGACAGGGGCATTTCAGAGCCGTGGCTCAGCTTGAAATGGTTAACGGTGGCCAAGGAAAAGAAATACCTTCTCTTTTGTTCTGTCATTGTGGGAGAAAATACCAATTAGAAATCTATTTCTGTACCTACCTGGGCAGCTTTGGAAGCCTGCTTTAGCAGGTAGTCCTGAAGCGCAACTCTGAGCTTACCTGAATGCCACAGGCTTAAGTTTTTATAGTCATCTCACATTCTTGAGCTTCTAGAAGGGATCCTGATCCCCATCACCCAACGCATGAAATGGCTTTATTGGGTCAAATTTCTCTTTAGTTTTCATCTGTAAAAAAATTAGATTATGGGGGGAAAGGGAAAGGTGTATAGCCAGGTTTCTTCCCAGTGTTGAACTGGATTGCAGCTGGATCAGAAAACACTTCCTCCTGGTTTTCAACAGTTGAAAATATCTGCAAGAACCTTCCCTTTCACCCAGAGCACCCTTCCCCCTTCATCCATCATTGCAGACATGGCCCTACTCGTTTCTGCCATTCCTTTAATTTTGCAAGCCCTTTTGTCCCTCGTCAAGTTATGTGTAATTGCTTCAATTAGATGCATCAGCTGGCAAAAGTCACCCAGCCAGAGATGGCCTGCCAAGTCTCAGTTGTCTTGCACCCCTCAAACCAAGCTTCCCTCTCTAATTGTTTCCTTAATGGGTTAATTAATTAAAAAGATGACCTAATTGCAGGTAGCGTTTATTCACTGTCACCATTCTGCCAAATGAAGAGAGACAGTCATTGATCATGTCCGGTACCTTTGGCCTTCACTGAAACGCCTGAAAGGCGAAGAGGTCACAGTAACAGGGAAAAGTCTGCACTGAGGAGGCATCACAGCTCCCTCTCCCCAGCAGCTTGCCCCCAAAACCACGTACCTACAATGCCCCTGGTGTTAGTTAAAAGGCTTCAGCTTTGCTATGTGAGTTGTTTGATACTTGCAGATTTTTGGTGCCTAAAGAGTCATTATCTGCTGTCAGCTTTTATTTCCCTGATTGTCACTTCAGTGACACACTCAGGGACAATTTGCAGCTGTTGTAACTCACTGAAAGGCACCAAAGAAAGGCTGGGGCCAAGCTGATCCCTGCCTCTCTTCCTTTCCAGCACACTCGTGATCCCTTGAAGGGAAGAGGAACTTATGCCACGTAAAGAAAACATCATCTTCTTGTGCCTGGCTGCAGTGCAAGATCAATCTTGCTCCTCAGTGAGTGCGTGCCAGCAACTCCTGCTGTTTGCAGCCACCACTGAAGTTGCTGTGAGCCCTGACTTGAGGTCTAGCCAGAGCAAGATTCATCTCTTTCAGCTTATATTCTTTTCTCCTCCCCGTGTTTTACATCTGAAGGAGAGAAAGTGCATCAGGCAGCCAGCAAAACTCTGGATATAGGGCTACAAACCGTCATATACCTTGTTTTGCAGTATTGCATCTCCTCCAGCTCAGTCCACAAAAATTTAGGCTTATAGCTCCAGCAGTTCCAGAGTTGGCCCAATGGCAACAGCCACATTACACCAAGCAAGATGGTGTGGACACTCTCATTGCAAATGAGGACTTGTCCAAAGCAGAGGATGGGGTTGCATCCAGAGAAATGACACACCACCTTTCCAGCTGCCATACCACAGCAAACCACACAAGCAGGAGGGATGATGTTTGCTGTAGACCAGAACAGATGGTGGCTGTTGAGGGTGGTGAAATTTTGCTTCCAGTGACATTCCACGGACTGATGGTTTGAGCAGAATGACTACGGATTCTGTCAAAGGCAGAATAAAACACAGGTTGACTTGGTTGCTTTGGCCTCCTGTGATAAGGAACAGCCTGAGCCAAGAGTTAGCCTGACTGAAAACCTGCTGCATTCTCTGCTGAATCTGTTTAGCCAGAGTCTCTGCTCCAATGCAAATCAGGGCCATACCTAATTTCTTAATGTATTTAAAGATAATTTGGCAAAAGCATTTCCATGCCTTTTTATGTTATTTTAGAAACAGAAGCGACTTGTTTCTCATAGATCACGCTGCCGCTTTGTAATCCTTTCTGGATTTTCACAGCACAGTCAGTCATTTATTTGCCAGTGATTAGCAACCAGCAGAGAATAAAATCAGTCAATACTATTTAGATAAGGCATGGTTAGTTATAAAGTGCTGTTGGGATCATTCCACTGGCTGTGCTTTGAAATTAGTCATCAGTACACCCTGGCAGATGCAGGCTGATAGCTCATCCACTGAAGGTCTCTGGCACTATGGCTCTGGTGGTGACAATTATCTTGCTCCAGCAGACGGGATGGTAGCAAAGCTCCAAACAGGCTGCTGAAGAATAAAACCTGCGTTGATGTTGGACGAAAAACCTCTTATAAAAGCCAAAAGTGCCTGGCTATATTGGCAACTTGCAGGAAAGGAAGGATTCATTTTTCTTTTTAATTTTGATTCGGACAAGTGTAGGGGTTTTGAGGAGGTTTGGATGAAATGCCTCAACACACAAAGCACAGCAGCACTCTGCTCACGTAGGTCTGCTTGGAGGGCAGGAAATATGCCCGTGGCTCAGAGATAGGGAGGGAAATTGCGGACAAGGCTGACTGCGATCAAACATGGACCACGACAGATAAGACACAGCGTACATCAAGGGCAAGTCTGACTACAGAAAGACTAAGACAGGTTCCAGCAGCCTGGGTTTCATTCCTATTCCAGCATTCAGGATGTCAAAGGGCCTACTTCATGCTGTATGCTGAAATGCTCCTTCATGTGCTTCAGAGATGTGATTTCCCTAGGTGTTACCCAGATTTCATTCCTCCTCTTCTGTCACTGTGTACAAATTACCTGTGTTTTCTCCATCAAGTAAGAATATGATTTCTAGCCTATACCACACACACATATAACCCCTAAAAGTTGGTAAAAGTTATTTGACTCAGTCACCATTTGCCTAATTGATATCGTGGCTGATGAGTACTGCACATGGCAGATACCTGTGACACTGAGTACTTACCTAGGTTTCATGGGAGTATTGCTTAGTGTGGCTTAGCGTCATCATCCTGGCCGTGCCACTGATGGATGCCGTGTTAGCATGTTGGATGGTCCATCAAGGCCTGGTTTGTGTCATTTATTCAATTCTCTTTGCCCCAGGAGAGCCACGCTGAAACCCAATCTTCTTTCAAAGTGGTCCTTCTTGGACAGTGTAATGACAAGAAGGCTCACTGTGCACAGAGCAAGCTGCAAATTTTCTGGAGATGCATTGTTGATGAGAGCCACCTGATTGTCCATCTAGCACAGCTTTTACCAGCAAAATCCCCCACCTGAATAAGGGAAAGGAGACTTATGTCAAAGAGACACAAAATCAATGCGCCAGAACTTACCCTTTTCATAAAAAAGCAACTATTCCTGCAAGACTTCGACAGAACAGATGTAAAGTCCACGGTGCTGGCGCTGAATACAGACATTGTGATGGGACTTTCAACTATCTCTGCTATGTAGGACAGGTCTGAGAAAGGAAGCACTGGGCTAGATTTACAGGTGGAAAACTTTGGGGATCACAGACTGCCTGACATCAAACAAGGCTGTAAGGTTAAAAGTAGGAACTGAACAAGGATGTGTGGAGTCCTAGGTTGATACCATAAGCACAAGCCCATATTTTCTTCACATATAGTGCACGACAGAACAGAGTCATCCCCTCCTCATTAGTTCCCCTGTTTTCATGGGAATATATTGCATTAAATTAAATGTGTTTGCAAAACAAGAATTCCTTCTGAAATGCACATTTATTCAGTCACTGGAGCGTGACCATTTCTGTCTGTTTAGTAAATAAAATTAGTTTTGATTCTTTTTGAAATAGAAAACAAATCAGTAATTAGCCTAATGGAAAGCTTTTTTTCCAATCTCATAGATAAATGCTACACACATTTCTAACATGTTTTCTTTATTTTTTATGCCAAATTAATAGAAGCCAAATGCTCCTTCCCTGCTGTAAGTAAAGAGAAGTATCAGAGAGAAATCCAGACAGTTCTCAGATTCTCCACGTTCTGGTGCCATTTTTTTTACAAGGAGTTAATCTTCAGTGCTTTATCAAGACCATTTTCCTTTGAAATCAAGGTAAAAGGATCCCTGGATTGATCAGCAGATAGATCATGCTTTTCAGCATCTTTTGTATCTCTCTGATCATCACTTGTGGTCAGAGCATCAAATGGGCCATTGAAAAAAATGGGTGATTAGCAAGGTATAACCCTCCATTTTGGACTGCAATTTGATTTCACACTGAAATCAAGACTGATTTGCTCCACTTCTGTTCAAGCTTGATGTGGGAGTAAGCTCCAGGGCTAACTTGGACATGCCAATGGAGCAGCCCTCATGTCCTGGGGGCCTGGAGCCTCTGTGTCCCTCAGGAAACAGTGCTGTCACCTGGGAAATGAGATGGGGTCGAGGTAAGAGCCCAGCCAGGCAGGCTTGGGCAGGCATTTCACAGCAGGAGGGAGACCTAAGAGTCTCTTGCATCATAGCAACAGCCAGATTACTTGGGAGAAAAGAGATTTTTTGGAACCCAGAAAATATGCAAACAATTTTGAGTCTTGTTTTATTCAACGCCTAAATTGTGTACTCTGTCCAGAATGTTTTATCAGCAAAAAGTGAAGACAATCTCTGTAGTATGAGCCTGAAGACCATGGTAGATGGTAACTCCACACAATACATGCTGACCTGACTTTGAGTCAGAGAAAGCAACAGAGAGATTTTGCTAGGTACACAGCTTAGAATTTGCACTAAAACTCTTCCTCTGTGGTAAAAGATGGTGCTTTTGTTAGCACAATATTAATGTTTATAAAGCGTCTTGGCATGAAACACTGTTGGCTTTTCTTTCCAGCATGTTATAAAATCATCATGGAAAGAAAAACAGAGCATCCCTAATGCACCCGATTATTGTTACACTGCTGTCTCCTGATACTGCACCAGATTAACGTGACAGAGCAATAAAACTCTGGATCTTCATTTATCACACCTCTTTAGCTCTCTCCCATGCTCAGAGAGGTTTGAAATGAATATTAGCTTTTTCCCTAAAGAGAAAATAAGAAGTTGCCCAGCAATCATCAATATTTCAACTCTGCCAATTTTTACTCAAGTGTTGGTCTTATGAGTATTCTTCAGCTCTTCTGTGTTCTTACCTAATCCACTGATGAGGTTTTTTATTTTCTTTGGGTTTGGAGTTTAATCTTCCATCTGCTTCTTGTTATATTGCTTAATCTCTAGGTATGTGACTTATTCTAGCAACGTGTTTTTGTGGTTCTGTTAAAGTAACACTCACACAGTCCCTGTGGGTTTGATGAACCTCAATCTGAAAGATGCCTAAATGTGGTGTCCGATCCCGGGATGAAATATCTGGAGGGACATTTTGGGTTTGCTATCTACCCCCTGTCTTCAAACCACCACTCCGAGTCTGCAGGTGGTTTTGTCTGACTCCAAATTGCTCCGTGTCTATTCTGAGCAGCCTTCTGGCAAGCCAGTACCCACCTCATAACCTCTCTACACCCTCACAACTCTCTGCTTTGCTTTTAAAATATAAGAGGCTAAGTATGGGACTCTTGTTCCTTGTATCCTTCATTCTGTTGGTGGTGCTGCCAGTCCCAAGGGTATCAAAGGTTTCTGCTGTTTTTGGGTCTGTTGAGTGCACTTGCTTCAAGTTTATCATATTCTATGTGATATATCATAGTCTATATGATATATCATAGTCTATCATATTTTATCAAGTGAAATGATTTCTCCTAAAAATGAAAACTGAGATACCCAAGCAGCCCTTCTCTCAGGCAACCTTGGGAAAATAACTAGTGAGAACTGGCAGCAATGTGACCCTTCCCACTGGTCCTCAATGCATTGCCTCTCTCCAGAACTATGAGTCTCCTAAGTCTTGCCCTGGCTGGTGAAAGCTTTGCTGCTGGTGTGAACAAACCTCTGGTTTCTTCATCTTGCTAATTTTCCTTGTGCTTAAGAGTTCAGCTGCTCCAGAGGATCAGGCCGGTGACGGGCGATGGCATAGATGTACTTAGCAACACACTTTGACTTGAATTATGCATCCCTGTGCTTCTGCAGAGCAAGCTACCAATGCTGCGTACATGGGGCACGCTCCCTCTGTGAGAGCATTAATTATTACTGCTGCTTGCAAAATGATCTGTGAACTAAAATGGGTTTTTCTAATTCTGTCACTGGAGAAGAACTCCTGGCTAATCAACTGGAGGCAGATGGAGTTGGCAGAGATGACATAAAGGCCTGCACTAATTACTCCACGTGTCTCAAGAACTGATAAGAGACTTGATTTATGCCTGGAACAGCCTGATAATTCCGGAAATAATAGATATTGCATGACTTAATTAATCTATGTAAACCTGTTTGTGCTGTGATTTTGAATTAACAGTCTTGGTAATAGCTCAGGTGTATGGAGGGTGGGCTACAGCCTAGTACTGTGAGAAGCCTAATTGTACCTACTAATGGCCAAAGTCAGGGCCCAGGCTCTGGCTACATCCTGAAATTGTCTCTCATTATATCTTGTGTGTTCTTGTGTTTGAGGGATGTGAGTGTGGCCATGTATGATAGCACGAAGAAGGAACATGGTGCATATATACACAGCAACAGTGGGTAGGAGCAAGAATTTACAGGAATCTCTCCATCCTATGAGTTCATGCTAAGTAGTTGCATCAGGAGAAAGTAGTTTTAAGGCCTGTGCTGTTTTAGCTCAGACTATTGCCCTGCCTGGTGTCCTTCGTCCTCAGGGCTGGTGGTCATGGAGGCAGGGATGTTCTTCACCTGCACAGATAACAGGGGACACCCTTGGGTGAGAGCAAGGGCTCTGTCCAACCAGAGCTGAATGTCCTGCTGGCTGGAGTCAGCTTACAGGGCAAAAGATACTTTGCTTTGGCTGTTGTCCTGCTTTCTCCATTCCTCATATGCAGACCACTGCAGCTGCTCTTAGCACCTTATGGCACAGGTGACCCAACATGTGAGTAGATTTTGAACAGTGCCTGTCAGGATATAGTTTATTCTGGGAACTACAGTCTCCTGAGAGAGATGGTGAAGAGAAGCACCAGGACGCTGCTCCCAGGTAGTCCTGAAGACCCAGTGGAAATAAGTTGCCACAGACTAGTTCATAGTGGCAATTTGGCTTTGACAAATCTTCAGGCTCCTCTGCTGAACTTGCTGAGCTTTTGTGAAGCTGTAAGGGGGACAGGACTGCAACCTGGATCTCGTTTTGGAAGGTTGCCAACACCAAAACGTTCAGTAATTTCAACATGGGACCTCTCTCTCTAATCATCCTTGTCCACCCTTCCCTAAGCTGCACTCCAGGGGGTAACTGTGTCAGCATCATGCTCTGTTTAGAGCTATTTGAATAATCTGCTTTGCTTGTACAAATGCCAGGCTGATATTTACTGCTGGTGCTGTGGCTCAGCCACGTCCCTTAGAGATGCTATAGAAGGTCACCAAAGGTTGGAAGGGCAGCTGAGATGCCCTCTCCTTTTGTACCCCTTGCCCTGCTTGCTCTTACATACATATAAATTTCATTACAGAAGGGCTCTTTGACTTGTGTGGGTGACAGTGGTGGTAGAAGGCAATTTCTACAGAGAATAGATAGTTTCTGCCTAGATTAAAATAAGTATCTAGTTTGCTTTCTTCCTTTTTGCTTCTCAGTGTGAGTAGCTTGGATCAGGAACGAGGCAGGAACTGGGTCTGGATGCTGTTCCTTGCTCCCCGCATCCTGCTTTATGGTCTCACATCTGATCTCTATTTATGTCCTGAGCTCCCAAGTACCATGAGGCACAGTGGTTTTCCTTTTGGCATCTAAACAGGACAGAGCAATGCATCTGGTCCTGCCATGCTAAACTGTATTGCATCTACAATGATTTAAGCATCAAAGACTTATCTGTACCTTTTCTGTGCAGTGCCTGACAGTGCTTGGTGGAGCCATGAAATAGATAGTCAGAAGAGGATTGAACTTGTTTTAATTTCTGAAAATACAGTTTATATTCATGTCCATACTTACATTCAGAACCAATAAATATACACAACAGCTTTCCAGGACTTCACAATCATCATCACTTACATAATAATAAAGTGGTTACATTACATTTCATATGCAGTTTGGTTTAGAATGTCAAAGTATTATGAATACATTGAATCCATTCAACAATGTTTCCCTAGTCTTGTTTTTATTCTTTCTTATTGTTTTTGAAAAATTCCCAAATACTATGAATCTCTTATATGGGTTAATGACAGTAAACCAATGTGAATGGAGTACACAGCACTCTATAACCATGTCTTGTAGACAATTTCAAGATCAGTGCTGTGGCCTTTTTTGTCTGAAACTTCCTTTTAAGAAATAGTGTTTTTCTTTTATGGGATCCCCTTGAAGACTTCCAATGATATTATCTGAGCTGGTTTCTGCTTTGAACTGATCCCAACAGTGCAAAGCAGCCATAAACTCAGCTTAACAAGGTAGTTAAAGCAGGTTTCATGTTGTTTTGCATCACAGCAGTACAAAGCCAGCAGTATGTAACCAGTAAATCAGTTCTCTAGAGGACCGAAACTGGTAACACATCTGACTTAGCTAAAACATCATAAGAACTTCACACAGCCCAGTATAACCCATCACACTTCTAGGTGGGAAAAGAAGGGGATAAAGAGAAATCTATGTACATTTATTTGAGCTTGTGGGTCTCCAGATTTTAGCTTTTCTATGAATTAATCTCTCCTTTAAGTCCCCAAGTTCTCCGGGTCTACAAGTGCTTTACAGTACCAAACCATACCCTTAGACCTTGCTAGTCTGCATATGTCCATTGAATTCAATATTTCTCTGGGTTAACATTGATTCCTGCAAGCGGCTGCTGTTCTCTTGCCTGTGTTCAATGGGGTCACCATCCTCTACACCATTGCCCTTTCGGAGGCAAAGTACTTTCTGAAAACTCTGCTTGAAGTTGTCAGAAAGAAATCCATAAAGAATGGGGTTGGCACAGCTGTTTGCATAGGACAGGACCACCACAAAGAAGTATACCCCTACCAACACAGGGTCTTCTGGCAGTATAAATATCAAATTGACAATGTTCATCATGTAAAATGGGAGCCAACAAAACACAAAGACCACCACAATGATCACCACCATCCTGGTCACCTTCCTCTCTGATCTCCTGCGCCTTGTAGACCCAACTCGGATCCCTGAAGATTTGACTTTAATCACGATCAGCAAATAGCAGAGACAGATCACCAACAAAGGACCAAAGAAGCCAAGGACTGATGTGTAAATGATGAATGCTGCTGACCAGATGTTGACAGGTTCTGGCCAGTTCATGTTGCAGGTCTGAAAGTCTTCCTGCACATCCGAAAAGATGATGACTGGAAGCACCACCAAGAATGAGAATGTCCAGACAGTCACACTGATGAGCTTGGCTACCCTGGGACGTCTCCACTTGGTTGATTTAATGGGATGAACTACTGCCAGGTAGCGGTCCATGCTCATCACAGTTAAACAAAAAATACTAGTGAATTGGTTAATACCATCTACAGTCATAACCAGCCTGCATAAAAAGGAGCCAAAAGGCCAATAGGAGATGGCATTCTGGGTGGCCAGGAAGGGCAGGCCCAGCATGAAGAGTACATCAGCAACAGCTAAATTCAAGATGTATATGTTGGTGACAGTTTTCATCTTGGCATAGCGCAAAACCACATAAATGACCAAGGTGTTGCCGCTGAGTCCGACTGCACACACGAGGAGGTAACAGACAGGAATCAGGACTTTGTGGATGTATTTGAATGAGGGCTGCTCTGAGAGTGTCCCATTCTCGGTCACATTCGTGAGCAGTGAGGAATTCACATCGCTGGAACTAGCTTCTGTGCTAAATGTGTTGGAAAAGTATAAAGGATCCATAACTTTTACTCCTCAGTTTTTCTTTTAAGGCTAAGAGAGATTAAGCTTCACAGGCATTGTGTTCCTAGAAAGAAAAACACAAGGAAGAGAAAGAGGGAAAGAAAGAGTGAATTCAAAGTAGAGTAAGTTTTGCACATCATTTACTTTTCTATCTACAGTTAGAATTTGTGTTTCAATTACGCAGATAGCACATGTGATGAGATCAGGGTCTGGACAAAGGAATTGTACAATGACGGGGCCCAAGTGTTGGTCCCAGTAGATGGTGACATCCATCTAACTTTCAGAATCTCCATGCAGCAGAGTCAGTGCTGGATGTAACTGTGAAGATGGGCAGCTGCATGGCAGTAACACAGCATATATCCCACCAGGAAGTGCAAGGGAGAGAGGGTGATGGCCGTCATACTTCCCATTCAGAGCAGAAGCTTTCCTAAAGCATAGGAGTCTGAGTGCCCCAGCATGTGGGCTATTCGGGTCCAAAGCACACTGGTAACAAGGTCAGTTCCTCCTCCACTGACAGGAAGTGTTAATTCTTGCATGCTTCCTATGCCACCTGGCAAGCAAACTTTGCTGCTTGGTGGTCCCACTCTCCATAACCTGTTGTAAACACATTTTCTTCTTTTATGAAGGAGCAGGGGCATAATACCCTACACTTCCCAACTTGCACCAAAACACACAAATCCAGAACCCAACTTTCCTCCTAGCTTTCTGTATAAAACTGATGTAGAAAGTATTAGAAGATAATTTTGAAAGACTCTGATGAACAGCACATGCAAGTCAGACTGAAAGCAAATCTCTGACATTAGTGTTGAAAGCTTTTAAAGTCCAATTTGGTGCAATTTTGCTGTCGTTTAGCAGAGGGTGCCTGGAGAGGCTCAGCCCTGTCTCACTCGTGTACAAGCTCTGGGTGCTTTCAGAATCCAAACCCAAAGATAGTTCCTGGCTCTTCCTATCTGAAGCTCCACTGTGATGTTTCACAGGTCTCCCTGTTTACATAGAAACAGTCTCAGTTTGATATATTCAAATGCCACTTGCTGCCTGGCAGAACCAATTGAGAACCCCCAGGGAAAACCAGCAGCCATGTATGTAGGTGGGGAAACAAAACCCTCCATAACAAAACCCTAGGGGAAAAAAATCAATCAGTGAAGTCCAAGGTGGAAAGGACCATGTCTGAGAACACTCTTCAGTCAGGTCAGGCCACATCCATGCAGATGTGAAGACTCTGCAGTGGAAAGGAACAAGCTGTTTCTTTTCCACCTCTCAAGGCCATTCCATTTGCGCTTCTGAATACCTCTCCTCTCCCCCTGAAGTGTGCTTTTTGTCTGAGGAACACCTTTCCTCTGCAAGAAATCCTAACTGCAGTGGGCAGCTTCAGGACACAGAGAGCTGAACAGAATCGGTGACAGAATATGTTTCATTAGACAATCTGAAAAGGGTTGAACATTTCCAGCGCTGTTTCTGTGGCATGCTAGATTCGTATGAGTATTATTTCATTCTTTGGCTAAATAGGTGTTTATAAAGCTCTCCACTATAATAAAAAAGTTGAAGCATGTGCTATAAAGGAATGGAGATTCAAAACACCAATTTAAGGCCAGATCTCTCCAGCAGTGAAGGTGCTCAAGGAGGCTGACCCCAGCAACTTTTGTTCCAGTTGCCTGATGGTTGGGTTTCCATAATAATCTGGGGGCGCAAATGTGAATGCAAAAACACCTAGCCCACATTGTACCCATGTATTTCAAGCAAAGCCAAATTCAGTATCATGTAAACATGTGAGAGACCTCATCTCCAAGTGGAATGCAAACACCTCCATGGGCTGGGTACTGTGCTTTCTCTTTGAGTGAGAAAAACTGCAGTGGGTGAGAGCAGAAGTCCCTCCAGCTACCAGTAGTAATCATAAATATGCAGTTCTGATTTGGAAATGTGCAGATGGGAAGTAGGTGTCTCACATGTAACTCTGTGGCTGGGAGGAGATGTACCAGAGAAAGCAGAAATCCAGGGTGGCTGGGACGGTGAAGCTGACAGAGTTGCCAAAGCTCAAACAAACGCTGGCTTGAAGATGGAGATGAGAAAGGGGCAGGGAGGATCTGCAGATTCTGAGCATGCTACTGTTGTGTTTGGGGTTTAGGTGTTGTAGCTATGGGCTCCCTTCACGAGTCATTGTGGCCCCTGACAGCAGGCAGAGGTGAGCCAAGACCACTCTTCTTGTGGATTAAATAGGACTAGACTTACTGCTTATATAATAAAAGGCAAATTCCAGTTCTGGTCAAGGAATGGCCTTTTGAATTCTGTTCTGACACTAAGTGGTTTTAAAACTCAGATTATTTGTGAGAAAATCCAAGAGAAGCCAAAGCAGCACTGTACTACTCTTGGGCTGTGAGGGTTTTGATCTTTGGAAGATGTCATTTCCTTGCAACCCAGATCCTGTGTGGCCCAGGTGCTAGCCAGTATCTTTGAATGCAAGAATATAAAGGAAATGGATGGTGGGATGGGGCAGTCAGTGTTTATAAACTCATATGCATGGAACTGCACCTCTGGGAGCAGGTATGGTGCTGAGATTGGGCAGGCACTTCTCCCCAGGGTAGCTCAGCAACATCCAATCTGAGTCAAAAGCAAAATTTTTGTTCTGGACTTGCAAACATAGGAGGTCAGTAAAAGGAAACAGTGCTGGCACTTGGTAGGGAAAGGTCAGGAAACACAGCCATGTGTAGCTCTCATCGTAGGCTGGAGATTTTTCTTCTAAAGTTACCTCCTTTTCCCCCACACTACATATCCTTGAAATAGTTGACTATAGAAATCACACAGTAAATTCTTCAAGCCTGTAACTGCTTCCTCTACATGCAGAGTGCAAATCCCGGGAGAAGCACTGAGGAAGAGGAGTGGAAATACTCTGCACAAAATCTCTGCTTGCCAAGGGCCTCAGGTTCTTTGAGCCCCCCCCCCCCATGGCTGGCATTCCTGATCTTCCCAAGGACTTTTTGTGAGAGACCTTCCATGGAGTGGAACAGTTCTTCCAGCCTCCTTCAGCGTCTGTGACAGTCTCCTCCTGCTGCCATGCTGTGCCCAGAAGTCAGTGATACTCAGCAGTTTGCCTGTCTGCTTTTAGCATTTTGGGCTAAACTTTCAGGCTGCCCAGGAAGGGGGTTGAGTCACCACCCCTAGATGTGTTTTAAAAAAGGGTAGATGAGGTACTTAGGGATATGATTTAGCATAGGACAGGAACAGTTGGACTTGATGATCTTAAAGGTCTTTTCCAACCTTGTAATTCTGTAATTCTGTGATTTATTCCCCTTGATGAATTTTGCACCTTTGCCTTCAAAAGTGGATGTGTTCAGAAGGGAATGCATCACTAAGGCTCTTGTGCAAAGTCTTCAGTATCTTCACTTGGTAACAGCCTGCAGGTTGTCAGCACCAGCAAGGAACTGCCATCTGAACATTACCCATAGACTGGCTGGGGAGGTGGTGTGCTTGGAGTTGTTCAGATCTGAAAACAGAGCCCAGGTCTCCAGAGTTCCTGTTTGGTGCATCATCCACTAAGGCACTGAAACCACTTTGCTTCTGCTTGGAACCACTGGTATTTTTGGATTTGTTATGGCATAGTAACAACAAAAAAGCTGAACAGCTGCAAAAGCATGTTTTGCTGGCTGTCTTCAGTAAGCATAGATGATTTTTCCCTCTGTTTCCCTCTGCTGATAGCTTCCCCGTCACCAGCACAATTTTTGTTGGAACTTATATTGCTACTACAGCAGTTAATGACCATGAACTTCAACAAAGGATGACTAAATATAATTAAGGCATGCTGACTGATATCTTATACACTTGTTTTGGTATTTTTAATTAATGGATTAATAAAAAACCCCACACCTCTAGGGTACTTTCTCTCATCCAGATTTTTTCCACTTGCTGTTTGATCTCCAAGACATCATACTGGGATACTTCAGAAATTATGTGTTTTCTGCTTAAAACACACGAACAAAAAAAACCCAAACAACGGAGCTAAGACCATAGATCCAGAGTAATCACTGGTGTAATTCAAAGTTCTCCTTTTGCAGAATGGTAACTTGGGGGTAAAAAAAAAAGGCATCCACTGCAGCTGACCATATCTGACTCCCTGTGCTGCTGCCCAAAGAAACGGAGAGAAGAAATAGCAGAGATGTTGTGGCACAGACCATTCTGCTCATAAGAATGTATTTAGCCTTTGTGAAAACTCCTCTAGCAGGTGTCCTAGACAAACCTGGTTTTGCCTGGTACAAGAGCAGGTACCCATCTAACAGCACAGAGCATTCCATTAGTGACTGAAGCATCAGCACAGCAGAAGGAGGAACAAGCCTTAAAACTGTCCAGGCAGATCAAGGTTGGAATTATTCCTGGCTGTGGTTACAATAGCAAAGCAAAAATAACTCTGTATAGTGTCATCAGAGTCAAAGCTGGGTATAGCTGGGATCAAGAAGGAGTTACATAAAGAAACCTAATTTTATGAGTCAAGATTTGATCTCATTGCCTATTTACCACTGGAACCATAACTCTCTCTTGTGCAGGACCAAACATAATTGTTGTGAAGAGAATTATGACAACAGAATGGCAGATTACTGCTCCCAGGTGCAGGATAACTAGGAGGAACAGACGAAAATGATAATCCAGACAGATGCGCTTTTTAAACAGATGGCTTCAGTGGTAATGGGGAGAAAAGCACCTGGGTAAGTATCCAAGAAGCATCTATAGCAGCAGAACTTTGTGGGTTTCCCCCTGTCCAGCAGAGTTCGTTGCAAAATGTTAGTGGAGCAATTTGCTGTAATGAAGCAAAGAAAAACCCCCCCTCAGTAAATTTCCCCTTTCAGGGATGATTGTTTGTCACCTGCTTCTTCAATGCAAGGCGTGGGGACTCGTGCTTTGTTTTTGCACGGATAGCACAGGCAGAACCGAGGGTGGCTCCTGCAGGAGGGAGAGTGGGGTGCTGATGGAAGGGGGAAGGAGGGAGGTGGTGCTGCTAAAGTTGGTGCGACCTGGCAGAGCAGCTCTGAAATAGCACACCCAGGCAGGGCTCTGCGCGAGGAGGAGGGAAATGCAGCATCATGCCAAGACCTACTTCAACTTCTTACAGTTATAATAATGCTCTTGTACTAAACCAGTAGCTCCCTGAGAGCATAGAAATAGCATAATTTTATATACAAACTTCTTGGGTTTCTCCACCACCTGCCCTATTCCACCATCTGGGGTAGAAAAAAAAAAAGCAAAAGGATTCAGTCCAGGTGGGAAATTTCTCCTTATTAATATCTGACTTTTTATATTTCTCAGGATGTGTTTCTCAGTCCAAAAAAACTGTAGTGGTTGATTTTTCTCTACAGAAGACAACAAAACAACTTTCTTGTACTAAATTAGCTTTCTGTTTTGACTGGCTGTATTAGCACTAAACATTGATCAACTGGACTGAAAGTTGAATAATGGCTTGCTGCTTTTAGCACTATCAAGACATTTAGTAACTAAATTTTCAGGATAGCAACACTGTTGCCACCTGCTCAGGCCAGCCTAGTGTTTCCTAGAGCACTCTGCAGAGATGCTACCTGATGACTTGGTCCTATTTTTAGTTTACAAACAAACAGCCCATAAAACACTTTTGCTTTTGCCAAATATTTGCTAAATACTTTTTTCCCCAAACGGGTATCAGACTCTGTTGTGAGATTACTCAGGGTGAGCTGGTCCTGTCACACAAACAGTCGTGTAAATCACATGCTTCTGGTTTTGCTCCCAGATCAGATGATTTAAGCAACTTCAGCCAGAGGGAAGCGTGGAGCCTGACATCTCCATGCTCACACCTGGGCAGTTGTGGCTGGGGCTAAACCCCAGTGACTGCACTGGTGCATCACTGTTACCGGGGGGGTTACCAAACTGTTTCTCTTCCTCTCCTCTCTCCTCTGCAATCCACTGAGATGAAGTGATTGCAGAGACATGGCAGACTCAAAGATAATTCAGTTGAGCATTTAACTATGAGCTGTGTCTGCTCCCAGATTGACGGACAGATGAAACAACCGCAGATCCCTTCAGTGCTTGGCACCCCTTTCAGGAGAGAGATCCTGGGTCAGTTCAAGCTCAGCAACAGCTTCTCTTGCTGCATGAAGTGGAGCAGCTGCAGGAGAGGACCCTGGGGGATCCTGTCCTGTGGCCTTCCCAAGATGTGAGGTATGGCTCAGGCTCACTCTGTACCAGCAGTGCAGGTCCACTCCAGGCACTGAGCCCTGGTGACAGGGTTCCCCAGGAGCTGGGATCCCCAGCTTAACCACTTCCTAACTGATCCCAGTACCCCAAGTACTGGCTGCCTGGTGTGACCCACGTTTCCTCCTCCACAAAACTATAAAAAGTCTCTAATTTACCCCAATGCAACCTGCAAGTTCAAAACACTTGAGCCAGGCTGTTCTTTCTCTGCTCTTCAGTGCAGAGCGCTGGGCACAGGGAGCAAGCCGTGCCGGGTTCTGCAGGCGCTGGGAGCTGCAGTAAGCCAGCGAGGCACACAGGCACACGGTACTACTCCCAGCCCAGACCCAGGGTGACTCCCACAACTCGGCTTTGACCTTGGCCACCCACTTCTTGCTGTCCACCCCGGTGCACATCTGAGTGCCTGCGTTTCCCTCCCGTGATTGATCAGAAAGGAGCATCGTGTGCTCAGCTCGGGCTTTCTGTGCCCCCGTCCCGCCAGGCTGGGCGGCATTCAGGGCTCTGCCACCTTTCTGGGTCACAGTGGGGCTCAAGCAGTGCCGAGCGGGTGGCGTGTCGGGATCTGCCGGCGCATCCCCCCCGCAGGTGCCTTCCTCCTCCCTTTCAAGCGGCTGCTTTAAAGCAACGCTAAGGATTGTTTTGCTTTAAACACTGCATCCTCCACTCGGGCAGCGGGTCCTCTTCACACCATCCCCAAAACCAGGACGGGGTCACTCCGCTCTCCAGCTGCAAAAGCCCCGGAAGAAGCGCAAACTCGGGGCGGCCGCTTGCTCCGGGGGAACCGCAAACGGGACCGAACGCTGCCCTGCCTCGTTCATCCCAAAGAGCCCTCAAAAACGGGGTGCGCTTTGCAAAGCCCCAGCCCGCCCCTGCCCCATGCCTCATGCCTCTCCCATAATTTACCCCTTTAGGCTCCCTCAACCCCGCTCGCCGCTCCCTTCTCCCCGGGCAGTGATTACCTGCAGCTCCAGGGACACCTCTTCGCCGGATGGAGGCATGAACCTCCCCGCTCCCCCCTGGGCTGCCGCGCTGCTCTGGCTGCAGCCCCTCGGGCCGCTCCCTGAGCCGGGAGCGCACCCCGCGCTCCGCCGCTTCCCTCCGGCGGCGGGCGGGGACCGCGGCCGCTCCCCCGGGGAGGAGGGACGGGGCTCCCGGCCGGGGCTGCCTCCGCCGAGGGGGAAAGGGGGGGTTGTGGGGGAACGGGGGGGGGGGACGAAGCAGCGGCAGGGGAGGATGCCGCAGCCCGGGAAGGGACAACCTGGAGCCACCCACTCTGCAGAAAGTTGGGGTGGAGGTAGCGAGCCGTCGGTGCTGGAGGCAACAGCCCTCCGCCGGGATGCTCTGCCTTCCCTGCCCCCCAAAACCCCTGAATGCCTGTGCCCCCCTCCCCAAACTCAGGGACGCCCTTACCTGTCTCCGTCGCCCCGTTGTACTGCCGGCCACGCTGCTCTGCCCCGGTCCCTTGCACCCCGAGGAGGCGGCAGCCCCCTGCCACGGGTGCGGGGTCTGTGCCTTGCGAGGAGAGCGGCAGCTCCTGGGAGGGACTGGGAGTACCCACTCTGTGCCCGCGGAGAAGGGAAAAGGGTATCACAGGAGACCTGCATTTCCTCCCCGATCTAGCTCCCTTCCAGCTCCGAGAAGTCCTTTTAAAGACTCCTGCAGGCTCGTTTGGAGGGAGCCCCCTCCCCGAGCTCAGGGGACTCGCTGCTTCTCCTCCGAAAGTGCAGCACCTCAGCGTGCAGGCTCCTTCAGGGGCGATGGGAAGGGAAAGTCATCTTCATGGCATTTATTTTACCCTCCTGTCCCTGGGCACTGAACGCAAGGGAAGACCGAGTGACAGGGTCGCACTTTACATCCTGCCTCTCCATGGAGAGTGGGAGCTGAAAGCCCATGTGGGGATGTTTTACTCCAGCTAGCTATGAATCAGGCCCCAATACTACTAGCTAGTGAAAAGATGCAGGGATTAATATCCAGGCTGTCAGGCTAAACTTTGTGTTTGATTTACTAACTAAACTCCCATTGACTTCACTGGGGTTCTGTTGAGCAGGAAGGGGCTGAAATATTTTGTCCTTTGTATGCAACAAGTGATTAAAAGTCATACATAGCTCCTGCCTCTGCCCTGAACCCTCCCTCTGCTATTACATGTGTAAACACCCGTGCCAGTGTCACCTAAGCCCCTTTGCTTGCCCCCATGTACATGGTGGTGGGTGATCAGAGCGATGTCTGTGTGGTTAGCCGAGAGCAGGGCTCCCCAGCCCCTGCCCACTTTCATCAGCATGCACGAGGTGTCGTGCTTCGTAATAATGTATATGATCTTAATCCACTGCTGAGGCTTTTCAATTAGAGATCTGTGATTGAGTCAGATGTGTGAATGCAAAAAAGAGAAGGAGAAAGCTGCTTTTGGCATGTCACTTTCTAATTCAATCTGCTGATGTATTTATGGTCATGTATTGCTAAATTGAACTAAGACTCCAGTCTGCTCTTGCCATGACAATGGGGAGAGTCATCTGATAAAAATAGAGTTGGGATGATAAACAGAAAAGAAGAGGAGATTTTGATTACCTTCTTTGAAAACATGCCAAGCAAAATGTGATACAATAACCCCACTGTGAATATCAGCTTGAATCAAAATAGGGCTAATTTAATGAATTTCCCTCATATATTTTATTAGCATTTTATTAGCATTTGTGACATTAAAAAGTTGCTGTGAAAATACAGTGGTCTCTAAGTTTACCTGAAGAAAACAGCGGTCTTCTTCTAAATAAACACCTTGCCAAAAGTATTTTTACCAGGATCTGTGCTATGATAGCAGTAGCATTTTCAAAAGCTCTCAATGCTTGTTGAATTCTTTACCTGCTCAAGTCAACAGCAACACTCTGTTTCAGGGCTGAATGAAGCGAACACAAAGCCTATCTGAGAATGCTGCCTGTTATCATGCTTTTAATGGCTAATGCCCCTGCTCAGAGACCAAAGATCAATTACACCAACCATAGAATAAACATAGGAGGAAAAATAACTCCTGGCACACAAGCGTGGGTGCAGATACCCCGTAGTGCAGGCTGGGCGTGCAGACCTTCAGAGGCGTGTGGGAAGGGTGATGGCCCAGATTGGTTGTGGTGAGGGTCAATGTGTGAGGCAGGTGAGATGTGTGGAGGACAAGCACACAAGAGTGATGTGACAGGAGTCTCTTTTTTAATTCTACTGGGCCCTTTTGCTGCATGTAATATTTTATAGCTGTACAGTCTATTTATCTTTAACATCTTTGTTTTGGGTTTATAGAGAGGGGAGAGATCTAATACTGAGCTAAAAGCCTCAAACTGTATTATTTTTTTCATTCTTATTCTCCCTGTAAAAACACCTCTCAAATAGCCATAACTTGGATACAACAATATTTATTTTGCCATTCTTTGTCACACACAAAAATTCAGTGTCACAACATGATCCCCGAATGGTGCATTTCCTACTGTAACATTGAATGATGATAAGACTACTGACAAATGTAGTGGTAGTAATACATTTTAAACAGGTGCATGTGTGTAACTTGGGGGAGGCGACAGCTCCGAGGGAGCTGTAAAGACAGGTTGGTTGGGAAGCTCCTCCTGTGCTTTTGAAACTGCCTTGTCAAAATTCAGCTGAAGTAGAAAGGATGAGTTGTGATCAATATTTTTAGAAGGAAGAACTCCTGGGGAACTTATGTCAGAAGCCTTTTCTGTTGAACCTGGCAGCAAGGAATAGAGACTGATTGCTGTCGAGGGAGGAATTATTAGTGTGTAAACCATCTCAGTGGTAGACTTGAGTCCAAGCCTGGCTTGAACTAGATGGAAGTATTGAAACTGAGTCCTATGGTAGGATTGCCTTTGATTTGAAGGATAGAAGCAGTACAATAGAGATCCTTTCAAACTGAGAGGAACAGAGAAACTGAGGAGCAGATGTGTGATTCGTTCCTAGATCATCTCTGGAGCCATTTCTCTAAAAATTGACTGTATGCTAAGGATTAGACACAGACTTTTCAAAACCACAATAGGTCTAAGGTCAAAACCAATTAAATCAATATTGAAATGCAGGTAAGTCTTCATGGCTTTGCCAGGCTGGAAGTTGACTCCTTGGTGCTTCAAAATCTTCCAAAGTGGTGAAGAATTTGCATTGGCAAAGATTTAAGTATGTTCTTGGTTAAACAGTGAGTTTGGGCAGAGAGACACATCCATTCCTCAACTCCACAAGACTCCTCAAAGCGCAAGGTGAAGTATGTTGTGAAGATACCCATCTCAGCAAGTCACAACCCTGGCAGTTGTGGTGAGTGAAGCTGTGGCTCCCAAGACTCAATTCCAGCTTCTGCCTGAAGGTTACAGTATGTTTTCCTTTAAGGATTTTAATTTTTTTTTTTTAACATTACCAGTTTTGAGGAAAAATGTGAGAGCTCTATAATACCATCACGCTTGTTGGATGAGTGGTTGCTCATCACTTGGAGTTTTCAAATGCAGCTGAGATTTGGGCTGTAGTGTAGTTCTGAGTTATTCATGTTACCATAGAAATAAATGGATCCATTTTATGCTGTTCACTGTTCAAAGCTTCAGACTACACTGGCTACAGATATTTATCACTCCCCCCACCTCATGAGCCTTGGTCATGGCCATGGGGTTGAGTTTCCAATCTTTGCTTCACCCAGGAACTCCACATGTGGCAGGGACTTCCTTTTAATGATTGGCTTGCATGTAGCTCAAAAATTTTCAAAGCTTAGAGAAAACAGAGCTTGGAGAAAAGCTCAGCTTCTAGCTGGAGGATAGTTACTCTATTCAATTGCACTCACAGTTTGGCTGGCTAAAGCAGAATGTGTTCACATTGCCTGTAGAATATGCTGTGAAAAACCAACCACAGCCAGGTTGAGGTGTTTTCACTTCTCTTTGTTATTCTCCTTATGAGGAAGAAAAATCAATGCCTTTCAAATCAGCACATTAAAAATCTCTCAAATGGGCTGTAATTACAGGCCCATCTGTTGTCAAACTGCTGAATCGCCTGTGGCAGAGATGCATGAACATCTTCCCAGTTGGTCATTACCGAGAAGCCCTGGGTTACTCCCCACTGTGGTGATGCACCAACAGACCATTCTGCTTCTTGGAAACCCTCTCAGAGAAGGAAGCATGGGCCAAGGGGCTGGGTTTCCTCATCACTGCCTTGAGTGAATATTGCTTGGCTATTTGCAACTTGGTTGGGAAAAAAAAGCCCCTTTTCATGACTTTCAAATTGGCTGTTCTCAATATCCATGGAACAAACTCATCGCTTCTTCATCCCTAAATCTGGTATACTATTATTAAAGCCTAGTTTTTTACCCAGTTCTTTTGATAGAAATATGTATCTTCACACAGAATGTACTCCTCTCTGCATAAACCTATCTATAACTCTCTACAGACACTGAAGTACTGTTTTCCCAGCACTGAACAAGACTCATTAGTCTTAAATTTTAACCTCCCTGTAAGGGAAGGTTTAGATTGGATAATAGGAAAAATTTCTTCACCAAAAGGGTTGTCAAGCACTGTAACAGGCTGCCTAGGGAAGTGGTGGAATCACTAACCCTGGAGGTATTTAAAAGACACGTAGGTGTGGCACTTGGGGACATGGCTTAGTGGTGGACTTGGCAGTGCCAGGTTAATGGTTGGACTTGATGATCTTAAAGGTCTTTTCCAACATAAAGGATTCTGTGATCCTAAGCAGCACCATTTTGTGCCAGCAGCATCTTGCTATTTTCAGATATTTCTGGCAATGTAGTTTTTCAATGAGAATCTCATTTTCCATCAGGAAGACTTAACTGAGTGGGATTCTCTTTTTTTTTAACCAACCATTAAAATTAGTGAGCTTCCTGCTGTTGGATGTGCCTCAATGACAGGTATTCAAATGACTTTTCATTCAGTTCATTGGCAATGAAGGGTTCTGTGACCTTCCAGGACTTGGTTCAGAAGACATACTGGCATCATTCCCCACCATCCCTGTCCCTCCTCCTTCTCCTGTCCTCAATGCATCAGTCTTCAGCAGTACAAGTGATATTGAGCAGGCAGGAATGGTCCTGGAGCTCTGACTCTATAAGCTTTTTTGGGACCATGTTTTTTATATGAATAATTTATTGAAATAATTTTGCCCACATCCTGCTTTTCTCTGTAGTCTTTAACTGGCACCCTGTAAGAGTCTCTCAGACAGACGCAAGTGATGTTTGAAGAGAATTTCACCATGATATCGAAATGAAAAGGAAAATGGCAGGATTCCAGCTGCAAAGCAAAACCTTTCCAAAGACTTGCTGGTTTGATCAAAGGAATGAAACAGGAAAAACATTTGAGGTGACGAATGGTTAATTGCCAGAATATTTGTAGGAAGATATTTCCGTGGGCACATTTTTTCCTGTTTTAAAGCAGTGTACTTCTCTGTTTTGTGTTTGGAACTGTTTGCATGGATTTTTTCTGATAGGCTATAATAAAACATAATTAGATGCATTTTCATTTAATTAAGGTGCTTTGTTTTCAATGGAATTATGTCCAAGCAGTGTATTTTCTTCAAAATGTGGCTTTCTTCTGTTAACCTTACGCTCGTATCAGTTAGGGGAAATGTGGCTTGCTGTATTTTGAAAACCAGGTGACTTGCAGCCAGGTAGCTCAGGGGAAGATATTTCTCTGAATTCTGATAATTTTCTTCATTATGCACCAGATCCTTAGGCAGCACTTCTGTGAAAGATTCTGTTGCTCTGCATTGCCTGGGCATCCTAAACAAGTTGTGGGACCAGACCCAATACACAGGGAAGCCAGATCTGGCAGGAACAGACTGACTTTCCATGAGTCTTTCCTGTCTTCTACCAGTGCAGCGGAGACACTAATATTATCATTTAGTTTGGAAGCATGTAACCCTTTCCAGGAATCTTCTAAGAAAAGTTCACCATAATTCTTCAGATTTTAGCTGTGCAAAATGCATGTCCTACACATATGTCACTCCTTCCCTAAGTATGTTGATGATCCTGAAGCACTTAAAAACTGAAATGGATGTCTTGTGACCTCCATGGGTGGCTTCTTCTTGTACTGTTGTGGCCAAGAAGCAAAGCAACGAGGTGAGTTACTTAATGATTCATTATTCATTTTGTAGTTATTAATGTGAGCAGCAGCCAGCATCTCAAACCTGCAAACTTGTTTGGTTTTCTGCCAGATCCTTCATTATGCACATGTAAACAGAGGCAAATCATTTAATAGAACAGCCTTTATTAAATAAGGAGAGAAGCTGTATTAAATAGAAAGCTCCTGAGCTCTAATGACAAATATTTACAAGCCTGGGGACTTGTTGCAGGATTGGAAGGGATAATAACAGCAACTTGGTAAAATCAAGTATTTGGTGAAATACTGCACATTTTAGGATTCAAATACAGAACTTGCTGCTCTCTCCAAGGAGAAGGGTAGGAAAATGATCTTTGATTTAAAAGTGCTCTTCAACAAAATGACATGGAGCATCAAAGTAATTATATTCCCTGGCAGCTGATGTAACTGTAAACAAGTGTTTCCTTAATGTTATCTGAGAAACACTCAAAGCTGAAAATATTTCTGGTGACCCAAAACATTATTTAGAAATTTTTGAGTCAGAAAGGCTTGCAAGATTTGGGGTATTTTTGTTCTTGTTTCAGCACAGGCCAGAAAGGTGTCCACACTCGTGTAGTACCTGCGACAGACAAATCCATGCCTCTGCCAGCCCTGTGGTGCAGCATTTTTGTTTAGGGAATCACTCTTAGTGGAACAAGGCTTAGAGCAAAACCCAAGTCCAGGGCTTTTCTAGTGCTTAACCTGTTGTCACTACCAGATAAAAGCTTTTCCAGAAGAGAATGAAAATAAGTTCAGACGTAAGAGAAGTTGGAGGTATTACAAAAACCTGTGAAGAACCCTGCGTCTTTTGTGCTAGGGTTGCGTCAAAGATACTTCAAATAGCTCAAATCTGCAGTGATGTGCTTCCACCACATGAAGTCATGTGAGTCATCTCATGAAGAACAAGTGAGGAAAACAAACCAGATTTGTCAATGCTGATCACTACCCACTTTGTCCACATTGATAAAGACTTGGCCATGTGCTGACAGAATTGGTCTCCTGACTTAGGGCCAAGTAGTTAGTGACTGTGAGGATCAGCTAGTATTTTCAGCTTCTCTCTCATCTTTGAAACAAAGTGCAGTCCTTCCCAGGAGAGGTAGGGTGAAGGAATGTAACCTGCAACCTTGACCATATCAACCCTGTGACATTAATTGTACGAGCTGGTAAATTCCCTACAGTACTGCTTGCAGGAACCTCTACCTACCTGCAGGTTCAAAGAGAGGGGGCAGAGCCTTTTAAGGTGGGCTACATAAAGCATGAGGACCATGTAGACACCCATCTGGATCTTATTCCTGTCCTAAACCAGCACTTAGAATAGCATAGTGCAGCATAGCATAGCGCGACATAGCACAGAATAGAACAGAACCGAACTGAACAGCTAAACAGAGTATTTCTGCTGGAAGGCACCTACCCCATCACCCATCCCAACTCCCTGACCACTCCAGGGCTGACCAAGTCCAGCCTATGATTAAGGTCATTGTCCAAATGCTTCTTGAGCACTGACAGGCCTGGGGCATCGACCACCTCTCTGGAAGCCTGTTCCAGGGCTTGGCCGCCCTCTCAGTAATGAAATGCTGCCTAAGGTCCAGTTTGAATGTCAATTTTGAACAGTCCTTTTGGATCTTGGACCACGGAAGTCTGCCCTGTCCCTTGCATTTCTGTCTCCTGCCCAGAGAAGCTGAAAGCAGTCTTCCCATGCCTAGAATACCCGTAGTATAATACAACTGGGGTTGTGTTTTCTGCAAGTATTCTATTTGATGGCCTCTGCTAGCACTTTGGCTGTCTTCTAATGGGAATAACTCCCAGCCTTTGGTCCTGTTAGGAAATTGAGTCTGCAGACAAATTCACTTCAATTTATTGCTTTGCTTTTAATGAGAAGCAGACACAAAAAAATGAAATATTAAAAACAATCTCTATGCGCATGTGCCAATTTGTGGAACATAATAGCCTCATTATTAAATTCAACAGTCAAATTCGCTTCAGCACTGAAGTGAGCCTGTCTCATTAGCAGGCTCGCTATTGCTAGTAAGTGTTTGGTTAATGGGTAGAATATGTCTTCTTGGATTCTTCCTGGCACTTTGCATGTCTTGCTGTATGAAGAACAAACATTACACGGGTTTTTTTCATCAGCTCTAATGTCTTGTTCTTAAAATATTTCAATTCACTCTTCTGAAATGCTCTATCAATACTTATTTAATTTCTGTCCCTGAGTATTATGCCCATTTTGCTGGCACACTGTGTTCTGCAAAGCTTCGACTGTGAGTTGATAACAACACTGAAAAAGAAGCACTCATATCTTTCCTTGCACTACATAACCAAAGCCAGCTGTTTATAGAAAAACCCACCTCTATTACAGTGACCAGCAAGTTTCACTTTAATGCTTGTAGTTTTTTTGAGACTATGAATTCTGAGACCAACATTTAGTAAACATTTATTTACTTTTTATTTACTTCTTTATAGTCAAAAATCTTTCCTTTGTGTTAAATTGGAAAGTTGTATTGATTTCTAGTGGTTTGATTCTTGAAACAAAACCCCATTCCTGCAGCTCTAGTTTCACCTTTTTATTTTCTGCTTCAGGGAATTGAAAATCCTCTCATCAGATAGACCAGTAGGAAAAGCTTGGTGGAGACGGATATATTTGTGTTTCTAATGCTACATTTCAAACCATGACTCAGGCTGGTCAACTTCAACTGACATTTGTTTGGAACAATGTACCCCCAAAAGTATCCAAAACTCCCACTTGTAAAAACACACGGCAGTGCATTAGCTGAGATTACCACTGCTATTAATGTACAAGAGAGCAGGGCTTAATCCTGCTTTACAAAATATTTCTGATTTATACTTTAGCAGCCTGAAAGCACATTTTCTGTCCTCCCATGCTGACAGCCTGCCTTTGCAGGTGGGTTCAAGCATTTGGAAAATCAGCCAGGGGAAAGAAAAAAACAACCTCAGACATGGAAAAGAGAACGTGTGCACAGCAAAAAGTTTGATGGCAGTTGAAGGACCGATCTTCAACTGGCTGGTCATAATTTCCCCTGAAAAGCAACAGACAGGGAAGTGCAATACAGTTCTTTTGCCAGCATCATGCCCAGCGTGAAGCATACTCCCTGGTAGTGTTTAGTACTCACTCCAACTAACAAAGATTTGAAGTGATTACTAGAAACTGTTTAGTTAGTGAGCTTTGCCTGGGGTGCCTGGTCTCATCAGAAGCAGAAGGACATCACAGTGTCATTTTTCCTATAACAAAAATGGAAACAATTTGGAGCTTGTCACTTAAACTCGCGGGGTCCAGCTGGCAGCTGGGCAGGTTGGGAGCTGGGAACACAGCTCATGGAAATGAATAGCTGGAATCGGAGCTTGATCACAACAGATTCATGGGATGATGTTTGTCATGAACAACAGAACATCCCTTCATTTTAAGACAGTTCACATGTACTTCTTGGCCTGCCTTCCTTTGCTGTACAAGCCTTGCAAGGCTTTGATTTCTGTATATTGGAAATGCCATCTGCATGACAAATGCAATGATTATTAAGGTCACTCGCATCGAAGAGAATCTTAGTGAAAACATGAAGAGTCATGACCTTAAGCCAAATTATCCAAGCTGTGGTAATAAAGAAGTTCAGGCAGAGACATCTCCCAGCCTTCATCCTAGCCTGCAATGTGAATGTAACACTTATTATGTCTCTGACAATGAATGAAAAAGAAGCTGTGAGACTGCGACTCATCCTTCTTCTTCTCTGGGTAATTAAATGGATTTTTAATCTGTATTTGCTCACTTTGGTGTCTCAGGAGTATGCCTGAAGTTTAAGCCATGTGTAATTCCTGCTAACCCACTAAGGAGCCCTTTGAAAGTGAGACACTTGCCCTCCAGGCTGGGGTGAAAGGGAGAAACATATGGTACATGTAGAAATATGCAGGTTTTTTGCTTAAAACCTCTTCCATGGCACTCTCCCCTCCTAAGAAAGTTTGCTGTTAGTTCTCCATCAGAGAGCTCTGCAGCTGGTGGCAAGAGGAGCTTTTGCTCACCCAGGTTATTTGGTGTGGCCCTTGGGCAGCCAGCAATGAGAGTGCACCTCTACAGCTCCTCACTGCTGGGAGAAACCAAGATATCCTGCAGAGGCAACCAGCTCCACTCGAAATGATCCTGCACAGGACAGACACTGGAAGTCCTAGCCAATAAAAGGTTTAATAACTTGGCTGCTTCTTCCACTGCTAACCTTTTCCCAGCAGGTGCTGTGTCCTTCCTGAGGTCCATGTGAAGCTTAACCCCAGGTTATATGCAGGTGTAATGCTGGATGTTAATGTAGATATTTCGTTCAGTTATATGATAGGCTGCACCTGTTTAGTGCTCAATGTAACAAGCCTTAAACAAGCATTAAATCGATTTTGTGATGGATGTGAGTCTCTGGAGAAGGGTTTATCTTGCCTGCGACCTTTTCTAAGGCTTATCAGCCTTGTTTTACTGTTTATCTTCTTCAGCTTCATACTAGTTAAACTTCCCCCTGGCTGCTACGCTTGAGAAACAAAGTAGCTTTTCCCTTTAATAGGAAAAAAAAATTGCTCTTGGCAAGTAGGACTTCTTGTCAAATATGCTTAATTTGTGGCAGTAGCATCCTACATAAGAGCATGGAGATTCAAAACTTACATAAGAAGTTTGTCTTCTTCTCTGCCCTTATTTCCTTCTTATTATAGCATTTTATTGAAGAATCCTGGGTTGGTAATTTTACCACTGCTTATCTTTGTGCAATTTTTAACAGATTTTTTTTTCTTCCCTCTGCAGAACAAATGTCAGAAACAAGATGACAGATTTCCCAATGAGATTCACACGCAGTCAAGGCAATAATTTCTTGTAAAATAGTGTTTTCTTTAAATATTTCAGTGTTTGCAGCCTTCAGCAGAGCATTTCATCAGGTGATGGAGAATTTATTATAGTAATTTTACTCATTTTAGACAACATTCCCACTTTGTGCTGATAATCTCTGTGGTTTTTAAGAACATGTAATCACAGTAAACTTATTAAGGGCTTCAACTTCTGTTAACAAACATTTTCTATCGCTTTTTGGAAGTCAGAATATGAATGAGCAAGGTATTAATTTCTATCCCTTTTCCCATACTTTACACTTATCCAGTACTTACCCTTCTTTATTTTCTGAAGTTGAAGACATGAACTATCTAGAAGCTTTTATGGTTCTCAATATGTCAGGATTTGAGCATCTTGCAGCCACTGATGTTATTTACATACGATTCTTCGGGCTTGGCAAAGTGCTCTCCTCTTTGACAGATGGGGAAACAAAGTGTGGGGTAAATTAATTGATCTCCCCAAAGGCACACAAGATTTTTCTGACTTATCACTGCTTTCACATCCTTTTTGGTTAGAAACTGGGGAGAAAATTCCTTCCTATTGCTGTTCATATATGCAGATGAAATGCAAAGTAAAACAGCAGTGAGAATTCTGGAATTATTTTAATTATTTTTAAGAAAGATATTTGGATAGGAAAGAGGTGTATGGGTTTTTTACCAAAATGTTTTAAAAATAAATATATTTTAGAGTAATTTCTACTTTAGTACTCTCTTGACATTTCAGTTCTAATTTTTTGTTAACCTGATATTCAAGTAGCTGGAGAGTCACCTTCACTTTCATAGGAACTGAAGCAGGAGGGAAGGACTCAGCCTCTTGGGTTCCAGAGGTGGGATGCTTTCAGCATCAAGCTATGTGGTTGAACGAAGTGGAATGATAGGAGTGGTTGTACTGCCAGACTCTCCTGACATTTACTGCGGTCCCTTAAGATCTTCAGTGGATCCTAGGATTACTCATGCAGCCTAATTGTTCTTCAGTGCTGATCAAGCAGCAGGAACTTCTACATCCTCTGAAGATATCAGAGTCCCTCCCCTGCTCTTTTGGCTCTGCTGTTCAAAGGATAGGATTTATTCTCAGAGAGGTACAACCTGCTCTTCCCAGGGAGCATGGTGCACAGTAGCAACCACCAGCTGGTGATCCTACCAGCTCTTGAGCTGTCAGTGCTGGGGTCATCCCTCTCATATCTTCAGAGCCAATAGTTTGTCTGGTTCAAGACACACTATAGTGAATGAATGGGAAAGTGGTTGAAAAAATCCAAGAGAAATAAAAATCAGGAGTGAAAACAAATGATGCCCAGATGTCACATGTGAGCTGGTGTGTTTGAAGATACGTTTTATGGCAACAAAGACCTACCAATTATTTTTTCCTATGCTTTTGCAAATATAGAAAGATAAATGAGCTCTGGAAATATTTTTCTGTATTTTGAGCTCTTTTCAGTTCAAGAATATTTGCATATTCTCCAAGCTACCATGTTTCTTACCTGTTCCCTCT
The DNA here is from genome assembly GCA_020800305.1 of Porphyrio hochstetteri. Classification (NCBI taxonomy): domain Eukaryota; kingdom Metazoa; phylum Chordata; class Aves; order Gruiformes; family Rallidae; genus Porphyrio; species Porphyrio hochstetteri. Next base: position 9,351,620 of record CM036920.1, read on the forward strand.
CTTTCCTTTGGTTTTAGGAGCTGCACTTTCAATTGGGGAATTCTTCCTCTACACAGATAAAATAAGACTACACCCAAGATCAATGATATCCATGATATCCACCTGGAGTCCTTCATACTATGTTAAGGCAGTGAGTGGAGTTCTTACTTGACCCTTTATTGACTTTCTTCCTCTTATTCCGACTCAGATTTATCTTCCTCCTTCACCATTGTAATTATAGTCTGCACTTGGAGAGTTTCTGCATTGCATCTGCTAACGACACAACACAATCTCTTCTAATGTTAACTTAATTTGCTTAACATCAAGTTGCAGATAAACTCATGGAAATTCAATCTAAATTTCCAGCTTACTGGAGGAGCAGCAGCAAATAACAGCTGATAGAAACAGCCTTGCGTTCACTCTCTCTACCTCCAGCAACAACAGATGTTTGACAGCCACAATTATTATCTGCCTCATTTTCCTTTCGAGCTTTTATTTAGTGTATTGACAAGCTGGATTGGATTTGGAGAGGGGCAGGGAGCCAAGCCTGAGCCACCAGAAGAAATCCTTTTGATCATTTGAGTCCCTGTCCAGCTCACTGACCTTCGCTGCTCTCGCAGCTGTAACAGCTCAGCACTGAGTCGATAGTGAAACAGGAGGAAAGTTTGAACCAGAGGATTCAGATCTAGGGAGTATCAGATGTTTTAAGGTACAAAAGGCCAGTATGATTATTTGGACAGCAGTGACAGAAAGCAAGGAATTTTCCCAGCCATGTACAGTCATCCACTCTCTATTTAAAGCTGTCCAGTGTTGGAGAACCCACCCTACCCTTTGACAGTTTTTTTCATCACAAGAACCTATGCCTTGTTTCTAGCTTGAACCTGACCTTCTCCAGCATCCAAGGAAAATCTGGATTTGATCTTCAGTGTAATGTATTGTACTGGGATAAATGAAATCTTTGAATTACAAACTATCCCCACACTGCAAAAAACAGACTGTGGTATCCTATAGACATTCCAGTTTGGATGGTTAATATTTAATTCATCCAATGTGGTCAGTAGCATAAGAATATCCCTTTGGCCATTTTTATAAGCATTTTGTCCAATCTAAGTTTAAAAGTCCCAAGTGCTCAATATTTTCCATTACTTCCATCTCATTACTACTAGTGATACCCTATTACATTATTTCATCTCATTTCTTTCTCGGTTGGGTCATTTTTTGCATCATTCATTCACCATTGAAAGCATTTACCTGCAAATGTGTTAGATTTCAGTCGTATATCTTTCTCTTGGAGGCTGAGCTCAATGATTAATAATATAGACTTCAAGAGCTTGACAAGTATGAGTAAATGCTGCAGCATGCATCAACTTTCAGAAATTTGTAGACCATTAGGTTCCTTTTTATCAAACTTAGTCAAGCTGTGCTTTAATTATCTCTGTTAAGTTTTCCTCCTAAATGAGTTTCTTGAAACTCCAAGTCATGATTGTGTTCTGAGTGCAAAACACCACTCTTATTTCCAAAACAAAGCCCAACAAAATCACCCTCTTATGAATGTGAAGAGCCCTTAACTCTGCTTTCTCAGACATCGCCAGCTCATCTGTAAGATTTATCAAGCCCTAATGAACGATGCCATCTCTATTTTGTGGCTAGCAGCCAGCTTTCAATACCTAAGATGTGAAATTAGATTATACTGAGAGTAATGCATTACCACAGCCCTTATTAGGTGATTTATAGCTTTGGCTTCAGGGCCTTAATATGGGTATGTCTGCAAGGGGCACTTAGCATAGAGGTATGTATTTAAGAGATTTTAATTAAAGCCCATTAAACCCAGGTTGGTTGTTCTTGTTCAAAACCACAACATCTGCACCAGTGAGGAGGGAAGAGGGGGCAAACTCTTGACTAATTCTCTAACTCTGTAACTCTCGCCTTCAGCTAGTTCAACTCAATTTTTCTGTATGTTCTCACAGAGACACACTGGAAATGTAAACCAAACACCAAGTATTTAATTCCTTTTTTAGCTAGAACTTCTTTTTGAAAGGATTTTGGTGACAAAGATTTTACCCAGATTTGTATTGTAGGGAGGTATGCTTGAATGCAAAGAGTTTTCATGCCAGTGTTTCTCTGCCAAAGTTAGAAAACCTGTCCAGCACTATTGCTTCTCTGCTTTCAAAGCTCCACTGTATCAGGGTGCAGAGGTGTTTCATGGCTAGCGTTGAGTGGGCAGATGCAGAATATAAATGAAGTCATCATCAGGTTCACACCTCCATACATATCAGCTCTTGCATCTATATAGGAACACAAGTCCTGTGAGACTGGAAGGGCACATCACATTTACTGCCCTGCTCCCAGAGTCTAGAAGAGTTCAGAAAAGATACACAGCACAGGCTAGAGACTATTTCTTGATATTCTGTAGTAAATCTAAAGCCCATAGTAAAGACCAAAAGCTGCAATATCAGTGCAATATAAAAGAGAATCAAGGAGACAATGCACACATTTATACAAATCATCTTACACCCTTACACATTTCTAGAAATGCACTTCAGAGTCCCATAAATATGCTCATCTATGCCGCTTCATGATCTTATTGATTAATACAGCTGTTCAGATGACAGCAAAATTACAGTCTGAACACTACAGCTCAAAAGCAGTGTGAAGACCGCTGGTACAGAAAGGGGGCTGTTTATGCAAGGTCCACACGCTCCTCCTGCTCTAATAAAATGTCACACCAGGTAGCACTATGATATAATCAGTTGCAATAGAATTACTCTGTGTCTTCATGCAAAGCTTCAAAAGGGTAAGAGAAGAATATGCAGTATGAGGCACCTCTCCCTGCTGCCTTTATCTGCCTTGCTGATAGTGTTGAAAAGGAAGATGAAACACATCGCATGTTTCTTCAGTTTCAGCCACTGCAGCTGTCATAATAAAATATGTTTTAAAAGGGATAGAGGCTTCAGACCCACAACAAGACAGTTCTTGTGTGCATACCAAACCAGGCAGACAAAACTTTCTATCCTAAATAAATTGGAGGTGATATGAACAATCTCAGTTGCACTGAGGGGAACTGATTTGTCAGGAAACATGGGCAGAGCCCTGAGCAGTTTTGCTCTGCAAGAGATCGCCATGCCTGAACGTTTTTCTGCTCCTCCTGCCAACCACGTCTGTTGGTCTGATAAAAGATGTTGCTTCTCCCTGCGTGCTTTGCCTCCCTTTGGCTGAATGAGGGATGATATAAAAAGAAGGACACTCTTCAGATGACAAAAGGTTGCACCTGTCATTGTCAGTGCTGGTCTGGGAGGCAATTTAGACATGTTATAAACTAGATACACCAGCACCAAGTAGGAAAAGGGACAAAATGAGCATGACGTAAACCCAGTGGACCAGACCTTTGATGGTGGCCAACTCCCATTCTGGGACTGCTACGGTGCCAGACAGTTTCTCTTCAATAAATTATGCACATTGAAAAATTAAGCTCCTAAATCAAAATACCCTAATCTTTTCTGCTTGTGTGCAACAACCTCTGCTACCCTCTCTGTCAACTCTCAGGAGTATAACAGGTATTAGACAGCAACAGAAGACCTTCTTGTAGTGGAACAGAGAGTGATGATCCTCCCTGGAGAAGCTCAACTTGCTCTTATATTCTCTGATTTTCATGTTTCAGCTGTAATGCTGCTGTCAATTGCTCAGGCAGGAGGCAGCCCTGACCAAGCCCTGCTTGGAGGTCTGTAGGGCTTTGAAGTCCATCATTCTGAACATCGATCTTGTTCTAATATGAGTGATTCTGGAAAGATGAACTGATCCGTGGCAAATGCTAATTGTATTCACGTAGAAGCTTCCTTGTCTCAAGGCCATCCTGAAACCTGGGGAATGAGGAAGATATTAATAATGGTGATGAAAGCTATGAGCTTGTCAGGAAACTTCTGCCTTAAAATATCTCTGTGGTGGGGTTTATCAGTGTCTGATTTAGAAAATGACAGGATGTCCATTCCCAGCATTGACTCTGTCATGCACTTGACCTTCTGTAGTCAGCCCCTGGAGTAAATGTCCACAGTGTAGTACTGCATATTTGATAAACACTGTGCAATTCAGATTTGATAAGAAATAGAAAAAAAACCCCAATAGATTTTATTTTTTAGTTCAGTAGAACTTCAGAAAAGTTCAAACCCAGTTCCTCAGCTGCAGTCTATTTGTTCCAGAGCAAAACTTGCAATAGCAAAAACTTCATTTATTTTTAAAAAAGGCTTTCTTAGGCTCTAACCTTGAATCAGAGAGGTGTAAATCAGATTGCTGCATGTCAACTATTTGTGTGCGCTATCTTCAATTTGAAATCAACTTATTTGAGTCCTCACTGGTGAAGGGACAAACTGAGTTATATTCTTCCACAAAATACTATGACTTTGAAAGTGTCCAACTGAGGAGATTTCCTGCAGGTAAAACAAACAAAAAAACCCAAACCTAAGCCCCACCAAAACCTCAATAACAAACAAACAAAAAAAATACATGAGCAAACAAACACACCTCCCACCATACTAGTCAGTAGTGCTAAGTTGTTATGAAAAAATCATCTCTCTGTATGAGTACTATATAATGTCTGTGTATGAATTCTGAAGGGAGAATACAGCCTGTAAAACAGGAAGGAAAGCAGTATCTGGAATGGTGAGCATTTTTTGTGTATTACATTTCAAGAAAGATGAGAACTAATTTGTGGAAATCCAAGAGAAAAACAGATGGGAGGTTCACAAACAGGAACAGCAAAGAGTATCTATAATTAGCATAAAAATAAATGACGTAGGGAAGTCAGTCTCTCAGTTGTATATGAAGTGGCTGGTCAGAAGTGGCCTTTCAGAAGAAAGAAATCAATCCCACCCAAAAAACATCACAACGTGTCTTTCCCCATCAAGGGACACTAAGGTGCCATCAGCAAAGACTTCCCATACCCCTGTAACAGCTTACCAGCCATCCACGCTTTCTCTGCTTTCCACCCTCATTTCTTCAGATTCACCCACTGTGGTTGCAGAACTGAACTTCACCCTTTCAAGAGTGAGAATAAGGATGACCAGGTCCTACCTTGCCCCCCCATATGCACTTTTTCCAACATGGTTGAGAAGCCTTGGACTGATTTTAACAACATGGTCAAATGCAGATCTGGTGAATGTCTTAAAGAAACGTTATCCTATGAGCCCACCCGACTAACACAAATGGAGTTGCACTTTTCTTTTCTTCTTTTTCCCCTCCATTCTACATGTTGTCAGACCATCTAAGCTCTTTGAATAAGGACAATATTTTGTCCAGGGAGTCATGCAAACATTTCAAATGTTTTATTTAAAAAAAAAGCATTGAAAGTACTGTACCTATCCCATCTGCTTCTTCTAATACAGTGGCATCAGACAGTTCAGGATGTTTCTTGGTAAGAGCGAGTGATGTCAAGAAATGTTGTGATTGAGTGATGTTGCTTGAGTACATGGCAGCTGACTCAAGAACCATATGTCTCATTCTGCTGCCACAAGTGAAGTAAGGATGAGCTGTACTCCATCAAATCCAGACGTGAACATAGAATGTTTTTTTCCTAAGCTATGCAAAAAGTTCTTACACTCAGCCAAAACTCATTCACACAAGGGGAAATTCTTGGATCTACCAGACAAGCATAGCAAACTCAGCAAGTTTCTACAGGCTGAACTGTGCATTTCTACTTGATTTGGTAAAATGCTGCCACACTTTTTCTATTTTTATATTTCTATATCTCAACCTCACCAATAGCCCCCAAAGATAGGTCAAAGAACTGTTTCTGGGGTAAAAAAAAAATCAAAGCATTATTTTTAGTATATAGGTGTAGGTTTGCTTGAAGAATTTAATTCTTACTTATTTTCCACTTTCTCCTCTAAAACAGACTTCAAGAGTAGCTGAATGAATGCCTCCCAGAAACTCACTACTTACACGAATGGGAGAAATGGTCACAGTCTTATCAGTGCTTTCAAAACATTAACAGTATTCTTTATTCTGGTCTTGGGACTCAGTCTCCCTAAAGAAGCAGATGACCTTTGTGCTTCTGTTTTTATTTCTTCCAGCAGATTGTCTTTCCCAAGAACATTTGAGATGCAATCTTATTGTCCTGAGAAAAGTCACACAGGAGCTCACAGGGGGTAGTTAGAAAAAGGCCGGTGTATTCTGATAGTCCTATAATTTAAAATCTGAGTGCTTTGGGTTCTTATGCCCTTGGATATATACATACATCTTTTCTTGCTTGCATAAATGAGAGCCTGAGTGATATTGATAAGAGGCAGGGTATTGTTTTCTTTGCAAGGCAGAAACATTTAACACATACATTGGAAGTGGCTCTGCAAATTTAGGATATCTCCAACAAGCAGTAATTGCTACTGCTGAAGATAAAAACAAGAGTACAGAAGTCATTTTCAGCCATGCTCTGTGGAAGGGAAATCATTCTGGGAGACCATTTTACTTTCAAATCATAATAGACTTTCATTGTTCAAAGAGAAGTTTTCCCCTGAATATGGCACAGGAACCCACAAACTGGTGTTACCAAGCTGACCTCTCCCCTACAGCAGCTGCTGACAGGTGAAGATACTCTTGACAGCCATGGGAATTAGGGGCAACAGGTCAGTGCATGGTGACAGGGAGACTCAGTTTAAACCAGCTGGTGATTTTGGTATTAAAGGACCAAAAGACTACTGAAAGGAATTCATGGTCTGGTTTAGATGACCCCATGCTGACCTGGACTGACCTCCCCCTCCAGCCAGGTTTCAGTCTGTGACAGCCACCCCTTCCCTAGCAGGGTTACACCTTATATACACCATGTTGTACTGACACTCTAGACCACTTCTTGTGGAAATAGAGCCAGTATGCTCACTCATCCCCAGTGATGTTCAGATGTCAGAAAACCTCATGAGAAATAATTTTTAATATAAAGTTACCTAGATGTGTCCAGAGGCATCAAGAAATGTCAACGTGACCTGTTTCACTTCCTTTTGACCAACATGGACGGAGATGAAGCTATGGGCTATCTATTGTCAACCACACATCTCACCTACACTCTCTTAAGTTCTTGGATCCAAGACCTGCCATTCTTCTTTATGTTCTCATCTAATTACAGCAAGGCGAATGATTGAGTTGTCAGAACTGGCTTTGGGCTTGCCTTCGTTGTGTTTCTTCTCACATCAGTCTCCACCTACCAGGATGTGTTTGGTGTGTTTATGCTCTAAGCTAAAAATATTATTACATTGTGGAACATGAAAGCAAATGTTCATGGAAGGCATAAGCTTTAACATCTTATTCAACACCATAATTAAATGTCACTACTTTTGTCTACGTAAGTGTTGCAGTTTGAAGGAAGAAATGAATAACATTTCATCTCTTCTAACAATATTATTTCAGATTTTAGAAACATGGTGACCTAAGTATTTTATAGATATATGCTTTAGGGTCAAATAAACTTCAGAAGAAAAATTATTTTCACTGAAAAGAAGCTAAGCTCAAGCCAAAATCTGAATAGCAAAGTAACAAGCTGTTCTTTGCCAGAGGCAAACAAAGAACCCTACTGCTATGTCTACTGAAGATCCATCCATTCATAAACCTTGTTTTTATCATTTATTGACATTTCCATTTCCAGGGAGTAATAGCTCAACCAGAATTCTGGATAATAAACGTTAAAAAATATGATATTAGCTTAATTTAAATATTAGAGACTATAACTGACCCTATGAAAAGAATCTAGCATAAAGCATACGAGCCGTTTAAAACTCTAATACTGTCATGTCAGCATCTGAATTTATTCCTTTCCCTGCAAGCTAGGACTGAATGAGAACCCACATGATTGTTTCCCAGCACAGACACAGTGTGACAGCTTTCTTAATGAGTATTTGCTGAACTCAGCAACCTCCAGGCTGTCCTAATAATAAGATTTTTAAAGCAATAATCTTATCTATTTGTTTGCAAGTTGATGGATTAAATGCTCATAGGACAATTCCTATATTTCCCTCAAGTAACTCTAGAGGTGATCCAAGACCCAAATAATTCTCTGGGAGGTTGGGGAGGGTGGGGTTTGTGGTTTCAGTTGGATATAGCAAGGGAAAGACCCCGAGGGAGCTCGGCCGCTCTCCATGGTGCTGCAGCGGCTCAGCGCTTTGCCCAAAAGGTGCCTCTTTTGCCTCATTTGTGCACCAGCTCCGGCAACCAGCAGTAGATTATCGCCCAAAATCTATGTTTTCTGACCACTGACACTTTGCATGACAAGATGAGCACCACGGTACCTTATTCCCACTCTGGTCTGACACCGGTTTTAAACCTCATCAAACCATGTGCTACTTTTAAACTTAAACTGTGCTTCCAGCAAGTAAAGGTAAATTCCTAGATGGAATTCTTTAAAAACCATGGATTGTGGCTGAGGTGCCTACAACTGACATTGAACTTTTGCTCGCACAAGATTAGAAAGTAGCTGCTACTCAAGGTCCACGAATCACACTTCCAAATGCAGCGAAAGCAAGACTCATTAAAAACCCCATCATTTCCAGAGTATCTTTCCTTCAGTGCCTCAGAAACATGGTGATGCTTCTGGAAACATATCTGCTCCCATGCCAGAGACTTAAAAAACCAAAAATCAAGTGCAAGTATACTCTTAACATATCAAATCCAATCATTTAATATCTACCATCATGAAATTATTCTTGAACAGCTTCAAGTTTGAAATGAAGCTTTAATTGGAGTATTAGTACTTTTCAATGAAATTCAAAATAATTCAATTAGGTTTCACAGGTAAAATGGCTAAAAAGATTGTAGTGAATTTTCACAAGTAGATGCGGTTTTGGTTGGGTTTTTTTATATACAGTAGCAATTTTAAATCAGCAAATTTGCTACTTCTGACTGAATTAGTGATGGATAAAACTCATACTTTAAAATTAAGAGATTAATTCACTTCTGTGTGAAGCTGGGCACTTCTTTCTGTGTATGATCCTGTGGATATACCGTTTCCACCAACCATTTCTACTGTCTGACTCGTCTTGGGGAGAACAGGGCAGTGTCTTTTTCTTCACTTTAATCTGTAATTCTGATTTAAACCTTCCATACTAAGAACTTTAAATGCATAAGTAAAGCTTTGAAATAAACCCACAAATCAATTGCATACCCATAGAAGAAACTATGCTATGACTTTGGTGCCGGTACATAGATAATAACCATTGGGTCATGTAGACCTATTTATTGCATACAGTGGTAGGGTGCAATTGTTGGCTGACTATGAAAAGCAATAAATACTTTCAGTATATTTTCCAGAGTGGAAGTCAATACACCTGATGCTCTGAGGGTTTCTGCAGGAACCCACTTACAGTTTCAATAGTCTACTTCTTAAAATCACAGCAACAGAAACCCTCTGTCTTCTAAAACATGTTTAAGAGGTCTTCTTGGTGACCGTTCCAGGTTCTGGGAAATCCCTGCACTTCACATTTCAGCATCACTCACTTCAGCAGAAAATAGACCTGAATATGCCTTCAAGATGTAATAACATGGCATCTGTACCCACTTAAAATCCAGGTGCATGTCACGCCAAGGTTTGCAAAGGCTCTCAGAACACTCGAACACCCAGGTCTGTGTGTCTGCCTCAGGAAGAAATAAACCCAGGCATTGGTAGCTATTTTAAGCTCTTGCTTGAGAAGTTTGCTAAATTCAAATCTCTCAACCTCAAATGGAAAACCTAGTGCTATTTTGAGCTAGTATAGTCACTCAGATTATTGAAAACAAGTGTGTGGGCATCTTTGAAAGAGAACAACAGGAGTCAATGAAAACATCCAGTGATAAATGTTTTTCCTCACTGGAATTTTTAATTAATTTGTTGGCCTGAGGCAGTTTAGGTTTTCTGGCTTGTGATAAGAACAGCAAATGATGGAGTAGATTTTGTTTCAACTTTGTTACCATTTGTGCAGCACCCAAGGGGCAGTTGTAAATTAACTACTCTGAGGAGCAACACGATTGTAGTCACTTAGCAGATATATTATTATAGGACTTTCATCTGATGCTTATTTTCTCTTTGTTTCTGATGATACCAGAGATGAACACAGGCAGTGCTGAGGTGCTGATATTAACTCACAATCATAAAAATGTACATAAAATTAAGAATGATACAAAATGAGCAATTGACTTGCACAGGGGAAATCAACCTCTTCTGAAGCAAGATCTTCTTTTTACCCTGAGAACTACTTAGTGTTTTCCATCATGCTGAGTTTAATCATGATGCCTCATCCACTCACATTTTACAATAAAAGAATCACATCCTGAACACAAGTTCCTGAGAGTATCTGTGCTTGCCCTGGGAGCTTATGTAGAGCCACAATCACATGTATCAACCTGTGCAGAGAGGACATGAGCCCTGAAAATTCACGGAAATATTGGGGTTGAGAGGCTTCAATGTATACAATGCTCTCAACCTTTCTCATGGGACTTCTTTATATCCCAGAAAACCTTTCCAAAATGTGATATTCCTGGTATTCATTGGCGCTTGTTCAGGTGGTAAAAGGAAAAACGCTTTTGGTGCAGAACTTCTGAAAAAAAAGAAAGGGCACAAAGGGACCAGGTCCAGACAGGTCGGTAGTCAGACATAAGTATTATATACCAACACCTTGGGAGCCAGGGTGGACCTCACTCTTGGTTGTAAGGGGAGAGGTTGTGCCACTTTATGTCTGATAAGTCAGACAGATAGTTAAGCACATGGTCCCTCTTCATGACAACATAGCACATAGGTGTCTCTAAAAGAATAACTTAGTCTGAAATTTGCTATTATTTATCATTATTTTCAACATAAAAAAACTACTTTGAGAATTCACTCTACATTGTCTCCCAAAGACAAGATGCATCTCATCACTTGTATGCTAAACATGAAGACCTACTTAGCAACACCTTTACCGTAATCAAGAAGAGTTTGACCTGAATAATACGGTGAAATTTAGTGTCATGCAGAAGGACTGTTCTTCTAATACAGTCATTCAAGGCCATTATGCTGTCAAAATGGGACTTAGGGATTTAAATGGTCTGTAGATTGTCCTGTAGACCTTTGTGCAAAAACAACTTTGATCCACAGAGATTTACTGTGTTTTACATCTTACCAATTGTCTACACAAGGTGAATTTCAAACAGAACAAAAGTGACTGCGTGTACGTGCATAGACTTTGAGGAAATATGGCTCCAGTATTTGTATTAATGCCTCTTGTGGCTTTATTCCTCAGAATAGTGCTTCAATTAATGTATTGACTGAATTTTCTTCTGACATTTATATGAGGGAATTAACATACCAATAAATTGAACTATCTCCATCAGTGTTGTTTTAAGGTAATCTGCAAAAAAAATAGCAAAGTTGACAGTATCTCAGATTTTGTTGGAACCTGTTTTAGGATCAAGCTGGTCCATATGTTCCACTCTTGTAAACAACTATTCTGAAATAGATCTTCACAAAATTGTTAATTTAATCTTCTTCTGTTTTCATCCCTAATTCATTCTGGGATAGTCTGATGCCCTCAACTGCATAAAATGATCCTCTAATGGTTTTCTAATTTTATTAAAATCTGTGCATGTAGATGCAAAGGGTTTGTAGTTAATACGAATATGAAAGGCAAAATAAAGGGTGTGATGGTACAATTCTATTAATTAAATAAATAAAGGTCAGTTTGGAAAAGTAAGACTGAGCAATAAACATATTTATTCAACAACTGTTTCCTGATACAAGTCTTTGAAAATGTCATGGTCCCTTCTGGAATAAAATTCAGGCTAGTCTTACTGGAATAGCTCATTGTCTAGTCTCGAGTTTGATAGGGAAATTAGTGGCTGATTCAGAACATACTTTTAAAACATTAACAGGTTAAAAACTGAGAATCACTGCCAAAATTCATGAAGTCTCATTAATTAAGGACGTAAAAAGAGCTTTAAAATTCCTCCTGCCCTCCTTGGAGGGGATTCCAGCCTTGCAAAGCAAATGTCATTGAAAGAGTTTGAGCTCATGGAAAAATAAATTCTCTCTGACAGAAGAGAAAATTTGAGGGCCCCAAGAGTGCAAGAACATAAAGTCTAGCCAGAGCGAACCAGATCTGCAATATATTAAGCCTGAATCATAGTACTGAGTCATTCTTCACGCTGAAGGAAACCAGCTATTTAGAGTTAGATCATGAGGTCCCCATGCTCAGATTTTACTCCAGTAATACTCTCATTGAGGATTACATGTAATAGGTTTACACATTTGCTTAAACTTACCCACTTGCTTGTCATAACCCCCAGTCTGAGTAAGCAAGGGTAGGGATTAATGCTGTAGATATCAAAGGCATCTCAGACAGCCTGAAATGGAGGTGAATGGGGAGATCCACAGCTCACCCTAGCCTGGGGTGTGTAAGTGTCTCAGGCCCTCAATCACAGCAGAGGGAAATAGGAGGATGAGTGAATCCAGGAGAACTCTGTATTTCTGCGCTTTATCTGCCCATAGAGACTGTGCCACTATGTCTTTATTTTCTAGATTTTTCCCCCCTCCTCCCTGCTCTTAAGCTATGAATTGTGTTTTTACAAAAGGATCTTGGCAGGCTGAAATTCAGCTTGCCAGCATGGTTTCCTTTGACAGCAGTACAATGCCTGAATTAAATACCAGATGTAGGCTCAGTTCAGTCATTCTCCTAAGCAGATTTGAGACCCAAATTTGAAAGTGCTTGTGTTTTCGGAAGTGGATTGCTATATGCCACTTTTTCATATCTACTGGTTTTATAGATATCTCTGTTTATTACACTGAGTGGTTTTAGCCTTGCAGAACTCCAATATATAGAACATAGAATAATACATGTTTATGTCTATACATGCATACCATTATGTATAATTGTGTATGCATATATGTAAATGTATTTAGACAAGTTAACCTGTGAGCAGCAGGAAAACTTAAGCTCATTTCAGGTCTTTCCCCACTGTGTGTCACCTGATATCTAATAAAAATTAAATCTTCTTAAAGTTCTTCCATTCTTTCTTGCATCCATTTTCTTCAAGTTTCTTCGAAATAAGGGACTGAATGGCTGTGGGTCCTCTCTCTCTGATAGGTGTGATGCAGCTTAAACACTAGGTCGAAGAGTTATTGGAATCAGATACACTTGCCATTCATAAACTCAGCTGTCCCATGTGGGGCAGCACTGATACTTGCCACTCTGTACACCAAAAGAGCTATTGCACATGTTTATGGTCACCCTCTTGCTAAACAGACACTTCAGAAGTGTGGTTAGGAAGCATCTTTCTAATGTCCTTAAAAATATCCTGGCTTGTTTCAATAGTCCAAGGAGCTATTATGTAAATTGGCAATGCTGCATACATTGCAAATGTCTAATTACCATCATTAAAAGTCTGATCTCCACTTAGACTAGATTCGATTTCCTCCTCACAGGCAATAAAACCATGAAGGAAGCATGGCACTGACTTAGAGTTCTGGCTCTAACTCTGTTTTCAGGCAGGTTAAAGAGCTCTCAGCTGTCTCAAAGTGACAGTATTTACCTCTCTTCTTGGTCAAGAAACAGAATTTTAAATTATTTGCAGCTTTCCCCTTTGCCAATGTTACAACGTCCATAGCAGGGTAATTATTCTGCTCTTTAAAGCAGAGTAATTAAACTGCAATTAAACTGCCACCCAGAATATGGTCCTGGTCAATTGCAAATAGCATTTCATTCAGGTCACCTAGTCTAAATCAGAATCTCAGCACACATCAGCCTTAGTAAAAAGGGATAAAAGCAGTCACAGCAGTTGATTGGCATGAGGAAGCAGGGGGAACTCGCCAACATCCAGCGTGTAAATCCGAGCTCTGCAATACTGGCCACCTCACAGCAATGTGTGAATCCTTGGATTAGCATTCTCTGCTTCAGCTGTCAGGCGACATGCAAGGAGCACCACACAGGTTTATTAAACATCCTTTCCTGGTGTATGACATGCCTCAGTGTGAGTGCCGCCGAGCACGGAGCGCTGTACTTATTTGTAGCGTGTTATGTGGATGCACTGAGCTATCTCCTCAGGGCTTCAGGGGTTCCCACTTCTGTCCCCCACCAAAACCAGTGGAGACCTGCTTGTCACCTTCTGGGATGTTCTGGTGTTTGAGTCAAGTGCTGTAATGAGAAGTGTAATTGGACTGTTCCACAGCAGCCCCACTGCTTAGCAAATGGCTGTCCCAGTATAATAATATTCATGAAGGAGAGGTAGGAATAAAAAGCCATTAATTCATTAAGAGGATAGTAAGGGGCAGATTTGCAATTCTTTCTCTTGTTAATGGAGATTGACTCACAAAAGTAGCATCTGATGCCACCTGGAGACTCAAACAAGAAGTGGACCTGTCCACTCCACCCTGCTGCGCTGACTCCCCAGTGTGCTGAGAATCAGGGTTAAAACCTTTGGGGCAAATTAATTTGATGAAGTAGACAAGAACTCTGCTTGCACAGCACTTCCCTTGGCTCTTTAAGGGTCTGATAGAGTTGGCAATGGGGTTGAATCATTGAGAATTGAAATCTAATTCCAAGAAACAATTCCTATAAATTGGCCTTTCATTTAAGTCAGTGTTTAACCAAATGTGGCTTAGACAGTGCCATGAGGAAACAGTCCAGAGCTGAGCCATGGGAATAGTTTCAATAGGAAATTAGTTCACAGGAAAGAAATAAACCAGGAAAAATTACTGTGATTTATGAATGACTCTGAGATCTATGAAGGAGAGCTACGCCAGTGAAGTCCAAGAAACAATTCCATAAACAGTGTGTCAGTTCTGAGGACTAAGCAAGAAAACTCAAAATAATTAGCCTCTGCGTCTCTGCAAAACTCAGTACGTGCCAAAGAGAAAGCAATCAGCATTTTGTGTGAGTGGACTGCAAAAAATCTGCCTAGCAGGACTAAATTATCAAAAAGAAAAGGAACATGCCCAGAAGAGAGGTGAAATGCAGCCAGCCACAGGTTGGGCTGAAAACAGCATGGAAGCAAAGGTAAGTTAGACTATACATCCTGAGCCTAAGCATCAAGATAAGATCTGTTGACTTCAGGGCTTGATTGCATTCACAGATATTTTTTAACAATTTGTTGAGTCTTGGTCATACCACACATATCTTTAATAACCATGCTCCTTTGGAGAACCATTTGTAGACATACAATTTGTCTTGCAGTAAAAGCCAGTCAAGATTCCCTTGTTCAGGCAGGTCCGTATTCTGGAGAAAGAGAGGACAGGAAAACATTCCCTGACTGACTGGTTAGCGAGTCCTTTGCTTTGCCAGGTTTTGCTGCTTGTTTCCTTCTGCCTGGAAGTATCCAGCATATAGAGTATGCTTTAAATTCATCATTTCTTTCTGTGAAAGTTGTGTCTTCAGCCTTTAACACTATGTGACCTTCCCAAAGGCAGGGCCTGGAGCCAGGCTTGGCTGTGGGAAACCCAGATGGAGATGCAGAGCATGAAGAGCAAGCGTACAGAGCACATGGAGCTTACAGAGCCTGCACAGCATGCACAACATGCCAAACAACCCTCATGCTGAGCTGCAGCACCCAGGGTGCTACTTACCCAACAGAGGAACCCAGAGGCTCTTCCAAATCCAAGGGAAGCCCCGTGAAAACTCCACCAAAGGGTTGGTTTGGGAATCGTTCCTCGCTGCAGTTGCAGAGCTCCTCTGCCAGACCCTGTTTGTTTCAGAAAATGTTTCAGATAGTTCAGAAAATCCATCTCCAAGATAAGAAAGCATAGTAAGCTGGCTACATTAGCTGGGATTTCCACAGGAATTAAGGGATCAAGTGATCAGAATCCCTTAGGCTCCAATACAAACACCCATCTTTGTACTTTGCATTTAGCAGCATTACAATTTATTTTCCCTTCAGCAAAAAATACCAGCTCCTATGAAGAAAACAGGTACAACAGGGAACAATGTATTTACCACCTTTACAGATTTTTTTTCATGGCGTGTTAGAGAAATGTAGCCTGCATCAAGATAGATTAGGTTTCATTTATTCCCAACAAATTGTGTTTATTTAACTCTCTCTTTTTTCCACATGTGGAATATCACCATCCCATTACCTCTGGCAGCAGATGTTCACTGAAACCTGATAATACAGTCGCAGCAAGGATAGCTGCTACCTCACATGTCACCATTCAAGGCAAAGGCTTGGGTTTAGTTTGCTCAGGTGGCACCTAATTTAACTTTCCCTTTTGGTGTTAGGCATGTTAGTAAGAGACCTTTACTCGAGCAAGCCTGGAAGAAAGCTGGGATTTTCTTGTTCAGCTAGGAAGGAGGAAAAGGAAAGGCAGCAGCACTATGCATGGCTGAGACTTGGTACAGGAACCTAACTGGAAGAGATTAAATGCCCTCACACCTTGGCTCTACCACAGGTGTTTACACTTCCAACTGCTTCCAAGTAAGCAACCTATCCTGAATGAGTCACCTGGTGTGATGGCTGCATTACTATCCCCATTACTGCGGAGCCCATGGGGATCACAGCTGCATCCTTGGGCCCATCTCCCTCTCCTTTGGCAGGTACCTCCACTGCAGCATAGGGCTGAGCAAAACCTGTACCACCTTCTGTAGGGATTTGACAATGCTCCTTGAGCTCTGCATGTGCCTGTAAGTCCAAAGAAAACCAGAGGTTCAGCAAGGTGCTCTCTGGAGCCATGCCCTCTCTCCTTCCCCTGCTGCCAGCCTCTGTCTGCCTCGTCCTCTCTACCTCCCAGACCTCCCTATCAAACTGCCTGCTGCAGAACACAACCACTGTGTTGCTTTATCACTTTGATAAAACCATTTAATCTCTGATTTTGGCTGCTGATTTTGCTTTGCTCCATGATGCCACTTCAGATTAGGAGAGGGGAGACAGCTTGCTAGCGAGAAAGAACATAAAGCCAGGTTTGTCATGCTTGTACTGTTCCTGAGCAGTACATAAGCTTCATCTCTAGGGACAATTTTACCAAGATGTTCAAGCTTCATTCTTGCTTAAAAGCAAACTGATTCAAAAAGACATGTGAAAACCAGCCTTTTTAATCATTGCTGCCCAGGTTTGGACACCTATCTTTGTGGTTTAATGTAGCCAAACAGCCTTTTTGATTTCACAAGAGCCAAACCAGGCAGGTTTAGAAGCAGCTGGTCCAGACTGTCTCCCCTAAAGCCCTCACACACGTACAGACCATTTCTTCTGCGGCTCAGCAGTCAGCCCATGGCATTAGAGCTGCATTTGAGCCCTACTTTGCAGGTGCTGCTGCTCAGCTGGAGGACAAGGCTTATTCAGCCAGGATTTCTGAGCAATCTTCAGACCATGTTGTTGTCACCTGGAAAGCTGGCAGATCACAGCCAGAAGCAGCAGGATAGGAGTTTACTGGGCCATTTGGTAAAATCTTGATATCTCTGATCTCTCAGTGTGAGGATGGTGCACTGTGGCTCCTGGGGCTCACAAAACTCGTGTTCTGCATGCGCAGGAAAGGGCAACACATTTCTCTGATGTCCAGGCCTGTAGCAGCTGATCCTTGCTCCATGGAGGATGCTCGCTCCAGGACTGACAAGCTTCACGTGAGGCCTGACATTTAAACTTATCTTGACATTTTGCTCCTCTAAGCACGAACAAGGCAGACATGCAGTAACAAGAAGTCAACAGGCATCTGCCTGAACCTCTGCCTCTCTCAGGGAGGTGTTTGCCGTCACTGCTGAAGGCCGAATTGTTTGCGATGCAGAGAGCGTAGCACACTCCCCAAGCAGAACAGCCGGGGCTGTAAAAGGATGGAAAGACATACAGATCCTGCTCCTGGACATACGGATCCTGCTTCTGCAGGGACTGGCTCTGACACATGCAATTGACACCCAGTTTGCTGGACCTGAGTGCTGACTTTCTTGTTAGACGGGGATGTAATTGATAATAAGATGCCTGTGTCAAGAAATGCTGAGAGGTTGCAATGAGCATCAGCTGAGCTGGCTGTGTTTACAAAATTAAGGGTTTCTAGCAAGCTGGCTTGTGCCATGGATTAGATCCTTATACCCACGTGTGGCTGGGGTGCTGTCAGTCCTATTGAGCTGTGCACTGTGCCAGGCTTCCCTTTCCTGCACTTCCGTTAAGTTCACTTCACCCACTTCTGGTTTAGCCCTACATGGGAGGACCCAGTGGGCAGAAGAGGAAAACAAGATCCCCTGTGGCCTGTTAAAATTTGGAAGATCTTTCAAAGAAACAAATAAATTGCTTCTGTAGAGGTTGGCTCTGCAGTTATCTGGGCACTAATCCAGCTGCACAGAGGTTTGGGTGCAGATAGGAGTCCCTGTGCAATGCACTTGTTTTCTGGTTCATAAGAGAGGACAATGGTGTGCTGGGTCTGTGTGTGTGGGTGTTCAGCCCTGTGTACCATACGATCTGGGGGTACACTCTGGTGTACCCTGGGAAAGCTCCCTGTGCCTCACTTCATCTGTACATGGCAGAGGTGATGTGAGGATAAACAAGATTAAAAACAACAACAACAACAAAAGATTTACGCTGTACTCATTCATCATAGCAATAGGAGATGACAAAAGGATTCATACTAATTGTTTTTTGTGTGCATACAAAGTGTAGATGTGATGGACCCATTAGGACTTTCCCACTGGAGTTATACTCATCCAGTTATTTGCTAATCCTTGCCAACTTTATTTTAGAGTCAGCCAAATGGCAAAATTCCCAGGCTGCTCAGTGCAGTCAGTGTGATGGGATGGAACTCTTCAAGAGCACGCAGAGAGTGGCAAACCTGCACCTTTAGCCTTCTCTCAAGAGCGGAAAATGGATGGGTGACACAGGTGTTTGTGCTGCAGCTCTGCAGGGCCTCTTACTGATGGTTTTTCTCTGTAAATGCTCATGTGCATCAAGAAGTTGCTCTTCTGCCTCTTTGGTGACATTGGCTGTAGCCAATTTTTTGTAGTGTTTCTATGGCTTCTTTCCCCCTTTGAGTATCAGGGAAGATCATTCTCTTCTACCCTGACAAAAGGGGTGTCTACTGACGCTGCGAAATGCTCATAGCAAAACCAAGCATTTAAGTACCGCAGACAGACAGCATATTGCATCAGAAAAATCATTTTGGCATGTACATTTTGTAGCCAGGTGTCCTACGTGCCAGTCTAGCCCGTGACACGCACTGTGAGTGCTATTAAAATGCTATCGTTTACCTTTTCCCAGCTGTTCTTGTGCTTTAGAAGGAATTCCCTGGGCTCCACGCTGAATAAAGAGGATTTCTGCAGCACAACAGTAACACTCTCATCCCCAAATGGTGAGCCTAAACATTTGGGTTGTGACTAAAACCCATTTTAAAGACAGCATTTGATTTCAGTGGAGTGGTGTTAAAATGTCATGCACTATAATTTACGTCCCATTTTCCCCAATTACTGATTACAACTAATTCAGCTTCAAAGATCAGCACCTGTTCCATCCATCTTCAATACTAATGCTTAGTGTTTATGGCAGTGTCTTTAGCCCAAGATTCCCAAAATACAGCTCTGTATTATTAGTTTTGCCATTTTTACACGTCAGGGCGGTGAGGTGAGGCTTACCCTCTTGTACCCACTAGGTCTGAGCTGCAGGAGCCCCGGGTCTGGCCAGTGCTGACATTAGGGCCACTCATGGTTTGCCTGTATTAATCACACTGGAGACTGGCTACAGGGAGGTCAGCAAATTCCTGCATGGAATAGATGGGCTCAACCTCCAGCATGGAAGGAGAAGATTCAGCTATATCAAGAAGGAAGCTCAATAATCCTCACTGTGAATTCTGCTATCTGCAGTGGATAAGGCTGTAGAGGGCTGTGACCCTCCTCTTCCTAACTCGCAGAAGCATGTGGCAGGATGTGGACAGTGTCATTTATCCATCTGAAAGCCTACTTTGCTCCTCTGCTCTCACGCTAAAATTCATCTGCATATTTAAAGATTAAGATGGATTGAGCTCTGCTGACACCAGCTCCATGTTTCAGTCAATTCAATCGATGCAATTGTTATTAACTTGGTTTTTTCTTCACCATCCGGGATTTTTCCTCCCAGCACGAATTTAAAAAACAATAAGTAGCAAATTATCCACTGGCTGCAGTAGCTGCTTGTAAAACCCAGGCCTGGACACCCTGGTGTGTGCTCCTGACTTTCTCAACAGGTTGAGGTTTAAGAAGCTGTATTTCCTGCAAGTTTTGCTTTCCCATTCTCCCTGCACCCAAAAGGTGCCAGGCCTGTAAAGGGAGTGAGGACAGGTCTAGAGGACATTATTGATGCTGCAGTGTACCACGCATGAGCATAAGGGGGTGGGCTGAACAAAATAGGGAAGGAGTTGCTCTGCTCTTTCAGATTTTAAGCAAAGGACATTCCCATGTGCCTCTGTAGAGATGCTCTTCCCTAAAGCAGTCCTGCTGTGGGTGACCCACACCCTAGCTAGCTCAGCAGGAGGGACTTTGTAGGTGCGGATCTTGCTCAGCCTTACTGAGGTTTTCATCCTTGTATCTGCGTTATCTCTGTCAAGAGTTATGTATATTGATGAATTTATCCTTCTTTTCTGTGAGCCACAGGAATAGAATTACCATTATTTTGGAGGCAGATGATATTATTTGCTCGACATCCAGCAGGGAACTGAACTTTGTTCTTCTGCCTTTCAGCTCTGTGCCCGAGCTATAAAACCTGCTCGTCTCCTCTCTCATTATTTTCTGTACTTGATAACAGGTCAAGTCCAAACACAAAGCCTAGGTATAACCAAGGCAGGGTCTTCTCCCAAAGAGGTTACAGCCCAGGTTTGTAACAACAGCAAGCAGATGGCTACAGCAGACAGAAGGGTAGAACCGAGTTTGCTGTTGAGGCTTGTAATGTTTTATTGAGGCTATGTCAGTTATCATCTGATCTGAGCCTTATCCTGAATCTTCAGCACAGTCAGTTGTGCTCCAGATTGATTTGCACCAAGAGGAAATCTTCTGTCTTACAGGAATCTGCCAAAAATGGCAAGGATGTGATGAGAAACTGGGTACAGCCAAGGACAGAGGGAAATAAGCACAGTCCTTGGCTTCTCATGCATTTCAGGGAAAGCACACACCTGAGTCTGGAAAAGCCTGAAGTGTGTTCAGGGTTCTGAGCCTTTCTGGTGCTTTGAGCCCAACCGCAGCCCTGAGCATGGAAGGCAAAGTGCATGAACACTCTCCCCGTGCCCCTCCCCGCAGCAGTGACACACAGCACAAAGCATTTTTGTACTCTCATGCTCCCTGGCTGGGACTCACCATGTTCTTACCACCTCCATACGGGTAGAAATACACAACATGCTTAAAATATGTAAAGTCCAGCTCTCCCCCCACCCCCAAATACCATGCAATAATGAAGACTGACTATATTTATCTTTGCAAGAGCCTTGAATCAGAATTAATTCCTGCGAGCTGCATTTATTAAGAGAACACTGTTTCAGATGGGGAAACAACGCTTGCAATTATTTAATTAGAAACCCAGTGCCAGACAGCAGAACAGGATGTGCCCTGGGCTCATAACTGCAGGTTTCACAGCTCCCCCTTTGCATCGTGTCCCCTCCTTGAATGTGCCTCCAGACAGATGCACAGGAGAGCAGGACCAAATGACACACAAATGCATCACAATGTGTTTTATTCCCCAGTGAGCTACAGTCACTTCCAGCCTCTTGTATCTTCAGTGATACATTGTCATTGAATTTTACATGACCTCACCGTCTCCAAGGGAGAAATGGGGGTGTGAAATGGGAAAAATTCTGTTCACTTTGACAAATCAAAAGATCCTCAGGTCCTATATTTTATTTTTTACATTTTTTTAATCCCTGAGAGAACTGGGGAAGACCCTGCAGGCTCAGCCTAGCTGCTCCAGAGCTCATGAAGCAGCTTTTTCTGGGCAAGTTTCCTAATCCAACTGCAATGCTTGGTGCAAAAGTGACTTTGTGGAACAGCTAGAGCTCCTCTTTTGTGGGAACAGCTTGTGTGCTGGAAGGTCAGAGGAAGATCATTGTGTACCTGAGGAAAATGGAGGTGGGTCATGTGTGGTGAAGCACGGTGTGGGGACAGCTTTCCCTGCTACGAGTGAGTGGTGGAGAGCAGGCAGAGCTTCAGTGCTTTCCTCCCACACTTCTGTTCATCAGTGTCTGTGGAGGGCAAAGGTGACCTGTCTCCTGCAACTGTCAGTTCTTCCTCCCCAAGCCCCAGACCACCTAAATCAGTGCTTTCCTAGGGGAAATTCCTCCTCTAGCCTGATCCCGAGCAGAGCTTGGGTATGAAAGCCTGCTATTCCTCCCACAGCCCCACCAGTTTTGGTAGGGTTATCATCATTGTTCACGGGATGCTTCCACAGAGGGGTGGGTTGGTTTTGCCCTGCCTTTTGTCCCTTGACAAGGAAGCCATGAGAGGAAGAAACAGCACCACAACATAGCCACTGGGTCACACTTTGGGCAGATCCATTTTTAGTGCTGAAAGTGCCAACTTTCAGCCCCAAACCCAGATCTAAACATTTTTATAAATCCAGGAACCTGAGGCAGGATTGCTATGCAACTTCTCTTTCCAGTTTTTTCCCCAGTTGATTGAAGGTCTCACACTAGAAATAAGTGATGCTTTTTCTGAGATATCTATTTCTGATAAGCTCTTGCCAGCCTGCCAGGAAACACCCAGCCTCACACAGACCTTTTCTTTCATTTTTGAAAGGGGCTATGTGTGATTTACTGCTTTGCCCAAGTCTCCAGAGCAGCTCTTGTCATTGTCTCCTTTGGCATCATTATTTATCATCATTCCAATTCTTGCTGAACCTAAGAAAGAGAGCAATGTAGTGAATTGCCAGGCAATTGCACAAAGCAGGGAGGTTTGGGTGTGAAGCTGGCAGGAAAAAAAAAGAGGAAAAAGAAGGGAAATAAAACAGGAATAATCAAAATAATCACCTGGAGCTTTTGGGAGAACTGGCAAAATTTGCCATCCCCAAAATTTGTTTCTCAGTGCTTAAAGAGAGTTTAATCAGGCAGCTGGATTCTGTCTTACAAGGTGGAAATCAAAGCCTGCTCTTGGATGAACGAGACCCCAGCTCAGGCATTTTAGAGTGTTCCCTCCCTCTAAGGTACCAGAGGCAGAGGTACAGCGGGACAAAGATTTATTCTGCAATGCACTGACCTTACAGAGTCCTCTGTGAAGTGCTGAGACAACAACTCTTCAGCTGGCCCCTGGAGATAGGACCAAACCAGGCACGTGGCATTTACAGCTCAGATATTAAAAATATATGCTCCCAGCTGGGAAAAGGGGTTACTTTTAAAGTGCACCAGCACACAGTTTTCCTGGGCTGCTCTGCTCATACCGCTCCAATGGCAGATTAATCTGTTCCTCTTCCCAGCTAGGATCCTAGAAACAAAGTGCCATAAACTCCAAACAGGATGATAATTGCTAGCTAGGACTTGGGTGATGTTTTCCCCAAATGCTCTGATCTGCTGTTATCCATACCAGGGCTTTTTACCCCTTTGCCACACGAGTGTAGTTTTTCTTTCACATTAATAGCAGGGAAGGGGCTCCTCTGGGACCAGGGGTGACTGTCTGGTTGCTGGCTGGCAGGGGGGATGAGGAATATGAGAAATGATGGAGTAATAGAAGAAATCATAACTAAATTTTTTTTTTCAATAAAACTTTGTTCAGTGCCTTCATTTAATAAAAAAAATATTAAAAATTAACTTCAACTCCCATTGTAATAGTAGCTGGCAAGTGTCTGTTAACAGCACCAAATATCTCAAATGATCACAGAATCATGTGATACGATCTTAGAATCTCCCTAATTTTTGATGTAAAGTTACCTCAGGAAGCTCGGGAGCAGTAAGGAGGAGAAAAGCTTTGGGTGAAGAGGTATGAGAGGGGTGCATTCCCAGAAGAGTTGAATCGTCTTCTAATGATGCTGATCACCCCGGCGAAGGTTGGGCACTCAACCTTCATCCCACAGTCGCCCATCTGCCACAGGGTGGTGGGAGAGCGCCTGGAGACACTGCTAAAGGTGCTGCCATGAGCAGGATGCAGTGACGTTAGATGGCATTTTTATTTGCATCTGATTTATGCTGAATTCATGTATTTTTATTTCTAATAAATAGCAAGGTACTGTGGGGCGAAATCACTGCTGCTGACTTCATCCCTTACTGTCAGTGACTTTGCTGATGACACAAAGCTGGGAGGAGTGGCTGACACCCCAGAAGGCCGTGCTGCCATCCAGCGAGTCCTGTGCAGGAGAGTTGGGTAGGGAGAAATGCCATTAAATAGATTAAGGGCAAGTGTGGAATCTTGCATCTGGGGAAGAACAACCACATGTACCAGGAGAGGTTGGGGACTGGCCTGTTGGAGAGCAACACAGGGGAAAGGGACTTGGTGTCCTGGGGGACAGCAGGATGGCCATGAGCCAGCAATGTGCCCATGTGGCCAAGAAAACCAATGGCATCCCGGGCTGTATTAGAAGGGCTGTGGTTGAGAGAGGTTCTCCACACCCCCTGCTCTGCTCTAGTGAGACCACATCTGGAATATTATGTCCAGTTCTGTGCCCCTCAGTTGAAGAAGGACAGGCAGCTGTCCAAAGATTTGAGCGCAGGGCCACTAAGATGATGAAGGGAGTGGAACACCCTCCTTTTGAGGAGGGGCTGAGGGAGCTGGGTCTCTAGCTTGGAGGAGACTGAGGGGTGACCTCATTGGTTTCTATGAATATGTAAAGGGTGAGTGTCAGGAGGACAGAGCCAAGCTCTTCTCAGTGATGTCCAATGATAGGACAAGTGGCAATAGGTGCAAGCTGGAGCACAGAAGGTTCCATGTGAACATAAGGAAAAACTTTTCCACTGTGAGGGTGACAGAGCACTGGGACAGGCTGCCCAGAGAGGCTGTGAAGTTTCCTTCTCTGGAGACACTGAAAACACACCTGGACGCCTTCCTGTGTCACCTGATCTAGGTGTTCCTGCTCTGGCAGGGGGGTTGGACTAGGTGATCTTTCAAGGTCCCTTCCAACCCCTAACATCCTGTGATTCTGTGATTACTAGTACTGTGATGAAGTATTCAGTGAGTGCAGACAAAGGAGCCAAGAAAAGGGATTTTGTGTTTCTTCCCTTCAGCCATAAAGACAGAGTTTGCATTATCAGCTGGAGGATTTGCAGGGAGGGTAAAACAAAGTTTTTTGGTTTGAAAGTTCAATAAATACCCAAATGTCCTGAAGAGCAAGTGTTGTGTTGCTCCTGGTTATCACTAAGGAGCAAAGGCTGAACCAAATGGTAGTGGCAAGGGGACATCCCCAGTTGTATGCATGCTGGTGCTCACACTTTCCCATGGAGAAGCCAGCTGAGGATACTGGGACATGGTGACACCAGCTCACAGGGACACTGGCACGTGGTCACCCCAGCACACACAGGAGCACAGGCGAGGGCAAAGGCTGCCTGTGTGCCTGGCTGCAGATGGAAAAGAGGACATACCATGAGCTTTCCTCTGCTTCAGTTTTGCTAGTGGAGTCAAAACCAAAGCTGGTATTTGGGGAATTCTGGCATTGAACTTAACCAGAATTGCCATAAAACTTTAAAAAAAGACAAATATATATGTCAGGATTTTTTCCCCCAATGCTATTCCCTCTCTCCCATCCCTGCTGGGTTTCAGCATCTCAGTTTTGCTAGGCTTGCTTTAGAGGGCCAACCCATCAAAAACAGCCCAGTTGGACATTGCAGGCATGTCACCAACCCCAGACCCCCAAAGCAGAGCGAACAAGTGTTGTGTCACGCAGAGTGGTCCCCTCTCCCCAAGCCTGTGGAGGGGACACTGAGGGTGGGTTCAGATGCCTTCTCTTGCAGGATAAAAAAAAAATCTTATCAATCTAGGACAGTTTCTCTCCAGCAAATTGCTCTCCAGGAGCCCCCTACCCAAGTCCATTTTCCCATGCACGGGATGATGGGGTCTTCCCATGTTGTACCAAGTTACTCTCTCAGCACCACTTCAAGGCAGGTGATGTTGATTCTCTTAAGCTGCTCCTCTTCCCTGCTAATAACTCTTATGCACTGACTCCAAATGACTTCTGATTTCACGCTACACTGAGTGACAGGCAAATCTCACCCAAGACAACATGTCATAACGCCTGTGCTTATCCTGGCTGAACTAGCAGCTGGAAATGCCTCCTCTGTGTTTGAACTCTGAACATGCAGAAGCAAAGCATGATGAGCCTTGCCTGTGCAGGTAAAGAGGTCTGACCCCCGAGGAAATAGCAGTTTGGACTCAGATGCCTTTTGTAGACAGGCCACTAGAGGGGAACAAAGATCCATAATACTTCCTAGATTTGCAAAGAGCGCTGAAAACCCTCCTGAGATCCGGGGGCCACAGCGCCTGCCTGGAGATGCTTCTGTGCCAGCACCGTGCGAATGCTTTTCCTTATCTCCAACAAGAAAAGCCTCAATCAATTTTATTAATTGCATTTATCACAAGCAAAGAAGCCTGGAAGCAATTGTTCCTGAGGATCGGTGAATTTTAATAAACACTGATACCTACACCAGGTGAAAAATGAAAACAATATAGTCTTGGCATTAGTTTTTCTGATAACACTGTCTCTGAATTGAGTGTTTGTGATGTACATGGGATGTACATGGGTAAAAAAAGGAAGAAATTGGTTCCAAACCATTCATACTTTACATTGAGAGCTTAACAGATGAAGTACGCAACCGCTTCTTTGCAGTCTGTCTAGAAATAATAAAGGTTGATAACGTGATTATTAGGTTATTCATTATGGAGGCATCATTCATTTGCAATAATCTGGAGGCGTTGAAGCTGAAGATCTCTAATTATGATGCTTTTAGAGGAAACATACATAAAAGAAAAGTAGGGGGTAGCTTGTAATTCTCTCCATAAAATTAGTTCCTAGATGAAAACGAAAGGGTCAGAAAATTAGTTAGTGACTTAATTAGTTTAGAGAAAAACTGTAAATTATCTGAAAATATAATGTTGGAAGGCTTTAATGCACTGAGAGGGCTTGTAATATGCAGACTCACAGTAGAAATTTGAATTTGGCAGTGATTTGATTAGTGACATGGAAACGCTTTGGACACGAAGAGGGGAGAACTGCCATTCTCTTAGGGTCTGTTTGGAGATGAATATGTGGCAGAGGGGCACATCTCATCGGGCACAATGGAGTTGGTTCTTGAGGCCCTTGGGAGACCTCTCCTGCCCTGGCTGTGTGTGGAGGAAAGCTCAGCAGAAATCTTCTCACCTGCAATGGGACTTGGCTGGTATCCCTCCTCCAGGTGCTTTCCTACCCTCCACCCCGGCTGCTGTCGGAGAGTGATGGCGATGTCTTGGTTAGCTCAGCCACCACAAAGGGAAGGTGTGAAGGTGACACGTGAACACATGTAAAACCTCTCCTGCACACACAGTCTCTGTGCTAGGTTAGGGCAGTGGTCTCAGAGGAAACGTGGATTTCTCTCCTGCTTTATCTTACTGCAAAATGTGGCATCACATCCAGGAGGGAGGAGACTGGGTGTCCTTGCTGGATTAGCACAAAAGGGAACTATATGTGCCTGTCTGGACATAAAAGTTATGCAAACTCCCAAAGGGATACTCACTTATGGTTCAGCTGAATTCTTTTGCAAAATGTAAACTTCTTTCCTGCTCTGTGTCATGGGAAACCTCTGTTCCTGGTGTCACAACCGCAGGACTGGAAGTTAACTGAAAGAAAGCAAGAACAAATACAGCCAATTGCTGGACTCGGGTTGTCTACTGGACAAGAGGAACTTGAATCAGAAGTTATCTCTATTTGGTGTGTCATAAAGCAGCAGATCACCACTTTGAATCATGAGCTCTGCAGGTGGTTCCAGTGTGGCAGCCCCTCATTTCCAGGCAGGAGTTTGGACCCATATCCCAAATCCTTAATGGCTCAAAATCCAAAGAGCAGGGAGATTCCTAAGCTAGATAAGGTATGGTCCATCTCAGTCCAATGTCTGACATCATCTCTAAACCACAGTTACACACAAAATGTCTCCTCCATTTATTCAGAAAAAGCGTCTACCTCTTCTCCAAAACCAGAGAGATCTGTTCCCCCCAGAGCACTTACATGGCTTAACCTAAACCTCCAGAGCTGAAAAATACCCACAGGTGAATGCAGTGAGGTTTCCATCTGTGCTGCAAGCACATCTTAGAATTCTCACAAAGATAAAGCCCTGTGGCTGTGATGAACTTTTTCGAGGCTCAAACATTGGTATCACAATTGCCAAAAAGCAGTGAGCAAAATGACCAATCAGAAATGACATTTGTTTGTTCCACCTTGTTGAAAATGGCCCTGTCCTCCTGCCAAAAATGGGTGATCCCCTCTGGGATTATCCCTGATGGGTGAGGACACAGCACATCCCTGACCATGCCCGACACGTTTGTTTGGGACACAGAAAGTGAGTCACCATGGAGTTATGTTTCCCCAGAGGACTGAAAAATAGCTGGACAGTAAATCTCAGTATAAATCAGCCAAGAGTTAATGTTTATCTTTTATCAGAGTAATGGGAAAAGTTCGAGCAAGCCGGCTAGATTCAGGGTGAAGTCGAACTCCCAAACTTTCTCTTAAATTAGGCCCAGCGGGGGTGTAAAAGCATCCTTAGGGACCACAGAGCTCTGCAGGAAATTATGCCAGCTCCACCAACTCGTGTTCATTATCAGTGTCGCTCACTCATGTCACCTCCACAATTATTTTAGGACCTGTCACCAGTAACATTCTCCCACCAGCAAATGTTTCCAGCTCGCTCTAATGGGGAGGCTGAAGTTCGAAGCAAAAGTTACCTCTGCACCTACTCAGTGCCTTTGCACACCCCTGCTGAACAGAAAGCAGCCCAAGGCTCCTGCGATCTGCCTGTGTCTGGCAGCTGATGGGGTGCACTGTGGAGCGAGAGGACTGTGCAGCTTCCTGCACTCAAATAAAGGAGTGGAGTTGGGGGGGGAGCTGGGATGGATGGGCAGCATTCGGGTAGCAGACCCAGGGCTGGGGTCTGTGATGCTAAAAATTAAATCCACAAAGTCAAAAGTTTGAGGGAAATTAATGTCAGGCTCCTGTGGAGGTGCTAATGATGTAGGGAGAGGACAGAGAGGAGATAAGCAAAGTCTACCCTGTTATAGGGCTGTCATACAGATCCTGATGGCAGATCAGCTTGGACACACATCTATTAACATGCAGAAGATTTTTTTCAATAATGTAGGAGATGAAAGAAAATTCCAGTGTCACACAAGCACACAATAATACAAGTTTGAAGGGACCCCACAGGTTTCTAATCCAGCCTCCCACTCGAAACAGGAATAACCTCAGGATGAGACAACATTGCACAGGGCTTCACCTGCATGAGCATCAAACAGCTTCAAGGATGGAGACTCCACAGCTTTTCCCTGTCTCTGTGCCAGGACTTAACCGCCCTCACAGGGACTGTTTTTCTCTGGCATCTACTCTGTACCTAGCTGCAAACTGCCTGCTCTCTCCTGCCTGGGAACAACCTGGCTCCATCTCTCCCAGAAGTGCCCCCACACCCTCTCCCCCAGCTCACGGCCACCAGCAGTCTCTGCCAGTGCAGACACTGTCTCTGCACAGTGGCAATTTGTCCCACACTTCTTGGCTATTTCTGCTCTGGAACAGTGGAGGTTGTGCAAGGCGCTGGCTGCAGCTCGAGTTCAAATGTGAATATGCCAGATGAGCCACCGTCGGAGGCTCCAGGGATGAGCCGTGTGCTGGAAGGGAGCAGCTTTGATTAAGTGGATTATGCTGGAAATAAGCACCAGACAAAGCACTGAAATGTTGACATGAGCTATAGCAATGAGAAACGGCAGTGATTAATAAGCTGCAGTACTGTAACTAATCAGTGTTTGCAAGCACTTTGGACCTGGAAAGCATCTGCTGAGAACTGTTCACTGTGAACATTTCCTATATGATGTTGACAAATCATATTGATATCTTCACAATGGGGAAAGGGACTGATGACTCCTTTGATGGAAGGGATGTTTTAATGATGTTTTCTTCACACAGGCATGCCACGTCCTCGTGACAGGCTGCAGGATGTTACCCACCCCTTGGCTGGTGGCTCCATGGCTCTGTGTGCATTAGGGCTTTGGGCTCCTGCCATGCCATCAGCCCCCAGCATGCCTCCAGCACACCAAAACCTGCACGGGATCACAGGCTTGGGTGCAGGCAGGATGGCTGTGAGGTATGCTGGCCTACAGAAACCTCCAGGTACATCAGCTGGTACCAGGATTTCTGTTAGATCTCTTCCAGCTCCATCATCTCCTTCCCATCCCGTTCTTCCACCAGCAGGCAATTTCTCTGGGTTAGCATGAGCAGTGCACACAGATCAGAGCCCATTATCGAATTTTCTTCCATGCCAAGTTGAGCTGGAACTTGATTTTCTAGAGCAGAACATACAATTTCATTACGGTATAAGCCAGCAAACAAAAAGACACCTGCTTGTGTGAAACCTCCAACCCTCTTGTAAATATTTCTGCAGAAAAGAGTCCTCAGAGTCAAACTGATGGCCCCATCTTGTCACCACCAGCACAGACATCCCACCTCCTTCCCCAGACACCGTGTCCTGAGACAACAGGTGAAAAGCAAGTTCATGGAGAATATTTTCTTCCTCCAGTTTCCCTTTTCTTTCCCCCCTCGTCTCACCCGCCTGCCTTTTATAGTGTAACACATGTCGGGGTTCATGTAACAAAAAGAATTTCCAATGTCAGGCAAATAATTTTTCCATCTGTGGTGGGTTTTTTTCTCCCCATTTTATATTTTTTAACGGAAGTGGCATCTGTGAGGTGCTGGCTGTAACCGATACGTCCAGGAGTTGTGCAGTTCATTACCAGCAGCCCGCTGTCGGCATGCCATTTTTGGCTGCTCCAGCTGTTGTTATGGAGAGGGCATGCATCAGTTCAGCTGACAGCTGCAGGCTCGCAGAGAAAATGAAAGTTGTTTTTTCCTGTTCAGCAGTTGTCTTATCCTTCCCAGCACACCCTGATGGGGTTTTCTTGTAATAGGCCGAGGTTAGAACTCATTAAAACTATGCACACGTGTCTTCTTGACATGGGTCATGGTCTTGCATTTCCTTCTCTTCATTTTCAGAGTGGTGCATCCCCAAAGGTGGTTGTGTCTGAGCCTGATTTACCTGGTTAGGAAATGCTCGGGACCCCGAGAAGGTATGAGATGCTCTGGGTTGTAATAATTCGTATCAGATGCTGAATGAGTGTGATGAGAAGTGGAAGTGAGTGCTGGGGGAAGAAGGCCCTCCAGGTCCAGTGTCTGAAATGCTTCTGTCAAAGCAGGCTGAGCAGCAAGAAATAAGGCATCAGAGTTGCTTCCCTGGGAAACCATTAGAGACAGACTACACTGAATAGGTTCTGCCTTTCTTCCTGCTGATGCTGAACCATCCAACTAGTGTGTAGGAGAGACGGTGGTAACCCTGACATTCCTATGGCCATGCCATTGGTCACCCACATGTCCTTCACGCCCTATCTCCATCTCTGAGAAATGTCTTTTGGGTGTGTAGGACCAGACAGGGCTTTCACCCACTGACAAATCTGAGAAATACAGGGGACAACTGGCACCAGCACGGGCTTGTCACCTGCCTGCATGAGCCAGCGCTTGCTGAAGGGCCGGAAAGGTTTTGTCAGACCTCGAGCACCATGTGTGTGCTATTAAAGACATGTTAATGAAGACAAATCTTTAGGCATGTGTAGAATCAAAGAATATCCTGAGTCGGAAGGGACCCATAAGGATCACCAAGTCCAACTCTGAAACCCTACCTGCACAACATAACAGCAACAGCTGCCATAGTCTGACAACCCTTCTGCTGGCACTGCTGTAATGTAACCAGACCTTACAATCTATCTGACTGGGACACTGTCACCCCTCACGGCTCAGCGTGAGAGACATCGGGATCCCCACCCAGAGCCCTGAGTGGGAGTGGGGGTGCGACAGCAGCTTGTGTCCCCACAGCCCCCCTGCATCTCAGTCACAGCTCTGCCCTCTGCGCAGGCACCCGTGGGTGCCACCCCTGTTACACAACCCCAAGCCTTGATGGTGGGTCCTTCCCCTTCAGAGGAGGGGCTGATTTCTTGTTAAATGCCTTGCGGAGGTGGAAATGCTCTTTCCATTGCTTTCCTGCCCACGCTCCTCCTGTGAGATCCCACACATGTGGCAATCAAAGCTCAGGAGCCAGCCTGACTCTCTGAGCACTTCTCACTGCTTCCTTGCCCGTGGAGGGACAGGGCAGGGGGAGAGCACCAGGGGATTTACAGCTCTCTGTGCCCTCCTCTGCACTGCCCTGAGGCATCCAGGGACTTGCACCTACGGTGGGAATGGCAAATTGAGTGGTATCACTTACCACGTACTGCTTTCGAATCTGTGACATGGATGCAGGAGGAATGTTTCTCCCAAGCAGAGTATCTTAAGGCAAAAATCAAGGATATTTGTTTATCTTTCCAGTAAAGGCACCATGGGAAGGATAATTTCCTACATGTTAAAAGACAGACTGTATCACACTGAGAATATTGAAGGAAATACTGCTCATCTATTCCTCTTTAACTGCCAAAGTATTTTCAAGCATCCTTCTTTTATTAAATGCCACATGAGACCTTTTTTCAATACTACATGAAAGAAAGGTACTTTATTAGGTAAATATAATGAAATAACCATGTGTTGTTTCTCACTTCATGGCAAATGTTTCTACTTCCTGACAGTATTGATTCCAGATCGAAAAATGCTGCTTTATCCCAGTACCACTTACCTTCCACACAATCTGTTAAACTCAGCCTAAAAGCTATATAAAATTTCCATTTCCATCATGTTTCCCTGACTTTTTTAGTAGAGTACTCGTGGAGTCAAAAGATATTGCTCAAAGTCAATCATTCATTCCAGTTTAATGAATTTTCTCTTCTTATTTCCTTTTTCTGCATCCTACCATTTGCACACCCATGAAAAGAGAATTTCCAGCCTCCAACGTGGAAAACAAATGATCAACTACATTTAGTGTCAACTATTCAAACTTTGCAAGGTGCTGGTGCTAACCATGCATCATAGAATCATAGAATCATAGAGTGGTATGAGTTGGAAGGGACCCCAAGGATCACAGAGCTCCAACCCCCCTGCCATAGGCAGGGCCACCAACCTCAGGCCTGCATCACCCAATAGTAAAATATGGACACCATAAAAACCCCACCTGTGGGTTGGTTGCAAAGGGCTCTTCTTGGAGGCTGAAAGACTAAGAATTTGTGGCTCAATGGATACCCTGGACCAGCAGAAGAGATGAGATTTCCTCTACAGAGACCAAATTCATTACCTGAAATTACCACATCCATGCCACATTTAATGAAGTACATCATTTTGGAGGTATGTGCTATCAAGATCACATTAACAATTTCCCATGGAAACCATGTTGATCATGTTGCTGATGGAAATGAAGCTGAACATTAAAACCTTCGTCATATCTATTGAAAAAGTGAATTTCAAACGATGTGGGGTTTTGTTTTTCTTCAGATAAACATCCAGAAAGCCAAATGTTCATATGGACTTGTGCAAATCTTATTAAGCCATCAGGAAGGAAGCCTTGTGATGGTGAAGTTGGGTGCCTTCCCCAGGGAATCTCAGGGCTTCATGATGAATTCTGATAAGAAAAACTGCCAAGACCTTTTTTTTGGGACACTCTGATCACAGAAGTGATAATTTTGGATAGCTCTGTGCACTCATACGCTCCAAAGTTATTAAAAAATCCAGGGCGTGTCCAAAAGCTCCAAACCTTCCAAATCCAGCGTGCAACCCAAACAAGCTTGGGGTCAAGAGATCTCTTTGGTGCTGCAGCACTTGCATACAGCAGAGAACTGGTGGACTGAGGGTAGGACTCATCCTTTTCTGTTTGACCTCTGGTGCACAGTGATGGTTTGTAGACCCAGGTGCAGGGATCAGTAAAAGCTAGTCACAGCCCTCTGCTGCAACATGGCATCTCAAACCCCTTGTGCTTTGGTATTGTGTGGGGAGACCCAAAACCGACTCCAGGTGAAGCTGATGATGACTTAGGATACAAAAAGAGGTGGGAAAATAGTTGCTGCTCCTCTCCATCCTGGCCAGCACAAGGAGTGTGGCTGGCTCCTGCAGCTGAAGGCAAGGTCAAGATGTGGAAGGAGGTGGCTGGTCTGCATGACAGGGGGACAAAGAGCCTCAAAGCATCTGTCACCTCCCTCACTTCTGCCCAGGAGCAGCAAGGTCATCTGGGTGAATTGCTCACCCCACTTGGCCACCTACTACGGCACTTCCCGATCTTCTTCCTGACCTCCAAGATTAGTTGACAAACTCCAGGCATGGAAGCAAGGTTGAGAAGAGTCAAGTTACATTGGGCAAGGTCAGAGGACCCTGGAGTTACTGCATGGAATCTCTCTCACACCTTGCATGCCCTCAGTGTTTTCCTCCATCTCTTGGTTTTGCTATCAGGCACAAGAAGACCAGCTACCCCTGCCTCTGCCCTGAGTAGGTCTCCATCACAATTGGACCAGGTGATCCTGGTCATGTTGGGCACCCCTCAGCCTTTCTTGGCAATTATTGCTCACGTGTGCAACCCAACATGCTCTGATCCATGCCCTACACTGCATGACGTAATGCCATATCCGTTATTGCTGATTTCCTTCTTTGTGTCCCTTCTAGCCTTGTTCAGACACATACAAATTCTTCGCCTCCTACATCAAATACATTGCAACCCACTTCCTCCAGACACTGACTGGGGAAAACTTGGCACCAAGAGCCCACTGCATGTAAGATGATTTTTTTGTTGTTGTCTTAAGCAGTTTAAAGCTGTTGATTTATTTAAGGCTCCACATCTTCTCAGCATCACCAAACATCTGATGATTTTATTTTGATTGCCTGGTTATTCATGGCCAGCCTGCTTTTCCACTCACCCAAGCCTCTCTCAGTTATGAAAAAAATGAAATGCTGGATGTTTATTTTATCTCTTTTCCCTAGAGAAGGAGTTTAATAATTTAGCAGCAGATATGAAACTGCTCCAGGAGGAGTAATTTTAGGGGGGAAAAAATGAGATGAGGTTTTTTTTTCTCTCGCTCCCAGATCCCCATATATAAAGGTATGGTTTGCTTTGGATCATATTCACTCTCTGAAGACTTGGTTTTGCTATTAAAATCTTTATTTCACTACAGATTATTCTACCATTCCTTTGTCTCTCTGCTATTAGTCTGCTTTTGGTATGCAGCTGTCACCATGGCTTTTAGTAACCTGCTTTCTATTGGTTCCCAGAAATGGTTTATATCCCCTTAGAACAAGCCAATAAAGGATTTCAGGTGCTTTTTAACCTGCCAAATGCAGCTCATCAAGAGATGCAAGGAAAGGAAGGGCAGGAAGCAACAGATTTTTTGTCACGACTTATTTACTATCCTTGTATTTTGAGTTTATTGCTTGCTTGGTCTCTTCAAGAACTTTGTTCCCTTATGAAACAGCCCCTTTATGCTTGTAGTGTCCAACACAAGCATGGACAAGTCCAGTGCCCCCAAGTGAAAGATACCTGTTCCTGCTGCCCACGGGTGTCTAGAAAGTGATCCCTGCCGTCCCTTCGACGGTGGCTGCAGGAGTGGAGCTCAATAAACTGCCTTTCTCGACTGAGGACTGTCAAAGGCCCTTATGCATATTTCCCAGAAATTTTAGAGGTTTAATGGCCTCTGAAATCACCGAGATCTTCCAAAGATCTATTCTCAGAAGACCTGTAAGAGCTCGGTATCTTGCCAGCCTTGGCATCTCTGTCAAAGGGGGCTGAAGTTGACTGAATTATTGCAGGAGAGGCAGACAGACGGGCGCATTCACGGCAGCCACACAGGGCTCCTTTCACCAACCAGGGGAAAAAAAAATCCAAACCCTGCAAGTCCATGCTCTGCTTTTCCCTGGGATCCTGAGACCAGCTGATACGTGGGTCCCCCTTGTTCCCAAATGTGGGACACCCCCCCTCCTTTGGGATACTCCACCACCATGGATCCCTGCGAGGTACTTGCATCCTCCTGATGGGAAAAGTGAGATTAAATAAATAGCAGGTTCTGTAACTGCAAACTCCTGAATAGTATCACTTTTGGCAAAGCTGTTTCACACTCTGACCAAATGGAAATTCTTCTTTATAGCAGAGAGTTGGATTTTTTTTTAATTTGCTCTTTTTTTTTAATAGTTCTTGTGGGTTCCCCCCCCCCTTCATTTTTAATGTGTGGCACATAATAATAGGAAGCTAAGGACACTGTTCTGATAATTCCTTGAGCAGCCCTAGCGAAACACTATCCAGATGTGTTGCTGTTTTTCTGCAGGGGGAATGCATTGTGCATGTAAAAAAAAAAAAAAGGCAATTTTCCCCTCCATTTGGCCTTCAGTTTTAAATGAAGTGAGGTAGGCCACCATTTTGAGGCCAGAAGATGAAAACCAGCACACCCAACCCTTCCAATAAGCTAATGAGGAAGGATCCAGAAGAGTTCATTTGAGGAAGAAAAAGCGGGAGAGAAAAGGAGAAGGGGAAAAAAAAATTCAGGCTTAGGAATCGGGAGCAGAAATACGAGCCTTGTTTCTTGTAAGCTTGGATAATCTAAGTCAAAAACCACATGAATCAACTCAAGCTGAGTCCAGACTGCTGTACTGTACACACATGTACACACACACAGAGCATTTGCTCTGTTTTATAACATTTTAGTGGCTGCTGCTTTGTTGAGAACTGTTGGGAAACACATTTGCTCTGTTCCCACTCACGAGGAGGGCTGAAAATGTTTTGATTTTATAATAATTGGACTTTCACACCCTGAGTGTTTTCAAAGCACTGCACGAGCATTATCTAATAATCCTCAAGGCAGCTCAGTGAGGGAGGTAAAAGTCAGCATCATTATCCTCATTTTACAAACCGGGGTGAAACCAAGACAAGGGTGATATATGCCTTGCCCAAGGCCACACAACACGTCGATGGCAGAGATGGGATTAGTGCTAAGGAGCTGCTGGCTCACAGCCCGGGATCGGGGCTCTGTCCACTGGCCCGGCCTTCCCCTGGGATGGAAATGCATTTGTGCGTGAGCGAAAGAGGGGAGAAAGGGAGGGGAGGGCAAGATGTGCAGGAAGTGTGCACCATAATCGGTAGCACGGGGGTATTTTTAGCACCAAAAGGATGGGCTCAGAAAGTTCAACAGTGTTTCAGATGTCCTGCCTTGCAGGCAGAGCTGATGCTGGTGCTCATCTGGAGGGAACGAGTTTTTCTGAGGTTGGTTGGTTGGTTCCTTTCTGACTGATCTCCTCCAGACAAAAACTAGCTGAGCTCAGAAAGGGAGAGAGCAGCAGGTCCCTGCTAATGGGGCTCCTCTGGACAGAGATGGATGAGGGAGCGCTGACCCCATCGGCTCTGCTGGCAGGGGAGCAGTGACAAGCAGCTGGTAGTTGTGACTACCTCCCCCGAAACAGCTGGATCTGAGGGAGGACATCTGGACGCAGTCTGGGTGGTTTGCAAGAAACAACGTCCACTGAGTCACCAAAGAGAGTGAACCTGGGTCTTCAGGAGGCAGAACACGAGGCGCCCCGCGTTCGCTACGGGGACGGAGCTGCAGGGTGGTTGCGGAGATGGACTGGGCCTCCCACGGCGCAGAGGTGGGAAGAATAACTGCGTTAGGGGGTTATGCACTCTGAACCCTGCCCCGGTGTCCAGGGACCGTGGTGGATCAGAGCTGCATGTGAACCATCAAATTCCTATAAATCCAAAGGCTCGCACAGAGAATCCACATCCTATGAACGCACTAGGGCCAAAGAGACAAACAGTGATGTAACAGGTGGAGGAAAACTATTAAATCTCTCCAAACCTTCCCTGCAGCTGCCAGTCCTGGCTTGCTTAGCCTCTGGAGGCTTCTGAAGCTCAAAGAGGGCTTTTTTTCCCCATGCAGAAGTGGATCTGTCAAACCCACAGCCCACTACTGTCCACAGCTGTGCCCAGAGCCTTGTGGGCGATGGCACCCTCCAGCAAAGAACCCAAGGACCCCAATTTCAGTTTTCCAGCCCTTCTCTCTGTCTTTCAGCTGCAGGTGAAGTTCTACCTGGGGTAGTGTGACCACCTGCCAAGTTTCTTAAACAAAGTTGCTTGTTGAACATCCACACCAAGCAGTGCTGAGTTTGGTTAATTCACTTTCCTTACTCCAGAGCTACTGCCTGACTTTCCAGAGCTCTATCGCAATGCAGCATTCATGAAAAATCTCCTGTAACATCAGACACCAGAAAATCCAATTAGTGACCGCCTCTGCGGATGCTTCATCAGGGAGGTAAAATTAAGTCAGAGCTTGTACTTTCTCAGAGATCAGAGCCTCAGAAGAGCAAGAAATCAGCATAGGAAACCAACTTTTACTAGTTCTGGTGATCAGGATTGTTACTTACCAAGATCATAGAAAATACCCTTGGGGTGTCCTACACATTAGGAAGAGCACTGGTTACAGGATTAGGTCCAGCTCAGTTTCCTTCAGAATCTTACTGTCTGCAAAACAATTACATGGTTTGCATGGGATCACTGTGTTTGCTTTATGAGAAAACAAGTGTTCCCTGTTCTGAGGTGCCTTTTGCCTTCAATCCCAGGTGACAGCATGCAGATGAGTAAGTAACCTTTTGCCAGCCAGTTTCCAGACCCAAGAGACATGCCTGTATTTCTGAAGTCAGCCAGGGGACCATAACACCAGATTCTCTACACTCTCTGCGTATTCTCTCTTTCTGGGCATTCAGAGCCCACCCTTCAGACAGGTATTTATTAACTAGAAGTGCACATAGAGCCTGTGCTCACTGGGTGCCCACCATGCAAGGTGTCTGGACCTGTGACTCTTGCATTAAGCAGCTCCTGAGAGAGCCCCTTCTCCCGACTTTGGAAGTTCATCTCAGTTCATAACGCTTGCGTTTTACCTTTGTTCTGCTTCCCTACGCATAAGCCCGTGGCCTAGAGGGAGAAATGCTGCTTGAATGTGCAGGAAACCTGGGCCAGATTCCCGTTCTTTTGCTCCTTCAACTGCTTTAAAAGGAAAAGGAGTGGGGTTTTCCAGCCACATGCGTGTCACATTCATGCATCTCGTTAATGCAGCATCGTGGGGAACTTGCTCTCCAAGCCTCATTACCTTTTGTCTCCAGTTCCAGGAACAGAGCAGACGCTTGCCAGACTGTGGTATGCAACGCTTACCCCTTGAAAATCTTTAAAGTATTTAAACTTTGCACAGAAGTTTTAAGCAACCCCAGCTGCCAATTCCACATGAGACAATCTTAAGATAAATGAATGTTTATAATCATCCAGGCACTGGCAAAGGAAAGAACCACCATTCAGGTAAGCAGCTTATTAAATTTACCGGTGTGCCTTGGGTGATTGCACTGCAGGGTTCACCCACGTCTGTCCACACTTTCTTGCAGTGCCGC
Organism: Porphyrio hochstetteri; assembly: GCA_020800305.1. NCBI lineage: Eukaryota > Metazoa > Chordata > Aves > Gruiformes > Rallidae > Porphyrio > Porphyrio hochstetteri. The sequence continues at coordinate 9,390,950 of CM036920.1, forward strand.
TTCGACTGTGCTCAACACTGCAATTAGCTTGATTTATATTAAACATTGTTACCGCTCCCTTTCCCTGTGTTCCCATCTTTGGGAAGCCTGGAGAGTTTTGACAGGAGTAAACCATAACTAATAGGAGTGGAAAATTGTCCAGCGACTGGGGATCCGGGTTCTGCTCCTTGTGATGTCACAGACCCCATTGGGGGGGGGGGGGGGAGGGGCACAGATAGCCTAAACAAATATGAAAAAAATAAAAAGAAACAAGAAAAAAGGTTTGGCTGGAGAAAACCCACAGCAGATGCCTGTGCGTGCTGCAAACTCCTGCAGAAGGGAGGGAGTGACCCTCTCTCGCATCCTTCCTGGCAGCAGAGCCCTTTGGAGCAAGACTTCAAGCAGGTAGAAATCACCTGGTGTGGGGATTTCACGGCAAACCCATCTCTCAGGCAAAAAGTTTGCTATGTGGGGTGAATCTTTCTGAAGTGGGATTTGTTGCTGGGCAGAGGGCCAGCCAGAGCCCTTGGGGCTCGCTTAACCCCTGCCTGGCACCCTGGGTGCCAAGCCCACGCTGCTGTTGGGCTTTGATACAGCCTCGCACCCCTCAAATAGTCATGGGGGCATCAAACAAAAGCCCCTGAGCATGCAGCGTTGAGCCCTGCCCATCTCTGCCCATGCTGGAGCCCACATGGCATGCTCCTCCATCCCTACTGGGCAAATGCTTTGACAAGAGCCATGGTCATATTTTGGGACAGGACCTCATCCTGCCCTTGAGGAGTATCCAGCATCACTGCTGCTGGTGCCACAGGAGCTGCTGCCTGCAGGCTGATTTGCAGAAACCAAGTGCACCAAGGGCAGCCGAACAGAGTGAAGAGTCTGAGGAAAGACGGGTGGGAAAGGGGCTGCCACTGTCACCCAGCTGCGGCCATGACCTCACTTAACCGCACTTGGCCTCCTCTGAGCTGACACCTCATGGCACTTCTCCCGTACAGCTCCTGCTCAACTAAACCGACTAACCAATAATGCAAATTTACTGCAGCCAGACAAGCCAGAGAGGAGAAAGAGATCTTGTGTGTTACCCCCAGAGCAGGACTGAGGGGGGTGCAGAAGTCACTCACCTTGTGTCGGGGCCTCACACTAACTGTGGACAAGCTCCGGAGGGTGGCACCGACCCTGGTGGACAGGAGAGCCAGCCTCCAAAGCTTCTTGCCCTAATCCACACTGGATCAGCTGATTTCATTTCTAATTTCCTCACACATGTGCTCAAGCACAGCTGTGGAACATGAGCCGAGTCTGCAGAGGAAATCCTGAGATTTACACAGGCCCCAGTGGATTATAAAAACCTGGAAACCGGACAGATAACACTCATGTAACAGACTTGAAACATGCTGAGGAGAAAAAAAAATCACAATAGATTAAAACCTGCTGTTCTCTGCAAAATGTAAAAGTGTCTTTTCCAACACTTTGAACTACTGTGTTAAAACTTTGTAGGTAGCTATCGTTTCAAAGGTGTAATCTTCAGGAGGATTTTTTTTTTCTTTTTTTTTTAATGGATTTGGTAAAGTTGCAATAAAAGAGTTCTTAAAAGGGCTTGACCTAGAGGCCTGCAAGCTTTTTGCCTGGCGAGGTTCATTTCTAAACTGTGTGCAGCTTCCAGAGCTTCTGAGAACTTCCAAAATCTGCACTGGCTGATGACGTTAAAGGCATGAGGCAGTGGGAGTAAGAAGTAAGCATTTCTTGTTGGGAGATGTGACATTTTCCATCCTAGTGGAACCAGTTGAATAATGTGTGGGTTTCTTACAGGGGACAGATAAACCTATTTTTCCAGCTTCTCCCTGCCTACAGAAAGCATGGACCTTGAGAGTCTGGTTTTGCTGCAGACTGGGAGATGACTGGCTAGAAAAGATTTCATTCATATGTTGGATGCTCAGCTGATTTCAGAGTGTGAATTCACCAGAGTGGCTGCAGCAGTCTGCACCGTTACCTGTAGCTTGTGTTTTTGTAGCCCATTGAGTATAGAAATGCTTTTCTCTCCAGCTGCAAAGCAATAATAGCCATAGCCACCTTTTTCTTTATGAAATGTCTTTGTCCTGGTTCATGGTATCATCTGTTCAGCCCATTTCCCCTCTGTTTGTGCTTAGACCTTTCCAATAACTTCAGCTAAGGATTGATCTGGAAGGGATGGCCACTGTCCTGGAGAGACATTTTCATATTCCCCATATCAGTAGTGTGTGAAGGACTTTCTCCACATATTTTCTGGTTGGCTACTGGCTCAGAGCTGCCATTTTTGTGCTGATTGAGGTCTCCAGCTGCATTAGTGGGATCAAAAACAGGCACAAGGTCAGACTGTTTTTTTCTTCAGCTGTCAAATGTGATTTATTGCTTTTCTCTGGATCAATGACTGAAGAATTTGGGTTGCCAAGCTGTGCTGGGTCACGTCCATCCAGGGCAGTTAAGAGGGCCAGAACCTCTTATTTCGAAGCCCTTTCTTCCCCCAGGACTTTGTGTGAATCTCGGTTCCATTTTATCTTGGGCTTCAAAAGAATTTCGAGGAGGGGTCAGATAAAAGTTTGGGGTGTTTCCTCCCTCAATTCTGTGAAGAGCAAACCAAGATGGTTTGGGGTTTGTGAAGGCAAAACCAGGTTGACTTGGATCTCAGATCTATTTTATCTCAGTCACCGATCTTTCATTTGAATTTGGGGTTTCCAAACCAAAACCCAGCGAAGACTTTGTAAGAAAACAAACCTGAAATCCAGCCTCCTCCACACATTCCAGGCGGTTGCTGAGAATTCTCCTCCAAGTTCATTTTAATCAAACTGTGACAAGAAAAAACCTCAGCTGACATCCACCTCCCCCCAAAAGGAGCAAACCCCATCCTGAGAGGGGCAGAAAGAAGAACAGAGAAAGGCAGACAAGACCTGACTTGGTGTCCGCATTACCAACACGCTCCAAGCTGGAGCTATTTAAATGCAAAGCAAGAACTCCAGGCATCTCACGACCTTTAGCATGGCTTGAGACAGTGTGAAGTGATGTTGCAAGTATTATGTGACAAGACAGAAGAAACACTGCTGAGATTTGCCTGGACTGCAGAAGCTATTCAGGTAGTCAAGAGAATGGAGTAGTTTGAGCCCTGGTGCCTTACAAGATGATAGAAGAGGTGTGAAGGTAAAGAGTGTGTTGCCTTGAAAGATGATTGTCTGAAGAACGTGATAATGTTGTCCTTTAAAATGAAGTCAATTCTACCACAGAGGAGGGTAATATTGTAGGATGTACAAGCCTAGGGCATTTAGGAGATGGGGCAGTGCAGAATGCTCAGTTTTCAAAGACAGGGTTGCAGCATTTCTATTTTGAGCCCTTCTCTTAATATTCAGAAAGAATCAGCTCTTGGCAGATGGTCAGTGACAGAAAGAAGGAAATCAGTCTCTGCAGGTAATTTTTTCATTCAGTAATGTGATCCCACCAAAAACAAAAAAAGCCAGGTCCTGTCCTTTCCCCCAGGAATCTGTGTCTCTCCTATTGGATCCAGCTCCTTTTAAATAAATTGCTTCCTATTTAAAATACAGATTTCTTCAACTCAAGGTTTAAATCCTTTCCATCACGATTCCCAAGGTATCTGTTCTGCACTGAGCGTCAGCTATCATTCCCAAGGGTTTTGTGACATAATCTGTGACTTTTGACCCAGAATCAATGCTGCCTGGGGTGAGTGCTGTGTGTTTGCTTTTACATTTTGCCATTGTCCCACTTCAGTAAGTAATAAGTAGCCAAATAAAAAAAACCCTTCTAGCTAGCTAGAACATGTTCACACAAAGGACCTTTTTTTTTTTTTATTTAAACTGTCTATAGTATTTATTTTGTGGTGTCACAGGCCAAATTGAACAGGAGAGCAGAATGAGTCAGAATCTGCAGTGCTGTCTTTATTACTTAGTTCAGGCTTTCAAAATGATATTGTGAATAATCCAGAGAGCAGAGATCCTGCAATGGCCTAGAGAGCAAAGTCAATGCAAAGTCGGACACCTAAATGCACCCTCAGGGAGGGCTGTGAACGCCATCCCTTTAATTCCGTCTTCAAGATAAGGGCTGGCATGCCCAGCGCTGGAGCTTGCACTAGCACATGTGTGCTCTCACGTGTACACCCATGCGTTCATACCCACCCCGACATTTGCTCTGTTCTGGGCATATCACAGTTGACAACGCGCTGCAGTTCAGTGCACAGGAGACAGCAGGCAGAGACCCCAAAACCCCAAATCCAGCACACACACACATGTACACTCCCGTGCCCAGCAAATGGGTCGGTCCCAGTGACCACAGCTGCCCTCTGCACCACGGGCGCTGCAGGCACGCTCCCCCATGCCAACACATGTGGTGCCAAACTGCGTCTGAGGTGCTGTACTTTCACATCTATCTGAGGAGGATCATAATGCACTGTAACAACCCGCTGGAAAGCCAAAGACCCAGGCTCAGGGATTTTATTAGGCCATTAACTTGGACAATTAAATTCTTCAGGGAGGATATTTCTCGAGACAGACAGTTTCGTCAAGCGATTTTTTCTGTCTGACTGTGGGCCCCGAAAGGAACGACAGTCTGAACACAGGAACGCTGTTTGCTGATTGGTACCACAATCCCGTGAAAGTCAACCATGAGCCTGGTGAATTTTCCTCTTTAATTAGGTGTGAAAAGTCAACGGAGCCCGTGTGGCTCTCACAGGGGAACCGTAGGGAGTCTGTTCATGGACAACCTCTTTCCACCCTGCAGCGCTGCAGACCTCAGCCCTGTACAATCGTGCTTTGAAAGCCGGGTCACAGGTACAGCCCCAACTTTCCTTCCCCTGATGGCAAACCAGGGAGAGCCTGTAAATCCTGTAACCCTCAGAGTGCTGAACAGCACATGGCTGCACCCATTCCTCAAGAGGTTTCTCTGCTGAGGGCACTCAACCACCAAAATGACTTCTAGTCTGTTTTTACTTTGCATCTCAGTGCCTCTTTGCTGGCTGAGAATTGGGAAGTGCTCTGTGTGAGGGGTGAAATTGGTCCTGCACAGCTCAGGATGCACCCGGGAGGATCGTGGTCATGTACTGTAACAACACGGGAGACTGAGGCACTCGGTTAATCATTAATGCTGAGTTTCCAAAGAGATTAAATCCTATTTAAATACCAAAATTAGGGTGCCATGGGCTGTGCTTCCCAAGTGAAGTGGTACAGTACTGTGTGCCATCACCTCCGGAGCTGGAGCCAGGTAACAGGAGAAAAGACTTTCACTTGTGCTTATTGTAGAGAATTACAGGATGAAGAGATGTGCACATTGCCTTTCCTGGGGATTCCAGTACCGAGTCTGAGGCACTTCAGACCCCACTCACCCAACAGCAGGAACCCCGGGACAGGGAGCTCTTCAAACAAAATGACAAACTCTCCGGATGTAAGGCAAATCAAAGTGATTTAGCTCAAACTGCTTTAAGCAAGTCAAGGCACAGCCAGGAAGGGTTGTGTCTCCTTTGCTCACAGACCGGCTCCCAAGTGCCAGCTCAGGTTTTTAGACATTCACTATTTCCTTATAAACTGCAGCCCTGCAACAACTTCAGGTTGTACCACTGGCAAGACTGAGGTGAAGTAAAAACTCCTGAGCAGGAGGAAGGAAGAGAAACAGGAGAAAGAGCACTTTTATTTACCAGCAAGAGGGAGGGTGAGGCAGAGGCGGGGGGGGTGGGTAACTGGCTACCCCCCGCTGATGTGCTGCAAAAGGAAAGGCTCCTGCCCAGTTCCGGATGGGTGAAAGAAGCAGAGAGAATTTTATCACTCTGTGATAAAATTTTATCAAACCACTGTCTTGCCTGGGGGTTTGTGCAGCACCTGGTACAACGGCTTTCTAGCCAGACCACTAATTAGCTGTGCCTGTACAAGAAGAGAGAGTGGGGAAAGAAGGAGAGAAATTGGGTCACTGACACCAGCGTGTTTAAATATCTGAAGTGTGGGACACAGGGGAAATGACCAGCCTCTTCTCAGTGGTCTGTGGGGACAGGACAAGGGGAGATGGCCTCAAGTTGGAGCACAGGAAGTGCTGCACTAATATGCGGAAGAACTTCTTCACGGTGAGGGTGACAGAGCCCTGGGACAGGCTCCCCAGGGGGATGTGGAGTCTCCTTCTCTGGAGATATTCCAGACCCGTCTGGACGCCTCCCTGTGCAACCTGTCCTAGGGAGCCTGCTTTGGCAGGGGGGTTGGACCCGATGATCTCTCGAGGTCCCTTCCAACCTCTGCGATTTTGTGGTTCTGTGAAATCCATGCAAGGCTTAGCCACCAGTAGGAGATGTACTGACTGGTTTTGGTAATTATCTTCAGGCAAAAATCTTAGATTTCAGGTCTTAAACTACATAAGCCTACATAAAGAGTCACCCTCGCTCTACCAAGTGGCCTGTTAGGCAGGGTGGTTGTATTTGCAATATGAAAACACAGCCAAGGTATCGCAATATTTTTCTTACTAACACAGAATTTATGGTTGAGACCAGACACCCTCACCTCCACACATGGCAATATGTGATTGCAGGAGTTAACCTTGCACATGTATCTGATGCTTCGGCTTAAGTTTTAAGTGGCTTCTGCTGCACCAGCGTGGAGAAAGAGCAAACCAGCAACAAAACGTGAGCAACCACATAAATCTGGAGAGAGCTGAAACTCGGGAGGATTTTACATGGCTGAATGCAAAGCAATGCAGTGCGAGCAGAGATTGAAACACTGCACTGCAGTTAGACAGTGAGGATATTTGGTAGTACCTTCAAAGTTAGGTCTGAGAGCGTGTCTGCGTGGTGTGGTTTCAGAGGCACACAGCAAAGCTCGGTTTTGCTGTCACCCAGCCAAAGTGAGGATAGGAACAAGGACAACTGTGCTACTCGGGCATCTGCCAGGCTCTGCCTACCTTACTAGTACAGCTGAACAGCTGCTGCTGCTGGAGCACACACAGTTATTACCAGTATCATTAACAGCAGCGGAGCACTAATTCCTATGCAAACATACTTTATGCAACATAAGCCAATAGTGCCCCAAGAATATGCAGTACGAAGACCTGATGGATAAAGCAGAAGGAGCAATGCTAGAAACATCCCTCTGACAAACTAAAATTAGCTTCTTAGGTATGGTGAAGGCTTGGAGCAGGTTGCTCAGATCAGGGGGTGGGACACGTGTTGTGATTGCAGCCAGCTTCCACCATCCACGCTGCATGTTCAGGTCAGGGAGATGCAGAAAATGAACAAAAAGCCATTACCACATATACCCCACAGATAAAGGCTTCAGCATTGTTGACAGAGCCTACAGTTTTCCAAGGTACTGCCACAACAGTGTCTGGTCACCAAACCAAGTGTTTGCAACATCTTCCAGAAATCTTCCACAAACCACACTGTAGGCTTCCTGCCAGGAGATGCAGTGCCTCTTACTATCTTTATACTGTTTAGATGTCTAGTTTGATACAATTTTGGACATTATGAACCCATCCAGCCAAAGGAGAGAGACATGAGACTGAAGCCTCAGTCACGTTCCTGACATAACCCTACTTGGATGACGTGAGCACTCACTGCAGCCACCAGCATCTTCCCTGGCAGCCAAGTAAAGAGCCACCAGAGAAATACCTAATGAACTAATGGTAAAATAGGAATCAGCAACTGCTCATGATACATGCCCAAAGAAAGCAGATACATTGCTCAGCAGCCTCCAAAACCCAGTGCTTTGCCATCTGGGACAGGACGGGGATGGGGAGGCGGGAGCATATCAATAGCCTCACCCCCAGATAGGACCACCCCAGGGAAAGCGGGAGAAGTTTCTCTTGGCTCTCCTTTTTCCGTGCAGGAAATCACAGAGAGAAATCCTATGCATCCACAATACTGTCCAGCATCCTGGACAAACGAGCTGCTCTCCGTGGCTGGGTGTATGGGGTGGAGCTCGGCCCCAGTAGCCCCTTTTCCCTCTCCCACCTCCAGTGAAACCGCCCCATGATCAAACCATGGCACTTCACCAACACAATGAACTCAAACATTCCTCTTCCGGAGAGGATGTGGTCAGTCACCACACACATCTTCTGGGGCCCGACCACAGATCCAAACAGTCTGGTCACACATCACATGTAATCTTAACAGCAAACTTTCTGACAAGCAGTTCAGACCTACCCCTGTCCTCGTGGGATATTTCCCTTATATCTCCATGATAATAAAGAGTGAGACTTGTTCAAAATATTAGCATCTGGGGAGGGAGAAAAAACGTTTCAGCAGACTATGACTCACACAGGAATTCCCTGAACCTGAGATGTGGGTAAGTCGTTAGGAAGAATGAACTCATCCCAACTCAGAGGTGAGAAGTCAGGATCTCTTCCCAAGCTAAAGGTCCCAATGCACTCCCCATCGAAGCCCTTACTGGGGGGTTCATGCTGGCATCACTCTGCAGATCCCACCCCACACAAGGCTTTCCTGGCCAGGAGATTCTCTCAGACACCATGGTGGTGCCCCTGGCTTAGAGCAGGGACCATCTGTAAGATGCAGCCTGTTGGTAGCAAGGGATCAGACCTAAGGCCACCATTTCATACTCTGTAGCAGGACATCAGCCTGGACATGATGTGATAACACCTGGAGTTGACAGTTCCTCTCCCACCAGCAGCACCTTGGGACTCTGAGCTCCAAATTTCTCATACGTCCTCCCTCATAGGCTGGCCCAAGTGCTCCTGCAGGTTCTGCAGCACCCACAGCACATGCTAGTATCATCTCCACATGAAGGGGGTATAGTTTTGTACAACAATACTCTCATGAAAGTATTACTGTCCATCTTTCAGCACATATGACTACGTGAGTCTATATAAAAAGAACAGTCTTCTGGAGAGATTTTTTTTTAGAAGAAAATAATGCTTATGATTAAATCTAAGTTTATCTTTTTTACTTCCATTAGTAACTTGGATTGATTTTATAAAACTATAAACACCCTTGATTTTTTTTCTACTGAAAACTTTCATAGAGGGCAAGAAATGTATTTTTTTAAATCCTTTTTTTTCCTAATGTGTAGTTTCTAGGAAACATATCAAGATTTGGACTTTTTTTGGTGAAGATTTCTTCAGTTGGGTGAAGCATTTTTTCACACCAACTGTATCAACATATTCATTTAATCAACCTGTAATTTCCAAGTTTAATATCTCCCAGTGTCTATTAAAATCCAGTTAGTATAATATGTAGTCTCCATCTTACAGCAGTTAGCACTGAATATCAGTAATTTATTAACATTTCCACCTAAGCTTGGAGTCGCAGATATCTGCAGTAACTATTTACTAATGATTTTCTTATGGCTTCTGTTGCAGATTTAAAAGCTTATAATGTTGAAATGATTGGTTTTTATCAGTCAAAGTATTTTTCAATCTGTCCCATTTCCTCCACCCACATATTTTGTTTTCTGTGAGGAAAATTAAATAAACAGGATCCGTTTTTCCAATGAAAACAAAATTAGTTTGCAAGCCAAAAGGAACTCAGCTCAAATGCAGTTAGGCTTTGAGCAATTTAATACTATTTCTGTGCTTGTGTTAATGAAGAAATTAAAAGTTTAGAGGCAACAAAATCCCACACTGGTAATAGTCTAACTCAGCTCTGCAGTATAACGTGTATCCTTTGGACATGGCACTGGTTGGTGATAACATCGCAGGAGCATAAAGGTTCGGAAGCTGAAGTGCAAACCAGCTGCTTTCATGGCTCTGGGTCCAGCTGCTCAGGAACCAACAAGCAGCACTTGCTTCTCTTCAGCTTCTCGGGCAGCAGAGTTGAAACAGCAGCTCCTGAGCCCCAGAGACAGTTTGTTGCAGCTCGTGGATATGGGACAGGGACCCAGGAAGGGCAGAGTCCAAGAGAGCAGCGCATGGGGTGGTGCATCTCAAGATGCAATGTTGTGGACATATAGCCTGTTCTGCAGCTCCCAGAACTGGAGAGGAGAGATGAACATCCTGGCCTGCCAGCCACACACTCGCCTAGCTCTCTGGTTCCTCCTTAATATCTCCTGGGCTCTCATTAATGCTGGTGCCAGGGGAACCACCCTGGCTACTAGCCCCCATCCCGCTCCCAGCAGCCCTGGTCCCGCAGCCCACCCTCTTCATGTGCAGCAGACAGTCATCCAGCTGTGTTCACATCCCTGCTTGAAATTTAGAAGTGGCTCATGCCCAAGAAAAGGTCACCCCCACCCCCTTCCCCAAACTAGAGGAGCCAAATGCTCCTGCCTCCCCAGCACTCCCACGTCGCCGGCCAAGCGCAAGCGGTGACGGATGATTTTTTCAATGCACACAGCCAACAGCCCAGAGAGCTGCAACCAACCCTGCAGTGAGCCCGAAACACATGGCGTTGGGCGGCGGGTCCCTGGGGAGGATGCTCAGCAGTCCAAGGGTTTCTTCTAGAGCTCCTCACCACTCTGGGCTGTCCCAAGATATTTCCCTGCCAGGACTTCAGCAGCTGAGGAGAGCTTGCACCGAAGCAGAGGGCATTTTCACAAAGAAGGGAAATATCTAGAAACATCTTTGAGAGTACAGGCGAGTCAAAAGAGTTTGGAAGCGGGATGGGGGCTGTGGGAGGGAGGGAGGGCAACAGCAGCAGGTTGCCTCTGAGCTGCCACTGGCACATGCTCCCATCCGCCTGTTGCTTTCTCCGAACAGATGTGGGCAGTTTCTCAGATGATGAAGTGGGCAGTTTCTCAGATGATGAAGTACTGAATATGTTTCTCCTTCAGGGATTATTACTACTAAATAAATCTGCAGGTTTATATGTTTAGCAGCTGACAGGGATTCTTTTTCCCTCCCTTTTTCTGTTCTATTATTCCTTGCAGCAAGAGCCAAAACAAGGCTTTTAAGCCAGGGAGCAGAGACAGAACAATCAGGATATGATTTGGGAAATTTTTAGAGACAATGCTATAGCAAATGGGTGCAAAATATCCTACCCAAAACATAGCCCATTTATACATTTAACCTCATTTCATGGTGTATCTTGGACTCCATGAGCATTGGTTTAACCAGCAGTTCATAAATTCGTCTGGTATCTTTAGAATTTGTGGCCTGGGAAAAAAATCTTTCCCTCTCTCCTGGTGGTATTTAATTTTTTTTCCCCTTGCTTTCTTTTTGAGCTGACTTTGAGCAACATGGTGCTTGGATTTATAATGTTTTAAGTTCCACTGAAAATATTCCCTGATCAGCCCCAAAATGAAAGCGGAAGAGTGTGTGATGAAGAAGCCCAACGTGTTTGCGAGGGTGTTTCAGTTCCTCCTTGGCTGATCCATGGCAGTAATGGCAGGGGCACGAGCTGAACCATGCAGTCTTGCTGTTTTACTGTGTTTTTTTGTTAGAGGGTCTAAACTTGAATATACATTGAAAAGCAGCCAGGAGACAGGCTCAGTGCATCTTGGTGGCATCCATGGCTCCTGGGTGTCTGGCACCAACACACCCTCCCAACACCGTTGCAGGACTTTGTTTCCAAATTCCTCCTTCCAGTTTCTAATTTCCCCTTGTTTCACAAACATTCAGTTCAGAGTGCCAAAAGGCTCCAGCTCTGGAGAAATAATGAATGTGCAAGAAGTACTTGCCCATATACAGAAACCAATGGCAGCCACCACTGCACCTGAAAAGCTCAGGGACTGTTTTACCTGTGATGGGATATTTCTCAAGGGATGGGGGAGTCCTGTGAGGCAGCACATTGCTCAGCTGCTCTGGTTTCGGAGCCCAGCCCAGCACTCAGTCCCTGCACATGGGAGTGCAGAACCCCACCGCATGCCTGAGGGTGCTGGCGTCCTGACACTTAGCCATAATCATCATCATCCTAATCCCAAATGTGCTATGAAGAGAGGAAAGCGGTTACTAATTCAGCCCATCCAGAGCCTCGGGAAGCCAAGGAAGCAGATCCCACTTGGGTGGAGCAGGAAGGCATATCACACTGTTTGAAACTCCCTGCTAGTGTGACCACAAATTTAAAAGCTGAGACCTCAGCAGGAGAAAGTCAGGAGGAGGGTGGGAAGCTCAGGACAGGGTGGCTGGGGCTGCCATCTCGGAGAAGGACGAATGCCAGGCACCAAGCTGGCATCACCACCTCTGTGACAAGGGACACAGCTGGCATCATGCTCTGCCCTTCTCAACTGCTGCATTTGGGATGTGACCATTCAGCCCCCAGGAACACAAGGTCTGGGTGGGTCTGTGCCTCCCTTCCAGCCCTGTGCCCAGGGGGAGCAGCAGGTGCTGCCTGTGGCCAGGTCCTGGGGCATTTTTAGGAAAAAGGGAATGCTTGGACTAAGTCTGGTACAAATCTCTGCTCAGCTCACAGGTTTGTGGAAATTTTTGATGCCTTTCACACCTCTCAGGCAATGAGCCCTGCAACAAGCATGGTGTCAGATGTAAGTAACAGGATCCACATGGAGATGTTGGACTCAGGACTGTATTGCTGAACCCTGGCTCCTTGCTATGGCCAGCACAAGGAACGTGTCTCTGAAGGCGTCTCCCTGGTGCTCACCATGCGGCAAGCATATGCTGGGAGCCCGGGCTGGTCCAGCCCTCCCCTCTTCTGTGAGACTTCGCTGAATCACCCAGCAATTAGGTAAGGATAAAGCTGGAGCGGGCTCTCATGTTACCAGCAAAAAGCCAATGCAAGTAGTACAGAGCAACTTACATCACAAGCCTGAGGTTAATGCATTTCACAACAGCACATGAAAACCTTTTAACAGATTGCTCCGTATTTAATGGTTAAAACTGGGGGGGGAAAAGTGCTGTGTAATCCCATGGTTGTGGGGAGAAACTTGCTCTTGGGCTCATCCCTCCCCACCAACCTTCCCCCCCTCCCCATCTCATTGCAAAGCTGAGGAGGAAAGAAATAATATTTGCAGTGTGTTTTTGACAAATATATATGTATTTTTTAATTTTTACGTCCCAATTTGCGTGAATGAACACGATATTACACTGGTTTAAGAGAACTTTGGCAGCTCTTTATTGCTGTTTTACAGCACAGTTGTTCTTAGAAACAAAAGGTTTGAATTAATGGTGTTTTAATGTACAGGATATGACAGAAATGAAATGCAGAAACAGTTGGCTTGCACACTGGGATCCAAGTCAAAATAAAATTTGGCCGTAAGCCTGCAGCGCTCCTCTGGGACACCCAAAAGGGGTGTGAACATTAACTCATACAGCAATAACCCTGGCGATCGTGAGCCTGCTTCAGACTCCCACTAATGCAATAAGTGAATAAAAACCATCTTCAATTGTCGTATTAAACAGCAACCTTGAACACTGGATAAAGACACAAAAGCCGAACAAACCGCATGTCCTGAGCCATTCAAGGTTCTGGTTAGCTACAGATCTCCTGTTACAGGTAAGCCTCCAACAGAGTCCAAAGCTTTGGTTTGCATCTATTAAGATTTAGCAAACTACCAGGAAAACCAAAAAGCACTGCAGATTTTGCTTTTTTGTTTTTCCAAGGCGGTATAAATCCTCCAAGTACCCAAACCAGAAGGCAGGGATGATTATCATCAAAATATCTCTGACATTTCCTTCAGGGTTTTTGAAATACTCAAGACCTCTTTCTATCTTTGTCAGTGCCTTCCTCTGCTGCCTACAACCACGTGCCTTAACTCCTCCATCTCTCCAGCCTCCAACTTGCCTCTGATGTTTCATGCAAGAAGGATGCATTGTGTAGTTGACGACCGCTTCGTGGTGGTGCCAGCTTGTTCCACAGGCTTGACTCTGTCTTTCTTTTTCCTTTTTTTTTTTTTTTTCCATTTTGGTAATTGGGAACAGGCAGAAGTTTGGGTATTTAAAAAAAAAAAAAAAAAGAGAGAGCGTTCCACGTAATTTAGAGAAGTTAACAAAGCATGAAACTAAATAAAAAACACCATCCGGTGCTGATCTCAACGTTTATATATGCATGAGTGCATATAGCTGTATAGAATATATCCCTGCTTTCAGAACAAGCTTGTTGCTCTTGCTCTGACACCACACAGTTTTTTGAAGACTTCTTGACCAGATCATTTTTTTTGAACCATGGGTATCTGCTTGAATGCTTCATGTTTCCTGTTTTGGGCACTTTGCCATGTTACTGACATCTCTCTGAACTATCACAGTGGTATCTCAGTAACACAGTCCTCTGGGCACTTTCTGGAGGTTTGGTTAGCCAAAGTGGCCACCTTGGATGGGCTCTTCTTGCCTTCTGCTCTTTCTGAAGATCAGAAAGGCCTATAAGGAGTAAGAATTAATAGGGGGAAAGAGTCAATGAGGCAAACTGCTTGCATTCACTGGCGTTGCTCTTGCTTGAGAGGATGCAGAAGCACAACAGGGGTGCTGTCAGGCTGCATTGCTGGAAGCTGGGGAGGTCCAGAACCAGAAGCCATAATTTGAAATTGTCACTGATCAAGATGACATCAAGGGGAGAAGAACCAGTAGATTCCTCCAGCAGATTTCCTAGTGGACATACCCACAAGCATGATCACATCCAAGAGATCCTTTGTCTATGTGGACCATGCCACTAACTCTACTTGCATTCACTTCTTGTCTCTGGGAAGATGGAGCTCCCTGGGGCTGCAAATGCCCAGCCAGTGGGTCTTGGCCCTAAAGTGCAGAGCAGTTTGGTCAGTTTATGCCTTAAGCGTTGACACTGGCAGCTGGCTCGTGTCTGTCAGTGGGAGGCTCAGCATAACATGGTAAAAATTGATTCCTTCTACGTTCTGTTCCTACCCCGAGCCCAGATTAGACACATGCCTTGCCCCTCACTAGCAAAGTTGATTTCCTGGTTGTGATTAGCGATGGTTTACATATATTTCCTAAAGTTGTTTTCCTTTTATTGCTATCATTTAAACAGAATTCTGTGTAGTGCTGCTTTTCTGAGACATCTGCACTTCAAAAGACCCTTGCCAACTTTGGTCCTGAAATGGGATGTTGAAATCCACGCAGCCAGGAGGACTTGCGTTGGCTAAGGCTCTGACCCAAACTTCATTCTGTGAAGTCTCAATCTCCCTGTCATCTCACCACTTCAAACTCGAGCTCCAAGAGTCACTGCAGGAATTAGAGCCTGTTTCACAGAGCACTTGGGGGAAAGCACAAAGTTAAATCGCTACGTGAGAAACAGCCACCACGATGAGTAATGATGAGGTGTCAGACTGTCACTTCTCTTCTTCCCCTGGATAAAGGGTAGGAAGGAGCTGGGCCAAGCCGGACATGGGGAGAAGGAGCTGTGGGGCTGGGTGTGCAGCTCCTTGTTAGCTGACCTTCCCCTCAAGGAAGGTCGCGACTGGACAAGGTCTGTTGCAGATTTCTTGCCCCTCCTCCCTGGCTCAGCTGGCCAAAACTTTCAGCTTGAGTCTAACCCTCCCCTAACCATTCCCATGTCCATGAGACAGAAGGTGAAAGAGAAACTTGCAGTCCTCTTGAGCTCATTTTTCCTTCCTGAAACGAAGTCATACCACTGAGTAAGGAGGTGGATTCTCTTCTGCCATTAGTCCCTTGCCATGGTACAAGGCTGAGTGAAGCTCGTCCCTTCAGCACTGAGCACCTCTGTGTTTGGGATTTCTGTCCTGTATTTCAGGTACATCTTTGCCTTCTTCAGAGGGGCTGTGGGAGTCTATTCCTTACCAAAGGCAGAGCAGTCAATTCAGATGCATTAGGAGGCTGCACATTAATGTATGGTCACTTCTAATTAAAGGACGATGGAGCGGCCTTCAAGGGTAGAGCTTAAGGAGCTTAAGGAGCACCCAATCTTCTGTGAGAGCAGAGTGGATTCAGGATCAATACTTTTTTTACCCAGGTGGAACTGGGAGTGATGGTTTGACTGCAGCCACACCTCATGGGACTACATAATTTCATTCAAACTGTGGCCTAGCTGGGAATCACGAGTAGTTGGATCCTGGGATTTACCTCCTTTACCAAAAAAAATAGTCACAATATTTCAACATTGTGTCCCATTGTGAAAGTCCTACTTACATAGCCAAAACAAAATGTTCTGACCTTATTCACACAAAATTGCATCATAAACTTTGATTCCCCTTCCACTCTTCTTGTGACTGTAAAGCTCAGTCCTTTTCCTTTGGCAGCATCCCTCTGGTTTTATGAGGTCTGTGGGGGGTTATTAACGTAGTTCCTGACTCCCTGACAATCCAATAACAAGAAGTGGTTTTCCCAACTGCAAACCAGTCTCAGATTCTAGTTGACCTCACAGAAACAAGTGTCAGTCAGGCAAAAATAAATAGATGTGCATACCTGAGCTCTGCCCTGTGCTGTGTTTGAGGGATGCTGCAGCTTCCAGGGACATTGCCAGTGCTCTGGGCCATTACTCATCATCAGGGAAATTTCTAAGCATGTCTCCTTGCTTCAAGTTCTCCGCCTTTCCTGTTTTACCCTCCCAACCATGCTCATTCCTGTTTGATTCATATGTGTCTCTGCCATTAAAAAACCCCCGTTATTCTGGTGTGAATAATGGATGTAAGCTCTTGCCGTGGTGTCTAAGGCAGAAAGACTCCGGCTTCTGCTGCAGTTAAGGGAGGTTAAAGATGTAGGTGTGACAAGTAAACTAGCACATGTAGAAAGGCGTGGGGCGATTGTAGCCCCTAACTCTCTTCCACAGCTGTTTAGGGAGTCAGAGCCACATAGCCTTGTAGACATAGCAGCTTGAATAACTTTTTGACCAGCTTGAATAACTTTTTGACATGTATGCCTATATCCACCTTGGACTTACAGATAGTGTCATGATAGTCCATGCATCTTCCCATACCAGATCAGACTCAGTTTCTGTCTTAATTCTCGTTTAATTGTGTCGCAGAGAGCAAGACAAGAGAAATTTAGCATGCCAGTAATACAGATGCAGTGATAACTGGCAATTAAGGGGACATGTGCCAACAAGTTGGAAACGGGCATTTGTGCAGAAATACTGGGATCACAACTCCCAGGAGTGGGAGCTGAGCAGAGTCTCGTTATACATAGATACAGCCTCTCCTCCCTTGAATTTCACATTCATAGGCTCTCAGGTGATTAGACTCACACTGGGTTTGTTCCCTTTTCTTTGCTTAATGACTTCTGTCTCTTTCCCACCTACATGCCAAGATGGCAAAGGGGGAAGAGCTCACCGACTCAGAACAGAAAGAACACCCACATTCCTGTCCTCAGCTGCCACCAGCATCCCTTCTGGTGTGTCACGGCAGACCAACAGCATCGGTCTCTCTTTGTTGGCCCCATCTGTAGGAAGAGGACTGATGGGGATAAATTTATAGATGCCAGAAAGGGTTAGGATCTCTATTCAACATGCTCATAAGAAAGGGCTGTCTCCACACAGGTTCATCCAATGACAGTGACATCCTTCCAGAGAGCAAGGTAGAACCGAGTAGATATTAAGGCACAACCTATGCTCCTCCAGAGCAGGAGGAATCCTCCCACTGATTTTGCAAAGACTCCCGCAGCGATGACCCAGCAGTGCCTCAGGAGCTTCCAGCAGGCAGGGTGGGAGACGCAAGCCCCAGGTCTGCATTGCCATGGCAATGGGTGGGGGTACAATTCCCCACTGACTCTGCACGCTGCATCCAGAAATAACAACTTGCATCTTGCAAAATGTGAAATTCCACAGACCTTGTCCTTAAAGGATGGATATTGCCCCGAACAGGAGAGGCTGGGAGGAGGCAGCAGTGTGATGTTTGCTGTAACAAAGCAACAGTAGCCAATGCAAAAGATCATTCCAAGGCTGTTTTTTTATTACTTGAAGTCCCTTTGAATTAGAGTTTTAACAAGCATTACTGACTCAAACGGTAAACATGGTAACTGTTGCTAACAGCGTGCAACAATTAAGCAAATTAATCTCAACGGAGCCACATGCCGCCCTGCTCGCAGGCCTGCTAGGCTGGCTTCCCCTGTGAAATCAGAAGGGGTTTTTTTTCTCCCCGTCCTTGGTTTAAGAGACGCTGGTTTTTCCACCTCAAAAGTTTTGAGTGGTGTTGGCTGATGTGCCATAGGAATAAAACTGCCCTTTTAGGCAGGGAGCTGAGGAGTGATGAAATGACAGTGAAGCAGAGGGGAGATCTTGTCCTTCTCAGAGGTCCCATTAGCTGACCAGGGGCTGCAGAAGAAGAAGTTGTGGTGTTCATTACCTTCCAGGCTGCTGTTACACCACCAGAAAACTCCCATTCACCTTGGGAAGGCTTTAAGTGCTGCCAGAGTGCCCGTCAGGGTTCTGGTATAGAAAACTGTGGGCTTTGGGGCTGGGACTGGAGTAAGTGCACAGATTGATGCTACCAGCAACCCAGTGCTCAAGAAAACATGATAATGGCCCCAGTTCCTGACAGTTAGCAGTTTTTCTTGACCTCTGCAATTAAGGATTTTCATGTCTTTGAGTATAGGTTGCAGTAAATCAAAGCACCCAAAAGCCAAAGTCATTTTTGGCAATGGAAAACACAGGGCAGAGTGACCTCCCAGTACCAGTGGTGTAGCTCAGCCTTTGCTGATGTACAGGAAGAACATGGACCTACCAGATGTGAATATACACCACAACCCCATCAGCCTTCCTGCCACCAACATCCAAAATGAAAATGTCATTTTATTTAAACTTCAAATGAGCCCAAATGAGGCAGGTAAATGCAGAGCTGCTGTAGCTCAGCTGAAGGCAAATAAATCACCCCTTAAACACTTATCTGTCACTAATCTCCCACCACCTACAAAAACCCACGTGGCAGAGTGCACAAGTGGGTATGAGAAGGACCTTGGATATCCCCTGCTAGCACACAAATATCAAAGTAAGGCCCAAGAAATCCAGTCCACCGTCCCTTCCCCTGGACACCATATTTCTGATGTCACATCAAGTGAATGAGATTTTACTGCATGAATATCCAATGTCTTTCTCTTCCCAACAGGGCAGGATAAAGTGGCTTGTGGAATGAAATTGGAGAGAGCTTGGTCAGCCTTCCCAAGAAATCAGAAAGCAGTGAAATGCAACTCAGCTTAGAAGACTGAATAAAGACTTTAAATGATGCTTCAGTTTCATTACTTATAGAAAAACAAAAAAACCCAAGACACCAAGAGCCAAGACGTTTACTAGGAAATTCTTGGCATTTGTTCTTGGAACGTTTTGTGATCATTCTGGGACGTGGGTTTTCAGGAAAACACAGAGGAAAGATATATTATACATGGAATGTTACAATGCCACACAACTTTGTGACCAATATTATTTACAAATATAATTTCAAGAACAAAGAAATGAAAGGAAATGAAAAGCCACTGCAGTGTGAAGATGGGGAAACTGAGGCATGGGCTCCAGGAGAGATGCAGATACCCCATGGGGGTCCAAGCAGCTACGCTTGTCCAAAGAGCTGCCCATGCACCTCTGTCCTCTCCAGGTGTGTACTCCACAACATGTGGGGGTGAAAGGAATGAACAAAGGGTGAAAGTTTTGGGCTGCAGGCAGAACTGGAGACAGCCCATCACTGGGAAGTCAGAGCATCCCATGGCAAAGCAGGGATGGTGGTGAATGCCTGGTGGAGCAAGGGGCTTTGGAGAAAGTGCTTAGAGATGAGTCAGGCCACTGATCCAATGGGACTTTGATCTGTGAAAAGGCTGAGAAAAGGCTTCACTGTTTGGCCCGTGACAACAGAAAACCATCCAGATGAAAATCTGCGGTCAGAAGCTCTCTAGCTTGGAGGTCTGAACTGGAGCAAGTGAGCTTTTCAGCAGTGCAACATGAACCCCAAGCAGATCAGTAAGGCAATCACTCTGTGACAGTAGCTAAAAATACGCTGGAGCAGAAACCATTTCAAGGCAGGCCAGGGCCGGCTGGAGCCCCCTCTCCCCCACAGACCTTTCCAACCACTCTAGCATGCTTCCCTTTTTTTGTTTGTTTTTTGTTTTGGGTTTGGGTTTTTTTGTTGTTGTTGTTGTTAAATTGAATTGGATGGGACATGACTTCCTATTGTGACCAAAATTGCTTCTGTAAGATTGTGGGGGAGAAACCAGAAAATAAATATGTTATAAATATGTTAATTTTTCCTCTGAGGCCAGAGGAGAATGAAAAGGGAGGCTAGATATGCAGATGGATAAATGATTAACCAGGCGCTGTCCTTTATCTGTCTGGAAGTCTTTGGAAAATAAAGGTTAAGAAAAGAGTACAGAAGCAACTGGCCATAGACCTCATTAATCTGTCTCTTTTTGTTGGCACCAGCCAGGTAGCTGGACCCCCAGGGCCTATCAGCATCCACTTTCAACATATTTCTTTGATAACCAAAGCAGTTTTTCGTGTCCAGCAATGACTAAGTGGTGGATTTTGCACTGTTACCTTACCTTACCCACAATGTTTTCAGATCACAGGACAACACAATAATCAGCTTGGCAAGGGATCTTGGCCAGGCAATGCTTTTAGTATCATTTCCAGAAAGAAAGAGCCCTCGAGTTCGTATGAGTGAGAGCCTGGGTTTCCTTAGAGTTAAATGGTACGGGAGAGCTGAACACAGAGGAAGGCATCTGAAAACACAACTCTCCTTAATGAGGGAGTCTTGACCAGCATAGTTGATCTTCTTCCAACTATTTTCATTGTTTTGCTCTATTAGCAAAGAGCAGCCTATGTTCCCAATATGCTGTACATGCAAAGTTGAGAAAAGCCATCACAGGGAGGTTTTCGAGGGAACTAACATCATCCTCTCCTGCTCAGCCAGCATTGTGCAACTGTACTTTGCACTTCTCCAGCAGCCCTGGTGCCAAGCTCCCCAAGCTCCTTAGGAGGTTTAATACCCACGGCCATGTCCACACCACAGCACGTTCCTGTGCTGCAACCTCCCTCCTGCAAGAACACCTCGTCCTGCCCCGCCAGCAAATGGGGCAGCCTGGGAAGAGGTGACACATCGGTGTCCCTGCAGCAAAGATTCCAGTTAAGCAGCATCACCACCCACTGAGACTCCAGCAGGTGGGGAAACTGAGGCACGGGCTGGGGATGGGCACAGGTGTCACGGGGGTGTGTTCTCCCGTTCCTAAGTTGCTGAGCCAGTGTGCTCATTGACTCTCAGTCTCCAGCAAGTTTGACAGAGGAAAATAAGCAACGGGGGATGAGGGGAAAGAAAAGCAAAGCAAAGTAAATCCACTTTTCTCTTGCTTTCATCAGGGAATGTGGCATGCAGCGCATGGGGAGGGAGGAGAATGGGTTAAAGTGATCTATCCAGCCAGAGATCACAGGAGACCCCCCTTTGTCAATCTGGAGTGCTTGCCAGATATTGGGTTGAATAATTAAACAGCTACTTAACCCTCGGACAGCGTGTCTCCCTCCCTCCCCTGCTCCTGACAGCCTGTACTTAAGTAGCTATGGCAACGATTTGGGCGCCAGCCTGTTGACTGAAGAATATGGAAATCACAAGGATTTAATTTTGCTGTGGCACAAAAACTTGTTTGATCTGAGGGTTGTGGCTTTTCTGCAGCTTTCAGCAAAGAATAATTTCTATATTCATATCTCCCATTCAGATGTCAGTTAACAGCTCAACCTCCCCCCCCCAAAAAAAAAAAAAAAAAAAACCAAGAAGGAAAAAAGGCCAAAAGATTCTCAAAAAAAAAAAAATCTCCTTTTTCTGGGCTGGATTAACACTTGAGATGCCAGCTGGAGGGAGCTACCTCTACCTTCTCTTCATCCTGACGTCAGAAGGGCTGGAGATGCATCTCCCTGAGTGTGTCCAAGGGATCCTCGCAGGGCAGTAGGGAGATTGGTGAGACCACTGCATGGGGACAGCCAGGAAGGGCTCAGAGGACACCCAAAAAAGAGCTAAGGAGAGGAACAGTCAAAAAACCTTCAAGGGCTAGAAGGCACCCAAGGGGCACCCAGGAAGGCTGTAGCAGAGGAGGCTGTGGGGTCAGGGAATCAAGGGGATGAACCAGACAGGAGATGATCTGGTTCTGCAAAACAAGGACACAAGTCCCCAGAGTGGGGGCACCCCTGCAGAAGCATCCACTCCAGTGCTGCAGGGGAAACTGAATTGGAAGCAAATGGAAGTGCTGAGCTGCAGCCAGGACATGGAAAGTCAGCCCAGAGCTGGCAGCTGGGGAGAGAGGATTCATCCATCACCAACAGTGGCCATCGCAGGCAGGTGGACGGGTCAGGTGCAGATAACCCGGCTGCTGGGAAAATGCTGTTTGGAGGCCAGCTATCTGGGGGCTGGTCAGGTCATAGCCGTGGGAGGAAGACACACAGCAGGAGGAGAATGGGACAAGCAGTGTTCATCCCATCCCTCCACTTCAATAACTGCCTGGCAGGAAGCTCCTGGGAGGAAGGGGGGGCAGAGGGGGGGATGGGGTGGGATCTGCTCATGCGCATAGACCTCTGGCCTTGGGGAAAGGACCAGGGAGTCCTGCATCACTGTTCTTACCCTGATTTTCCCTCTGTACTTGCTTGTATCTCTCTTCTAGGCAGCTTTCCTAAAGGAAGCTGGTCAGTAATTCCTTGAGTTAATGAAGAAATGCCAGAAGTATACAGGCACCAACTGCTTCCTGAGATGCTAGCACTGCACAGCCAAAGGGACTGATGTAAACTGTTCATGCTATTTTTGTTTTATCTTTCTTGAATGTTTCAGGGATGGGGGTTGAAGTGAAGAGGCTGAAATGCAAAAGCTGAAATTCTGAACACATGGAATCAAAAAAAGTCATATGCATCAAAGACCAACATACCTTTGCCATCAACAGTGATGGAAACGAGACTGGTCCCAGTGCTTGTATTACAAGCTACCTCTGATTCTTATAAAAAGGGTCTTCCCACAGTCTGTCCTTATGTCAGCTGAGGCTCAGACCCCTGCAGCTGGGACTACGCACCCACCTTTTACATGTGCTAATTCTTCTCTGTTGTCAGAAAGTCTAGGGTATGAAGAAGAAATAAGGCTGTGATTTAGGGATGGTTGAGGGCCAAAACATCCAGCATCCTGCCTGGGCAGGAGGGAGGTGCCCACAGGACCCAACTTTTCACTGCAGAAGACCAGCAGACAGATACCTTCTCATCATGCTGTAGTTTCTTTGCAAGCTGAGTCAGGAGGAATGCAAGGAGACAAAGTCCCTGACATGCTTGATCCTCAGAAGGCAGGCTGCGACCAGCAGGATGCAGGTACCACCTTTGCAAGCTAAACTTTGCCCATGGGGAGTCTGCTTCACTGCCATGACTGTGTGATGCTGATGCCGATGGGAAGAGCTCAGCCCTGCAGAGAGCTATTGCTCTTTGTGGGATATCAGCATGCAGAAGCCCCTTCAGACATGGGATCCAGTGTGATGGGGCTCATAAGTGCTGCAAAAATTACAGAAAAATCATCATCCTGGCACTGTGGCTTCTCACCAGAGGAGCTGGTGGGCAGCAGCTGACTGTGTGAGCTGCCAAGGGAGCAAGGGGATATAGTTAATGGGAGAGCTAAAGCTCATTTTTCTCATCCCTGATAAATCCACTCCTCAGTTAAAAGCTGTAACAGCTTGAACCGAAGAGCACAGGCTCTGCAGCTGCTGGCTGTGACAACTCATGACCTCTGTGGATTGGCAAAGATGGAAGGCTCTTGTAACACACACCCCAGGAGGTTGCTCTGGCTCCTACGTGGGCTGAGCTCTCCATGTCTAGCCTTATGCTGAGGCTGAATTTTAGATGTTTAGTGCAAGAGATCCCTGGGGTTTGGGGGTTCCTCTGAGGTACTTCTGCAATGCTAGAAAGTCACATGCTGGTTTTTTAAAATACACTACAGAAGTGACAACTACCACCAGGCTGGCTCACCATTTGGAAGGAGGTTTGCAGAAGCACTGAAGTGTCTGTCCACCTGTCTGGCTGTCCTTTCAGCTACCCCGATCCTAGAGGTATCAGCTGGGTGCCTCACAAGAGCAGGTTCCTTAGGAAAATTCAGTCCTGGTTTGCCTTTTGGAAGCAAGGGAAACAGAAGAATAGCCCTCCTAGAAGTAACATGGCAAGGGGTTTTTTTGACTGGCCTAAGACCATGTAAACAGAATTGTGCAAAGGGCTTTGGTGGGAGTGTCAGGAGTGAGGAGGAAGGTAGGACCTGAGTGCTGTTAAACTTATCCAAATTTTTCAGGTGCAGTGTGAACTGGCAGTGGAGGTTTCTGTAAAAATAGTCATTTCTAATGTCTGCATCAGCTATTTCATTCTCAGGATGATGGAAGACCCTTAAGGCTCCTGGAGTCGGTTCTGGTCCATTGAACACATAAATTATCCTACATTTCAAAGTTGTGGGAGCAAAGTATGCTCAAATAGCCAGCTGGCCAGAGGACACTAATCCCATGCTGTAAAAGGTTTTCTCTTCTCAGCCATCTGCCTCTTCTGCTGTCCATAACTATCTGTCAGCTAAGTGCAGAATGGGTCAGGCTTGGTCATCAGCTACCCTTGAGCAGAAAACTGCAGGAGAGTACCTCACTGGCATCCATCCAAAAAACTCTTTTTCCTTTCTAGGAAGGCAGTGAGCCTGGGCCATGGTAAATGTCCTTCTCAGTTCCCCGTCTAACAGCTGGTGAGGGCACTTCCCTGGTGCACGGTGGTGGCCTGAAATGTGTCAGCTGCAAAGAAAGCAGTTCAGCAATTAAATGGAACTCAAGCAATTAACTAACCTTGAAATATCCATGGTGGGAGGGATCAGAAACCTCGGAACAAAGTCATGCAATCCTGAAAACATTGACCAAGCCATTTGCTGATGGCCTCTCATTTGCTTGAGCAACTCCTAAACAGTCCTACCCAAAGATGACCTGTCTGTCACTGCTGTGAAATGATCTTCCACCCGTTACTGGAATAATTGGGCTGGGTGGGTCGCTCTGCATGGGAATTGGGTTCCAGGGACCAGAGTCCAGACAAACCTAAAGGGACAAGTGACGAGCAGTGTGATAACTACCAGGGTAGGCTTGCTGCATGCAGAGTTATCAGCCAAAGTGACTCAAAAAATAGAATTTCAATTTACTTTACTGGAAATTCCAGAATTTCAAAGTGTTGTTTTAAATCCCAGAATAATTTAAAATTAAAAAAAAATGAAAGGCAAACCAGCTAAATAAATGGTACAGAAACTTCTTAATGGATGTGTTTAGAAATATTACAACAAAACCTCTTCATATTTAAAATTTTTAAAAAATCCCGATTCAGGCTTTTTATTACCAAGAAATATGGAAAGTTGGGAAAAAATCACCCTTTTTACTAGAAAAATTGCCATTTCACTGAATTCCCAAGTCTTCTCAGAATATTTTTTCAAACAGTATATTTCAAGCAGCAACCAAAACCAACTTATGTTAACCCTTTGATATCCAGAATAATTTAACTTCCCTGATATAAGCAGATCAGGTTTTTCCCTATAAAAAAAATCCTTAAAACACAATTCAAAAGCATTTACTAAAAAAAAAAAATTTAAAAAATACTGTTAAATGATATCATTTTAGCAGAATTTTTCCACTGGGCCAACATATTTGTAAATACTGGTCTGTGCATGGTCAGATGAACTTTGCTTTTCCAGTCTGCAAGTTTATTGTCCATTAATAATTATTGGTATCTATTTCATTCTGTAGGAATGAAGGGATTTAAGCGCTAATGTGTTACTGTAAGCAGCACTTTGCTGTTTTCTTGAACTGGAGAAAACTATTCTGTCTCTCCTTGTCATCCTACCAAGGCTGGGGTGGATAGATTACACCACGCCATGAAAATTGCTTGCAGTTCAGGAGTTTAAGCATGTGCTGGGCTGGGGGGAAGCTGTCTGCCAGGCTGCATTTTGCTTTCTGGCACCAGAGCTCCTTACTTGCATGAAGGTCCCTCTCAATTATAGGAAGTCTGCAACACCATGGAAGAGGGTTTTTCTTTCCATGCTTTGTACACACAGTTCAAAACACCTTTTACTTTTTCTCCTCTGCAAACCACACAATCTCAATTTAAGCCTTTTCTCAACCTTAGTCCTTTTTGTTGCCCGTTGCTGGCCCCTTCATTGTATCATAAGATGGTTTGGGTGGGAAGGGACCTTTAAAGCTCACCTAGTCCAACCTCCTTGCAATGAACAGGGATGCCTTCAACTCAGCCAGGTTGCTCGAAGCCCCATCCAGCCTGACCTTGAGTGTTTTCAGGGACGGGACATCTACCACCTCTCTGGGCAACCTGCACCAGTCCTTCACCACCCCCATAGTAAAAATATTTTTCCTTACATCTAGTCTGAATCTACCCTCCTTTAGTTTAAAACCATTGCACTTTGTCCTGTTGCTGTAGACCCTGCTAAAGGTCCATCTCTATCTCTCTTTAAAGCCCTTTTAGTATTGAAAGGCCTTCTGTCCTGCTAGAACTGAAACGAGTTGGACTTGATGATCCTTCTGAGTCCCTTCCAACTCAAGATATTCTATGATTCTGTGATAGTTTTTTCTGGGGAATTGCATCAAAATACCTTCAGCCATGTTTCATTTAAGTATGGTTAGATTGTTTGGCTATCAGGCAGCAACACTGGTCTGAGCAGAAGGAAAAGTCCAGGCTTGCTGCCTGCACGGGGTCCCGCCGTGCAGCTGAGCAGAGATTATCAGGCAGGACCGTGCTGAGAAGCGGGTGGGTTGCAAAGGCTGTGATTAGCCTTAGTTCCCAGGGTGGAAAAACTGCTTGAGAAACAGCCTGTGATTTTGAGCTGAGATTCTTGGAAGACTGGATTGTCCTTGTTCCAAGACTGGTATCAATAAGATAAATTTTTCAAAAAACCAAACCAAAAAAACCAACAACAAAAAAAACCCCCAACCAACCCACCACCCCCACTCTGTATTAGAGAAACGATTGGCAAAGTCCTGGGCTTCTGCTGCAGCTCAACGGGGTGAAGCCAAGTGACAGGGCGAGATGAGATACCATAGGGAAAGACCACCCGAATGAAAGCTTGCAAGTCACGTAGTGGAGGCAACTGTGAAATCTGTATTCACTTCAATAGGATTTTAATGGGTTTTGAACACCTAAAGATTTCAGCAGGTTTGTCACCCTCTGCCTCGCTACCTGCTATGCTCTGGTGCTACACAGGAACGCATTGGGCTCTCCTTCATGGCAGCCAGGCGCTTCCCCTGGGGCAGTTGACACACAGGACTCCCTCCAGAAGCACACTGCCTTGGGTTGTGAGGGGTCTCGTTTCACAGGGCCTGGGACAACGGCTCCTTCCAGCTGTGAGGCTGTTCCCTCCTGAGCCATGGCACTGGGGCCGCAGTCAGACGGAGCTGTTTTTCTAGCCGAAAGACAAGGAGCAGAAGGAGCTGCTGTACTTGGCTCTGTGGCAATCGCTCCCCAAGGCAAACTTTGCTGGCTAATCCTTGGAGCCTGTCAAAACCTCGCCGGAGCCAAGCCGTGCGTGGTACGAGCCTCAGCTGGTCCCCAAAGGGTCTGTTGCTGCGCAGGGAACAAGAGATCCTGTGACACAGATTAAATCGGGAGATCTGTGGGTTTTCATTCAACTCTAGCCTGAATTGTCCTTTTTACTACATTTTCTTAAGAGAAAGGGGGGGGGAACCCTGCACACTCTTTGAAAGGCTCCAAGTCCAGCTGTAATTAGCTGATAAGTTTCTTTATCACAAGTCAAATGGCGAAGTCTTTGGCTGCAGCCAGGTTAGCATATTGTATGATGAGTTATCTCTGCACCAAGGCCAGGTATTTAGCAGTAGCTACATCACTCTATGGACCTGAAGAGTTCAAGTTTTTCCTGTGGTCTGATGCTTAATATCACTGAGGTTTGCTGGGGGAAATGAAGCTTGGTGCAGAACAGTGAGCCAGGCAGAGCACTGGTGAGGCAGGAGGCACTGTCAAGTCCAGGATTTAGAGCATATCAGGAGAGGGACATTCAGGAAAATCTTCTTTGCCACACTAGAGTAAGGACAACAGGGTCACACAGGACTGCAACGGACCACACAACGTACCACACCAGTTCCTTGAATTTTGGGGAATACAAGAGGCATTTAGTCCAGGGAAATGCACAGGGCACCCACTCCCCACATCTCCCATCCATTGCTATCACAGAAACCTTCCAGCACCTTATAACACACAAAACCCCCATTGTAATGTGCAAGAGCATCACTAATGTCGTGTTTCCTGCAATAGAAGGGAATTTGCTGGGGGAAATCCACAGTGATCCTATGCATGCTCCAAAGTCCTCACCCCTCTGACCCGAAAGAAGTCATTTCTGCACCCTAAATCAGACAGTTTGTTTAACCCAGAGCATGGAAGAATGATCTATCCACCAGGCATCCAAGAGATTTTAATACCACTAGGAGCATAAGTGCTTTGCTCAACATCCTGTTTCTAGCTGTGGCCAATTTCCACTGTTTCAGAGGAAATAAAAAAAAAAAGAAAGAAGAGGAGGAAAAAAAGCAATCTCAAAACCAGAAGCTAAATCATGCTAAAAGGGTCAGAAATAAATCCTCCCTTGCCCCTGTGGATGAGCTGTAGAACCCCTGAAGAATGGGATTAATATAATATAAGACAGTGCAAAAAATTGTGAACAAGCGGATAGTAATTCTCCTTTCACGTCTCCTCTCCATCTTCAGGATACATCAGACAATGAGATTTTATTAAATCAAAAGATAATAGTATTTCCAGATTTTTTTTTTCAGACTGTATTCACACAAAATACTCTTTTGATTTGCATAACATCGAGCAGGGCAGCGAAAATGCAGTGTAACTGGACTCTTTCCTTCATATGAAAACTGGGGCCGTGTGTCTCATCATTGTTACCTCCATCAAGCCAAGCAGGTATCTTCTGACCCCAGCCCATCATACATACATGCTTCAATTCCCCCTTTCAGGTTAGATATACACAAGCATCACCTAAACATGGCCCTCTGCCTCCGTAACAAACCAACTCATAATTTTTCTCACAACACCTCCAGTATGTATTTTATGAAACTAAAGCAATGCTCGCTGGATACAGACCAGAGGCAATTACCTTCAAATCTCGTAAATCCCAACTCTTTGTAACCTGGCATGCATCCCACACCACCTCATATACAAGCCCAGGAAGACTGGGCACCAGTTCCTGCTGCCTCTGCACAGGAAACGAAGATCGTTGGAGCCTTCATCCTTTCTCTCTGCCCAGGCACCCACGAGACAACGGTCGTGACTTTATCTGTTACCCAGTGCCCTGCAAACTTGGAGCTCAGATGCTAAAACAAATAGATAAGAAATAGGCAGATAAATACAGTTTCATTTCCCAAGTCACCCAGGGCATTTTTCAGAGTCCCTGTAGCTATTGTTTGATAGGATCTGCTTTAAAGTCCAATAATATTATGCATAGTTCTGTACCTGTGTACAGACACATCCATATATGTGTGCATATATATATATGCATGTGAGTGTGTATATCCACACACATACATTTATAGGAAGTAACCAACAATTACAAGAGCAAAGCCACAAGTTAATGTATGTAATCATGTCAAATCCCCAAAGCAATAAAGGGGAAACCGCCTCTGCTTGAGGTTTTTGCTCGGTGAAGTCAAGCAGTCAGCTGTGCAGTGGAAAACCTCCCCAAGACGCCACCGTTCCCATAGCAAAGCTCTCTCCCACCCTCAGCCACCCACTCCTCCCAGGGCCACTGGGCACATATCAACCAAATTGGCCCCCGACACTTTGCAACCAACCACTCTCTTGGGTCCCATCTCCTCCCCAAACTGCTCCAGGACACTGGGGCCAAAGCATTTCCCCCCGACTCTCCATGTAATCTCCATCCCCAACCCCCATCTCCCCTGTAGAACAGGGTAATAAAAAAATAAAGAAAAATAAAATTAATGGGACATGAGCTACTTTTGGAAGCTACAAGCCTAGAGCCTGAGGTTAGTGAGAAAGAGGAGAAAAAAACACACCTAATTATAAGTGTGCAAAAAAGAGTTCGTCTGTAGGAAATGGGAAGATTACATGCTGAAGGAATTGGCAAATAGCTGCAAGACAAGCAGTCTGAAATGAATTATGTCTCAGCACGGCAACTCCCCACTTGTAACTATTTTCATTTAAAATCATTATTGTCTTCCTTCCTGACGATCGTTCAGGAGACTCCAAATCACCCCCTTGTCTAAGGAGCAGCATGGAAATTCCTGGCCGCAGAGCAGTACAAGGGGGAATAAGGGATGGACAGCATGTTTGGTCCTTCCTTCTGGGCCCCCCAGGTTAGGCAGAGGTAAAAAATGACCATCAGGATACAGCCAGAAGGGAAGGATACATACCCATCTGACCCTGGGACCGGGCTGTCCTCCCTTGCCCTGAGCCCAGGACCACGCTCGCATCCCAGCTGGGGCCTTGGGGCTGCACCCACAGTCTCCCTGTTGCTGCTGGAGCCAGCAGAGTGGGAAACACAGCTCTGGTGTGAGCAGCATCCACAGGGAGCAGTGATCCAGCCCTGCTCTGAGCAGACTGGACTTGGGGTTCACAGATATCACAGGTACAGCTAAAAACAACTTCCCAGGAACCTTTCTGGGCTGACAGCCCCTAATTAACCACCTGGAGGTCAAGTTAATTTTGGAGCTAATTGAAGAAGATCCCACCTAATTATGACTTAGATTATCAGGGTAACAGAACCTCTCGCTTGAAAACATCTCAATTTGCTGTGAGCCCAAGCAGGCAAAATAGTTACAATTAGACATGGCCTATATTTTTACACTCTCTCAGTGCCAGCTTCTCTGCACTGTCCACCAGCAGAGCTCCACTCAGGGCTGCACTTGCAAAAAAAAAAGCAGCTTTTTCAGTTGGGAACCTTTCACATTTACTTTAGGGCTTAATTTCTTTTCGGTCACCCGGTTGTTCTACTTCCTTTAAACAGAAAGGAAATAATTCAGCCAGCAGACATTGTAATGATGAGCAATGGAGGAAATGGATAAACAGCTGGGTTTGTGCATGGTATTTTTATGACCTCTCTTACTGGTATTCTCCTTCCATCAAATGCTCATTACTGAATTCTGATGCCTTCCCTTCCATATGAAACTGCAATTATTAGCTCTGCCTGTGAATAAACCACAAATACAGCATGCTTGAGAGAGCAAGCAGGCTCAGAAATCACTGAACTTCAAATGCAAAAACATACACAATGATCTGAACCTTCCCAATTATCAGTGTGCATTTAAATATGAACTGTCACCTAACTAACAATTGATTTGATAGCAGCTGTGGTTGGGGGGGGGGAAACACCACTGCAGGAAACCCAGTTCTGACCAGTAGCAACCCACAGCTTCATGCAGCAAGATGTGGAGGTGACAGCCATTGTTTTTACTGCCCAAGTATTCTCTGACTTTCTGCAGGCAGCAGCAGCAGAGGCAGTCGGAGCCAAGGACCCCCTACTTTGGGCACTGACAGTGGAGAAAGGGGCTTTCCAGCTCATCGTGGTATTTTGGTCTTAGCTAAATCACCTACTGCATGTTTTATTTAGCACTTGCACTGCAAATCCAGGACTTAGATGGCAGCCCCTGAGTGCTTCATTATTGACTTATAGATAAGGCACAATTTAGGCCTCTAGATGAAGGCACTGCAGCACCTGAGCGGTTTCTGGGCTGTGGCAGAGCACGGCTGCTCTGCTATGGTGCACAATTTAAACAAGGGTCAAAACTGGGGAAGGAAATCCCCTGCCAGAGGCCACTGATGGCAATCCAGTACCAGTAAGGACAGACAGACACACACATCTGCTGGGTGAAGAAGATCTGCAACCAGCATCACTTGACAAACTGTGTGCTATTGTCATCGAATGACAGAAAAGAAGGCTGGGAGGGACCTGTGGACATCATCCTGTCCATCCTCCTGCCCTGAGCTGGAGCAGCAGCTCTCAAGTGTAGCCTGGCAGCCATGGGTCAAACCTGGTCTCAGCCAGCTTCCAGGATGACTCCACTTTGACCCTAGGAAGTTTTTTAGCGTGCTTAACTCCTTCCAGTTAGAATGGTTTTTCTACCTTTAAATGCATTTGCTGCAGTGTAACCCAGTGTTTCTGGACCTCTCCCCAGTGAGCATGGATAGAAGGGCTGATCCCCACTGTAGCAATCCCTTATAATGCTGGAAGACTTAATAACACAAAGGAGAGAACTCTTTTTGGCCTCAGCAGGAGATTGGCTTAATAATATCTATTATCATTGGCCCACGATTCATCTTTCCCTTAGTATTCATCCCCTTCAAGAGTCCCCCAGGGATATATTTTCAAATTTTAAAGCAACAGACCATGAATCCCAGAGCCAGATCTCCAGGCACTGCCTCCTCTTCACCCTCCTGCTTTCTATGCTGCGGTCCCCAGTTCACGTGGCCCTTCCCATTTGTTTGTCGCTTTATTTTTAGAGCTACAGAAAAGAAACGCTGCAGAGGCGTTATTCTTCGCAAAGAAGCTGGTATCTGCTGGGTGGTGGTGCCATCTGTGTGTCCCACTCAGGTCGCTGGCCGTGGGCTCACATACCAGCAAGGACAAGGAAGGGTTGTTTCTTGGGCAGCCGGCTTCCCGCGGGCCATCAGCATGTTGGGACAACTCTCTGCGAGCCCACAGAAAAGTCAAGTGTTGTGGGCTCCTGTGAGCAGAAAGCTGTAGATGTTGGGACATTTGGCCTCATTCTTTGCAAGCCAAATGTGTCTTGATAAATCAGAGCCAACTTCACATTGGGGACGTGCAGGGACTGCAGAGTTTGTGTTTGTTTAATTAATGCATCTGGTTTTGCTCCACTTTGGCTCTTTGTTTTTACTTATCGGAATACGAAATAAGACTAGAGCTTCCCCAGGACCCCAGAAGAAAGGAGGAGTGTGTTTTTCCAGGAGAGTGAATCTCTGCAGACCATCAGTCTATCTGCAGGCTGAACAAACCCAGAGGTCAGGCAGGATAAGCTCAGAGCCCTGTCTCATGTAGGAAGGAGAGAAGACCTCCTATCAACACTATTTGTGCCCCTCTAGAGCTCTGGTCTTGTCTGACCCATGCAGACCCTAAAGGCCACTGCTGCCTGCAGCATACAGTAATGCCAGTCTTTTGTTGGCAGCTGAATTTAATCCTGTACGTGCTTCCGTGTTCTGGGATGAGTCTGTGAGAACAAGGTTGATGGCGTGTCCCAGGTGCACACAGGTAACAGCCTCCTCCATGCACCTCTGCATGAAGGCAGAAGGACTCCAAATACAGCACCGCACAGACAAGAGACGTTGTTTGGAGTTGGACCCTGTATCCCGTATGATATAAGAGGACAACATAGAGGTTTGTTGGAGAGGGGTTTCAGGGGCTTGAGTCCAAACCTGTGGCTGAGGCACTGACTGAGCTTCAGGGAGTTGCTTGCAAAAATGTCACCAACTTTCCACTTATCCACCCCATCTGCTGAACTTGTGCATCTCTCTCTGACTTTGCTGGAGTTGTAAAAATCCCTGGAAATCTCTCTAAGGGATGCACCAGCCTCTTAAGGACAGGCATTGCAGCTGGTCATGCCTGGGGGGAAGGGATTTGCTGCCCCCTTAGCAGGGCACCGAGGACAGGCAGCGGTCTGCCTCTTTGGTGAGCAGACAGCAAAAGGATGACATTATCAATCCTCTGCGAGGGAAGGGAAGAGGGATGCAGTGGGCTCCCAGCCCTGCCGTGCTTGGTATGTGTGATGTGTGTTACCTGTCACTTTGCAAAGCACAGTCTTGGTGTGGTAACTTCTTTGACTGGCATCTCTGAAGGAAACATGTGGGTGTCAACGGTAATTTTTCAAAGAATTCGTTGATATCTTTAGATTTCTACCCAAAAAACCCCAACAAATAACTCCAACCCCAAACCAACAGTACAAAACACCCCCACACACACACACGCACACACACAACTTAACGGATTTATCAATCTTAGAGCAGAATTTTGCCAGAACAAGGATGGTGAGCACTTGCCAAATTATTTGTTGTCATTAAAATAAATTAGGTATCAAGTTATAAAACAATAGCGTGGTGACAGAAAGCTGGAAAGCAAGAGCAGTCCTAATCAGAGGCAAACATGCTGCGTGTTCTGGAGCCGGGAGCACGGCGCTGTGACAGGATCCTCATCCGGTGCGGGTGATGCGGATCTGCAATCCATCTGTTGGTCCTGACGGATGGGAAATTAACTCACAGGGACTAATTACCCTAGAAATGGGAGGTGGAGGGGGGGGAGGGTGGGGAATATGTCTCTCACTGTTCTCAGAAGATCTCAAAGCACTTTGGCAAGAGTGATGATGGTTTCAGTGCTGGTACCTATGTGCTTGAGCCCAAAGCCATACACGCTGTTATGGTCTGAAGGGATGGAGCCAGGCTGACAGTCAGGGTGATGAAGCATCACTACCTTCTGCTTTGCAAACATGGACCTGACAGAAGAGTAGATGATTTGTCAGCTTGAGATTGCAACCGTTCTGAGCAACGCAATGTGAGAGGGAATGCTGAGGAGGAAGCTAAGCAAGGAGAGCGGGAGGCTTGCACACCTCCTGGACCAGAGTCGGGCTGCATCACGTGTGCAGGGACCAGAAACCTCTATTGATGGCCGAGTTCCTTCTGCAGGTCAGAGGGTGGGGGGGTCCAGGCCATCCCGCAACAGGCCCTGGCACCGTCCCATCCCCCTGGCCCCTCGGCCGGGCAGCTGGCGCACGGCATGTTGTGCAGACGGATTAGCGTGGCGCGCATACAGCTGTGCTGATCCGACACACAGGGGCTGCATTCGAGACGGGTCAGGCTGGCAGATTCCCTGGGAAGGGCTGGGGGAAAGGACACCCACAGTTGTTGCCCGAGAGTTCGTCTCTATCCACCGGCACTAATTCCCGCAGTAATCCCCCTCCACAACAGGCGCAGTGTTGGGGGCCGGGTGGCCCCTTGCCTCCCCGGCTGACCCCGCAGCTCGGACCCATGCCAGCGCTCACTGCCCCGCTCCACAACTGGATGCTGTCCCTGGGGAGGGGGCGACGGGTGATGGGGGCTGCAGGCGCAGGTGGCCCGGCCAGCTGCAGGTTTTCGATTTCCCATTGATTCCATAACGGCCCTCAGTTCTGTCAGGAAAGCAGGAAAGGCAGAGCAGGCTCCAGCAAGGACAGAGGAGGTGGTTTCCACAGCTGATGTTGAGCCTGTGGGTTGCCCCTGTCTGTCACGGTGCGTGCCTGTGGTGTCTTCCTGCAGACGATATTCAAGATCCTATTAGCCTGCATGAATAGAGGATGCAGAAAGACAGTGGTGGTTCCCCTTCCATTTCTCTTGCAGGATCTCATTTTGCTCCAAACTGGGCTCCAGGACCTAGCCAGTGTCTGCACATCATCTTGCAGCTAAATGTGCACCCCCAGAAGTTTTACTGATGTCCCTTCTTACAGACACTGCTATACCTATTTTTATTTCCAGGTAGCTTTGCAAGGAACACAGCAGCAACTTTTGCCCAACTTTCTTACTAAAAGTAGTCCTGCACAGGCCAACACCCTTTCTACCCCCCTGTAGGGCCCACATGATATATCTCTCTCCAGAAATGGCTCTCCAGCCACCTTGAAAAGAACACCCAAAATATAATCCTCGATCCAGGTTCAATATAAGCTGTGGAGGTAGGGACAAGCATAGCCTTGAAACCTGTGCAAAAGGAAAATCTCACTTTCCAGTGTCCACCAAGCAGCTGCTGCTCTTCTGAGCCAAGAAGTTCAGAAACAGCCGGTGAGTTGGCGCACTGCCAGTTTTGGCCACTAAAATACCTTAAAAGAATCTGATTTTTGGAGGCAGAAACTTCCTGGAAAAATGTAGGTCTTTAGTGAAATCTGCGGTAATCGGAGATACCTAATTCTGCTGTTTAAGAGGAGACCTCAGTGCTACTGAAACTGCTCTTCTCTAAGCTGAGATTTTCATTTCAAAACCACAAATGCTTATATGATGAGTAAACTAGAGAGAAGGGCAGTAAGGATGATGATTTTTCTCAGAATAGAGAGTTATACCTGGTATCCTGGATATGTGCAGTAGAATTCAGCCTTAAAAAAACCGTGTTTGTCTTGGAAGGAGCCAGATACAATTTTAACATACCCTCATCAGGGGACTGAATCATGTAACTCCGCTGGAGCATGGCACCGTGTCCAAACAGTTGTCTGGTGGGGAGGGAGGCTGGCAGAAGGACTCATCACTTGGCATGTGGAAACAGTTTCCTACACATTTTTTAAAAAGAAGAAGAAGATGAAGAAAAAATACATTCCTAATGTACACAGTTTGAAATAGTAGCCAACAACTGATGACAAACTCCCCTCTGGTTTACTAGCTGCATCTCTTTTGTATCAAGACCAAAATCTTGTTGGATTCCCCTTTATCAAGCAACATCTCTGGACAGTGTGAATGGGATTTTTGCATCAAAGCTAATGCATCTTTCATTAAATTTCTCAATTTATTCTCTATCGAGTACATAGTGGTCAAAAAGGAGAGTTATTTTCCTCTTTTTCATCAAAAAGATACTACTGGATTGTAGCTTTCCCTTGCAGAGTCCTTTCTGCATCTTTTCTGCAAATTTCCTGCATCCACTGAAAACAAGAACAAGGAAGTGAAAAGGCTCCAACTGGGCAGACAAGTTTCACTGCCCAAGCTAAGTAAACCTGAAAACTGGTTAAGCAGTATCTTTTGGGCTAAGCTTGGTTTCTGTAGATCGGAGCAGAGGCTCCATGCACTCCCCATGAATTCACTGTCCTTGCTCCAGCCAGGACTGTGCTTTCCCCCCACTGTACTTGGGACATTTGATTTCCAACCTGTTTTCCTTCCTTTGTGACCCTGTAATATGATCTTGTTGAAGTCTTCTCTTTAAATTAGTTTTTCATACCAGAGCAAACAAGAATGAGAATAGAAGGAAAGTTGTTAGACAGGATATAACAATAGCTCTGGTTGGTAATTAATTAATAAATAGAAAAGGAAAGTACCTTTATTAAGGAAAAAAAAAAAACCACTTCTCAGGAACTGAATTTCCTTTGAAGTCTCTGTTAGTGAGTCATCAGATGACCAGTGGGTTTATTACGGTATTTGAGAGATTTCCTGGTGCAAGCCTTGGTGAGACATCGGGAGTACAAGGTCACTGTAGTGACCTGTCACTTCAGTGATGCTATTGCTTAATGGACTGAACTCGGGCAAGGAAAAAGGACCCATGCAACAACACCTGGGTTACCTGTCCTGCAGAGACAGGCGACACTCGTTAATGCGGATTGACTGCAGTGGCTTTCTGTTCAGTGGCTTTTCATACTAGACCTTTCACAGTGGTGTCTCACCACCTTTGATAAAAGATGTCAGGCTGACTTTCCACCAGCTTTCACAACTGCAGATGCAGGACATGCAGGAGGTGTAGGTCTTGCGCAGGCACCAGGCTCCAGCCCAGCTCAGTCCATGTTCCCAGCCCACCTTGCAGCATGGGCTGCCAAATCTACATTCACCCTTTGGACAGGAGACAGCTCTGGTGACTTGCCCTCAATCCTGTCTTGACTTTGAAGCCTACCTCCCTATCTGGATCAAAACGTGGAGGCCAGACATCCCTCCCTTCCTGGTACAGACCCTATTTCAACATAACCCAATTTCTGCAGCATTCAGAGACCTCTCCAAAGGAATCTGGGCTAGGAACACCTAAGCTGCTTAGCACCTTCAAGTAATGAGATGGAGGAATGGTTGACGTGGAAGGTAAGCAAACGCTGCCTCTCTGCAGAGCAAATCTCAGCATTTGGAAGCTGTTTGAAGTGTTTTGTGTGTTCGCTGGGTTTTTTTTTTTTCTTTCCTCAATGAATTTCTGTGGAATGCTCACTGGAGACAGGAATGTTGGTTTCCCTGCTGCCCTTCCCAAGCGTGCAATGGCATTCAGATAAATTACACACGCAGCACTTTTTTTAGTTCTTTTTATTCTTTTTTTAGCTGAGTTTTGCTTGGAGTTGGCCAGCATTTTAAACTAAAAGCAAGACACAACTCCTCTTTTGTGGAGGTTACTCAATTATAGCAATCAGGGCTTCCAAAAATATTAACTGTTGACTAAGTGGAAAACAATAAAAAGGATAAGGAATGTTTGCTGCTTCTTTTCCCTTGTGATTCTAATGGCAATTAAAGGTGCCAGACCAAGAGCCCTGGAGAGAGAAGCTTTCTAATTTTCTACAAAACAGCACTGCAGAAAATTTCCCTGTCAATGTGCTCCAACCCTGAGCAGGAATGCTTGTCTTTAACAACCCATGTCCTTTTTGTCCTGCTTGATTGAGCCTCCCAGTTAGCAGAAAGGGTGATGACAAAGACATTTAGGAACTCCAGTGTCAAGAGCTCCAGATCTTTGCCATTTACTCCTCCATGCAGCCCTTCTGATGTTGTCTGTCTAAACAGACAGGGGAACACACATCACTGAAGTCATGCTGCCCACATCATCACCCCAAGTTCACAGAGTACAGACAAGAAGTGATAAAGGGTTTCCTTCACGAGGAAGTACTCCTATCACAATCCAGCTAGAAGGGTGTTCAACACATGGCTTCTTTCTGGTTTGGGAATATTTGAACTATTCATATAACTTTATGATTAGTTTTCATCCAGCTTGCCTGAACTACTGTTAGACAACATAACTTGTAGTACTTCCCCAAGGTTTCAATGCCGGGTGGATCTCTCTGGACATAGCTTTGGATTATTGGCCAACACTAACTCCATAATTGTGCATGAGTTGGCCCCAAGACCTGAAACAGGCCATCAGATCTGCCCTGCAGGCAAGGGCAGTCATCCAGCCTCCCCCTCCCCAGGAGCACATGGAAAGGGAACAGACGATGCACCTGCTCACTTGGATTTGATTGAGACCAAAGCTTATTTTCTTCTCCAAAGATCATTGGAAATTGTAAAAACACTTGGATCTGCAGAATGGAGTAGGAAAGTTGGGGGGTGGGAGAGCAGTTTGTCATCTCTGGTACCTCCTATTTCTAACGGAGTTTCTTTTAAACTCTTTCCAGCATAATCCCCCAAACTATGTGATCTTTGTCCCAGAAGAGCTGTGCTGTTTCTATGGAGTCCAAAAGATACTATCCATTCTCCCTTTGATTTAATTTTAGCAGGTTCAAGAACTCAAGTAGAATAGCAAAGGACGAATACAAATAACTCGTTAGAAAAACGCTTTGGAGGTTGAACAAGTGGCCAGAAAGGTGCATGCAACAATGGGTCTTGACTTTGCAATTCTCTACGCTTCATACCCCACAGGGCACATGTCAAAGGCTGAAGATTAACACCCACCGAGCACTCTGCTCACATACAAGGCCTCCCCCAAGTTGTGGTAATAAAAGCTCAGCCTCAAATCAAAAGCTAAGCTTGCTGAGACTTCAAAATAGCTCACAGCCCGGGCGCTCAGCCCAAACTCAACTCAGCAATGCACAGCCTTGTGTACAGGTGTGAAAGTCCGTGCCTGTTGCCAGGATAAACCTTGATGAGGCTCTACAGACAGCTGTCTGATGGTGGTGTGAAGCCACCAGAAATGCATAACATTTCCCTGCATCAGGTTCAGCTTCTGGACCCTGCCCTGCTCATGCTTCCACCTCTCCCAAAGGTAGGCAGAAGTGCTAAGGCTCTTTGCTACCACATGAACTGCTTCCAGTTGAGGACCTCCAAATGGCCTAAAAGCCCTGAAGTTCATTGTCTCGACCCATCCATTAGACAGGAAATTATTAACTGGATTTTACATGTAGGGGAGCTGAAGCAGGGAGGCACTGAAGGGAGCTGCAGGACTTTGTTAGTAAAAGGGGTCTTGGGGGACTACTGGGAATTTTGGAAAAAAGTAAGGAAAAACTCATTTGGGGCTGGATCAAAACCATCTAACTTTTTTTTGACAAAACACAAACTATAAAAAAAAAAGGAGAATGCGTCATATAAAATGTTGCATTTCAATCAAATTGAAACCATCCCTCCCATTGATTTCTTGAAAGTGTCTTGGAACCACTTACATAATTAAGGGAAAACTTGAAACAAGGATTGAAATGGTACATTCCAAAAATGTCAAAACAAGACCTTTGAGTGCTTTCTCAGATTTATCTCCTTGCTTTTTCCAAAGCTAATCATTGGGCAAAATGATCAGAAATTCATTGCATACTTCATCATGATGGAATTCTCAGTTTCCATCAAAAAAAGAAAAGGGCATCAGGAAAAGAAAAAAAGTTTCTCTCCAGATCCAGCCAGTCCAGTGGGAATGCTGGAGCAGAATCCAGAAACTTCTCCTTCAGGCCAGTCTGGACGTCAAGTTTGGGTTTGGACTTAAACAGGAATACAGGCTGGAGACAGCAGAGCCCCTGGGTAAATTGTTGGCCCCTCCTCTGGATCCTCCTGCTGGCTTTGCTCTTGGGTTTCATCCTCTTCTTCCTCACTTTCTCAGCCTCTAAAACTGAGAACATTAATGTTTCCCTGCTCTGGGTAGTGTGTTGAACAACAGATGTAAAGCATGACTGCTAAATATTAATGTTCAGTGTGGTCATCTCCTGTTCACACAGTAATCATTCATGTTTACAGGGCAATTAGCTGATGATAGGTACTTTTGAATATGCAACATAGGGACTGAAAGTCCTGCAGCAACAAGTGCCCAAACCTGCATCTCTGACCCTTGAAAGATGCTTGGTGAAGGAAATTAGTCTCATTAATTTCAATAGAGCCCTCAACCAGAGTAAACAGCCCTTACAGAATCAAGTCTTCCTCAAACACATGGAAATGAGCTCCATCCCTCTACTTGCAGCCTCTCCCAGTTCCACCAGCTCATGCTTTGGAAACCCACGGTTTGTTTAAGGGCTCAATTATATTTAAATTATGAAGATTCATCTATAGCTGCAGTTCCACCATTTCAAAGCCATATTAAAAAATGGAACTCTCATTTAGCATTTAAATCTGCAGAAGCATTTTCTAGGTTCCCTGGGTGATTTGATTTTGGATAACTGGGACAGGAGAGAACCCAAATCTAAGATACTTAGGGGTTGGGCAGGGGGAGAATTGACTATTTTTCCCACCTGACTGCAAAACCAGCAGCACGAAACAAGACCACAGGGTGGCAATTAAAGTAATTACGAAAAATTAGATCCCTCCCTCTTTTTCCCTCACATAATGGCAGGTCATTAAAGTTAATAGTCAGGATCACATTTGTACATGTCAGCAAAAAGTCATTGCAGCATCTTTCATCTCCGCTACTGCACGCAACCTTCCTCCCATTCCTTCGGTCTCTGAGGGAGCAGCACGGTATGTTGGCTTCTGGGTTTGAGTTTTTTTAGTGTTACACCTGTCACTGGGACTCGCCAGTGAAGGCTTCAAGGTGCTGAAATGAGTCTGTTGGGATAGGAAAGCTTTCAAGTCCTTCAAATATTTTGAGGTCAGTGAGGAATTTGTGTTAGATGTAACCCCAGAGACAACTCTGTCTGGAGCCAGAGCAAGGGGAAAACCAGCTTGAGGTGCCTTTGATGGTGATGTGCCCCACTCCAAGAGGCCGTCTCCACCCCCAGGAGACAGGTTCATCCCTGTGCCGTGCCTCAGCTGCCATGTGTTGAGCTGGCAGACCCTCCATACTCCTTTGGTCTGGAGCATCTCTCCACAAGCACTTACCACTGGACCAACCCACCCATTCTTGACAAGATCCTGTACCATTGCCCAAAAGGTAAGACCAGGCATTTGCCTGGCAAAGGGACACTGCCAGTCGCTGCCAGTGCTCAGCGGGGCCACGTGGTTTCTAAGGGAGGAGCAGCAGTTGCATGGAATGAACTTTAGTCCCAGTGACCACAGATGGGACCTGCACGTGCAGCATGGACCAGGCAATGTTAGAGGAACATTATGGAGCTGAAGAGCAAAAAAAACTATTTTTATTTCAGCTTTTTCCCTTGCAGTGCTGTGAGCCCAAGACAGAAGTAAGGTAAATAAAATGTGCCATTTAGGTAAGAAATCCAGGAAGAAGCATCATCTGGCATTCACTCTCATAGGGAAGACTGTGGGTATCTCATCGACTGTGTTTGATTAGCATGGCAAAGTACCTGTTCTGAGTACAGACTCAGATCTCCACCTGGGTTGACTATCAAGCCACTTTGCTCCATCCCAAGAAGCACAAGCTGCTTTTCCCCTCCTGATGCTTCCATTCCCTCCACACACCCCAAACTGTTCACATCATGCAGTAAGAAAGTCCTTCCAGGGGCACCTGGCAGACAGCTTGTCTCTCTTACTGGGTTCATTTTGACTTGCAGAAGGGAAGGACAAGAAGTGGGGTGCGGTTGGACTTGTTGCAATCATCTCTTTCCTGCTCTTCTGTCAGAGGACAAAACCTGCTTCTCTTCCCTGCTGGTATTTGTGCCCGTCTGGAGCAGGGATGAAGAATCTGAGTCGTGGGCATCAGGGAGTAATAAACACTAGCAAAGGGAAACTACTACATGCAGCGAACAGGCAGAGAGATTCCTGATTTTACAGCAGCAAATGATACTAATAAATACGTGGAATCTGCTGTCATGTGGGAAGTTCCAGGTTTCGAACCACCAGCTGCTCTGGCCGGTCTGGTATCAGAGCATGACCCAAGGAAAAAAAAAGATTCTTATTTTACATTTGATCCTGGAGAGATGGATAATGTCTGTTTTTGCTGATCTCATCAGCAGGGCTCTCTTGACGGCTGAGTATGCCAGAGGCTGTTGAATGATGCAGGCTTGATGTTATTCTAGGAGAAAATTTCATTTCCCCATTTTTACGCTGGAACGTCTCTGAACTGTTCCAGCTGTTTGGGAGTGAAGGTTCTTCAGGACTGATGCACCTCAGTCATACTCCTTTTCCTCTCCACAGATCAAAACTAGCAATCACACAAAAGAGTGAGGCTTTCTGGAGGAAGAAGGGAAGACGTTCAGGCCATGGTCCTTTTGGGGCAAAACGTGCTGGTGCTGAGATGTGTGCCTGGGGGAGCTGGTAAGGTCTGGAGCTGCTCTCCCTGCTCCCGACACCCTTGTGCAAGGGCTGCACTTCCCTCTGGTCCTTGCTTGCCCAGCATGGATGTTGGGAGCCCATTTGGAGATGTACACCCTTTCCTCCTTCAGGGGAATAGCTTTGCATGGGTTCACCAGCATGCCCAACTTTATTTGGGAACCAGCTTCACCTTCCCTTTCCAGAACTCAGAAGAGACGATGGCTTTGAACTCAATCTAATGCAATTCATGTAGCCATCATAGCAGCACCCAAACCTCTTGTTGAAAAGCTTCACACTCACCCACCCAGCTGCGCACGAGGGCCCACAGCTGGATTTGTCTTTTACCTTCTCTTCACACCTTGCAGAACAGTATGTTTTCTGCAGCCAGACAGTCTCTCTTGTGGCTTCCAGTGGCCCTAAGAACTGCAAATAACATATGCTGGAAATTCCCTAGCCTTGCCCATACTTTTGCTGTGTAAGTCTTAGTACCTCCCGTATCATTAGTCCTCCTTCAGCAAACAGCTATTGTGTATTTGATACTTTTATCTTTTAACAGTTTTCCTTTACATTTTTCATCTGCTAAATTGCATTTTTGTGGGCTTCTCCCTCTCTTTTTATTTTAGTTTCTGTTAGTTCTTTCCCTGGTGTAACTGTACTCTTAGGAAGATTTTAATTACCTTCCTTTAAAGCCAAATGACAAGTAGAGCATGTCATTTGTAGCTAAAGTATCACTTGAAAATGCAAAAGCCCCGGCTTTATCAGGCTTAAAAGCTTTCCTGGAATATGTTCAAAAACTGCTGACTGGGCAAGATTAAACATCACAATGTTAAGTAAAAGATCTCCGCATGTGGTATTCTTTTATTCCCCCGGGTGATCAAGTTAAACTGCAATGCAGCCCTCAGGCCTTCTTCTAAAATATTATTAAGGTTTTTTTCTCCTTTGTGCAATAGGAAGAGGGGCTGGGGCTTTGGTGATGGGAATCTCAAAACAACTATACCCAAGAGCACAGAAGAGCTGAAGAAATGATGCCTTCAAAAGAGATCAGGTGTTTCTAGAGCAAAGCGGCTTCAACAGCCGGCACCTAGAGAACAGCCCCGGTGCAAACACTCCGCTCTCACACATCACGCTGAGCAAGAACCCTCTGCAAGCCTGGACAGACTTGTAATCCTTCAGCACATAAATGGTCTGGCTGCATCAAGGCATGAAAGGAAACCATTTGTTAAGATGATTTGCCGTGTGGGGGTCAGTGAATCCAGCAGGGAACCCCTCTCTGAATTGCCAGGACAATGATGAAAAGGGGGACTGTGGCGTAAGGTGAGCAGGACAACATGAGCTCAACAGCAGCAGGGTGGCTGCCCTGCCTGGGGAGCCTGGTGCTTTGGAGCAGGGCCCCAAAATCCACACATGCAAGGAGGACCTGACTCTCTGGTGTGCAGAGGGGTGCCCATCCTCCCTGCTTCCAAAGCTTCC
Organism: Porphyrio hochstetteri; assembly: GCA_020800305.1. Classification (NCBI taxonomy): domain Eukaryota; kingdom Metazoa; phylum Chordata; class Aves; order Gruiformes; family Rallidae; genus Porphyrio; species Porphyrio hochstetteri. The sequence continues at coordinate 9,435,147 of CM036920.1, forward strand.
AGGTCTGGGCTACTCATCAGTGCAACCTGTGTTTGTATTGTACTCAGCAAGCAGGGTACCTCAACCTGCAGTCCCTGGGATCAGCAACAGGGCTTGCACCTTTCCCTTTGGGTAAGACACTGCATGCAGACAGCAGGCAAACAGCCAGATGTGATGGCAGGAGCAGTAGGACAGCACAGGATCCTCACAAGGATCCAGCAAGGCAGGAAGCAGATGGTAGGAGAGAAAAAGCTGTGGTGATAACCAAGACACACACACACGGCTATGGACACACAGAGGCAGCACTCACCGGACCCTGAAGCGCAGCAGTGATTTGTTACATGTTTTTGGCAGAAACCTCCTGAGATGTCAAGCAGCAAACTAATAGCACTGAGAGCCTCTGCTGCAGTGGGCAGCAAACAGCTCATGCTGGGGCACACCAGGGTCTTTCAACCAGGCGCTAGCATAACCCAGCACAGCACAGCTAGTAGAGAGCTTGCGGACACGGTAGATCCCAGGGAGCTGGGGGTGGGGTGGGGATGTCAACCCACTGGGGCAGAATCCTAAGGGCGAAGGGACCAGGAAATGGTTGGGCAGGACTGACTGTTCCCCACCCACCACCCGCAAGGAGCTTCAGTTTGGACTTCCCTGAAGGCTGCAGGAAGCGGGGAATGTCTTAATTTATGGTAACAGGTTTTCCCTTCCCTGAATACAGTGAGATGATCCCGACCTGCTGGCCAAGAGCTCCTTAAAAACACTTGGAAAGGAGAATCTTGGGATGTGGAGGGGAAACACTTATGGTTTAAAAGGCACATTGGACTTCCAGGTCTGTCCAGATTGTCTCTGAAGAAATCCTCTGAGAGCTTGAATTACTCATTTTTAATACGAACAGGAACCACCTGCCTGCAATCACAGACATAAACTGTTGGTTAGTTTGCAATGGAAGAGCAGCTTGAATGCTTTTTGCTGTAATGTTTAACCCACTGTGTGTTTTGGAGCTTTTTCTTCTTCTAATTGAAAACACACTTTTCAGATGCGCAGCGTGCTCGCCTCTGTCTCCCCCAGCCTCCCCGAGATGCAGGAACAAATCCCAACCCTTGCAGAGCATGCTTCATGATTTGAAGTGTGTGGTGGGAGGGAAGTGGGGTGACAAAAGCGAGTTGCAGGACTCAGTGTGCAAACACCACCAAGGCAGGGCTGAGGAAAGGCCCAGCACACCCATTGCATCGCTGTGGCAAGAGATCCACCACACCTTGCCCGCTTCACCCATTCACTGCTGACAAGCCCGTGCTTGGCACCCACCCTTTAGCTCCCTCTGTCCAGTGCCCACATCCCTTCGAGACACTCCTAACAGCACAAACATCAAGCTGCTTCTCCCCTTTGCCCTCCTCCTTGGGTTGGTAGTGAGACACATCCTCGTTTCTTCCCCCAGTTGCTGACACCTCCCAGGCTGAGATCTGCGGTGCAGAGAGCTCAGGCAGCAGCCTGAAGATGCTCTGTGCATCGTTTCCCACCAGCTCCTGGGCCAGACCCTGCAGAGAAAGGACAATCCCCAACAGGCCAGCCCTTCACCCTCACTAACTATTTTGCAATGCTGGAAGTAAATCTCAGAAAGTTGGTGAGTTTTTTCATTTTTAAAAACTTTCTTTCAAAACCCACTGAAAAAAGAAAGCAGCTGGCCAAACAGTAAGAGCAACAGAGGACTTGGGAAAGGTAGTCCAGAAAGATTTCCTTTTTTTTTCCCTACAGATTCATTGAATTTAATAGTTTAAAAAACAAAAACACATAACAAAAACCAAACAACCCAGCCCTCCTTCCCACCCAAAAAACCATCCCACATTAAGACTTGTACATCATTTTTCTCTCCTTTTCTTTTTTTTTTCTTTTGGAGAGGCAGGCCAAGCCCTGCTCATCACCCCAAACATTAACCAGCTGGGAAAACGCAGCTTTTAGTTTTGAGCCAAAGATCCAACATTGGGCTGTTTTGTTGTTCCTTCCCCCCCACTCCCATCAGGCAAGCGCAACAGTTTTGCATCCTTGACATGTGTGTGTGCTGTGGGTGTGTAGCTGTGGGTGTCTTAGCAGCTAGAATCACCTTTTGTCCCATTGGGTTTCCATAGGGACTGAGCATTCCCTTCAATAAAGGGCTCCAAATGAATGTAGCCTTCTCAGGGATATCATACAACCGGGCCTGCAAAAGCCTTTTATTAGAACATTCACCTCTGATGGGATAATTTTACCTATCAGATCACATAATCTCTTCCCCTGATGCTGAGCCAGGAAATGAAAAAAGACCAGCAGGGAGATTTTTGACTCGAGAGCCAGGTTCTGCTGTGATGACAGCCTTGATTACTTGGTCACAGTCATCTTAAAAGACGAATACATGGAGCGAAGCTTAAAATTACAATGCACAACTAGACAATAAGTGGGGCAAGAAAAAGCACAGCGACCAGACACTTCTAGATCAAATTATCAACGTTTAGTCTATTCACAAATATTTTAGCAAGTTAGTTAACTAGTGGAGTTAATCAGGCTGGAAGAGAAGATATCATCTGTAGCTCAGGTTTTTTGCCCATGCTAGTAATGTTTGATGCAAACACAGGTGAGTGAAAAAAACACAGAGGTTAAGAGGATTTGGGAGAAGAGGATTGAGATTAGCACACAAGCAAACTGAAACGTTAACCTTCCCCTGCTCCCCGTGCTCTGACTTGTTACTCACATATCCTTTTTCATGGGGTAACATAATCATAGCACAGAGAAAGGCTGCACAGCCCGGTGGAAGGTAATTAACAAATACCTGGTCACAAGAATAAACTGTTTCCACCCCAGAGGAATGGAGACGAGATTTCCGCTAAGCCCTTTGGGTGCAACTCATCAGCCCCATGAAAACAAAGCTACTAACAGGCTGGAGGAGAGTGCTCCTGCTGCTCTCTGCCTGGGGAACAGGTCATCACACTGTCACAGCATCAGCCCTGGCCAGGAGGCAGGATCAGCTTCTCCCCTGTCCTTTCTGGCCAATCTGCTCTTAAAGCAGACAAATCTTGACAGGAGATCTGTAACACTGCTTCACTATCCTCCCCCCTTAGCAGCTTTCAGCAGAATTCAGTCTGAACCTCTTTTACTGAAATTTAAGCCTTCTCTTCTCCACCACGCATGTGGAGAACTGATCATTCCCTCTGCTTGCAGCAGTGTTTTGAAGATTGCTCTCATCTGCTTTTCAGTTCTCTCTTCCCGTAGATAAACAAGTTTCATCCCTTCACTTTCTTCATCAGGCTGTTGTTTCATGCTCATCTTGTGGCCTGTAATACTCTTCAGGTTGTTTTCTGAAGAACCCCTACCTATCTGCTTGTCTTCCATCCTTTCCAATTGCCCATACATTATTCCCACAGTACCTTGCACTTAGTCCTCAGTACACCCCATTTGGGGGTCACCCACTCGGCCTTGATGGGAGCACTTTGAGATCCAATCTGTCACCCTGTAGGAAGCAGTCCCTCCGGCACAAGGGTCAACTGCTAATCTAGAAAGAACACACCCGGTTAGGGTATCCTGATCATTAATTAGAAGATCACATAGCATCAGGCCTTGGGCAGATTCCCAAAGCCCAGCTTCCTCATCCAGGTGAACCACCACCAGCTTCTCCCCGCCCCAAGTTCCTCATTTCACACCCACCCTAACACAGGCAGTGGTTTTGAAAGGCCACATCGCCAAGTCTTGTACATCCACCAACAAAGCAAGTCCGAGGTAAATAATCTGCTTCATGCTTGTGCTGCTGTCACTGCACCTGAACAATTCCGCTTTTGAAAGATAAGGCATTTCCCTTCCAGAATGTCAGTGTTTTGCTGGAGAACAGTGGCTCATACTAAAATGTCACCATTGTTCTCCCCAAATAACCTATATGCTTGTATAACATATTAGCTATATCCACTGAGCTGCTTGTCAAAACACTGGTTGTGTTCCCACTAGCCATCCAAAAGCTGGGTCCTGTTCTTCCACCATTACATTTCAATATGAAATGCACATTATGGTTGGGAAGTTCAGATGACTCTGCACTTAGGAAAATAACCTGTTTGGTCTAAGCAAATACACCAGAGCAGGGTGGCCAGCCTTCTGCCCCCCGTGAGCCACAATGTAAAATCTCCACCACGCCGAGAGCTGCAAGATCCATGTCACATTCGTCAAAAACTCCAAGGGGAGAGTTCTGGGGTGTCATAAGGACTAAAGGCTGGGGGACCAAAAAGGAGAACTATCAAGAATACATCCCTGATGGAAACCAGTCCATTGACCCTGGATGGAGTCCAGATCCACCCACTCCCCCTGAATGCAAAGGCATGACTCCACATTGACAGGAGTGTCACTCGATCAAAAATGCTTGTTTACAGCTTGTGCTTAGTGGAGGAAAGCCCTCTCCTTCATTGACAATCTGCATCTATTTATAGGCATCCGAGGGGTGGAAGACAGAGACTCTTTGTGCTTACCTCAGGATGATAATTTCTGGGAATTCCACCTTTCCCTTGCCCTACAAGTTCATTATTCACTTATTATGGGGAAGCAAGGCAAGGCAGAGGCATGCGATCCGCTAACAAGTCACCTCCTAGGGTATTTTCTAGCCAGAGCAGGAAGTTGCAGCTGGGTTGGTAACAAAGACATCTTCCCTTTGATTTTCCCCCTGAGCCATTCCCTGCAGCCTCAGCTTGTTGCTTCAGTGTTGATCTGCCATTTCACCTCCACCGTGAGCCTTCCTCAAGAATATTCCTACATGAAAGAGAAGGAAAACCCACATGGGACATTATTTTCTTACAGCCAGACAGAGCCATTATGATCATCAAGTCTGACTTCACACGTCATACAGGACATACCTTTCCACACCAAGCTTATAAGTCCTGTGTGAGCCATAGCAGATCTTTGTGGAAAACTCCCCGGGGTTAAAGTCTTCAAGTGACGGAGAATCTGCAGCACACCCAAGTAATTCCCTGCTTGCTCCTACTGATGCCTGCAGCTTGCAATTCCTGGGGAGGGCAAGGACAAAAGACAGGCACAGATGCTTGTTCCTCTGCATTGGGAGAGTTTAAATCGGCAGATGGGCACTGAAGACAGTCTCCACTCCTGGAAGGATGAGATCAGGCTCATTGCTAATCTGCATCTTATTTACCACACAAATCCAGTGTTTTAAGCTGTTTATAAACTGATCTTCTTGAAAGCAAAAAAAAAAGCCACCCTCCTGTAAGTCAGTATTTAAGAAAACTCTGTGGTGGAAATAGAGATTTGGAAGGACCAGACTGAGCAGGGAGGTATTTCCCATGCTGTTTCAGAAAGGACCAGAGCACCTCTGTCAGTACCAGAGTGGCAAACCAGCCAACCACACCACTACAGACCCTAAACTCAAGCCACTATTTCCTCTCTCTCCCTTGTTGCCACCCCAAAGAAATAGCTAGCCAACAGCTCAGGGTGGGGACTGCCTTGACAAGGAGCTGCAGCAGCATTACGGTGCTGCGTTGGGGGATGCACAGATACACACACACACCCCCCACATAGGACTGCACATCCCGAGGAGGACATCACCAAACTTTGGCTTATTGCCTCCTGCCTCTGGAACATCTCAAAACCATGCCAGGGGATGCTGGGTGCTGAAAGGGTTCATCAGGGCTATCTGCTGGTTCCTGGCAGAGGCTGGTATGCCAGTGACCAATTAATCAGACCGGTCACTTCCCCCCCACCTTGTCCAGCTGGGCTGTGTTATGATCCTGACCATAAGTAAAGACAGCAAGGAAGGAAAACTCAGGCTTTCAGTCAGGCAGATAACTCAGCCTCCATTCCCAGGCAGATCTCCCACTGTCAGGGAGAGGCAAATCCAAGAGAGGCAGATCACCCCTCTCCTGTGGGAGGTTCAGAGTTCAGGCTCATTAGTTCTGACTGAACAAGAGCTAATCAGGGAGCAGGGGCTGATGCCAGAGTCCCGCTCACCCTGACCTCTTCCCATGGGGAGGAGAAGCCTGGGGCCCTCACTGCAGTAGCACAGCCATTAATTATCTCACTGACAAGCCCTGGCTGCCCTGCCCTGGCACTGCATCTCCCACGCCATGACCCAGGGCAGGTGCAGGTGTGCAGCCCCTGCGAGAGCCCTCCATCACGTGTTGGGTCACGAGAGGGGAAATGCCGCATCCCCAGGTTTCATCACAGGTTGGGTCCAAGGAAAAAGCCATGTTTCAGGGGAAATATGGTCTGTGTAGAAGCTGAAGGACTGGGTGGAAGTGTGGCATTTGTTAAAGGCAGTGGCAGAATCCAAGGTTGGGATTTTAGCCTGCAGAGAATCCAAACAGCAAAGCAGAGTCATTTCATATTGGTCACACAGGGTTGCGGTATCACCCTGCAAATGCTGCTTGCTGCTAAAGATGGACCAGGCTCCCCTCAGGAAGAGGGTTCAATGCTTTGAAAATCATTATGGAAAGTTGGCACAGTTGAGTGGTCTGGTCTGTAATAGATTAATCCATAAAGGGCTGCTGAAATGCATGGGTTTGGTTCAGTCCAGCTGGGTCCTTGTGGTGCATTCGTCACAGGGATATTGGATGGCAGAGCAAGGGAGTGGTATCAGGCGGGGGGTGCAGGGACGGGACTACCAGACATCTGCCATGCAAGCCATGCACAGCCAGTAGGGAGCAGCCCCAATCCTGAATCCATTGCACAGGGCAAAACTCTGGGAGCTTCAACCCTGCTGTGGTGGGTTGCTCAGGTGAGCCAGGTCTCTGCAAACACCTTCTCACCCCAAAGGAACTTGTGAAGTCCTGGGTCTACACCCTGGGTTCACCTGTGGTTGGTAGGACCCCAAACAGACCACCCTGCCAGAGCAGCCAGGAGCCAGAGGAGCATCATCTTGCTGTTAAAAACACACAGGGGAAGGGCTGCCTCTGGCTGGGTGCAGATGTCCAACTGCACCCGCACATTCCAGGCTGAATTCAATTTTCTGCGCCTCACCCAGGGCCCTGGAGAGCAGCAGCTGCCTCAGACTGCACCTAAGATGCATATAAACAGAGGCATAATACCTTATTATAAAGGAATGCGTGCCAAAGCAGGAGATACTGTTACCTTCTGAAGAGGAAGGGGGAGGAGGCAAAACACTGCACAGAGGAAGGAGAAGTGGGCTGACAGAGATCTGAATTGACTTACAGTAACGAGACGCTGTCAAGTTTAAAAAAAACCCAACACATGAACCCTCACCCCTTGCATAGCAGTGAAAGGAAGGGCCAAGCTCTGACAGCCTCCGCTGTGCTGTGCTGGGCAAGGACCTGGGATTGCTCCCACAGTGGTGGGATGAGCTCTATGTCCTCCACTGAACAGCACAACCATGTACGGTTCCACCAACCCCCCTGCACAGAGGTACAGATGAAAACTGATGAGTTCTGGAAAGCGACACCTCTGCGCTGCAAGGCTCAAGTCTGGGTTTTAGTTTGAGGGATGAAAATTCCTTTGAGCATAGGGGAACCTTGGTGTCCCTTGGCATGCAAGAACCAGTATGACATCCCTACCATGTACAACATCCCCGCTGTGCATGTGGAATGTGGACACCCCAGGCTGAGTGACTGGGCAAAGGCTGTGTGAGCCGTCGGTGTCAGAGCAGATCTCTGACCCTGGGTACCCCCAACTCTCCATCTGCTGTTTGTGCAGTTCTGGGACAATCCTGCCCCTCACTTGCAGCTGGCAAACACACACAAACCTCAGGGGTGTGCCTGCAGGCCTGGCAGAAATCTTGCCTGACATAAATCAGTGACAGCGCCCAGCAAAGGCAAGCAGGCCAGACCCCGGCCATGTGCCCTCTTCCCACACTGCAGCCTTCAAGGACTTCACAGGATTTTCTCGAGGGCTGTGAGATAACAGCCTGGGTCCATGCAGAGCCCTGATGTCCCCATGGGCTGCACCCCCAGCTCGCGTGGCTGCTCAGGGAGTTTAGAGTAGAAATGACTCTGTGTCAGGCTGAGCTTGCCAGCGCTTCGGCTTTGATCTTCCCAGCCGGGGATGTGATGTAACACCTGCAGAATTATACAGTAACGAGTGGAAGGAAAGTTTCTGGCAATTAAAAGGCACTGAAAGAGGCTGGGAACCTGTCGGGCAGCCCCTGCTCAGGGCAGTGCTGTGCTTGTCTCAGGTTTAGGGAGCTGGCTTTCAGAGGGATTATTACAATGTGTTTGTTTTTCCAAGACCTATTGCCTCAACTTCACACTCGTGCTCTTGCATTTGTCTGAGGACCGTGTCCCCCATCAGCTACTGCCGTCCCACATGGAGAAGGGGAGGCTGGGGCAGCCAGCGATGCCTCTTCCCTGGGGCAGCGGGGCAGCAGCCATGCCCACACACGCTGGTGGCCCCATGCAGACCCTGGGACATCGCTCCGCTCCTCTGGCCAACTTCTGAGGTTTCCTAGCAATATTCTGTGCTACCTCAGACCAAAGAAAACACATTTGCGGAGCATCTACTTTAGAACAAGGACACAAAGCGGTGCCAGCAACCATGGAAACCCCAGAGAAAACAAGTGAAATTCGTGTTTATGTGCAGCTCCCAGTAGCTGCAGAAATTGGATTCCCACATGAAAGGGGACCTTCGGCAGCCACTGTACACACTGACAAACCCTCTGGCTGTCACCTTCCATCGATGTGCTGTTTAATAAAGCCAAGGAGAGGGGGCAATGTAAAGCTCTGGGCTCATTAGTTAATGCTCGCCAAAGTACTTGGTAGGTGAAGCTGAAAAGCCTTATACAAAGGTTGGGAATTTGTCTTTTGGAGACGTTCCCTCAAATTCAGGTATTGGACACTTTGGGTTAGAGAAGGACTGACTCAGTGGTGTTGCACAGCTGTAAGGGAGGAGCAGGACCTGCTCCAGTTTAGTCTGTACAATTTACACTGGGATAAAACAAAGGGGTGGGAAATGCACTCCAGACTTTCACCAGCTGTGTCAGAGAGGTCAAACAGATTTCCAGATTGAAGCCAGCCAGAGCAGTGGATCCTTACTCCCTGCCAGCAGAACTGGGTTAAGCCAGGCCCTCCAGCCCAGGTATTTCTGTGCTCCTGATAGTGAAGGAGGCTGTCAGCAGCAGAAGCATTTGAATTTGCACTTAAGATGTGGTCCCCAGCTGATGGAAGCAAATGTCTGGCTTGTCTCTGCATTTTGTGAGAAGTCTTTTCAGGGAGAGGAGTTGGTTTTCACGTTAAGGATCCTTCAATTTCTGATGATTTGTGACAAGCATAATCCCATACTAATTAGATTTCGGTGCATGTATTGAAAGCACTGTGCACATTTGGATCGGTTGGGGTTTATGGAGATTCTTCCTTGTTCTGCACAATTGTGTCAAAATTAATCCTTGGAAGCCAGAAAGCTCAGACTAGATAGAGCATCCAGAAATACAAAAACAACAACAAAATAACTTTTTAATTCCTCTGATCTAGCTGGGTACTAGGCAGGTTACAATTTCTGACATTACACTACCACTCAAAAATGTCCCAAGCTGTCTACTTTCATTGCATCAATGATATCAGCTGTGTTGACCTGCTCTTAGAGAGTTTTAATTCTGTTTGCTCTTGGCTAAACTCCATTCCTAATCCTATTTTCACCCATTTCTATCCAATTTAATACAGCTTCTGTAAGTCAAAATTAATTACTCCATGTGCTCTCCCAGCCTTGTGGTCTAAAGGAATAATAGAGAAATCCCACCTCGTTGTTACCAGCACCTCATGGCTGCTCTCATGCAGGGAAGTTGTAAGAGGGAAAGGGAGTTGGATAAGAAAATTGTAACACTTTGCTCATTTTTGTGAACAGTATTTCATCCTCACTTCTCTCTTCTCAGTATGTCTCCATGTGCCCATTTTCTCCTTATCCATGGAGATCCCCAGGTAGGAACACTTAGCTGGGGCAAGGCAGCAAGTCAGCACCTCCAGGTCACCTTCTCCCTTTTCCTTTACCTACACAGAAATAGTTCATTTGCCTTTCATTTCCAGTATTAATTACTCCTTCTGTCTAACCTTTGCCAACAAAAGTCCCAAGGGGAGGAAGGCTGGTTGTCTGGTCACACGTGTCTCATGTTTCTTTAGTCCTGGCTTATGACTTACCCCACCCAGAAACTGGGTTTGTTCTTTGGAGAGATGCTGTAGATTTCAATTAACTGGAATTCATTAGTACCCCAAAGATGTAAAGCAGAATGACTACAGAACTCTATAACAATTCTGCTCCAAAGGATCTGCAAACAGGTCCAATTTATAAGGGCTCCAGGAGGGCATCAGTGGTCAGGGGACATCAGGTGTTCTGCATACCCTCAGAGGGGGAGAGCTTCACTATATGAACTCTCTAATTCAGAAGAGGAAAAATGAATGAAGAGCAGAGCAATAAGCTGGTGAAAGAGAAAAAAAGACATCTGTGGTTCTCTCTGAAATTGCGCACACCCAGCAACAAGCCTGGCCCCAATTATTGCCCATGCTGATGTGTTTCAGGGCTAATTACCCCCCACTGGAAATGGGACAGTGCAAAACTTTAGAAGGAAACTTCAAATGCAGTGTGAGCAGCTTCTCAACCAAGAGGATGTGAAGGGGACGTTTCCTCCCTGGTATTCAGTAGATGGTATACAGAAGAAATTACTAATAATATGAAAATAGGCATCACTCAAAAGATCCCAGAGAAGACACATTTCTGCCCTGTTCAGCCTGACAAGAGCCAATGCTCAGAGCCATTATGCAGCACAGGTTGGCTATTTGGCATTTAGGGAAATATTTTCTTGGTTTATTTCTTAATCATCTTTAATGCACCTGCTAAACCTTCGTTACAGGATTTTGCATGCTCCAAAATGGGGTTGCTTTGTGTTTTTGCAAGTGGCAAAACAGTATTATGGATATTAGGTAATCACCAGAAATTCAGCCTGAGTATCTTTGCTACAGCAACGTGGTATTTATGTGATGTTTATGAACAGTGCACAGCTTCAGTTTCTTCTCAGAATAAATGCCATTTTACCTGTGCCTCTGCAGACTTCCTACTCCAAAGACACTCACCGTTAAACTGTTATGAAAAAGACAGAATTCGAATCATGATACTAAAGAAAAGAGGCTGCCACGCCAAGAAATTACTTTCCTATGCAACATATGAATGTCCTGCAGCTAACCATAACAGAGACAGATACTCAGTGACAGCATCCCAAGCATCGAGGAGAACACGTTTGTAGTCTGGAGATAATAACTTTCCTATAACACACGCTAATTCATGTCAACAAACTGAAAATGACGGCTTTTCAAAAATTAACCTGATTTCTATCACTTTGTTCCCATTCTACATGCTGGTTCTACTCCTTTTAGCCTCAGCAAATTATTCCTCTTTCAATTCTTCAGCAATTAGCGCATCGGTGGGTGTCGGTCAGGAAGTTGTTTGAGGGTTTGCCTACCGCAAAGCGGTGAGACAGAAACATGCGGAACAGTATTGCAAGGCATTGTGCCTTTCCAAAGTGCCTGGGTCTTATAGAAAATAATAACATACTGTTGCTATTTCTTAACAGAGTTGCCCCTTTAGCTCAAACTACAGGAGTTCGTGTTGCAGAGATGACGTATGTTGCGTAGGATTAGCCAAAAAATTATGTTCCTTCCTAACGAAGAATGTCAAGGTTTCGTAAGTCCTTTTTAATCCCCACCAAGGGTTTTGGAAACTATTTATGAAAAAAAAAACCGACCCAAACAACCCCAACACAAAAACACAGAGAAGAGAAAGACTCTGATCGACCCACCCGTACCACAGATGCCAGTAGCTTGCTTGGTGGTAAAGCATCTCCCAAGGGAAGCAAAGGCCAAAACTCCTCATTATATTTCATCTGCTAGCAGACTTGTGTTCCTAAACGATGATATGTAAGTGCTAAACTACAGCAGGCACAAAGGTGCTCTTTCATTAGTGGAAGCCATCATCTTAAAGTAATTAACTGGGGATTAGTCAGAAATGATGCCCAAACAAATGAGATACGGAAGAGCAAGAAATTGTATTCTCTTGAACCTTGCGTTACGTGGAGCGCTGCCAGTGCAAACAGCAACGAGAACAGAGCGTTATGTCTTAAGAATAATGAAAAAATAAGATTGGCAATTAGAGCTGGATGGCTGTTTTCAAAACAAAGCGTCTTGGGGGCGGAGAGTTGCTCTGTCTGTGACTGGCACTGTCATCTTCCGCTGCCTGATGTCCTGAGAGCTCGGGGCCTTTCTTCTCCCTCCAGTAGGATGCGAATGCAGATTGCATGGGACTCGCTGCAGTTTCCACGGCCGTAAATCAAAGGCTGTGTCAACAGTATGTCAGTGGCATGAAGGAACATAACCACTCCTCATGTGAAGTTTTCCTCTAAGAATCCCCTCCTTTCGTTTGCCTTCCCATGGCTGATGTATATTCAGGAAGCAAGGGCAGGAACCACGGGTTTGCTGGGGATGAAACCACAGAGGCTGTCACAAGAGGAAGTTTCGTCGCTGCGAAGCACCCATACAGCAGGGCTGGGCTTGGAAGGGAGCGTAAGGACTGCTTGAGCACCACTTCCAGGGGTTGCTCACATCAGGTTCTGAACACACTGAAGCCCTGGTCTGGCTGTGCCCCTGCAGTGCAAAGCTGGGCCTCTAGCTGTAAGCACTGTGCGCAGAGCCCACACTCCAGGCCCCCTGCACGAGCTGCAGCACCCCAGGGAAATCATGAATCAACACAAAAATCCCAACCCCACTCTTAAACGAGCCTCGTGGCTCCCCCAAAACCTTCATGAGGTGCCCAGTCTGCTGTCAAACCCCCACAGCTTGTGCCTCCATGCCGCTTCTGTTGCTGATGTCCTGATCAACGTTGAATTCACTCCCTTGGGAGCAGCAACCAAGCACTGCTGCTACTGAAGAACACCACAACCCTGTGCCCTGGGGCTCTGCAAGCAGCTATAAATCCTCTGACCTCTGCCATCCGCCTGCTCAGCAGTCACCGTAAATCCAGCCCGTGCTTCGCTTCGCCGCAGCAGCCGAGCTCCCCTGGTAAAAGGCAGGCAGTTGCCTTGCAGACGCAGCGCACGGTGTGCTGATTGCACTGGGAACAAACCTGCCTTATTGTAAAGCCCATATGGAGGAGAAGGAGGCAAGTTGTATAACCTGAGAGCAGTAATTGAGTGTGTGTGTTAAGTGACTTTACAACCATGCTTCACTGGGAAGCCAATAAAAGGGCAAAACACAATTGCTGGGTTTTAATTAAGAAGCTAACATTTAAATGAGGTGCATCATCTGTTTGTATTAAACGTGTTTAATTTAATTTATTATAGTATACTTATTAAATAAATCAGCTTTATTGAATTTGCTATGCTGGTGGCATGCTGAACAGAAGTGAATGGAAAGAAGCCGGGTCTGGAATTTTCCTTTTAAATCAACTAAGGCTCTGTCTGCATGCAGCGACACTCAGGAAAATTAATTCCAGTTAATTAAAGGTGTGAATTTAGAGCAGATCAGATCAGCCACCCTGAAACTCCAAGCAGACCTCTTCATTCAGAATTCAAATACCCTCAATTCAGCTCAGCTTCATTCGCTTGGCATGTGATGTAAAAAATTGAATTAAGACCTTTTAAATCTGAAGGAACATCTGCACCAGCCTTTCTTGGAGTTCACTCTGTCCCCTTCTTTTTCCTGAGAATCTCTGTGTGGACCAGAGGTTTGCAGAAGCCACACAAGTTGGGTCGGCAGCCTCTGCTCTCCCAACCTTCACCCTTGTTAGGGTTCTCCAGCAACCAGGAGAGCAAAGTGCTAATGGTAACGAACTCCCCTGGCTGGCACCACCTGACTGATCTCTGCCCTGCTCTGTCCTCTCCCATCTTCCTTCTGCTCTGGGAATGCAATAGTTCAGTGCATCGCTATGGGAGATCCAGTCTGGAGCTATTAATACATACCAGCTGGTGAGAAATTTTCCTGCAAACTTCAGCCTCTGTCCAGACCACAAATCACTGGATGCCACAGCTCCTGGGGCCGGGACACCAGCTGTCCACCAGTAGCCAGCCTTAGGCTTCGGCTTCAGCATCTGCATCGTGGATAGACTTACACCTCAGCCGGGGAACTGACAGACCCCCAGCTTCAATTCCTCCAGGCGCAGGGGCTAGAGGTGCATCCCCAGTGCTGGTTTATCCAAAAGTGTCTCCAGCATCTGACATTTTGAAAACTGCTGTTTCGAGGCTCGGTCTTTTCCTGGCTCACCTCCATCCCTGTGCAGAGTCAAGTAATACCTACTTACTTCCCAGGATAGCCAGGAAAGTTTCAAAGCCACTTGCAAGCCCCTCTGAACTCCCCAAACAAAGCAGCGAGGCTGAAGCGTCGAGCATCGGGGAGCTCACTAATGCAGCACGTTGTCTCCGCTCCGGAGGGGAGCAGCACACAAGCACTGCTGCCGCCGGCCGATGCCTCCCGGGGGGTGCCGCACGTGCCGGAGCACTCCCGTCACTGAAAGAGCCCTTGTGCTCCCCGCTGCCGCACGGCCAGGCAGCCCCTTGTCATCCCTTCAACTTTGTGCACACTTTTCCTGGGAGGAAAATGAAATTCCTGCCTTGGAATTGGCGCCACCGTGCCAGAACGGCAGTGACCTCTGTAACCACACAAGATTTAGTGGTTACTTTATTTCAGCTGTAATGAGGCTTTGTAAACCGCTAAAAGCCAAATGTTTTCTTCTCCTTTAACTCTTGGTGGATCACGCAAAATAAATAACAGAACAGACGTGCTGTCTGTGCATGAATTGAGAATTCACTTAAAATTACCCAGCATCTGAAGTGGGTGAAATGGTGGTACTGAGAGCAGGTAGGTGCTGAGTGAGAAGTTATTTGGAGGTATGAGCCCTGAGCTCCTTCCAGCAGGCAAAGTCATGACCTGGGAGCAGCTCTGGGTGCTCCAGAGAGACCCCCATCTTCCTCCCTGCACCAAGACCTGCAGGACAATTTCCTCCAAGCCTCTCTCAGGCACAGGTGACGGGTCAGCTAAGCCCAACCAGCACCATGTCCCGACTGGCCTGAGAAGCATGTGCTCATCCTTCTGACCTTCTCAACAAGCTGCATCCACAGGAAGGCTCCTTTCCATTAAGAAGTGGTCCTGGCTGCTGTCCACCAACTCACACCACCTGCCTTGAGTGCCAAAGACAGACACTGACTGATAAATAGAGTTGGAATAGTTGTTAGAGGGTGTGTTTTCAACAACACAATGCTCTTTCTTTACGTGTAATACTTACTCCAGAGCCCACTTCATTGCACTAGAAAGCGTTAAAGAAGGTGACAGTCAAATGCACCAGTGTGGCCATGCTTTATCAGGAACTTCTTCACCACCTGCAGAAGCTGCTAATAAAAAAACCATCCAGTTTTTGCAGTCTGGAACACGTGTGCAAACATTTGCTGCTCCTGTGCCCACAAGCTGCAAAGGCTGCCGGGGCTGTGAGTTGGACTGTTTTGGGGTGCAGCAGCAGGCCTGGGAGTGGCAGTATCCCCAAGACACAGGTGATGCCACCACTGTGCCACCGCTGTGCTGCTGCTGCTGGAAGCGATGGAGCCACTCAGGATTCATCCTGGGCAACCCAATTAATTTGGAACAACTGGAAACATCTTTCTCCAGGTTTAATTTGCTGCATGACTGAATACAGACTGTGTGATGATTTAATGTGGGAGAGGGGCAGGGCCCCAGGCAGGATGATGGGACTGCATCATGGAAATGAGGGCTCATTCCTGATCCCAGCCCAAATCCTGACTCCTCAGTAGTTTGGCCACACTATGTGATAGCTCCCAAAGGTCTGGGAATTCCCAAGCTGATTAACTACGAAGCCAGCACGCAGCACAAGGTGCAGGGCACCCGGCGACCAGGGATCTGCTGCGCAGCTCATACCCAAACTGAGATGGGCATAACTTCTACCTGCTGCTAGCAGAGACCAGCTGCTCATCATGTGTAACTATTAACTGTCAGAAAACAGTATCTTCTGCTATCCAGAGCCCGGCAATGAACTGTACCCACTATTCCTCCCCACAAGGTGAATTCAGCTGCACAACTTACCTTCTGTGGTTGAGATCAACTCTTTGGAGTGGAGATAGAGAGGGTGAACTGAAAGTCAGGATTGCTGATTTCAACCCTCAGCTCAGCCCCGAGTAAATAATAACAAAGAAGTAACCAGCTTTCATCAGGAGACCGATCTGCTCATGCCCAGGGAAGGTGAAGAATTTCCATCAATTTCACCTTGTGGGTATTTTGTGCCCAACCCTCTGCCCAACCAACACCATGCAGCAAACTGGGGCTGGAACAAGGGGCTGGTTTCAAAGTCTTGGAGGGATTTACCAAATTTTTCCAAGAACACCGTCTCTTTGTTCATTTTCTTGTGAACTAATCTGGCTTGATATTCTAGTTTTTGTTACAGCCATGCCCTTTCCTATTCTAATTCACATATATAAGTCTAACCATTTTGGCATCTGTTAAGCTATTTGCTGTAACAATAATCTTGCACCACTTTATAACTTATTGTACTGCACCAGTTTTATTTAAATAGATAAAGTCAGATTCTCACCTGCACTAAATTGGAGTGAAGTCAATTTATGCCATCAAAAGAGCTGGCCCAAAGTTTTAATTCCATCAAACACCTCTTTGATCTTCTATTAGAGGAAAAGGAAAATAGAAGCACTTTATAACTGGAGGGGGTTACGCCACACATTATATCTTCTTCTGCCTCTTAATCTTTCAGAGTGGAACTGTGCTGTCCCTTTCAGCTATGCCTGGTTAGAGACTCCCACTGTACTGACCCACAGGAAAGCCCAGAGATCATCTCTTCATCTTGACCTGCGGGACAAAGCACCTGCTAGGTAACCCATAGTGAGAGGAGAAGACAACTGCACATTGCAAACGTGTTTTAGGAAAGGCAGCGATGAATTCCACACCTGCGCGGTGCCTTGCACCTCTCAGCAGTGTCAGGTGTGAGACAAGATTCTGCACTGCATGGACATGATCTTATCTAATCTCACCACTCTCAGGTTAAGGAAGGACCTTACCCTGTCATTTGCTCTTGCTACCAGGAAGAAACATCTTCTCTGCACCTACGGTGCTTCACATGTAACACCAAACAAAGGCTTTACTGTGTGATACCCAGCAGTGTTCTCCTGCTCACCTTCCTCTTTAGTCCCTCCCTTGACCTCCTCGTGTTCCCTCAGATGAACCAGCTCTCATCCCATTGAGCAGCCTCTCTGCAGCCAAACAAATTTCCTGTCCATGTTCTAAAAGTAATTTCTCTGTGATATGGCCTTTGGGTTGAAGAGGAGCCTGGGAAGGTCCCTGGAAAGGCGCCTTTATGCTTCCATTGTTGAGTGGGCCAAGGAACACCATATGCAAAGGCATCTTTCCAGTTAGAACCCTGGGGTTTTATACATTTGTGTGTGTGTGAGAGATCGGTCTGAGCTACTGAAAGGGTCTGAAAGCTCAAACTAGGTCAATGTGCAATGATTGCATCGTTGGATCGCTGCCTTGGTGATACGTATCTCACCAAGGACAAAGCCACCTTGCCTTGGCAGGCCTCACAGCTATCATCTAAAGCTGATCATTTTCTATCTCCACCAGCCAGGTCTGGATCTGAAACCCCAGGCAGTGATGGATGCATAAGCTGCCTACTCAATAAAACAGCTTACCCTGGAGCCGCAGGAATCCCCATGCTGGGCTTCGAGCGAGGAATTTAATCGAGTTGGGCCTCCCTTGTCTTCAGGAGTGACTCAGGCCAACTGCTTCAGAGGAAAGCCAAACAGGCAGTCATGGGCAAATGTGCCCAACAGGGAAGTTTTGTCCTTACCCCTGTTAATTAGAGCTTTGCAGAGCACTGAAGCATGAGGATTTATAACCTTTCCCAACTATTGCTTCTGGGTTTCTCCTAAGGCTCTCCAGATCAGGGTGCTGTTGTAACACAGATGTTCCTCCTCCCTCCTGGAGCTCTCCACTCCAGCATCACTCAGATCACCTGCCATATCAGAAGGCATCAGCAAGCCTGGCCAGCAGTTGTACAATAAGCTCTTGGAAACTCTGAAAGGTTAAAACATCGTTATAAACTGAGGAAAGGCTATAAAAGTTGTATTTCCAACCCCCCACCTCTCCCTGGGTGCCTTTGAGTCATGTTCTTTATGGATAGGCAAAAACTGCCAGAGTTTTTAATTTGGAATCGCTGTGCTGAGAGCTACTCAGCATTAGGAAGAGGGCACTGGGTTCTCTTCTGCTTTTACAGCAGATCCTACACCTGGCTATGCAAGGTTTTCTTCTAGAGGCTCTGTCAATGGGGACAGGACATAGATCTCAAGAAACACTGATTTTTGGCATATGACACTAGTGCCAAGTTGCAGGTTTGTACTGCAGAAGGGAATGGAAGTCCTGGGGATGCAGTGAGGGAAACTCTTACGTGCACCACAGCCAAGCAGTCTCAGTGAGTTCAGCAGGACCACATAGGTGTGCGAGTACCACCTGGCTGAAGAACAGGTACAGCATCAGGGCCAAAGGGAGAATGAAGGCAAAATCTGAGAGCATGAGGGAGCAGTGGTCTCCCACACCCTGCCCAAAGGCTGGCCTAGCAGAAGAGAAGTTCTGCATTCAACCTCTGATCCCTTTATTTAGCATGAAATAGTGAAGCGTGATCCACACTACCTGCTGATCCAGTATTGATTCAGCACCATCAAGCCAGCTCACACTATTGACATATTCTACACCCCTTTCAGCTAAAGCCACATCTCCAGAGACAAAACAGGCAAAGTCAGCCTTAGTTAATTAATTTTAAATAAATTTGACATAAATCTGATATTTTCTCTGTCTAGGCAAAAGCAAGAACAGACTCGTTCGTGGTGTGTAAGACCATTGCCAGGCATGCACCTGGAGCTGCAGAGCCTGTGACAAAAGCATGCAGGCAATTACAACACAAACATAGCTGTGACCCACAGGAAGATCCTACCAGACAGGAGCTGGGAGTTACTCCCTGCACGGGAAGGAAAACCCATTGCAACCGTAGGTGAAGTCAGCCTGCACGCTGGAAGAAGGTGTCTGCCACTTGGCTGTGCAGCAGCCATCACGACAGAAGTCCCTGGCTTGTGAAGTTGTCAAACTGTAAAGTTAATGAGGTAGAAATGAGAGTTCGGTGCAGGCGTCTGAATGGTCGAATTACTCCCCAACGGGCTCGCCCTCCTCTTATTGCAGCCTGCGCAAATGAAGTGACTAAGGGTCTCCTTGGACTCTGGCCAACTCGCCACTGCTGCTGTTAAAAGTGCACAGTCTTGTTTTGCAGATTAATAAATACGAAGTCGCTGGTGAAGGAAGAACATGTGGTTTCTAAGAACTAGACAAGCAGGAAAAGCAGACAGACATTACACTGCTCCTTGTCCCGGAGAAAGAATAAAAGCCATGCAAGCCACACAGGCACCAACACCCCTCTGCTGAGCAGGGGAGAGCCCTGTCGGTGTGAGACAAAGCAGTGGCATTTTGAGGAGGCTGGGGGATGCTGGGGCAGACAAGGCTCAGGTGCTAGGTGGAAAAAAGTTGGAGATTTTTGTGCTTTGCCACAGAAAGAGGAACTGAAGTTGGATGAGTTCGTTTGGCGTTGAGGTACACTTTACCTGCGTGGAGGGAGGAGCCAATGAGAGCACATCTGGCATGCCAGCAGGAGAAACCACCTGGTGAAGGAAGACCTTCTTTTCTGAGACTGGTGAGGGGGTGGCTCCACGGAAAAACTCCCAGCAAGCATAGGTGTGCCTTTGTGGGCGCCTGAGGGCAGCATGAGTAACTCTGCAGGTGAAACAAACCCAACAGTCTTATATGCTATGGGAAGGTGAGGGATGGATTGAGACATCTGCAAACAGCCTTGCTGGCTAACTCTATATCCTTGTGGGAGCCCCACCAGCTGACCTGTGACGCTATGTTGAAGTGTAGGAAGAATATTAATCGTATAGAGCAAGCAGCAGAGCTAATCCCACAGAGACATTCGTGTCTAAGGCTTGTGACTGTGAGATTTTATTTCTCAAAATCCCTCCAAGTTTGCCTGGAGAAGTGGGTCATGGTCCTCATCTTGGTCCTAAAAAGAATTATGCAAGACCCCTATGAGCAAAACCAAAGGATGAGCACACACTGCAGATTTAGAATCATTTTCCTAATTGCCAGAAAACTCAGAGAAGCCTGGAGCTGGAGCTTGGGCTTTAGCACAGCCTGAAGCCCCAACACAGCCAGAAAGTTAGAGGTGTGCTGCTGATGTCCATGAGCTCAACAAAATACCCTCCTCTTGAAATGAATTATTTCAAATAAACCCTCTCTCTCTCCCTTCCTCACTGTTAAAGACATGAGGGGCCCCATTAGAAAGCAGGGGCTCAAGGAAGAACTTTTAGCTGAGGATACAAGGAAGTTCAAAGGGATTTGAAAGTGGGAACAAGGGCTGGAACAAGGCTTTTACTACTTTTAAGACCACAGGAGCAATCAAGTTAGGTTTAAAAGAGGATTTGGACCCCATTGCTGTGTCTTCCCCACGCCAGAGGAACTGATCCACATGTCAGCTTTGAGACTAGACATCCCAGCAAACCCAAACCCTTACTGACGTGCTGATCATCATGTAAACCAGGCCAGACTCTCACTGCTAACATCTGTACGCTCTGCGTTATCAGCACCATCAAGCTTTCTATACTTCAGGCTTGAATCCATCCCCAGCACATGTTATTTTGATAACGAAGCATCTGTTTAGGTCCTGTACGGTATCCAGTGCGCAGACAGACACATGCAATGGCAGCCCAGGGGTACTCTGCTCTCTGCTAATGACACATACAGCAACAGGGAAATTCTGAAGATCAATTTTACACCTAATTTAACATGAGTTAACATGTCTCTCTAAGTTTCCTAATGGAACACAGTCCCACTGCATGTCACTTACAGCTGTTTCCTTTATTGTGTGACTTCCAAAACTGCAGACTTGTGACTTTAAGAAATTGCCAAGCTGTGACTTTGGATTTTGTCAACTTGCAGCTTCCAAGAGGCTCTGGAAAGGCTCCAGGGAAGGTCTGCAACAGCTCTGGGAAACCTTTGAAGGGTCTTGTTAAGAGTGGGAATGTCTGGGATGATTCTATAATATGTCCTGGGAAGCTCTTAGATACTTCTAGAATAAGGTCCACCTGGGTGGTTTAGAAAGCCCCTGTGAGCTCCAGGAAGGACTAATGAAAAAGGTCAGGACTGATTCAGGAGACTTTGTACTTGTGCTATGGGGAAGGGTCCGTGGAGCTCCAGAGAAGCTCCCAAGAGCTTTTGGTTGCCTCTAGAAAGGATTTGGGGTGCTCTGGAAAGCTCCGGGAAAGGTTTGGTTTTACAAATTTGAGGAGCTGTCA
Source organism: Porphyrio hochstetteri (assembly GCA_020800305.1). Taxonomy (NCBI): domain Eukaryota; kingdom Metazoa; phylum Chordata; class Aves; order Gruiformes; family Rallidae; genus Porphyrio; species Porphyrio hochstetteri. Next base: position 9,456,463 of record CM036920.1, read on the forward strand.
GCTGAAAGACAATTTTCAAGTATTCTTCTGTTACTTCCCTTGGAGAGAAGAACCAGAGTGCAAAGAGAACTTAAGAATTCCCACGTACCTGCACACCACCCTCTCCATTATTTCTGCACAGAATCAGTGACTCTCCACACACAGCATTTCCTTCCAAGGAACTTCTTCGTGTTTTATCACTACTGAGAAGTCCACACTTCCCTGCCTTCCCTTCTTCTACCACAACAACTTGTGTTTTCTTATAGGTTTCACACCAGTGTCCAGGGCACACATTTTCCTCTCCCTTGCCATATCTCTGCCTTCATTTCTGCTTCCCTTTAGCATCCCTTTATCTTCCCAAGAAGGAACTAAGGGCTTTCTTCCATGTGTCTTCCAAGTCTTGCTGGATCTGCGATTTTAACTCCTGTTTTTCTACTAAGGCATTGCTTACACTTGGTAGTAATCTCTAAAGAACAGGACAGGGATTTCAAAGAGAATCAGATTGCAAACTCAGCATACCAATCCCCCAGAATTAGCTTGCAATTCTTACTCAAGATATTTTCACCAAAGCACATTTTTGCCCCAGTCATTCAAAACTACACAAGAATCTCATTTCCAAAACCCAAATCATATGAGACACCAGTTCATATGAGTCCAGTCAAGTGGGTCAAATTTTGCAAGACTGGTACCTCCTTAAAAGTGCTTTGCCCCGTTCCTGGACTGTCTGTCCTCACCTGGGGACATCTTCCCCTGGGTCTCTTTCAGTCAGTCCTGGCTGTATTCTATCCATCTTCTCCCTGCCTCTGCCACAGAGAAGGAGCTGAAGTCCAGTGCCATTAACACGCTGAGATGTTTGCAGGAAGCCCTGCTAGCCCCTGTGATGTGCCCAAGCTGGGATGTGTGTTGGCAACGGGTTCCACATCCCCAGACAGGGCTCCTGCAAGGAAGGCAAGGAGCTGCTCACTCAGTGTCTGCATCACCTCGCAGGGCACAGAAACACAAGATCTTGTTCAGGGAGCAAGTAATATGTTTCCAGAGCACAGATGAGTTTACAAACTGCAAGGCAACACTCTTTTCAAGAGGTGGCAACAGCTCCTGTTCTGGAAACCTTGACTTTATTAGCTCCCATCCCAGAGCTGGAGCTCAGGGTTTGGTTGGTTTTTCAAACACAGGTTAAACGCTGCAAGGAATCAAAGTGCTGCTTCTTCCAGCCCTCTTAATCCTCGGAAAAACAGCACAGCGGTTTCTTCCTAGTGCAGTAACCAAGACTTGTTTCAGCTGTGTCCAAAGCTTGAGTTTATGCCATGTTCCAAATTTTACATGCCAAAATCCTCCTTTACCCAGAGATACGAATTAGGTACAGTTTGCATCGCCTTCTGCCTCTTCGATGCCTGTATTCTTCCCCTTTTCCTACAACGGCCTTTTCATCTAGGCTGAGCCACCGGGAAAAATGTGAGCTGCCTCTCAGCTCCTCGGCTCCACTGCATGGATGCTGGGATTATGTTGCAGATGTTGCCTGTGCTGAATGTGTAAGGATACTACATGGTGGTGTCACAGCTGGACATCCCATTAATAGGAACAATATTTGGTTTGAGCCATTTTAATTGAAACCACGGCTGCAGCAGAATGTATTTTTTTCTTAATCGGCGGCAAACGTGTTCCTCCTGGCCCTCCCCGCCTCCTGTGCGATAGTTATTGCTCTAAGACATCTGGTTTCACAGTTCAACAAGCACAGGCGTATTTCCACCATGTAGTTCTTTGCTTGTTGACAGGGCAGAATTTTTTAATATGGGGTTACTATCATCCAGACTTCCTCCACCTCCTCATTTACGTGACGGATACCTCTAAACAGTCCCTCAGCTCCTCCATCTTCAATCTGCTGGCCCAGTTTTATTAGCTCGCATACATGACACCTCGATGTCTGCTTTCCCGCTCCCCTCCCCTTCCAGGTGAAATCCAAACCCCAAATGTGAACCGGACCTAATATTTTTCCCCCCCCTCCTTGCGTTAAGGTCTGTTCCATAGCAACAAGGCCAGCAGCTTGGAGACCCTTCATCTTGCAGATAATTTGCAAGTGGATATATGGGCAGGATGAGCCCCCTCCCATTTCCATTGCAAGGCAAGCTGGAGCAGAGCAGCTCTAGAGTCTCAATTTTTTTTCTCTATAATCCCAGAATTTGCACAGACATCACACTTTGCAGACTGCTTCGGTACCTCTATGAGTGTGAAGGGTACCAGTGGCTCCAGGGCACTTCAGCATTTTGCAGGACAAATGGCTGTTTCACCTCTGCCACCGTCACCAGTTTCACTGACATCCAAGAAGAAAAAGCCCTGCTCGGTGGTGAGGCCCTTCTCTGCAGTGTGGTTTCCAGAGGGGAATTGATTTAGAAGGGAAAAGGTGCCCTTTGGAGGGGAGCACCATCACCCGGGATAGGACATCGGTGGCACTTCGCCCTGGGCTGAGCTGCCCGTCCAACCTCCCACCTCACTGCTGAACATCAAAAATAAAGCAGTTCTATCACCAACGCACCTCAGACCAGCACACAGCACACAGTCCCTCCCCAAGAGTCATGCTATCTTCCATCTCACTCCCTAATTTGTGCCTCATGTGGCTGGGAAAACCTGCATCGCAGATCCCATCCCGCTCCCTTCCTGGCATCCCAGAGCTGCTTCCAGCATTTCCCTGCCACACCAATCCATCTGACTGGGCTGGGTGAAGAGCTGTCTCCACATGCCAGTGCCCTTCCAGCTCCAGCATGGGAATACTTGGTAGCTTGTGAACACCCAAATGTAAAACACTACAAATATTGGTAAATGACAGTAAATCACAGGCTTACACTCAATACACTGAGTCACAAGTGTGAATTTTGCAGTCCCAGCCTCCTGAAGCTGCCAAGTGGAAACCAAAAAGTTGCTGAGTTGCAACTCTGAATTTTGCAGAGTGGTGCTGTAGCACCTGCAGATCTCTCAAGACTTGTATGTCCCGCGGTGTTTCTAGACCCTTCATAGAGCAGATCTTAGCAAGAGCCACTCCTGACCTTTTCTACATCCTTTCTAGAGCTGCCTTGGAGGCAAACCAAACCTTTCCTGGAGCTTTCCAGAGCACCCCAGAGCCTTTCTAGAGGTAACCAAAAGCTCTCAGGAGCTTCTCTGGAGCCCCACGGACCCTTCCCCATAGCACAAGTACAAAGTCTCCTGAAGAAGTCCTGGCCTTTTTCAGTAGCCCTTCCTGGAAGGCTTTCTAATCCTTGTGACTCCTAGCTGTAGCTCAGGGATGCTCTTGTCATGGGAGCAGACAAAGCTTTTGCTGCTTCGGCTGAGGTAGGAATGGCACCATATGACATACCTGTGACATCTCATGTAGTCACTGTCTCATGTAGCATTGCCCTTGACTCATCTTTGCATCCTCCTGTCTCCAGGAGGTTTCTGCAGATATGGATTAATCCCTCCAGTGCTGGATGAAAGCATCAGGCCTGCCACAGAGGCTGAAGTGGGGGTGGCAGCTTGCATGGGGCAGAGTGAGGGTGACATGAGCCACCAGGAACAAGCACAGCATGTATGCTGTGAGGACAGAGTCAGTTTGCATAGATCATTAAGCGGAGGGGAAAAGGTAGAGTTTATATTGCGTTGGACTGGAGGGACCCCAGTGGCAAAGCAAGGTTTGCAAGCCAGAAGTCTGCACTCCCCAAACCATCTTTTTTCCCAGCCTAGAGCTGCACGGAAAATAACTCCCACAGACTCCTCTTACCTGACTTCACGTACCTCCTAAGAGGGGCTTACGCCTGGGTCACAGAGATGCACTTTCCCTGGAACAATTGCACCTGCTTACCCAAGATGTGAACTCAGCTCTTTATTTTCTTTTTAGGTTTTATTGTACAAAAAAAAAGCAAAACTCGGAAAAAAAATAAAACTGTTACATAAGGTAAAAACAACCTTTACCTTTCATTCTTGGTTTATTGGTTACTGGAAAATAAGTTTTACAAACTATCTCTTGCAAAGGACTTGTTTTCAGCTAGTTTATATAGTAGCTTTTGTTCACATAAAAATTTAGAAAGCTACTTTCCTCTTCTCCTCCCCCCCCCCAATACATAAGGGAGGTATTACAGTGTGAAATATATCTACCGCTAGCAGGGCTGTGTTGTGAAGCTAAAATGAACACAGTAAATTCTGAGAAGGAATTTGTTTAACCTATAACCTTAAAGTAATAAGTGGAGTGCTAAATGTTTTGGCTCACACTGATATATTTTTATAACACTTGGCAAGGCAGCTCGGAGTCTGAAAGAAAAACTTGAGCACTGGAGAAACAGCTCGCTGCCTCTCCATCTCCGGGAGGCCAAGTCTTGGCCCAGCACGAACCCCATCCCTCTGTACGGGCACCAGGAGCATGCGTGTGGCCACGTGTGCACATGTGTGTGCACTCACATGTGCCCGCAGGGGCTGCAGGAATCAGATCAGGGCGGGCTCGGCCTGGCCCACTGTGTCCAGCCTGCCTCATCAAGTTGCATTATTTACATTCACTTTTTAAATTTAATTAAAATCCCTATGGAGGATTTTGGAGAGAGCTGAGGCAGCATGAGTGGGTGCTTGAGGTGGTGTGGGCCCAGCGAGGCTTGGTCCCCTCTGCAGCACCCTCTCAACTGCAGCACCAGCCAGGACTGACCCCAGGGGACCCAGTGATCCCTGCACCCCGTCTCTACCCTCCTCCCTTCAGCACCCAAACACGTTTCCCCAACGATTTAATGGGGTGCAATGCATGGGCCCAGTTTTTCTTAGTAACACCTGTGTGACATGGATGTCAATAGCATCGCCCCCCGCTCATGCCACCATGGGGCTGAGCAGCAGAAACCAGGATGCTGCCAGTGCTTTTCTGTGAGCTCCCTCACACACCACAGCAGCCTGAGCGGCAGGGCAGAGGGCAGTGGGCTGACCTTAGCTCTCCACCGCTCCCTCAGTGGAAACCCGGAGTGAACTGCCCTGAAACCACCAGGCAGGAGTTTGCATGGCCGAGCTGCAGACCGGGATTTGGCCCATCGCCTGGCAGGGGCCCAGGGTACAGTCTAGCCTGAAGCCCGCCTGTATACTTTGGTTGCAAACCCACGCACTGTTGGTTAAAGCAAATCCTTCTTTCTTTCCAGACAACGTCACTCCTGTTGCATCTCAGCCCAAGGTGATATTTTTCCTGGGGAGAGACCAAGGGCACAGCATTTGAGCTGCGTTGCAGGGCCGTGGCAAGGTGCTGCCACTGCAGCCGTGGGTGGATGCAAGGGCTCCACCTCCAGATTTCCATTTCTGGGGGTCTGCCAGGGTGGGAAACGAGGGGATCTCCCATATAGGAAACACTCCAAGGACCAGGGGCAAGCCAGATCTTGAGCAAGGAATTGGGGACATGGTGTCCTCACAGTGCAGCAGATAGTAAAGTGGATTTGGGGAGGGGGGGGGGGGGGGAGGATCAGAGAAGAGCCATGAGGTTTCCCAGCCTTCCCAGTGGGAGCTGATGAGGCATTATGGAGGGGTGTCACCTGAAACCACTGATGCTGCCATGACAAAGAGCAAAATGTCTGTGATCAACCTGGGGCAGCACAGGTCCCCTCTGGTCCCGGGTGCTAACAGCCACCCCTTTCACTTGGGAAAACAAATGTCCCTACTTCAAATATATCTGGCAGTGCCCACTGCCATAACACCATAATCCATGCCTCTCATCCATGTAGGTCACTGCCCTTGGGAATTAGGGAAGCATTAATATTTTGTGTTTTAAGATGGGGAAACCGAGTCACAGCACTATTAAGTGACTTTCTCCAGGATTCATGGGAATCCCATGGCAGGTCAAGGGATGACACATAGCAGGACAATGTGAGAAGATCGGCCCATCTCTGCCAGCCTTCTGAAGTGCATGGGAGACAAGAGGAGAGCCATCTTGGGAATCAGGGTATTTCCTCTCCTGTTAGCTGCCCCCCAGGAAAGCACGCTGCTACCCCAGAAGCCCTACCCCAGGGACCATGGATGGTGACATCCTCCTCTTTTTTTTTTTTCTTTCCTTTTTTTTTTCTTTTTAATTTGGCATTATTAATCTCTGGGGGGTATAAATAACCTCGCTTACCCCTTCCCTGCCTCCACCTCCCAGATCATTTACTGTGGATTAATATTTGCTAGCTCGTTTGCACAGTAGCCTGTAGATTTTCAGCCTCCTCGCTGGAATGATGTTGACTTGCAGAGAAATTACAGGGGCTTTACCCTGGTACAAAGCAAACAGTGTGTGCTGTAATCAGACTCAACACCTCAGCAAATAATGAAAAGAGATATTATGTGGCTATAATTTCCACGCGGGATTAGGTGTTTGTCTTGTAAAGCATTCAGGTGCCACCGAGTGTATAAACGAGTGTGTAATTATGGTCATCAGGTTAAACAGAGGGAGCAGGAATCCGACCTGGGGTTGGGGCGTGCGCTGATGGGCCTGACGGTAGCCGTTAATTTGCAGCTATGAATGGCTCTTACAGGTCCTGGGCATCTGAGTGACTCCGCTTCTATTTATGGTTCCCAAAAGCAGAACCCGTCCAAGGCTCACAGGGGTCCATGAGAGCCTTTCCACAGCTCTGCACACAGCACCCTTCAGCTTTTGCTCATCTTACTTTTTGGGGGAGATCATTCAGGCGCGGTCCCCCTAGTTGGCACAAAGCCACCTTATCGCATGCCAGGAGAGGGACCTCATCTGCCCGTGGGGTTCAGTGAGATGGAGGAAAAACACCCAGGACAGGGGAGTGTGGGGTGACACTGCTGTCCCAGAGACACACCCCAAAAATGTCTCTTTGCTTTTTGGCCGTGTTCTGGAGGGGTTTAGGGCACCAGGCAGGAAGGTGCCATGGGACAGCAGCACACACTAAATTTCATCCTGAATTGGTGCCTTGTTCCCTAAAGGCTGGAGTGGGACCAGCCTGTTTCACCCTGGGCAGCCAAGAGCTGACAGCTATCCCTGGAAAAACCACCAAAGGCACCCAGGGCAGAAATGTCCACCCACAATGGTCAGATGGGGTGGTAACAGGCTCCTGCCAGCAAACCCCAGCAGAGTCTGGCATGGCACAACCAAAGCCCAGAAATGGAAACTCAAAGTGGTTTGGGGTGGGAGGAAGCATTACTTGCTGTCAGAGACCCCATAGAAAAGTGGTGGACTCAGTGCAGAGACAACCCGATGATGGTACCTCGTGGCCAACAAGATGTTCCACTGTCATCCCAGCTACTAGCTCTATGAAGCCAGCGCCTTTTCCCCTGCATGGGCTAAGCCAACCCAAGAAGCTCAAATCCAGTGTCCAAGAAAAAGCCCCCCCAGACTGTTTTTTTCCCCTGTGCCCATGCAGGGGACTGGAGCTGTGGGGATGAGGTGACTCCTGTGAGGCTCCCGGGAAGCCTGGCAGGGAGAGGGACAGCTTTGCAAAGGAAAGAGTGTTGCACAGTGGCTGTGCTCAGCTCCCGGCAAGTGTCCCAGGTAGGCAGAGCTGGGCAGCAGCCCAGCTGCCGGGAGCAGGCTGGAGGAGGCTGGAGGAGGAGACTGGGCTGGCTGCCCAGACGGGAGGACAGGGCGTCTACCCAAGCTGTGGCACAGAAGCTGGAGGCCAAGGGTTTGCAGCCCTAGCAGCCACCTGGAGCCATCCTGGCTGCCCTGCCCAAATTTGCTCCGTGGGGGAAGGCAGGGAAGCAATGGACACCCTTATCACCCACAAGGAACCCCCAGCTTTTCCCTGTCAACCCCACCACATCATGGGGGTTTCCCTGTGCAGAGCCCTCCTAGGCACAATGGGTCAATGCCCACATGGAGACAGGTCCACAGCCCCCCTGCTACTCCCCAGCTACCTCCACACAAGGGGAGCAGTCGGGCCAAAATGTCTACGCCCCACTCCCACCTTACCCAAAACGGAGTCATGGCTTATTATAGCAAATGTTAGTGCAGCGGCGAAAGAGGCTGCGTCCAGGAGCAGGCAATATCCTGCCTGAAATGTTCAGGGACCTCTGCCATGTGCACATTCTTCTGCGGCGTAATTAGGGTGGCAGGCGCTGGCGACAAGGCCTAGTCTGCTCAGGACGGGGTTGTTGGGTTGGTTTTTGGGTTTTTTTTTTCTTCTCTTTGCAGGAGATTCACCTCAGATGGGGAACACACTAGTTCATTGAACACAAAATGTTCCAGAGGAAATCATTAAAGTGGGGTGGAGTGACAGAGTTCTCAGTTAATGTCACCTAAGAGAAAAAGGGCTTCCAGAAAAGAAGAATTCAGGAAAGGCCTAATGGCCCCACATGCTCTCGGTGAGAATGGGGACGTGAAGCTGATGCTCTCCTGGGGAAAGGATGCAACGAACTGATGGTTTCTGGGATCAGCATGGATAAAACCTAACACATGGTGCAGTACGGCAGGGGGGACCGGGAGCCTTGCTGTGGGGTGGTGGCAGAGGGGACGTGTGAGCTGAACCATGCCGGTGGCTGCTTCCACCAGGGACACAGGTTTGGGGGGAGCTGCCCCCACATCCTCTGAAGGCTATGCCTTGGCCACAGCATTATTTTCAAATTAAAAGTTTCAACTATCTCTTTTCAATACTCTAAGGCCTCTGGTTTCAGCAGAGCCCATTCATCCTTCCTCATTGGAAACTCATGCTTTCAGAAAAGGTCCTGGCAGACAGAGTCGCTGGAGCCTGATGAGCCTGGGCTCCTGACCAGCTCCTCTCCTATCTCTCCTGTCTCCTCCCATGCAAAGTCCCTGCTGTTTAGGAGGGGTTGTGTTCGGCCCTTTTCCTTAACACAGGCATAAGCAGCATCTTGTAGGAAACTGGGACTTGTACTGTGAGTGGTCTTGGGTTAAGCAAAGATCTGCAGCTTCAGGCCTGTATCATAGCCTCCACGTATAATGAGCTCCAGGGTGCTTGGAAGAAAGGATGCTGTTGGTATGTGACCTGCAGTGTCTGGATGCTTGCTGCCCTGAGATAGTCAACATCGTATCTAATAATAATGCAGGATTTAGGTCCACTTCAGCTAGGGAAACACTTTTAACCCAGACAAAGTAACCATAAAGCCCATCTCCTTAGATTCCAGAAGAATTAAAGAGTTTAGGGGGAAAATTTAACTACTGAGTAGGCTTGTGTTTGCTGAGGATGTCTGGAAATAGCTTCTTGATTCATTCCACGCTAGGTGGGGTATATGGGGGAAATGTGTTACCCTGAGTGCTGTCTTTGGGTTTCACGTTAAAGCATATGCTTAATATTTAGCTTGTTGTTTTCCTGTTTCCTCTCTGGGGTGACCGAGTCCCCAGGGAGAAACCTCCACAGCTATTCTGGAGCCCAAGGATGTGATTCACTTCAGGCAACCTATGCAAACAATAACGTAAGTGTCTGTCATGCCTGTCCCCAGGAAGCGGAGGAAATCTGTCATGCTTCAAGGTCCTTGGTAGGCACATCCTTGCACAGCAATCTTCTCCCAGCAGCCGCACGGCTGGGTTCCACAGTACCACTGCCAGGCGTTTGCCGTGCTGATACTCCAACTTTTTAGTCCGAGCTCAGTGCAAGTTTGGGGCACTTCAACCCACTGGGAGCTGCTCCCTTCCCAAGAATCCATCCCTTTTTCCTCATAGCTGCCTATGCCCTTCCAGCCATGGTTCTTCCCATTGCAGCAGCCTATCCCACAGAAAAATAGGACAAAGCAACATGAAATATATGTCCCAGAAAAAAAGGGCTGTGCCTTGGCTAGAGAATGAATAGCCACCTCCCAGCTCTGTGCCAGTCCAGTTTTCTGTAAGAGGTCTGGCAGGGAGTAGGGACAGTGAGGGCATCCAGGGCTCAGCCGCCCTGGAGCAACCCGGCACAGCGGGTCGCCCTTTCAAACCAGCTCCGCGCCCCAGCCCAGCCTGAAGCTGAGTGAGAAACCTCTTCACAGCAAAGCAGGGGGGTTATTTATTACCACCGTCAGGATTTGGGAGTCAGAGAGTGGCAGCAGAATACAAAAATCTAAGTACAGAATCCAAGCCCCTGGGAGAGGGAGATTAAATAAGTGTCTGTCCTTCAGACAAGAGCCCACCTCTCCCTCCTGCCCTGCAAGGGTGGGTTCCTGGGCTTGCTGCCCGTATGGAGAAGCGCTGTGAAATCCCTATCCACAACCTGACCTGTGACTGCTCCTTCACCACGGCAGCACAGTCCCTGCCAGCCAGCATCCCCAAATCCCAGCGTTGCTGTGCCGGCTTCGGCAGAGCTGGGAGGTGGGTGCAGCCGAGCCAATCGATGGAGATGCAGCGGGATGGGGTAACGCTGTTAACACGACAGCAGGGTTTGCTCCGTGTCCCCTCCGGCTTTCACGCCCTGCTTTCATCCCATCCAAAAATCAAGGCACCTTCTGCGGGCAAGGAGCAGTCCAAACGGAGTTCCCTCTCCGCGTGCAGCTACACGGGGCTGTCTCCTTCAGGAGGAGCCAGAGAGACGCGAGTAACGGGGCCGCGGCCGCCCGGCCCCGCTTGTGGCGGGGATGGCTAACACGGTGCTACCCAAGCCCCCCGCTCCTGCCGCGCCCAGGGACCCCCGAGGGTACACCACCACCACCCAGCACCCCCTGAGAGGCAGGAGGGACCTTTCTGATGACATCCCGGGGCCTTGGGCACGGGCCAGAGAGTTTTATCTGCTACAGGCAGGAAAGTGAAGATGCGCGGTAAAAATGCAGCCACCTCTGTTAAGGCTGGGGTTAGCCACGAGAGCAGGTTTCGGGGACCCTCTGAGCACCCATCCCAGCACAGCTCTGGCAGGGCAAGGGATCAGGTTGCTTGTGGGAGCAAGCATCTCTGGGATGAAAGGGAGGAGTACGTTAATCAGCTAAAATTCAGGTAGTTTCACAGAGGCAGTTAGCAGATAAAATTTAGCCAGGTAATTGCTACAGACACAGCTGCATTTGCACAAAGAGGAACAGGATTTTTTTAAGTTGGAAAGAGAAAATTCTGACTCTACAACCAGAAATCCCTCGTGGGCCCAGCAGCAGAGACATCGATAGCCACCAAGTGAGCTGTGAAACAATTCCCTCCCGCCCTGGTACAGCTCCAAGTGGCCTCTGCACGGGGCAAATTATGCAAATCCCTGCCCCTCTCTTTTGCATCTCATCTGCATGGCTCCTCATGTACCATGCCAGTCTGCCCATGCTGCAGCCCTCGGTTCAGGGGGTTAGGGGCAAACAGGGATGCACTGCCTACGGGGGATGGGAACAGGGATGGGGATGACTCATTGGTGCCTCACTGGAGGCAGGACCCAGCTTCAGAGCCAGCAACATCAGCTGGCATTTAACTTCCTTGTCTCCTGTGTTGGAACTGAGATGATTCAGCTCCAATCATCTTTAAAAAGTGAATGGAAGTTGAAGGGAAGACTGATTTCAGGAGATCCCTGGGTCTGGTCAGAGAGATGAGGCAGGCAGAGGGCTGCTCCACTGTCAAAAGTGACCACTTCATCTCACCCTCCCTTGTGTCTGTGTGTTTGCCTCCAGTGTCCCCCCTCAGAGGAAAGAAAAAGTAGATGCAGCCAGAAAAATAAAAAAGCCCTTTGCCTCTTGGAGCAGTTAAGCAGCTAGGAATAACTCTAAGGGGGTCCCTCAAAAGCAACTGCTCCCATTTGATATCCTGGTTATGGGCCTGGGCAGTTCCTGGGGGCTGGGTGCTGTGACGAGCTGCAGCATTCTCAGCCAGCAAAGCTGAGAGCAAGGGGCTGCAGGAGGCACAGAGGGGAAGCGAACACACAGGCCCCCAGCCCCAAGAGCCCCCCCGCAGCCCCCAGCGGGCGTGAAGGCATTCACAAACCCTTCAGTCCGGATGATCACATGGAGTAATAATATTAATAAGAGTAATAAAACCCTGCTCTAACTGTGATAGCAAAGCTGGAGTGTAGAAGAAAGAAAAAATTATGCAAATGAGGTTTATCGGCTGATCAGAATAACAAGTGAACTTGATCTGGAAGGGGGGCAGCCTTCCTGGGTAATGAGGATTATTTACCCACGATTTCCCTTGCAAATCAGCCGCGGGTTCTCAGAGCCAGGCGTGCACAGGACGATGCTCAGCACCCAGCTATGCCTCTCCGGGACCATGGTGCAAAGCTTGGGGAGCACACGGGGTGCCTGGCCAAGTCTTCTGCTTTTTCCAGTAAATGATAAATGCTGAGTCTTGGGCAGGCATTTCCGTGCTGCTCCAGGGTTTGTTGAGCCAGGTGCCTTACAGACACATTGTTTTGGGTTTTTTTTTGTGGCCACGCTGCGTGTGTAAAAGCAAAGGAGGGTTCATGTCATCCGTAGCCTCTGCAGAAGAGGGAGTTGCAAACCACAGAAGTGAGTTTACATTTTGGCAATTAACAGTGCTCATAGCTATTTTGTCTTGTTATTAGCGGGCAGAGCATCTGTCCTGTATCACAGAACAGCACTTGCCAACTGCCTTGAAACCTTCTGCAGCAGGACTGGAGTCTCAGCAGGCTGGTTGTCCTGTTTCCTCGGCTCCAAGGGATCTCCCTTTATTGAATCCAGCTTCCAAGCAGTATTCAGAGAGCTGTCTCTTCAAGCTATTTGGGTCTTACCCATGCTTTCTGGGCCAGGACTATTCCCATATGTATGATCCATGTGTTCCAAAATATTAGTGCATTGGAAAGGTCCTAACTCAATTTCACTCTGCATTTTCCAGACATTTATTGAAACAGGGAGCTGTGAAATTCTGCTGTGGATTCCCCCCGGCTCAATTTGTGTCTGGGATGGAGGAACCTGGAGAAGACCCATCGAGCACATACCAGCACAGGGGACACCCTCGCTGCATGTGAGTCAAAGCTTTTTCCCTCTGGTACAGAACACCAGGAAACATCACAAGCAGCCATTGCCTTATTGTCTCTGTAAGAGAAATGTTTGCAGGAATCTTGGGATCATCACCTCCCTTTTTATCGAGTGCCCCAGCTTCCAGTCCCAGCAGCCACCTTCTACTCCGTGGGAGGAGCAGGTAACTGGGAGAGGGAGCACAGACATTGTGCTCATGCTGCTGGAGTTGGACAGAATGTCAGGATCAAGCCCATCCCAAAGCTGTGCATGCTTTTCCAGGCCTCTGCGAGCAGGAATTCAAGGTGGGATCCATCAGTGAATTCATCACTGTGATCCACCTCCTGGGCTCTGAACCAAGCACAAAAGGGAAAGACTCGGTGATCTCTGGAGGTCCCTTCCAACCCCTACAGCTCTGTGATTCTGTGATCTCTGAGCTGAGGTTCCTGGTGGGCATACGGGGTTTGCAGGACAGGGAGCTCAGCAGAGGAGACCTTCCCCTCCAAAATGTTGCTTCTGGTGAAGGACCTGCAGTGGGACTGTGCTCTTCCTTCAAACCCCAGCTCTGCTGGGGGATTTTCCGTGGAACAGTCGGATGTGGCTCCTTGTGAACAAGTGTTCAGCTCCAGAAATACCTGGCTGTGGTGGGCACGTAGAGCTTCTCCATGAGCAAGCTTGCTCTACCACCAGCACAGACGAACCACCACAACCCTGGTGCGAGCATGGAGAACTATGAGAAAAGGGGAACAAAATTATTAAGGCCATGTGAATATTTGGGGCAGAAGTCCAAATTTGGCAGGCTCAGTGTGCTGAAACCCACCACACCCATGCCCAACAATGCATATTCATTTTGGTGTACCGAAGGGGGGGCGGAGGGCAGCTGCTCACATGCTTGCACTAGGACTTTGTTTCAGAGCATCATGCTGTGGGATGGGAACGTCCCAGCACTGACATTGTCCCATTGTCCCTCTGCCCCAGTGCTCCCACAGTCCAGAGCCGGTCTCCAAAAAATAGATAGAGGAAGTAGTTCAGGGTCATGTTTCCAACCTTGAGGCCATCTCCACTGCATGAACTTGCCAAGCGCAGCGTCACTCACCCCAGTAATCTACAGAAGGCTTTGCACCATTGTTAAAACTGTAGAAGCCAGCTTGTTACAGGAGGTTATAGTTTAATTTTGGTAATGGTTTCACCAGGAGTTGCTGTAATAAAGAGCTCGGTGCTTCGTAGGCTTTGAGTACTCTTGGGCCAGGTTCAGCTCTCATTACCCTTGTGCAAACCTGAAGTGACATTCCTGGTGTCAGGAAAGATGCTGCATGTTTGGAGGCTTCTAAACAAGAACAGGATTTGGCCTAAGATTTCTCCCAACAAACCTTTCTCATGCAAATAGGGCCGTTTTGCACATGCCTTGAATACCAAATTAGTATAGGTTCTACTGCTCAGCCTCACATTTCCCCCACGTAACCCACAGCACCACAGCGGCCGTGCTGAGCACGGGTACGTGGGTCTGCCTGTGCCTGACACCTGAGGGTACCTTCTGCCAGTGCTGACTGCTCACTGCAAAGCCAAACTGCTGTTGTTACACCAACAGCGAGGTTGGCCCATTGGATGGGGTGGCCAAGGGCTGCTCATGTGGGAGTGTTCGGCCATGGAAGCTGGGAGGAGCAGAAGAAACTGGGACATGACACAGAACCTGAGAAGCCCACAAGGAACTTTGCTCTTGGTTGTAGATGGAGGTGCCCAAGCAGCACGGCACCAGGGAAGGGTGGGTTTAAAACCCCCAGATTAGGTAAATGACCATTAGGCAGAAGTGCTGGAAAAGAATGGCATATTTTCATCGCCCCAACCGTAACCAAGGAGCAGACCCCTCACTCCCCAGCCCCTTCAGGTGCTGCGCGGGACCAGAGCTAGGGGAATTCACTTTTGTCTGGCTCCGAGTCGTGCTGATCCCGCTGCAGCTGGGAGGGGATTTCCCGTCAGCTCCAACCCAGCTGCTTAAAAAACTCTTCACTAAGTGAGCTAATATTTCATGAATAAATTGAAGTGGTCAAGTCCCATTTTGTGCAGAAAGCACGGTTCCCTGCCGATTAGCCTCCTTGGTACTTTTGGGGATATAAATAACTTCACAGGCTCATTCTCTGCGCCTTTCAAAATAAAAGCAACATTCAGTTATTTGATTTTTTTTTTTAATTTTATGCAAATGATCTTCTGTTCTGTGTTATTATGTAAACGAGCCAACTGAAATGGTAATGAGGGAACCCAGAAGTATGCATATATTAACTGCCGCTATAGAGCTTTACACCTACAGAAATGGCACTGAATTACATTTCTAAGGGAGGGACAGGTGTCCTGAGGGTGAAGATTTCACTCCAGGACTTGCTTACTTCAGAAATCCCTGTATATGAATGCTGCTTCCTCCTACAGAGAACAGTCAGGCATTCAATTCAAAGAGCAAGTCAGTACTTCAGCCCAAAATTACTTATTTTCAGTGTGGGAAAACACGTTGCACCGAGCTGCTGTCAGCCTGGGCAGCAGCAATTCACATCCCACCCCTCGTACTCTGACAAGTCTAGCTCAAATCAGAGCTCCCCAAGTAGAGAGAGCTTCAGATAACCCATGATGAAGACAGAATTTTTATGTCTGCCTGAGCTCCACTGCAACAAGGGAACCTATGGGGAAATCACTCCTGTGTACACTCCTCCAGGGCTTGGGGAGGGAGGTGAAGAGCATTTCTGGGCTCCAGTGAGCCCATGGCATGATAGAAGTACAGGGTGATAGGCACTAAGAATAAATTTTTAAGGCTTAAGACAGAGGCAAAGCCCATTTCCAAACTCTCCAGTGATGTTTGTGGCAAAATTCAATGGTGGTAGAAGGGATAAAATGTTTCTGCTTCCTAAGCCACATCCTTGCTTGCCCAAAGGGGTCCTCTGCCTCCTCCCCTCCAAGGTGCTGCACATGTCAAGCTACAAAAACTGCCACGAGAATAAGACAAGTCACATCTTCATTTTCTACTCTCTTCAAGAACAGTCAAGGGTTTGAACCAAGATGAAAGCATCAGTTTCTCACCTTTACAAAACACCCTGAGAGAGCTGAAGCTCAGATCACAGGGGAACAGATGCCTCAAATCCTTCCTAATCCCCCTGTTTAGCAATGATGTTTGAAGCGATTAGAGGCGCGGTGAGTCCCGTTCCAAAGAAGGTAGAACAGATGTTGTGCACAGAGGTGCATTAAGCTCGCAGTTGTGGCTGCACTGCAGAGATGTTGGCCAAAGTCCATTGCAGTATGTCTGACTGTTATGACTATCTGGCTCTAAACACAGTGGACTGGACCTGTAACATAAAAACACAGATCCATTTTTCACAGTTTGTGAACTCACCACTGTGTCAGGAGCTGGAGTGAAACCCAGGGACATCCTGAAGGCAACGGGAGTCTCATCCTTGATTTCAAGGCACCTGGAAAGCTCAATATCCACAGCTTCTATTTAATAATTAAATGAGAACCAGCAAATAATGGATAATTTGTTATAGGAAAAACTACACCGACTGCATAGGTCTGATCCAAAAGCCTGTGAAAGCCTTCTGCTGAGCCAAGTGGGTTTTGAAACGAGCCCGTATTGGTAATAAAAAGAAATCCCTGTAATTAGGCAAAAGGGAAAATCCAAAGGATGCCATTTGAACCATTTAGGGCTCATGATCTGTATCCTGTGGTTTGGGCTGGGTGGCCCTGGAACCTCAGGAGTCCTGTGAGCCCACGGGAGGTGGGTCATGGGGGAGCTCAGCCATCCCCATGGTAGGGATGGGGGAGCATCTTCTGGAACGCAGGTCTCAGTCTCCCGAAATGGCAAATCCCAGGTGAGCTGGGGTGCCCCAAGATTGGGCAGGATGAGGAGACATCACCCAGTTTGGGATCTGGCTGCCTCAGATCTGGTGACAGACCAGTCCTGGGTCTGTCTGTCTTTCCCTAAGAAAGCTCCATCTGCTCCACCAGATCTGTCCTTCCTTCCTGCAGGCATGTGTACAGCCGTCCTGCCTGGGCTGCTTCACCATCCAAGATACAAGTATCACTTTAGGCAATGCCACAGACTTTCCCACTTTATCTGCTCCCTCTAGAGCTTCTAGAAATGGAAGGCATGGCCCAAAATGCAGGATTTATTGCTCAGAAACCAGGAAGCCCTGACTAATGAAGCATGTTTGAAGTTCATTTTTAATACTGGGATGAGACAAATGCCACCAGCATCAGCACCAGGAGAGTTTTGGGCCCCAATGTGGAGCCAGAGATGGGGACAAAATTCTTCCCAAGGTGGATGTTTTAGTTTTGGAGATAAAATATGCTCATGCTTCTAGAAGGCTCTTTCTGGCCCAGATCAAGGTCTTTTGATTGTAGGCAGGGAAGTACAGGTGGTCAGGAACTGTGTGAGAAGGAGAAAGGAGACTGGTTATTCTTGCCAGAACCTGGTGTGTCTCATGACTTGGTAATTGAATAGAAAAGTGAAATTAGATAACAAGAAAGACCTTTTGGTTTTTTGAGTAACTATTGCAGTCACAGAACCTTGCCACATGCAGAGGCCAAGAGCAGAGCTGGGTTCAAAGGAGGGTTAGACAAATTTCTGGAAAATATGCAACTTCTAGGCATAGCCTTGGGGCAACACAAGTGTCTCACTGCAATTGCTAATGGCCAGAGGCTGGCAGAGACCAAGGGAAGGTCTGTGTTATACAAGCCCTAGTTGTTTCTCTGGCTCGAGTGGGTTTTTGTTTGCTCCTGCATGGCAAACCTACGTGTGCCTTTGCAGGATACTTTTCAGACAGACCTTTGCTCCCTTCCAGTGCAGAGATTTCCATCTTTCCTCCAAGCAGATCTGAATATCTATGTAGTTTGGGGCTGATTGTTTTAGCATTGCTTTTTTTCTGGGGGTTTCAGAGGATCCTTCCTGCATTCCCAGAAATAGAACACAAACATCTACCACTCGGATGTTTTGTTAAGTTATTTTCATTAAAAAAATAAACTTGCTTCCATCTGGGAATTTTGTTAAGTGCTTTAGATATGTTTTTAACTTCTCTGTATCCCATCACCAGGCGTGGATTTCAGCCAACTATTCCAGGGCTTGAACACACAGCTCTTAAGGGATGGTTGGAATCTGGCTCCGAAGCCCTCACCTGACTTTGTTCTGATAGACATTGCTCCAAGCTCCTCCTCCACAGATCTGATTTCTCCCAAATGTTGTGAATATCTGGATTCCTGCCCAAATTTTGTCTGTTTGGGTCCAGCTTTATTCCCATCTCCATCTGGTCAGCAGAAGAGGCTCTCAAATCCAACAGACCTTCCAGGGTTCAGGTGGCCCTGGAGCAACAAGAGCTTCAGAGGGGCAGGACCAAGCACTGGGGGACCTTTGCAGCCTGGGAAATTGCTACCCACCTACACAGGGTCTCATCAGGGGGTCGCATTAGATTCTCCCTGTTAGGAAAAGGGGATGTTTGCAGGAAGAGGTGACTCGCTGGTCTCAAATAGCATGTGGGTGACTCACAGCCCAGCTCCAACAGCCTAGATGTGAGGTGATTGCAGCAAGAGTCATCTTTGGTGGCAGAACAAGTGGTGGTGGTGACATGCCCAGCTCAGCAGGCACTGGCACTCCCTGGCAGGTGTACCCCTGACAGCAGCTTTTCCTTTGCCTCCTTTCCAGCTGCAGCACAGAGAAGCACACATGGCAGTGTGTGTGTGTGTGTGTGTGTGTGTGTGTGTGTGTATAGAGATAGATATATATAATTTTTTTTCCTCCTTTCACACTGTTAAGAAGCTGAAGTCTCAGGAGGAACATTATAATTTCCAGTGGAACCAGCTACCTTCCCACCTCTTTTTTTTTTATTATTTTATTTTTGTTTGACATGCATACCTTTACTTTCCCGAATGAAGAGTGCCACTAACTACCTCTTAAAATATTACAGAGGGGTTGTATTCTACTGAGAATGGCATTTTTTGTAATAACCCCATTTTCCTTTTCACTTATTCTTACCTAAAAAGTTTCAGATTGCAGCTCATCCATCTCCCTGACACCCAAATCCCCTCTCACGTTTTCAAATTTATATATATATTGTTAACCCATTATTAGCCTATATTACCCAGGAAAAAAAAAAGGGGGAAGCGTGAGAAAGGGCCAGGCCCTGAGTGGAGGTGTGGGATGCATGGAGTGGGGTACATCAATTTGGGATGGTGGTTTGGGGAGATTTGTCTGCAAGGGAGCGGCTCCAGAGCCTGGTTTTTATCTGCAGCAAGGGGCTTTGTGGAGACACCTCAGTGTCACAGGTGGAGGGTGACACCCTTCATTCTCTCCCAGGGTCTTGCTCCAGTGCCTGGTGGGCAGGTCCAGCCCGCTCTGCCTGGGGATGAGACTTGCTCTGCCCCCAGCCTGCCCGGACAGGAAAACAAGGGACCAAAGCCTGCGGAGGAGGAGAAAACCAAACTATCCCCACTGTTTCCTCCAGCTCGGGCAGAGAGGTCATTTTCTGAAGGATGTACTTGTGTGAGCTCATCCCAGCGGGGCAATGGTGATGCACGCGGTGCTAAATTCTCCCAGACCTGGGTTCCTGGGGTGGGAGGAGAAGGACAGGGATGGGGAATGGCTTGGGATGCAGAGGCAGACTTGGCAACTCAGTGCTGCCCGTGTGAGCTGGGACCTGTCCATCTCAGCCCATCCCAGTCCATTCCAGCTCACCTAGAAGAAATCAGGAGGAGATTTTAGGCAGGCAGCAGGGGCAGCTGGAGGAGGTGCATCAGCACTTGGTGGCTTTTGCTCCTCTCTTCCTTGGAAATATGGAGTTCATCCGTAGCACTGTGCAGCATCTCAGTAGGCAGTGAGGAAAGAGCAGCTCAGCTCCCGGGTACCCGGGCAGGCAGAGGGGCATTCAGGAGGGGGAGGGCACCTTGCATTTGGTTATCACACAGCAGCAAGGACAGGCGGCATCCTGAGGACAGGAGGGAGGTTGTCAGAGATGAAGCTATACTCCACGAGCTTCTGAGAAAATTTAAAATGTAGGCTTTAATGTGTGAAAATCTCTTAGGTTACGGGAAGGTGGCAGCTTTCTATTTTCATTGAGCTGTAATGAGTCACTTGCAGGGAAAGAAGAAAAACTGTGTCTTCATTGAAGTTTCCCTTTTTTCCCCTGAAACTTGCAAGCAGCCGTGCACAGACCTGACAGTAAGCTGGTATTCCTATTTGTTATCCTCTTAAAAAAATAACATAATCCTCACCAAAACCCCACCTACCCAACACTCTGGGAAATATTCCTTCCTTCTCTCTTCCCCTTCGGTGCGTGTGTGTGTGTGGTTTTTATTATAACTTGCAGGCAACTGCTTAACGTCAACAACAACAAGGAAACTTTGGCAGAAGCTGCCTCAAAGGATCCGTGCTCGAGATGTTCAATGAACTTCCTAGCTACCAATAATTCCAGTTGGCTGCTTTTCCTTGAGCTGCATCCTCCCGGCGTCGGGGTGTGGAAGTGGTCAGTGCCCCATCGCTCGCGGGGGCTCTACCAGCTGCACGAGGCTTCCCCGAACAGCAGCTCTTTGGGAACGGGGGAAGTGGGAGAAGTTTATTAGTTCTTTTCCTTCTTCTAAATGAAGCTACTTCTCGCAAGTCTAAATATTTACTGCTGCTCCCCTACACACACACACACACACACACAAAATTTAATAAAATTATCTGTTGAGTGAGATTCTGATTCCCAATTATTTTGCCTTCACAAAGTTAAAAAAAAAAAAATTAAAAAAAAAAAACCCACCCAACTTTGTTTGTGCATTCTTACTGCAAACACAATGCCAACAATGGCTAAATAGACAGCATAATAAATAGCACCACAATGCCGACATAAAGGCCTTTCTGGTACTGCATACAAAATATAAACTGTGCCATGCCATTATTATTCCGGAGCCCTTGCTGAAACAGTGCAGTTGAAATTCCACCCCCAATGTGCACCTAATCAGCCATTCAGAGCCCCTTAATGACTTGTCAGTTCTTTGCCCTGCCATTTTCTGTCCAATTAATTCTTTTATTGTGCACCGGATAAAGGAAGACAAAGGCCTTCCATGCAATAATGAATCATTAAAATTCAGCAGCTCCTCTCTTGTGCTCTTGGCTCCTCACCAGCAATTCAGGCTGTTTCGCATTCGTTATGTGTGTGGTGGTTAAAATTCACTCTACCTCAAACAAGACCTTTCAAAATGCTTAACCCTTTCCTGGGTGAAGACCTCCATCGCCACGCTGGGAATTTAGACATACACACACAGACACACCAAAAAAAGGGAGGAAAAAAAAAAAAGAGGAGGGGGACGAGCGAGGGGAGGAGAAAGGCAGGCAGAGGTATTTTGGGTAAATGTTTTAATATCACGTCTCTGACAGTCACAATATTGCCTGCGCACACAGCCACAAACAAATACGGGGAGCGGGAACCGATGCCAGCGCGGCTGAGCGCAGCCGGGCTGCGGAGCCGCGGCGGGACGGGTGTGCGGGTGCCATCACCCCCTCCTGGACGGCACTTTCTGACCCACGCCAGCGGCTTTGCATCGCTTTCCCTAAACCAACACAGCCCCCCGGAGCGGGCGGCGGAGGCAGGGAGGGACACCCTCTTGTTTTGGATTAGGAGTGGCTTGTTTTTCATTCCTAATTGGTTTAAGATAAACTGAAAGAAGCCGGCTTTTAAACCTGAATAAGTGTGTCCAACTGGCTTTTTTTTTTTTTTTTTGCACGGGCTTCACTAAATCAGGTCAAAACCAACACTCCAGTTAAGCCAGTGACACACTGTGCATGGCTGAGCTCCGCAGCCATATGGGAGCGGCTTAATAGGGGTCAGCAGGAATGCCGGCGGCTCTTTCAAGCGCGGGGAGGGCAGAGCCCCGCTTTCGGCGGCACCCACCGTGTTTATCCAAGTGCCAAACCATTTCTGAGCAAGAGCCCCCAGGCTGGTGGCAACGACCATCCCACGAGTGCCTCCCATCCCACCGCAGTGGCTCTCCTGCAGGCACTCCTGGCAGGCAGGTAGCACCAGAAGCTGGGGGTAGCTTTGCTTCCCAAGCCCTGTTAAAACTGGGATTTTTCAGTGCAGGCTGCATGGTTTCATGGAAAGTCGTTGCCTACCATTTCCCTCCTCAGGCAGCAAGATTCTGCAAAGAAATAAACTCACGTTCTACCAAAACCACAAAACCAGCCACTGCTCCAGCCACAGCCCTGGTACTGAAGTCTGCACTTCTCCACCAATACTCTGATGGAAACCTCATGGCCCAAGCCCCATCATCAGCCCCCCGGGCTGACCAAAGGGCTGTCATTCATGAAAACCCATGCTCACCATCAAGGAGCAGCTCCTGCATCACATCACATCGCAGAGCCCTGCAACCTCTGTGGCTCGGGCACAGGCTGGGGTGTCAGGATGGGAGCAGAACAAAGCCATTTATAATAAGCACCATTTTCCCTGGTTTGTGCTCCAGCGGGCTATTTTTTTAGCTCCTGCTGACTCAATGGCTTCCCCTAGCCAAGCCTCATCCTCTGCCACTTGGTGCCATCATAATTCCTGTGTGTAACATGCATAAAGGAGACTTAAAATGACACCACCCCAGCTCAGCTGGGCAGTGGCAGAGATGGACCAGGTCTCCCAGGCTCCCACGGTCCTGTGCATCTTCCCTCACTCATTAATTGGGGTCGGTATGATGAACACCCCAAAAAGCTTGTGGAGTATCTACAAGATCTCCAAGGAAGAGCAAAGCAGTGGTGAGGTCTGTCTTGGGAGCTGGAGATCCTCTGTGCATCACTCATGCAGCAGTCAGGAGTTGATGTGAAACACCCTGCACTTTCACTCCCTCACCCCAGAAAGAGAGTTGGGAGTCCTTGTGCTGGCAAATCTAGGCTTAAGAATTTGCCTTCAAAGAGACCTCAATCAACTGGAAGGCTGAAAATGGGACAATATTGGATTTCCCTTAAAGACTTTGCAAAGGGCTGGGTTCATCCAGGCTCCCTGGGGACCACAGCACCTCTTCAGCTCACCCACCCTTGTCCAAGCAGCCCCTACAAGCTGATCCTGTAGCCACCAAGCCTTCCCCACCAAGCTCCCACACTGCTCCTCCTGCTCCCAAAATCTCTCCAGCTTTGCACATCAGCACAGCTCTGCCCTACGTGGGAAGGGCTGTCCCGTACCCCCGCTCCCGTGACCCCATGTCTCATAGCAGAGCAGAGGTGTGGGTTGGCTCTGGTGAGCCTGGCTGGAAAAGCTAGACATCCCAAGGAGGATCATCCCTAGACACAGAGCAGGAATATACCCATGCAGAAGTTCATTAAAACTGAATGCTGTCACAGAAATGTCATTTAAGAATTTCTTTGCCATAAACCTGATACACAACTGTAAAAAACGTGTAAAAAAAGTTGATATCACTCCAGGAAAAATTATAATAAGGAGGATGGGAAGGGACTTTTTCTTTTTCCACCCTGCAGAAGGAATGTGGATATGGTCTATAAAATTAATTTCCTCTTTCTTACTAAACAGTACCTCCTGAGCAATTCAGATAAATAGCAACATTCATTCTTCTCTGCACCAAAAATAAAAAAAAAGAGGAACTTTTATCGCTTGTCTATTCCTGCAATTATCTTGAGAACCCTTTTTTGTTGACAGCCAGAGGTCAAAAGCC
Organism: Porphyrio hochstetteri; assembly: GCA_020800305.1. Taxonomy (NCBI): domain Eukaryota; kingdom Metazoa; phylum Chordata; class Aves; order Gruiformes; family Rallidae; genus Porphyrio; species Porphyrio hochstetteri. Next base: position 9,479,887 of record CM036920.1, read on the forward strand.
GGTCTTGGTTTCACCTGATCCCATTGACTTCTGCAGAGACATTCCAGATTCACGCCAACACAAGAGCCATCAGAGCCGAGCTCGGGACACACAATGCTGCCATTCACGTCAGGAAGGCACTGGGCCCATGGAAAATCACTTCTCTTTCTGCAGACAGTATCTACACATAAAAGAGGAGAAAAGGACAATGCATGAAAATGCATTTATACAAACAGTATTAATTTCAAATCAAAATGCTCTTCTCTGGATGTAAACTGTGGCACCGGTCAGTGATTTTCTCCCAGGGAAATGAAATGGGAGACTCGTATGTTTAAGTGTAAATCTAGGTGTGGAGAATGAACTCCTGGTGCTCCTAGAAATTTCCAGCGCACCCTAAAGCCCAAGTCACTGGAATTAGTCAGGCCAGGGAATTTTACCTGCCTATCACCTTCCTGAACATCCATTTGGTACCCTCTTTGAATTTTACTCCACAGCAGAAGCGTGGTGAGTATCCCCTACCCCAAGGGCAAGAGAAAAAATGTTCCCTGTCACCATTTAGCAGCAGTTATCCAAACAGGAGCTGCAGGGGGGTCTCCAAGGCTCACATCATACTTGTACCTGCAGAATGGTATGGATGTATAGCATTTTATCCCTGCATACACTAGTAAAAGCTAACCTGATTTTGCAGAGCTTCTAGAAAGCAAACCCAAACGTGGCTGAAAGCAAATGGATTAAACCCTGTGTGTTTTGGCTGTGCATTCCATGGGGCGGTCGCCAGGCTGGCCCAGGGCTCCCACAGCCCTCACAGGAGGAGAGCACAGCTCCCACACAAGCACCCCACAGCTCTTGGCTGCCCCAAGGACATTGTACACCCTGGATATCACCTCACCCCACAGCTGGTACCACACACCGGGAGAGGAAGAAAACAGGAGAGAGGGAAGAGGTTGGTGAAGTTCCCCAAGCTCGGGATCAGACCCCATCCTGCTGGGTGCACAGACCCGCATCAAGGGAGGGGGGTCATAAATGCTTCAGTGCAATTTTTAATTTCGGTATTTCTGGGTGACACACAATGCCATCCCATGCAGACATTTTTACTCTGCTTTAAAGATTAATTCAGGTATCCCTGAAGTCACTGCAAGCTTTGCTATAAACATCAAGGAGAAAGTAAAGGTAAGCATCAACATTCCCATTGCACCCTTCTTTTCTTCTCCAAAGCTTTGCAGAGAAAGCCCTACCCTGACACTCAGCACTGGCAGAGACAAAACGTATCTATTCTTCAAGCATGGGTTAGGATAAGACTTGAAAGTTGCATTGTAACCAGAGGAAGGAGGAAAGAAAGGCTCCTCTGAAAGTTATTCTGCAGCTTTGGCTTATAGTGTAATAAAGTCATTTTGCCAGGAGTTTTGTAAATGAGTGCAGAGAAAATGGTGTCCAGTTACAGACACTCTGGCAAGATAGCTCTTGGCAGATTCTGTGAGCAGCAAACTTGCACTGGGACACAGGCGCTCAGACTTAGTTAATGTTCTTGAGCTTCATTAATTGTCATCACATTTATTTTCCCCCATGTTAAAACATTTCCCACAGCGCTGCCCTGCATCCAAGTCCCGAGCATGTTTCTTGGGCAGGGGAATTTCCCTCATCCCAAATCTTTCCTCCCAGTTAGGACTCAGTCTGAGAATCTTACACCCGTTTGTACCAGTAAAACTGAACTTTGTTTATATAACAAAATAAAGAAGAAGAGTCACAAACTATTATACTCACTGCATTTAAAAACAAAACCGCTACACGCAACATGTAATTCTGCTGCTATTGGAATTAAGAGTTTACAAGGGCCCAGCAACCAGAAAACAGAACTTGTTCCTGTAAAATTCCTACGTGCTGTACAGAACAAAATGAACTCGGTCTTAAACCATCCATCCTGACCTTGCAATCCCTTCCTCATGTGAGCAGTCTCAATGAAATCCTATGAAATCCTTGGGATTACGGGCATGGAAATATACTCAAGGAAGCAAAAAAGAAAAGGAAATTTTCAAATCTCTCATAGTAAAGCACCATTCGAGTACAGGGAAAGGGAGCAAGGAAAAAAAATCCTCACCCCGAACCAACATATTCAGAGAACTAACAAAAAAAGGATGGACACCTTTTTATTCTGAATAGCCTGCCTCTTCCAAAGCTGCTTTCCGCATTTCTTTTCAGTGCAGAAATAGGCTCAAGCAGAAAGAAAACAGAACACGTACTTGATAAAAAGCAATTTTTAATTTTATCAAATTGATCTGTACAAAAGTTAGCATTGCTTAGGCAGAAGCTAGTGAAGAGAACAGATAAGTAACAGCCAAAGTCTTTTAAACTTTATACAGAAAAATAGATTGCATAAAAATGAGTTTTCTGTATTTTCCCCCACCCCCACGTCCCCAAAAGGAAATATGCAAAAAATATTTTTAGAAAAAGAGTAGGAAACGTAGAAAAGGTAAAAAGATGATAACCTCTGAAATGTGTTTTTAGATTTACAAAGTTTTAAAAGGCACAAGTTACCATAAAATAGATGGTTATTATATGCTCAGCATACAATGGAAGAAGTAGAAATATATCAATGAAATATTAGTCTAAAACTAAGTACCTAAAAATTTTTTTTTAGTGGAGAAGATTTAGTTTCACAGCTTGATGGATGAAATCTGGTCCCTAGAAGCCAAAATTAAAGCAGAAGTTGATAATTAAATTACATTGCCCTATAAAGTAGTCCTGGTTCTGAAAGCGTACAAAGACTCTGCAAAGCCTCCAATCCCATCTTAACGCCCCAAAGCGGGTAGCCAGAAAAATCGCCTGCTCCTTTCTCAAATCATTTCAGCCTCCCAATTTAATTAGTAACTTTCCCGGCCTCGTTATTTTACATTCCCCTTTGAGTTTCCTTGTTGGCCCCCAGGTCTGCGATGGGCAGATTCGTTCAGTCCCTCTCTCAAACACGACTGCTGCAGCGGCTCAAAACGAAAAAAACCCAAAAGCCAACGAAAATCTCTAGACTCATAACACCATTTTATTGTATCATCTCCACTATTTTTATGCTCCCTCCCCACCCCATCTTTAAAATCTTTTAAAATTCTACTTTTTTTTTTGCACGAAATTACTTCATTAATTAAAAGACAAAATAATACAGAACATAAATACATATTTAACAGATTTTTAAAAAAACCCAACGAAACAACAAAACACTTTTAAGCTTCCAAAAAAACAAAACGAAATGTTAATTACAGCCAAACCTTGCTTAGAAGAACTCTTGACTAAAAAAAAAAAACAAACACTTCAGACATTTAATTGGTTGGTCCCACCAGACTCGTTTGTTCCCACGAAATCGTTACACGGAATAGCTGGGTTTTCGGGTTTCATCCGCGTTGGTCCGAGTGAGTTCTTGCCCTCAAGGTTGGTCCGTTCCTCACATTGCAATAGACCCTTAAAGTCTCGAACAGCTAGTTATTTTATTTTTTTAATTCTTCCCCCCCTCTTCCCACCCCCCTGTTCCACTTTTGCACTTGTCAACTTCCACGACGAGTAAGTTCAGTTCAGTCCTCACAGAGGAGTCGAATGGTTTTGTCCTTCATTTATTCAAAAGGAATCACCGGCCCTTTATTTTTTTGTTGGATTCTTTTGTTTTTCTAATTATTTTCTTTTTAAATTTGTTTAAATTGTATTCATTAAAGAAAAATAGAGCTCTGTCCTTTTGGAGAGTTTTGAAGCAAGGGGACATCCAGTCACAACGAGCAGAGTTCCCAAGTGGCTCAGGAGGCACTTCGGAAACTATCACGGCACTCCACGCTCTTCATCTTCATTCCTTCATTAGTGCATACGTGGGGGAAGCCCTCGGGGCCTCCGCGCATCCTTAATTTAAGGCCTCGTCAGGGTCGTATAGACCGGCTGGTCCCAGTTAGCGGTGGGGCTGTGGGCCGGTGGGATGGACAAGCCGTTGAGGATGGGCGTTGCATAGGGACGGCGGGAGGAGTGGAAATAAGGATACTGGTAAATGCTGGAGGGGTAGCCGGGGTAGGGGTTGTAGTAGTTGGAGCTCTGGAGGTCCGTGTAGTCGCACTGGGAGCTGGAGAAGGACGCGGCAGCTGTGGCGGTGGAGGCGGTGGTGGCACAAGCCTGGGCGCTGTAGGAGCCGTAGTCGGAGTGTGCAGGGGAGCCGTGGGACTGGTCGCTGTAGTGGCTGGGGCTCAGCTGCTCTGTTTTGATGTGCGGCCTTTGCTGGCCCGAGTCAGCAGATGATGGCGATGCTGAGGCCGGGCTTTTGTGAGTCCAGACCTGGTTGGTCCCACCGGTGCCTGTGGCTGAGTGGGAGTAGGACGTGCTGTAGGAGCCGGCAGCGGCATTGGGGCCGTGGTCGGCCGGCATGGCAGCATGGCCATTGAGTGGCAGGTACTGGTCAAACTCGTGCACATCAAAGGTCTCCATGTTGTTGATGACCTCGCTGCTCAGCTCTGAGATGTCCACGTTGCTGAAGTCGATGTTCTGGCGGCCACTCTCCACGAGGCGGCGGCCCTCATGCTTCAGCTCCTGCTTGCTGCCATGGTGGAGGTCAGTTTTGGGGGTGGTGGGTGGGGTGGGTGGCCCGTGGGTCTGGCCTGGGGATGAAAGGACAGCAAGGCTTTAATGAGAGCGACCACAGAACACCCAACTCTTTCAAGGGCAATTAAAGAAATGTACATTTCTTCCCCCTGCTATTGCAAGAGGGGAAGGAGGATTTAAATCTATGGCCCCATGCTGGAGGTGACTAATACGCTGCAACCATGGACCATGTCCTTGGCTGGGGTAAACCACCTGCACAGGCAACAGTCTCAGCTCGGGGGAGAAGCCAGGGAGCAGGCTGTGCCCATCAGCATCACTCTGGGACACAGCAGGACACCACTGGCTGCACAAACTCCCCCTCGCCTGGGAAGATGAGCTGGGGGTGGATTGGTACAGACCCACTCAGTCTGAGTCTCTCCCCGCCAGCAGCCTGAAGCCAGCCTAACTCCCCTGGAGGCAGAGAAGCCATCCCGGCAGAGCAGGACAGGGCCGGGATCCCCAGCCAGGCTGGGTGAGAGCGCAGACGCGTCTGAAGCTGCAGGACGTTCGCAATCCTCCTGGAATCTGTCAACACGCGCCCTGTGCCAATTCGCAGCGCTGCCGAGAAGCGGGGAGCTTCAGGGGAAAGCCGCGTCTCCGGGACCCGCTGCCCCTCACAGCCTTCACAGGGCCAGCAGATTATTAACCCTTATTAGCTTGCAATTAATTCTCCAGCTCCCAGGCTCTCTGGGAAACCGGGGTCCCTGCACTTTGGGGATTTCCTATTGCACAGTGAGCTCTAAGCACTTACTAAATAAAAACCCTGGCCACGCACACTCACACCCTGGTGCAAAACCACAGCTCTCGGGGTAACAAGCCCTGCTTTCGGACAGCCCCAATCCTACCAATATTCATTGGGGGGGGGAAGATGAGCCTTTACCTGCCAGCGGGTTCACGTCCCAAACCAACGTGCCTGGGACACAGATTCTTTTTTGCCTGTGGGGCCCTTTACCTGTGTGATCGCCGTGATGGTGGGAATCAGCCATGCCTCCCAGCCCGCTGTCTGCTTTGTAGATCTGCGTGCCCGCGTGGTGGCTGAGCTCAGCTCCGGAGTCAGAGTCGCTCTGCCCAGCTTTCACGCTTTTCCTCCTCCGTGGCTGGTATTTATAATCCGGGTGATCCTTTTTGTGCTGGACCCTGAGCCGCTCAGCTTCTTCCACAAAAGGACGTTTCTCATTTTCGCTTAGCAAACTGGTTTGGGAAGGATTTTTTTGATAAGGAGGAAGGGGAGGGGGGGGAAATAAACCAAAAACCAACATTAATATCTTTTCCTTAGAAGTTTTCAGGCAATTTTTCAGACTCACACTTCTCTACTTCCCATATACTAATTTGAGCAATGAGAAAGTTAATTCCAAAACGAAATTGCCATGGGAAAGAAGAGCTGCACTTTCTTGAAAAAAAAGTATTAAAATACCAGCTATGGAGGCACAAAATCCCCCGGACCACTATGGATACCAACAACTGGGCAAACCAAAATCCTCCTGCCCCATTTTAAATGCTTTTGCCAAATACTATTCCTCTGTTTGCCCTACAAATGCCGCCTGTGATAAACAACGCTGCCCATTTCCAGCTGTGATTAGTGCTTACAAAGAAATCACAATGACAACAGCGATGGGAATTATTTCTTTCAAAACTTTCCCCCACCCGGACATCTCTTTGCTAACTCCGGGAGAGTCTCAAACGGCAGCGGGAGCATCGCTGGCCCAAGCAGGCAAGAAAGATGCAAGTTTGGTACAGCCAGACATGACCGAATATACCACGCGGTAAAACGTGGCTCGTCGCACAGCCTCGGGAGGCTGAGTGCGCTCAGTTGCCGCACAGCCAAAAAAGTTTGTGTCGGCAGGCAGTGCTGAGCATTGCAAGCACACGGATAAGGAGGGAAATTAGAAAGAAGATTAAAATAAGTGCTTAAAGTCGGCTTGTGGGTTTTACAGTTTGTTATGCAGCAAGTAAGCAAGCTGAGGGGGAAAAAACCCTCTTTTAGAAAAAGCCACTGTAAAAGAGCAATTTTGTACGTCTCCATCTCCTGGCGACAGGGACACGGGAAACCCTAGCCAGGAGAGGAAAGGGCTCAGGCTGCGCATCTCAGTGATGGAGCGGGGAAAATCCACGCGTGACACAGCCCTGGAGAGCCAGCTGTGGGTGGCCGTGCCGCTGCACAGGGGCTTTTTCGGAACAGGGACTGGCATGTCCTTTGCAGCGTGCCCACAGGCTCTGGGGGATTTCTGCACTTCAGCTTGAAACGCTTCAAGAATCCCCCGTGGGCACGGGGTCGAGAAAGGAAAAACAAACCGCCAAAACCCGAAAGAGCGATTTATGAAAAAAATAAAGATAAACGATTTTAAAAAGCTGTGGGAGCTTTGCGCATCCAGACGCAAAGCCCCCGTCGCCTCCTCGGACAGCCCGCGGGGGTCCCCCGGCCCGGCCCCGCAGCGAGGAGAGCGGGAGGGAGGCTGTGCACGGCTGCCGTGCCCTCAACCCGGCGCGGAGCGGTGTCCCGCCGAGGGATGCGGGGCCCGAGCGAGGACGCGCGGCACGGAGCGGTGTCCCGCCGAGGGATGCGGGGCCCGAGCGAGGACGCGCGGCACGGAGCGGTGTCCCGCCGAGGGATGCGGGGCCCGAGCGAGGACGCGCGGCACGGAGCGGTGTCCCGCCGAGGGATGCGGGGCCCGAGCGAGGACGCGCGGCACGGAGCGGTGTCCCGCCGAGGGATGCGGGGCCCGAGCGAGGACGCGCGGCACGGAGCGGTGTCCCGCCGAGGGATGCGGGGCCCGAGCGAGGACGCGCGGCACGGAGCGGTGTCCCGCCGAGGGATGCGGGGCCCGGGACTCACCGCCAGAGCTTGCCCAGTGTCTTGCTGAGCTCAGCGTTGTGCAGATGCGGGTACTGGTCGGCCAGCTTCCTGCGGGCGGCCTGCGCCCACACCATGAAGGCGTTCATGGGCCGCTTGACGTGCGGCTTAGCTTTGAGCGATCCGTTGCCGCGGACGGGCATGGGCACCAGGCTCCAGTCGTAGCCCTTCAGCACCTGCGAGACGGCGTCGCGGATGCAGGCGGGGAAGCGCTCGTCCACCTCAGCCGCGTCCACCTTAGCACCCAGCGGAGCGGCGCCGGGCGGACGCGGGGCGGGCGCGGGGGCGCAGCCCAGACCCTCGGAGCCGGCGGGGGACAGCGGAGAGTCGGAGTCCGAGTCCACGTGGGACATGGAGCTTGTGGTGCCCGCGGGGCTGCACGGAGCATCCAGCGCTTTGTCGTGCTCTTCAGTCATGTTGAGCATTGGTGGCCGCGGGAGGGGCGGATTGGGAGGAGGGAGGGGGGAAAAGGGGCCGAGGGGCAGAGCCGCCCCGAGGGCGACGATGTGCCCGGGCGGAGCGGCGGGGGCCGCGCACCCCTCCGCGGGCGCCTGAAGATCGAAGGAAAAAGAATTATATATAAAAAAAAAAACAAAACACCTCTCTAAGAATAAAAACGAAAGGCACAAACGCGGAAAAATCAGCCGAAAAGCGGAAAACAACCCCAAGCAGTCCTGCTCCGTGCCGGCACCCGGCCCGCTCCGCGCCCTTACGCCCGTCCCGCCGCCGCGCTCCACATCCAGTGCGAAACTCGGCCTCCGGCAACAAGTTACTTTAAGGGGAGGGCAAGCGGCCCCTCCTCCGGCGCCGCTCCCTATTGGCGGAGCTGAAGAAGTTATTTACATAAGGGGCGGGGCGAGCCACCAGCGGGCCCGTGCTGCCCGCCCGCCCGCTTGCCGCACTCCCGCCGCTCCGCCGACCGGACCCGCTGCTGCCGCCGAGAGGTGCCGCCGCCCGGGGGGCGGCTGGACGCGGCCCGCTCGCGGAAGGGGGCCTCTTTTGGGGGTGTGTGGAGTCCACCCTGCTTTTGCCGCAGCAAATCTCCGTGGGGGGAAGAGGGGGGTCCGGCTTCGTCGCATCGCGGTGCTGGCGGGAACCCCCCGACGGCCGGGGATGTGTTTTGTGCCTCCGGCGTACGCAGAGGACCCCCGTCTTAGGTATGGGGCGTCCCGAGGCCCCGGGGCTCGGCGGCGGGTTGCTGAGCCCGTTTCGGGACTGTTAGGCGAGGAGGAGCGGAGCGGCGCTGGGACCGGGCGGGAGAAGCCGCGTCCCGGGGCTCCGGTTCGGCGGGATGATTTGTGCCCCGGGAACAGCGGGTTCCTTTCTGAGGGGGCTTCTGGGGAGATTGGTGCGTGACAGAAGCACCGGTCGGTCCCGGTTGCAAGCGGAACCGGAGCTGCTCGTGTGCTCCCGCCGCCGGTGCAGCCCTTCGGCAGCCGAGCTCCGGTGACCCCGGGCCGCCGTGCGCTCCCCGCACCCCCGAGCGCGTCGTTTCTCCCCACTCTCTCCAGCAGCCAAATAACGGAGGAACGGGGTGGGTTGCTGGAAGGAACCGGAGCGAGTCCCTCCGCGCTCCCCGTTCCCCCCTCGCCCCGTCTCGCCTCACTCCCCGCAGCCTTCCCTCCTCCGGGCTCGGTTCCGGGCACCGGGGAACCTCCCCGGGAGGGCAGAGCCGGGGCTGCTCTCGCCCCGTCCTGCCTGACGCCGGTGGCTCTGCACCGTCCGGAGGAAGATCCGGCACCTCGGGGTGAGCTTTTGGGTCGGGGGGAGGGCGGGGGGTTGCCTGCAAAATCTCTCCCGTCAACACCGGCTGCGGGAGACCCCGGTGCGGGGGGATGCGCCTCGGGCCCCTCGGCAAAATCCCCTCTTAAAAAATATCTCCCCGCTCGATCCGGAGCTCTGCCCCTCTTGAAGGGAGCCCTAGGTTTGCAGCGTTTATTTGGAGCATTTGATTCTAATTATCCTTGGAATCCAGCCTTCTAATTGCGACTGGAAAAAAAGCAACTCCCCAAATTCCAGTTCTCTCCTCTGCTTCCCACCTCCAGCCCTGCTGCCACCCTGGAAAAAGAGGGTCAAGTACAAGATTTACAGGGGAAAAAAATAGAAATTGTGCAAGTGTTTCAAGTATTCCAGCATTTTAAAAGTAACAGGAATGTGGTGGGTTTGAGAGCATTTTGTTTAATTACTGCCTGTACGAGCACCTTAAAATAAAGTGTACACCTTGAATTTAAATGCGACTCTTCAAATGTGCCTGCCTGTCCGTATACTTCTGTGGGAAAAGGAATATATTCCATGGAAGCACAAAGGGGGATTTGCTTTTATTTAAAAATTCTCTCATTTCTATATTAGTAACTTCTCAGAATTTCACGTTTCAGTTTGTAGCGTCACAAAGTGAGTGACTTTTAGTCAAAGGGGTTGGGGTTGGGTTTTTTTTAAAGATGATTTCACAAATCTTTAATTTCACAAATTATCTTTTAAAAAAATATAATGCTGTCTTTAAGGCTCCAGGTGTTCTGTATGGGTTGTACCTGCAAGTGAGGAATAATTGAATTTCTCTTCCAGGGCCCAATCCAAAGCTCAATGAGACTGTGGAAGAGTTTCTGTTTCCCTGTGCTTCGGACTGGTCGCTTTGTGCTGCTGTAGACAAAACTTTCTGGTTTTCCCCTCATGTGACATATAATTAATGTACATTTCTATAATGCCCATCTCTGTGGGCTCTCGTAGCTCTTCAATAAGTTTACCTTACATGTTACCTGACTCCCAGAATTTCAGTATTTCATCTGTTTTAGAGATGGCTGAGTCAAAGCAATAATCACTGGGTTTAGTCCATCTTTGCAAAGACAGCCTCTCCTGCAGAGTACCTTTCTCCGAGGATTCCAATCTCATTGCACTGCTGAGGCTGGGAAGGGATCTGTGGGACACCTGGAGCTTTGGGGCAAGCCCACAGAGGTAGGAATAAAAACAGGAGCCCTGATTTTCTGACCCCTGCCTTCAACTACAAGTCAAATTCCTGCAAAAGAAGCCCCAAAGGACAGTAGGAATTAGACACTGGTTTTTGTCCCCCTTGCTGCTGCCTTTCACAGCTCCCCAGCTTTGCCTGAGGCAGAGAATTGCATTTCCCAGCCTGCACACTTGGATTCCTCTTTGTCCAATACAGGTAGAAGGAAGAGGACAGCTTTCTGTAGTTGCTTCCTCTTATTCCAGAGATGTGCACAGGGGAGAGGTAGTGCCTGGAACCAGAGCAGGATACGTGTCCTGCTTCATGTCTGGTTTTGTGATCATGCACAAACCATTTCATGTCTGTGTAGCATCGGTTCTCAGCCAGGCTGGTGGAGGGAGCAGTACTGCTCTGCCTTGAAGCCTGACATGAGCTGGGCAAGGCTGTGAGAAGCCAAGATGACACAGGGAGAGGAGGGACCAGGAGCACCTGGGAAACATTAGTAGCTCTCTTTTCCTGAGGTCGCTCGTCCATGAAACAGAATGAGACTACACTGGGACAAAAAGTGGGTTCAAGTGGCACTGTTTGTCTTATGGGGTCTCACATTCAAATTCTGTACAACAAAGTACCAGTGATGTTTGCACAGGGATGGGGAAATGATGTAGCAGCAGGGCAGGGCTTGCAATGATTCTACATGGTGTGTCATCCAGGCCTACCGCTTCTCAGTCTTGGCGAAGCCAGGGCAGGCACTGACAGCAGAATTTCCTAGAAAAGGGTGTAGATCTGGGAAGGAGGAAGCAAGATGTCCATTGCCCAATGGAGCCTTAAGGAATGCACACAAGTTGGGTACATTTAGAAAGGATTTTATGGAAGAGAGTTGGCTGTTCCTGACAGAGGGCAGGCACAGCAGAGGTCCACCAGCTACCTGTCAATATTAGTAATACTGCTTGATTTTCTTTAAAGTCTGACCAGGTCTCCAACAAAGTTCCTGGCCAGCTCACACCAGCATTGCTCAAGATCAGGCATTGAATATGAGGCACGCTTGGCTCCGTCACATAGTCACTTCTTACCTGGGAACTCAGAATCCCCATGGGACAGAGGCAGCTCAACCTCCCATCCCAGTTTCTCTCTGCCATACCTATTCGTTAAGCAGGGATAAGTATGTGTGCATGCTGGCTTCAGAGCCCCACTAATGCCAGGGAGGAAAAATTTCATCTTCAGTAGAAGTGAGGAAAGGCATTTTGAGAGCATGAGAGCACATGGGAACCACTGCACTCGATGGGATATGCCCGGCAAGGCGCACACATGCTGCACTCCTTCCCTGGCTGGGTGGAGGCTCAGCCCAAAGGTAAGCTCTGCTGCTTAATCTGATCAAGTGGTAAAGTTACCATTTTTCAAAAATTGGCTACCTTTGAACTGCGAGCAGATTTTACATGGGAATTTCAAAGAGCAAATAGAAAGAGCCTTACAGGGGAACTAAAAACAACCCCCGATCAGATAAGAGTAACCTATGCGTGGTGTTAAAATAAGCCTCTGACATCTGCAGGATTAATGCTCTGCCCAGACCATTCAGGATTTCAGTGGTGGCTCAGAGGCTGCTGTGAAACTATGTTCAATCCTTTTCAGGAAAGCTTCTGATATCTGAAAAGGAAAAAGAAAAAGAATCCAAAACCAACACCAAAAAAACCCCCAATCAACACAACACAAACACGTGATAACTTCAGTAATTTCTATTAAAATAGCAGTAGAAGAGCCGAAAAGCTTTGCTCCTATGATGAACTGCAGCGGTGGGTCCAATCCTACCCTGGGTGCTTGTGCTCACATAGTTTTTAGACTAAATTTATACTGCTCGGCTGCTGGCAGATCAGTTTAGATCCAAAATTTGTCTTCTGTTTGTATGACATGAGGCTTGCTGCTCTGAACAATTCAGGAGTAAAAGGAATGGAACCTTTTAGCAAATTTTAATTAAGGTTTGGGGTATTTAGTCCTTGGCACTTCCACAGCACCCATCACCCTGCTTAGCTGTGTTCTTGAAATTCTTGCTTTCACCTGCACAGCAAGAGTGAAAAATCACTGTGTGCTCCCACCACAGCGAGAATAAGTCTTGATCGTGCAGCCTCATCCACAGTCCGTCATGAGAGGTATTCCCATGGACTGAGAAGAGCCGGGGGCTTGAGGCCTCCACCACTGTCAGTGGACACAAACTCACACTCCTTGCACAGCTACTGCAGTCTGCTGAGAGCAGGGGGAAAGAGAGAGGCTTAAATATTAGTTTAATATTACTTGTTATTGTGTTAATGGGGTGCTTAGCTCCAACATGCCTCCTTTTTCTGGACAGGAATGGTCTGGCAGCTGCAGGGTGAACAATGGAGGAACATGTCCCCCAGCAGCTCTTTTCCAACCCATGAACATATACCTGGCATTGATACAAGAAACTCCGCGCACACCTGCACTGGGCAGGACTCCGCTGACCTCTCTCCGGCTTGAAATGCAAGTGGAGGGGAGTGCATGGGATTCCTAAGCCCTTTTCTAGGTTTCATCACAGCAGCAGGCATCGGAGAGAAAGGAGATTTATTTTTAGAAAGCTTTGCCTTCAGCATGAGTCAAAGGCAGCAAGGGCTTCATGAAAATCTTTACGTGTTACATTGGGCCTGGTGTGGAATTTCTCCTAAAATAAAATAGCCATTACTAACAAGTGCTTTTATGATTATTAATTTTTTTAAATATCCCAGTGGAAAAAGTTAACTAGCAGCATGTTCCGAGCTTTTGTCTTGCAGCTTTCCCAGCCTGAAGCTGCACACCGTGCTGCTGGCAATCACGGACCCAGCGGGGAAAGCAATTACAAACCCGAAAGGGGAAAGCCTTCTCTTTCAGTCTCAGAAAACATGCATGTCTAACGACTGAAACCAGTGGGAAGGAAAAGATATGTCCATGTGTTGTTATTTTTGTTCTGGTATTGTAAGATACCAGCAACAAAACAAAATTTGCTTCTGCGGGATCAGAATGTGTGCATTACACCTCAAGGGCCGGGGGACACTGGCTAAAGATCTCTTCTTCCCTCTCAGACAGCACTGGTTGGACAGCATCTTTTCAAAATAACAGAAAAGCACAACTCTATTAATTATGATTACTGTGGTTATTAATTGTTTGTCCTATAGTACTGCTTAGGAATCCCTCTTCTGAATCAGCATCCCCTCATTACAGATGCTGTACAAATAAAGGAACAAAAAAGGTAATTCTTCCTCCGAAAATCCTTTTTAGCTTTAATCCTGCTAACCCTGGAGTTAAAGATCAGATTTCCACAGGGAAGAATTGGGGATTTTCATGAAAAAAAAATACTACCACTGGAAAAATCTTAACTAGTAGAAGGAAGCTCCTAAATTCTTTGCGAGATCCCCATCTCTCATTTAGCAAATGCAGCTGAACCCTTAGCAGGACTGTGTATAACTGCATTATACATAATTGAATGTATGTTTTCTTTAGAGGAGTCCCCAAATGTTAATGCTGCTTTACAAAATAGTTATTTCTGCGCACATCACTTTCTCTGTTTTATTTAAACCCAATTCCTGGCAGCCTGAGGGGCAAAAGACTAGACCTGAATGAACACAGAGTAATTTAGGGTGCCAGGGACAGCGCGGTTGAGGTGCTGGTGGGGACAGCTGCTGGGTGCTGTGACAGTAAATGCTTGTTTCCCTGTCACTTTTGCAGCTGTTTGGAACACAGCAAAATAGGGTCGGGCGGGGGGACGTGGTGGCGTGCATTTTGTTGAATGAAGCTCAGCATCAATGATGCCTCAGCGCCTGCCTGCCGGCCTGACATTTATGAATCGCTTTCCCTTTGAGACTTTAAGGCTCAAAGCCACGCTCTTGAATCTCTTGTTTGCATTACTTGCTTGGTTATAAGGTTGTTTTCTTTCCTGATACCTTGCTTTGAAAGGAGGGAATGTGAGGGGGAAAATCACGACATGAAAATAAAAGCTGACAGTAAACAGATAAGTGAGCAGAAAAACCAACAGTGATGATGGTCCAGACAAAGCTGTGCACCAAGAGGAACTTGGGACAGAGAAGAGGTCACTCGATATTCTAACCTCGGTTTTATTGCACTTTTCCCTTTATAGCTTGATCAATCTTCCAGTAAAGCTAAAGGAAAGACTTCTGTTGCCTTTTATGAGAGTTGGATGGGTCCTTTAGAGTAACAACAGTTTTCTGCCATTTAATAGGCTTACAACTTTGCAGCTTGTGTTGTTGAAAGGTGCTGCTGACACACAATGTCCCCTGTGCTTGGGTTGGACAAGTTTGGTGTTTGTTCCCGCTACCGTCCCAACCTGTGCATCTGGTGGATCTCTGGGTGATCTTCGGCAATGAAAACCGACGCAGCTCAGTGCTCCCTTCCCAACTCCAATTATACTTCCCACCCCCCAAATCTTTAGCCTAAACCTTCCGCTCTTCCTCAATAATTTCCTCAATTATCCAGTTTGTTTTACACATTTCCGCTTAATGTGAAATTTGCTGTATTAGTTTCATAAAGACCCCGCAAAGGAACCCATTAGCTTACAACTATTTTAATTTATCTAGCCAAACCTCACGGCAAATCCAAAGCGAGAGCGCAACTGCAGTATACCAGAGGCTTTTAACAAATAGCTTATTTTTCTTTCCCTATACAATGCACCATTATGTAGGTTTTTTTTCCAGGGAGAACAATGCAAGCAGCAGTGATGGGAAACTGGAAAAACAAAAGAGGCATTTAGAAGCGACCGGTTCACAGCCTGAAAGGCATTGAATAACGTTACACCTGATAACAGATACTTTCTCAGAGACCATCGAACTGTTTAGCACAGCGGTACTGACTGAAGTGGATACACTGTGCGCACCCAAACTCATTGATGACTGTCAAGGCCGCTTTATTAGAGTGGTTTTGCTAAAAAAAACCCCCCGGTGTTTATGAACACAAGATGGAGATGAGTGCTTGAGGGTTGCAGCCTGTGTTTAGCAGGAACTACGGCAGCACCAGGAGCCACAAACGTGGGGCACTTGACATTTTTCCTCAGGGATGGTGCCCAGGCACAGCGGAGGGAGCCCAGAGGGCTGCGAAGCCGCAGACGGCCCCGGCCGCCTTAGCTGGGAGACGGACGATGGGTTTTGGAGCCAACTCCTTCCGTCTTCGGGGTTTTCTTCTTTGTTGTTGCTTTTTTTTTTTAAGTTGGCGCTTTATCGCCGTTTTTCAGAGGTCGCTCCTTGGGGCCCGGCCACGCAGACGCCCATAAAAACCCCCGCCCGGGCCCTTCTGCGGTAACAAGGCTGAGTCGGGGCTGACTCACAGCGGCCGCCGGACCAGCGCCTCGGCCGCCGTCCTCACGGCCCGGCGGCGGCAGCCCGCGGCGCGGCGGGGGGCGGGCCGGCCGCACGCATGCTCGCTGCGGGCTCCGACATGGCGGCGCCCAGCGCGGGACTCCGGCAAAGGCGGGTGGCGGCCGGCGGCGCCCCCGAGGCTCCGGAGCGGGCTGTGGCGGGGTCGGCGGGTAGCGGGGCCGGGTCACCGCCGCCGCCGGGCACCTTCTGGCTAACCCGCATCGTGCTGCTGCGATCAATAGCCCTGCTTTACTGTGAGTCTCCGGGCGCTGCCCCGCGCCTCTTTCCGCTGCCCGGGGAGCGGGTGGGGGTCCGGCCCATCCCGGTCCGGCGGAGCCCCGGGCTGCAGAGGGCGGCCAGGCTCTCTGCCACGCAGAGCCCCGAGAAGTCTTGGGGCTGCCCTGTCTCTCGAGGCCTTCCCCGCTGCAGGGCCTCAGGTGGGGCAGGCTGTGGGGAAGGGCTTGAGCCCCGGGTGCCCTGGCGGTGGATGCTCGCCCTCCTGTGGGGGCTGTGCTGGTGCTGCCGTGGGAGGTCCCGCCGTGGTGGGAGCAGAGGCCTGTGACCCTCTTACGTACTGGGTGGTGAATCTCTGTGGGACGGGGCGCTGCAGGGTGCTTTGCTCCAGCTCCTGTGCCCAGGCTCTGTCCTGTCATGGCAGGGGTGCAGCGACCGTGCTCAGGAGCCCTGCCTGCTCAGTTTTGGGTGTCAGGTGTATGTGTTTGCCTACACAAAACTTGAGCACGCAACTGAGTTGGGGAATGGAAGGAGCCTCTTGTTTTTAACTCTAGCCTTGCTGGTGGGGTGGGGACCCTGTGGCTGGTGGCTGGGATGGCGTTGGGTGATGTTGGTGTGTGTTGGTAGCGCTGGAAGGAGAGTTTGCTCACACCATGAGGCTGGTACCTGCTGGCAGAACTGGCTGGAGCTGGTAGACCTTCTTCTTCAAGGTAGACGTTGCAAGCTAACTGTGCAAGAGAGAAACTCCTTGTCTTACACAGACCTTTAGCACCTTACGTGGGAGAAACGCGACATCCTTGGGTGCCAACACTACTGGTTGAGACCTGATGTGATCTTAAAATGGTTAACGGTGAAATCATCTTCCAACCTCCACTGTGCTCGTTTGGCTCTCGCTTTGGCAAGGAATGCTGAGAGCCGTGCTCGGAGCCCACTAGTGCTCCACTTAACAAATATTCACAGTGAAACCTAAACTGACATGTAACACACTATGTTACAAATTCTAAACTTGCCCCAGATTTGTCCACAAAATCGTTAGGATTTGTAGGCTGCCAGCCTGCTTAGATTATTTTGCATCAAAACCATGCAGAAGTTGTAGTTTTGTATGGTTTTGACACGTGCTCTGTTTCTAGTTTGGCTTCAGCTCTCGGTGAAATGCGAGGTTATGACTCTTTCAGTCAAAATGAAAGCGATTCTGATATTCCCCCGTGCGTAAATCCAGACCGCTGAGTTTCCCATAGCTCAGTTTGCAGTTTCCTTATGAAAAACTGATTAGCGTTCTCCACTGTGTGTTTGGTGGAGGCCTCTGCTTTCTGGTTGTGGATCTGGGGTTATAAATGTGCCACATCAGAGACCAAATGCTGTTCTGCAGGGTGGTGGGGAGTTGGTAAGGGGGTGATGAGGCAGAGGAGGGCAAAGGGCGAGTCGTGTATGGGACCTTCTGTTGAGTGGGAGACCTGATTTGGGGCAAGGAGGGAAGTGAGGAACAAGTATCCTGTGCAGGGTCAGGTGAGTTACAGCATGGAAATGATTGAAGCCTGTGGGCTGCAGGGAGGAGGCAGAGTGAGTATTCGTAAGCCACAGGTTGAAGCTGACATGCTGGTGAGTGAAAGTGGAATGACACAAAATAAGGGGAACAGCTGGATTTGGCCCTCTTTGGAAGAGGAAAGGGGAGTGGCAAAAACTAGGAGTAGTGGAAGGGGGGAAAGAGACCCCCATGTCCTTCCACAGTCCAGACTGAGGAAACCTTTCTAAGAGGTAGCCTCAGAGAAGAGGATTTGGGTACCAGAGCTGGAAGGAACAGGGTAGGATGATGGTTTTGTCCTTTGTAATGGAGGAGATGCAAAAAACACAGTTTACCTGCTCGTTATGCAACTTCAGCTTGATTGCCATCAGGTAACAGTGATTTCTGCTGTTTATTTTGATTGAGTAATGTCAGCCAGTGGAGCCGAAGTAAAAAACCTGGGGCAGATTTGAGACAGGTCAAATTCTGACTCGGGCTGTCACTTGCAGCAGTGTTGGGGCTCCAGGTCTGATCCCAGTGCAGGGGAGATGCTGTGCAGCCAAAGCATTTGAGGGGTGGAAACTAATTGGTGTGCCTGAGATGGGGAGATTGTGAACAGGCAGATTCCTCTGTCAAAGGCTGCAAAACCATGACATGGCTGCTGGGGTGGGATGCTCTCAAGGGAAGGTGGGTTGCCTTTTGATCTCTTCTGAGAGCCTGGGTTTAGAAACAGCAGAAAACAATTTAAAGCCTCTGTGCCAAGCACCTCTTCCAAGCTCGTTTCTGAAGATGGAACCATTTACTCCAACAGATCTTTTTTTTCCCAGACGCGGTGATTCTGCACACACGGAGTCTCAGGCTTGCTGAGGAAATGGTTGATGCCGTTGTGACAGTTAGACATTCCTCAGTGGTGGGATGTTTCTCTCCCTTCTTTCATTTCACCCTTTCAAATGTAACCCTTTCACTCCCGCTGTGTTTAGCAACAAATCCTTTTGGGGGGGGGGGGGAGGGGAGCGGAGCGTGTGCTAAAGTATCAGGGTAAGTGGTCACCCCCTGATGATTGTAGGCTCTGCATGTTCCTGCAGTTGTGTGAGCTGAAAGGTTGTTCTCTCTCCTAGGTGGAAAGAGAGGGGTCGGAGAGGGAAAGACCCTCTGGATGGGATAGAGAGAAAAATCACTTGAAGTGTACAGCGATGGCTGAGGTGAGGGGCAGAATCACCAAGCATGATTGGGGGTGGAGGGTATGTGTGTGTCTCACCTCCTTCCTGCCTTCCACCCATGGAGAGGCTGTTTTATTGCCTAATGCAAGCTGGGGAGATGCTTTCCCTCTGGATCTCCTTCTGTAGAAGGAGGACAGAACAGGGAGAGCAAGGCAGGTGGGAAGTGTCTTTCTGTGTGCTCTCCCTTCTCCCCACCCCCTTTGGTTATAACTGCTCTCCTCTCTTTCTTTTTTTGAAGGGGGTTTCCAGAAGCAGCCAGAGCCTGGGAAGTCCCTGGCAAAGCAGCTGTTGTCTGAGAGGCAGGTTAGAGGTGGGAAGGTGAAAAGGATCTGATGATTTGTGGGGGCCAGTGACCAAAACCACCTGCTGCTTGAAGGAAAGGGAAGTGCTTGATGAGGTTTGCTCCTTGAGGCAGGGCTGTGCCAGTGGTGTCCTCCCAGCTGAGCACAAAGGTAAATGGAGTTACTTTCTCTGCAATTCTGCTTTTAATAGTTGCTAGCATTGTGCACTTGTAAATGAGGTGGCACCTAAAGTCTCATAACTGACAGCCCTCAGAGACATTTTTCAGATCTGGGACCTCTTTATTTCACCAAATAAGTGTGGGCAGACCAAGTTGTAAAACCCTTCCAGTGGAGGAGAGAGTGAAGTAACACAGAATCCAGCTGTGAACACTGAGGAAGAGAACAACGCTGTCGGTCTTACCCCACACTCTGCTGCACAGACCCCTCTCTTCTCTCAGGGCATTTTTGTATAGCACTGGTGGGCCAGTGGGAGAAAAGTCTCACAGGCTTCCATCATTGGATCCTGTCTGTCCTGGACTACTTGCAGTCTCTAATACAATAATTCACGGGACAGTGAGGCTTGGAGAAATCCCGTTCTGAGGTTTGAAGGGTTTATGTCCTGGTCTTGCACTGTGATTGTTCTTTATGGCAGGAATCGACATTTTGTAAACAGAGGAAGCTTTTGAGGTCTTGTTGGAAGTCCTGTTACAGGTAAATAGCTGGTCCCAAAGCTCTTGACAACAAATACGCATTATTTGCCCCCTTAACCCCCCTTCTAAGTCATTGTTAAGTGCCCTTTCTGGATGATGATTATCATCAGATTCCAGATGAAGATGTTTAGGTAATTAGATACCACCCTTCCCAATTTCAGCCAGGCTCTGTAGTGTGCTTTGAAATAAAAGCTATTATTTAAATCCAGTTTATCTTCCTTCTCCGTATGTATTGTTTAATAGTAGTATTTTCTTTCTCCAGAGCTAGAGCTACGGGAGGTTCATGCTACTTCTTCCTAATTGTGAAACCTAAAGCCTTCTCAGGGGGTTTTGGCTTCC
Organism: Porphyrio hochstetteri; assembly: GCA_020800305.1. Taxonomy (NCBI): domain Eukaryota; kingdom Metazoa; phylum Chordata; class Aves; order Gruiformes; family Rallidae; genus Porphyrio; species Porphyrio hochstetteri. Next base: position 9,499,884 of record CM036920.1, read on the forward strand.
TGTAGGTTCCTGGCTCTCCCCAGTGTCCTTCCTTCTCTCCTGCTCTCAGCCATCTCCCCTGCTTTCCCCTTCCTCCTTCCTCAGTTATATTAAAAAGCTCCCAGTAGCTTTCGCTTGCCTAACCAGGATTACAGGACATCTTTGGATGCTTTTTCTGAAAGGTTTTATTTCAGCACGGTGCTTGTGAGAAGTCTGCACAACAAAGGTGGTGTGTTAGCACTGTGTCCTCCTAGCAAGCCACATGTCCCCTGTTTAACTCTGCATGAAAGAGCTGCATAAGGAAGACAGGAGTGTGTTTGGTCCTGAACAAATCACTTTGGCTGTGGGAAGATAAACTAATAGCACACAGGGACAGTTTAAGGGAAATGATAACAAGAACCTAGAAGGAGAGAATCAATATCCCAGCTTGCTGCTGGTCTGGAGCAGAGGGATCTTCTCAGGGCATCCTCCAGCTGCAGGCTGGGCTGTCCCTGGTGTGTTTTTCAACAATCTGGGTCCTGTGGGGAAGCTTTTTAGCAGTGCCACAGCCCAGCCTTTTCTGTTTGCTTTCACGTTATTTCAAACAAAGAGGCAGCGGGGAGATAAGTGCTTAAAGAGCCTCCAAAGCAACCACCCCAAAGTCTTCAGCTTTGCTGCAAACAGCACTAACTCAAACCAAAGTGTTAAGAACAGCGTACTTTGTTGTGTGTTCATTTGTGGCTGTAGGGTTGCACCACAAGAAGGGTATGCTGGGTTTCACTCTGGCTGTTTGCTCAGTACTCTGGTGTTGCTGCTTCTGTGTTGCAAAACTTTGCAGGGGAATTTATCAATTGAAAATGTATTTGATTAATTTCTCTGATAATAATGAAAAGACTGTGCATATTTTCCCCCTTCCTCTTTTCAGTAGTACAACCCTGGCTTGCCAGAAGCCAGCACAGGGCTTTTTTTGAATGTCTTGTTGGGTCAAAGGTGCACTTTATATATGGCTCCAGGCAGATTTTTGTGTGTGTGTGCAAAGTGTAGCTTGGTTTTCATGCAAAGCTCTGTGTTCTTGGTTCATTTCTTCTTGTGGTTTGGGCTTTAAGTAAAAGTTAAGACTTCTTTTAATGGGGGGAGAGAGAAAGCCATATGACCGGAAAGTTTTGGATTTCACATCTTTAAATCTTTACAGAGCATGAAGAATGGGATTCCCTCATTCCCCTACCATGACAGGCTGAGGCTGGGCTGAGGGAAAGGAACTGAGGTGACAGGGCGATATGGATAGACCAAATCATTTCAAATGGGTGACTCTTGTGTTGCATGCTTAGGTTGTGTTTATTGATAGCATGTGTGTGTTTGAACCAGGAACGTGTTTAGTTTGGGTGGGGAGAGGAGGCTGGGAGGAGAAGGAGAAGGTGGAGGGGGGAGTTAATGGAAAAGTACAGCAGAGCACCTTCTGAGGTGAGAATAAGTAGTGAAGGTCTATTAGCAGTTGATGACAATTTACATCTATTACTTATGTAAAGATTGGCTCACAGCAGGTAGAGGAGCGTGCTCCCATGTGAGCTGTCATGGCTCTGTCTGCCTTCTGAGTGGGAGGGAGCATGGGAGGCACTGGGGCTGAGACTTTTTCAGTCTACAAAGGAGTGAATTCTGCAGAATGGCAAAGTGCTTTGGGTGGAAAGAGAGGAAACCGGCAAGGGTTGAAGATACCCAAATCTAGGAATATTGGTAAAAAGTCCTGGCAGTGAGAAGCCATGGGAGTCACAGGCATGGTTTTATGCTGGGTTTGGAGTCCTAGAGGTGTGCAGAGCTGTACTGGGAGTCTGCAAGTGATGTCCCTGAATTAGGAGCCCAGCTGTGGCCTCACATCATTCCCATCTGTGATGCCAGAAAGGATAACTATTGGAAAACATTGGCTTTTGCATCCTGGTCAGCAGAATGCATCCTGAACTCTGAAAAATCACCCTTCTCAGTTATGTTCTTGTTTTGTAAGGTGATACCAGAAAGCGAGAGTCATTCTGAGTGGTTTGGCCTGCTAAAGAGGCTGGGAGGAGTGGGTCGGTCAGCATCAGGCACTGCCTGAGCTTGCTCTATCCTGGGTAATCTACTGGGAACTCCTGGTGCAGTTTGTGTGGGATCTGGAAGTAGCTTGGGCAGTGGTGGAAGCAAGATGCCTAGTGCATAGGAATGCATGTGTTTGTGCAGGAAAAGAAACGCCCTGAACTGACAGGGTATTGCCCAAAGTTTGCAAAGCCAGGAGTCAGGTTTGGTTTTGAGGAAAGCGGCTTCTCCTGAGTGAGATGTGGAGCCTTGTAGCTTTGTTGGTGACCAATATGCTGTCCGCTTGCCTGGTCAACAGCGATGCTCAGCATCTGCCAGCTGCCCCCACAGACTCTCCTTCACCATTCCAGCATTCCTTTGGGTAAGACCCTTTTCTTTGCTGCCAGAGATGAGAACATTCCTGGGTTGGCATGAACCTTACAGACAGCCAGGAGCACAGCTTCACAGAGTGTCTGGAGAGGCTGAGGTGGATGCCATGCCCTTGCTTGAGAAGACTCAGACTTGGACTCCATGGCATGGTTGAACCCAGCATGCTGTGTAAGTGGGTCCCTCCAGCATCAGCTGACTTAGTAACTGGTGAATTCCAGTTCATGTCACGGAACTGCTTTGCCACTCTCTTGCCAGGACAAATGAGAGAAGCTGTTAACCTTGCCCCATGCCCTGGCAGTGCAGCAAGCATGCCAGCCAGTGGCCATGGTGGAAGGAAACTTGTTAGACCATGTTTACCTGGAGGGAGTGGGAGGATGGAGAGTGGAAAATCCCCAAATATGAGGCCAAAGGGGGAGAGGTTTCAAAATAGAGGTTAAGGAAGAGGAAGAAAAGCACAGGCTTTGGGGGCAAAAGGGACTTTTTTTTTTTTTCCCCCTTGACTAAGCCAAGATCAAAGGGAAGGTTCCTGGAGAAGGGAGCAGGGTCTGTGTTACAGTCAATTTAAGGATACAACTCTCAAGAGGGGTTCAGGGAGAGGAAGCAATGACAAGCTGATAAATAACTTCCCTTTTTCTCACCTGGATCCATCCATCACCTGTGTTGCTGAAATCCTTTGCAGAATCTGTTTCAACTATCACATGTGTCTGGTAACATGGGAACCGCTGCATACAGGGTCTGAAGGCTTAGCAGGTGCCTTGGGAGAGTAGGTCTAGACAAGGTGGTGGGATTTGGGAAGTGGGATGTGCCCATCAAAAGTTCTCCAAAAGATGCTGGAGATGAGTGGAGAGGGAGCATGGTATGAGACAATGGCTCAGCTTGGGGAGTGTCCAGGAGAGGGAGCTGGATCCAGGATGGAGCAGCGTGTCTAGGAAATGCTGCACACGTGTGAGCAATAAACAAACGGTGCTTGCCAGACGTGGGCCCCGATGGCTTGGGAGGGTGATGGATTGAAATGTAGGTGCAACGACTGGGATTTGGTTTGGGTTAGATGAGTTCTTCATTAAACTAGGGCTGTTGCCAATGGAATTTAGTTGTGAAATGGTAGTGTGAAATATCAGTGCAGCATCTTGAGTGAAATCACTGTTCTGAAAGAAAATGACTTTGGAGCCCACGCTGGGCAATCTTTAGATGTGCAGTTCATGCCAACCTATAATGCAGTCTTTGCTGCTTTCAGACTTAAAAAGACTGTACAGTATTTTGTACATACAATGTGTACTTTTCTGCAATTGCTATAGTTTGTTTTTCCTAATTTACCCTTTCCTTGTTTATCTTGCATACTGTGCAGGGGTCTAATTTAGATTTTTTTTTTTAGAAAAAAACCTGCTTAGCAGTTATGGGTTGGGGCAGCAATTTCTATAGCATTTAGAGGTGAATGTGATTAGCACTTTTGGAAAACTGCAGCAAATTGCAGTGCTAATCAAGGGAAATCAAGCCATGGAGTTCTAAGGCAGAGGGGTTTTTTTTAAAAAAACCAAACCAAAACCAACCAAACAACCCAAAAAATAAGATATTAAGTTGTCTGAGGCTCAGAAGCATTATATTTCTGCCTGTGTCATGTGTTAGGTTTTCTGATGGCACAGTTGTGCTTAAGAGAGTGTTGGTAGAAAGTATCAATACTCTGAAATGTAAAACACTTAATTTGTAGTCCAAAACTAATTGCCAACCTAATTTCTTTTGTCCCTCCCTGTCCGTAATTGAGTAAAATATTCTGCATGTCTTTTATTAGTTAGTAAGATCCTTCAGTGTGTATAAAAGATGGACATAACAAGATGCAACCGATGAAACCCCCAAAGGCATTGTCTTAGCACTGTGATTTGGGAGCTGTTGAAATCAACAGGGACCCTCCCAGTCCAGTACGGGTTGTGTTGTGAGTTGTAGTGGTTTTTAAGATGAGAACAAAATACACATCGTGTGCAGAGAGATACAGTGCTTGTTAAGTGGATTAACTGAAATCCACTGGAGGCTTTTGTGTGTGTCTGGGGGGAATGGGACATTTATTTTTATTCCCTGGAGCTGCAGACTTTTGGTTGCTAATCAGACTTCAAAGAAATGGGAATCCAAGCCCCAACTTGGGATATAGTTTCACACCGACTTTCCACCAGTGTTCCCAGTGAGAGACACCAACCAGATGAACACCAGAATTCTTGTTTGCAAAATGACAGTATTCAGATAAGGAAGGAAACAGATTTGATCATTAACTAAGGAGGTTTGGGGGGGTGGAAACAAATCGGCCTTTTACAAGACCTCTGGTATTGCTGCGTGTGACGTGGCTGGTGTTTGGATAATGTTTGAAGGATGGGTAAGTTAGCTGCTGGGAGCAAAACGTATGGAGCCTAATCAGGAAATGTTGGCCTTCAATTTTTTTTTTTTTTTTTTTCTGAGAAATGGAGATTACTGCAGTTACAAACTGCAAATTGGTAACTGGAAGAGATTCCTAAAATATGAGATAATCCCTAGAAGCCGACCGACTTTCTCTGTAGAACATCAAATTCTAGGTCTATAAACTGCAATTAAATTGCTTATGTGCTGTTAAAAAAAGCATCTGGCTGTTCTAAGATTGTCCAGTGCAAGGGCATAGACACTATAAATGAGCTGTAGTGACATCTACAAAGTAGCAATTTAGAGGAAAGGAACATATTAAGACTTGTATTTCCAACCTACCAGGATGAGAGACGATCCAGAAGGTCAACCCATAGCATAACTGCTGCCTTTTGCAATTGTGATGGATAACCATTAACTGTTTTGCTGCCAAAAGAATGAAGGTGTCCTTTGAACACCTCTTTAATGGTGTGTATGAGTTTAAGCTGTCTCATTAGCAACATTTTAAAATACTGTTTTCAGAATAAGGGACAAAGAGGCCAGTACTTAACAGCTGCACAGGTAGTGGTATGTAAAAATGGGGATAGGCTGTCTGATGAAGTCAAACTGTCACCTTGCTGGCACAATCTGCTATCAGTCTGTGGTGGCTTATTTGTATTTGGAGCAGTAGACATTGTAAATCTCCAGCACCACCAGCAAAATGCGTGCAGGGGCTGTTGTCTGTTGACACAGCACACTGTTTTGTGGAGCTGAAATCGGAGGGGTCAGGAAGTACAGCTGTATCTGTGCTGCTGCAAAGCTGGAGGGAGTTGTGTGTGCTTTTCTGGCTGCTTTGGCTGTGCTCCCCAGTATCTCTGTGTGAACTGAGGGTTTCTCAGTGCCTCCTTTCCAAATGCTTTTTGTAGAAAGGAAATTCTGTCTGAAAGTCTTCAAATTAATGTGTTACTTTCACTTGTACTCTGCAGTGCAATTAAAGTGTTTTCCTCATCTGCATTGAGAGATGAATGGCGTGTGTGACTAACCTAGGGTCACGCAGAGTCTAACTGAGCTGGGCTGAGCCTCCTGTTTCTGTGTTGGGTCAGGTCCTCAGTTACAAGGAGCTTTTCCCAGAAGCATGTTGCTGAGTTTGCCTGAAGCAAGTGGCATGTCCCTTGCACCTCTTGAGGAGAACATTGTCTCAAAACAGTCTCTCTGCCACTTCCTGGTGTGAAGGCAGAGGCAGTATTTATAGAATTCCTCTGCCTTCAGCATCATGGTTAATAGAAATGCCTGTGCTGTATTTTAATGGAGGTGAGGACATGTGAATAAATTCCTTCCCAAGGCATGAATATACTTATGTAACTTCAGACTCAAAATACATACTTCAGCCTGGATGATTTCTAATACTGGGTTCTTCCCCCTGCCCCCCCCTCCTTGTTTTCTTCTAGTTGTGGCTTTCCTGGTTGCTTACCATCAAAACAAGCAGCTAATAGGAGAGAAGGGGCTGCTCCCTTGTAAGCTGTACCTGCAGAATGTCAAAAAGTATTTCAAAGGGAAGATAAACTTGGATGCTTTGAGCTATGCACCAACAATTATCTGGTTTCTGGACTGGTCAGACATGGACAGCAACTTGGACTACCTCTCCCTGCTTGGCCTGGCAACTTCAGCCTTTGTATTGGTAACTGGATGTGCAAACATGGTGCTCATGGCTTTCCTGTGGGTTCTCTACATCTCGTTGGTCAACGTTGGACAGATCTGGTAGGTTAACAATCTTACTGGTTTGCTTTTCTCTGTAATCCCTTGCTGTTCATTGTACACATTGATTTTGCTGTGCTTTTTTTAACCATTTGAGTTTGGTAATCTGCTACGGGGGGATGTAGGAATGTGAGATAAGGAAAGTGTTTGCCAGAGATGAGTTATGGGCATGCCTCTGCTCTCTCTCTTACCTGGGATATCTGTCCTGATTTCTGTTGTCCTCTGTGAGGCAAATCAGCTGCATCAACACGCCATGCTGCTTGTCCTTGCTGTGGAGTACTTTCCCTCATGGCTGTTGCAAGGGAATTCCCCTAATAATTACCTTTGGGATGGTTTCTCAACGTTCAGTTCTGCTCAGGAGAGAGCTGGAATGTTCAAGTATATAAAACCTGTGGGGGAAAAATAGAGGAGAAATGATGAAAATCTGCACATCACCCTACTGCAGGGAAAGGCTGAGGTACAAAATGAAAGGCTTTAGGTGGTCCTCATGCTTGTTAAGGCACTAAATACATAACCAGCTGGTAAAGAAATGGGCCCTTAGGAAACCACATTTTAGCAGTTGACCTCTCAGGTACCTGGCTGCATGTAGCAGAGGTGATACAGTAACTTTGGGGAGGTAAAACCTCATCCATGAAGGGGTACCCAAGCTGTGGACATGATACAGCGGTGTCATTGAGATGTTCTGGCTCCACACCACCTTAGAAGACACCTTCCCTATAGGTGAGCTCAGTGAATTCAACTTTAACTGTTTGCATGTGCCAGGGCAGCCCTGTGTCTTGTTTTGCCCTATTCATTCCTATCCTACTCTCCATGGTATGTAAGTGGGTGAAGGATTACAGCTTCAGTTTTCTGAAAAGCTCTGTTCTCTGAGCTCTTAACTCAGTCTGAACGAAAGCCACAATATTTGAAAAATAACTGGGCACATAGTTTTCCATTGCCCATTTTCAAGTTACTCTGAAATTGTTCATCTCTTTTTCTAGATGTTTTACATTATAGGACAAGAACTCAAGCATAGTCCTGCTTTCATTTGCAGGGATACAGGAGTGTCTCATTGTAGGAGCAAAATCTGGATGTGTTCCTTGACTATTTTCTCTTTATGTTTATGTTTGGGGCTGGGGGAACCCCTAACAGCATCCCCTCAAGGTGCAAATGTTTTGTAGATGGAAGCTGGACCTGCAGTGACTCCCCAGCCTGAAGGTTTGATCTGGCTTGCTTCTGAAGTAGTGTGCTAACTAACACCTAAAGATGACAGGCTTTCTTCATGCATACTCCCAAGGCACTCTGGGGTGCTCAGGGTGCTGTGACTATAGTGGTGCTGTACTGTTGTTACAGTTTTGATTTTAAAAGCTAGCTGGAATGTCTTCTCTGTGTCTGGTTGGGCAGACGTGTTCTGTGCTGGTCCTGTGCTTCCAGCTGCTTTTCCTGGCAGAGGCAGGCTGAGGGCAGGGGTGTGATGTCTTCTCTGCTGGTGCTGGAGGGGTGACAGTCCCACAGAACTCTGGAGTTTTTGGCAAAAGAAATCCATTTGTGCCTGTTGAACACGTGGCTGTTTTGTCATCTTTCAAGTCCTTAAGGGAGAGGTGGAGGGCGGGGGATAGAGAGGGAAAGGCTGCTTCCACTGCTGCACCCACCCACCGCCAGTGTCCAGCAGACCGTGTCCAAATGCCTCTTCCGGAGGGAGGTTAGAAGCTCATGGCCAAGCATGAGGTCTCTGCAGCTCTGAAGACAATGAGCTGGCTGCAGGAATGCAAGTCTTGTGGATGCTGTGGTTGGAAGGAATTGACTCTTGATATTTGAGATAAGGCTGTATTTTCCCCTCCTTTGCTAAGTCAGATTTGGAGTTCAAAAGTTACTCCAGCACAGGCAGGTGACTCCCAGTGTACAGCAATAACACCCCAGGGGAATGGGTCAGGTTCTTCTGGGGAGGGGGGGAATAGGAGGCATTGCCTCAACTTCATCTCTTCTTAATTGTGGCATCAAATATATTAAACAGGAAATGAGGTAGTTCTTGAAAAGGGGTGAGGGAAAAGAATCAAAGGAACCCAGCAGTACAGTTCATTCAGCTGTGGTTACAGTTTTCATTAGATCCTCCGAAACGGGTCACTGGGTGGTCAAAACCATATTATGATTGTGCACACAGTGTGACATTCAGTGCCTGGAGAGTGGGGTGCTGGGTGGCTGGGTATTTACAGCGCAAGCAAATGTGGGGAAAGAGTAAGAGGAGGATTAACTAATTTCTCACTGTCCTTCAGGGAATTGTGGTGGCACAGAGGGTGAGCTGAGAGTACCTAAAATCTCATGGGTTCTGCTGCTCATCCTGGGTGGGTGGCAGCATTAGCTTTAGAGCTAGGTCTGGCTTTAAAATTCCTCTTCATACTGGTTTGTAGGTGGGGTTGAGTAGTCTGTCGACTTCGTCGTACTCTCAAATTTGGGCAGACTGAGATGTTTTGAGTTCTTATTGTTCTCTCTGGAGACTAGATGATCTCCAGAGGTCCCTTCCAACCCCTATCATTCTGTGATTCCAAAGCATCTGTTGAAGACCAGAGCAACTTCCTTACAAAGGGGGAAAGGACAACATTGTCTGGCACTCCTGGTAAGAGTGGTGAGATAGCTCAGCATAGAGGCTCTGAAATGAGGAAATTCCTCCTGTGGCCACCTTGTTTTATTGTTATTGTGTGGCCTGTCTTGGGGTTCCTCCTGTGGGCTGGCATGGCCCGTCTGGGCACGGACCTGTGGGCTGACCTGAAAAAATCCTTTGCAGTAGTTGCCTGGGAAGCCAGTTCAGGGAAGATTTGGAGTGATAAGGGGGAATAGAGTTCTCTTCTTTAGGACAGTGAGGAACAATTTATTCCTTTTATCGCCTTTCCTTTTTCTATTTTAATTTTAAATGTTTCTATTTGTTTTGGGCTGGAGTCTCCAGATACTTGCCGCTGAAGGAGCAAGTCTTTCAACTGCTGTCCAGCTGGCTTGGGCTCAGTCAGAGGAAGCTTTAGAAGAGCAAACCTTCCCCTTTGAAGGGCAGGACGTGTTGCCTGACTGCCCCAGTACTGCAGACCTCCACCTGTGAGCTGGGGAAGACACTGTGTGCCTAGGGACAGCTGAGCCTGCTAGGACAGCACAGCAAGGGACCAGCTAAAGGCCCCTCTGAGTGTGTTAAAGCCCTCAAGAAAGCCACTGGTACGACAGGCTGACCTGCGCTGTTGGTAAAGCATTTTGTGGTATAAGGATTACTTTGGCAACCTAAAATCCTGAGAACTGGGGATTCAAGAATCCTGGATTCTTGACATTGCCAAAGTGCAGGTGAACCATCTGAAACAAGATGTACTTCGCTGGTTCTCAAAACTAGGCTAGCTTCAGCATGTTAACTTTTGTACCTGTGAAACGTGGGGACAGGATTGCCTGTGCCAAATTTGAGAGGAGTGCACCGGGAGGCTTTTATAATTCTGGGCACTCTGTTCCCAAAGTGACTGTGGTATTCGGGGTCTGCTCAGGGTCTGCTTAGACTAAACCTGTGCATGTTCTCAGGGTCATAGGCATGTGTATCATTATGCCATGCTCACATCACAAGCTCAGTGTACCTCTCTTAAAATCCTGGTGGGTTTTTTTTGTCTCTGCTATTCTGAACTTTTCCTTTTGAAGTAGGAGACTGTCAAGAATCTAAAAATCTGCCAGTGCAAAAGAATATTTGATGCCTGACCCATAGGCTGGGTGACGTGCTTAATCATTATGTTGATTTTTCTTGCAATTTCAGCAGACTGTGCCTAATTTCAGTAAAATAATAATAGCAGAAAGTGGTCCCAATTTGAGTACAATAGAAGTGATTTAATGAAGCTAAGGATGCTTAAAAAGATTTTGTAGGAATTCCTTGTACTGCAACACCCATTTTGCAGACTGCAGGTCCTGCTTGTGCAGGTTTGGTCACTGGAAGAGCAGTGTGGCTCTGCAGGTCCAGTACAGATGGCTGTGCCTTTCTCCCCGCTTCCTCCTTCTCAATATTAATGTAATGGGTGGCTGTACATTTAAACAAGAATGGGAAAAGCTTCTCCTTTGTTTAAAAGTAAAAATACTCATTGCAAGTGACCTCATGAAACCTCCATTTGTGGTTTTTGTTCTTTACGGTTTCTGCTGGGACTGATTTCCGCAGAGATGGACGATGGGCAGCCGAGGCCCTTTGTTGGGATGGGCTCTGCATGAGAGGCGTTCCGGCAGAGCTTAAATCCCTTTTGTACCAGAATAACTCATGCACTTCTAAAGTGAATTTGTAATTCTGGAATAAAATCACTTTTATCCCACAGTAAGGTGTCTCCAGAGAGCTATTACATTTTCTTATATAAACAAACTTTTAAACTACTCTGCCACTGATCTCCTATTTCTTCTTCTGTTGTTTCCTCACTGAACCACCCTCCCAGCATTTGCAAATGTTATCTGAAAACTCTTCCTTTCCCTTGGTTATTGTGTTGTTCTGTCTTACAAAGCACATTGTCCACTGTTAGGCAGTGGCACTGTTTGTAAGACACTTGAAACGAAAGCAAGAATTGCGAGGGTTTAAAAATCCTATTGCCTTTTTTTCTTTCATGACTAAGATTCTGGTAGAGTTACAAGAGCTCGAGGGGAGTAGGTTAAACAAGCCAATAAATAAAACCTTACAGCATGAGGTGGCTACAGTGTTCTCTTCAGTGTGGTCTTCCCTTGTGGAAAATCCTGGTGGAGCTGCTGCTAACAGGTATTTAGGGTAAAATAAGACTAAGCAGTACACTTTTTTCTTTTTATTTCTTTTTTCTGCAAGGGATAGGGAAGTGAGCAGCGTTTCACTACTGTACAGCCCAGAGAAGGCTGGATGGTGCCACTGGAGCTGTGTTCCCGTGCCCTTTGAAACCTGCACACCCAGGTAGTTTCCAAGAAGTTGCAGATGCTGCTAGACTTTCCTAGAGCACAGAGGAGAGGACATGCCTCTGTCCTTCTAGCCCCAAATGCCTGGGGTTTTTTTCAGATTTAGCTGGTTTAACATAATATTAATAGCTTTTAACTCTACTGTTAAGGACTTACTAAAGGGACAGGTCATGAAAGCGTCTCCCTGAGGCATGTAATTTAATAACAATTAAATTACCTTCTTCAGAAGTTCATTTAGAATAAAGAAAGAAGAAAGACTTGTGTATTGTGGAGGTTTTGTGGTTTACATGTCTCATTAAAAAACACTTGACCTATGCAGGACTCCAGTCTCAGTATTCTGTGTGCCAGTGGATGAACTGGTAAACAGTTCAGGTTGAACTCCATTAAATGCTAGGGGATGAGGAAGATGCTCAGGGCTGTGTTTTCACTCTCCAGGAGGGAGTTAGTAGCCACTGAATAGACCTCTTCCCCACTTTTTTTTCCTCTTATATTCTAGAGCTTTGGTTTTTCAGGCTAAAGCGGGTGGATTTTTGTCTAGTGTGATCCCACCCAGTAAAGGTTAGAAACAGATCTTCGGAGGTTTTTTTCCAGCCTGCAGAACAGCCAGTGTGTGAATTGTGGGCTGGATCTGGCAAAATGTCATTTCCACTTTTAACTGTAGTGGTTTGTGACCCTCTTATGATGAGGGCACAGCACTTACAGAGATACTCATTTAATGACTAGGAGAGTCCTAGCATGACGTGCAAAATACAGATGGAAGAACCACCCTTTGAGCTTCCAGCAGACCAGGGCCAGATTAAGGGTGAATGAACGTATCCACACGGGTGCATTTGAGCTAATGCACGTTTTATTAAGTAGTGTGAGTAATTCAGTAAGACTTTTCTGACTGCCCTCAGGCAAGCAAATGTTGAAAGATCAGGAGCTGTGCAAGTAGGGAACAGGAACTTGTGTGTCCTGGGTTTCATCGGTATGCTTGGTTCACTTGGGAAGTTCACTGATACCTCAGTGTACAGGCAGGAATGGATGTGGTGGGCTGTACATAATAATGTGACCATGGCAGGGTCTTTCCATCAGTCTGTATCCTGCTTCGTCTGCCTGTCTGGAAGTAATACAAGCTTGTACTGAGGGACTGTAAGGCTTAATTGATATCAGCTTTACAGATATTAAAGTTAGAAGTGCAAGCAAAAAATGTTGTGTCTGAATCCAGCATGAATCCAGTGTGTGCTGAAGGAGGGGGAGAGAAAGGTAATTTTTTAGATCAATCACATGAACAAACATCACCTTGATGCATATGCTAAATTGGGAGTCATCTGATGTTTGCTAGAGGCTTTGCAAGTAACTCTCTTGCAAGGAACTGTTTTTGCAACCTGGCTTTATTTTTCTAACTCTCCAAAATATCCCAATGACAACAACAACAACAAGAAAACTTAGAATATCTTATTCCTTTATCTGGCCCTGGACTTGGCAATAAACCTCAGGAATTTCATTGTTATTGTGGATTGCAGCCTTGCATCTCTTTACTCCTAGCTCCCCTCCCTCTTTCCCCAGAAAGAAAAGATTATCTCTAGAAACGTAAACCAAAAGTTGAAGGATCTCAGGGGGTCATCCTTCCTGTCGAGGAAGCTGCTTTTTGGCACTTCCTACTCGCACAGAAGAGAGGGAGCGTATCAGTTTCAAAGAATGCTGTGAGCAGTTGATATGACATATTAATGAAAACAAAGATTAATACCATGTGACACTACTGCCTTGCAGTACAACTGGGAACTAATGAGGCTAATGAGAACCATATTTTTGTTTGAGAGATTAAAATTTAATCATGGCTGATGTCAGAAATGAATCATTTAGTGTTTCCCCCCCAGCGTGTGTAAGATTTCCCCTCCCTGCCCTAGGCTGGCCTTTGGTTTAGCAGCAGGCCTTGAGAGGGGCCAGCCCTGTGCCATCTCCTTGCCTGGCATCCAGTGTGGCTGGGAAGGAGGAGGTTGATGCTGTGGCTGGCTGGCCTTCCTTAGCCCCTGAGACCTGAAAATGTGTGCTCTGCATTGCATTCCTTGTTTTGGCTGAGGCATTGAGTTAAATGCAGGTGGCAATAGGCTGTGTGTGCTGTTGAATTAGCTTTGCCCTTTTTACAGGGGCAAGTAGGAGCAGAGAATGCAGTTGCCATAGTTTGTCCAAGGAGGTTTGAGTCTGCTCCTGCCCAGATCTACTCCAAAAGATGCATGTTAGTCTGCAGGAGTGGACTGGACTGAAAAGGCAGGTGGAGATGAACCTGATTAAGAGGCCAGGTCCAGCTATGTTGTGAATTTGAGAAGATCAGCATGAGCTGTCTGTAGAGGAAGAGCTGCCAAAATCTTTAAGGGCTCTCAAGGGATGCTTCAATGGGGTCTTGGGCTGCCCCAGGTCTGGCCGTTGCCTGTTTCCATGAATATATTCCTAGAGAAGAACTGACCTGTGGCAAGGCTAACTTGCCATTGAAACACAATATGGAAAACTAGAGAGGAGTCTTTGGTAAAATGGTGTGCCAGGGTTTCTCGGGCAGCTGCAGCCTGGAAATTGCAGCATTACTGCTGAGGCCATTGGTTTCGTAACAAGTTATGTCTACAAGATTAAACTAATCTGACTAATGTGACTGCCTGTAGGAACTTAAATAGGCTTGATGAGGGGAAACTAAATAAGAATTTCAATATTTTACATTAATTGCATGTATTGCTTTGACTTCTTGTAATTACTGGTTTCACTTAAAGATAGCACCTATGGATGGGGTTTTTTATTTAAATCTGATGTAAGATAGTTGGAGGTCTACCAGAGTTATTTCACCATATGTAGAAGAGATTATACTTAGAGCAGAAAGCAGTGCTGTGCTGTGGGTGCCCTTAAGGTGTGTGTAGGGTCTGTTCCACAGTCAGTGTTTGGGTGCTGACTGGTGCTGCTCCCACGAGTGTCCCGCTGCCAGCCAGTGCTCTTCCTGCCCCAAAGCATGCTCCATCTGCTAAATGAGTGCTGCAGAATTGCCCTCTGAGTTCTGGTTCATTACCTTTTACCCTGTTAGTCCCAGGAATTGCTTCTGTCTCAGTGTCAGGACAGTTACCTGTATCTCATGTTAGGCATAGAAAGCAGCAGGGTGTGTCTGCTACTTCACTTCGCAGAAAGCCTGACAAATGCCTCAGCACTGTAGAGCACACTGCTCTGGTAGCATAGCCAATGTCAGCAGAAGGCACCTAGCAGTATTCTTACCCCTCCTTCCTGCTTCCCCGGCACCTAATGTGGTGTCATGGAAGCCCATGTTAAAACACCAGCAGTGATTGGACTGGGATATGGGCTAAAGCCATTGCACAGGGAGCTGTGTGTACTCCGTGGACAGCTAATAACACCCCACTGTTCCCTTTGCACAAACTCTCTCTAGCTTCCAATCGCTTCTGCAAATCACGGGCGATGAGAAAATGAGAGCAAAGAAATTAGCAGAAGATTATGTGGTTAGTGGTGTGGCTGTGCAATGTCTGATGTAGCACAAGTCTTTGCCAGAGACTGAGACAAATATTTTTTAATTGCTTATTATCTGGCACATCTAATTGCCAGCTGTATTCAGTATGTAGACTTGGGTATTGATTCCACAGCTGAAAGATTTAGGAAAAGAATGAATAATGTTTTTTTCATGATTTTTTTAAAAAAAAATTCTTTTTTTTAAACTGCAACTTGCCAAATAGCTCCATGGACCCAGGCTGGTCCAGCACATGTTCATGTTGTTTAACTCCTCTAACTCCTCCAACAGCTGTGGTTGGAAAGTATGTTAATACAGTGATTGGTACAGCCGAAAAGCAATCAGGGGTTAGGGAAGGGTCCAAGCCGTGGTGGGATCTGTGTTTACTAACTTCTCTAAGGGTCTTAATCCAGAAAGTTATTGAAAATAGTGTTTGCCAACAGTGCTGGCTCATTGCTGGGCTGGGGTTACTCCACAACCAGAGTTATTTGCAGGGCTGAGCCGTGTTACTGGAGTTACGTTCCAGGTCTGCCTGGGTAAACAGCAGCTCTGTCCTGGAGAAGGGGAGGCAAATGCCTGCAAAAATAGGCAAGGTCTTCCCAGGAGAAGAATCTGTGGTAGAAAGTAGGTGGAAAATTGCATTAGAATAGTTCATGCCTTTATGAACTTAGTGGAGAGGAAATGACCATGCCTTCACTGGGATCCATGGGCTTGCTGCAGGCTTCTTCATTTAATGGGGAATCGCACTTGGTTTGCAGAGTGGCTGGCCATGGGGGGCCAGACATTGGAGAGAGATTAATTAGTGCAATTAAATTATTTTTTTAAAATCAAGAAATGGAATGACTGAAATGCAGTTTTTCTGGGATTTTACTTGCCAGCATGCTGGCAGGAGAAATACAAAACCTTTTTGCTTGCTGGTCCTGAAGAAGGTGGCTTGCAGCAGTTGCATTGTCCTGCCTTCCCATGCACGCATGTGCACCAAGACACTGCAGTGGGCCTGACTTCTTATTCTCAGGCTTGAACGTGCTCAAGCCAGTGCTGACCCCTTTATTTTTCCATCAGTGTGTGACATGCACGTGTTTTTCAAGTTTATTTCTGCCTAGGGAGATGCAGTGTTTTCAGCAGGTTGGGCAGCCTGGTGCTCTGATGGGGCAGAGGAGCAGTGGTGCTGCTGCAGCCACGTTTCTACCGCCAGCTCTCATTCTCACCTTTCTTGCCTTGGACTCACCATCTGGCTTAACAAGAAGCTCAGAGTAGGGTTCCCAAGGCTGCCATTTCAGTGCCTGGTTTTGGCACTTGAAGGCTTTAACCAAACTTCACTCAAGTTTGGCAAATTCTACAGTCGCATAAGCCAGAGCTTGTAATAATTTTTAACTGCAGAAAGGAGCACAGACAGAGCAGCGGGTGAGTGCTGAGCTTAGTTGGGTAATTCATGTTTGGTCTCTTAACCAAGCCTGGTTCCTTGCCTTGCAAGGGGAACGTGAAGTGGTGCTTTGGTGGCTTGGCGCCCGGGAGCTGCCGCTTGCTCTTCTGAGGGGAGAGGTGTGTGGCAGTGCCCAACTGCCTTGCCGGCTGCGCAGGATGGACGTGGGTGTGAGCATCCGGCATGGTGCCAGGAGTGAGGAGTGCAGTCATCCCGTTTCTCATCCACTGGTTGGCTCCAGCTCTGCTCAGGCACCTTTCCCAGCACCACGTGCAAACCAAGGAGTAAACCTCATCCTTGAGCACTCTTTTTTTTTTTTTTTTTTTTTTAATGTTATCCCTGTTCCTTCCATTTAAATGTGGATGTTGTAATTACAGAGTGCAGAATCCCAGTTTTTAGAGATCTGTGACCACAATAAAGTGAATCCAGAAACCAGATGAGTGGTTTCATTTACTACCATTCTAGCTTATTTCCTCCCCCCGCGACCGCTGTGCAACACTAAAGGCTTGGCAGCAACTGAAACCAGCTGTCAAAAATGTTTCTTACCCCCACACTTTCAAGTTAATGATGTTCTGAAATTAATGGTGCACTAGACTAATTCTGTCATCTGATTTTGATGGACTCTTGATCTCGGTGATGTTTGCCAACTGGCTGCTTTGTTTTGGGGTGTGCTGAGGAAGTGGATCTCCACGTGCCAGGTACTGTATGTATATATACATTGAAAGGATTTTGAGGGGTTTTTTTCATCCTGAAGTGTTTACAGCTTTAATTTGGTCCGTATACTGTGGCTCACCAAACAAGTTTTCAGGCACATTAAGCCAGTAAATTTTAGGAGCATCATGTGCAAGACAGCCATAGATGAGGTTTTCCACTTTCTCAGACCTGGGGAGGTGTTGTCAGCCAGCATCTCGAGTCTGGTTGTCCCATTGTGCTGGAAGTGGCTATGGCCCCACACGGGGCAGAGAAGAGACACAACCTCAGCAGCGGGGAAGAAAGTGGCCTGTTGTGGTGAAAAGTTAAAGGAGCTGAATTTGATTAGATGAGAGAAAAGAAAATGGGAAGGAGACAAAGATCTTCAAGCGTGTGAAAACAGCGGTGGGATGGAAAGTAGCTGTTCTCAGTGTTGTCTGTCTACACGTGGATAGGAGAAGCAGCCGTTGGTTTACATGGGGGAAAGGAAGATACATGTTAAATGTAAGGAAAAGACTTCTGTGGAGATACACTAGGCTGGATACGTGGAGAGCTGGTATGTCTGTCGCAGGTGCCTGTCAGAGGTGATTCTTGTAGTCAGTCCTGTCTTGGGGCAGGTGGATTTTCCACATTTTCTGTTCTTCCATGGTTTAGCCCTGTTTTTTCCTCCCCTAATGCAATGCCTGCATTTATGGCAGCAACTCATCCAGCTTTCCCTGTTACCAAAATTTTGCAAGGAAGCTCCTTGCTCTGCCAGTTGTGCATCTATTGGGTTGCCCACTGCAGCCTGAGGCTGCTGCTATCTCCTGGGGAGATGGTTCCCCTGCTTCCTCCTCTCCCTGGGTGGGTACCAGAGGGAAGAACAGGGTAGTTGGTAATGTCGCATTTCCACCCTTCACTGGGAAGGGGTTCCTCACAGTGTAGCTTCTACCTGCTTTCCATTGTGGACAGATGCTGTGGAAATCTCATTACAGCAGATTATGGAGCCACATCCTGATGAAGAATAGGAAAGGTGCCTGTATTACTCAAATACCCTTTTCCCTACCCCAAGTTATACAGCACAGAGAATAAGAGACATTCATAATGGAGATAAAAGTTGACATCTGGGTTCACTTTCTGTAGAGGATGCTCTCTGTGGAGAATAGTGAGAGAAGCTGTTAACACCAGCTGCAGATTAGGGATGCAGCAGAGAATTATCCTGCCTGTGGAAATATGCTCTAGTTGTAAGGATCTTGCAGTGTTGGGCACTGCTGCGATGTGAATGGTGGGTAGGACTGTGTTGTTAGTGGGGTTTGGGGGTTTTTTAATTAAAAATACAGATGTATTTTCCTAGTAAGCATCAGACGATGTAAAGTCTGATACTGTTACTTAATAGACTCTATATAGAAATTTGTCAGGTTCCACAGCCTGGTAAGAGGGATCCCTGTTCCAGGCAAATCTTGCATTAAATAACTTGTGCAGCTATGGGGTAGGTGAGCAGGGAAGGGATGCAAATTTGTGCAGCAAGTCTGGCTGATCTGCTTTTCCTTCTCCTTGAGCCAAATAGAAAGCATCATCCCACAAGCTTTGCACGTGGTTTCAGCTGGGTGGGTTTGGGGTGCTCCCTGTTTGTTTGCACAGCGGTGTCTGTGCGTGGTTTGGAGATGTGGGAAGCTCTTGCAGAGCCGTGTCTTCAAACCCAGCTGAGCTCTGTTGTGCCGCTGCCATAGGCACTGATGGTAGAAAGTATTTTCATCAGGAGTGATGTAGTTTAATGTCATTTAAACTATTGTTTTGCTGTCAGTTTTTGCTTTCCAGGAATATACTTGAGTTAGAATTAATCAGCATGACAGTGTGGTGAAAACAATTTAACCCAAATATGTGAAGATGTTTATGATTCCCAGCTGATACTTCCAGTCTTTTGAAATGTGACATGAAGTTTGCCTCTAACGACAAGTCATGGCTAATTACATTGTTTCTCCGACCAGAAAGCAGAGACGACATCACATTTTAATTCAAGTTAGAAAATCCAAATGGAATGTACTTTGAATTTTTGAAATTTCTAGTTCTGACAATGTGCAGATCAAAAGTTATTCTGCTGAAATTGGCCAAACCCCCCCAAACCTGCAAAATCAAATCCATGTCTTTACTTGACATTATCTGTCGGTGATGTTTCAAATGCCAAGGCAGGCAGTAGGGGGAAAAAAGTAATTTACTTTTTAAAAAAGTAAACAGTTCTGTTTACTCCAAATAAGCAAGGGGAAGAGGACCTTGAAGAGAAAGGATGGTAATTAGGTTCTAAACTCCAAACTGAAGTCT
Source organism: Porphyrio hochstetteri (assembly GCA_020800305.1). Taxonomy (NCBI): domain Eukaryota; kingdom Metazoa; phylum Chordata; class Aves; order Gruiformes; family Rallidae; genus Porphyrio; species Porphyrio hochstetteri. Next base: position 9,519,164 of record CM036920.1, read on the forward strand.
GTGGGAACTGGGTACCTGCCTGTTTGTACCTATTAAAAAAAAAATAAAATCCCTGTGAGAAGCCCTGCTGCTTTTATGTATTTGGAGTGGGCCATTTGGTTTGGTTTCCTTGGCATTTGTATCGCAGGCTTCTTCAGAGAAATAAATTCACAAGTGTTTGCCTGTCATCACATGACAAGTTATGGAGCCTAGATTGATGTAATCAGCAACAGACACACGTCAGAAAACTTAATGTGGTTCAGAAGAATACAATATTTTATTAATTCCTCATTTTGTGTGTGTCTCTGTGTGTGTGTTTTAAATGAGCCTCAGGGGGTTCTTAACTTCTGCCAAGAAATAAGAATAATTCGTACAAGTTTATGTTTAACTGCACCACAACTGTGGTGGAGAACAGCGAAGTTAGGTTGCCCTTAATGACAGATATCTTTATAAAGAGCCACTTTTATTGAGAAAGTTAAGACTTACTGTGCTTTTTAAAGTTATTGCTGTCTGTACATCAGTAGCCCTGTATCAAATTGTTAAATATGTAGTCAAATATTTAAATTGATGGATTTTAGAACTGTTTGAACTACATGTGTATGAGTATAATATTTGCACACCTACTCAGGACATTTGCAGTAACCAAATATCTGTACAAGTCTGGTGTATATTTCTGTTCTGAGGTTCTGGGGGGCTTTTTGTTTTGCTTTTTTGGTTAGTGTAATGTAATATGCTGCAGATACAAATAATAAAGTCCTGATGTAGGATTGAAACCATAATGGGAGTAAACACAAGCTGTCTGTTGAAGAGCAGCCTCTTAAAACTTGTTAACCTTTGGATTTTGTTTTTTAATCAGAACTGGTAATCTTGCAGAAAATCACTATGTTGTAGCAAGGCTCAGTGTCATTTCAATGAGAAGATGAGATACAAAGGCAGGTTAAATGATGCACCAGAGTGTAGTGAAAATGGTATGGTAAGTGTGCAGTGCTTCTCCTCAGATACTGAAGATTGAGGAACTGGTACACAACTCCCACCTAGCAGATGACATGGTGCTGTGTTAGAGGGAAGGAAAGAAAAAAATAATTAGTAGCTCATCAGTGAGAACTAACTGACTGCTTTGCAGCAGTGTCTGCAGACACTGGGCTTCACCATTGGTCTCTTCTGCCTGGGAAGTGCTCACCATGCTTTGAAAACCGTAATTTAATAGTTTTGCAGTGAAATCTGGTTAAGGGACTGTACTGTCCCTTCTGGTTATGCTGCTTTAGCAGCTTTATCTGGAAGGGTGGTGACCAGTTGCTTGGAGTGCTGAATAACAGTTTAATTTGCCCAGAAGTGAGGGAATTTACTCTTCTCACATTTCCAGGTAGCAGAAATTTGCTCTTTGGTGCCTTTGAGTTGCATGTTACATGTGCTGCTGAACAGATACGTTTTTGAAACACAAAATGAGTGAAGCATGAAATAAAACTAATACAAAACAAAGGTCCCTACAATTGATCAACCAAGATGTTAATTTTTTTTGCTTTCTCTGCATTTTGTTTTGCAGGTACTCCTTTGGTAAGTGAATAAAAATGAGAAAAGTCTGCAGTAATAATATATTGGTGCATTTGTGGGTATGTAGCTTTTACGTTACTCTAGCTTGCTTTCTCTGTTCTCTCTGTCAAACACTTAAGCTACTGTTGTCTCTATTCTCTGCCTTTCATTTAATTTCTTTCTGCCCATATGCCCTTAAGGAAAGGATAACTGCTGTAAATTCTGTAAATTGAGATTGAAGGAGACTTGGTGGAGGAGTTGTGTATGTACCAACAGCATCATTTGACGGTGACATTAAAGGTGAACAGTTAAATAAGCCTGAGGCAACCAAGCAAAGCAAGGTCTGAAGGACATCTCCTGGGAGGGAACATGTTCCTCTCAAGATACAATTCCTTTTTCACTGGTGGTTTGTATGAACGTCAAGAGTCTCTTACTCACCTGCTTTCCCACTGGTGTGCGGTGCAGATATCACTTCTGGGAGGTTAATTTGTGCTTTGCAGCAGTTGGGGTTTTTTTTCCCAGGACTCAGTACTCCAACCTACTGCTGGAATCTAAACACAAAATTAGAAATCCCAGTAGAAAACCTGGTACTCCCTGTGGAAATATTAGGGAAACTGCTAGTGTGCTCCTGACTTGCTGGGACGTACTGCCATAGCACAATGGCATAAACCAGCCTATTTGGCTGCGTCTTCTCATCCTTTCAGCCTGGTGCTTGTGCTATTGGATGGGTGGGTGGAGAAGGACGCTTCATCACTGTGTGGATGAAAAGGGGACTTGTATTCCCCAATTGTCACTAGCCAGTCACAAATAGAAATCTGGGTATTTTAATGTAAGGCAGAAGAATAGATGAAATCCATTTGTGCCTGTGTGTTATGGAGACCCCAACAGTAATACCTGTGCCTGCCTCCCCTTTCTCCCTCCAGGAATTGCATCTCTCTCTTTGTTTACCAATTGATAGTTTTAATCAGTTGTAAGTGAAGGAACAGTTTTAGTGTGTGTGGGATCATTAAGATGGTGCTTCACCAAGTGAAGAAGCAGGAGAGCGTGGTGAATTCTTTCCACTCCTGTGTGGTTTAGATAATGCTTTCATGTTGGATGGGGATACTTTTAACCAGGTGGACTTTCCAGTGCAAATCCAGACTTTTATTGGGTTAGTGAGGATACCCATCTTAGTTTTAACTCAAGTTACTCGTCTTCTGTGTGTGTTTTTCACTCTTGCTGATGGTTGTAGAAAAACTGCTCTTTGCAAGTGGTGTTTTATCTTTCTTTGGCCGTTCTTTATGTCCCAACTGGATCGCCACCCTATGAGGGTTACTGAAGCCCTTTGTACGCAGTAGGGTCTCCCTTCCTTGTTTTTGGCTTAAGGGCTACTTCTGAATAAGATGAATGAGATGTAAATCTTGAGTTACTTTTGTTAGAATACAGGAAAACCACAATATTTTTGTTATAATATAGCTGAAACAACAACATTGTCATCCATTGCTGTAGAAGTACATTAATATTGCTGAGCTCTGGAAGCCTTATTCTTTGGTAGCATCTACTTCAAAGCAAGATCTTAAAAAAAAAAAAAAAATTAAGAAAATTCCTGGAGAGATCTTTGTAAATGCTGACTGTTTCCTATTCCCCTCCAGGAAATGTGCTTTTTTTGATACATCTTAGGATGGATTTTGGTAGCCTGTATTAAAACTGCAGGCTGTCCCTATGAATTTTAAAGAACTCCAGAGTCTGGAAATAACAACAAGCTGTTAGGCCAAATGGGATCAACTGGTATTGCCACAGGTTTTGCTCTTTGCTCTTACTCCTGTCAGGTAACAGTTATTAAAAACACTCCTCACTTCAGGGAATGAGCTGTGAAACAGCCGTGCAAGATCTTTCACAGTGCAAAGCACCGGCTGTGTTGGACTATTTATCTTTGAAAGGTGAAGAGGTGCTCTGCAATGCAAATCCTGGAGCGGGCGTCAGCCTGGGGGTTAGCGTTGTTCTGAAATTAGCCAAGCTGTAATAACTTCTTGGCTTTATTTATTGTTATTTTGGGTATAAATTTGGCTTCAGATGTAGCGTGGCATGTTTCAGTGAGCGCACGGGGATTTTTACATCGATCCCTTCCCTGTGGTTAGGCACAGCTCAGGTGTGCAAGGCTCACTGCCAGGAGATGTGATGGCCCCTTTTCTTCTCTGCTTTTGGCAGTGCAGTGCTCTGGTTGTTGAGTATGGACTGTATTCTGGTGGGATTGCTCATTGGCTGGAGTACAGTGCATGGCTTTCGGTCTTTCTGGCTGCACTGAGGCTACCAGGAGCCTCGGGGATGGATGGATGGATGTGCTGCCTGTCCTTGGTGGAACACACCTGCAGGGACAGTGGATTGTTCCTGGAGAGTTGAGCTTTTGTGGCAAATTCATCCTCAATCTAAGTCCTCTATTTGAGCTTTGGTTTACCAAGAGCTTTCTTCCATGGCCCTCTCTGAGCCCCTTTCTAGGTGCCTTGGTGACCTCTGTGTGCCACCATGAGCCAGGTGGCCTTGCTCAGCACCCTTGGTCCTGGCTTAGCTCCAGAAATAGCAGGTCTCCCTCTCTTTGAAGGTAGAAGCTGTGGTGTTAGGACTAGAAAGAACCAGCAAGGCCAACTTGTTAATTTATCCTTCTAAAACTAAGGATTTCTTTTCCCCAGCTTAGAATGAGACTGAAGCTGCTTCAACAGATAGGTGGTATTGACAACTTTGCTGTTTCTCACCTTGTCTCAGTAAGTGTGTGCTCTCCTAAAGCAGTAGTTCCTGATGATGCTTCTGTCTGAGATACCACCAAGGACTTTTTTTTTCTTCCAGTGAAAGCCTAATTTAATATAGTGACTTATTATCTCTGTTCTAACAGAGGCTTTTAAAAAGATGATGCTCTTTTACAGGCTTTCTTGTCCTCTTTCTTCTAGCCCCAGATATTCAGAAGGCAGTTTGATGGCTCTAAGTCTGTCCTGAGATAGTGGTCAAATGAGATACCAGTGGGGAGCCAAGCAGAGCTGCAGAAAAGCTGCAAGGATCACGTGAGCTGTAATGGATAGTGACGTCTCTCTGTAGCGTAAAAAAATCCAGGTGTGGTGTGGGAAAATGATGTAACTGTCCAGGGAGATTCTGTCTCCACATCGTCACTTCCATGGCCGTTGGATACCTCTCGGAGCAGCAATCTGGATTCCCGGCAAGGAACACTCAGAAAAGACAGGACTGCATCTGTTTACCTTTTGGCTATCAATGGCATCATTAAACTGAAAGGATGGAGAAGCAGCTGATCTTATTTGACTCTTGATGCACAAAAGTGTCCTAGTTGGAGCCAAAGCAAATGTTTCCTTGGGGATTGTTCCAGAGAGTCTTGCTTCTGCACTCTTTGCAGGCGAACTGAATGGCTAGAATTAGAAGCATATTGTAAAAGTGAGAGCTCATTTTACCTCTTACATTAAAGTTTCTTGTTAATTCTGGTATGGAGAGAAGACAATCACTAAAGTTTGAATTAAACTCCTTTTTTTCCCCCCCCTATTTGTAACATGGAATAAGCAAATAATTTAGTTTGTACCCATGCCTGCCCACAAATCTTATATTGCATCTATTATCTCAGAATTTAAGGTGAAGTGTGTTTTGATTAGAAGTAGAGTAAAAAGTTGAGAGCCGAGTGTACGTAATTCTCCATTACTTGTTAAATCCTCACTCTTTACTTCAATGCAAATTGTTCCAAGGAGGATTTTCTTTTAAAAGGTCTTTGGGGATCTTGAATTTTAGATGTGCATTGACATAAAATTAAATGTTAGAGTGCACAGCTGGGGTTCTGGCTGCACAAGATTGAGCTGTTTCTCCTTTGTGAGTGTGTGTTTCCAAGGAAGGGGTGAAGTTTTCATATTAGTTGCACTATATCTGTGAGCAACACTGTGGTCATGGAAGAAAAAGAGTGAGTCAAAAATGACTGAAGTCGAACTTCACTAGCACAGGTCCAAGCTTAGTTTAAGCGTACTGCGATGGAGATGTCTGGGCTGAACTGTGCCCAGAGCCAACCCGCTGATTCCCGCAGACCCATCTGCAATCTCTGCATGGTGGGTGTGAGGTTGCCCGAGTGGAAGAGAATTCACTGGCAGAGGTTTGCTTTTTCACATGGTAGCACGTCAGTATCACGCCAGCACCCGGTGGCACTTGTTACCCTGGCAGCTCTCAGTACAGACGGCATGTGGGAGAGACACTGGCAGCAGGACGTGGAGGACGGGTTGGTCTGTGTTATTCCCGGACAACTTTGTTCAGCTCACAGCAGGAGACCACGGAGCTGCGGCGCGAGCGTCCCAGCAAGCCCCTGGGAATCACTGCGGGGTTGAACACCCAGATGGCCATAGGCTGCTATTTATTCATCATCCCCCCTCCCCTCCTGAGATGGGAGGGACGGGGCTGCTTACCGACTGTTCCTGGCTAATATTGTGATCTGCTGTTCCTGTTTCTCATGTAAGAGTGGGAAACTTTTCTCCCTGTCTTATTAAATCTATTTTTCAAGCTGTCACTTAACCAGGTCTAGTGACAGAGTCGGATGTTTATGTGGCCCTGGACACTTGAACTCTGGTGTTTTCAATCACAACAGCACCTTTTGCCAGCCGTTGTGAATTAAATACTCCTCGTGACCTTTTACCCTCGCCGCTCTTAAATTCATGCTTTAAAAACAGCTTAATGAGGGGTTTACTGGCCCAATTGGAAGTTTTTATTAAAACCTATTAGTGTGCTAGAGTAGCCTGCCTGAAGGAAACGATTAGCCCAAAGCAACTAAACTCGGAGCTGGCCCCTAGCCACACCAGGTTTTCACTAAACTGTTTCCAGACCCACGTTAACCCTAACACTGCAGCTTGCATGGTATTCATATCCTCTGCTTTAATTTATAGCTTGTCTGATTCCCTCCCCAGCCTTTCTCCATGTTCGCGAAAGCATTTCGGTTTAATGTAATTAGAACTGTGTTAAAGGGCAATGTGCCTTCATTCAGGCCTGACTCGTTTGAGAACCTCAATTAAGTGGAAGTGTTGCCCCAGAATCTTCTGCTGATGCCTCCTGGGGAAGAAGCTGCCTTGTGGATGGGGTGTGGAGCCCCCTTGGACAAAGCCATGATGCTCCCGAGGCCTTGGTTAAGCATCCCGTGAGGAGCATCCTAGCATTAACTCAGTGATGCAGCTGCATTGGCAGAACACCCCGAGGTTTGAAATGAAGTTGTGTTACCTGGAGGACACAAACCTCAGGTCAGCACACAGCTGGCTTCTGCTGCTAACTTCTCGTTGGCTTGTTTGCTCCAAGTCTGTATTTTATTTTCAAACCTGGGCTGGTGGTTCTTGCCAGTCTTAAAAACAGACTTAAAATGCTACTGAAGCTCTACAGCCATTATCTTTGTGTTCTTGTGCTCGTGTCTCCTTGCAGCTGAGAAAAACAGGCCAGAGCTCACATACATCAAGAAAATGGTTGTAGCAAGTCCCATGCCCCAAGAATGCTGAGCAGCTGTCAACTTTGTATGTATTCCCTCCCCATCCATGTGCCTGGCTGCTTCACCAGGCTTCCTATGATGTCTCCTGAAACCACAAGATCTTTGGATCTCCAGTTCTCTGTGTGTGTGTGTATACATGGATTTTTTTGGCGCAGTAGTTTGCCTGTTTGTAGTTTTCTGCAACTACTGAACTGAAGGCATGAGATGTAAGCTGTAGTTAATGTTTTGCTGGTGCTTTTCTTTGTTGTCCAGCTGTTGGAATGAATGTCCATGTGGTAATGGTATGTCCCCAAAATAATGATACATCACCCAGGGAGTCACTGATGTATGTACTGAATGCGCTTCTCAGGCTTTATGATTTCTATTGCTAACCTATAATCAGGGAAGGCAAGCTCAAGAGTGAGACACAGACTGTCACTTCCAAGCCCTTGTTTTAGGCTGCAAAGAAGCCAGATTAGCCCCCATAGTAAGATTACAGATAGAAAATATAAGAATCAACAGGATGAAAACCCAGAGATTTGTCCACATACCAACTAGGCTGCTGTTTAAGTGACAAAGGTTTAGGTTCTGGGTTGTATTTTAAGCATCATAAAGTGATTTTCCATAAATGAAGCATATAACACAAAGCAACTGGTCCCTCTCTGCACCACGTATCTCCAGAGTGTCACCTCCTGTCTTTATTTTTACTGGCATATGGATGCACCAACCTTGGGAGGTACCTTTTAAAAAGAATGTTTAAGGAAAAATCTGCCATTAAAGTTATTACTGTAAAGTAGTGCCTTTGATTGCGGCAATTATGCAAATGACTTTAAGGGATAAAATACGTCTTAACAAGGACTGATGTAAATGGTGGTGCTGGAATGAGTGCATAACTTCTTCAAACAAGATCTTTCTGTGCAAGTAATCTTTCTTTCAGCCCTTTTGCCATGTTGCCTGGATGCCGACCTGTGTAACCGATGACCGGCCTGCGGATGTGATTTTATTTTCTCTTAATACAGGAATGTAAGTGGGTGGAATGGGAACGCTGGTCTTGCAGAAACTGGGAAACCCTTTCCCTAAGCAAATTGTTTCTCCACAGCTCTTGTGACTGACTTTTGTCCTAGCCTTACTAAAAAAGAAACAAACAAAAATGCTTTTTGCAGGCAGAGATTTTTCCTCAGGAAAAGGCCAGTTGGACTGGGTGACTAGCAGGAGTTGGAGCTCTCCTTGGTTAAGGCTCTTGCCATAATGCATTGCTGAAGTTAATTGAAATTTCCTCCAGTATTACTTTTAAAGCAGAGAAGTTTGTTCCTTGTCTCTCATAGTTTGGAAAAACATCACCCACAATTAGAAGGCAAGCCAATGTTGTTGTGGCCAAAAGATTTTCCTCCTCTTTCAGTCTGTGGTATTTATACCAAGCTTTTAGCTTTTGGTGGAGCAGAAGTGCAGCACTGCGTGGTGCATGGCATCAGTCACCAGAAGGTTTACTCTTTCAGTTAAAATTATTCTCTAAAAGTTTCTGTGTCTTGACTTTGGACTAGGTCAAGCATGTTCTTCCCATATGATGGATTTGTTGTCATTGGCCCTCCTGCAGCTGGCATAAAAGCATAAAAGCTAAAAGCTTTTGTAATGTCATTATAGTGAGTAGTAATGGACTCAGGGCAGTGTGGCAGGGTGATCACATGTGTCATGAGCGCCATTTGTGCTCTGCAAGGTAGCTGAATTGCTGCATCCCTTTGAAACCTCTGTCAAAAGGTGTGGTGGAAATGCAAAATGAGTGTGTGGTGATGTGTCTGTCTGCCTGAAAACCTCTGTTGTTGGGGAGAAAGCTGCAGGAATTAAAAATATAACAGGAAAAAAAACTCCCGAGAAGATCTTGGAGGTCTGGTAGCACAGATATCACATTTGGATCTTTGGATGCAGTGGGTTACAGGGTGCTTTGTTCAGTGTGTGCTTCCCAAAGGGGCACAGCCTGCCCCAGGGTGCAGAAGCTTCTGACTTTGCCAGCAGTGGCAACAGGCAGCCCCGTTGTTCAGTCAGTGTTGGCTCGCACATGAGCGCCACATCTCTGGCGAGTGCTTGGATGCTCTCGTGCTGATGGAGCTGTGACACCTGGCTTGGCTGGAGCAGGTGTAGTGATTTGCAGTTATAATCATAGCTTGATTGTATTCAGAGCTTTGTAACCTCCACATTGTCTCCTGAAATGCGTTCTCCCCTTTTGGGTGCTTTACCCCCTTTATAAGGGAAGGATTTAATGTGCTGACTGCAGTGATGTTAATGTCTCCAAAGATTTTTTTATCCTTTTAATAAGATTCTCATGAGCAAAAATGTTTACATGTGGGTATTTACTTTAAATCTGGGCATCTTTGTACTAGGAGAAAGACAGTGTGGCTCGATTAACTTCAGTTGCCATAAGGATGTAAGAGTGCAGATATTCACAGATATGCCAGAGTGGTTTGGTACTGTGTTCACTTGAGCTTTATAAAGCCAGCACTTGTTCTCCTTATCTTGCATTAGCTTGTCTTATCTGCTGTCCTGAGCTTAGGTTGGATTTGTGTTAAACCTTTCCGTTAAACTTGTGACTTTGTGCAGCTTTCCCTGTTGCTGCTTCCTGTGTGAAAGCAAAAACAAGGCTAGGGTTAATAAAAATGCCAGCTTGCTTAAAAATAATAAAAATAAATAAAATCTTTATAGTGGCCTTTCCATAGCGAGGTGTATCTGAACAAAGGCACTGGCTCTGATCATCTTCAATTTTTTGAGGAGGATTTGACTTCTGTCCAAACATCCCAGCTTGGACTGATTGCTACTTGTTTGTGTTAAAAAAAGGTATTTATTTTGCCAAATAAAAAAAAAGCACGTTCCAAACTCAGGATGGGCAGGGGAATTGCTGCCCACCACTGTCAGGCTGCCACTGCTTTGCTGTCTAATAACGCGCAGGGACGGTGCGCGGTGTAAAATGGGGTAACCTGAACACAGCGTCTCCTTGTTTGGGGGGGTTTAAGGAGGTCAAATCTAATTACCCAGTTGGAGTGTGGCCAGGAGGGGTGATTAATTCCCCTGATCCTTCAGAAAAGCCTGTGGGAATTTTAATGACCCCAGCGATAAGATCCTCAGTTCCCTGCATCATTCCGAAAAGCAGAATTCCACCTGCCCGGCCCCGTGTGTCACCGGTGTGCTCAGATTTGGGACAGGTCCAGCAGTGAGGAGGGATGGGGAGGTGTGGCGCAGGCGAGGGTGCCATCTGCAGAGCTACCATCTACATCCTACAGCACAGAAGGTAACCAGGCAGGTACGACCGCCCTGACCCTGCTCACGGTGTGGGTTAGCAAGAGGTTGCAGCAGTTGTACTGACTGCTGGGAGCTTCTCCCTCTTTTGGTTGGCCCTGTTGCATTGCCAACATCATGATTTTTCTCTCTGCAGAACTGGAGCAAAGTCTTTCAGCAGGACCAGCCTTGTACCATCGCCACAAAATTGTCCCTGTAAATACAGGACTGTCGTTATTTTTTCCCCCCTTTGCTCTATTTTTAAAAACAAAACTCAGGCAACTATTTGAAATAGGATTTTGTTAAGTGCTTAGGGATTCGTAGAGGACATTGGCTTTATTTTATGTCCTCACTTCATTCATGGGTTACTGCTGGGTTTTCTGCTTCTGAGTGGTAGTGTTCACCAGCATGTCCCCATATCTGAAGGATCTTGAGCGTGATGCTGTGAGCTGCTGAGCAGGAATAGCAGCACTCCTGTGGTCCCTGCAGTATTGCCAGTTGTCATAAACACCAAGGGTCAGCACAGCCCGGGCACAGTCCATCTACTTGGTTTTTCCTTGTAGGAAGCAGTTGGTTTGAGTGAGTATGTCTTGTAAGCCAGAAGGCCAACATAAAAGCATAATGCACCTTAGAAGTGGGAGGTAGTAAAGGTTTTTTTCTTGTTTTTAGTGAGAAGGGCAAGTTGGGGAGAATCCAGGGAAAACTATGGATTAGCTCCATGACAGTGTTGGCTTCAACAGGCTGACACTTCTCAGCAAGGCGCTACTTGAATTCACTGTGATATTGCCAGGCTTTTGATGGAAGGAGGATGAGAGATGGGCAGAGTTGTCTTCAAGGCATGCTTCGATCAAAAGTTCAAGTCTGGCACGGGGGAGCAAGTTTTATTTTTCTCTTTTTCTGAAGTTAAATAAACCTTGATGTGCAGAATAACCCCTGAATAACAATAATAAACCGAAGGACATCCAAGGAACTGCTCTTGGCTTTTATTTTTCATTAACCACACTGTCATCTCTAATGTGCATCTGATTTATCAGTTTGGTCAACCATTCAAATGCCCTTTGCCTGACCTGATATATATCACATAAAACTTTTATGGCAGTAATTTATAGAGGGTGATTACAGTTCTGAATGTAAAGTTTTGGAGCACTGTTCTTCTTGGGGACGGCGGGTCCTGTTATATGGTAGAATTACAAATTAAAGGGTTGAGTTCTTGGGACTTGGCATCTCTTGGCAGCAGAGGGAGGTTGTGTGTGGGTCTCTAAGGAAGGTCAGTGAGAGTGTGGGCTTTTTGTGAGGAATCCAGCTTGGTCATTGTATTCTTCATCCTTTATTCTGGAGTGGGGAAGTTTGAGTAGAAATCCACAGATTTTGGATGCTTTCCATCAGATGAATCAGAAATGCACTGCAGTTTGGGTTAGGTTAAATGGTCTAGATCTTTTGTCTTTTTTTGTCAGTCATAGGATTTAAAAAGCAATTTGGAGACTGCTCAGTGGACCTGCACTGTACCCTGAATGCCTGTGTGCCAAATCCCAGCTGCTCAAACACAGATGTGGAAGGAGCAGCAACAGCATTGTGATGGAAACAGCAATTTGGAAGGAGGAAGAACACTTTGCTATTCCAGCCTGTTTATGTCTGGTTCTCACTTCTTTTGCCCTTGCATTAAACACCAGCATTAATCCAGTGACTTGACCAGTAAACAAAGGGCTGGTTTCGGGACATGTAACCTAGGGTGTGCTCTCATCTGTTCTTTTTGTCTCTTTCTTGCTGGGAAGAGGAGGAGTGAGGGGTGTGAGTGTGTTTGGTTCCTTCTTTTAACTCATCTTTTTAAGGGTATTTATTTGACTGTTCAGTAGTGCATTTATGCTGTCAGAGTCCCTTTGTGAAGCCTGAGTGTTCCTTCACAGGTCTATATTTTGTAGTTTATTGCATCTTCTGTGTTCACTACCTGTATAAAGACTGGTAGAAGGATGGGCGTCGAGTAAGGAATGAGACCAGAGATCAAGTTTGATCTTCCTCTGGGTTCTGGACTCCTTGGTCTCCCTGGAGCAGGAAACAAGCTATCGCTCTTCACCACCCTTACAGAAATCGATGCAAAAGTGAGTGGCCAGATGAATGGAGCCATCTGTGGATTTCTTCTTAAAGTTTCTTTGCCCAAAAATGTTGTTTCCTTGAAACAGAGATTAATTGTGAAACTGCACCAGTTTGAACGGATTTGGGATCAGAAAAATGAAGTCAGCATTTTTGAAATTGCTGAAATTCTTTTTGTCTTGCCACCTTTAACTTAGAAAACAGAAGCGTCGTGTGGTTCAGAGAGGTTTGGTGTGTAGACACTTACACTTCAACTGCACTTTGAGCAAAGAGCTTGCATTAGTGTGCTTGTGTATGTGAAAAACTGGCACTGTGCAGCGCCTCAAAGTGGAATTAAGATCAGATCTGTAGGTTATGAGCAATGGGGAATGCTGCCTTTCCGTGCCTCTCCCTGGCTCTAAATGTGAGCAGACAGACTGATTTGTGTGAAGAAAATATTTAATGACTTAGCATCATTAAAAACCCATGTCTTGATAAACTCAGTGGGATCTGACTGCGTTCTTGAGCATCGTCTGAGATTTCAGAGTTCGGATAGAAACATTCCCAGCACAAATGTGTGAAATGTGAAGCAGAAGAGAGGGTGTGCAGAGAAAAGCGTGTGCCGTGCTGTTGAGTTTGTGTTGAGATACCAGAGATACCACATCAGGGAGCTTGGGCCTTGGAGCTGCTGGTTTTCTTACTGTCCCCAAAGCATCTTGTAAGGAATTTATTGTGGCAGTGGGAGTTGAAATATCTTGTGTGTTTGCACATGATTTGTGGCATCTTTGCACAGAAGTTGAAGCTGATGCATCTGCTTCCCACTGAGCCCCGTGTGCTTCAGCATGCTGCGGTGTGGGATGCCCTTGTTTTCTTAAATACCATCGTAGTGCCTCAGCATTAGTTTTACATTCTCAGTTTTGGTTTGAGAATGCTACCTAGCCAATTGCTTCTGAACGCCTCCTCGTTGGATCCACCATGTTCCCTCAAACTCTTAAAAAATTTGATTCATTTATTTATTTTTAGTCTAGTGAAATAATTTTCTCATGGGTTTCTTTTCCGTTTCTAAACTGGGTGAAACCGCAGTGTTAAGCCATCCTCTTCCCAGTCATATATAGGAAGTGAGCACGAGCCAAGGTACATATTTTATGTTAGTCAAAAGAGATAAGTGTCAGGATTTCAAAGTAAATTCCACCCTGCGATTTCCAGCACTGAAATCTCTGCTGTACCTTGGCTCTCACGCCTTGATTTGGAACAGTTGGTGCTTTTATTGCAACTCTCTTCTATTTTCATATTCTTTGGCGGGGGGGGCAGGGGGCTGCACGTATGCCAAAAGCATCTCTTTGAGTCACAATCCCTCTGGGAAAGCCCTCGGATGGCAGGGAAGCTGCAGGTAGGAAAGCCAGAGAGGGTGCTGACCCAGGAGCCACAGGTGTGCCAGCGGGAGGGGAAAGGGAAGGTGCCTGATGCTGGGTTTTATCATCTTGAGAGGAGCAGAAGTGGCTCCTGACCTCGCTGAGTAGAGCACTCAACGCTGCAGGAGGTGGCCTGTCCCCAAGGGTACGTACCCCCAGGGATGAGCCATGGTCCCACTTGCCTTGTGCACACTAATTCCGTCTTTCACGTCCTGCTTCCCATGACACCAAATGGGGATAAGACTTTTCCCCGGCGTGTTCCCAGACCTTTATGTGAAGCTGCTATGTAAGAGCAGAGGTTGCTGCTCGGTAAAGGCCCGGTGCCTAAAATAACAGTGTTTTAGTAGTGGGATTTTGATTCTGTCCTATACTTCCAGGCTGTTAGGGGATTAAAGCACTGTTAAAAATGGACTAAACGGCTCAGGGGTTTAGTAGAGCAGGTAGCTGAGGTGGGGAGGTTTAGGAGGTTATTTCTTGATTTACAGTAGATTATACACATTTATCAAGGGAGACATACAGGGTAATTTTCTCTTTTGCTTCATGGTTGAGCCATGCTGGGTCATGTCTGATTCAGCAGCTGACCTTGCACTCGGCTGGAAGACCTGTGGGATGGAGCCCTTCGCTTCTGTGAGGAGGGAGGACAAGGAACCCTAAGCAGCCGGCTGCAGTTTTAGAGCACACTGAGCCTCTCCATGAGGATTGCTCAACCTCCCTGGAGCTGGCTCACAGCCGGCCGGCTCGCTGCGTGGGCAGGCTGGGCTCCAACCTGCCTGCCCAGACCATGTAGGGATGGTTTCCAGGGATGAGTGGGAAATGGCAACAGCAGGAATAGGTCCTGCAGCTCCAGCCTGGTCTGCTGTCCCCACCCAGCTGCCTGCCTTCAGCAGATCGGACCCTTTTTTTGCCTCTGCAGAGGAGGGGTTTTGGGGCCAGCATGGGATGGCAGCACTTGCACGTGGTGGAGATCTGCCTGGGAGTTAGGCAGTGATACTGAGGGGAAAAGTCACCCTGCAAGTCCCCAAAAATAGGGTGGTACTCTTGTGTGGGACAGATGAATGAGCAAAGATGATCCCTCCCCAAAAGACGGAGGAGGGAGGGAATAAACATCTGTGCAGTAAATGAGCAATCTGGGTGCGGGGTAGAGAGGGGATGCCGGGAAGACGCCTCTCGGGGAAAGGAGCAGTGGGGCAAGGTGAAGGACGAGGGCTAGAAACCAGTGGGGAAATCGCTCTTGCCCCTTGTTTTGGATCGCTGAGGTAATGCTGTTATTTTCAAGCAGAGCTGGCGCGCATGGCAGAGCTCAGTTCCCCTGTGTGATGTCTCTGCTCAGCCTCGCAGCTGCAGGAGGAAGGCTGTCGGTGACGGCAGTGACGGGCTGCCGTGGCTGTGGGACAGCCATTTGTCATCACCAATTGTCATGGGGGCAAATGCTGATGGGATTATTATTATTTTTTTTATGCAGTTTGGTAAACATGAGGGCCAAATCTGGGTGTAAATGTGGAATAGGGTCAATGCAGTTGGATCTGCCCAGCTGTGCTGGATGTCTCGCTCGGAGGAAAGCATGGCAGCGAGCCGGTGCTCTGGGCTGCTCTGCTCTGCTTGGACACATGGAAAATTACCAGACGGATGGGGAAGGGCAGCAAGGAGGATGAAGATGCCAGGGAGGTGTCCAAGGGGATAGTGCGGAGCTGTAGCTCTTCCCAGCTATTCTGTGCTTTGCTAAGCTTTAAAATGCCACTTTTTGTCCTCTGTGTTTAGCTGATAAATATATCATGTTCTCATTTACATGGCTTACTTCTTGATATGATGTCTGGCTTATTCAGCATTTAGAGCAGACGTACCTGATAGTGAATGACCAGGGATGGGATGAGGCCTATGCTGATCAGTCAATATTCAGTGCTTTAGAATTCAATGCTTTAAGTCTGAGCTGCAGGAATTCCAACTACAAGAACTGATGTTTATGTGGAAAGGTGTGTGCCTTCATCCCAAGGCTCCGGCAGGAGGTTAACCCTGGGCCTATCTGGGAATTGCCCAGGCACTGCTGGTGCTGAGCAGCTCCAAATGCTGGCAACTGAGCCAGGAGCAGCTGCAGGGCCCCAGCGTTGCCCGGCTCTGCCCGGGGCAGGCTCTGGCACAGGGCAGCATCGCTCCATGCTGATTTCCACACTCGTGCGTATCTGCGGGCATGATGCAGAGATCTTTGTCCTAAAAGGCGTCAGGATTTACAGCTGTGTTGGTTGTTGAGCCCTTGGGAAGGGAGTTGGAGGGCTTTCAGCATTAGAACTGTCTTGCCTGTGCCTCTGCTGCAGAGTGGGTGAGGTTCAATCTGATTGGTCACTTGGGATTTAAAATTTACCCCCAGATACAGGAGCGAACCCAACCTCCAAGCAAAGATAAATCCCCATCCTTGGGGGTTTCTTGTGGGCTGCTGGGCCTTGCAATCAGTGCTGAAACTCCTTCTGTGTCATGGTATGGCACAGCTTGTCCTACAGCATCCTTGCTCATGTTTTGCAGTGTTATGTCAGCCCTATGGTGTAGCTCATTTATTTTTTTAAAAGAAAGTAGGCTGATGCATATATTTTAATCTATGGGAATATGGAGAGTTCTGAGATCTGTGCGGTGGAAATGGTATATAGATAGTTAAGCAGGGGAATTTGGCCAAGACTTTCTGGCACACGGCTTGGACAGTCATAATAATTTATTATAATATTTCCCCATCTGTTTGTTATTATTAAATATGAAGTACTGATGTTGCACAATCTTACCTTTTGGATTTATGTCCAGAAGAAGTCGGTGTACATTTTTATTGAATACCTTTTAACTCTAACTTATGGTTAAAAACAGCATTTTGAACTTCTCCTTTGTGAATTTAAAATAAGAATTTTTAAAAAATCCTGACACGTGCCAGTCTTTAAGGGTCAGCACTTTCTCTTTGGAAAATTATCCTGTACATGAATATCTTCCTCAAGTGTTTTATTTCACTTCTAAATCCTGGTTTGCCAGCAGCTTCTTTTCCTGCTCCTAAAGGAGTCGGTTTTGCAGTTTGTCCCTGGCCACACACACATGAAAGGCAAAATAGTCTGTATTTATACCAGCAGCAGCTATACCAATGCTGTGAGCTAGAAGGTTTGTTTGATTGCCAGGAAATAAGTCCCGCTGCTGGTGTGGCTGGGGGGAACTGTAGGTATCCGTATGGATTTGTCAAACGTGCTGGTGCAGGGCCGCTCTCTGTAATGGGAATAATTCTGTAGACCAACAGGCAACTCCAGAAATTCCAGATCATTGCTACCCCTCCTGCCCCCATGGATGCATCAGTTGGAAGAGGATCTGGGCTCTCCTTTGGAAATCACACAATCGTAGGGGTTGGAAGGGACCTCAGGAGATCGAGTCCAACCCCCTTGCCAGAGCAGGTTCCCTGAAGCACTCTTCCACTCCTTTCAGTCCAGAGGTTGCTATGCTCAGTTGTCTTTATTTCCACGTTTCTAGATGCTTCAAATAATGTTTTATCTTTGATCTCTGTACTTACCCTCCCATGTAGTCAGTCAGAGTGGGGCATTGTGTCAGACTAAAAAGTATATTGGTCTCTTTTAAATTGCTTTCTAGACCAACTGAGCAATGCTACGTTCATTAGAAAGAGGAGAAATGTTCTGTACAGAAGTTAACAGTATATGGTAACGTTTAAATTTGGCTATTCTGTGATTATTTTAACAAATAATACAATATGCTTTAGAATTGCTTTTCATTCCCTTACCATGTTTCAAATCATTTTTAAGATAAACCATGTTTTTGCCCCTTCCATGCAGGGCTTTATTGGTGTGAGCAAACCGCGGGCTCAGGTGTATGATAAATCACGGGGGTAAGCGGTGCTGGTGTTCAGGGCTACCTTCCCACATGTTTCCACTTACTGAATTTCAACCCCCAGCTTTACTGACAAGTTTCCCATTACTGATTGAACGTTCGCATCAAAGGCTGGATAGTTATTTCTATCGATAGAAAGAGCACATTCTTTGAGCGGCTCTTTTAGAGGTGTTGCCATTCACTTGTGATTTCAGCACTGAAGCACTCACAGGGTATTTTTCCCCCCACTTTGGGGTATCAATAACCATTCATATGGAAACTCCCCAAGCTGTACCTGCTATTTTGCCTTTCCAGGTTGGGCTTTACGTTGCTGAAGGCTTCACCGACTACACGCTCCCTTGCTGGATCGCTCTTTGTTCTGAGGCACACGCGTTTTCAGCCTGAATTAATAATGCTGTAGAGTGAGGACAGAAAAGCCAGTGATTAATTCATATGGTTCATTTTAGGCACTGAAGTCATTTGGATTTCTTACAGCGGGGAGAGCCGAGCGGGTGTATGAGCCTTGTGGTATTGGGACATCTGTGAATAGCTGTTTAATATCAGTTGTCACTATCCTGGGTGATTTTTTTTTTTCATGTGGTTGATTTCAGCTGTTTATATAAAAATATAAAAAGCTGCTTCTTCAAATTGGAAGCAAAAATTCTAATTATATGCTACAGAATATCCCCGCAAGGGAATTTGATGTCACTCGCATGGGAAACCCACCACCCAGGTTGCCGGCAGCGTACCCGTTGCTGGCTGCTTCGCGGCGCTGGGGCGGCGAGGGGCAAAGGAAAATCTTGCTGTGTGCTGCGTTATGTTATTGTTAAACTGCTGAATCCTTCCAACTGGCAGCTTCTCCACAGAACTCAGGGAATGGTAATATTTGTGGGAAAACATGCTGCTCTTCTCCCCCCTTTTGCTTTACCAGGCAGGCTTCATGGCGTTTGCAGCTGGGCTGGAGAAGGGGCATCGTCCTAGAGTTGCGGTAGGGAGATGTTTGCTGTGACACCCAACTCCGTGTCTTCCATCAGAAAGCTGTGATGTAGGATCAGTCAAGAGGGCAAGAGAGAATTACTTTACTGGGGAGACCTGATTCGGGACTGTGGCCAGAGGTTGCATGGGCATCGGATGTTTCCTTGGTAAACTGGCTGTGCAAACCCTTTGCTCAGCACTGCTGGGTCTTCACGCCTCAGTGGTGAGCTCTGCAGACCCAGCCAGCCCACAAGTGCTGGCCAGGCTGTAGTTATCTGGGCTTCTCTTGACAGCAGAGTTTGGGTGAGCAGCCTTCATGTTGCTGCATCCTTAGGAATCTATACTGAGTGTCTCTGGTCACAGATGGAGAAAAATCCCTGCTCTAAAGAGCTCCAAACACTAATTTGCAGTTGGTTTCAGTTTTGTAGCAGAAGCAGTAAGTTGTAAACATTTAAGAGCTGTGTGAAGCAGGGAAAGGGCTAACAATTATAACAATGCATTCCTGGGAAAAAAAGCCTTGCTGGTTAAACTGTTGGACAGTTTAAAGTGAAAGATTGCATCCTGCGAGTGTGGTGGGGGAGGTTCTTGTTTGTTTTTATTGTTACTGTGTGTTTTTATGATCTCCTGGCTAGAGGAGGAGAAAGATGGGACTGGATTTAGGGTTGTCTTTTTTGTTGTGTTTGGTTACTGACTATGGGATGTAGACATGAATAAAAATAGAACGGTGGGGCTTAAAATATTTTAGCTATTGCTTTGTAACGTTGCTGGGTCAGGAGCTTCAAGATCCCTCCATCCCTCTCTCCAACCCTATGGGTCCAGCAGCAACAGTTGTCCAGACTCTGCAGCTGGAGGGGGGTGTGATACCCTGGGACAGAAATAATTAGCATACTTAATTCACTGTCAAGGGAAGTTGGTTTGATGGATGGGGTGGACAACAAGAAATAAAGAGCCCCACAGTTCTAAACCTGCCAGTGCCTCAGGAGTAGGTCTGCATCGCTTTGGTGCCTGGTGTGGTGGCACCTGATTTATGGTGCAAAGCCACCCGGCCGGAGGGACATGAGAGGGGCTGGTAAACTGAGTCAATGGCCTGAAGCACATGGTGGAAGACCAGACACTTCCCGCAGACTCTGTGACACGTGTTTAGTCTTGCATAGTCATTGCAGCAGGGTGCAATTATGTAGTTACTTTGCCTTGGGTAAATATAGATTTCAGCTAGGATGAGTTTGAAGTGGATGTTGTAATTTTGGGAACATAGATCTGTTCTAATTTCCTTTCCAGGATTTTCTTGATCGCTCCCTTGATACTTCTCCCATCAAATTATTCTCTTGACAGCAGAGTGTGACAGCTCAGGTCCCTCAAGGATATTTGCACCTGTCCCACATGCATTTGGGCTTGGAAACTGCATCAGAGTGGACAGGTCGGCAGAGCAGCCACCTCTGCAGCGATGTGCAAGCAAGAGGGGAAAACGGAGTGTTTGCCCAGGACTGTCTTTAGGCACCAGACTTGCAGGTTTTAGGGAGGGTTGTGCTGGCACCCTCCTCTGCCCATGGGCCATGGTGCAGGCTCCGGTGCTTGGTGGGGTGAACAATGCTCCCCGTGACCTGGGATTGGGAGGGACCGAGCACGGGGCTGTCACTTGAACTCCCCAATAACGTGATGGGGGAAGGATTTGTCCAAGTGACCAGAACCACTGAGGTGTTTGTGTGCCAGGGGCTGGGCCCAGCTGGGATGGGGTGGGTTTTGCTGGCTGCATGGAGTGGTGCTGCGGGACGATGTGGCTAATGACAGGTGGAGCTACTGGGGGAAAAGCTCCTCATTTGGGAGAATTACCGAAAGCTGCTGAGCAGCAGCTCTTCAACCTTTATAATTAGATGGTGCTTCCTCACCCTCACCCTTTGGCTTGGCTTTCCCCAAGAAAAGAAGAAACACTTCTATTTGCCCAGGCAGGTAGTTACTACTCTTTTAATCATTATAACTCTCTCACTGTTTACAAATAGTTTCTTACCTGCGTAATTCTGTTAAGCTGCATTTAAGGAATTAGTGTGGAGAAAGGGAACAGAAGGATGTACTACTGTGTGTGCAGGGGCTCAGGAGTTAAGGACTGATGCCACAATACCCTTTCACCTCCTGTGGTCATTACAAATCCTAATAGATGCTGACCCTGTGTTGCTTGTGTTTATACATGAGCAGTGAGCCTGTTCAGACTCAGGGCTCCACCTTCACCGAAAGTCTCAATAATAGTTTTGGTTGGGTTTTATACGAGTATAAAATTAATATCTAAATTGATATTTTTGCCAGGTTTAGTGCTGAATTCTGTGTCCTTGGAGGCTGAGTGTGGCTCTTCAGGGAGTTTCAGGAAAATGCTTTTTTGAGCAATAATTTTGTTTTTAAGTGTTGTTAGCACATAATGATACTGCCTGTTCAATTGTAGGCAACAGCTCTGCAAAATAGCTGGCAAACAAAGAAAAATATATGTTCTTTTCCAAGTGTTTGGGAAGATGAGGCAAAGTAAAAGTAATTGATCCCAGCTGGCATTCTCAGCCATAAAACAAGTACGTAGTGTTTTCCAAAAACTTAGGAGGGTGGCTTGTAACCTTCCAGGAATTAATAGAATCATAGAATCATAATTGAGAACTTTGTTTTTCTTTGGGCAATATTAAGAGTGATTTTTCTCATTGAAGATGTCCAGTTAATATCAGTGAACTGTGGCTGTGTCATTAACAACATATCTGAGCTAGTAGTTCTTAATTTTTTGTGATGAAGTCAAAGGATATCTGCAGAACGTCTACTGATGGGTGTCAGAGCTATGACGAAGGTCTTTAATGAGAAAGCATATGTGAAAACACATATAAAGTGTTCCGTTTTCCTCTGCTTTCAGTGTTTTCAAGAAAACAAAGAGGATACTGAGGAATTCATGCTCATGCAGAAACAATCTCAGTATCAGAAGTTTCCTTGTCACTTCTATGGTAATAAATTTGGGGTCGGTTTTGGAAGTCTTTCTCCTGTCGTTCGTTCATCTTTTTCCTTTGTGGCTGCATCTTTGTGTTGGAGCCTGTCCTGCTGCATGTGGTCCCCATCCCAGCATCCCTTCCGCAGAGGCCGATGTCTGGGGGCTGCCGCAGACCCCACCGGGCACAGCCTCCCTGAGCGCTCCTTGCAGACTCCCATTGCCCTTGCTAGGCTCTTGGGGAGACCTTTTCAAGCCTCATCAAGGTAAGACCTGGTTTGCACAGGGAATAAAGGACCTAGAAACGACAACTTCCCAAGCTCTTTAGGTGGATGGGAGTTAAATGTTTGGATATATTAATCCCAACTGACACGTGTTGCTAGGTCTTATTTCCACTACAGGATGGAATAATACATGTGTATTTATTTAAACCAGTAAAACAGAGCTGGGTCATTGCTGTGGGTGGGTCATTGCTTTGGGTGCTTCACTGGGTGGGTGGGTGACACCGTAGGGGTTGAAGCAGCGGGAGCCAGTGGGCTGCCCCATGGCCACTGTTCATAGAATGGTTTGGGTGGGAAGGGACCTCAGAGATCATCTAGTTCCAACCCCCTGCCATGGGCAAGGACACCTTCACTAGCCCAGATTGCCCAAAGCCCCATCCAACTTGTCCTTGAACGCTGCCAGGGGTGGGGTTTTCACAACCTCTCTGGGCACCCTGTGCCAGTGTCTCATCACCCTCATAGTGCAGAATTTCTTCCTAACATCTAATCTAACCTGCAGTTCAATTAAATAGCAGTTCAGGCACTAGCACCTGCCCTGGCAAAACTGGGGGGACTTTGACGTTGGGCAGCAGGTCTCGGGGTCATGTCCACCTGTCTGTGCGCAGGGAGGTGGCAGGGATCCTGTACCTGCTAGGGGCTGTGCATCAAGGGTGCACGGCCCTCAGGAGCATCTGTAACCCTACCAGGCAGCCCAGAAGAGCACCAAAGCCCTTTGCCATGTCCTCCCCCTTTCCTCGCAGCTGTCCCCAACCCCAAAACTCACAGTTCATCTGTGTCTCCTCTCTGGACTCACACCCCAGCTGCTGTTACTGAGGCTTCCTTATTTTTACAAAGTGGATTTTAGAGTTTTCTTTTGAAACTATCATAAACAGTTAAAACAACTAAACCACAGCTGTCAAAATAAATAACCCTGCTTTGTGTTGCTTTATCTTCTTGTTTCCTTACCACTCTGAAACTTGCTTATTCCTAAAAAGGGACTCCACAGCACGGCTGGTTCAGATTAATAAGGGTGTCTGTCTCCCACTCTCATGCCAGCATCTGAGATTTTGAAGTTTAACAAGTAATATCTGTACGTGTGGCGAGGAAGCACAGTGAATGGCGTGTTCATAAGAACAACACTTAATGAATGCTGTTTCTCAACAAAGGCCTGATTTATATTTACCTGTTTTTTATCAGCCAAAGTCTAAATTTATATTTTAGATGCATATTATAATTGGGTATTTACTTCTGTTATTTTATAGGTCATAAGCTGAGCTTTTGTATGCTCGTGTTTGACATGGGTGGAAGCTGCTCTGGGTGTCTGCTGTGTGTCCGTGTTTCGTAGAGGGAGTAAAATATTAGGACAGGCTGAGAAAAGAGCTTAAAGAAATGACCTGAGATCTTAAGACTCTTGCAATTATTTCTCTGTCCTCTCAGTGTATCCTGGTGAAGACTGACGGGTAATTTGATCATGGTGGGGAATTCCTGTGCTAGAGGGAAGAGAAAAGGCAAAATTAGGGCAATGTTTGGGGCTGCTTTATAGCAAGAAAAGTAGATAAAATTTTATGGGTTTGACATGCTACTTAATAATTATAAGTGTTTCTAGGGGATGGGGTGGAGAGGTCATCATCTGAAATCTTGACATCAGGCCTGCAGCATTTTAATTAGCTTTTCTCTGGGAAAATTAGCTGGGAACGGCAGGATTTGGTTCAAGGTGGCTGTGGGCAGCTCTGCGTCTTGTGCTGGCTGCAGGGGGTGCCGGCTGCATCCTTCTTCCATCCCCATCTCTGTAATCCACCAGTGGACTGGCTTTAAAGGTGTCCAAAGGACGCTTTTGGTTTTTTTTCCAAATGAGTAATGATGGGAAGAACACCGGCTTCTGCAATGGGTGGGGTTTATTTCTGCTGCTTTGGTAAATTGTCCTTTCTATGTGGCAGCTGATTTGCTGGCGTAGGTTGGCTGTGTTGAAGTTTAATGTTTCCTGCAGACTGAACAGTTGCCTACAGCTCTGTTTGCTGAAAATGATTGTGTTGAAATAGTTCCGATTTCTTGTATTGTTTATAAGTCAGTTTCGTTGTTCAGTCACTGAATTAAATGATTGCTGATTCCGTCCGCCTCTTTCTTTGTATCAACAGGAGGATTTCAGGACTCAGAAGATGCAATGCTCAGTTCAGGTCTCTAAACATCAACATTTCTGCCTGTTTGTATGTTTGCTCATCACTTTGTACTGTGCAGGGAGAGAACGACTTCCTAACGCAGTTGGCTTCTTGGCATTCATCCTGTAATTGCCAAAAAACTGCTGCTTCCTCCTACGTACCCATCAGATCTTTTTAAAATCAAATGGGTTTTCAAAGCAGCTTTTTTGATTTCCTGAGGTCTGTGTTAGGTCTTCCTTCCTCTGGCTCCCTCTTTCTTCCTTTGTTCTTGGAGGTTAAAGCTGTGGGTGTTGAGGTCCCATTAGTCATTTCGGCCACTTCTGAGCTCATCATGTTGAAAGATGCCTGGATGAAACTATTCCTGAATTACAGCAGATTTACATCACTGAAGCTTCATTAGAGTTAGTTGAGTTACTTCAGAGTGATGTAGCTGAATGGGGAGTCTTGTTTACTTCTGCCAGGACAGAGGGGATGCCCTAAAGAACGCAGCAACATCAATTCCCTTTTCTGACTGTAATCCTGAAAAATAACCTTCACTTCAGTTGGAGCAAATCCCCTTTTAGAATCACAAAACTCACAGGTACTGTAGGGATTTTGTCATGCTGTTTTGTATAAATATTATTCTGCTTTTGTTTGTTTGGGGTTTTTTGAAGGCTTTGAGTGTAAATGATCGTGCAGGAATGTAACTGGAAGCTCTGCCTGTGGGTTAAAGTAGTCTCTGGAGTTTGCCACCGCTGAAGGAGACAGGCCCTGTGGTCCTCTCCTCCTGCAGGTTGTGTTTCCTTGGATGAGCCTGGTTGGTGGGATCTGGGCTGTGCAAACACCATCTTTCCCCAGGCTCCTGCTCCTCCCCTGGCTGATGGGGATGATGATGCCTCCTGGGTGTTTGGAGGGTGAATTCTGTAGGCATCTGACGATGAGTTGTGTGAACTGCATGTGGGTGAGTGCCTGTCATGCCAGTGGTGAGACCATGACTGTGGCTGGTGTCTCTGGTCTGGACTGGTAATAACAGCCCATTGGAAACCAGCATGCCATGCCCCACAGTCACCAGGCAAAGTTCTTCTCTCCTTCTCTGGAACTTCTTTTTACTCCCAGGACCTGTGTTTCCTCTCCTGCTCCCGGGCAGTCTTTGGTGTTCAACCTAAAACTGGCCATAACCTGCTCATGGTCTTCTCACATCTCACTGTTGAGATTACACCAGTGTTACCAGTCCCGTGGTCCTGCAGCTGTTGGGGCATTGGGTGGGTGTATCTGCCTTGAGATAATGAACTCTGCAGCCTTTTTTTGTCCCCTCTGAATACAAGCTGTCCTTTAAATACATTGTGTGCAGGAAAAAATTAGGGAGGCAGGGAAAATTTTAAATGAGAGGTCTGCTGCAAACTGGTGGGGAAACTGGATGAAGGCATCATCCCTTGGTGAGTATTTATCATCTGCAAGTGTTGATTCTAAACCCTGTGCTTGTGTGAGGCTAAAATGTGATCTCCCAAGGGCAACAGGAATCTCGTGTGATACAGCAGGAAAAAATTGTCTAATATGCTTTTTATTTTGAGGCTTGCTTTATGTCAGCTAGCAAAATAGCTTGCCAGGTGCCTTCATGGTATTGGTTTTAATTTGTTCTTGCTTGAAGTGTACAAGTGGGGAATGATAGTTTTGAAATGGTGAAGAAAGCGGGCTGGTTGAGCTGTTAGGCTCCACGTTGCCATGCTAACCATGTTAACAGCTGCTAATGGTTTCTTAAGCTGCCAAAGCAGCCTGAAGATAGATTTAACACCCAACAGACACCTGTTTTTAGCAATTCAGCTCCGCAGGCACATGGCACAGTACTGCAGGGGTCCTGTCCATAAAGAACAGATAAAATGTGTTCAGCAGGTTGCTTGAGAAAGGTGGAAATTGCTGGCTTTCTACTTCATGTTAGGGTTTTAGGTGGAGAGAAGGAGGAAAAGCACAGTAAGAAGGAATCTCACCTAGAAGACATAGTCACTGAAGGGGTGGGTTTTTCTGGTATTTCAAACTCAGCTACATCTTCCAAAGCCCTCTGTGTCTTTCTGTTGGTCACAGGACCCTCCTGCCCTTGATTGCAGGGTTCTCCCAAGGTTCAGAGCACTCTGCAGATGGGAATAAGGTGCCACTTTTCCCAGATGCTTGCAGGCTCCTGCTCCATTTCTGAAAGTGTCTACCAATAGCAAGGCCAAGTTGCAAGATCCTTTCCCAGAGTTTTAGCCCCAAGGCTGTGTCAGAGTCCCCACTGGCTGATCCAGTGGTGTCCAAAGGACACTCTTGCCTTAAGTTTCCTGAATGAGAGTTTGTGCTCCTCCCCTCTGTTTATCTCCCTGCCTCTTCTCTTGGTACAGCTCATAGGCTGTGAGCACACGAAGTGGTCACCAAAGCTGAGCGAAGGGCCATCCCCAGAGCGGGGGGTGCTAGCAGGGGGAGGTCCTGCTGGGAGAGGCAAGCTGAGCTAGGGAGGGTGCGTTGTGTGCAATGGCAATGGCCTTCTGCTGTGTCTTGGTCATGCTGCCATAGCCTTGAGCTGCTGACCCATTCAGTCCCATATCAGCTCTAGATCAATGCTGGGAGGAAAATGTTGGTTTCCTTGTGAAAGAGGACTGGGAGCTGAAGTTTGTGTCCCTTTAGACTCCTGAAGCTTTGCTTAACCATTCATTGCAAGGATGTCAGTGGCTGGATTACCATTAGCTTCACGGAGGGAAGGTGCTGGGTATGCTGGTGCAGGATTTGTGTTGACCTCCCTGTGGAGAACAGCGCTGCACTCAGAATCACAGGGTGGTTTAGGTTGGAAGAGACCTCAAACATCGCCTAGTTCTGGCCCCCATGCCATGGGTGGGGACAACTTTCACTAGACCAGGGTGTCCAGAGCTCTGTACAAACCAGCTCTGAGATGAACAAATGGGAAGTTTCTGTGAGATGCATCTTGGGTTCCCAGTCACGCAGCAGGAACATCTATAATAGCCACCAATTCTTGATCAAGCCCTGACTGTTCTGGTTTGGGAGGTAAGGATTCAGTCTTTGCCTTTCCTGACTTTTGGTTATGTGGCTTTTGCTTATTATATTTTAAGCCAAAACCTCCTGACTCTGCTCTTGGCTGTGCCATCACATATTCTTTTCATCTGATCAGCAAGAAAACTCACCACAAAACTGTAATTGGAGTTTAGGTATATCACAGGCTTCAAAGCAATCAACTCAGGAAAGATAACTGGAAAGAAAATCCCTCCCAGGTTATAATTGTTTGTCCCAGGAACCGGAGTTCCTTAGTGATGATAGATATTTTCCCTTCTGTTTTCCCAGTGCCATGGGAACCTGGCAGTAGATGGTCTCTGCTGGTATGTGCAGTGTATACCTGAACCTCCACGCAGGGGAATGGAGGAATCACAATACTGGATTCAAACTGGTGATCCATCTAGACTTGTTTCCAGCAGTACCAGAGCCAGCTGCTTCAAAGGGAGACAGAGAGCTCAGCAGTATGCAGGTTATCGGTTTCACAGGGAAAGCTTCTCTCCGACAGCTCCATCAGCCAGGGATTGTTCTCTGCCTTCAGGCTTTTTTGTTTCAAGCCTTTAAAGCTGTTTAAAGCTTCTCTCTTGTCTTCTGATGGGAATTGATTGAGTGGGAACACGCTGCCATGTCCTAATGCAGCACCAATACTAAATGGATTGTGTCACCTGGTCATGGTGGCATCACTTGTCCTTGGCATTCTGTTCCCAGCTCTGCTCAGCATCTCATTTCACAGTCAGCCCCTTCCATCACTTCCCATTTCATTTACGATGTTCTCTGTATTGCATGTGTTTTGTGGGCTGCTGTAGGATGTCCAGCTTTTCTTCTCCTCCCATCTTTGTGGCCAGCCGGAATCCTGCTGATCTTTGCCTTAATTTATTGATGGCCATTGCAGACCCTGCTCCTAATAATCTGTTAGGAGGAGATGGGGTAAATTCCCAGGTGAAACGGGAAGAGCTGTTAAACCAGCTGTTGGGTTGCCCTGGGGCCCAGCACCAGCTTCAGCGGTGCCCACAGGAGGACAGTGGGGAGCCCTGGGAAGCTGCTGTCATTCCTGGGCTGTGAACCACTCCTGATGCTCGTTTCCATCAGCTCACCAAGAATTGTGGCACCGGTCTTGTGGCTCTTGGCCACATGAAGATTTTGAGGGATGGTTTGAGATGTTGAGGAGCTGATGCTTGCGTGTTCTCGTTGCCTGAGTGGCCAAGCTGGAGAGATGCTGGTGCCCGAGAGTTCATACGAACACAGATGAAATTATTTTCGTTACTTTAAGACAGAATAATTAAATACAGTATATACAGATCCCTCAGAATGACAGCCGCCCACAGAGCTAAAAACAGGAAATCCATTAACTTCATTATTTAAAAAATAAAATAAAAATCCTCCCAACTGATTCCTCTGTCACTTAAAGTTCTGCATGGAAGGAGGGCTAATTTAACGCTGCATTAACTCACTGTTATCACCCTCCTGTTACCTAAGTAGTTTCTAATGACTACCCTGGAGAGCACTTGGAAGCTTTTAAAAGTTTTTATGCTAAATTTTTTTTTTTTCCTGTGTGGTTTATACTTTAAGAACAAAAGTTATTGATAACATTTTCCCAAATCTTCCAACAACATCAGGAACTGTTCTGTTGGCTGCAGAAACGTGAAGTATCACCAGTCTCTTATCTGAAATTTGAAACATTTAATGTAGGTGGTGTTTGGGGAAAATGGATATGGTGGAGTTTGACTGTGGGAAGCTACTTCAGATATTGGGCTTGTTGGTGTGTCATGGGGGTGGGAGCGGCATGTCCTGGAAGTGGGAGTGGAGGACTGAGGTTATCCACCCTTGGCCAGGACAAGGTGGCAAAGGGGACTCTGTCCTTAAGCCCTCTGAGCTTTGGCTTTCATAGCTCTGAAAAGAGTCGAGCCCCTGTGGGGCAAGCGGCTTGAGAGACATAACTCTTTGTTCTGGGCTCTCTAAGTGAAAGGCACCACTGAATTAAGGAGCAATAAATCATTGGCTTCCCTCATTGTCTTCTCCTTAGGGCTGTAGTGGACCGATTTCCTCCTTTATTAAGCATCTCTCCTTTCTCTGTCCTAGTTCAGATGTGCTTCTGGGGTCAGCATCTGTTGCACTTGGATTTTTGGGATTTTTTTTTTAGGGTTGACTGAATTTTGAAGCCTTCTCATTGCTGTGCAGTATTTTCAAGTCTTAAGGTTGAAACTTTCTGCTTTATAGCAGCTGTGGAGAGAGCTTTGCTGTGCTCCAGCAGTGCTCCAGTGCTAATGCCTGGGCTTAAATTTCCCCCTGATTACAGACCAAAATTATTTCCAAGTTATGCTCTGTACACGTTCTCTGCCTGGCAATGGAGGAGATTCAGAACTGCTCCCTGATATTATTAACAGGGTTTTCATGTTTACAGACTGACTGCAGAGAGAGCTGGCCTTTCCATTAGGAATCACCAGGAATCCTGTCCTTCGGGAGCCCTGGGAAACTTTAAAACTTGACCCAGACTTGAACGTGTCTCATATGTGCTTTTTGTGCCTCCAGTTCTTACTGGTATTTGGAAAGCTAGAGAGCAAGGGGAGCAAGTCAGTCCTTCAGTAGGTTTGTTGTCCTTCTGGAGGAGAAAAAATGACTGGGAAGAAACGTGAGAAGGGGCAATGTTGCAGGGGACAGGTGGCAGTGCCTCGTGGAGTGCCTGGTGCTTCTGGGGTGTGGAGCACATCCCATCACAGTGTGAACTTCTGCACAGGGAGTTAAAGCAATTCACTGAACGTCCCCTACTTCCCAAGGGTTTCCTTCTGCAGTCTGAGCTGTTTGCATCTAGGTGTTGCTCTGCTTAATCCTGAAATGGCACAACAGGGGACAGATCATGCTCCCTTGCATCTTTAGTGTCATTCTTAGCACCGTGATGCTGGTTCCCTGCCCCAGAGCTGGTCGGTGAGCCCACCGCCCTGGCACGTGTCTTTGGGGGAGAGGAGAAACCAGCACATTTCAACAGGTGGTAGCTGGGATGCAAAACTAGTCAAACTCAGTTGAAACTGATGATAACGTTGCCATGAGTTTTAGTGTGGCCGGTATTTCATGCTGGAGATAAGAAAAGCATCTCTAGTGAGCTGTTTTAACGTTCTAGAGCGAGACTGTTAGCAGAACATGTCGAAATGGTGCAGCTCTCTTTAGGTTGGTTGGGAGCTTTGCTCTCCTTTGAGGAGGTTGCAGTGAATTCTGAAAGTTACAGTGATTTATGGAGCATTTTGTTGTTTAAAAATAAAAAAAGGACAAACCAGAAAAATTTATCTTCCATGGATGGTGGGTTTTTGGTTTGTTTTGGGGGGGAGGGCGTTGGGGCTATTTTTGGTTTAGATTTTTCTATGTTTCCTAGTTGAAAAGAAGAGCTAGGTTTGACCTTACCCTTCTCCTTTAAGGCAAAACATGCTTATTAATAGAAGTATTGATATATTGGTACAGTTCTGAGCAATTTTTTCTATTTGACCCGTGTTTCTGCAGGTGGGAGATGAGTACAGCTCGCAGGGGGGAGGGAGGAGGCCCTCAAGGTAATGGGGGTGAGTGGTGGGTGAGAGGTGAAGAGCAGCTCAGTGCCTGTGGGAACACCCCAGCAGGCAAACACCGAATTTCTCAGCATCTTGCTCACGGCCAGACATGAGCCCGTTGCATCGTTGAACCTCGTGGTAGTCAGAATGAGTATTTGCAGACTGGAGTCTTCAGTCAGAATATCCTGTAGTCATCAACATGATCCATACTACGTTCAACAGGTGTTTTAACACTACAGCTGAAACGATACCACGCTGAGTTTGAGGGAGGTAGGGAGGAGAGGCTCAGGAGCAGTTAATCTAATTCCAGCGTAAGTCAGTCCGTATTGGGTATCTCCCTTGCTTTGGCTGCCGGGACGCCTGACACCCAATATTCATAGGGAGACAGCTGCACTGTCCGCTCCCAGCCCCGCTGTGCTGAGCGGGAGAGCTGTCAAATGCGCCTGCGTTGTAGTGCGTGTGTCTGCGCCATGCAAATGTGCTCTCTATAAATTTTATGTGTAGATGGGTATGTACAGGGAGAGGCAGTTTGCCGTTTCACCTTATGCCTTATTTCAGGCAGGGGAATTAATAAAAATAAATTACCCGAGCTATTTCTGCCCTGGTTTAGGTATGGATTTTGTTTTTGACCAGATGATTATTTTCTTTAATTGGGAAAAAATAGATTAATTGAAAACAAGAAGCATCGTTATCTTTGGATGTGACTTTTTTGTCACTTTCTCCCCACTTGTCCACGTAACAGGAGCGCTGGTTTGAGACGTGGGAAGGCTGGAGGTGCAGCGTGCGGGGCTGGCCGGGCAGGGGCTGAGCTGGCTTTCCTCTGCAGCCATGAGCAGGCAGCAGTAACTTGGCTGTGCTTTGTATCAGGTATTCAATGGTAAATAATAAAGATGAAAATTGGAGACCTTAATGATATAATGCTATATAATCTATATTCCATTAGAAATAATACTCTCTACAGGGAGCCATAATGGGGCTGCTTTGGACTTTTCTGGAGACCATTCATACCAAATTGGCTTTTTTAAGATGTTAAGCAGCAGTAATACTTTCTGCAGTGCATCAGATGTTCCTGCCAACGCACACGGTCTCTGCCGACGGCCTCGGTGAGACCGCACGGTGCCGGCTTTCGCAGTTCCACTTTCAAGCAGCAAATAGTTTTTGACTCTAGAGATCACTTGATGTTGAGCTGAATTTCCTAGCTGAAGATTTAAACTATCGGATGGTTTATATAACTTTGAAGAAGAAAAACATTTGAAACCCCTAAAAGCTTTTTAGAGGAAAGCATTTTTCAGTTTTGGTTTTTTGTTTCCTCCCCTTCCCTGTCTTTCCTGCCCCCCCAGGCACATCCTCCTCGCTTCTCCTCCTTCCCTGCCCCAGCAGAGACCTCTAGAAAATGCCAAACTATGGAATTTGCCGCATCAAGTTTGGAGCATGTAACAAACATTTGAAACGCGTGTGGGGCAAGTGCAGCCACCATTGGCAGTTGATTTTATTTCAATTCCTCCTCTCCCCCCAACACCCCCCCCCAAAAAAAAAAACCCCGTGGCTCCCTCTCCGGCTGCGCGGGAGATAACAATGGGGCGCTTTGTGCCGCTCTGCAGCTGCTGAAATTTGACTAGATCCAACTGAAGAAAACAGGAGCAGGTGGGTCAACAACGTGACCCTTTCGTTCCCAGCAGTATCAGTGTGCGCCGGGGCCGGAGGGACCAGGGCGGAGGTGAGCCCTGAGATTTAAGCCCAGGCAATGGGGAGGTGTTGTGTTGGTTGGTGCTTTGAGGATGGAAGCTGCCTCTCTGAGATAGCCATGATGACTCTAAATATCATGGGGGTTTGCTGCCTCTTATAAAATG
This sequence comes from Porphyrio hochstetteri, assembly GCA_020800305.1. Lineage (NCBI taxonomy): Eukaryota > Metazoa > Chordata > Aves > Gruiformes > Rallidae > Porphyrio > Porphyrio hochstetteri. The sequence goes on from CM036920.1 coordinate 9,551,444, forward strand.
GGTTTCACTCCAGAAATGCTAGGACTGGGAGTTGTTGCTACGCATGATGAACTGGCATCACTACAGGCAAGAGGTCTTTGCTCCATTACCGGTGCTTTGATTCCCATATCACCTCTGCCTTCTCAGTTTGCATGATGCCATGTGGATGGTCCTAAAATTCCCAGTGCCCAGCACCTGCCCTCCCCTCCCACAGCCCCAAAATTGGGGGATCATTTTATTGCACCCTTTAGATCCTACCCAGGTTATGGAGATGAATTCCTTCCTGTCCATGTTTTTGTTGTGCTATAAGTGGGTTTTTAGGTCAGTTGAGGGTGGGATGTCTGCAGCTTGGAGGAGGGTTCCATACACAATTCACGGTGCGTCTGGTGGAGATGAAGGATGTGGTTGTGTTGGGCTCCTTTGCCCGGTGCTGCCACGTTGGCAAATACATCTCATCAATACTGTCCACACTTAATCGCAAGAGGAGGAAGATAAGGATAGGGAGAAAAATACTCTTACTACTTAACTGCATGGGCAGGCTAAATACTGGTTGTTCCTAAGGTCTTCCCTGCCAGCGTGAGATGACTTTGATCGTGTTTGGGCTTTGTGAGCCACAGAAGGAGTCTTAAAAGGTGGCAATACTCAAACTTCAGGGGCATTCAGCAGACGCATGGTTACAGGCTCGACTGTGTCTAAGGTTGCATGGGATTTTTGAGTCTGAGGCTTTTAAGGGGTAGACATGAACAACTGTTTGTAAGTCAGCAGTTAGAAACGCAAGGTTTCTGTTGATGGATCCTGTAATCTTGCTTTCTAATATCAACTTACAGTAAAGTGAATGTGAGATGGAGCAAAGGTTTTTGGCTGAACTGTGGATACAGTTGTGATGTTCAGCAGTGCATTCACATCTTTACAGGCCTTCAGGATTTAGCTGTGATTTTTAGCAGAAAACACATGAAGCTCCTTGAATAATCCTACCGGCACAAGCGCTCACATAGCTTCAAGCAATAGCATCAAGCATCAAGGCTCTAATTGTTTGCACGTGATGAAGCCTGTAAGAGGACTAATAAATTACAGTCAGGATGAGATCCATGCTAAATGGGGAAGGGGGAAGCCGTGACAGCTTTGGCAGTGGGTTGGGAGGAGGAGGGCTGCCCCAGGGAAGGCTCCAGGGCAAGATGCTGCTTGGGTTGTAAGGCAGATGGATGAAGGCTGGAGAAGGGGCTTGTGCTGCCGGGGGCAGAGCATGTGACTGTTTGGGTGATGTGTGCTAGTATGGAAAATTGATCTGCATGACCACGCTACCAGCTGTGGAGACTCAGTCCATCGGCAAGAGGGTTGCTCGTAAATCAGAGGCTCTCTGCATATCTGCATCTTAAACTTGTTTTTTAGCAGGAGCTTGCTATGACGTGCTCCGAAGGTCAGTAGCAAAGCAGGCACAGTGTTTCATCTGCCCTAGCGAACCTGCTGCTGCCGGGTGCGGAGCAGCCAGAGCTGGGCAGGATTTAGCCACCAGCCAAGCAGGTTTAGACGGAGACTTCTGAACCAGCACTGAGACCGTAGTTTGTCCTTGGCTGCACTTGCAGTTAAACCCTGTTCGGTGCCGGCTTAGCTGCACCCGCTGCCAGCCCCCGTTGTCAGCAGCGGGTAATTTAAGAGGTTTCTCCCAACAGCTGGCAGCACTGTTTACTCCGGTCCTCCCTCCCGGCGCGGTGCTGAGCTGTCCCCCTCGCTGGCACGGTTTGCATTGGATTATGCTGTTGGACTCGCAGCCGGGTGGTGGTGCCAGGATTCAAACTTGTCGCTTTGGAACAAGGAGCACAGGTGCAGGCTGAACTCATGGTCCTCGGAGGCCAGCGCATACTGGGAAGGCTTCAGCTCTGCTTCAGGCTCATGCACGCGTCCTTGGGTGTCGGATGCGTGGTCATATAACCCATTTAACGGGCAAGAACCGTGTCACGTGGGATCGCACGATCCTTTCGTGCAGTTTCCCTCCACACACACAAACACCTCCCCAGGAGATGGGTTTAAAAATAAAATTTAAGAACTTGCCACCGTATTCCTGCTGGGTGAGAGGCAATGCTGCTCCACAGAGGGAACCGCATGTGTAGGGACCGAAGGGACCATGGGGAGATGTAGAGCCGTACGCCTTCCTGCTCAGCCATCCAGCCTGCATCCTATATGTCTGCGGGGGAACACAGCAATTAACATATGAAAACGCTGATAACAGTGGGATTCTTGTGCGGGCAGAGTCGGAGGAGATATACTGCCATTTTGGTGCCAGTTAGGCCCGTAACTGCTATTTGTGGCTGGGTTTAGCAACAATTAACCTTTCACATCTTGCGTTAGCCTCTGCTTCCCTGGTGCAGCTGCTTTTATAACAATGTCCTTCTCCACTCAGAAGCGTTGGGTTTGGCGCTTGGGGTATCTGCTCTACAAACCACAGGATGTGTGAGGGGGACAGTGGGGATTTTTTAATAGCTGTTTGATGTATAATAAACTTCTGGGAAAAGATCCATCATGTTATGTTTTGATTTAAAGGGTCTTGTGTGTACTGAGGGAGAGGAAGAAGATTGCATGACTGCTACTTTCAAAGGCGTTAAAGCAAATGCAGTGTAGTTTTGCTTGTGTGATAACGTCAAACCACAGGTTTTAAAAATCTGGCCCCTGATGTGCAATCGGGTGTCTCAGGCTGGAGGTGGCAGGGATGAATGCCTTCAGTGGTGTTTCCAGCCTCTTTGGGGTGGGAGAAGGGTGGTGCTGTGGACCAAGTTTTGTTGCTGCCCTTTGGAAACTAATAAAATGCCTGGGGGGCTTTTGGGAAGGAACGTGGCTACAGGCAACCCACCCACGGGCACTATTTGGTTTAATTTATGTAGATAGGAATGCCAGCATCGTGAATGGCTCCAATGAGGTTGCTGAGTTTTCAGAAACTGTCCCCACTAGCATGCTGTTCAGTACCTTTTTTGCTTTGTTTTGTTTAAATGGCTTCAGAGTGGGATGGCAATGCTTGAAAAATAAAGAGTGTGTAATTAGAGGTAGGAAAAAGCTGGAGTAATTTGGCTTCAGCATCAGTGTATTGTTACTTAAAAGTGTGGTGGAGGTTGGACTTCACCTGTCAAAACAGAACTGCTGTGTTCTGGCTCTTCTGGATTAATCATTTCAATATTTATACTCTGTGCTGGGCTGGAAAAAGAAAATGCAAAATGCAGATTTGCATCAAGTAGGTTATAGTGTGCCTTCTCCAAAGCGTCCAGTATCATGGGTACCAGGTTCGCTGTGTGGATAGAAGTCTGTGCTTTGATCTCAGCTCTAGTGGTTTGCAATCTGGAGTAATTTTGCTCAATCCAGCAACGTGTAAAACTGGTTTGATGGGCGATTTGGATTTGCTTCATTATGATTTTTCTTTGCGATAAAAATTCAGAGCTTCTGGTTGCACGTGAATGTCGATGATGAATAAGGCTTAATGTGATTTTAATCATCGTCTTTTGAAGACAAAGTCTGCCCTGTTTTGGCACAGATCCAGTAAAGTCAGTGGGACTGGTGGCAATGGCTCGGTCAGTCCCTTATCTCTGGGCATCAGTAGTGGCACTGATCAGTTGTGTGCCTGGGTCACCTCACCAATTCTCAGGGATTTTAAATCACGTTTTCTTTTGCTTCATAAAAGTTCTCATTTTTATCTCTTGCTTCACACTGTGTAAAACAACCATGTAAACAAGAAAAGTGTCAGTGTATGCTGGAGGACAGCCCAGCCCAGTGCAGCAAGCTCAGATGCACATCACTTGCATGGTAACTTAAAGCATCTGAATTCCCAGCCTGTGTCATCTAGGTACAGAGTCGGGACCTGAGTAGTTCCCCCAAGTTAAAAAAAAGCATTACACATGGTTTTTGGGGGGTTTTTCTTCTGGGGTGAAAGGATAACTCGCAGGACTGGTACAATAACTGTTTTCTCTTTCCTTTCTCACATGTTGTCACTACAGGATGGGAATCGCAGCTCCTGGAAACAGGGTTCCTGGGGATATTCCTCTGCCCACTCTGGACCCTCTCCCGCCTGCCCCGGCACACTCCTCCTTCCAGAATCGTCATCTGGGGCTTTCGGTGGCTGATCTTCAGGATCATGCTTGGAGCAGTAAGTGGGACTTTGGTTTTTTGTCTTTTTGAGGTGACAGCAAAGGGGAGATCTCATCCTAGCAGATAACCTGCCTCTGGTCCAACATATCGGAGTCGTGTGGTGTAGGAATTTTTCTGGTTGCAAGGAAGGAGTGTGTGGCAGGAAATGCTTTGTGCTCTGGTCCACAGAATCTTTCAACTTAGTGTTTATTTTAAGGAGGACAAACATAGGAGTAAGAATGTCTGTGTTGATATGTTGGTGCTGCTCACGTGATTGACTCTTGAAGGGGAATAAAAGTGAAGTTCAACTTGGACATTGTGGCTTTTTGATAAGATGGTTGGGAATCCAGTGCGTAATTCCCAGGACCCAGGAGCTTTACCCTGACTTGTTTTTCCTCTGTGTGTGCTTTACTGAAATGTCATTCTCTGCTCCATGTTTTTAAAGAGAACAATCGCCGCGTTACTGTCCCAGGGCCAGTGGAAATTCCCAAGTAGCTTGTAAAAGAATCCATCAGGAACTGACATCTCTTTGTTAAAATAAAGGTGTGGCAGGGGTTGATACCCTGTCGTCTAGATCTGCAGCATGGACATTGCTATATATCCCAAACCTTGAAGCTAAGGATCACTGCTGTAGAAGGTGATTGCGGGTGGGTAGGACATTCCTGTGTCTGTTGGCTCTAAAATCCTTCTCCCTCCCCACAGCTTGAAGTGCTCAAATCAGTAGTTGAGCTCAGTAAACTCTTAATTATCTTCCTGCTCTGGAAAAAAAAAAGAGGGAAACTTTCTTTTTTGGTGCTAACCTTAGTGTTACCTGTTTTCAAGACAGTTTTGTTAGTGCAGAATGTGTTCTTGCCAATAGATGTTCCTGGAAAACACATGCTGTAGATGGGTTGCATCAAAGGGCAGCTTCTTGGCCCATGTTGTCCAGCAGATTCAGCTTGAAAGAGCAGAAAATGTTGCTTTTTCTTATGTGTCGTGCAAGTGTGATTTCAAAATGCACTCTTTGGTGTTGCATTTGTTTCTTTGCCATAGCTGTTTTGTGGCATTGCCAATTTTTGCTCAGCTTCCTAAAGCTGTAATTCTTGCTCCTTATTAATTCCTGCGATTCTTGCTCATTATTAACTAGATCTGGTCTTGCTGTGGGGCAATGCAGATGGATCAAATGACTCCTGAAGGTCCCCTCCGGCACAGCTTTCTGTGACCCTATAAAACAGCTGGATATGTAGATAATCCCACAGATTCTAATGCAACTGTTGGCTGAAAATATTCAGTAACAGTTTATGGGACAGAGACACCTTTGTAATGCTTTTAAAATGCCGTAAGGCTTTCAGCTGGAGTTCACGTGAATGGTACTGTCCAAACATCCTCCTGTGCTGCTCCTGCCGTACCCAGGGATGTTGACTACTGGATACATCTGCAATTGCATCTTTAAATGATATAAATCCAGTCCTTTAGAAAGCCTGACTCTTGGAGAGAGAGGGTCTTGTTTGAGACTCCCCAGGATGAGAGCCAGAGATGGAGGTAACGGGAAGATCTCTGTGCTGGGCTGCCCACGCTCCTGGCAAACAAGCTGTTGGTGTTGTGGAGGTAAATGCAAAATTATCTGGGCTCTCATGATCTGCTTCGTGGAGTCTTTTCCTGGAGCAGCTGGGAAATTGCTATTAGAAGAAAAGCTGGAAGGGTTCTTAGCAAAACTGCTGAGAGCAAAGGAATTGGAATGGGAGTGTTTGGTGCTGTTTGGGGGGAAATCATGTAGGAAAGGAAATGTGGTAGCCAAGGGAAGTGCAGCGTATGGTTTCGGGAGAGACTCCTTAAAAATGTCCTGCCTTAAGCCTACAGACAGTTAGTAAATATGGGGGGGGCTCTGCTGCAGCATCAGCTCCATAGCCTGGAGAAGCAGTCATGGTGCTTCAGGGCACCACTGCAGGCTCTTACTGCACAGAGGCTCTGTCTTTATAGCCTCAGGCTGGATCTGTGACTGCATTTACTGCTCAGCATCACTTCTCCATGAGGTATCCTGCTGGTGTGCCCAGAGATAAGAATTTGTTGTGTATGTGAACATCACAGATGGTGAGATGTGGGTCTCCAGGCAGCTGATCCAGCAGGTATGAAGGGGATGTTGTTGGTCTGGTGAGACAGTTCTGTTGAAACTTTTTTGGATGAGAAATGAAGGATGGTTGTGGTATTAGATTTTTGCAGAGAAGTGTCTGTTGTTCTTGATGCTTTCCCATTTCTCAGTTAGACATCACATTGACAGCAAAGTTGGCTGGAGAAGGTCCCAGTCACATCTTCCCTTGAGCAGGCTGGAGCCATGTGTCCCCAAGCTGCGGGATGGCTGTGGGGATGTCACAGTCCCAAGGGAGGCTCTCCTCCACCTGAGGAAGGGCTTGTACAAATTCAAAGCAGCGCTTGAAAGCTCAACACACTAGCCACTACTGAGGCATGGTTTTTACAGTAGTTTTCAAGTATTTTAGGCAACCATTGAGGGAAAACAGTTGAAAGCTGCTAACCTGCCAGAAATATCCATCCACTCTTTATTACAAATTAAATTTCCTGTCTTTTCCTTTAAGCACAGAGTGATAAGCACTTTAGTAGCTGGCCTGTGTGGTTTCTGCATTATATTTTTGAGGGCAGCAAAGGTCTGAGTTGTTAAAGATTTGGGAGCACAATAACATAGCACTGGCTGGCCTTTAATGACAGTCATGGGGACTGGTAGGTGACACAAAGGGTGCCAGTGGGTCTGAGGGTACCCAGGCCCTGCAGAACCCCAGTGTAGTGATTTGAGAGGAGCTGAGAGTGTGGATTAGATCCCATAAGGTGACCTGTGAATCCTCTAAGCTGGTGAAGTCCAAGGCGTGAGTTGCCCTAAATGCACGTTAGACTTGGCTTTGACTGCAGGGCCTGGGGGCCCTTGGTTGTGGATGGGGCTTTTGCTTTATTTTGGGGTAGGGTTTTTTGTTGATTTGTTGTGGTTGGTTTTTTCCCCCCGGAACTTCATTGTGAATGTCTTATTTGGGTCATTTATCACCAGTGACATTTGGTGAACAAGCCTAACCCCATTGTCCCCAGTGGAGGGAGGCTGACTCCTTTGGTCCTGATGCTTCCCAGCCTCTGAGATGCTTCTTCTCCATCATGATATCAATTTTAAACAGAGTCAGGAGACTGTGACACCAAGTGTGGGGAGACACAGATAACATTCTCAACAAGTTCTATGATCACCAAGTTTGTACTCTGCTTTCCTTTGAAAATGGGTCTCTGACTCTCCTCTGGTCCTGCTAGTTTGTAATATATGGTCTGAATTATGGGACAGGTTGGATACGAAGGAAAACCGTATTCACCAAACATCTTTGTTACCATTTTCTCTGTGCAGCTTCTCAGTTTTGCCTAGAGAATAATAACTCTCGTGTTATTTTAGGGGGAGTCCTCTGCAGAAGAGATGCCGCCCCTCAAGTCCCCTGTCTGTCTGGGTTACTGATATATAAGTAACAGGCACGGGAGAGGGAAACATGGAAAGGTCATTAAATGGGGATCTATGCAGGCACGTGGAAATCAGTGATTGATGGTATCTTTAATGTTTCGGGGCCCAAACACGTGTACGTTTCCTTCTTGGCTGGGGTAATGATGCTTGCAGGCACCGGGAAGGGGGTTTAATGCGTGAAACCGAAGTATCCTGGAACGCAGGTGCACCTGTGCAAAGGCCATCTTTGATTTCTTCCCTAATCTGGGCAGGAGCTGAAACATGTGCACAAATGTGGGCTGAAGGAAGCTTTTCCCAGGGGTTGGATTGGCAGTGATTATATTTTACAGGGAAAGAAAGTTCGACTTTCCCGCACGGTTCTCTGGGGGATCTCGTGGCTGCCTGGGGTAAGGCTTTCCTAGGAAAATGGTGTCCTCCAAGCCAGCAGCGGTCCCTCGGGGCAGCTTGTTAGGTGAACAGTGCCATGGGCAGGTTTGAAACACCCCTCGATGGGCAAGCTTGTCTCTTGCAGTGTGGTGGCTCCCAGTGAAGACATCAGGTTCTTATCCCACAGCTCCTCTGTTTTCTGCAGCCCATTCCTGTTTCATCACCAGCACACAGGGGTCGACTTCACTTGTCAGTATCCCCCAGTTTTGGGGGATTTTTTTCCCCTTGAGCTTATCATATTTGGAACTTCCTCCACACAGAGCTCTAGCAACCAGAGCCTTTCCTTGGAGCACTGTGAATGCCTCCCAAAGTGAACACTGCTGTGCCCATGCCCTTTGCAGCCCCTCTTGTTTCAGCCTGTGAAGGATCAGAAGCCCAACCCCAGTGAGCTGCTGGACACAAAATAAACCTGACCGTAAAGAAGGGAGGCTGGACCCAACAACATTATTTCCTCACCTGAACCGGTGTGATTGTTGCTTTCAGTCTCCCCAGAGCCCATTAACCATCAACTCAAAAGCTCCCCATGTACTATCACCCCATGTGCTTACTCCTGATCGAGGAGCATTGGAGCAGTGATGTCTGTGCTTTCTGCCACGTAAACCACACAAGTCCACAGAGCAGGTAGAAGTTGTGTGAGCAGCACACAAAGCTCAGGATGCACTGTGCCTGCTCCTCTGCTTTGCTGCTGCCTTTTTTTTGTGTCTCACTGTTACTCTCTCATATTTAGGAGGTGAGCATTGCCCCTGACATTCAGCAGCATCCCCAGCTTGGTCCCATTTCCTCCTCTTTTAGTTTCAACCAGGTGTTTGTTGCTAGAGCATGTGAGCACTGTTGCCCAGCTCTGGACTGGTGTAAGGGAGCCTTGCAGTTTCCTGGCTCTTCCTCCCCCAAAAGATCATCTCCATATCTTGCTTTACAGTGCGTGCCGTCCCTGGGAGCTGGCTGGGCTGGCCTTGGGGGGGTACAGCATGTGACAAGTGAAATAATCCTGGCCACCTACTTGCAGGAGGCGAGGAGCGCAGGCAGGCTCTGTTTCTGGGGTTTGATTGGCAGCAAATGCTGGGCTGATCTCAAATATTGCTGACTTTTTAAAAGGCATAATTATGTGATTCAATCTATATGTTTGATGTTCCTAATAATCCATTAGTGCAGGATGTAAAGACGGATGCTTCTTAGGAACATGTAGAGGCAACAGAATAGCAGTCCCTTTGTGTGAGCGAGCAGCTTGTTAGGAAATAAGTGATGCAAACAGACATTTACGGGGCTGATTTCCCTCGGAAGAGCTCGGTGACTCGATACCTTCACTTGCGACTCTCTGTCGCTCTGACTTCTTGAAGCTTGGAAGATGCAAAGCATTGTTTTGTGTTTCTGCAGGATTGGAGAGGTGGGTAAGCAAGAGGTGTGTGCTCAGCCATCAGGTGTCACCCGAGGATGTTACCCAAACCTGCTGGTAATTAGGTCTTTTGACATCTGCAGCTGTCTGGGGAGACATTGAAGGCACGATGCTGCGCTCTCAGACCCTCGGCTGTCTCTCAAGTATATATATTTTTCAGCAGACCAAATTTGTTTTCCAGCTGCCCTGTTCCCTGTAGAGACATTGTTGGACTCAGGGCGTTGGGTTTGAGGATGGTGGGGCTGTCTGTGTGCTGCTGGACCAGCTTCTGAGTGTGGATCAGCCTGTTCTCCGAGCCTCTCGCTGCAGGCTGGGGTCCTGGGTGGGTCTCAGCTCCTGGCAGTAATTTATCCAAACCACAGATTTTTATAATCACCTGATCCCCAGTGATGGGGCTTGTTTGAGGGGTAGCTGTGCTTCCCTGGCTCCATGGAGCAGCATCTTCCCTGCATCTTGTGGCTTTTCAAAGCCAGGTCTCGCTGGGGCTGTCTGGGCTTCATGCTCTGTTTTAGGAATGCTTCTGGCCTAATTACTGGGCTGTGACGATGATGATGATACACAGCACTAACAACCCCACTAAGCAAATATTAGTCTTGTTCTTTTTTGACCAAACATCTGAAAGTAAACAGCAACTGTGTTGAGTTCATATATTCTGTATAATTACCTGCTGCAGGAGAAAACTGTGTGCTGAGGAGCCCAAATACCCACCCCACTCGAGTTGGAGGCTGGGGAGTAGCTGAGAGCTGATGAACTGCCAGCTCCACGCTGTTGAAATTTCGTAGCCACTCTTTGGATCCCGAGAGTTGTTAGTGATTGCATACGTAAACCACAAAGTGCAGTTTCTGTTTCTTCATTAGCTGAGCGTTTACCAAATGCTGCCTGCGTCCTTGCTCCAAAATGTGAGAATCTGATTTTCGTCAACGTGTAACTATAGCAACACTGATAAAACTTGGTAACTGAAAAGCATGTGTAAAGGGATAGAGCACAGGAGCGTGATTCAATTGGATTTTAGGAAGAGCCCTGGACAATGTTCTCCTTGTTGAGACCCCCCTGCCCAGCCTCGATGGGTCAGTGGAGGCAGTGATGGGTGTCTGGGGTACGGGGCACCTCCTCATTCCTCTGCTGTGGGGTTTTCCTGCACTATGTGAGCTTTAACAGCCCTGGTCCGGCTTGCTGCATGATGCTGTGCTGTGGAGGAGCTCAGGCTGTGTCTTGGTGTGCATCAAGCTAAGTCTTGACTTGCAAAGGCTAACGTTTCTGACAGTAGGCATGACTTCTGTGACTGCCTCACCAGTTGTTCTCAAGGGTTCCTCTGCTTGTTGGACACAGCTCTGCCAGTGTCACACCAGAGGTTTGACAATAGGCATTAAATGTGGGGCTGTTCCCTCCTATCAGCACTTCTTTCCATCAATAAAGCTGATATAAACAGGGTGCAGAATGAATTCAGGTCTAACTCTTGGGATGGCATTGCCGCTTCCAACTGGTGCTGAGGAAGCAGGGTGGTAATGAGTGGACTGACCAAGGACTTACCAGGACAAAAAGCTAAGCAAGCAGCAAGTTCCTTTTAAAAAATACCTGGCTGCTGGGGACAGAAAATATGACTTTAGGGACTGGGATGGGGAAACAGGTCCCAAACTGCACCGGAGTCTCGGGGAGAAGGTGCGTTGAGCATGGGCAGAGCAGGAGTGAGTATGTGGGAGCCCTATGCAGCAAAGGATGCCATGCTGGTCCCAGCGATGTGCCAGGGCCCCATTGTGCCTGGGCAGGCTTGTTGAGTCCAGTGCTGCCAAAATTGTGCACAGCTGGGTTCAGGCCTGCCCTGCTCCATGCCAAGATCTTTCCTCACACCATTACATCTTTGGCTGAGCTGGGAGCGTTGAGGAGCAGACAGCTTTGAGTGGAGGAGACATGAGTGCTTTTGATGGGGGGGTGTGATAGCATTTACACGTGTGCTGTCCCTCTCCCTCCATGTTTCTTGAGGTTTGGAGATATTTGAAGTATGCACAAAGGTTTTTAACGAGTGTGTGTGAACCATGCACTGCCTGGATCGCTGCCGGAGATGAAGTTAGTGGAGCAAGTCATGCGGGGGAGCCCTGGCTGGAAGCGTGAGCTGCTGCTGGTTTACTGCAGCTCTGCGCGGCTGCAACCGCGCAGCTGGCACTCGGAGAGCTGGTGTGAAAATCAGCATGGAAATGTCATTATCCATTTACGGCTGGTGTTCCTCCTGTAAAACATGAGGCACACGAATTGCCTTCAGGTCAGGTTGGACTCCAGGCCAGTGAGAAGCAAAAGCTTGAGACTGAGTTTCCTTGCACTGGAGAGGATGTGTTCCCTGCTTGCAGGCGGCGCACGGCTGCAATGCTGTCAGGTGTTCGTGGTCCCTCTGGAAGAGCCCAGCCTTGATGGTGTGCTTCAATTTATGTGGCTTTTCATCATCTCTATTTAAAGCCATAACCCATGCCTCTTCCCTGCCCACCTTCCTTTTTGTGGGACACAAACATGGAGCCTGGTAGTTCCCTGTATTACATGCAGCTGAGGGCTGGCGGTTGCAGTGCTGGTAACACAGATCCCATCCCTAGACACACTGTGCACAAGGGAGGTGCCTGCAGGAATATCCATCAGAAACAGTGATTGAGAAAGTTAAATGCTTTGGGATTCCCATTTTCTTGTCCCTGCTGCATCCCTGTTTCATACAGACATTCATACAAGTGAGGCTGTACGTGTGCAACACGGATTGTTTGGGCAGTTGCTGGAGAGGTGGTTGTTTCTCAGGGGTTTCCAGTACGTACTTTATTTGATTCAGGATGGGTTCACAGTGCCCCGTTGGCAGAGAGCAGGCAGCACTGCCAAGATGAGTACGCCTGTGGAGAGAGCCAAAGGACTGGGTAGGTAATATTTGCCAGCCTGATTATGTGATGCTCTGTACAAATCATTATGATTACTGGAGATGCAATGGGGAGGTGGGGAGGATTTAAGCACCAGGGTGTAACAGAATGTTGGGAAAATGGGAGTAAATAGGGAATTAAGGTGGAGCTCTATCTTGCAAAGGATCACCGACATATGGAATAAGTTACCAGGGAAGGTGGCTGGAGCAGAGTATAAGTGAGTCTGAGACATCTTGATTAGTTTCTGGAGGAAAGGATTGAAGAGTGTAGTGAAAAAGCAGGGAAACAGGATTTAAAGCACATTACCACTTTAATTTAAAAGTGCCCAAAGCAAGGAAATTCAGATTTAAAGCTGCCAATCTATCACTGGCTGATGCAGGTGTTGGGGTTGGGAGGACTCACGGGGTCTGTGTGCAGATGGGTCCGTGCTCTGCAGGCCCCACTCCCGGCTGGGGCTGTGAGCTCGGGCAGCTTAAGCCCCAACCTCAAGTTTGCCCCGAGAACTAGATCCATTAATGTTTGTGTTATGCACTAATATGATGACGATAATTGTAATATAGATGTATTTTTATGTATTTATAACAATGCTGCATCCTTGACGTCTTCCTTGTGCGATGTTCTTAACACTGTTGCAGGGGCTTCCCACTGCTTGCCAGGCTGGTGGCACAGTGGGGATGGGGTCACGCAGGGAAGGGCTTGGCTGCTCCCCCTTATCTTCATGTATCGGAGAGCTCTCACCCCCCAGGAGTCTGTCCCCCAGCTCCTCCTTTGCAGGGTCCTGAGAGGCACAGGGGAATTTAGGGAAACCCAAGTGCATCAAGTTGTGCTTTGGCCATCCCTCCCTTTGATTTGCTTTTTGTAAACAAAATTTCTATTTTATTTTTTCCCCCCATTTTCAGGATTTCCCTTTCTGAATATGAGTACAGACTGAACCCCCCCCCAAGCCTGAGCTCTGTGTCTCTCTGGGCTGTTTGTGTACATCCTCAGAAGAAGCCGCTGCAGACCAGAGGAGTCCCAGAGCATTCTTTGACAGGCAGAGAGAGAAAATAATCTAAATGCTTAAATGTTTCAAGTCTACACAAAAGATACGTTTCCCCTTTTGCAGGGGGAAAAAAAAAAAAAGATTGTTTAAAGTGGGAGTCTTGGGAAAGAAATCATTCAAAAGGATTTATAATAATTAGCAACAAATTCTTCCACTAAATTCTCATCATTGTTTCCTAGTAAATGTTGCCCATCTCTCACACAAAGATGTTTTTTTCACAGCAAAACATCAATTATTTCCAGATTATTTGTATATCATTAGATATTTTATCTCATTTTATATTTTTTTTTTTTTAGAATTAGAAAATATGTTCCTTTTAAAAAACTGCAGCAAATTCTTTAGAAAGTAGTGGCTCCTGTAAAACTTCGTTTTTCTTATTTTGTTTTTGCTTGGATTCTGTTAGAAGTGTCATAACGTGGGTGGCATTTTAAAGGTTACTGGAAAGGGTGGGGATGTGATTAGCTAATAAGGGAGATGAACTTTCTGGCAAAAATAATGAAGACTTTGAAGCAAACAGAATCTGGATGCCTGTAGTAAAATTGCATTAGATGTAATGAAATAAAAGTTGGAATTTCGGCAATCTCTGTAAATATAAAGAAAAAGGAGTTGGGGGGGAAGAAGAATCAAACGGATGTAGTTGTCATTTCAGTGACAAGCGTGCCCTGATCCTGGGCATTATGGCTCTGAAATTGAGAATAATTATTCTAATTTGTTTTATTACATTAGCGTGGGTAGGAGGGAAGAAAGGGAGCTTTCTTTTATGGCTTTCTCATTATTCATAGGCGAGCACGGCGGGGCCAGGCTCCCAACTCCCGCGCCGGGGCTTCATGGGAATTTTTGGAAAATGATGTCTGCAATGTTCTGACCTTTGCCGTCCCAGCTGCAGCCCTCCTCCTCTCTGCAGGGATCCCACACTTGACTCCTTAGCAACCTCCTTTGTGCCTCTGATCTCTCTCCATTTGTCTAGTAATAGCCCTTGGCAGGGAGATTTGTTGTTCCTTCGGTGGCTGCAAAAGGCTGGGAGCCGCTAATGCCAAGTGCTTTTCCAACTCCCTGTCACCCACTGCTTGCAGCGCATCTTCAAAGCCAGGCAGATGCTGGTGCGGCCGTGGTGGCTTCTCAAAGGGGCTTTCTGGTAGCTGACAGCGGGGGGAGAGGCGGGGAACAGCAGCAAGTCAAATGAAAAATCCACGCCGGTGACTTCCCGCTCAGAGGAGGGTTTTCCGGCCACGTTTTCCGGCCGCTTGAGTTGAGGAGCTTTGCAGTTGCCATTCGTGGTGACTCCAGTTTAGCTTTTGTGTTGGACCAAGCTGTGCCCTTGGCAGCAGCATCTGGACATTCCTCACCTCTGTGGATGGGACCTGTCCTGTGGGCTTACGGTCCCGAGGCCGTGTCCGAGCCTGCCCGTGCTGCAGTGTGCCAGGCAGGGCGGAGTTGTTCCCCTGAAGGTGGGTTGGTTGTTCCCAGACTAGGATCCTGGTCCTGTAACCTGGTGATGTCCAGAACTAACGTTTTCCAGGTGATGGAGAAGTCCCATCACCTTGTCACAGGCTTGGACCTGAGTAGGGCTGACTGTGGGCTCTGAAATGATGTGCTTGGTATGGAATAAAGCTACTGAAACAGCAGTGTCATCTGGTGAGGGGAAGCTTATCATTCTCTGGCTAAGGAAGAGGTATCTGAGCTCGTTATTTCTCTCTCTTTGCATGGAGGAAGCAGGAGAGATTTCAATTACCGGCTGTTTGTGTAATGAAGGACTTGTATGAATGTGAAGTATGGCTCTTCTTAAAGCCTTTAGGATGTATGTGCAGCTCTTCTTAAAGCCTTTACTATGTATCTGCAGCTCTTCTTAAAGCCTTTAGCTTGCTACAGTCAGAGTTGTCGAAGGAAGTTTCCCAAAAGCCTAATACCCACATCACCTCTTCCACGTGTGGCATTTCTGAAAGAAAGGAACCAAGCAGTGCGATGATGATGATGATCTGCATCATCCTTCCTGTGCCACAGAGCTCGAACTGCCCAGCAGAGCCTGTGGGTGGGAGGCAGGGCTTCACATGGAGGGTCTGGCTAGGTCCGACCCAAATCCAGCCTCTGCCAGCAGTGTGATCCATGCAAGCCCTGCACTGGAGCACTCTGCAGTGGAAGATTTGGGCTCGTAAATTATGCAAATATTTAAAAGTATGCAGACGATTTAGATAGCCATAACATGAACTCTTGAGGCATGAAAGGACCATAGAAAATGTATGGAATTTTCAAAAACTAGAGCTTTTCCTGGCCTTGGGAATTAAATACTGTGTCTGTTATAAGGTATCTAAGAAAAAAAAGAAAGTCATAAAGCAATGTCGTGGAGTTCAGAGGCGGTTTGACATGTCTGGCAGAAGGATTGTGTTGCTGCTATAGTGTCACAACCATCAAGCATCTTTCCCCAGCTGAACACAGCATTTGGGCAAGATGTTTGTGTGTTACTGAGGCTGGAACAAAATCCAGAGATTTTTCAAGACTTATTCTTTCAAATGCAGAAGGCAGCTGGAGCAGGCAGGCAGTGAGCAGAGCAGGCTGTGCCACCTGAGGCGTAGCAGCAGGAAAACTTTAATGCTTTAGTATTTCTGTGGTGGTGTAAAGGCATCAGGTCAGGTCCCTCCACTTTGAGGGCTTCAGGTGCTGGGGTCCAGCATGCCCGAGGAGCAGCTTAGCTCGCTGTCCCCTCTCACCCTGCCCTGTTGTCATTAACAGCTTTTATTTTATTGATTTATTTTTTAATTTTAACATCACAAAGCTCCTTCTTCTTCTTCTGTGAACTCGGGCTCTAAACTACAGCTGGCTTTGTCTTTATAATACACTGGTACGTATTTGGCTTCCAGAAGATGTTGAAACCACGTTTTCTGTGGGCAGCAGAGGCTGGCAGGTGAGAATGTGTGAAGTGAGGTGCTGCTTGGGATCTTCTCTGGGACTGTTTCATATGATGAGAAAAATTAAAATTGAGAATTTAAGATTGCCCATCACTGAGACTTTTTTTTTCCTTCCCTCCTTCTTCACCCATCTTTTGTATTGTGAAGACAGAGAAAGAAGGTCTTTAAATTGACTCTAAATTTATAACACTGGTGCCCCGTACCCCACCCTTCTCTCCAGAGCCGGTATCAATAGGGGTTTTGCAGACATAGCTTGAGTCACCAGGCTTTTTCTCGGCTTCCCGTGCTATTGGCCTGTCTGTACCATTTTTTTCAGAATTAATTTTGGGCTGAAAAAGTCTCAAAGAGTGCTTTGTTCCTCCTTGACACTCACTCCAGGGAAAAAAAAAAAGAAAAAAAAGAAAAAGAAAAAAACCCGTGGAAAATCTGACATCTGCATTGTAGAGAAAAATCAATAGATAGGGAGGAATATAATTATCCCCCACTCCTGAAAGAATTTTAAAGATATTTTTTGTAACAGTGACTCATATCGGCTCAGAGCTTGAATGACATTTTAATTATTTAGGCTTTTTTTTTTTTTCATTTTGAATCACCAAAGTACAGCAGCCTGAAAGGGGTACAGTTGGGCAGAGCAATCTGCCGAAGATGAAAAGGAAGGATTTGGTGTGTTGGAGTTCAGCCGCTTCCCTCCCTCCCTTGGAGCAGCATTGGAGCGGGAGCTGCTTAGCTCACGGGCTCACAGAGAGAGATGTTCCCCAGCGACCGGCAGTGGGTCACCCCTGGGGCTGTGAATCATGTTTCTTGGCATCAAGCAAATAAGGAAGCAGTTTATCTTCTTGGAGATGTTTTGCTCCTTACGCAAAGGGTAGAATCCTTGGGGAGTGTGATGGATGCACCTTGTGATGGTGCAGCTTGAACCGATGCTTGTTGCCTGGGTTTGATCTTTTGGGGATGGGGGACAGGGACAGAAGTGCAGCCAGTAGAGCTGATGGGGGAGAGAGAGCATGGGCAATGCTGTGGATTTTGTTTGGGTGTAGGCAGGTGTCATTAGAAGCGAATCGGCTAATTAGCAAGGCAATTGCACGGAGAGTGAATGCAGGAAGGAGAGGAAGAGGGGTCTGAAGTAAAGTGGGAGAGCAGAGACTCTGGTCAGTGCCCATCTGCATGGGGCAGAGATGGGGTGAGAGCTTAGCGGTAGGTCTGGGGGAGCTGGAGGTGAGACCCATGTGGACCTTCCCTGAAGGATGCTCCACCCCATTGGGGTGGCTGAGCTGCATCCAGGTGGGACAGCAGCCTTAGGCTGTGCAGCGGAGGACCCTCAGAGCAGGGAGATCGGAGGTGGGTTTCTGTGATTTCCATTGTCCATGGTGGCTGTGATGTAGACACCATAGAAGGGCTCAGCTCCACCTCTCCTGAGACAGACCTGCACAGTTCCCAGGCTCTTAGCCTTCTGCAGATCCAGCAGGTTCTGGGAGTTTTTGGGGGTTCCCCTTACAGACCCTCTGGCTAGTGGTAGGAGGGACCAGGCCATCTTCACAGCAGTGTTTTGCTTAATCCTTATGGCAGGAGCTAGTAATGGTACAATAAAAAGGGGCATGTCCAGATGTGCTCCTCTCACTGAAAAAAAAAATGCTGTAGAAGAGCGAGGACACGTTTCTCTTCACACATTCGCCCTCCCTGCAATTGGAGAAGGTGATCCCTAGCGTGTCACAGTGCAAATTCAGGTTTTGGTACCCTAAACCAAACAGGGAAGAGCCTTAGGAGGTGGCAGCCAGCCAGTGGCTGCTGGGCACCCATCCCTCTCCAGTTCTGCCCTCCAGCCTCCCTGCCACCACGTGCCATGGCCTTATGTTTGGGATTTCTGCCACGATTTAATCAAACTCATGAAATGCAGAAACCAAAAGCTGTTGGTAAACTTCCTGTCTATGGCTTAATTTCACCCGAAATCCCTTTTGTTGGATACTCTTTCAATGGTGGGGAAGAGAAGGGGATATGTGAGGTTACTCAATCAAGTGAGACTGGAATCGATGCAGTGGGAGTGAAGGGGTGACTTTGATTTCCAGCCCCAAAGTCCCCTGGCTCCTAGTTGGCAAACTTTGTGAGTGTATTCAACAATCTGCTGCATTTGAAAGAGAATTTATTAGTCGTAAATAACTAGTTTTTAGCGAGTTTACTGAGTTTTATAAGCCAGGCTCGTTCAGTGCCTGGCTGGCTGGGTCTGTGGCAAGCAAGCAGGGGGTGAAGTTTTGCCTCATGGGTTTTTCTAAGAATTTTCTGGGAAATATTTGGTATTTTCCTCTGGTTTGCTTGTGGATGACTGCATGGCCATCTTTCCTTTAACACTGTAGTAAGCTACCAAAGGTAGCGATGATGCTGGAGGCAGAGTAGGGTCTTGTTTTACATAGTCGGTATCTCACCTATAACTGACAAACAAAAGTACAGTGGCAGAAGTCACCAGTGACACTGTGGTGCATCCAGGGCAGCTAAGTTTGGGAAATGCTGTTTCCATGTGACGCAGGGATGCAGGGCAGGCTGGTGGATGGCAAGTGCACAGCGGCTGAGCAAGAGTGTCAGAGTGGCTCTGGTGATTAAAACCAGGCATTTTATTGAATGCCATTAAAATAATAATAGTGTAAAAAAAAAAAAAAGTCCTAAATGTAATTTTCCTTCCCCTGTGAAAAATCCTGGTGAATTTAATGCACCTTAATTGTGAAAGCCTGGGTGCCCTGAAGGTTGGTGTTTTCAAAGTCCAAGCAGGTGCTGCATCTCCATCCTCCCCTGTGCTCCTCCGCCGTGCCCTAAAGGGAGCAAACTTAGTAGGGGAGAAGGTATTGAGCACATATTTCATTCTGAATGCTAATTCAATCCAGGGTGAACATTTTATAGTTCTCATGCGGACAGCAGCGCGAGGAGATTTCTGAGTGTGCAGAATGGCCCGGAGCCACAGTCAGCTGTAAATTAATATGACAGAGATCTCAACTTTCCCCTTCCCCAGGCCAGGATTTCTTATTACTGGAAGGGGCTTGTGTGCACATTCTGGCTGCCACGAGCTTGGCCGGAATGATCAAACCCTGGTGTCTTTGTAGCCACCGTCCCATCAGTATGAATTTAATAATTCTGGTCGGAGCTGGATTCAAAGCAAGGCCACGGAGGTGAAAGGGCAATTGCTGGTTCACTTCGCCACCTGTTTCCTTCCCTTTAGCTTGTATTTAATTTGTATTGCCGAATACCTTTCCCTTCTGATACGCAGGGCTTTGAAAGTCCCTTCACCCACCCCTGATGTGCAAACAGAACCAGCGTTTCCGGGGGGGGCTCAGTTTCTTCCTGGGCTTGTAGGCGTGTGGGCATTTCCCTTTATCATTGGTAAAAAGAAAATAAACTTCAAAAGCTGTTTTCCTGTTGTCCCCCCAGCACACGGACACACGATTTAGTTTTATCCAACGATTAGAGCAGACTGTAAAAAGGGGAAAATTCAGAAATGCTTTCGGCAGTCCTGATCTCCTGCCTATTAGTCCCCGATCCTTGTGTGCTGTGGTGTAACAGCCCTGTCTTGAGCTGCTGGAGGAAGCCATGTGCTGCAGGACCGAGCGTGCCTGGCTCCTGCAAGGTATTTAGAAGGCACATAGACGTGGCACTTGGGGACATAGTTTAGTGAGACGTGGCAGTTTGGTTTCCAGTTGGACTTGGTGATCTTAAAGGTCTTTTCCAACCGAAATGATTCTGTGTGGTACCCACAGGGCTCACAGCTTCGTTCTTGCTAGCTAACTCATTATCTCATCAGTGCCGTTGCTGTGCAAACAGTAAATACCCATACACAGCGTGGTGTCAGGCACCGTGTGAAACTGCCTGGGATCTTCCTCATTTCAGACTTGGGAAATGCAGTCAGCGCCTTGTGAGGTGACCAGGAGTAATGATGTTACCAGCTGGCATGTCACCCTGCTGCGTGGGCAGCCCAACCTCCCATGTTTGATAACAAGGCAGGGAGCTGGTTGTGTTGGACAGGGGGCTGAAACCAGGATCAGACAGGCTTTTCTCTTCTTCATGATGGTGTCTTACTGTACTCACATCTTCAGGATGCTCAGCAGGGCCACAAAACCTGGGAGGGTTTTGTACATTGAGGTGCATTCTGGTCTTTTAGGTGAATTCCAGTGGCTAAATACTTACCTGTTGTTTTTTATCCCCCAGCAACTGGAGCTCAGTTAAGAGCTCACCTCCTCCATAAACAGGGGCTGGCAGGACCCTGCCCCACAGGTAACAGTGGTTTCTCTGGAGTTAACAGCATCTGCCCTTGGAAATATCTGTCTGCCTGTTGCCTACTATAAGCATGGCCAACCTCTGACAGCGTTAATTAGCACTGAGCTAATCAATTTTGATGTTGTATCAAAAAGCATGTGGTACTTGAAGATGCTTGAACACCACAGGGAGACATCAAAGTTTGGATGGATGGAGTGAGACCAGGCTTGGCGTGGAGAACACCAAACACTGGAAAATGTGAAGAGGGCTCTGCAAGTGTTGCTTTCTTTCATTTGCTTTGAGCCTTGAGCTTAATTCTTTACAAAACCTAGAAACTTAAACATGTGAGAGAATGAGCAAGTAAACTGGAGGCTGGTACATCAGGTTTGTGGTAGCTGCTGCCTGGAAGCTACTGAATAGTCTTGATGCCCTTTTTGTTGTTGGACTTTGGAGGTATCAGGCAGATCCCACTCTCCAAAAACACCCCCCAGAAGCCTTCGTTAAAGCATTTCCACCCTGGTGTCTCTGAGTGCCAGGCATTGCCCCCAGCCTAACCTTAACACAGCAAAATGTCAAGTTTGTTCTTAAATTTGTCCCACCTAAGGCTGACCCTGACCTAAGGGTGAGCTGTTTCCTTTCTCTCCTGCTCAAGAAATGCTTCCAGGATGTTGCTGGAAGTAGCAGACCCTCTGCAGTGCGCTGCAGGAAGGAAGCAGTTAGCAATGTGATTTCAGGGCTGTGAGCCCTTGCTCTCCAAAGTGCTGCTAAAAGATTTCTTTCCTTGCTTTCCATTTAATGTTTCCATATCATTCACCTCCTACACTCTACTTAATATTTGCCCCCAAAATATTCCTTGCAAGGTGTTTGTAGCTTACATACAAATGAGAGGAGGGTCTTCCAGGTTTGCTGGAGTCTCGTGGGGTTGTCCCAAGCACAGCCTTCTGGCTCCTTTTCCTTATGGTCCCTTGCAGGTCTTCTCCACATCCAGAGAAAGGACAGCTGGGGTCTGTTGGAGATGCACCTAGCCCCTGCTTGTCTGCAAGCAGGGGATGGGGATTTCTCCCCGTGCTTTGATCTGTGGTATGGCAGTGTAATATGCTGCAGCTGTGAAGTCCAGGCCAGTTCAGTATACGCATGGAAGTCTTGAGAATGGACTTGGAATTGTGAGCAGGCGGGGAGAGAGCCAGCGAATGTCACACTCTGGCAGATGTGGGGATCCTCATTTCCTCCCTTCTGTCCTCCTGTCCTCACTTGGACCACAGGTCTCCTCTTAGTCTGCTTCTCTCCTGGTGCTTCTGTGGATTCCCCGAGTCTTGGTTGGACAACTTGAACTGTACGTTGGTGTATAGGGTGTAAACACGTCTGCATTTGGACGTGTTCAATTCTGTGTGTTCATTCTGTGTGTTCAGCCCCACCAGTGCCTGCAATTCCTGTTTCACTCTGAACAATTGCAGGCAGCCTACAACAGCCACAAAAGGACCAGGAAATTTTCCCTCAGCATCTGTTTGGTTTGGCCTTGGTGTTGTGGTGTGCTGTTGGGGTGTTTGCAGGGGTCGGCATCAGTTTGGGTAAAGGAAGTGCTGCGGGTTGTCACTGCTGGGGTGTCTGCTGTGCCTGCTGTGGGTTGTGGGGGTCGGTGCAGGTATCTGAGAGGATCTGCCTGCACGGGGGGAGGCTCCTCACACAGATGGTTAGTACACTCTGCGTTGCCTGCACGACCCAGCGTTGGTTGGTTATTCTGCTACACCAACGAGTCTATTTAACAAAGACAAACAAAGTCAACCCCACTCCTACAGGTATTGCCTCACTTGGTGTTACATGCTTGCATTGTAATGTGGCGGTTTCTACACACAGAAAGATGTACACAGCCTGGACTCTGAGCTCTCTCTGTGTTTGGAAGCGGCTGGGATCAGGGGACGTGTCAATTGGAGGATCTGCCCATTGTGAGTCCTTTGGTCTGTTTGGTGATCCTGTACTGTCCACCCCGTAGGTCAATAGCTCTCTGCTCCACCACCCCTTCTGCTAAGGAGGGTACAAAACAAGGCTTCCTGCCACTGAATGAACCAGTCGTTGTTAACCAGTTCCCATAATTTGATTTGCATGCTTAGTTGATACAAACTGAGCTGTTTCTCTTCCCTTGCATGTCACTTGATCTGCCTGGGGACAGTGGTGGTCTGGAGAAGCTGTGCAGAACTTCTGCAAGGGGTGTTGCATGGGTCTCATTTTTCATGACTTGAGATTGAGCCTAAAACTGAATGCATGATTGCCAGGCTTTTTGCAAGACAGCATTTCTCAAACTAAGTTTTCATCTTCAAGAGAACAGAAGCCAACTTCCAAGCCCATCAGCAGAGGCCAAATAATAAGGGGAGTGTTAGTAAAACCAGAGATCCCCCAAGCATGGAGCAGTGAGGTATGTCAGGGGGATACCTAGGGATGCACAACCCATTGCAGCAGGATTAGTGAGCCACTGCAGCTTGGGGTGGCTGTGGTGGGTTTGGAGGATGTGGCTTACAGCAGCCATGAGTTGGTGCAGCCTCGTGGCTTTGCAGCCAGGCTCTGTGCCATGTTTGTTCTCCTTTTGTGGTCCACCTCAGCAGAGATGAAGCTGCAGAGCGCAGAGATTTTCATGCACTCTTGTGCTCACATGCTAGTGTGGGTGTGGAAGTGGACTTGAAGACAGCAGCAGTGTAAAGACTTGAAACATCCCCTAATTACGAGAGTGGGAGTTTTCTGTGCTGAAAAACAGATTTGATATTAAGAGCTTTAAGTGACTTTCCTGTTTCAAAGTTTTGTAGTAAACAAAATGTGATTAACTCGCTTAGTGACTCATTGCAGGAAAGATTTTGAATTTCAGTATGGTGCTTTTCTGTCATGTACTTGTTTTAATTATCCCTGCTGAATAATAGAGCTTGATAACAGCTTGGGCAAGGTAGGAGGGCAGGTCATCAAGATAGCTGTCCTTTTCTAATATTCCAGCATTCTTGCACAGAGCCTTTCTTAGTGTCTGTCCTGCCACTGACAGGGCTGACGGCTGCAGCACATCCTGTGAGATGCTATCAATGTATCCTGTAATTTTAGAATAGGTCCGAGGGGCAGAGCGAGCCGTGGATGGGTCAGGAGGAAGAGATGAAGCCGTGACTGTTGACAGCGAGTCTGTCTTGTCCCTGCCTCCCCTGCTGTAGCCTTTGCAGAGTGATGGGGGGGGGAGTGATGGGATCTGCTGGATTAACTCACCAGAGTAAAACCACAGAGCAGCCACCAGTCCCCACCGCTCTGCTTTCCCACCCCGTGAGTCTTGTATAATAGCACTTTGCATCCATCGTGCCTTTACCTGTTTCTTCATGGACCAGCTGTGCTTGGGGTGGTGCTGCTGGTGAGGGGGTGTCTCTTGCATGGTGACACTGAGTTGCAGATCTCCTGGGCCAGGGTATTTCTAAGTCTGAGCTCCTGGCATGGACCATTGTCAGCTGTGCATGGAACCACCCCCACCCGTCCCCATCGCAACCAGCATGTGCCTCTCTTTTCCAAAGGCTGCAGGGAGGGCTGGCACTCAGGCTTCAGGGTCACTCTTGGAGTTTTACAGGTCTGAAGGCCAGGAGGGATGTGCAGGCTTCCAGCATCCTGCCAGCTGCCCACCCTCAGGGGTGAAGCATGCACCACACTGCTTTGGGACCCTTCCTCATCCCCGTGTTGCACAGAGCCACAACAGATGCTGCAGAAACCTTTGCCTCCTCCTTGCTCTCTTCCTTATCAGTCACTTCTATAAAATAATGATTGCCTTTTACTGCATCTCCTTGTTCCTCCTCACTGGTTATGGTGGCATCGATTTGCTCTCTTGCATGTCTAGCATCTGTTAGTTGATGCTGAGAGCTTGTGGGGCCTGGGCTGTCTATCTGGGTTTTCTTAGTTGACCACAGGTTGGTGTTCTGTAGAAATGGCCCTGACATTTCATCCTGCTCCACAACATGTGCCATGAGGAGCTGGGGCTTTTACTCCCTGAATTCTGCCAGGTTCTCCCAGTGTCATCCTGGCAAAAATTGCAGGGTGTAAATTGTCTGGATTTGCAGATCTAGAAAATGTGTAATAGTTTCTGTTTACTGTCCTCTTCGGGTAGTGTTGTCATGAAAAATAGTTCTTTTTTTATGGTTTGGGGAAAAAAAAAAGGAAAAATTATTTGGAACAGCAGGTGGGTGAAATCTGCTTGGACTCAGCAGCATGCCTGAGAACAGGTATAATGCAAGGCTGTAAATAGCCCTGTGAGAGGCTGTGGGGGTCACCCCTGTTTAGAGACACGTGTGTCTGAATGTCATCTGGTACACAGCCCAGACCAAGGCAGGTGCCTATTTCCTATTACTTTACCTGCCAGGTGAGCTTTTAACTATTTTGGTGGGTCTTTGCTTAACAAAGTCTGTGTTGGGCTAAGGCCAGGGTCCAGCTAGCGTCTTAGGCTGTCTCCAGTAGCAGCCACTCACGGATGCTTGGGGAGGAATATCAAACATAAAGTGACCTTCCCGGGCAGCTCCTCACAGCTCCTGTGGCCAGGTGGTTTTGGGACTTTCCATGGAGGAGGTTGTGTTCAGAAGTTACCCCGAGCCTGTGTCCTGGGAATGTATCTAATTCCTTTTGAACACATTTCTGCTTCTGGCTCCTGTAACGTAAATGGTTTGTTGTGTGGAAAAGTTCATTCCTAAACCATCTACTCGATCCTTGCATCAGCTGGCCTTTATGTCTTGCATCAGAAGTGGTTGATAATCATTCCCAGTCAGGCCCAGTGTGACAGTGAGGAGTTAGAGGCTCTTCTCTGTCCTCTCTCTTCCATGTCCTTCTCTCAGACTATGGAATGCCATGACTCTGCATATTTACTTAAAAGGTCTGGACAGTTTGGGGGGAGTGTGGGGTGTGGTGTGTCTTTAACTAGAATTTGGAATTTTTCTTGAGCCCCAAACCTGTTAAACTTTCTTTAATGCTGCACAGGAAGGGTTTTTTTGGTTTGTTGGGTTTTTTTGAGCAATTTGGATTAAACCAATAGGCCTGAATGCCCTATAGTGCTAGAATTTCCCCCTCCTCTGAGCTCTCCAGTTTTAGCACTGAAGGGTCACTGATTTCTCCTTGAAAACCTTCACTACTGCAAACGTAAAGAAGCTTTGGGGTGTTCCTGGTGTAGCTGGCCATGGGCCCTTACAGAAACTCCCTGTATTTTCCTACTAAGGCAGGCAGGAACATGGTAATTAGTGCAATGTCAGAGGTAGGCAAATACTCCCTAATTGTATGCAGATGATAGAGCTGGTTCAACCTTTTGACTAGTGAAGCTTTCCTCAATTTGGGATATTGTGATCCTAATCAGGGACCTTTCTTCATACATCAAAGCCGTCAGGCTGAACCCACATACCTTCAGGCTGGCACAGCTTGATTGCAAGGCTTCCTGCTAGCAGGCTCATCCCTGGCCAGGTGTCTTTCCTGCTGTGGACGACTGATTCCTTTCTACTCTTCATCACTGAGGCAAAGAAATTTAATCTCAATATTACTGCCAGCCCTGGAATGGACCCACTGATTTGGAAATTTCACCCTCTTGTTGCCCTGAAATATCAATGCACAGCAACCTCCGATACCTGCTTATTTCACTGCCAACCTCTAACCTAAGGTGGAGCAGACCTGTCATTAGCGCATTCATCTGTGTTGAGATCTGTCAGCTTCCTTCCCCTTCTCCTCTTTTGTTTCTCTAATTACTTTGATTGAGTCTTTGTATCCAGCTCAGGGCTGGTGAGGCTGCAGGATCCCAGTCATGGGCTGTGTCGCTGTTCAGAGGTGGGTTTGCAAGGGGGGGGACACGATCTGGTCTGGATTTTGAAATTGCAAACACGACTGTGTTTAGGTCTGCAGGTAACTTCTCAGTCTGTTACCTGGAGATGTCCCAGTGGAAGAGCCTTGTCTTTCCTACTGCTTCTGGATACTCTATACCTCCTGCCTCACCCCCAGCACTGCTGGAAGCTGGTGCTGGGAGCACTGGGCGGCTCACAGCTGCTCTGCGGGGACTCAGGTGTGGGTGAAGCATCTTCCACAAGGATTTTGTGTTGACGACTCAGTAGACAGGCGGTGGAAGGAGTCATGTTGAATCTCCTGTTGCATTATGTTCCCTCGGAGACGATGACTGGGCCTGGGGTGCAGGTGTGATGGGTTTCCAGGGGGATCATTCCAGCCTCTGTGCTTCCCTGCCATTACAGGCCCTCTCTGTATTTAGCCAGAGTATTTGACATCTTGAGATAATGCCTTGACATACAAGAAAAAGTAAAGTAAAATATAAACAATGGTGATGATGTCTTTTTTTTTTCCCTAGGGGCTGATTAAAATTCGAGGAGATCGCTGCTGGAGAGAGCTGACCTGCATGGACTATCACTACGAGGTGAGCGATCCACACCTTAAGACTAATTTCTCTTGTCTCCTTTACTTTGGTAGAAAAATGGTCTCAAAACTTTTCTCTCCTGCAAGGGGGCTCCCCATATTTTCTTTCTTTATCATAGCCAACACAGTCCTTGTCTGTGCACCAGCTCAGTGATGCTGGTTTTCCCAACCACAGTCCTAAAACACTGATTTCCACACCCCACCCCCCCATCATACACTATGTCAGGAGCGAACCCAAGCCCTGCTGAGAACTCTGTAAAAAAACTGCAGGAGAGGAACAGGAAGGGCTTTTCCCAAGCATTGTGCTGAGAGCTCTCTGCTTACACTTCTAAAACCCAGGTAGACATAGAGAGAAATAGAGCATCTCTGTGCTCTCCAAGATGCTGAGCCTGATCATTGGCAATTTGGAATTACGTGGTTTTATCTTTTTGACATCTGTTTCAGTGATTGCCTTGCGTTCTGATTATAAACTGTGGTTTGTATTCTGGCTCTGAGTGGTGTCTCCTCTCTGATTACAGAGGGAGCTCAGCTTCCCCTCTCCTTTTACCTATATTTTTGCATTGGCGTTTTGTGTAAACAGCGTTAACAGAGAAAGAAATGGCTGTGTGTAGTGACACTGCTGGGAGAGCAGCCCTGGTTGAGGAAGGAAACGGTGCTGAAGCAACATTCCCTTCTCCAGATGAACATGAAAACAGCACACTGTGTTATAACACCTCTGCTCTATAATCCACGTCCATCTAACGAGCGGCTGAGCGCGCCGCATCTCTTAGCACAGCCTGGTGTTGTGATGCCCCGTGTTGGTAAGACCTGGGTACCTCTTCATGCCTCAACTACACCATTATTTTCAGCCAGCAGGCCTGAGCTGTCAGTCCCTGGAGATGGACCTTCAGGGTGACATTCTCAGCGGACCTTCATCGTGTCTGGAAACCATTTCCCCCTTCCAATTAAACCTGGCAGAGCCTGACTTCTCTGACCTGCAGAACATGTTCCAAGGTGTTGCCTATGAATTACTTTTTACAGGGTAGGCACGCTGAGCAGTGGAAACATGGATGCTCATACAGGACCTCTGTCTTTCCACACTTGCGAGAAGAGAACTGCATGTGATTGCCAGGGACTATGTTACCAGTCCTGCTACAGGATTGGGATTCCTCTCCCCAAAATAGGGGGGGAAAAAAAGTAAATCTATCCATTTCCCAGTTGCTGACGCCTCTATTTTTCGCTCCTGTGACTGAGTTAACTGGTTGTGTATTTTGAAATGGAATTTTGCAGGTCCAGAAAGCTGTATCTGCCTCTTCAGCTTTATTGCTCCTTTTGTTTTGGTGTTATTTACTTTTAATGAGGCTTCACCCACTGCACGCAAGGGTGGCCTTTTGCAAAGGCTGCTGCTTGGTTGGCTCTTGTTGGTCATCAGTGTTCTGCTTCATTCTGAGTTAAACTTGGGATGCAGAGACCCTTCAGTGCTGTCGTTCTTAATCCCCAAACACAAAGGCAGCTGCAGTCGTTGTCCTTTGCTTTTGCTGAGCAGCGTGAGGGCTCTGCTCAGTGTGCTCTGGGCACCTGGCAGCAGCCTGAGAAAAGCCAGCTCAAAGCAAGCTCCCAAAATCCCCTGCCCGGCTCTGCTGGTGACCCCAGCCCACAACAGTCAGCCTGCATAATCCCAAATATTTCAAATCAAAACCAGAATCAGTTCTGTAGCCCAGAAGGCTAATTAAGACCATTCCTGTCATATCCATAACGCAGGATCCCCAGCCTGAGCAAGTAATTGGGAACAGGGGCAGGGGGCAGGTCACATTATCAATATCAATTATTTTAATCTGCACAAAAGAAGCTGCAATAAAGGGAAAAATGAAAGAGGCCAAACTTTGTCTACCAGCACTAACAAAGGACTGCAACTCACCTGCTGGTTTCAGCCAGCCAGAGGGAGGAAGAGAAGGATGAAGCTGAAGATACCTCTGCAAGGGAGGGAGCGAGCTGGGAATCTGCTCGTAATTAGGATGATAAAACTGGGTATTGGACCAACTCATAAGTGGACCTGGGCCAAACGTAGTCTGCTGTGATGTATGTTGGCCACCCCAGCTCTCCAGTTCCAATCCTGAGCCGCAGTCCAAAACCTACATGGGCTTCTCTGCCAAGAGAATTAATGAAAACACATGGCCTCCATCTCTCGCGTGGGGAGCGCCCCTGCACTATTTATTTGTAGTAGAACCAGCAGCTATGCTCGTGGAAAATAACATTTCCACTTTTGTCAGGAGTCGTGTATAAAATAGTAAAACGCTGTTATGGCTTGGGTAATTAAATGGAGCATATTTTCCCTCCGTCTTTCCTTTCTAATGTACAGGGCCTTAATCCCAGTCTTCATGGAGATCTGTTCCTCCACTGAAGACTCTCTGTTTAGAGGGCTTACGATCTGTGACACTGTGTAATTTGGAGCGGGAAATGGCACAGCACATGGTTTACATAGGAAAGGTATTTTCCTACCAGCCTAACACTCCTCTCCTCCCTGAGGAGTAGATGGGCTCCGGTATGTGGGGAAGAGAAAGGCGGACAGTTATGGAGAGAAGATGATGTTGCTACACCACCATACACATACTGGCACTAGGAAGGTACCTGGAGGCTGGGATGAGGGTTTGGGGATAGAAACATTTGGAGGATTAATTGTGGCTCTGGGTGCCAGAAATCCCAAACTCTAATCCCACTTTGGCAAGACACCATGAACAGGGAACTTCGCTTCCTTCTGCATTAGTTTCTTTGCTAACATGGCCCGAGGCTCTAAGGTAGGTGTGTAGGTTGGACCCTGGTGTGGGAGCAGGTTGGGACCTCTGATGCCTGTGGTGCCCCATAGCTTCACATGCAATGGAGTCTACATTAGCATGTGAAAACAGACATGCCTGAGTGGTAACTGGCAGGTAAAGCTCTGGGGTCTGATGTGCCACAGGCTTTATTTATCATTTTTTGGGTTTGCCATTGTTTCACTGCTGGATGTGGTTAGGTGGCTTTTTTTCTCTGTAAGTCCCAGGAAAAGGGAGGCTTTTGCTCAGTGGAACCTGTTCCCGATGCAGTTAATGCAGAGGAAAGCTGCTTCTGGGTTTTAGGTCTGTTTGTCATCATGATTATTAAGCATTTATCTACTGTGTACACAATGGTTTGCAAGTATGTGTGCAGTGGTTTGCAGGCTGGAGCTAGATTTCTGCTTCCACTGGAGCACATGGCACGGATCCCGCAGCGTTTGGTGGCATCCTGCCCGTTGGGTGAGACAGAGCAGCCTTGGGACCCTGCTGAGGGTGTGAGGTCTCTGCCTGTCCCTGCTTGCTCCAGAGGCATCCTTCCACCCCTGCAGAGCACAACAGCTCCCTCCCAGAGTCAGGATCCCATATGGACCAGGGTAAAAGTTTGTTATGGAAGGTTTTGTTCCACTTGAGGCCATTTCTGGAGCTTGCAGGACGTGGCATGGGCTGGAGCAGCTTTCTAACTGCTGTTAGTAGGTACCAGGACCACGAGCCAGTATCAGGGAGCACCAACCTGCTCCCCAGTGGCCTCTTACAACTCTCTCCCATGCCAAGCTTTATCTGGCCCAGGCCTTGCTGATTCTGGGTGTGCTGCTTAGCTGGCAGAAGCACGGTGTCTTAACATGCTCCTAAAGGCATGTGCTCTTATGCACAACCTGTGTTTTAAAATCTCCCCACAAAACCTGCACCCCCGACCCTTGCGCTCACACCTTGCGACCACATGTCTTGGCACGGGGCAGGTTTGAGTGGCACAGGAATGAGATGAGCGTTTCTGACCCACAACCAGTTCTGAGGGAGCCTGTATTTTTGGATGCTGGTGGTGGTCTTGGCAGAGCAAGTAAGGGGTTTAGAAATGGGAAAGTCCTACGCGGTCACATCTATCGTGTCTCCCCGTATTCCGCTGCAGAAGTGCTCCCCATGGGATGCAATCCAGTGATGCGTTTTTACAGTGGCTGCCAAAGCATTGTTGCTTTTTAATTACAGACAGATATCTTGTAAAATTCAGCCACCAACTGGTAGGAACAGCTGCTGGAGCAGCTGCTCAGCCAGGCGAGCGCGTGGAGGGGAGCTGCTGGGCATCCTCCTCCTCTGCCCCCTCTGCACAAACTGCGCGGGAACTAGTAAACACATCCAGGGGGTCCCTTGGGTCCCTGGACCAGTGCTGGGTGAAGCTCAGCTGAGGAGTGAGCTGTGGCATGCACCAGGCATGGAAGCCATGACCTGTCCACTCACCACTGGAACGACTTGTATTTTATGTTTTTAACTCTAAGATACTTTTTCTCCAAGTGATGTTTTGTATCTGAGAGTTTCTCTGTGGTTTGCATCCTTTGCTGCAGAAAGCCAGGTGAGGAAGGCAAATGTCCTGCTGAGACAAAGATAAGGCAGAGGGGTAAAGGGGAAGGAAAGCAAAAGCTTGCTCCCAGAGCAACAAAATCTTTGTCATTGGAAGTAAGACCCAGGATTTTGCCGCTTTGCTGCGGTGTTACCTGTAGGTACTTAGGATGGGTGTGTTGCCACCAAGCAGGAAAGTCTGAAGGACTTTGCTGAACCAGCCTCTGCTTCATGACTGAGTCACGTTTTAGTTCTGAATTTGCCAGTGCTGCTGAGAAAAGCTTTGTTCTTTGCGTAAGGTGCTGCGCAGCCACAAAGGTCACTACTTCTGATTTGTACAAATTGTCACTAATTATTCTGTAACTGTTTTTCTTAAATAGAGGCTGTCAATCAGTGCTCCAGCTTCTGGCGTACAGCAGCTCTCCAGTTCCTGGAGAAGCTCTCCAGAGCACAATGTCTTTTGTACCTAATTACAGACTTGCTGACTGATAGCTGAGCTGATAAGGATGAGAAGGAAGCTGGAACTCCTCTTTAACTGCCTCTTGATTTCTTTTCTCCCTTCTCTTTGCTGTGTTAGGCCTTGTTAGACTTTTCATCTAGCTTTTCCCAACCTATTACGAAACAAAAAGCAAGTAATAGCTAGCATTTCATTTTGATAAATCAGAAAATGATCTCCTTTCGTGATCCCTAATGTCTCAGGATGGGCTTTATTCCAACACTTTGCATTGCTGGAAGGAAAACTGTTCCTAGCAGGAAAGCAAATACTCGGATCTCGCCCTCAAAAATGTGTGTTTTAAAGCTCTACATTAGTAGGAGGGGAACGGTGTTGAATTAATCAGAAAACAAGACTATCCAAAAGAACTAACCATGCAAAGCTTTTTGCAGGTCTTCCTTTTATTACAAGATATTTATGTAGAATCCTAAATTTACCTTCCTTAGCCCTTTACAGCATTTTCTCCATTCTGAAGGTAATGAAGGTGACTCCTGGCAGGACTGGTGGTCACAAGAATGAATTATTAAGGCCAATATAATATATTCCCAAGCTGCAGCTTCACTGTGGAGCTCCCAGGTCTGGCCTGGCTATGGGAGCTCAGGTTTGACGGGTGGGTTTTCCAAAACCCATGTCTTCTGGGGGAAGCCAAGATCTTCCTCTTACAAGAGCCACCAAAGAGTAACCAAAGAACTCACCCCGGTGTTTCTGGCACAGCGTGGCTGAGCCAGTTGGTCATCACCTTCCCTCCTTGCTGGTATGAAAGGGTATAATTTTGTTTCATTGAATGCAGAATAATTTGCATCTCTGCTCCTTCCTCCACGCGGCGTGTGAAGTTGCACAGTGTCACTGATGGATTTTGCTGGTTCCCCTTGGGACAGGAGGTGCTGGGTCACAGCAGTTGTGTTTCCAAGGTCAGGGCTGTTTCCCAGTCCTTGTGCATGTGTTACCAGATGAGGTTTGCTGCAGAATCAGTTGAGGCTTGGAGGAGGGACGAGCTGCAGCCTTGGCATGGGGAAGTTTTACAGATTTTTCCAAAACCACTTGAAAATGGTATGGAAGGCCAATGTGCTTGCAGGGCCTGGGATGAGCTCAGCACTGCTGGACATGTGGCTGTGAGCCCAGGGCGACTGCCTGCCCTTAGCATCTGGGAGGGTTTTAAAAAGTGACTGTGGGAGTTGGTAGACGTGCCGTGGGTTTCTGGAGGCACTTGCAGCCTGTCCTTACTTGAGACAGTAAAATTTGTACTCTGAAAGCTGTGTTTCTGTAAAAATATGAGTGAACTGAGTTGTGATCCATCTCTGCCCTTACTGGACAACTTGCCCCAGAGAAGCCAAAGCTGCTGCTGATGACTCCTCCATAAAGAGAGCGAGCCAGACAAAACGCGGCTCTGCCCACGGTGGATTACAAATGCAGTGTGTTTTCAGCTTGTGTTGTAAAAGCAAACTGTTCTTTGAGTTAAGGTGACTGATACCAAAAGGAAAAGTATGCTTGTGTTCAGCTTTTTTTTTTGCCTTTTTTTTTCCATTTGGTCATAAGTTTTGAAAAATGACCTTTTCAGAGGTGTAATTGAAAAACCAGTTGTCCTCATTCACACATATCGAAGGGCTGCTTAGTGTGGATTTGAAGCTGAGGATTAGGTGCTTTCTTCTGGTTTTTGGTGATTTGCATGATGTCAGTGCTAGCACTGGAAGAAGGGCCAATTCCTGACCTTGCCTGTGATGAATTAAGTAACAAGATCCATCATAAGGTAAGTGCATGAAGCAATAATATTGGCAGATAAATGTCAACACGACATCAAAAGCTTATTACGCTGTATCTGGATTTTGTATCAGGCTGCTGCAAGAAGTTCTCTATCTGACAGAGGTTTGCAGATGAATCCCAGGTGCTCTGTATTGGATGCAGGATACCTTTGAGTGCAATTTGCTAGAAATGTTTGTTATTACCAACTTTGGGTTGGGCTCTGCTGTTCTAAGAGTAGTTAAATGCCCACATCACTTAAAAAGAGAAGGAGCAAATGCTTTTAAAGGTGCAGTTTGTCCTCAGCTTGGGAAGATGGGTATTGCTAGGCTTGCACAGGATGGGTTTACTGGCAGAAGCATGAGCAGAGATTTGGTGACTGTTTAACGTCCTGCAGAGCGTCTCTCGGAAGGAGGCCTGGTTTTCCAGAGCGCGGGTGCTGGCAGCGGGTTCTGCTGATGATGATCAGCACTTCTGAAGATGAGATCTGAGCTCTTGCAAGCTGCAAAGCAGTGAATCTTACAAGTGGAACCATCCTTGTGGAGTTGTAATTTTAGAAGACACAATGATGAATATTGACATTTATGTCCAGTCACGCTGCTTTTTAAAAAGGGAAAAGGAATACAGGTCTTCCGCAGTCAAAGGATGCTCCAGAAGAGCTGGGGTGATTAATAACGTTGGACCTTATGTAGAATAAAAGCAGATTTCTCCTACTTGTAGGGACATGATAGGTGATATTTTATTCCAGGCAGAGCAGGCAGGGAAGTTGCTTTCCAGAGTCACACGCTCATCAGAGCATAGGTTTTCTGTCAGCCAGAGTTTGGTCTGAGGGTCTGGCTTGTATTACCCTGAACAGCAAACATGACAGATGAAGGGTTATGTGAATTCCCAACCACCTCAAAGTCAGCATCAGTTCAGCTATCTTCTTCGTTGGGAGCAGGATCCTGGCAGTGGGTGTAGGAAAAGGGGGAGGAGGCCTGTGATTGCAGAACTTGTGAAATAAAAAGGTAGAGCTGCAAATGAGCCTCCTAGAGCAGACCCAGCATCTCTGGCCCAGGCTTAGGAAACCACATACTACTGAAGTAAATTGGTTGTAAGCAGGTGCTGAGAGAGAAACTTTCAGAATAGCATTAAAAGGAAACTCATGGCTGGAGTGGGAGGGATGGGATAAGCAGGCAGTAAGTGATCCCCCCCCAGACGCCAGCTACCATGGGCGGCAGAGCACGGTTTTGCTGCGGGGTTTTATTTACCTCTGCAGTGCACCCAAGGGCTGCTTTTCTCTGTTTCCTCACCAAAAGTAAATGTACTAAACCAACCAAAACCAAAGTGAGCAATGCCTGTGATTGTCACTTTGGTATATCCAAGAACTTTCTCACAGTGAGGGTGACAGAACCCTGGGACAGGCTGCCCGGGGGGGTGTGGAGTCTCTTCTGGAGATATCCAAGACCCGTCTGGATGCCGACCTGTGCGACCTGTCCTAGGGAACCTGCTTTGGCAGGGGGTTGGACTTGATCTCTGGAGGTCCCTTCCAACCCCTACAATTCTGTGAATTCTCTGAATTAGCGGCACCTGCCACTTGGGTCACCCACCGCTTCTCACCCCAGCTTTCACCTGATTTCCAGCAATATTAAACCAAAATAGGATAAACTAGCAAAAGTTTAGTGGAAATGCCCCCTAGGGAATGTTCTGTTGTGAGTCTTTTGAGGTTTTTGAAGCGTAGGAAGATATTATCCCTCCCCACTGCCGGGATCAGCAGCAGAACTGTCAGTCACACGCTGTAAATGCATTGGGAATATGCCAATACCGTTTTCAGCAGTAATACAATTCCTCTTCCTGGATTCTTTTCTGTTTTTCTTAAGGATTTGCTTTAAGCCTGGTGAAAGCTTCCTGTACAACTATTGGATTTCATCTCTTCGTTACACTCTCCCACTGTTTCAAACTCGTTTACAGACCACCCAGGACCCTCATCACTTGCCTTTAAATATTCTCCTTTTTTCTCTTCCTCCCCCCACTCCGCCCATTTGGTGTTTTTCAATCCTAATCAGATTAATCCTTACAGCCCATTCATGGCCACTT
Source organism: Porphyrio hochstetteri (assembly GCA_020800305.1). Taxonomy (NCBI): domain Eukaryota; kingdom Metazoa; phylum Chordata; class Aves; order Gruiformes; family Rallidae; genus Porphyrio; species Porphyrio hochstetteri. Next base: position 9,586,932 of record CM036920.1, read on the forward strand.
AATCAGCTCTCCATGCTCTGACCCTTATTGACATTTATCCTTACTGTCCAGTGTCTCCAGCGGACAAGAACGATGGAGCCCATCACTTCCATCTGCCTTCCAGGGGCTGTGGGGAATAATCTGCTGCTCATGAAACGTTCAGGACCCAGGAGGTTTGTCAGCTTTGAAGATAACAGAGGCAACGCTCCAATAATTATTTAAATTGTGGATTTATGAGCTAGTTAATGGTGTGTTTTAAGAAATCTTCAAAAAGGAGAAAGATGACAAATTTCAGTGTTATCTGGAAGACAGAAACAAGAGGGGAAAATGGAAAGCTCTTAAATTTTCATCTACTAGTCTTTCCAGGTAGCGTGGCTTGATTTATCGATGAGAACTGCCTAGTTGGCCTCCCCAGAACAGTGTCAGCAACACCTCCATTTCTACTGCGGTGTCTTGGTCCCTCCAGGTTCCACAGCCACATCCACCAGGCAGGACTGGCTGCTTGGCCCGGGACCCTCTGCCAGGATGGAGCAGCCTCAACAGCCAGCTTGGGACTTGCTCAGACCTTCCCAGAGCCCTCACCCAGGTGTACCCACCCCTGCATATTCCACATGGTCAAAGCATACTCTCCATGGCAATAAGTATACAGATTGTTTTATCATCCCTTAGGGCATGTGTGGACATTAAATACTTCCTTTTCTGGTCTCCTACATGACAACATACCAGCTGCCATCCATGGAGAGCTGGTCTTCTCATCCCTTCCCACCTTCCCTGGTGCTTGTAGGAGATTAACCATTATTCCACTTCCCTGGCTTTGGAGACCTTTGGGGTGATGCAAACTGTTGGTGTCTGCCAAAATTCAGTGCTGCTCTTTTTCCATAATGTTTGCTCTCAACAGACCAGAAGTCTAAGTGAAAATGAAACTTGAATGCTGTGATGTCACATAGTTATCAGCTGCAGAATGGTGTATGGAGAGCTCCACTGTACAATTACATTAGCCAAAATCCTTGCCATCTGCTTTTCCAGGGAAAGCAAAATAACTACATGCTTTTAATTGCAGATAGACTTTAAACAAATAGGGTGTTGGTTTGCAAGCTGGTACTTATCTTCTTTGGAGATCAGATTACATTTTCATCAGATTATGAAAACGTGTTACTGTTCCATCTCTTTTCTTTGACTGTTAAATGTGTTAAATTGTTTAATGAATTTTCACATAATAGACAAGTCTGTCCTAATTTAATAAGTAAAATATTGAATTTGTTGCCTACAAAACAGCAGACACACAAAATGTTCTACTGAAGAAGCTGCGTTGCCAGTGGTGGGTGTGTTTGCATATGTCTTCTCCTCTGGTGTCTTACTAGAACTTTCTTAGGGGAATAACGACAAAAAGCTATTCTGGTTTTCAGGTTAGCACTGTATTAATTATTCATGCACCAGGAGTTTTAAATTCAGCTTGAAGTTTTACTTCCACAGAAGTGTGGGTCTGCCCAGAAGAAGGACCAGCTATTGGCAGAATCTCATAAATAGTCGAGCCCTTCTATTTGCTGGTAAAAGGTTAAATTACTTGCACATCTTCCATTTAGATTTAAAGTATGCTGTTTCCATGCAGTTCTCTGTGTTTTCAAACTTCCCCATGTTGAACATCGATTTGATTTGAATTGCAGCACACAGGTAACATCACTTCCATGATCAGGGGGCTGGTGGCCCAATACAGTTCCCTCCCTACCGTAGATCGGGGACAATCCCACTTATTTCTCCAACGCGGGTTTTACTCTGTCTTGCAGCTCTCACAACGCTCACAGTGAGACCTTGTAAGTCTGTGAAGAGAATATGGCGTTAGGGTGGTGCACGAATGAGTTAATAGCAAGTCTCTGCTGTGGTGTTTTGCTCCAGAGTCGTGTGCGCCGAACTGACCTTTAATCTTGGAATATAAATCACTTTCCAGTCCTATTATTTGTAAAATCCTACAGGCTTGCAAATGCACAAAAGAAGCCTTTGTCTCTTATTAATTTAATTTATAGGTTAAAGTTTCAAATCAGTGGCAAGCAAAAGCTGATTTACTATTCACTTCAGGAATTGCTGTTCTGGAAAGCATGGCATTTGCTAGACGGCCTAGAAATTGTGATATGTAATTAGGAGCTTCTGTAATTATATATAATGTAATATAATTTGCTTATCTTTTTTGGTATGTATTATACATAAAAGCTGGGAGGGCAGCTCCATGTGGATTAGCTCTTTCAACCCTAAAAACTCGACAGATCACTAAACCCACTGGTTTTTGTCTTATTCTATTAACATTGTAGCAGGATCAATGTTATCAGGCATTTGAAGTTGCTGCCCTTTTCTTGTACAGATAGAATCATCTCATCATCTCTTACACAGCATCATTTGTGCTACAACAAAAATAGCCACTTCCGTGATAAAATTTAGATAAAGGCAGTATGGAGCTTTTCCTGCCAGCTTAAAGCAAGACAACTAGTCCTAATTTTTTTTTTATTTAAGCCATGAAATTTCCCTGTGGAGTCAGATGGGGGACATTGATATGTCTTCCCAGAGTTAGGAGTGTTCCCATCTGCAGCTCAGACCTCTTTCTTCCACCTCAGGGGATTTCTAGTTAAGCAATTTCATAACGAAGTTTTCTAGTCTGTCTCAAAATAATTTGAGACAAAGAAATAAAGCTCCATAACCATGCAGCTGTAGCACATCCCAGGGTAAAAGTGCTCCTCAAGGTGCTCACTAGAAGCTCTTACCTCTTGACCAATTTACATAGAAAGGTAGGGATTGTGAATCGTTGCCCATGCTAGCATTATGGGAATATTTGCATTAAAAATGGCATTTATCTTACTCATATTCATGAATTCACTTATCTATATTTTCCAAGGATCATATTCTTCCTCTTCCCTTTCAGCCTGGCCGTCTCGATGGCTAAAAGGGGTTTTATTGCTTTAGCATTAATCAAGACATTTGACAGAATTGAACTGGATCCTGTCCAATTAGACTGAGACAATATTGAATTTCGAACTGTCATGTTGGATCCATTTGAATGTAACACAAGCTTGTCGGGCTCTGCAATCAATACATGGGTTTAATAATCCCAGCCGAGGTGAATGAATGCCCACCTTTCCCCTGCCGCCGAGGACCGGGCCTGAAGTCAGAGGAGCTGTGCCTAGGCTCGGTGCTAGGGTTTCCCATCAGCTACTGAGGACACTGAATAAAAGCTCTGTGGACAAGCAGGGAGAAGGTTTTCCTCTTCCTTGAGCCATGTTCAATGAACACACCATCCTCAAGGAACCTGTGAACATCTGGACTCCTGCTGCTGATTCCCATCATCCCCAAGGCTCAGGACTCCAGCTGTTGGCTGTCTTGGTGAGTTGGGGCCAGCTCCCCACTTTCACCCATGTTTATGATGAGAGTGGTGGAACACTGGTCCACGTTGCCCAGAGAGGTGGTAGATGCCCCATCCCTGGAAACACTCAAGGTCAGGTTGTATGGTGCTCTGAGCAACCGGATTGAGTTGCAGGAGGGTTGGACTAGATGACCTTTAAAGGTCCTTTTCCAACCCAGACCATCCTGTGATTCTGTTACTGCTTTAACATCTGGGTGTCAGGTCATCCGCACTCACATTGGGGAGAGCGAGTGGAGACATTAACCTGCAACTGCTGGAGCTAAGCAAATTCTGCTCTGCAAATAATGCTATTATAGAGCATTTCTTGAAATATAAAATGTGAGTTGGCTTTAAAACCCCCTGGTTTGAGCTGCATCGCTTGCCACAAAGAACGAGTAGGTTTGTTGGTAGCTCAGGGGCCTTGCAATAGTCTTCATCTTGTTTGATAAAATTTCCTGTCATCTGTCTAAGGAGTAGAAATAGTATCCCACACAGGAGGTGGCCCACACTCTGTATGAAATGAGCTAGGACTGGTGAGTCCTTGCGGCAATAGTTGCAATTAACAGTTTGCAAGCAGCCCACAATGGAAATCTGCTTGAAAGTGTTTCCCTTGGCCCTCAGGCAAATAAGCGAAATATTTTAATTCAAGGAGTTAATTGCAATTTTAGCAGCTTTTCAATACCAGGTTTGGCAGATGATGCGAAATGCTGTCCTGCTAAGCCAAATGACTGGGAACACTGGCACAGATGTTGAAACCCAACATGAGAAAGCACAGGCTGGGAGTGTTTCTTGACTCGTTATGTTGCTCATTAATGACTTTTTTAGTATCGCTGCCACACTTAAAGTTGCTGTAAATCACCTAAAGAGTATTTTCAGCAAAATAGTCTCTGGATAAGAGAGCCCCCTGAGCCCACGGCACAGTCAAATCCTGAGATGTCTAACCAGCTCAGAGCACCGTCTCCCTTTGCCCTTGCTCACCGGTTCTGTTGGTAAACAGAGCTGATGGATGTTTCACGGCCTGTTCCTCCTTTTGAACATTGAACCTGAACTATCTGAGCACACAAGGGATTGACAGGAGAGAGCAGGAGCCAAAGAAAACTGCAGTAACCTCTTTTCTCTGCCAAAAGAAGTGAAAGGATAATGTAGCATGTAGTTATGAAAGGGCAGTTTTCTCAAAGCCGGTTAAACCTGACTTTCCTAATTGAACTTTGGTTTTATTATATAGAGAGCAACTTGCTTTTGTAACTTGCTGAGGTTAAAGTTCACATGAGTACCCCTCTGAATTCCTGCACCCCGGTCTTATACGCTGACCTTGGGTTTGGGTGCTGTTGCTCGGGAAGCGTCTTCCAGAAGTTCCAACCTCGTTTCTCCCAGAGGATGCTTGGGAAGGTCCTACAGAGCTTTTCACTGAGGGTGCCGGTGAGGATCAACACCTGAAACCCTCCAAGGTGAGTGAGCTGACCCCTCGCCATGTCAGAGTGCCACACTTCGCTCACGGGGCTACTAAAGGGATGCTGCTAAACATGTTTTCCTTCTGCCAGCGGTCCCCATGGAGTGGCCTTGTGAGGCAGGAGGAGTTGTGAGGAGCGGGGAAGCTCACCATTTCTTGACCAAATCCTGCTGGGATGCTGCTTTTAAGAGGTGCTGAGCATTTCCAGCAGGATGATCCCTTTGCTTCCCAGAAACCTGCATGTGCAGAGTTTTAAAAGGGCAGTCCTCTAATTTTTGAAGCTACTGGTCTGAGTGTCGCCATGGTCTGTGAGTTTGTTGTCAGTGAGAATTTCCTTTAGAAGTTTTCTAAGAAATGTAACCACAAATGTGTCTTTAAAAAGCATTTTCTCCCCTCCATTAATGCATTTTCACTGCTGCAGAGTGTTTGATTGTTAGTATTCCTCTGTGAATGTTTGTGTGCAGTTTTCATCGGGTTGCTCCTGCCGTACGTTCTCCTAACCACGAGCAGGATCTAACAGTGCTTTTTATAACTCCCCTTTGCAGTTCTGCGTGCCAAATATGCAGCAATGACACACGTGACCCCACCGTGCTACCAGCAGACAAGCACTAGCTGATTACCTTGGGGGGATGTAAAGGCCAGCAGTAGTTAACAAACATGGCCAGTTAGCTGCTGAAATATTGGAGATTTGCTTTGTGTTGGTTTATTACTCCTGTAAGCCTCAGCAGTATGATTAACATCAAGTCCATTGCTTTCCTCATTGCTGTAATGAGTTTATCAAGCCGGTGGGTGAGGGTGGAGGGGAGTTCCTGGGGTTGATGGAGCACAGCCCTGCGCAGGCGTGAAAGCCGTGTGTGTTGTGCTGTGTAATTCAACATAAAACGTTCTCAGCTAGAAAGTGCTTCTGAGATTTGTAGTTGATGTGTTTTCTTGTTTGTGGGACAGCTGTAGGTAAAACGTGCTGAAGGGCTGTTAAAAGACAAGTATAGGGAGGGGTTTTTTGTTGCTTTTTCTTACTTTTGGAGTAAAAGATCTTCTGAGGATTTTATTCGTGGCTTTGTCCTCTTTAGTGTCTTCGTATCTGTACCCCACCTGAATTACTGCCTCTTCTTCGTAGCTAGAGTAACTGAAAAGTAACCCAGCACAGAGGGTCAGGAGTTGGGACCCTGCGAGGCTCATAGTGTATGAGGGAGAAGCCAAAGCAGGAGCAGGTATTTACCCATGGGCTTTGCTCCTTGCTCAGCACAGTCGCCTGTTTTGTCTGATGAGGATGAGCCCAGGTTTCATTTTATGGGATTTGCCTGCAGCAAATCTCAGAGGAGCTCATGCCAGGCTGGAGACCTTTCAGCCTATCTCCCTCTGAGAGTACTTTCTTTGGGCAATAATACGGGCTTTTAGCGGGCTTGCCTCCACATCAAGCGTGGTATGGGTTTAATTTGCTAGTTAAGATGTTACTGACTTCTCCTAGATTTCTAATGTTTCCTCTTCTACGAAATCTTATATGTCACCTATACAGGAGCCGTTTTGGCTGGGGGTTTTTAGGAGAGCACTCAGGAATTTCTTACTGTTTCCCTGGCACTTTAGTTCAATTTACACTGTACACTAAAGAAATAGTTCCCTTTAGGTTAGGATAGGTTACACGCTCTCCTCCATGGAAGAACAAAGGGCTGTCTGTTACTGTGAGCGTGGTTATACGTTGGGAAGTGATGCTGCAGACGGTGAGGATGCGAGATGGGCTTTTGGGGATATATTTCATGTTTAGGGGGTTGACGAGAATGAGAACATTGCAACAAAATAGGACACAAAGAACCTCTTAAATACTGGAAATGTAGAAATAAATGAGATGATTAAGCGTGGGGTGTTGTCTGCATTGTTTCTGTAGCAGCCCGTCATGGTTTGGGGAGGCTGAATCCTGTGATCCTGGCTTGCTGAGAGGGGGCAGTGGGGTCAAGCGGGTCGTTGCAGCCCTTAGGCAGTGCCTGCGAACAGCTCTGCCCTTCTGCAGAGGCTGGATGGACTCCTTCGGCTCCGTGGAGTCTCTCACTGATGAGCTTAACTTGCATCTTTGTACCAGATTTGTACTTTTTCAGAGCTGCTGAGATGCTGATCTGACATTGTGGCTATAGGTGATGGCCAAAACTGGGTGAAACAGCTTCAGCTTTTTTGTTAGCATCAGTAATTTAACCAGATCTTCATGGGGAACATCAGTTTTCCTTTCCTTTAAGTTGCCCTAGGTGGTTCCCAGTTGTACTGCCCTTTTTGGGTCACATCCACGCCCATGGCTCCATCCTTGCATCCTGGTGGCAGGGGAGTTCTGTGTAGGGTGTTCTTTGACATTGCCAGAATTGCATGATATCAAACCACTACATAGTCATAACCATCATGTCTCTTCATGCAAACTTCTAGTCCACCTCCTCTTTAGAGCCCGTTGGAGATGTGTTCCCTGGCCTGATGTTCACGTGGTCCTGGTGCATGCAAACCTCTGCACAGTAGCAAGCCCTGACCTCTCTTGCAGGGCTTTTCACGCTGGGAAAAACGAACCCCCATGGGCCCTTAATAGGTATTTCCGTGTTTGGTTTAAGGAGGCTCCACAACATGCTGGTTTTATGGGTATTGCATTTGTGTGCACCAGAGCTGGGTTTAGGGTCCCTCCGGGATGAATGGCCCAGTTACTCCCCCAGTCTTTTCTTCCAGAAGTTGTATTTAGAGGTAAAGCAGCTGTAAATTTCTATAATCTCTCCTCTGACATCAGGCACTCCTGCTGGAGTGTAGGATTGAAGGCCACAAAAAAGCTCAGCAGTGATTTTTACCCTGAAATGCTGATTGAAATGGTGAGTTGAGGTTTGTTTCTCCTGCTGTAAACTTACCTACTGCCTTCAATCCTAAGGAATAGCTGGAGCAGACGTGGGTATGTGTTGCTGAAAGTGTGCAGATTTCAGTACCGTGCAGCAGGAGCTGACTTCCTAGATCTCTTCCTGCTCCTCTTAGACAATCCCAGGCCTGTGTCCTTACCCTTTACCTGGTTCTGCCCAATGCAAGTGTGGACTTTCATGGGGTTTGAGGGGGGTTTGCCTGGACTCAGAGACGTGGATCCGGGAAGTCATTCTGGAAGGTCATCTGCCTGATGACCAAAGACCAGAAGCCATCCAGGGCCTGGTAGCTTGCGCAGTCAGTTGGGGAGCTGTGGAGAGAAAGACTCCTGTCTGTCTGAAGCCAGATGGGTTCACAGAGTTCAGAAATACTTGCCAGGTTTGGATTTCAGCAGAGCATCAGACTTGCAATGCTTGGTTTTAGGGGGAAACTGCCACCAGCCTTCCTTTGCCCATGGTTCTGAGGAGTTGTCCATGAATCTAGATGTGGTTTTCTAAGCCCTTGTTTCTTGAAGATGATACCCCCCCCCCACCCCCCTTTGCCAGCCAGTAGATTTGAGCCCAGCCTGCCTGAGGTAATGCCAGACCTGGCATCTGTAGAATGGCTTAGGGAAACAGTAAGCACCATCAGGAGATGGATATCATTGTGGAACCAAGAGATCACGTGTATCTGGGGTCTTCTCTACAAGTACACACCAGATTGGTGAAAGCCAGGTGCCACAGGAACATTTGACATTAAGCCAAAACACAGCATCTTGGGAAGCATTCCTTGCAGCATACGTATGTTCATCTTGGTCATGAGCTTGCAGCATGCTGGCCAGCAGTGCGTCCAGGGGGACTCAGTCAGATGTCAGTGGGTAGTAATTAAACCACTGTTTAGCATTGCATATTTTTAATGGTTTTATAGCTTCTGAGAGAGCCCAACTCTTGGATGACTGCTTTTTTTACTGTATTGAAGGAAAGCTTGCTTCAGGATTTGGTTCTACCTGTTGAAAGAATTTATTATAAAAGATATTGAGGGCTTTGTCTTGTTTCATTTACAGATTTCACAGGATAAATTGTATCCATGTTATGGGACCATGAATGTATGTCTATGACACCAGCTGGTTTTGATAAACTATAAAATGGCCTGTCTCAAGTAAATTATACACAAATTTTACGAAACAATTATGCATCGGCCTTTCCATTCCCTTCCCTCAAAGTTTGAATTTAATTTTATTGCCTGAGATTTAGCAGAAATTTAATACTTTATCTTCTTCTGAAGAGTGAACCATCTCTCCGAGGCCCAGCATTCCTTTGGCTGTACAGCATGGATTCTGGGTTCCAAGTAAAGCTGATGTTTTGCCAAATTTGAGTTATTCTGTATCCAAGCTGCCCAAGTTTAGTGGATGGTTAAAACTTTTGAAGTTTGCTCAAGAATGTGCTTTACGTTTAGTGGCGTGGCAGGAAAGATTCCTCGTTTTTAATTTTTCATTTAAAGCAGCCTTTGGTCAGAAAGCCAGACTCAACCAAGATGTCATGAGTCACTAATCTTTCAAAATGCTGGGTTAGGCCTGCAGAGGTATCTGTTTATTCAATAAGGATCCAAGACTTATCTTTATTGAAAGAAAGTAATTTGGAGCCACTGATGCAGCGCTTCGTCTTGTGGTTATTAGACGAGCATCTAATCTGCTCTGCAGTGGGGATGTGGTCTTCTAACTTTACTAATGACAGGAATTTCATTAGTATCTGTGGGGCTCCAGTGTAATAAAAACTTTTCCATGTGTGAGAGTTTTGACAGTTCAGGATAGGAATGTTATGGACATTTCTGCATAAAGGCATCCACCATCTCAGGATCCTTCAGAGTATGGTTGAAACAAAATATGAATGGTGTTGCTGGAGAAGGAAAACCTGCCTTACAGATAGAAAGAGAAGAGGGTTTTGAGGGTGTTGTGGGCATTGCTGAAACCTGGAGAACCCTGAGGTACCATAGCATAGTTGTCATAGGAAATGTAATGGGTCAAGAATATTGAAATGGGATGTGGTCATAGAGGAGGACATGCAGAGGCAAACCTGTAGAAAACCAAGCTTCAGAGCCTCAGCTTCTGATGGTACAGCTTTCATGGTGTTTGGCTCTGTTTGCCACATGCAGGAGATCTGGATCCCAGCAGAGATGACTGGGAAGGAAGCTAGTACTGCTGAAGCATTCAGCTGATGCACCCAGGAGCTACCTCCTGAGTCAGACCATGACCTGGGTCCAGAGATCGGGCTGCTTCTCCATGTATGGTAGAGCCACTGGCCTTGGCTGTCTCTAGGAATGCCATCTAGAGCTTCCCTGTAGTACTGGAACCTCCAAACCCTTTGTTTTGGTGAAATAAGGTCTTCATTGGCTCAGTTTGTTGTGCTGAACCAAGGGCTTCTGTTAGTCTAGGCGCTTTTGTTCTAAGTGTCTTTGAGACTTCATCTTTGTCTTCTGCCTGGCCTGGGCTTCTGGATTGAGTGTGAGATGCGAGGTGGTTAAACACTGCATACTGCAAAATTGTCTTGTATTGCTGTCCTCTGTGCTTGAAAGTGGCAGTATCTCTGTAGGCACTCTGCATGGTTAGGTGAAGGCAAACAGTCCCCTCTTCCCTTGACTTTGAGATCACAGCACGGTGCTGAGGACAGGCGATGGGTTTGCCTTCCCCAGGGGTGCCTGGCGTAGTTCTCGAACTGCAAAAGTTAATTTGTTGGAGCCAGGCTCTGGTCTGACAGCGGTCAAACCGTGACACGCTCTCTAGTAGTGAATATGGTTGATCATGGTCTTTATGTTAACTGCTCCATGGAGTTACCCCCTTGATGATATTAATGCTGTGGGGTAAAACTCTGGGCTTTAAATGCTTATTTCCAGTCTGCTCACTCAAAGAATGTCCTTTGTTCCTCTGAACTAAAATGGTGCAGTTTCTGTGGCAGGATAGTGCCCTGGGCTATCTCGTAGGAGGGTTGAGGTGGGTGGAAGAATGATCACATTATTCCCTGTAGACATGTGGTTAACTGCACATGCAGAGGGCCTGCTTTTATGGGCACGGATGTCTGTGAGAGCAGCAGGGTTTCTTCTGATTCGCAAGGCGGGGGGGGGGGGCCGTTTGGGTTTGCCCCGAAGGGGTTCACCCCAGAGGTTATCAAGATTTTGTAGCTTTTGCCTTCGGTGAGTTTGTCTCTGGCGTGAAGGTCCCCAGCTCCCCATCGACACATTTGCAGGCAGCTCTGAGCTGCGCTGCTCTTTGTGAGTCTGTGCCAAGGCTGTATTATTTTAACGTGGCTGCTAGTGTGTAAATCTGCCCGTTTTGTGGTGTATAAACAGCAGCACTCTCCCTTTGCAGTTTGTAAAAAAAAAAAAATGCAGCCTTGTTTATTCCTCTGGGTTTTGTCCACCAACACTGGGCATCTCCTGCCTGAACGCAGCGGCTGAGAAAGGAAGTCCCGTTTCAGAATGAAATAGGAGATCATCTGCCTTTTGGTATTTGAAGTAATTCCTTTTCCAGTGCTTTTCTAGAGGATGTTCTTGGGTAGCAAGCTGGTACAGAGACGATAGGATTAGGGGCAGGCGGTGGACAGGGGGACTCCCAAAGACAGTGACAAGCTTTCTGCATGGGACACTCTCTGGCAGGTCCCTGAGGCATGTGGCGCTGGCAGGAAAGCCATTGTAAAGCCATTAAAGGTGTCACGCTTCTTATCTGCTTTTTGTTTATTAAAAAAAAGGGGGGGGGAAGGGAACAAAAAAAAAGGGCTACAAATAAAGCAGTGTCACAAGATCCTACTTGTAATTGAGGGTCCTAAATTAATTAGCTATGGTGAATGTTCTGCATGGCTTTCTCTCCCCTCTGAAGAAGGACCCCTTTGTGCATCACGGCCGAAGGCTGCCCAGGCAAGATCCGCACATGAAATACCTGAGGGCATCACGGGGCCTTTTCCTCCCCCCTCTTACTTTCACACTTCTCTTCCCCTTTCCCTGCCTGTCCTTTCAAATTCTTTGGATGGGAGGATTTCCTAACATCTCTTTTCAGCCTTGCTTCCCTTTTGGCTCCTTCATGTTTCCCTTAATGCCTCTAAAACCCAAGCTAGTAATAGGGTCACCCCTTTTGTTTGATTTTTAACATCAGAGCTGATGCCATGGATTTCCAGACCTTCGCGGGCGGTAGACACAGCTGATCCTTTTCCAGGGTCCAACTCTGCTCCCCTCACACCTCTCTGTTGATCTGACAACTGTGACCATCAGTTTTTTGGTGATGTACTTTTTGTGCTCCTCTGCTGTGCCTTTGAATTTGGGGCTTGCCGGTTTCTCTTTAGATTTGATTTTTGTAGCCACTTCCATCCATGTTTTGTGATGATTGACACCGTTTTGCCCTGTGTCTATTGGCTGAGCGTTTAAGAGTACTGGCAGGAGCAAGTCTGGATTCCTCCAGTATTGGGTTTTTTTTCCCAGTGACTCCTGCATAGCAAATGCAAATCTACAGACAATAGCTGCCAACCTTCAAAATACAATTCTATTTCATAGAATTATATGTAATATAGTTTATATTAAAGGTTATATTTTAGAATTATAATTTAAAATAATTAACCATCAGCAGATTTGAGGCCCTTCCAGAATTTGCACTTAATTCATGCTTCCTGACTGTACAGGACTGGGTTCTGCCCTCACAGTGGGCGCAGGAGCCTTTTCCCAACCTGACACCCCCTTTTGTGCAGGGATCCGCAGCTGAGGAGCGGACCTGCTGGCGGGTGAGGAATGTGTCCATCAGCCCCGAAATAAATCAGGATGGGAAGTGTGTCGGGGAAGCTAATCCACCAGCTGTTCCACCAAGCTGTCACTGATCGCTCCAAGACAAGAGTTAGACCGATACAATAAATCCAGGGACGTTGTTCTGCAGGCACAGCCGCGCTGACCCAGGTTGTCTCCGTTCCCTGTAAGGGAAGGCGTCGAGCCAAGCTCCGTGCAGAGCACTCCCCGAATAGCTGAGCATCCTCAAGGAGCAGGCATCCTCTTACAGAAGGGTATGTGCCATCAGAAACGTGCTCTGCTGTACCAGAAGCTGCCCAGCCACTGCTGTGCCAGTGAAGGTAACCTCACAGAGGGGTAGATCCAGTGAAAACCCATTCCCCCACAGCCAACCTACCAGTGCAATCTGGGAACCTGGTTATAATCTGTTCCAGTTGTAAACTTACAATCAGTCCTCACCCTACTACCCTTTTAATACTTTTGGGGCTGTTTAAGCTAAATCTGCTCAGCATGAGTATAATCTTATTTTACTGTTCAATGCAATGTTGTTGCAAGCAGGCCAGGCTAATTAAACTCCACGGTCGCTTGTGTACTGACACTTTTGATAGAGTAACTGGAGTAATTCATGTTTAAATCCAACAACCAGCTCAGCCAGGGCTGACATTGGAGACATATTTCATAGAGCAGTAATGAGACTAAATTTCAGGTATGCGTCCTCTTCCCCAGCCCTCAACAACGTGGCTGCGACACACTGTTTACTCAAGGAAATTAAAGCCAGCAATGTGCATGCTGAGTTTTTTTATTTGTTTTTTTGTGTGTTTAAAAAAAAAAGCCAACCAAAAAAAAAAAATCCAACCCCAAAAAACTCTCACAACACCCTCCCTGACTGTTAAAGTTTGTGCATGATTGATTTTAGGGGGTGGATTAAAAGAGCAAATCTTTTCTACCACATTCCAAATCATACATCAGAAATCATAGGGGAGACATTTCTGCCCTGGGAGCGGGGGTGTATGTTATCCCAGTTTTAATTGTGAGGCCTGGATGTGTGCAAACTGTTTCTTAACGTAATTGGATGAGGGTCACTGGCTGCCCTGAGATATATGGGCACACTAATCAGAGAATAATTTCAACCAAGGTTGAAGTTGCCAGTAAAAGTTGTAAAAGTTAATTTTATAGGAGTTTGTACAAAATATCAGTGAGCAGTTTTGTAGTTATGGTTTATTTGCTTTGTCTGGTGACATTTTTATTATGCTTTATTATTATTATTTGTGTTTCAAATGCAATTTTGGGCAGAGGGGAAGAGAGAGGAGGGAGCGCTGACCTGATTAGCAGCCGGAGCAGCGTGTGCAGACAGATCGACCAAAGGGAGGGGATTCATAAAGTGACATGGACTGCCTTAGTCACGACCAGAATTGAATCAAGTTGTGGGATGATTTATATATTTTTACCTTTAGATTCTTTCCTCTGATTTCCAGCAGGCAGCAAAGCCCATCCAGAGTGTAGGAAATAAGTGGGTTTCTATATGCCATAGCCATGCTCTGCGCTTCCACCCTGCCGTCCTTGGCTGAGCTCTGCAGTCGCTGCTGGCGTGAAGAGCAGGACATGGCTCATGGGGTGGGAACACACATGTTTTGAGATGCTTGGAACTTCATCAAACCCATCCTGGAAGGTAATTTTTCTGTTTACAACTATGTGAGTCCCTCCTTAATCTACCCCAGATAACATTAGGTTGGGCAGTTCCCATTAATATTAATAGATACGCTGAAACCCAGCGTCATCAGCTATAGATTGTTTCCATTCATGTTCTTATTTCAGGTGCAGTGCTTCATGCTTGGATTTTTGCCATATGTGTCTTTTTTTTCCTCCATAAGTTTCAGCACAGCCTGTTGTTGACCCATGCCTCTGATCCAAAAGAGCTCGTTAAGGACTTAGTTGTAACGAATCAGCGGGCGGGAACCCATGGTAAAAAATGCAAATAAACCAATTCATGTCCGATTTTGAAAACGTGCTATGGGAGATTTAGGAGTTAAGCAGTGATGGGGTTTACCCTGGAGCTTAGCAGAGAGATCATCTGCGGGGATGTCGGCAGAGCCTCGCTGGAGCCCCTCAGACCCCATCCTCAGAGCCTTCCTGCCGAACACAAGCAGGCACCCTGCCAGGAGTAGACTCTGCTGGGTACCACACCAAAACATACAGTATAAAATGTTATAGCCCTTATAAATGAGTAATTGCTTTGGAAAGAGCCCTGTTAAAAGAGCGAACGATGTCAGTGCCATGAAGTTACCCATTAAACTGGAGCAAACACCTCGAGAGTCCAGGCGAAGTCACTGGCCGACACTGACAGCGCGGCTGGATTACAGTTCAGCTCTTGTCTGTGCTCTCTGGGTCTGGGCTCAGGCTTGAGGGACGGCTCCCGGCTTTTCCAGCAGCATGACTTCAATGTGCTTTCTCAAAATAATTTTCTGTGGTCCTGGAGAATCCCCTGAGCTTTGCAGTTTAAATAAAAGCCAGACCTCAAATGAAAGCTTTGTAACATTCAAGCAACTCACATTGACAGTTTCCTCAGCATGGCACGACCCTTTTTCCAAAAGCAAACAAGATGGTCGTACTTCTCAATGAAAGATTTCGGGCTACTAAATGGCCTGAAATGCTTTTTGATGCCTGTCTGGTTACCTGTGCTGGTTTGGACTGGGGTAGAGTTAGTTGTCTTCATAGGAGCTGGCGTGGATTTGGATTCGCACAGGAAGCGGTGCTGGTGACACGGGGCTGGTTTAGTTTCTGTGGAGCTGGGCTGACACAGAGCCCAGGCCTTTGCTGCTCCTCACCCCACCCCACCAGTGAGTAGCTGGGGGTGCACAAGCAGTTGGGAGGGGACACAGCAGGGACAACTGATCCTGGTCACCAAAGGGATGTCCCAGACCCTATGACCTCATGCTCAGCATGTAAAGCGTGGGGAAGGAGGAGGGAGGGAGGGACATTGGGAGTGCTGGCGTTTGCCTTCCCAAGTCACTGTTAGGGGTGATGGAGCCTTGCTGTCCAGGGATGGCTGCATTCCTGCCTGGGGGCCCTGGGGAATGAATCCCTTGGCTGGCTTTGCTTTACCTGTTCAACTGAGTCCATCCCAGCCCACGAGTTTCTCACTTTTAATCTTCCGATTTTCTCCCCCTCCCACTGTGGGGGCACTGAGAGAGCAGCTATGTGGGGCTCACTTGTCAGTGGAGGTTAAACCATGACATTAATTTTATCTTTTCTCTTCCAAAGTGAAAATTTTGGTGTCTGGAGGTACTGTTGGTACTTCTGGACTCATGTTTATTCTGTCCTCTGCAGAGATGCCAATGTTGGATAATGAGGCGTGGCAGTACTGTCTCATCACATTTTCCTCAGAGCATGTTGAGCACGAGTTTGGAACACAGGTTAGAAGAGAATCATTCACAGTGGTCTGGCATGGCTTCAAAGGAGCATCCTTGGTTTGAAATGGTGTTTCAGCTGCTCTGTTTTATCTAATCCTACCAGCACACCAGGTTGCATCACAGCTGCAGTGTTCCTAAGGTCGGTTCCAGTAACCTGAGGTCCTCCTGCAGTGGGGAGTTGGCCTGGGGAGCCCTGCTCTCCCTTACATGCAAGAGGTGAGATGGGTGGCCGAGGAACAGGAGTGGGAGACACATAGGACCAAGGAGCTCCACGATGAGCTCTGTTCCTCAGCAATGGCCTCACATGGTTTATTTGCTATATTTTGAATGAGTTACTTTTAGCTGAAATTCACTCGTTTAAATGTGGTGTTCTCAGTTCACCTCGTGTGCCAACTTCAGCTTGCTCTGGGTGACCCACCTCTGTTGCACTACAAACTTGTGACAGCACAGAGGTACCTGTAGAGAAGGGAAATGGGATGAGTAAGTGCATCAGAGACCTCTATACATCTTGGTGGGGTGATGACCTTTCCTTCCTAGCAAAGCTGAATGCGAGCAGAGCGGGCGGACAGCCTGGCACCTTATTGCCAGGCTGCTCTGGGCACCCAACCTGCCTGCAGCCTGGTCAGCACTTGGGTGTGTTCACGGTCACCAGAGTTTTCCACAGTCGCTTCACATTAGGCAAAAATACGACTTTTGGAAGAGCAGATTGTGTAATTGGAATTGCTTTTCAGAGCCTGGTGTGAGTACTGTTCTTACACACCTTCCTGTTACCCATCTTAGCATGTCATCTGAGCTGCAAAATCCTTATTGTTTTCTGCTGGACTGAGCCTGGTAGCAGAAAAACAACTTAGGAGAGACCTCAGGGGACTTCATCACTAATAATAAACCACTGGAGGAATCGGCAAGTATTTTGCATTGGCATTTAACATGAAACAGGCATTTTGCCATCTGACTTCAGAGAGGAGCTGCTTTGCTTTGCTTTTTCTCTTGTTTGAGCCTGTGCACTGAGGTTGTGCTGCTTGGGCTGCTCAGCTGCACATCTACATCCAGGTGACTTTTTTATTACATAGGACTGATAAAATCGAATGTGAATGGCATTTGAGGAGACTTCCTGTGCTGATGGTAGAATGGGAGCTCAGACTTGTACATACTATCAGAAGCAAGAGAGACCATAAGTATTAAAAATGCAGCCCTGTGTGTTTTGAAGCTGTATTCAGTATCTGCAGGACTGGTAAGTGTCAGGGCCACAGCAGTTGTTGGCTGTAACATCCCAGGGACAGAGTCATTTCCTTATTTCTGCAAACTTTAAGTAATAAAGTTCACTCACGCCTGTAGTTTTGAAGGAGAGAGAGCTTGCTCCTCCCTTTGTAACATCTAAAATCCCCTGTATGAAGGCAGTTGCAAAAGGTGTCTTCATAATCTACGAATTGAAGCAAATTGTTTCTTTTTAGTAGGCATATGACAGTGCTGGGAAACGTGCTCTTTTATGGTCTTCTCTTTGTGTGCTCGTGCACTGCAGCACTGCCAGCTGTCCCAGTCAGTGCTGCGACAGGGGATGGATTTATACAGTGATTTACCTCTTCACTCTCTTCTTGCATCATTGAGTGTCAGCTACTGCTTTGATCCACCTCTTTCTGGAAGTCCTGCTGGATGCTTGTGGTCTGCAGGGCAGGGGAGCAGCACGTTGCTTCACTGGGGAGGGGGTGTCTCTGCGGGGTGATGCGGTGGCCAGTGGGTGCCAGGGTCCAGGATGTCTTCAGTTGACGTTTCTGTGTGTGGTTGCTCAAAGTCACAAAGCCCACAGGCTGTGTCAGCATGGGCAGGTGGGAAATGTGGGCAGCCAAACAAAAACATAGTGACACTGTTTGATAGGTGGTTCCTGGTTTGCAGAGCGACCCTTTCGAACGCGCTCCTGTGGAGCAGGATTCATTCCCTCCCTGCTTAGGGAACCCATGGATGCTTTCCTCCCGTTTCCTGCATCACTGCAGTTCGGGTCCAAGAGCCAGGCTGCAGACAGCATTAGCCTGAGGCTTACAGGTGGACACTATAATTTTGATGCCTGTATTGCTCCAGTTCTGATGCTGAAGTTTCATTCACTGGAGCAAAAAACAAACAGTGGGGACAGGAGAGATCTCATATAGCTTTGATGAGCTGGGTGGGACCTGGTGGCTTCTCACTGAGGGTTGGGGAGAGGCTGCTGCAGGCAGTGAAATGCCTGTTGTTCATACCTTTGCTTTCTCCTGTATGTCTTCAACTTCTTGTCTGGGTCGGGGGTTTTTTTTTTTTTTGGGGGGGGGGGGGGGTTTGGTATTTTGTGGGGTTTTATTTTGAATTAATTTTTTTGTTGTTTTTTCTGGCTCATGGAGGTTGTGGGGCTGAGCCGTGGCTGGCTGGTCTCCCTTCCAGGTGGGTGAGACCAAATACAAAGGTCCTGAGAGCAGAGCCTGGTCTGGTGGGAGAGCAGCGCAGCAGGCTTCCCGTGTCACACCAGCTCACTGTGTGAAGAACAAAATTAAGAGCTCTGAGACCCTGCTTTAATTAAATTCAAAAGTACCCATAAATTCCACTCATTTTTCATTAACATGTAGAATCAGGAAATCATACTTTTGGCTCTCAGCCTTCAACAAGGAGCCCGGCGTAGTCTGTCTCCTGTAACTTTTTGATGGCTGCATCTATTAACGGGTGAGAAATCACTTCATTTGACCCTTCTGTTTTACCTGACATTGAGCAGTTTGACCGCTCCAATTCCTGAATTCAGGAAAATGTGTTTAATTTTCACCACACATCTGTGTGATTTGTGATCTGTAACTTCCTTCTCTCACTTAAGCAGATAGTATCTGTATGGGGCTTGTTCATATCTGAGTTAGTGCCTGCCTGACTGCTTAGTAAGTTTGGCTTTGTGTTGTTACTATGTAGGTCTTACACTAAAGTTTCCCCATCCTAGCCCTGGGCAGTCCACTGACCTGGAATGAACTTCAATTTACTTTATTTTATTTTCTTTTTATTTTTATTTTTTAATCTAAGAGCTGCCTTTGGTTCTTGCCACGTAGCAGGCTAAAGAAAAAAGAATTCTGGACCTTACTGAACAAAAGAAGGATGCACAGACTCCATCTCCACCTCTATTTAAAGAGTTTAAGGAGGCAGAAAGGGATATGGCTGTGAGGTGTGTGGCCCCATGGTGCCCAGTTTATTTATTTCACTAAAGAGTGATGCAAAAATATTTCTTTAAAGTCCTCAGGAATGGATGTGAGGATGGTTCACTTGCTGTCTAAAATCCCCTTGTGAGGGATGGTACGGTTCCTGGGGGTGAGTGTGAGATACTGATCATTCTCAGCACTAGTCTTTGCAGAATTTCTTAAAAAGGGAAAAAAAAAAGTGGTTTTAATTATTATAAGTAGGAAAAATGTTTGCATTATTAAAAACATCTGCATCCAGCTGAGATTGCTCTTATCAAGTGAAACGTTAATTGCTTTTGACTGAAGGAGCAGCATGTTTATTCAAATATGCCTTTCATTTTTATGATACTGCTAATTAAGCCCTTTATTTGATTTAGACAATTATGTCTAAACAATTGTGGGGTTACAGTAGCTCTAATTGAGCTCTTGTTTTCTTACCTGCTTAAAGATTACATGTGGCTTTAAAGAGAGAGAGGTGGGGCTGGGTTTATGTCCCTGAGGATTTTACACCCCAGAATCTTAACTCGAATTGGTCAACTTCCAGTTCCATGCCTGTCTGTAAAGTTTATAGGGAGGGCAGAGGGGTTTGCCTTTCTTTTTTTTCAAAGTGGAATTTGCTTTCCACACCCCTGATTTGATGTTCTGGGTGTGTGGGCTGCTCTTCCTGTGAAGCCCAGACCTGCTCCTGGTGTTGGTGCCCAGAAACACAAGAGCTGAGACCATGTCTAGGTCTGCAGAAGGGACAAGATTATTCACTGCACCGATTCAGAGATAAACTATGAGCTGCTTTAATTGCACCCTCATCCCCATGGGCTTTTATTCCTCCCAAGCATGTGCATCTGCCCCTATTTCTCCTTCTTCTTCCATCCCTATAAACTATCAGTGATGTGACTAAATTCACTGGAGTTGTGGCAGAATGGCTTTCTGCAGCCCTTCGCTTGCAGTTTCGTTTCTATTTTTAGGGATGTCGGAAGGAAAAGAGGATCCTTTCTCCTCTCATCACCAGGCACCCACTTCCCCATCTTCTCCTTGTCTCTGTGCCTGGCACCCAGAGCTCAGTTGCTGCTCTCCAACACTTTAACTCTTGCACCCTCTTCTTGCTGGATTGGCTTGCTTTGCCACAGTTTTCCTTGCATTTTAAAACTAGATCTGTGTAAGGCAAGAAAAAAAAAACCCTTCCAACTAGTAGACTGGATATTTCCCCTTATCATTTTCATTTATAAATTCCTCTGTTTTCAAAATAATTAATAATTCATAGCCCCACACCCAAATTTCACCACCCCACCACCCCCCCCCCCGTCGGCTTGCTTTCTGCAGCGCTGAACTTAGAGGTGTGTGTTATTTCTCTTTGTTTCTTTGATCCTTTTACTTTTTGGGTCTGTCCTGTTCCCTCCCCATGCAGCTCTCCCTGCACTGCAGCTGCCCCATCCCCACTTTCTCAGTGAGATCTCAGGGGTTTTTCCCAAGTGGAGAGGAGTGAGGGGCTGAGATGGCCTCGCTGGAGCTGCCTCTTTGCAGGTGCCTGGGCAGGATCTGTCCAGCTGCTTTAGCACTCCTGGACCACGCTCGTGCTGCTGCTCTTCATCACTGCTTTGCCTTGGAAAATTGCTGAGAGAGGAGGGTGCAGAGCAAGAGGCAAGATTTCCAAACTACTGTATCAGTTTAGTAACGGGGATCAAGAGTTGTTTTAACTACATTTCCTAAACATATTCCAGGTGTGAAATCCATAACTTGCCTTTCCTCCTTTCTCTCTCTTTCCTTCCTCTCCTCCGGCACTGCGGTGTGGGTTTCTTTCTTGGCCGCAGCTTAAAGCTACAGCAAACCCTCCTCCGTGCCCGGCTCGGCAGCAGGAGCAGACCTAGGTGGTCCCATGGCTTTGCCAGCAAGGCTTTCAGACCTGTGCCAGGAGGATAGTATTTCTTGAGATTCCTGGTGTGGAGAAGTCCCAGCTCCAGGTTTGGATGGGGTGGCGCCTGGTGCTGTTCAGGTAAGGAGCAAAATCTCGGCGGAGTAAATGATGAGCAGGTGGACAAGTGGAGACAGATGGGACAGGCAAAATTAGGAACAAGCCCATCAGTCTGGTAGGCAGCAGCCTCCGTGTCATAGGAATACCACTTGATTATTTTAGCACAAGCTGAAGGACCAGGAGGACATATGAGGGAGACACCAGAGCTTGGTGTCTGACCCTGGATATCTGTGAAACCGGTGCAGGAGTGGGCTCCTTGGGCTCAGTGTGGCTTTTGGGGAGCAGGCAAAAGAGCATGTGCCTCCCAGTGTGTCATCCCCTGTTTTGGAAGAGGAATTAATATTTTAATCACTGAAGTATTTCCTGGCTTTGCTGTCAAACACAAGGGACTGTCATCACTCTGTTACTTAAAAACTCACTTTGTGCATCATCAGGAGAGAGCACAAGTGCTGCTGAAACTGCTCAAGCTGCTTTAGCTGCTTTTTCTGCATGGAGCAAATGAGAATGACCCAAAAAGTCCATGAAAAGGAATCTCTGTTAGGGCTCCTGTTGCTGCTGTACCCAGGCACCTCCCTGCCAAATTAGCCCAATCCCTGGGAGGTGCCAAGTGTGTACCTTCTTCAAGGTGAGAGCTTGTCCTGTTTTTCTTTAGGTGATGGCCTTCCTCAGCCCTGTGTGTTTGTTCCGGCATCAGCAGTGTGCGCGTGTCCGTGCTGCAGCAGTCTGTCCTGCCAGGACACTCGTCTCCCAGAACAGAGCAGGGTTTGCTCCCCCAAACCCTCTGCCCTGCCGCTGAGCTCCAGTGCACACACACACACACACAAATAAATACTAATAATATTTTGTAAACAGCACAGGGGTGGGGGAGGTTCTGAGCCTTGCAGACTTGTTTGTAAGGAAGAGCATCTGAGGACCTCTCTTGCCTTCTCTGCCTTATTTATACCTGTGAGGCTAGTTATTAAATTAAAAATACACGTGCCCTTTGGGCTTATGTCTGTTTTAAGCACCAAGGCTGGTACTTCAGGATTTCTGTGGTCTGCACCCTTGGAAATACAGGGTGCTCAGGTCCTTTCCCTTACTGCCTTCCCCTGTGCTGTCCCCCAGTACCTCCTGTGTAGTCACCAAGGAGTTTGGTGGTGCTGAGGGGCTTGGGGTGGGCACCGAGGTGATCAGGGATCCCCCTGCGGAAGCCATGGAAGCTGCACATCCCTGGGGCTGTCATGGTCATCCGAGGTGTAGGTCCCCTGGGGCTGCAGACAGCTGACACCCTTGTCCTCACCTTCCCTGCCTGGAAACCAAGCAAATAAAGTTATTACTAGACTTGGGCTAGGTAGTAGCACAGGTTAATCCAAATTTAGTTGGTGTCCTGCAGTTTGAACAGGAAAGTAATGTTAGAGCCATCCATCTTCTGTCTGGAATGGGACACAGGGGTGTGCTCAGTCGCACCAAGCAAAAGTGGGATAAAGAAAAGAACTCATTCTCCTACTGTGTCTGTGCCATCCCGTCCTGGAAAACCTCCATGGAATGTGAGAGCCCAGAAGGTTTGCCGGTGGTCCCATCCTGCATCTGCCCCTGCTCACCGGGGCACTAAGACCCAGGGCAGTGGCAGGTGTCTGTCCCTGAGGAATAACTGTGCTGATCAAAGGGTATTTACTGTCCTGGGGACAAGGAAAGGCTGTGTTATGTCAGGTGCAACCAGAGGCTAACAGAGTATTTTGTCCTTGATTCTCGCTTTCCGGAGCTGTTTAGAAAGAGTCACGTGCTGTGGGGTTCCCAGCGCAGGACTGGAGCAGGTAAAGTGCAGACATATCCATCTCCTCTGAAGTGAGCTGGGTTTGTTAGTGCTCTCCCTAAAACTCAGCAACAAAGCCGAGTTTCCTTGTTTGTATTTGCTGGGAATGTCAGGGGGATGATGGATTTGCTTGGAAAGGTAAATAATCTGCTGGGCTGAAGGGTAGCCCAAGCAGCCCTGAGAATGTGCAGTCACTATCTTGAAGGCATTTCATTTGTTACGTTTGATGTGACAGATTTTGGTGATTGCTCAATATTTTTCACTGTGCTTTGGACCCACACTGTTTATTTCTGTTAGAAGTTACTTAAACATCCCAAATTTGTTCTTCTTAAACAGTGGCTTCAGTTTGCAGAGGCTTTAAGGCAGTAGATGCCTCTGACTTAGCTTGCGGTGCAAATAAATAAATAACCCGTTTCCAGGATTTCCAATTTAGTTCTGTTTATTTTCTTTTAATACGCATACACATGCCACAAAGTAGCTGGAGCTACAGGGCACGGTGTCGCACTGGGCTCCTTCCGTCCTTGTTTGTTTAGAGGTGATGCACTGCGATGTCCTGGAGCAGGGAGATGGGGTGCGTTGGAGAGGTGCAGCGAGTGTTGTTCAGAACATGCTGAATCAAATGGCCGTGCTGCCCGAGGAGAGACAGGCATTGCTGCGGCTTCTGAAGAAGTGAGAGGTGTAGACAGCTCTTTGGGTAAGATGAGGCCATAGGGTTGATGGATTGCCATGTGAAGCCTGAGTTGGAACTAGTTTGTGTTATCCCTTTCCCTTTTTCCTTCTGCTGGGGGAAGCACCAGCTGGCTGTGGGGTCCAGCGTGTCTCTGCTGCCCTGCTGTGCTCTCCTGGCGTGGTCCCTGGAGGCCAGGCAGCAAGGGACATCTGCAGTGCTGGGTCCTTCCCAAGCCTGGTCCTGCCCAGGGCTTCTGCCCACCCAGGAACAGCAATATCCAGGTCTCCTAACCCGGACTCTTAGCCTGCAGAAGGGGATGACACTCCCTTGGGGACCTCACAGCCTTTTGGATGTGTCCCTGTGAAAGAAACAGCAGACACTGGGGCTGGAGAAATAGGGAGCTGCTACCTTAATTAAGACTAATTAAGAGCATAAACTCTTCAGGGCAGGGCCTTGTCTTTGTTTCAGCCCTACAGGCACTGTAGTAAAACAAACACGCAAAATAATAAAGCAGGAGCAATGTGATAGAGCTTTTACTCAAGAGATGAAACCTATTGTGTAATTTCAGCATTGTTTAATTTAAACCTACGGGATTGCCAAGCTGGAAAGGAGCATGGGGAACCCCCACCCCCATGAATGCTAGTGCTTTGACATGCTCACAGCTGCTGTCAAGTGGCACCCATGGAAGGATTATCTTCAGAAAGTTTGTTGGCATGGCTGTAAGTTCATTCTTTGTCAGCCAAAGTTGTGCTGTTCTGGGGCAAAGTGTGTTGAATTTGCTTCATGTTCAGTGCTGGCTTCCTGCATGCTGAGAGAGGTGGAGAAGGAGGACAAGGGGCAGCCCTGGGATGCTCTGGGTGCAGGATGTGGGGGTGCAGAGGCAGCTCCCAGAGGTTGTTAGAACAAGTGCTGCCCAGAGCAGAGTTGGCATTGTGGAGGGGTAAGGGCATCATGGGGCATGCAGAAGTTGGTCATCTGATTTAGGTATAAAGTAATTTGTCACTGGTATTAAGTTGGTGGTAATTTATGAGGTTTCCTTCCAGGAGCATCTTGCCAAAGGCTCCCTGGGATGTGGTGTGTGACCAGAGATGTCCGATGGCAGGGCAGGTAATGTAAAGGGGGAAAACAATTGGAGTAACATTTATAAGCATAATAAACTGATGGTGCAATTAAAGCTGTGAAACGTTCCCAGAGCAGAAAAGGCTCCTAATGCCAAATACCAGCTTTGCTTGGTTTGAGCTGGAGTGTGGATCTGGCCGTGGGACGGTGCCTGCCAGGTGCGCTCCGCTGCCTGCACGGGGCAGAGGTACGGGCAGAGGTGCGGGCAGGGCTGTGCCCCCCTCAGTGAGGCATCCGCTCCAAGGACACGGCTCTGAACATCCTCCTGAGGGCTGGGGAGAGGAGCTCCACGCTTTTCCTTTTATTTCAGTGCTCCCAACCAAACAAGCTAATATCTACCCAGTGCCCGCAGCCATTTGGAAGCAGATTAAAAGTTTTCATCGGCTCTTCTTAATAGAGCCAGATAAACCAGGCTAATAGTCATGTGTTGAGTTATTGAAGGGAAGTTCAGGTAATATGCAATCACCTTTAACCTTCGGCTTCCTAAGACCTCCTGCTTAGTGATTGTTTGTCTGTGGTGTAAACCATAGTCCAGTTCATAAATTATTATGTAGTTCCACTAACCTTAATGCAGTACAGGTTTCACGGTGTTTCATTTTGTAGTGTAAGCTAATTCTGGCTGCACACACAATAAAGCTCCGAGGCTGCTAGAATTAACCCTTTCCCTGGCAGCTTAGGAGTTTGCCCACAAGTGAATTTTATCACTGCTCATGTACTGGTGCCTGTGTTTTGTTCATGGGCATGATCCACATGTAATTCTCTCTCTTTGCAAGCTCCTAGTGACTCTGAAAATTCTCCCTAGTAAAACATAGCAGGAAGCTTTTATAAACAAAATTTTAAAATATAGTTAAGTTGTCATTTTAGCATTCTGTGATTATTTCAGCCTAAAACTTACTGTTAATAATTTTACACCAGGGATGTTAGAAAAATGTAGTTGGGTGTAATGTCACCTACAATATTTCTATTTGTCTGATATTTTTAATGGAATTAAAGCCAGTAGATCCCGTGTGTTGTGCAGTAGCACACTGACCATAGCAAGGAACGAGTCCCAGAGGATGTTTAGATGCTGGGTGTCTCTGCTTGAGTCAGGCTCCTCATCTGAAGTGTTGGGAGGTGCAGCTGAAGCCCCCCTTTGAATCCCGCCTTAGCTAGTACCATCCACACAGAGCTGTATGCTTCCTCTGCATAATTTCACTCTAAATTAATTTTATGCCAAGGAGTGCAGTTTCAATCTTGAATTTGTTTCTCAGTGTTTGCTGTGGGGAACATGTGGGGCTTTTTTTAAATTCTAGTGGGTTTTTCTGTTACTTTTTCCTGTAGTTCACTTTATTCAGAGCTGCTGCCAGAATATGACAAGTCCTGCCCGCCAAAGGCATCGTCTGGAGCTGTGAAACCCGGCGCAGGAGCCTGGCTGCGCAGGGGCGATACTGCCCTCTGCGGGAACGCCGGCTCCCCCAGCCCCAACAGCCCCCCAAAACCTGCTGGCTCCCTGCACCCTTTTCCTGCTTTCACCCTGCTTTTCCTCCTCTGCCTGCGCTCCGAAAGCCTCGCCGGACAGATCGCTGCCACGTGTTGTGGTCACACCGTGGAATGACCTCACAGTTAGTCCTAACTGCAGAACACTGTGCAGCGTGTTTCTCACCATGGAGAGCCTCAAACCCAAGTTAGGCTGGTGTCTGTCAGCAGTGTCTGTCCATTGTGGATTTTGTGCCCTGGCATTCCCCTTTACCCTGCTTTGCTTAACATTTCGTGCCAGGTGTCAGGCTGGATCGCAGCGCCGTTCCTCAGGGTGCTGCTGCACGTGGGTGGGTTGCTCACTCCTGCCATGCTGGGAGAAAGGCTCCCAAGGAGCAGGGAGCAGAAGCTGACCCGTACAGAGGAGTATTTTCACCTTTATCCACTACTTCACGGTACCTTAGAAATATAATGGCCTCACAGATGCATATTGGCTTAATAATAATGATGATGATGCATTAATTTAATAATATGTTAAGCTCGTGTAGTGAGCATTTAGTTGTAAGTGATGATTGCTTTTCTTTTCTTATGAACATCTATGGAAATTCCATTTGTATTCACACACTTATTTTCAATCACGTGCTGAATTTCTTTCCACGGTTTCTCCTCCTGTTCAGCCATTGCTGGTTTCCATTTCAGCAGCAGCTCTCCCACCCTGTGGTGAGGGGTGGCTGCTCTGCAGCATCGCTGAAGGATAAGAAAAGGTCAGAAACCTTTTGAAACGAAGAGCAGAACCCTGTTGCTTGCGGGGTCTGTGAGCTGCTATGGCAGGAGGCTGGGTGCACAATTATTTTGGGGGTGTTTATGCCCAGACTTTGACATAGTAAATTTTTTTTTATGGAGAGATGAAACTCAGATCTTGGTGTTGGACGAGCGAACATTACAGAGGAGCTGCTGCTTTCTGCAGGCAGCTGCCTTTCACCCTGCTCTCCAGCAGCCCTGTACACCGGTGTTCTCCACGTTTCTTGTTTTTGGAAAAAGTTATTGCTTCATTAGCTCTGCAGGGCCTGGATCGCATCCATGAGGTGGGAGAGTTGCACCAGAGGAACTGGACTGCCATTGAGGCCTGCCTCGTCTCTGATCTCTGTCCAGCTGGCTTTGGGAAACCTTCTGCTTTCTTGGTCCTCAGTTCCTTCTCCTAGAGCTGGATCCGATTCCCTGTCCTGCTCTGCCATGTCGGCTCACCTGTGAATCCCATTCTGACCCCTGGCTCCATACCCAGGACCAGGTTACCTGCTGCTCCCCTTGGCTTGGGCCAGACCACCTCCTGTGCTTCCCACCCTGCTCATGGGGCTCCCCTTGTTTTATCCCACTCAGCCATCTCGTACAGACCTTGCTCAGACCAAAAAGGAGTCTTACAGCCTCTTCATCCCCTGGCAGCCAGACTTAAAATACAGTGGTGCTCCTTAGGAGAGCCACCCTGTCTGCCTGCTCTTCCCACTGGGCCAGATCCCTTCTGGCTGGCTCCCTTGCCCTTTTGGTTCATTCTCACTGTCCAGGAATGTCCATCACCCTCCTCCTTCAGCCAGAATGGAGATCTTTGTTTTCTGGAGGTTCTCAAGTCTCTTGAGGTTCTTGGTCCTGGCTGTGGTTCACGTTATCATGGTGCCTTCTGCAAGAGAGTTCTCAAGCCTGCAGAGTCACAGGTCCTCTTCTGGCACTCACCATGATACTACTACTGAGGGGAACTGTCCTGACCATTTCTTCCTCAAACAGGCCACCCAACCGCTGCTGGCAAAGCATTCAGGACACCCTCACAGGAGGGTTTGCTTTCATTTTCGGTTGGGGTTTTGTCATCCTGTTGCAAACACTGTATGGTCCAGCATGTCTCTGGACAGCTTTTCCCCTCTTCCCTTTGAATGGGGACTAATAACCAACTTGCTGGGTGAAAGTAGGAATGAGTCTGCACTGGTGTTTTTATTCCTGCTGGGGTATCTGCTCTCAGGCTGTTGCCCTCACAACTTCATCAGGGTGGTGCAGGCCATTTCTTCATCCCCTTCCTAGCCAAGGGCTCAAAACCCAAGTCAGAAGACATTCGAGAGATCTCCAGGCAGCCAAGCCCACAGCCAAGTATTTCTGTTGCTTACTTCTGTATTTTATTACCTCCCCTCCAAGAATTTTTTCTGCTCTGGGCACAGCACATTTGCAGACGAGGCAGCAGATAGCTGTGACTGTCCTGGGGCAGGTATGAAATTGTTGATCCAGAAAGTGCCCAGAAACACAGGACGTTTCTCAACTCCATCCCACCTCTGGACTCCTTTCCATAGTGGTACTACAAACGGGCTATTCACTGGCTTAGCAAGTTTATTTTAAAATGCTCAGTTTTGAGGAAGAAATGCTCTTAGCAGCAAGCTGGTCCCCAGTTGGGGGCTGTGGATGGTCTCAGGGTTAAGTGACAGTAGGAGTTTCCAGCAGCACATAAAGTCACAGAATATGGTGACACAGTTGTATCGCATCACATAAACTGTACCGATGTGGTTGCAGAAGATGGGGAGATGGTATGTGTGGGTCTTCCCTGAGGGCTGGGGCCAGAACCCCTCCTATCTGCATCACCACTCACATCTCCTCATAGCTGCCTGATTTTTTTAATTAATTTTTTTTTCCAGGAGCCCGTTTTCCTCCCAGCAGCAGCACCAGCAGCCGCCGATGTTAGTTTTTCCATATCCACCGGGAGCCACAGTCCTTGTTAAAGCCATTCCAGGGTGGGAGGAGGGGAGGGATCCGGTTCCTTCCAACAACACGCCGTGCCGCTCACAGCAGGCAGGGCGCTGGGGCGAGCAGAAAACATTGACCCATTGAGGAAAGCGGCGGCCGCTGCCGTCGGCACATACCTGCTATGGGCTCCCAGTCTCTGTGCTGCAAACTGACACCTCTTGGCACTGTCCACACAAAGAGGTGCCTAATAATTTAAGAATCCTCTTTAACTGTTACTAGAGTAAGAACAAAAGTATGATTTTTATATTCCTGTTAGCTTCTTTGTGACCAACCTGGGGAGCCTGGGAAAAGGGGTCCAACAAGTGCTGATTTCCCCCGACTTCTCCCCATTCCTGGGCTTATCTGTATTTATTAATTCATCCAAGTCTCAAAACAGTTTGGAAAGTTAGTTGCTCTGTGCTTTTCCCCTCAAAGCTTATTAGAGGAGGACAGTGAATTTTTAATGAGACTTTTTCAGAGCGTTTGTTGTGTGTGGAAACCAAAGTATTGAAAACAAATTCATACAAATCTGCATTTCATAACCAGGCTGCCCTTGAGTTCCCTTTGCAGTGACTTAACTTCCATTCTCCTGAACCTCCACAAATCTCTTTGGTAGCTGGCATCGGCTTCCTAGATGGCCAAAGACATGCTTTCCCAAAGTAAGGAGGAAGGATGGGAATTACCTTCCGTGCGAGTGCCGTGCCAGTGGCTTGTTGGGTCCCTGTCCTCATGGAGAAGAATGAGAAAATCATTTGCATTCAAAGCTCTTGGCCTCCTCCATCTAAACCTGGTGGTGTTTTCCTTTTTCACTCTGAAATGCAGACATATAAAACAGTACTTCTGAGCACAGCTTTTCCTTCCCACCTCCCAGTTGCGTTGCCTTAGGGACCGGCTGGATGTTTTGATGTGAACGGGGTGTTGGAGTCACGGTTTGGAGTTTGGTCCTTTTTAAGTCAAGATGTACTTTTGGATAAGGAGTTCATGCAGAAATCCTTGAGCCCTTAGAGCTTTATCACAAACACAGGACGGGGTTGCTGCTCTGCCTGTTCCCGGGATGCATAACAGCGTCTGGGAGGCATGTGGGAGAGCAAATGTGTGTGCGACCTCAGGACACTTCTGTACATTGGTCCACAGGGTCAAGGCCCTGTGCAGATGCTTGGTCAGGTTTTAAAACCGAATTTGTCTGTGTGAATATCAGCTTTACATATGAAGCTTCAGGGCTTGTGCATTGTAGCTGCTTGTGTGTGTGTGGAGAGCCTGGTGCTGTGGCCCAGAGCTGAGCTGGCTTGGTGCTCCCTCAGCTGAGGAGCAGCAGAGCACATTCATAGAGCATCTATCGCTTTCTTGGGAGGATCAGCAGAGATGAGTTTTGTCTGTGCTGTATATTGAGAGCTTCTGCTCTGGGATAAGACTGTGGAGTCTTTTTATTTTTATTTTTTAGCTGGAAAATTCTGGTTGATTTCTTTACTCACGTGGGATTGCCTTCAAATAATTAAGTTCTGTAAGAGCAACCACAGTAATGTTTATAGGGAGAAGATGATTTAGGTAGTTTTGATACATATGCTGTCAGTGAAGTGAGGATGTGGAAAAAATGGTTCAGCATGGAGGGGAGGGTTTGTCAGGGGGACAGGTGAGAGGGGCTGGGGCAACGTAAGCTCGGCTGTGTTCACAGCCTACGCTCATCTGCTACAAAATGATGCCAGATTGTAAAGCATCGTCATCCTTGAACTGAAGTGGTCCCAGTTTAGAAGTCCAACTAAAATTATGTCCGTCTACATTTTTCTGTAGCATCTCGTCCATCTGGAAAGATGCTGTGGTCTTTCCCATCCATGTGATCTGGAGGGGCTCCCTCCTGGTGCTTTCTGGAGTCAGCTGCTCTTCCCGTGTTTGGTCCCTGGGAATGAGAGGTTGTTAGCAGTGGGTACCAGTTTAACATAAAGCAAT
Source organism: Porphyrio hochstetteri (assembly GCA_020800305.1). NCBI lineage: Eukaryota > Metazoa > Chordata > Aves > Gruiformes > Rallidae > Porphyrio > Porphyrio hochstetteri. Next base: position 9,617,640 of record CM036920.1, read on the forward strand.
GGTTAGCAGTTCATAACTATTTTTCCCCTAAATATAGGAGGAAATTGCTGGCTGTGGTGAACTATAGAAGTTTTAATGGCAAGTGCTGTTGAAGAGTTTTACTTCCTGGCTTACTTATTTGTAAATTTTATTTTAATTAGTGCATCAACTTGGAAATTTGTTAATCACTAATACATCGGTTTGAACAACTCTTCTTTTTGGGGTGGTACATGCTTTTCATGCACTGAGCTGCTTGTGTGGGCGAGAAGCTTACTTTTTAAATATTTTGTGGAAGGCACAAAGTCTCAAAGGTGTTTTATGTGGCAAGCTAAAGATGTAATTTAATAACAACAAATAGTTGAGGGGTTATTTGGGGAAAGTTTGCCTCTGTGTAGAAGTGCTGAAGAATGTAATGGAAAATCCAAATTACCTATGCATGGCACGTTGCTTTCTGGTGCCCCCCAAAAGGACGAGCCTGTGGCTTTATTTCATTTGACTGTTCTTTTTATGTCAAGTCTGATCCTAAAGCCTTGGCTTTTCCCTCTTGGGTTTCTGTAGCACACAGGGTAACCAGCTGTGGGGCATCTTCCGTTGCTTCCTTTGGTACCTGGCTTTCAGGAGGCTTTTTCAGAGGCAGGTCTGGGGCTTGGACCCACTGACCGCTTGTGTGCTCTGGTTGTGATTGCACTAAACCACATTTCTCTAGAAAAGGATCATTTTCTTGCTCTTTTCAAAAGCCAGGAGACTTACTGAAAATTCAAATTTCAGGGGAAATAGAAATCTGGTGTTTTGAAGTCCTCTGTAGACAGAGCATCAGCTGTCCCTTTCTTGGCATTGAATTGGATAAGAAAAGGCTGGTTACAAACTCAGGCCTTTGGCAGCTTGCTGGAGCTCGGGGCGCTGCCCTCCATCCTCCAAGATAATGCCTGTGTCACGTTTCAGCTCCCGGTGCTGTCCAGTAACGAAGTTAAGCCTCACAGAGGAGAGGGATTATAAAGGAAATGTAAAATGATTCGTAGCAGAAGTGGCATGAAATGTCATTACAGAGGAGGCGATGGAGGCGGGGGACCAAGGGATGGGGAGACCCCTCTTGTGTCCTGCCCCATGGCGTTGAGTTCATAAAGCATTGATTTAATATAGTGTTTTAGCCACGTCACTTTTTTGGTACTCCTTCCTTCAGTCTTTATTAGGCTTCCTGCCCTGATCTCTCACTTCCTCGGTGTTTCCACAGGATTCAGCATAACTGGGTCCCAGACATGGACAAACTGCTGTCCAAACAAAAATACCGGGGTTTTGTGCAAACACATTCAGGATGAGCAAATGGGACAGCTCTGAGCTCACTCTCACCTTCTTGTTTGCTCTTTCTTGGCAGCAAGATGCCCAGGACTGGGCTTGGACAGTTGGAATAATCTGTAAATTATTGGCAAAAAAAATTGTGGCTCATTGCACAGGTCTGTGCAGTTACGGGGAGCGGCTCTGAGTAACGGGGATGTATGGCTTTGCTCTGCATTGCAAATCCAAATTATTTAAATACTCGGGTAGGCAGAAACGTGTGTGGGGGTGGCCTCATCCTAACGTTGCTCTTTTGCTCTCCGAATTTCTTGTGGACAGTTGCATTTGCTTTATTTTGTCCTTGATTTAAGTACAGCTGGAAAGGCAGCTTAGACTGTGTTTAATAACTAGTCCTTCAATACAGAGAGGTGCGGAAAGTAATTTGTCCCCTTGCCAAGCACCAGAAAGAATGGGCATTTTGTTCTTTGCTTCACGGTGATTTTACCTGGGTGTATTATGGAAAGAGAGAAAGACTTGTGCTACTGTTACCCTGCACGCTGTGTTGATTTATTGAAATTGGAGCCTGCGAGTGTGAGTCGCGCGCTACATTCTGACATGGAATTTCTAGGAGAAATATACAATTGGCCTGGTTATTATTTTTTCCCCTCCTCTGTTCGCTTGGGCGTGTTTCCAGCTTTTGCACTAAGGAACAAGACTTTAAATTAGCCTTGAATTTTAACACAACGCAGCTTTGCCGCCTTATTCTTGCTGTTTTATTATAAACCATCTGAGCTTGGCCTCTTGTTTCATCTCCATCACCTTGCTCACCTGCTCTGAAAAGGATAGCTGCTTCTTTTATTCTCTTTTTTTTTTTTTTTCTCTTTTATGGGTTGGGGGTTTTTTTTAGAGAGGTGAATTAAAAAAGAGGCTGCAGGCAGTTGTTTTGCTGGGGTGAAACTGTGGCTTCACTGTGACTTACGTGTCATCGTCCACCTTCCTTGTACATCCGCATGGTCTCCAGTTCCCTTTGCCAGTGCGCACATCCAGGCATCCCATCCTCTTGGTAGGGGAACTCCGGACAGAGCCAAACCTCTCTTGGATGCAGGACGTGGGATTTTCCTGCTTCTGTCCAACACGTGTGGCCCAGGAGATGCTCCACTCTGCCTCAGAGCAGGCAGGAGGAAGAGGAGGAGCCAGGCTGGGCTGAAGATGGGTTTTATCAGATGATTGAATCAGAGCAGGCTGCTTGCAGCAGAGCAGAATGGAAGAGGTTAGGCGAGAACTTGGACTCACAGGGTCCAAGCCCTGCTCACCTGTGGCCTCAGCGAGCTGGGGGTGCCCTGGAATGTTTTCTCTTAGGCGGTTGTGGAAACGTGGCATTGTAGCTAGAGCTCTGTATGGCCATTTACTGGGTTACGAGGTTAATGGCACCACAGGTGAATTTGTTGGGCTGTGACAGAACTTTCTCTCTGTTTAGCCTAGAGAAGAGGAGGTTGAGGGGAGACCTTATCACCACCTATAACTGCCTGAAGGGAGGTTGTAGAGAGGTGGGTGATGGTCTCTTCAGCCAGGTGACAGGCGATAGGACAAGGGGGAATGGCATGAAGCTGTGCCAGGGCAGGTTTAGATTGGACATTAGACAAAAATTTTTTACTGAAAGACTTGTCAGGGCCTGGAACAGGCTGCCCAGGGAGGTGGTTGAGTCACCTTCCCTGCATGTGTTCAAAAAAAGGATGGATGAGGTACTTAGGGATATGGTTTAGTTTAGGATGAGAATGGTTGGACTTGATGATCTTCAAAGGTCTTTTCCAACCTTGTGATTCTATGATTTAAGTAAAAGTACACGTGAACTACAGGAGGAAGGTTTGATGGGCGAAGTGGTGTGGCTGGGCTTTTTTGTAGGGCTCTCTTTCCATTTATGTGCTCGTATTTAGCTGTGATTTTGTAGTTTCATGCTGCCAGAAGCTGGCAAAGACATTGCAAATGCAGCGGGGTGAAAACGTAGGGATTAGAAATGGCTCATTCATTACTGGTAACGAGGTCTGAGGAGGGTGTTCAGCCCAGGCTCAGCAAAGGAGGTACCGCTCTGCACCGGGTGGGTGCTCTTGCTTGGTTGGAGGAGAAACCCCTTGGATGTAAAGTTACCAGAGGAGCTTTCCCTCGGGCATTACAGTCACCTCTGTAACACATGGGAGAGTTTCAGCTGTATGCGGTGAATCACGTTCTCACCTCTTAGTCTTTCCCTTTAGATCATCACTTAAAATCCATGTTAAAATCCAAAGGTGTTACAGGGGGAGGACGCAGGGCAGTGGAGCGATGGCTCCCGTTTGGCAGCCAGATGTGTGCTGGCACTGGGGAGGGCTGGAAGCGCCGAACCCTCGCGTATCCCAGTACAGCCTAATAAAGCACAGGGTGCCTTGGCTGTGGAAAAATTGACACAGATGAGAAAACCACAGGGAAGGAATTGTTTGGAGACACGGTGCTGTATTATCCATGCCTAAGGTCTGTAAAAAAGAGTAAATTCCCTGATAGCAACTCTGGTTATTTCCATCTAGGCTGTATTAAATCATATGAAGAAATCCTTCTTTTAATTAAGATTGCTAGAATTCCTTTTATTTATTTATTTATTTCATTATTTTCAGAGCAAGAAATTCCAGATGGGTATTTTGAACTGATTCTTCCACACGTGTTTTGTATCTCCTTACTGAACATTTAGACAGCTTCTCCTCTGGCTTTAAATTATTTACTATTCAAGTTTTAACTCTTGGAGAAAATCTCTGATCTAAATTGTAACTGCGAACCCAGTGGGATTACATTGCAAACGAGCCTTGAATCTCTTCCCATTAGCAAATTCTTGACAAATGAACTTGGGATTTGGGTCTTGCAGTGCTTGAATTTTTTTCTCTACTTCACTATTAGCAGGTTTCTGTTGATTATTGTCCCGTACCAGTATTAACAGTATCTGTGATTGTCAAGTTAAAGCACTTCACAGGCTGATGTTTCTCCATGGGAAATATATCGGCCTCTTGACACATGTAGTAATTCAGCAGAACACTTCAGCACGTGCTTGCTTTGAGGCCCGGGGCAGTCATTTGCCGACAGATCGGGACCGTCGCGGTGGCAGTGGCCTGGTGAAAAGCGGCTGTTCTTGCATTGGGGTGGTAAGAGGCAATTCTGGTGAGCACCCAGAGAGCTAGAGCTGCTGGATTTCAGAGATCGCGGCAACTCAGCTCCAGTCCTCTGTACTCCTCCTGCTTCCCTCTCTTCCAGTTTGATCAATGGCAAAAAGCCGCCTTTCCTCTCTGGTGGAAGATCAGCTCCCAAGTAATGATGTCCAGCTGTACTGACAAAATGTGATTGCTCATCAGTTTGGTTGATGACTTAATCTGGGGCTGATTAGCATCTTGGAGACTGTCCAGACAATCAAAAATGATGCATAATTTTGCTGCGGGCCACAGTTTATTTAACATTTTAGCATCCTCCCGGCTCTTGTATAGCAGCAGGGGCTCCCGTTGCGATGGATGTTCACTCTCAACAAAGTGCAGTCTTGGGGAGGAAGGATGTGCTGAAACCAGGCTGCTGATGGGGAAAAGAAGGTGTGAGCTGGAATGACTTGGCTTTGTGTCACCAGGTCACAGCCACAGGAGACTTGTTGGTAGCTGTGGCATCACCTGACAAGGCGCAGGCTTCATGGGGCAGAGGTGCAGAGTCTCCCATGCTTGCCCCAGGGCATCACTCCCAGGAGAAGCTTGCTGTGTCCCTGGGGAAATGATAAATCCATAAGAGTGATAAAAGTCCTTTCCTTCCCACCAAAACCTACTTCCTTAAGCAATTAAATACATTTTTTATTTCTTCATGCAGCTTTCAGATTGTCACCCCAACAAGACACTTGGCTGCTGAGGGGATTTGGGGAGCAAGAGAGATGACAAGGCCGGGGGTGAGATGGGGCGGACAGCCACAGGGACACCTTCTGTGGCTGCCAGGATGGCTGAGCTGTGGGTGAGGCGGCACTGTGTAAGCAGCTTCACTCCTGCCCAGTAAGGGTTAACGCTGGAGCAGGGACTGCTGGAAGAGTTCAGTTGTTTCACATTAGGCCGGGGCGGCCCTGGCTGCCTTCCGTGCTCTGGGAGCCGGGGGACGAGTCCCCAGTGTTAAATCTGCGTAACCGATGCCGTACAACTGGCACCAGCCTTGACCACAAGTGGCCGTTAAAATAAACATCCCCGGGCTTAACTGACAGGCAGGCTCAAGGAGAAACAGGCCTGCATGACGGGGAATATTAAATACCCGGCGAGAACCTAACTTCATCAGACAAACACACACACACCCCCCCCTCCACCGCCCCGGCATCGCCCCAGCCCCGCGGCATCAATGGGCGCAGTGTTTGGGGCAGGCGCGTGCCTCTCCCAGGGGGTGACGGGCTGGTGCCAGCGGTAGGGGAATATGCGAGAAATCCAGCCCCGAAACCCGTTCCGGGTAAACACGGCGGTCCGAGCCCTGCACAGGGACTGGCCGGCACGGGCACCGCAGCACCGAGTGGGGAGGCAGAGCTGGAGGAAGGGGGCTGCCATCCCTCGGTTAGATGGTCTCCGAGCTCCTGCTCTGGGATGTTTTTTGGCGTTAGGAAAGGAGGTAAAAGGCTTTGTTAAAAATGAGACGTTTGGCTTAGGTCGGCAGTCTTATTTATGACGATGATTTGCAAGCTGTCCAACTCGGGACAAGTGTGAGGGCATTATTATGTCCATGGGGATAGCAGAGCGACACATTTATTGGGTGGAATGTATTTATTTATTTGTTAAAAGCCTAGAAACACGCAATGCTTACCAAATGAGCAAGGCGATTACACAAGTGCCATACTTCATGGACCTCGCGGCCCTTGAACATCGAAACGTGCATTGGGTCGTGCTGGTAGGAGAGACTTCACCCAGCCCCACGGGCAGGCTGAAGTCCTTCTCGGTTAATAAGCTACTCCAGCACGTGCTACTTAAAATCTGTCAGGTTTTCATGCTGGAAGGTAAACCACCAGAGTTATTAGGAGTGTACTGCAGAACTTTCCATTCCTAAATTGTCCTTAAAAATATAGGTAATTGTTATTTTTACCTGAGGGGGGCCTTAAGCAGGATGAGGACATTTATAACAAGCGCACTTCTGTGTCCCGATGTCCAAAGATGCCCAGGCCTGCTTCCTGGCATTAGCAGGATTTAATACTTCTGTCTCTGTCACTATTTGTGTGTATTATTTCCTTGCAAATTGCCATTGCTTTGTAAGCAGTCACTATTTTAACCCTTTAATTTTAAAAAAAAGAAGGTTATTTGACTGCCATCCCTGTGAGAAGCTGCAGTGCCTCTTCCAGCGGCTGCAGAGGTGCAATTCTTTGGCATGAGAGAGCAGAATTGGCTGCTGCATTCATCCAGCTGTCAAGAGTTTGTGCGTCCACTCCTCATGGCAAAGAGTTTTCTAGTGAATTGTTTTACTTATCCTGAATTCTTTCAGTCTGCACCTTTGTTACTAGGGAGAGAGCCTGAAACAGAAGTAAGCCCTGTTAAGCTTTTAGCTATGTCTTTGGGACAGCTACCTGCTTTTTCCTACTTTCTTGCTTGTGCCGGGAGAATGGTCAACACAGGAGGTGACACTTGCTGCTTTCCAACCTCTGATGCTTTGGCAGATTTTTTTCTTCCATTGTTTTCTTTTTTTTTTTTTTTTTCCTTTTTTCTCCCTAGGAAACAAAGGGATTATTTTTATTCCATCCTACTCTGTATACTCCTAGGTGAACTGTCCTCGATTCTCCTGAGTCAGCCACAGTGTGTCCTGTGGAGCTGTAAAGTGTGCCCATCACTGAGCATCACTGAAAGGGATGAATAATTTCCATGACCATTTTGAGCAAGTGTTGTAGAGAAACTTTTTTGCCTCTAGACAGTGTATTCATGACCTGTATTACTTAAGCTATAGAGAAATACTTAAATTCATAGAATACTGTGGACTAGAATGGGTGGGCTCATCCTGGTGTTTATATCAATGTAGTTTCTAGAGGAAAATGGGAATAAGACGTATCCCATGTTAAGTTATCTATATATTCATTATCTTAATTATAACCATGTAAGACCTGCCAAGAAGTTGGAAAATGTATGTGGCAGAGGTGTCAGGGGTTGCTGCTGAAAATTGGGCTGGAAGAAGATGTGAAACAAGATGAGAATGTGTTAGAAATCTGTTTCAGTCTCTGAAGCACAGGGTGAGGGCTGCAGGAGCAGTGACAGAAGACATCTGCTCTGGGAGGTACTTGGGTGTACTTTTCCTTACAGAAGGGTAAAGTAGCTCCATACCCTCTGTGCTTTCTCAAATCCCAAGGACCTTTATTTTCTTGATGCCTGTAATGACCAGATAAAGAAATAAGAAATTACCGAGTGGGTACAACAACTAGAGGATGGAGGAGCAGATTTCGCTATATGTTACCCACCCCAGAAGCCTTACCTGGGCTTCTCGAAGGCTGTGTACTGGGACTCACAGGCAAAACATGTATTTCCTTACTGGTGGCCATCCGTTTTGCACCCCTCTGATGGAGTGAAGGGGTTTTTGTTATTTTGGAAGGACGTTTTAAGTTACAGTTAACAGCATTATGGGAACATATGGCAGCTCTTTGTACAAACATCCAGGAGGATGGATGGGAACTGACCATCTTCAGCTCATTTCACCCTTTCCAGCCTTGGAAAAACAAGTGGTCAGAATTGAGATTGCTCTTTTCTTTAATTTTAATATGAAACCTTCAATTTACATTATTCTCCTTCTTTTCCTGGCTCGACTTGAAGACTTCTCCATAAAGCCCAGGTGACTTGCAAAGCTGACCGACCAGCACCAGGATGCCTTTCACACCGTACCCTCAGCCCCTTCTACCCCTTGGATTTACAGCAGCAGCTACTCACACCAGGGAGTTGGTTGAAACGCCTGCATTTGAGACAGACGACGTTCAGCGTCCTCGGTCTCTTGGGCAGTTGGAGAGTTAAATGAGGCAGCCCATGACGCTGAGTTCCCCCTCCTGCCCCCAGTGCTGGATTTGCCCTGGAGCGCGGTGTCGTTCCAGTTCGGAGAATTCAAATGACCGTCCAGGTAGTCAGTTCCTAATGGCACAATTTACCCTTTGTGAACACGCTCTATGAAAGATCCCACTGTTTGTCTCGAGTTGTGGGGAGAGAAAAAAAAAAAAAAAACACAAACCACCCAACCCTAACCCAACTGTAAACGTCCAGGCCACGAAACTGCCTAATCCAAACACAGGCACGAGCCGGGGGCTTTGCTGGCGTTCGCCGCCCGCGGGTTTTGCCCATGTGTTCCTTGGCCTGGTGCTGAACGTCGTATTTACGAGCACACACCAAAAAGGGGGAGGAAAAAAAAAAAAAAAGCCAGCCCTCAGAAGGAGATATGAACCTGGTTTTAGCACCAGACTTCTGGAAAGGAAAAAAAGTGAAGTAATGAGGGCCTTTGGGAGGGCAGCGCTGGTAAGTTTTTAGTTGTGAAAGGTAGGTTTAAAGCCCAGGGTCCCTGGGTCTGCCTGAGCAGGCATAGCAGTTGGAAAGATGTTCAGAAAGATGCTTTTCCTTCCCCCGTCTCTCTGAAGCAGCGGATTTGCCCTTCAGAGCACATCCAAGAGAGAGAAGGGACCACTCTGTGTTGCAGCGGTCTTCAGTGTAGATGGAAAATGGGCACTGGCTGGTTTGGAAATAGTTTGCAGTTTGGGGCAGGTCCACAAGGATGATGTGACCCCCCAGCTCCGTTATCCCACACATCTGTGTCCTGGGCTTTCCCTGCTGCAGGAAACCTTGCAGCCTCCTACACTGGGAAGGAGGAGTGCTGGCACCTTTCTGATGAGAGGAGAAAGGCTGAAAACAGCCTGGCAGCTGCCTTGGTCCAGATCTTGGTCCCAGCAGGCATCCCGATCCTGGCAGGCATCCTGGGTGCTCACATAGGTGGCAGAGGAAGGTGCTTCTCCGCAGAGTATCGCCCCTTACTGCACTCCTCAGCTGGACACAGCAGAGTTGTACCGAAACACCCAGCAGACAGTTTGCCTGTAGATGCTTAGCAGGGAGTGCAGGTTGTGCTCTGATCACATGGACTTGGTTCCAGTTGAATACAAGCTCGTGTTGTTCTTTTTTTAACATGGCAGATAGTTTTTCCTCCTCTTCTGACTATCTTCTATGCTGTAAGTTCAGCTTCAGCTGCTTAGGGCAGCCTGTGATCTGTGTTTTTAGTAATTAGATTGAATTTTAAACACTTTGCTGATCCCATGGTAGTTGCGTCTCTGTTGGCAGCAGAACACTGTCACAGCCCAGGGCTCTGCAACTTCTGATGGAAAACAGAGACCTTGATTTGCAGAGCAGTGGGCAGGAGTCCTGGGGTAGCTTTTGGTTCATATGGCCTTATCCCTGTTGTGTACCTGCAGGTGATGATCACCCATTTCCCAGTGCTGTGTCCAGAGCTCCCTGCTCACCTACTACATCCAAGGGCTAACAGCGAACCAGAGAATAGCCATGGTTTGAATGGGGAGCTCAGCAAAGCAGCCCTGGGTGATGTGACAGCAGCACTGGCTCCGTGCTGCCTCGCCACGTGGTATTGACTGAATATCCTTTTGTTTGCGCTGGTTTAAAGAACATACTAATTTTGATATCATTCCATGGCTGTGTTATCAACTAAAGCGTGCCAAGAACTCTGCTGAAAAGGTCAAAAAATCCCAGTTCATTGAAAATTCTTGCAGAGAAATGCTGTAGTAAAATGGTCCAGAGAAGACCATGTAAGTGAAGTAATTGTCTCTTAAGCTTCATCATTGAATTGTAAGTGACTTTACAAAAGTATCAGAGGGATGGACAGGGCAGGATTTTCAAGGGGATCTTCAGGGTACCAGAGGTCTCGCGGACATGGGCTGTGGGACCCAGAGATCCCATCTGGTCCTAGCTAGAGATAAGAGCATGGAAGATGCTGGTCGCTGGCGTTGACCTATGCTCTTTGGGATGAAGCGTTGCCTTCCTTTCCTTCAAAACATTTTGTATTTGGGCAGAGCAAGGAACTGCATGAACCTTAGTGTTGGAAATGTTAAGCACTGTCATCTCGGTCCACTTGATGGTGGAGCTTCGCATCTTGATGTGGTGTCCTGGCCCTGTTTTCCCTCCTTTCAGCTGCTTATTCCCGGGATGTGGCAGCGTAGCTGTTACCTGGTATCTAATTTACCAGTTGCTCATAAGGGGGTACCTGGTGGGAGCTGGCAAATCCTCATTCTCATGTACTAAAGCAATACCTCTGGTCTGCAGGAGAAAAGACTAAATGAACCCAAAAGTAACGTGTGTTAAAAGAAAATGTAAAATGGCAGAGGCCACATGAACTAAGCAGAGGTATTTTCTAGCTGTCTAGTCTAACGCTTGGTATCATTTTTCTCTAGGATTACAGGGGCTTTCACCTCATAAATTTGGGCCTGTTTGAGGTCGTTAATCTTTCTTTACATGTTGCCTTGCAATTTTAGAGCTTTGCCACCATCTGGGATCACATTTTAAATGGAGTTTCCACTCAGTACGTTCCTTTTCATGAAATTATTTATATATAGAGAAATATATAATAAATATATCAGGACTGGGTTGTTTTTAAACATTTTCAGTGCTTTCGCAAGGGCTTACCTTGTGTGGAAAAACTTGTCTTCTCTAATAGAGAGCTGTAATAGTGACCAATTAAAGGATCACATTTGCAATATGCTCTTAAATGGCAATTTAAAATATTGGTGAGTGACCTGCTTCATGATCCACTGGGGAAGCTGAGCTCCATCAGAGAGTGCTGGGCCAGGGAGCACATTTCTGTGGCAGAAAAATCTCAGAGTATGAAACCCACAAGGAAAGCACCATCTGATGGCAGCTGGATATCCAACCTGAAGAAGGTTTGCTGCAGCTGCCCCGTTGCCTTTAGGATGAGACCTTATGGTAAGGGTGTATTGCTCTTAGCTCCTGTTTCTTACAGCCTGGTCCACTCCCTAAACTAAATGTGACCCATCTCTGGTGCTCTTAATAAACAAGTCTTCTCCCCAAGGGCGGTAATGACCTGCAGTTGGTTGCACCAGCGTCTTTTGGCCCCACCAGAGCCAAGATGTCTGTTCCAGGCCCTACTAATTATTTTAAAGGGATTTTGAACAAATAAATAGCCTGAACAGTTCAGTGGTTCCTTGTGTAATTTTAGCTCTGGATCCCTCCAAGAATGTACAGAATAAATAGGTGAATCTGTAATACATCCACAATTAACTCTATATACAGCGAGCAGCTCGGAGGCACGCTATGGAGGAATAGTGTCAATAAACAGGTATGCTGTGGGCGGTGGAAATGTGGTCTTTATTATTGGAGAAGGATAGCTCTGACCAGGAGGTAGGGTGCAGTCTGGAAAAGCAAACAGTGCTGCTACAGAGCATTCTGCCCCCACCCTACTTGTTGGAATTCAAAAATCCATCATTCAGAGCACCCCTGGTAAAGCACATCCTCGCTCGTGCTGGTGTAAATCAGAGCTGACTCATCATGAGCAAAGCTTGGCTATGTAGCTCAATGTCACAGAAGTGGCAGGAAGGTTTCACCTACACTGGTGGCTTTGCAAGTGCAACTTTGTGAATAGCCAAAAAAAAAAAAAAAAATTCCTAAAATAAATTACTTTATAATGCTGAGGCATGAAATTGCACAGCAGAATTTTCTCCCAAGCCCCTTTCCCCTCTAGCGTCTGCAGCCGTGTGTGCAGCCATCGTTCCCCAAGAAACCCAACGCCCAGACGTGAATCATTTCTCTGATTTTTCATGCTTTTAACTTTTCGTTGCTGAAGCTTCACTCAGCTGGGAGAAGTGGGGACCTGTTTCAGCTCTGAAAAACCTTAGGCGGAGGGAACGGCTGGGGAAAGGAGTTAAAAATGAAACAGCAGATTTATATATATGAAAAGTAAAAATATATGTTCTACATCTGAAGTTTATTTAGGTCCTTTGGGAGAGTGGCGCGGCACTACGTCTCTACTAAATTGCCAACATTTTATGGTTGTGCTGGCACCGAGTCAAACACACATCTCCTTGGCTTGGATTGCTGTCTTAAGGCAGGCAGATTTCGGTATGTTTTTCTATGAACTGAATATTACTATTGACTGGACAGGGGAAGCTCTGCCTGGCAAGAACATATAGGTAACTTTTCTTTTTAACAGATCTGTTGAGAATTAGTTTGATAGTGCATTACTGAAGAGCTGGCCCCTTGTGACCCACTCGGACATCAGATCTCTGTTTTAAGACAAATAGAACTTCTAAACTTTTTTTCTTATTACTTTATTTTGATTGGAATCAGATTAAGAATTGGAAAGTTTCAAGGGGACTATTTTTAACCCATTAGCTGTTGGGTATGCAAATGTGTCCATAGTGTGCATACGGTTGAAGGCATGTGTGCATGAACGTATGCACAGAATACACGTGGCACGAGGTGTGCCTGGGATTTACACAAGGGCATGAGCAGTTTGCTGCTCAGTTTCCTTTTGGAGTCCTAGCCTACACATGTATCTTTGTGCAGAATCACTGTATTGTTCATCAATCAAGGCTGCTGCACATGCAGAGCGCCTACCACAAAGTCTCGCTGGTGAGAAAGCAGCAGCTCCCCACAATCTCCCCATTATGGAGAAGGGTGTTTTGCAGGAGCTGCTGGTTACTGTAGAGCATGAGACGGTCTGACGTCAGTCAAGACACGCATCTTCCCACACTTCCCAACAGCTGTGAGTGACCCAGTTTATCTCCTTTCTGCTTGCTGCCTCTTGCTCTTCTGCATGAGGCTGGGAAGCTGTTTCTGCTTGGGCTTGGGAAAGTGGAGCTTTGATCTGCAGATGCGTAAGGAGGAAGGGTCAAGATCTGAAGCGGAATAGGCTGGCAGAGAAACAGCCTTGCTGGATCATGTTGATCAAATTATGCTCTATGGTGGAGAATCCTCTCTTTCTCTCTTTCTTTCTCTCTTTCTTTCTCTCTTTCTTTCTCTCTTTCTCTCTCTCTTTCTCTCTCTCTTTCTCTCTCTCTTTCTCTCTCTCTTTCTCTCTCTCTTTCTTTTGGTCCAAAGTACAAGAGAGTTGAGAGCTTTTCTTTGAAGCTGAGAAAATGAGTTCATGCCTTGGTGCCTTGGGAAGCTGGAGAACTGTGCTGTGCAGTTCATCTGTACCTTCCACAAATGCTCGGGAAAATATTCAGTAATACCTCTCAGCCTGGTTTTCCCTGGTACCGTTGTTCTTCACACCTCTGTGTGCCAGAGGCTTCCCCCTCTTTTAACTGGTGGAACCTCCAGTGCCCACAAGCTGCTACTGAAACGTTCTTTGCATCAAGTTAATCCTGTTTCCTCTTGCAAAACAGTTACTTCCTCCGATCGTTTGTTTATATTTTCTGATGTTCTGTTTCCTTCTATTTTTCTGGATTTGTCTGCTATTAGGTGCTGTCAGATTCGAGTCTTGTGGTTAAGTATGGGCCTTTCAGTGGGAAAAGCAATTCTGTAATACTTACAGCATATTGTAACATTTATGGATTGCTTTGTTTTTCACCAAGCCAGACTTCTGCGATAGGCACGCAGGGTGATGTTTTGAAAGGCTGCCCTTAGTGGTGTTTTAATATTAATGCCAAGTATACTTTTGCTTATCTGAACCAATAGATAATCTAAGTTTCCTTTACACAAAGAGGTGGAATAGTGGAGGGGTTTGTTCACTTTTCTGAAGCTGATTCATAACTCGCTACTGGTTTTTGAAAGACACCTTAAGAGCTTGGGCTGTTGAGGTGCTCAGACAAGCAGGCAGATACAACCGAGGCTTCTGAAGCATCTTGTACAGTGGAGGAAGGTAAAAGCCCATCACTGCAAAAGAGAAAACTGAAATCTTTGAGCTCCTCCTCCTTTGTGATCCTGAGAGGACAGGGTCTTCTCTGCCTTCCAACTTCACACTCCCATGCCACACGTTACTTGGATGGGTGTTGTGCTGCTCAAGCTGTAAGAATAACATCCCCAGCCCTGTCTGAGCAGCGGGTTGTTCGAGGACAATGTGGGACTTGTTTTCATGCACACGTGTAGGAGAGCCTGGAGATTTCCCTAGGCTGAGCTGGGGTATCTAACACTGGGATTAAATACTCTGTCGGAGTTTATGTAATGCCATACCAATAAGGAGGCTGGGAGGAGAGACCATATGCATTTACAGTCCCAGAGAAGAGCGTTTACTCTGGTGTATAATAGCCTTCTGTTGGGTTTTAGTAGCGTATAGTTTAGTAAATTAGGAGTCTTCAGGTACTTAGCACTTTAATGGTTCTCACTAAGAACATAATTAAACCATAGACCCCTTAGGGAGAAAAAACAGTTTATTGTGCATATTTTTAGAATCTGTTACCAGCCCTCGTAAAACCGGGTAGATACAAGCCAGAGAACATGCCTTAGCTGGCGACCCAGAATTCATTCAGCAGCCCCCGCCGAGTGTCGCCCCACAGTCACACGTTACAAATCTGCCCCGTGAATTATGGAATTAATTTGCCCCAATCTGATTTCGAAACGCATTTGCGGTGCAGTTTTTCTCTGGCTGCTGGAGGTGTGAGGGAGGCAGAAGGTTTATGATATTGCACCTTGTGCTGACACATAAAGCCGGTTTTTGCTAATCGTTTTTTTATTTAAAAACGTTTTATGCCCCACAGAGGTATCCAGAAATGGGGCTCACTGCAGACAAGGGCTCCGCTCTGTTCTCTTCACCATATGTCTGCCTTGGGCTTGCTGTCTAGTTGCATCCGACTTGGAGCTGCATTTTTCTGTGTCTCTGTGCATCAGGAGTTCACAGTTCTGGATGCAGGGGAACGCCTGCCAGCTTCCTAGGATGCTTCTTGCAAAGCAGCCACAAAGCAAAGTGTAAAGTTCAAACTACCCCGTGAAACGAGCCGGGTGCAGTGATCCTGGAGTGTTTTTTCCCTCCTCCCAAGCTTTGACACCCCCGCCTCCAAACACCACTGTGGTGTTTCAGTGGGATATGATTACCCCAGGAAAGCACTAGGCATGCCTGTGTTGGGCAAGTTTCCTCTCTAACCCCAGCGATGCACCCCAGGTGCTCTCACCCAGCCCAGCTGGGTGCTGTGCAGTGGGACCACCAGATGGGGCACCCAGTACTCCTGGGCAGCAGTCAGCTTGGGCACAAAAAGCAACCAGAAAGCTTCCCACCATCCCAGGTGCCTGTGTTCAGCAACGTGGTGATTCACATGTTGCTCTGGGTCTTTGCTCTTGCCTCAGCACCCCTTCCTGGGTAAACACAGCTCTCCCTGGGAAACCTGTGCCGCGCTACGCCCGTGCTCACAGCATCTGGAAGGCATTGGGAGGAACACACACACACACAGAGCACTCTCCTCCCCCAGCAGCCTTTTAACGAATTTCTGATAGATGTGAACCACTCCTCTATCGCTGTGTTCTGTTTTACCTACTCAAGGTTTACACGCTGGAGAAGTGGCTGCAGCAGTGGTGAGGAAGGGTCCCTTTTCTGAGGGTATCACCAGAGGCACCACTGCCAGCGCTGCCCTTACCAAATGCATTTCTTTCCCCATCCCAACAAGAGCCAAGGAGCTGTCTGTTCCTTGTGCTGTGGATCCTGCCAGTGTAGAGGTTTGGTCTTGCTCGTCACTTGAGTTCTCCTGCTTGTGGCGCAGCATTGCCCCTCCTGACAGTGTGATAGTGCCGTGCTGATAAGGTGAAGGATGGCAGCGTTACAGCACCTGCACATGAATTATTAACCTGTGCTGGATTCCTGTGCCTCACTTCTCCTTTTTCCTCGTTTCTACTTCAGGATAAGAATTACACTGCTGCTAAAATCCACAACCACAGCAGACTGCAGCAGACCCAGCTCTCTAGCCTGCGCTCTTCCCATGCCAGCCTGGTCATAGGCTACATGAGCCCAAACCAAGAACTTCCTTCTGCTCCTTGTCCCACTGCAGCAGGACCAGGGGCGAGACTTTCATCTTTCTGCCCTTTTACACACAGCAGATTGGGGGGATGATACCATGAGTGCCAGCTCAAAGCAACCAGCAGGGTTCACTGGCTTCAGCTGGCCTTGGTAGATGAGAACATCAGGATGAGCCTGTGATGAAGAGATGAGGAACCAAATAGCTAACTGTGGTCTTTGCTTTAAATTTAAACAGTGTCAGCTCAGCCTTGCAAAGCCACAGTCAAACGTATAGTGCCATCGTGTTACAAGATTTAATTTTGTGAGTGGGTATGCCACTTCTCTGGAGAAAAGGACACTAAGAGGAGACCTCATCGCTCTCTGCAGTGACCTAAAAGGTGGTTGTAGCAAGGTGGGGGTCGGTCTTTTCTCTCTGGTAGCTAGTGACAGAACAAGCAGAAACATCCTGAAGTTGCATCAGGGGTAGTTTATGTTGGATATTAGGAAAAACTTCTTTACTGAAAGGGTTGTCAGATATGGGCACAGGCTGCCCAGGGAGGGGGTTGAGTCACCTTCCCTGGAGGTGCTTAAAAGAAGAGTAGATGTTGTGCTTGGTGACACGGTCCAGTGTTGGACCCAGTAGGGCTGGTTAGATGGTTGGGCTCGATAATCTTGAAGGTCTTTTCCCACCGAAACCGTTCTATGATTCTGTGTAATTATGGGGGTAGTACTACCTGTTCTCCGTGGTCCCCAGCCATAAGTGCTGCCTGTGTCGCAGGGAGCGGATCCAGGCACACTTCCCTGGCACACAGCCGATGGGAAGCAGGCGGTAGCTGTGATGCAAGAGGAGGTAAGCGTTAGTGCTGCCTTTCTGATGCTTTGCTGTGTTGGGATCAGGCAGTTACATGCTGGAAACGGGGGTTTCTCAGGCTAAACACTGCGACTTGTGCAGCTGATAGCTCATTTAGGTTGGTTTTGGTTAAAGCACTTAAAATAAAATAATAATAGAAGAAGCCAAGAAGGCCACCTGCCTTTTTGGAAGGATAAAAGCATTTCTCAGCAATTTGGGATCAAGGTAAATAAATCTCTTTGTGAGCCTCCCTGACGTTCTGGGAATCCTCAAGAGCAGTCCAACAAGGAGATTAACTCGAAACAGGTCTCGTGCAGAGGGGAAGGACCCTCGGTGGCACCCGGGGCTGCTGCTGCTGCCCCAGGATGGGGGGAGGCCCTGACCTCCCACCCCCTTGCCGGAGTGGACTTGGCAGAGCTCCTTGACCCCGACACCGCTCCATCCGGTGCCGGTGTCCGAGGAAGGAAGGATGCGGTCTGTTGTCCTAAGGGGTTACAGCAGCCTCAAACCCATATAAAGGAACAACTTTATTAATCCCAGCTTTGCTAATAAGGAATTACAATAGTTGTGGGATTTGGCAGTGGAAGCACACTCAGCTGCCATGCGTAGTACTGTATTTTCCCTTTTTTGTTTGTATTTTTTATTTAACTACAAATAATTTAAAGATGTGTTGTGTCTCCTTCAATTAAAATTTGTGTCTTCATCTTCTCTTTTTTTCTGTCGCAGTTTTAAAACAACACTAACGAATTTAAGCTTGTCAGATACGCTAAGATAAATTACCAACTTCTTTCTTCTTGCTCAAACTGCAGCATTTCGAAGGGTGGCACTTATTAAAATATCAGGGTTTGGTTTTGTTTCCTTTGTAAAATTTTCAGCTTTATTGTACTGGATGGAAGATCTCCCAGTGTCAAAAATTTCAGTACCAATAGAAGAATAATATTGTCCCAAGGCCAGTATAAGAATACCTTAGACCAATAAAGTATGTTTAGAGGAATTACAGTTTCCTCTCCCAAATTATGATTTTGGAAAGCAACTCTACCACCACATTTATTTCAAATTTAAACATTTTGAAAGAATATCTCCTAGGTTTTGAAATCTGGTTTCCATTCCTGGCTCACTTTGACCTACTGTGTGACCCTGAGAAAATCTTTTTCTCAGTTTCTGTATCTGCTTCCTTTCTCTGATGAACTTCAGCATTCACACAGAGCAATTTAACATCCATCGGTATTGAGCTACGTGTAACATTTTAGTGTTAAATAATAGTGGTTTTAATTTAAGGTGAGTGAGGTTTTGGTTATGTTGAAAAAAGAGAAAATGAAACCTCTTGGCTATTTAAAAGATGTATTGGTTAAAAAATTCCTTGGGTTTGCTTGAAAAAACAACGAATGAAGTGATTTTATCTAAAAAGAGTGTGCAGAGGCGAAGGATGGTTCTGTGAGCAAACTTAGGGAGAAATAAGGGAAAAGACCAAGAGCTCTGTAGCTCCCCCCAGTGATGAACCTGGGAGGGGGATTGATTTCGGTTTGCTTCCATCTTTCAGACGCAGCCAGTGCCCAACCCCATCGCCTACTTCATGCATCGCTCGCCATGGTGGTTTCATCAGTTCGAGACACTGGTCAATCACTTCATCGAGCTGGTGGTGCCCTTCTTTCTCTTCCTGGGACGGCGGATGTGCATCGTGCAGGGCCTCTTGCAGATCCTCTTCCAGGTGAGATCATAGAATCATAGAATGGTATGGGTTGGAAGGGACCCCAAGGATCATAGAGTTCCAACCCTCCTGCCACAGGCAGGGCCACCAAATGCTCCTGGCTTTGTATCCGAAGGGTCACATCTTCATCCGGGAAGGAGCAGGGGTTATTCACTGGGTGTAAAACATCCCTGCTGCCCAGAGCTGCATGCAGCTGGGTGCCATAAGGTGGGCTGGGATCGTGGGCTGGGATCTGGATGTCCAAGATGCACACACATGCATTCTTAATACTGGCTCCATAACCTGCAGCAGGGATGTGGGCACATGTGCCAGTACAGTAACGCTGTCATCACAGCACCAGTGTGGTTCTCTGGAGCCCATCTTCTCCGAGCAGGAGCAGCATCCAGAGGAACTGACTCAATCCGCAGGTCAAGAGTTCGGGCTGAAGTAAATCAAGATGATTCACAGCTATTAACTGTTGGCTCTCGGGCGGTTCACGCTGGCGTGGCTGCTCTTAGTGTGTAGCTGGAGGCTTGTTTCCCTTGTTGCTGGCTTGGTTTCCATTCCTATAGATATATAGAAAAGAGAAATACCAGCCCAGGAGTAGTGCAAAGGGTCGTCTGTCTGATCTGGCAGCTCTGGAAGGCTAGGATGAATACTTGCAATTTCTCCAAAAGTTTATTTTTAGAGACATCTTTCACCCTTTGAAGGGATTTTTTTTATATATATATATTTAAGATGCAAGGGCTGGTCTTTATCTCTGAAAATGAGCTGGCTTTTAGAACCACCAGACTTACGAGCCTGGGTTCATAGAGAAAATAATTTATTCAAAAATTAATGGCATTCATGTTCCAATTGATTTTAATTTAATTGTATTTTAAATTAAATAAATAAACCTGTGCAAAAGTCAGAGGACAGGAGCTCCTGCATATATACCTTCCTAGACGACACCAGATTTCTCTCGTCTCTGCCCCGACATAATTCAGAGAGCTCGTTAAACCCCCACCCCCCTGACTCGCAGAAGTGCAGCCTTCAGCCCTTGCTGGCTGGGGAGTTTGTTCAGTATCATTTCAGCATCATGGAATTCATCCTCAGTAGCTGTTACTGCTTCCTGTAAACACATGTGATGATTAAAGAGGAGAAAGAACAGCTTATAAACTCCATTGGTAAACCATGAAAATGTTGATCAAATTTTAAAGGGCTGACATAAAAGCCATGGGATTTGTGCCCTCATGGAGATGCCCGCTCTTTCTCCTGCTCCCTCTATGCATCCCAATGTGTCTGGGTACCACAGAACATAGACCTTGTACCTTTGCTTGCTTGGCACACTTTTTAGCATTTGGTTTTGTTGGGATGCATCTTCTCAGGCAGCTGGAGGTCCCAGCAGCGGGGAAGAAGAGGTCTGACCCAAAGAGGTGTCCAGCATTGCTCCACGAGGTGCCAGTCGTGTTTGCGACGAGCATCGCACCTGAGATTTTCAGTGTCACTGGGAGAATTATATTCAGAATTATATTCCTCTAAAAGAAAAGAGAACCTGCTCTTTTGTCTCATGGACAAAGCAAAGCATCCTGTGTCGACTGCTCATCGTGGCAGGAGGTGGGTGTGGAATCATCACTGGTGGAGGTTGGATTAGCAAGCAGGAATTGCGAGCAGTAGTAATTTTGCATGTGAAGAAGTGTAGGGAGGATGGTGAGGGCTCTGTCTAAGCTGAGTAGACTCAGATGAGTGGCCTGTCAGAAAACAAACCAAGGTGCCAGCTTCCAGGCTTTGGCATGACTGCCCAGTCTCAGGGCAGAGCTGTCGTGCTCTGCTCAGTTCTCTGTTGACAGGAAAATAACAACATGATGGACTGAGATGGTGATGCTTTGTCCTCACATCTCTGCCAGAAGGAACTTCCATGACCAAATGCTCCTCTCTCATCCCCTTCTCAGCTCAGGGCTTCTCCATTGGGCTGGCACGCACCTCCAACGCCCTCGTGGCTCCTCCGAGGGCCCCTAACGAGCAGCACAGCTCCGTGCTGGGGGAATTCAGATGGAGCCAGTGGGATCTGAAAAAGCCAACTACATACAATAAAGGCTCATAATGACATATTGTAAATGCATGCATCTAACCACCCTTTAATTGGTGCTTTATTGATAGTTTGCAATTACTTATTTCTATCATGAGGGGAGTCTGCAAAGGAAAAAAGGGTCCCAGTGTAAAATGCAGCTCTGGTGCATTTATAGCATTTCAACAAAAACCTGTTTATTTAATATTTACTGCCCTTTTCTTCATTCAGAATGACTTTTATTGACAATACTTCTGCTCTGCAAAGGAAGCAATAAAGTTTAATGTTGATATACCACTTAATTCTGCTTTTCAAGATTTGAATTGACATTACATGCAAGTTTTATTGGACATTTTATAATTGTTATTGGAGTCATGGTGGCTAGCTTGAGTAAGTATATTTTTCCAGATTCCAACTGGCCTGGAGAATATCGCTTTGTCAGGAACCCAAAAAGAGGTGTGTTTTAAAGAGAAAAAGTAGTCTTTTTTTCTTTTTTTTCCAAGTGTGAACTTATTCTTCTTGCCTAGTTCACATTTGGAAGGAAAAAGGCTTAGTGAGTTTGGAAATGTCAGAGAGGAGGGGCTCAGCAGAGCAGAGAGCCAGCCAGGAGGGTAGGTGACTGTCCCCCACCACATTCCCATGGGGTTGTGCTGGTTGTACTGTAGGCAGGGTGCTCATCCCGATGTGCTGGGCTGTCCTGAGCCACCAACCAGGAAGGATATTTGGGTGATGACGACTGTAATGGACACTGCATGTCTATGTGCTGTCCCCTTCCCGTGCTCGCCCACTCACTCGTGTCCTCACAGGACCCGAAGTGGGGAGCCTGAGGAGCCAGGACACCCCGTGGTTTTGGTGCTTTGTGTGCATTGATGTCACTGTGACCTCAGTTTGGGGTCTGCCTGCTCTGGTACGAGGCCTTATAGCTTGAGCTTCCAGAAATCTCCCTGTTTGGCTGCTTTTTGATCTTGAATAATTTGAAGAGTCTCCTTACTGCAAGTCTCTTGATATAAATAGTCTTTGCTTAGAAAAAAAGTAATAATCAAGGAGTGAGTTGAATGCTGGCCAGTTCCCATTAGAAAAATCATCATTCATTGTTGCTAACCACCGGATTGGGGAGGGCTTTGCAATGTACAGCTGTGGGTGTAGTTTTTGCAGGACATCTGCACACAGAGAGGTTCTCAGGCAGATTGCAGCGCCCAGAGCATGTTTGCCAGGATTGAAGGTGACTGGAGAGAAAATGTCATCCCAGATTTTACAGCCAGACCCCATCAGCCCCTTGTCCCCTGCACAGGCTGTGGGATTGGTCCCCAGCTGCTGACGCAGCTGCTCACAGTCCTGGCCAGGGGCTCGGTCCTGGCGCTGGACACTGTCCCTGTGGCCTGGCATGGAAGTCCCACCAGGCCATCTGTCTCATGCACGCCAGGGATGGTAACAGCGGGTGCGTGCCCTCCACACCAGTGACTCCCTGCTCCCAAGAGAGAGGTTTGAATAGGCTGTGCTGACCTTGTAATTAATTGCTGCACGAAAACCTGATCACAGGGAAGCTGCATTGAAGAGATTGGTTGGAGGGGGAGATCTGGGACACAGCCACTCTGAGGCTGAGGAGCCCTTCTCAGCCATGCAGCCAACAGGCAGGTTTGCACTCAGAGACTAAATTGTTTGTGCTCATCTTCCTTTCTGCAGTCACACGTGTCCCAAGAGCAAAGACTCCCAAACTCTTACCTGCACAGGCTAACATCACCCCATGAGGCATTTTTCTTCCTTTAGTGCCTGCTGGGATTCAAATCTCCCGGCTTTCTGAGACCCAAAGTAGTGCATCAACCCACCCCACCTACAAGGGAACCTGCTGGAAAGATCTTGGCTGGCATCAAAGAATCAGCAAGTGATGGTGGCAAAGCCTCCCGTTAGACTGTGCATAGAGCATCCTTTTGCATTTAGAAAGAAATCCTAGATGAAGGGAAGCCAATTACAGAGGATCTCCAAGATAAATACCCAGTATTGTTTCAATAAAACATTTTTTCTAGCATTCACAGTACATAGAAATCCAAATCTAAATCAGAAATTAAACTAAATGGACAGTTAACTTTTCAACATCGTTAGGGATTTATGGTAAGCATGTGCCAGAACTGACGTGCTGAGCAACACTGCTGCAAATTTTCTCTGCCAGGAATAAAGCTGGAGGAGAGACTTGTAACTCAGCTCTTTCCTTGCTCTGCTCTGCGCTCCAGCCCTGTAAAAACAGGCTAGTGAGAAAGGGCCACTCAGCCACAGAAACCTCCAAATAAGCCTGAGGTGGAGTTTGACCTTCACTCATATATAACTGAGAGTCCTTAGAGTTCTTGGGAGCTTGCTAAATATACAAAGCTTTTTGCTATCATTTGTTATTTCCCTTCCTAGGGAGTAGAGGCACATTTTGTAGCAGCTCTGTAGAGGCACAACTGGAGTGGGGACAATCCCCCCCATTAGGTTTAAATCTGCAGTGCTGGGGTTGGGGGTTTGAACACCTTCTCTAGTTCATCAGGATGAGGTTGTTTTCACTGAGGTGGTTGTCTCTTGGTGGTGGCCATTGAATGTGATGTTCATGTAGGATGGAAATCCAGCTGGAGGTGGTCAGTGGCCAACGTTTTACAAATTGCTTTTGATTCCTTCATTTTGAGTCTGATGGTACCAGCAGGCTGGTTTTGTAGTAGTCTTGGGGTCTGAGCCTCAAGAATATATACATAGATCTGAAGCACCCTGAAGTTCAGGAGAAATCAAGACCAAAATGCAGCTTTTAGTAGCTAGAGGTGGCAGAAGAGATCTTGGAGGGTCTTGGAGACCAGAGGTGAGGTCTGGACCCTGTTATTCTTGGTTCTGCTGAAGCATCAAGCCAGAGTCTGTTCATACTTGAAGGAGTTTGTGATGTTAAGGGTGAGTGTGGATGAAAGTGCTGTGTATAGAAGGCAAGTCCTTTCCCCTGCCCAGAGGTCGGTAGCATCGGACCCCTTCCTACCACACCACCTACAAGAGCATTGCGTGGTCTCCTCTCTCTCCCCACTGATGCTTCCATCCCCTGTGCACTAGGGTCACCTTTGTGTGCCCATAGATCCATCCCTGCACTCAGCCACCCATGGCTGAAGGCAATTGAGCGAAACTGGAGACAGTGCAAACCCACAGCCTTGCTGCTCTGTGGGTGTTTTGCTGCTCTCTGGAGCTGGCTCCCAAAACCCTGAAGCTGCATGTTTTTCACGACATCTAATGCAGAGCTTACACCAGCAAACGTATTTCTTGGCTCCTTAGGCCAGGCAGTAAAACTACACTGCTTGGCAAATGAGTTGATGAGGAGAGGCGAGAGGAAAGCAGAAAAGCCAGGAAAAAGCCACCTTGCCCCTACAAGTTGGCAGGTAGTGCTGGGCTAGAGAGCACCGAGGGCTGCAGCACCCAGGCGGGAGGGGCCTGAGGTTTCTTAAAGCCAGGGGATGGTTTCAGCTGTGCCAGCTGGGAAGGAGCTTCAGAGGTAAAATCCAGAAATCAGTAAGTAGTAAATGGGAAGTGTAAAGGTAGCACTGTGGGAAGGGTAGAGTCATTCCTTTGCTCCCACAGTGCTGTTCCGGGTTGTAGCCATATAGGGGCAGCTGGCAGGTTTTAGGATGCAGAGAGTTTTAGGCCTTCAAACCCCTTTAGATTCGAATGAGTCTGGGGAGCCTGACTCCTGTCCATGGCCCCTGAAAACTCCAGGAGCAGCCTCCTGCACCAAACGTCCTGTGCATCCCCATCATGGCTGGGGAGCTCCCAGAAGGGGACCATTCATGCTGCCATGACCTCACCTCCCAGCATCACACATCAGGGCAGAGGTTCCCCAAAGGAGCCAGAGCAGTGAAGCCTTGGGGCTGCCAGTTCTTTGCTGCCACCAGTCCCTGGCCCATGGAGGTTTGGCAGGCTGAAATCCGGGCTGTCCCAGGATGTTTTTTGCAGAAGCTGTACGTAAAGTGGGGGGATGACAATGCCAAGAACAAAGCTGAGTTCCAGCCACGGGGAAGGCAAAGATAAAACCTCTGCAGTCAAAACCCCCTCGAACTCAGAGCGCTGACAAAGAAAGTTCCCAAGACAGATCTCAGGGTCTGGCCAAGGAGCTGTGCGGGAATGCAGCAGCTTTTTGAGCTTGTGGAGGGCCAGGGGTTAGGGAGAACCTGCTGAGAGGGAGCCCCTGGGGTGGGAGGGCTGCGGCAGAAACCTCCTTCAGCAGAAACCTCCATCCCTTTCCCTTGGGAAGCAAGCTCTGAGTGCTACCCCTGCCCAGGCAGGCACACAGCCCCAGCACTCCTGGAAGCTGAGAACACATAGGAGAGCAGGCAGGAACGTCATTTTCCTCCTCTTTTTCTTTATACGTAGTTGTTGGATAGATAGATATTTTCTGCCTTTTTCTTTCCTTGCCTTGGACAAACCCCAACCTCCTTCAAATTTTGATGGAAATGGACATTTTCCTCTAGTTGCTCCTTTTCCCATCTCCTCTCCAAAGCTGTGCACGGGAGGTGAAGCGGGGGGTGGTCCCCCCTCTCTTTTGGGAGGGGATGACCAAACCTCACCCCCCCGCATCCACTGCTGCTGGCTCTGCCATGCCGCAAGACGTTGGAGGGATGAACTGCCCTTGCAGCCACACACACGCAAATTAAATCATGCTGTTGCAGTGCCACAGCTGCAACATATTGTGTTGCTGACTTAGGAGGTAGCAGGGGTCACAGCAGCAGCCCAGGGAGGAGAAGGAACAAAAATTAAACAACTCCCCCCTTCCCTGCAGAAAGTGTCTGAATCCAGTGTTTGTTTTCACTTGTCAGATAGGAGCTTGGGTTTGTTCTTTTTCTTACGCTGGTGTAAATCAGATGTGTCTCCAGGAGGATTATCAGGCTTGCACAAGTCCCAGGCTCGTGGCAGAAGAGTCAGGCCCTTCGTTTGTCTTTTAATTAAGCATCTACAGAGCATTTCTGCCGCTCGACTAGTTGTTTTTCTTTATTGATGCCGAGTAGTGTTGTTACCTTACAAACACGTTGTGCGTTGAGAGTAAAGCTGCTGCCTGATGCAGGAGCCGCCCAGGGCTGCTGGGAGGCAGCACCCAGGAAGTTTGGGCATCCGTTCTGCTCTACTTCTGTGGATATCAGCACGAGGAGTATCTTAGAGTTAAGACCATAAAAGAGCCTGCAGACAATATTCTTCCAGGTGATACCCACAGGCCAGCCTCTGATTTCCCTTGCAGATGCCCCACGAGGTCAGATGCTGGGGAGCGTGGTCCCCCCGTCCCAGCATCACTGGCGGCAGCATCCCTGGGAGGGTGCGAGCGAGTGGGTGTTGGCTGCTCGGGCTGGGCAGTGGTGCAGCCTTTCCCCTGCGAAAACAAAGAGGAAATTCAGCCTTCACAAAAGTCCAAATTGTGTTGATTTTGTTGTGGTTTAGAAAGAAACAACAAACAGAGAACGACCCAGGAAAATTAACATCAGTTTGCTGGTAGGGGAGGAATTGTCCAATGGAAAAATAGTTTTGTAGCTCGATTGTTTAAAAATCTGCTTTGGACTCGGGTCTGAGTTGGAGGATGCAGGGAGAGTGTTTTAAAAGGTCTTTTGGGAAACCTTGAACCACTGGACTGGGATTAGGGAGATTAATCATCAGCGCTGCAGCCTCCAGGTCACTCGGGCCAGCTCTGCACACCCATTCTGGTCCCACGGGTGAGGGGTGGCCTGGGTCCTCCTGCCCCTCACTGACTCCAGCCTCCTGCACTCGGCCCTGGCGTGGCTCCAGCTTGGCTTTTCTTGACAGCAAAACAAAAGGAATGTGAAATCAAAGGAGTTACGGAGTAGATTTTTCTGTTACATTTAAGCCTTAAATTAAATATCAAGCTATACCCGCCCCCCTCCCCCCAAAAAAAAAATCCCACCAAAGTTAAGCAGGCAGAACCCAACCTCTTTAATCACTCCTTCATTTGATTTCACATCCAGCTTGATAATATCTGTTGCGAGGCAGGGCTGCCGTGCCAGACACGAGAATACCAGCACATACCACCCCAGATCAGTAAATAACACTGCTCGTATAATGGTGTCTGGTATTAGTTAGCAACAAGTTAAGTTCTTGCATTCTGCAGTAGTCAGAGTGACTTAGAAACACTTAGTGTTAGCCATAGGAGTGCATTTAATTAGCTTCTGATTCAGGGGGCTGGGGTGGGGGGTGTCTCTTCTCCTTTTTTTCCCTTTTTTTTCTTTTTTTTAAATCATTAAATAAAGTGTCACCCTTAGCCAGTGCTGTAAACTCTATTTTGATTGTGGCTGCAATAACCCCTTTGGGCGTCATTCAAATTGTACTAAACAGTTTCTGGAGAGTGCTGGTTTCTCTCAAAATAAACCAAAGTCCAGCTTTGACAAGCTCTAATGAAAAACAAATTGTTATATTACTTAGAAAAATAATTTGAAGGAAGTCTGAATTAGTTGTAAAGGTGGAAAAGGTTCAGCTACTTGAAAATAGAAATTTGGAAGGTATTTATTTTAACCATTAAGCCAGCGGCCTTGAAATACAGCCTTGTTTGTTACAGAATGCGCCTAACGAGAGACATGAATCATGCTGTTAATCAGTATGGGAACTTGATTAATTGGAAAGGGGACCGTCAGTGACTCCAACAGGCGGGGCTGCCTGGCAGCAGTCTGCGACGGAGCCCTGGAGCTGGTGTGATTTACCATCAGTCATCCTGCTGGCACGCGGAGAGAAACTTTGGAGGGATCCCACAGCCTTGGGTTTGTGGGTAGTCGGGGGTTTTTTAAATTGAAAATAAGATGTGGGTTTTTGGGACACCGTCAGCCTGTGATTTTTGGTGCCTCTGCATTTGATTGTCCGACTTGAAACGTGCAGGTTTTCCATGGAGGAGGGTTCAGCCTGTCTTGGAGGCATCTTGTTGAGATGTCCCCGGGCGGGATGCCTGCCATCTCACCTTTGCTACTGATAGTGGTTTTTCTTATTAAACCTGAGAGCGAGTTTTTACGCCCAGCTATGAAATCAGATTTGTGTGGGAGGCCCCCAGGATGCAGAGAACTGCCATGTCTGTAAAAGTGCAGCAGGAAGGTCCGTATTAATTTTCACTGTTGACTGGGGCACTTGGTTTTGGGGCCAGGAAGCGCTTGAGTGAGTTTGGCCCTCCAAGAGCATGGTTTTGTTTCAGAGCAGCATGTATTTGCTCATATGGCAAAAGGATATGGCAGCAGGGAGGGAAGAGAGAGCATGCGGCCATGCCAGAGGGGCAAGCTCTAGCTGAGGTTCAGGGTTTGTGGTAGAAGGTGCTGTTGGAATCATCTCTGTGCCACAGTAACTGCCATGGCCAAGCCAGGGACACCCAGGGACAAGGTAGGCTCCAGTGGCCCCTTGTCCTTGGGCATGTTGCTAAGCATTGACATTCAAAGATCACAAGTTAGATCCCCAAATTGCAAGATTTGCTTAAGTATGATGAAAATCCAACCAATTCTGGCTGCTCCTGGCATCTCTTCCATGTTACGGTCTTCCAGGGTACTCTCAGGTCTCAGTCTCTGTGCTGGTCTGCGTAGGTTTACACCACTCTCCTCCTTGCACTACATGAACACCATTCAGAGCCATATTAAATGATGTGGCTGACATCCACCACATGTGGTCCTTCCTTTGCCAAGCGAAGAGGTTCTACTTAGGCTCCTATGGCTCTGGGGCAGAACTGTTTGAGGGGTTTTTTTCCCTGCTTTAATTTTGCATTTGATTTTCGGTATCTCTGTGAGATCCAGGACCTTTGTGTCTGCAGTCCTCTAGCAGAATTTCCAGGTGCTTGGGCTTGAAGAGAAAAATCAATTACGACAATGTTGTCAGTGAAACAATATGAGTTGGCGAGGCTGCAATAGCTTCAAAACATCTGCACTTTCCAGATGTGATTTGCTCGGTGCTATGCTGCAGTGTTTGGGTCCAAACAAGGATGGGAGATAAAGTATGTGTTGCACATGTGATTGCATATATGTGTATGGGTATGTATGAAACATTTTGTCTAATAAGAGCCAGACCAGCTATAAACCAGAGATGTTACTGAAGTCAGTGACATGCTCTTGAACATGCACTGGTACCATATTTCCACCAATGATTATTTATTTACATTTAGGTGTAGCTACTAAAGCTAACTAAAACCATTATGATCCATTAATGTTGCCCAAGACAAAGGACTCGCCCGCTAATGCGTGTCAACTGTCTGTAGATTTATGCAGTTTCAGTGTAATGGCTTGAAGTGATGGTGAAGTTCTTCCAAGTTTAATCACATTTTCTTTACCTTATTCCTCATCTGAACTGGTCGCATTGTGTCTTCCTAACCCTTGGTTCTCACCAAGTCTCTGCTTTTCAGCAGGATAATGGTGGTGGTGGTGGTGGTATTTGGATTTTGGTTTCTCTCCCCCCACCATCTAGATTTCAGGACCTTTAAATACTGTTTTATATTCAATTTCAAAAAAAAAAAGTAGAAATCAGAACAGCCTAACTGGAAACAGATGGCAGATTATGAACTTTTTTTAAAAGGCAATTTATAATACATATATTATGAAGAGAATCATTTAATAGCGTCAGATGAAGACGTGTGAAGACAGAACGTGCCCATTCAAGGAGTGGAAGGGGCTGGGAGTGGGCTGTTGCCTTTGGTGCTGTGTTCTTGGGGGTAAGGGAAGGATTTTGCTGCAGTTAGTGACTACAGTGAGCCCTCCTGGCTGAAACAAGAGGTTCCTACCTTTACTGCTCTTCAGTCTTTAGTTGAAGTTATGGATTTTGGGGTTTGGGTTAACAAAGCCAGGGAGCCAGGTGGGTCAGAGCTCCTCTGAACACACCATCCCCTCTGTGTGTTAGAAGTCGGGCTCTGTTGACTCTGTCAAACGTTCCCTGCAGAGATGTAGCTCTACACATCTTCCTCACCAGCTGGACTCTTCCTCAGCTGCTATGCTATGGGGAG
This sequence comes from Porphyrio hochstetteri, assembly GCA_020800305.1. Taxonomy (NCBI): domain Eukaryota; kingdom Metazoa; phylum Chordata; class Aves; order Gruiformes; family Rallidae; genus Porphyrio; species Porphyrio hochstetteri. The sequence continues at coordinate 9,647,338 of CM036920.1, forward strand.
GGGTGTGCTGGGGTGAAGGCCAGCACAGGCTGCCTGCATTGCTGCACTGCACGTGTCGGCTGTGCTGGGACCCAGTAATGCTACAGGTGGGCAAAGACCCAAGCTGTGGCTGCCAGCTTGTGGGCCAGGTCTTCATCTGGTGAAATCAGGGCAGCTCAGACTCCACCGACACATACCTGTGTGTGCAGATGATGCCTGTTGTCCTCCCAGGTGATCAGCTCAGGGGGAGTTGTTAATTTTCATATTTCTGTAAGTGGTTTTCTGCCAAGTTAAAGAAGTGCATCTTTTTTGTGGGGGGACATTTGGGTTTAAGCACACCTTGTATCACATGAAAGTGCATCAGTCAAACTACCCACAGATCAGGGGTTCAAGTTTTACCTTGCACAAAGATTGGGTAGCTTAAATAAGAGCCATTCAAATGAATCCTGTGTAATTTCAGAGTAAAGACAAAGCCGTGGAACTCAGTGTCCAGGCTGCTTAGGGATGGGGGTGAGGATGAATTTTATAGTGTCCTGCTTTGATGAAAATAACTCATCTGCTTGTTCTGGACCAAGCTGCTGTGTTTCATGTTTCCTTGTAACGATGCTGCCTCCAGAGAGGTTTTATTTTGATTTGGAAGTGTTGGGATGAGGATGCAGCCCTGAGATACTTTAGCCCACACGCAGTTTACACAGCTGTATTATCCGATTCCCCAGGCACCACCAAAGACATTATCTCTTTGGTGATGCAACAGCTAGAAATTGCAGGAAACCTGTGTCACTCATTACTTTCATCTTCCTATGAAAACTTCTTGGAGCCAGTGACTCAGAAATTGCTGATTAGTGCGAGATACTCTTGGAGCAGCTGTGGCTTGTTTGCCACGCCGGCCGAGGTGAGTGATGCTGCATTTGGACGCAGGCAGTGGTGCCCGGCTCTTCCTGGGGTGGGTGCCCACCCACGCACAGGATGGTGATGCTGCGCAATGGTCGGTAGTGATTGTCACCTGGAGATTTGTTTGCAAAGCCCAAGCCTCACCTTTGGTTTCCCCAGGGGTAATGTTGGCATTTTGTAGGAGGATAATGGATTTTTCTTACTGCCATAAAAGAAGTCGGTAGCTGAGCTCTGCTGAGCCTCGATCCCCAAACTACCTTGTTCCAGGCTGGTGTTTGTAAGCAGGAGGTCTCAACTCTCTTGTTTTCCTCTGAGGGACTCTCACCTTTTCATTTCATCTCTCCCAGGAGCACACTGACAGTTTGTCTGTCCACAGAAGATGCTCTTCATTAACTGCTTGTTTCACATAGATGCAACTCACTTTGAAGATGGGTTAAGCTAAACAGGAATAACACAGGTTTGGTTTGGGCTGGGTGTCCACATGTGGAGCTACTCAGGAAGAGATCCGGCACGTTAAATTTACACCCTGCTTTAATTAGAAAAACTTGCAAGCCCTGCGAAACCCTAGATCAATGCTGGTGTGCAAAGACTGAGAAAGCCAGTGGCTAAAACAATGTTCCCTGTTCATCACATCAGCACTTTTCGTGACTTGTGCTGGTGGGAGAAGAGATGAAAGAGAAAATCCCAGAGGCTCTCTGGTAGCCATGCAGCTGATTCATTCAGCTAATAAAGATCCAAAGATCTGAGCTCTCTAAAAGCTTGAAAAGCTGTTTGCCTTGTCTGAAATGTATCTTTGCTGAACTCGTGCTGGTGTTAGAGGAAACATCTCCGTGTACCTAGCACGGGCCTCTGCCAGTTGCACAAATCATGTATACGAGGTGAGATGGGAGCATGGAGAAAGCTAGCAGAACAGCTCACAAAATAAGCAGTAAATCCTAAGAGCAGTTTGGGGCCGTTTAGTACCAGGTTATGGCCTACATGGCATGGCAGTCAGGTGGTAGGGGATGTGGCTTGGTTTCTTGTGCCTTGCAGGCGAGCAAGCAGAGAAGAGAGGGTCAGGTATTTTGGAGGAGCCCCTCTCCTTCAGGGGGCAGGTAGCTTCCTGGCTGTTCCTCTCACTTCTGAAGTGCCCCTGTGTCATCTTGGCTGGTTTCTGTAGCGTTTGGGTAATGCTCTTCATTGAGTTTGTGCCAACAGCCCAAACTGTCGCTGTTCTGGCCAGCTCAGCACCATCAGCTCAAGGTGGGCTTGAAGTCACATTTATGGCTGCGTGTGCTCCATTAACTTCTCCCCCAGGATGCAGAGAAATGTCTTTTCCCCCTCTTTTTCCCTTTGCAGCAGTGGCAGGCTGTATCCTTTGTAACCAGCACAGCCATGAAAACGAGATGAAATGAGGAATCCTCCCGTGCCAAATGGTCTTTGCAAAACGCACCCCCCCCTGCTCCCTGGTGTTTCATTGTGATGTGTTTCCTGTTCGTCTGCTCCCGTTTCAGGTCACCAGCCGCAGGGATGGCAGTGACCCCTCGCCCATAAACTCAGACATTCTGCTCTGCATCCTCCTGGGGTGCAGGAGCAGCTGTTCTTACCTGCTTGGGCTTCCCAGTGCCTGAAGTGTTGGGTAGTGCTGGGCAGGCACAGATCACTCTAGCAACTGTGCTGGTGGTTTCTTTGTGAAGCTCATCTTCTTCCTGGTAAAATGAGATTGATTAATTTATTTTCCATTCTTACCTGAACCAATTCCTCTGCAGGAGTCATTTTTACCCAATTTCCAATGCCTTTTGCTCATACTTGCCTGGATGCCTGAGTCTGTGCTGCCCTGTGCCAGGAGTCCTGGAGCTGGTTAGCATTCAGGGTTGGAGTTTTTCTCTATATCCTGCATCTGCCTTCCTTGAGGAGACAGTGGGTTTTGGAAGAGGTTAAATTATGAAAGCTCAGGTCATTCTTCCTGAGCAAAGTAAGAGGCTAGGGAAAGATCTGTGCATCCCTTTAGCATGAGACAGGCTGGGAGAGAAGGAAAGGTGATCAGTTCTCATCTGCCAGTCAGCCATCACACCATGACCTGCTTTAGAGCACCTGCCAGCTCCTGCTGCTCAGTGCCATGGAGAGAGGCAGAAATACAAGGGCAGTGGATAACTCGGAGCACAGTCAACATAAACTTTAAAATGTTGTCTGGAAAAGCAAATCACACCATATTGTTTGCTGGGATCCAGGTTGGGAATTGGCATTGTAGGAGTGGAGCATGGAAAGTGACAGGGATTGCTTTTATTGCATCAATAATGTCATTTATTCCATAGCCAACCCATGAAAACCAGTTCTAATCCCCACACAAATCCCTTTGTAGCAACAACAGCAAATCTGCCAGTTCTCCTAATCAAACGCTGATCATTACTGTGGGCCAGAAACCTCAGAGGGAGCGAAGCCAAGGTAAAAGGGTCAGGATCTGGGGGAGGGGGCACGCTGAAACCCAATGCATCCAAATCAACTCTGTCTCTGTGATTCAGTGGGTAGATGGGATGGTGCCAGAGACACTCCGGGGCCAATATTTTTCTTTTCTCCCCGCAAAGTGTTCAGGAGCAGACAGTGGGGTCCTAAAGAAGCACAGATATCATTTTCCTGGGGCTATTTAGAAGAAATGTGACCGCAGATAAGAAACAGAGCTTCAAAATGTTGCTGTCCATCCAGTGTTCTTTCCCTCATCCCCTTCTCCACCCAGAAAATAAGTGATCAGCTGAAGAGTCCCTGTTTGGGCTCTTGCCTGACTCTGGTCCCAGCTGCCATCAGTAAAAGGGTCTTCAGTCCCTGCTGTATCACTGCAGAGGGTTTTCCTCTGGCCCCCATCGTTGATTACTGGAGCGGAGGGGAAAGGGCGGGAAATGTTTTCATGGAAATCTGTACCTCAACCATCTTGGCAGCCAAACCCGAAATGGCTCGAGTCTTTTGCCCCCAACTTCATGTTTATGGTCAATCTGAAACTCCACCTGTGATCACCACATGTGTCCTTTGCAAGACTGCAGTAAATTAAAGCACAACAGGGAATTTTAAGAAATACATCCTCTTCCTTCTTGGAGTCAGGTTACATCGACCTCCAAACATCTGGACTCAGTGTCCTAGGGCTCCCAGAGGTTCTGCCGTATTAAAGGTTCATCTGCCTTTGTTAAATTCCCGGCCTTTTCCCTTCCTTGTTGCCTCCTCCTGATTCCGTGTGCTTTCAGTGTGGCTGGCCATCTATGTAATTGGTATTTTATGTTCAGTATGTAAAACACACCATGGAATTTTAGTTATCTCTTGCCACGGGTAAACACAGATCTGTAACCCATTGCCATTTACTGTGCTCATGGGAGAAGTCTAAAATAAAATACACTCTTATTTTTTCAAAAGCCTAAATTCTTTCTAAGCTACTGGTTACCGACATCCTAAAAGACTGAAATATAATGTTTGGGGTTTTTTTTAAAAAAAAAGCTATTCCCTAGTATTGCCTAGGTCACAAAATGCATTTGTTGGTATGATGCCCCTTTGCTCTGACATTCCTTTGCCTGATCTCCAGGTTGCCCTGATAAACAGGCAGCCTTTAATCACCAGGTCCTGCTAATTGAAATGCAGGGCACAGAGGTGGAATCAAGTGGGTCCTGCTGCCTTCAGCCACTGGGTTTTGTTGTGAGTCCAGAGCAAGAGAGAGATGGCAGAAGCCATCGGTTGGCTGTGCAGGAGCTGCGGTTGCCAGTCCAATGGTAGTCCATGTGGTCCCCATTCTGAAGATGTTGCTGAACTACAGCATCTCATGGAAATCACCCCATCCTCACTCTCGGGGAGCAGCACATCTCTGTGCTCACCCCCATAGCACCACAGCCCTTTAGCTATTGTGCAAAGATCAACACCCAGAAGGAAAATGCAACTCCAGATTTTTGCTTTCTGCCTTCAAGGCATAGGCCTCAAGGTTTTAAAGACTTACATATGTGTTTCACTTGATGTGCTCTGAGTATTCCCATTGAAGTTAACTAAGTGGATAAGACTTTGCAGGATTAAAGCCAAATGAGTCCTCACCCACCATGCTGGGAAGTCTTGTTGAAGTGGGTCATTGGAGGGAAAGGAGGAGGAGTCAGTACTGAGCTTGCCCCTTTCATTTTATGCTTCTATTTATTTAAAAGATATTTTTTCTAAGCCAACTTGGGGGGAGAAAAGAAAAAAAAGAAGCAAGCCCCAGGCTGTGGTGTAATCACTGCAGTCAGATGTTGTCATGACTGCTAAACAAGAAACCTAATTTATAAAATGAGGAAAAACATATGAATGTGAAATAAAAGAGAAAAAAAGAGAGAGACAATCTTAAAATATTAACTATGATGTAGAGAAAAATACAAACAGACACACTTAGGAAATTCCATAAGGAATATGACTTGTTTAATATTAATCATAAAGGAAAAGATTATGAGCACTCTGAAGAGTGCCAAATGAAATGCTCCACACACATCCAGTGCTGTGATAAGAGTCCTTGCAGTGGTTTTCCTTGGCTTCTTGGGTAGTCAGTGCTCTTGGCTGTGCTCTAGTGGATATGCCCTGGTCAGAGGATGCTGCAAGGATGTACGTGGTGCTTCTCTCACCGTGGTGTTTTTCCTCCCTTGCAGTACTGGCACAGTGTGGTAACTGAGTGCAAACCTCTCTCCCAAAATAATCTGTGCTTTTATTTATGATATCAGTTAGTTGGGGAAACTGAGTGTGTTTGGGAATGTGGAGGGATTTCTGTGAATGAATGAGGTTGGGAATGGATTTGACATTCCTTTAGACACAGCTTGACTTCCAAAGCTGAGGTCACTGCAGAGAGGTGGCTGGGTGTGTGGCATGGGAACCCAGCCACTGCATCCCCTGTGGTGTCAGGTGGGCTCTGCTCCTCCTGTTTCTGCAGGCGCAGTTTCGCACTGCTGCTCTTCCTGCCTCTGTCTTGCTATCTGTCCTCTCCTGAGCTTGGAAAGCATGTGGAGATCTGAAAGCAAAGCATTACAGGAGTCCCAGATGTTCATGGTTCCTTGTCCAGGGCAAGGTCAAAGCAGGAAACCCTGAGGGTCTTCAGAACCAAGTTCACTAACAAGACATCAACAAGCAGATCTCAGAGGGCTCCTTTGGCCCTTGCTGAGTCCATGCAAATACCTTTTGTTGTGTTGGGCTGGCATCACGCATCTGCTTTCTGGTGGCAGTGCCCTGATGTGGCCCAGGGACCCATGACCACCAGCACCATGACAGCAGTGGTACTACCACAAGACGCCAGAAAGGAGCTGCTGTGACCACAATTGCCGATGAGTGAGTACTGGTAAATACCTATGTGGTATCTCGGGTGGAAAATCCTGGGCTGAGCTGTAATTTGCTGCTTCGTTAAACTTCCCTCAGTCATGTCTGAGCTGCTCATGTATCTGTCACGCAGAGATTTCAAGGCTAAAATTGTGCGTTGGGAGATTAATGCCTTGTGGCACGTCCTGTGCTCTGTCGTGTAATTTTGCAGCAGTGGGGCTGGCTGCTCGCAGGCCACATTGGACCCGGCTCTCTGTTTGGCACTCACTTGTAAACAGTTTGGTTTACAGAAACCTTAAGGGTTCCTTCTCACTGTCAGAAGAAATTAAGCTACAAAGCCATACTAAAACTACCCGTAACAATGTTGGACTGACATCCATAGCACGAGAGTCCAGGGTGTAGATACCCACCCAAGCCAGGACCTTCTGGGGCATGGAGCAGAATGTCTCCATGCTGGACCCCTTCAGCACATGTAGCAGCGCTGCTGTTCCCTTCTCAGCTCACAAAGTGTCTTTCCCCCCATTCACTGTCCTGTCCTGTCCTCTAACCAGGCATTCACATGCAGCACCATTGCCAAATTGCAAATCACAACATTGATGGTGCAGAAAAACTGGACCAGCAAAGCTCCCTGCATCCTTTCCCAGCTCCCTGCATCCTTTCCCAGCTCTGTGCTGGCACACAGCGGTATTCAGACCTCTGCTCCTTCTGACCACTGCCATTTCAAATACTGCTGCAGCAGCACCAGCCAGTGCCAAGCAAGTTCTGGGTTCTTCTGCTCTGTGTCTTGTTCTTCCTCTTCTGCTATAATGCCATGGTAGCTGTCACCTGGCTCAAAAGAGCTCATTATTCCTCTTTGCTAGCTGAGGCTGTTTGAATCACAGAACCAGGCGATAACGAATCTTCATCCGTCTGTTGACAAACCTAATTTGCTGGTGAATAATGAGTAACCTTTTCAATTAATCAGCCCCATGGCTGATGTTGATGCACTTGGTTTTTGTTGAATGAGTCACACACTCGTTTTGGAGCGTAGGAACTTACTCACAGACAGGCAGCTGTATTTCATCCTCTACGAGAGATTATTCTGAGCTGGAAAACCTGGACCCCTGTGTAGCTTTTTTCCAAGGGAGCATCTCTTCTTGATAAGTGTGGCTGCCATCCGGTTCTTTCCAGTGGAAGGGCTCACTGCAGTGTTACTCTGCCAGCAGTAAGGCTAGCCAGTGACAGCTCTTCCTGGAATACCCCAATATACATATATTTTCATTCCTCTTCCAAGGTTCATCTCATATGTAAGCGATCAGTGCAGCAGCATGAGCAGGGATCTCCTTGCAGCTGTGACCTTGAAAGTGGGTGGCATTTTCTGCTTCCTCTCCAGCATCCTCCGGGATCTACATTCATGTGATCCCATCTGACACAGGCCAAATCTGTGCTGGGAAAAGTAGTCTGATACTACCAGGAAATACCCACTGCACTAACCTCTTCATGGTTGAGATCTTCAAAGCTCCCTGTAGGAGACAGGCTCCTTAGGCAGCTTTTGAAGCCATAATACTCCATGTGCACAGACAGCTACCTATTAGATAAACTGCACAAAGTGTATTCTTTTGCATATATCCCTTCAGAGCACCTTATCTTCCCTGTCTTCCCCAGGGAACATAAGTGCAAGGCTCTAGCTTCTGTAAAATGTTTGCATCACTATCTAGTGCTAAATGGACACAACCAGTTCCTGTATTGGACGTTTGTTTAAATTTTTCTACAAGCAAATAAATGTGCACATGAATGCACAGATAAAATAAAAGCCCCCAGTGAAGCTGGAGCAACGCTGAGCATCCTTGTCCTCCTGGGTTCCACATGTCCTTCCCTGGCTCCATCCCACCAGCTGCCCTCAGGCACAATTTGGTACTGTGTAGAGGGAACCGCTCAGGGAGGGGAGAGCAGAGAAAGAGCTGAAAGTTCTCCTTTTTTGATCATTTCATAATTTATACCTTGTTCCCATTGTAACCTAAATTACAAGCAAGGCGCCCCAACACTGAAAAGAAACTGCTGCAGATGGCAGCATAAAAATGTGTTCTTTAACACATTTTGTGTTTTCTTAAGCATATCTGGTTTTGCCCAATGTACATTTCATTTGCTATTTACTTAAGTCCCTACCACTGACAGCTCGGGGATTGCTAAGCTACCATCTGGGATGTAAGTAAAATGCCTTTTTTTTCCCTCTTTCTTATTTTGGCCTAAGAAAATTTAACAAAGGCTTCATGTCCACTGGTTGGGCATTTTGTATTTTAAACATGCAGCACAATATGTCAGTGAACTGGCCACTTACATCATAGATTTGTTGCAATTTTCAACCCATTTTCTAATGGGTGCAGCCAGTGCTTTGCTGCCTGTTGCAAAGGCTCTTCACCCACGGAGATGCTGGGACAGAGAAACTGTTCTGCTCTTTCTTCAGGTTTCCTTCTCTTCTTTTTTTTTCTTCCTTTTTTTTTTATTAAACTTAGCATTTCTACTAAAATTTTTACATCCAGTACTTCATTTTTTATCCCCGAGGCTTTTGCAAGCTTCCTTTATTAAAATCAAATGGTAACCAGCCCCAAATAAGGCGCTGGGTTATTTTTTCTCAGTGTGTTTTCACGCCACAACTGTTTTCTATTTCTCCTGAGCTTGCTGAAGCCCGGGGCCGACAGCTCAGGTCTGTGCTTGTACATGTATTAGCTCTGAACGTGCTGCGAGAAGTTGGTTTGGTGGAAAAATCCAGGTCATCCTGGATATTGAAATACGCCCAGCCTTGGCTTTCAGTGACACTGAGTAGCCAACCCAAGTTAAATATTTTACTGCAGATGTTGCTAAGAGCTTAGAGTTACTGAAATGATGTACTTTAATGAGGCAAAGAAAGTGGCTGCAGAAAGATATAAATCACAGAAGCCACCAATGTTTTCCACCGTAGTGTCAAGCTGATCAGATGTGACATCCCCTTTACTTTTTCCTTGCTTTTTCCTTCTGCCTGCGGATGTGGTCGTGTCCCCTTTCCTTTTAACTTTAAAAGGAAAAGATGAGCTTGATTCTGTGTTGGGATTGAAATGCCAGTGAATTTGGGGAGCGGAGTCCCGATCCAGCTTTTGCAGCTGGCTGCTATGTCTCCACAATTGGTTGAACCAGAACCTTGGATTTGAATTGTTTTGAAAGGGATTCATAACACAGATCACGTTTCCCTATGCCAGGGCTGTCTGAGATTTGGGGTACTCAGCCCGCCCATCTAAATTTATTCCAAAGAACATGGTTTTCCCCAAATGCTGTCATTAATACCAATTTAACCCAAGTTTTACCAAGACCTGGACAGATACTAGACAAAAAGTTTGCTATCAGAAGAGATTTTTTTTTATGTGTTCTCCTCCTCCAATGGGGTTTGCTCTTATTTTGGCAGTTGTTAAGATATGTCTAAATACTGTAGAAAAAGTGAATTTCAAAGGAGCTTGCAATGACTGTATGTGGAAAGGGAATTGAAGTATTTTAGCATTCTTTCAATCAAGGAATATAAACAGTTCCATGTGACTTCAGACCGATCCAGGGTTTGAGAGAGCAGGGTTTAATTCACATCATTTCTTGCAGAGAGAATTTTGAACCCACACGTCTCTGGGTGAAGAATGTCCTAATTACTAGAGAAAGGGAGATTCTGGAGAAAGGGCTTTCACTTTTTAGTCTTAATGCTGTTCTACTTTATTACTGATAATCTAGTAATCATCTAGCATTTGTTACAGTTGGAGTTCTGTGCTTTGCCATGCAATTGGTGAGCGAGTTACTGATTTAGGCCTATTGACAGGCTACTCCAGTTTGCAATTAAAACAGGATAGACCTCAAACAAGGTTTATTTCTACTAGGGTGAAAAATACTTTTGCTGAATTCTTCTTTTCCTGTATGGAAATATCAGGAGATAATGGTTGCTCCAAAGCAGGAATGGCAAATGAAATGGCGTCTTCAGTTCAGCCAGCTCATGCTTCAGACCACTGGTTTGTCCTTGCAATGTCTTGGTCTTCTTGAAGCTGGTGGGAAGGGTCCTGAGGAGCTGTACACTGGTCTTGGTCCTCTGAAACCTGCTGTGCTTCAAACACATGTGCCTTTTGGGAAATACTAAGGTGCTAGTGATGCCTAGTGACATGTTCTTGGTGTCTGGTACTGTGTAATCACAGAATCACAGAATCATAGGGGTTGGAAGGGACCTTGAGAGATCATCTGGTCCAACCCCCCTGTGTAATGCTAAAGGGATGTCATTTTGCCACTTGAGTAAGTTACCATCTACTGGGTTCTTTTGCTCGTTATTGAATTCAAACCACCACCATATGGAACTGACTTTGCTTACTCCCATATTCAATATTCCTCAGGAATATGGGCCTAAAGAATCGCATTCAAGGCAGTGTATAATCTATCAACATAAAGGTAGCATTTCCTCTCTTGAGGACCTCCCACATCCTCACATCATCTTAATTCATCCGTCTGACAGTCCTCTTTGTTCCCTATCCAGAGCCATGTGCTCCGTGGTTCACCAAAGGCATCTTCAGTGTGACTCACAGGTCATGGATGAGGTGTCCAGCGGGCTCCTACCAAATCTTGCCTTACAAATAACAGCCACCACGGGTGGGTTCACTGGGATGACTTGCCAGCCAGAGGTTCAGCTGTGTGAGCAGTGCAGGACCACGCCACGACCACCTCTCTGCAGCCGGGCGGTTTCCCACGGGGACGGCCTCGGCTGCTCCCAAGGCACTGCAGCCCACACCACCGCAGGTATTTGTCTGCATCCGCTTCCAGAAGCGCATCCAGCCAACAGCACAAGCAGCCTGTGTAACTGTTTCGGTTTTTGACAGTTTTATAACCTTAAATTTGCACCTTATGGAAAACTATGACAGTTAATGATTAATTGCCATGTTGGAATTTTTCTTATGATGTCTTAATATCCGAGCATGTAGCAGACCTCAGCAGAGAGGAAAAATAAAAATCCGCAGCAAAACGCTCCCAGAACAATTTGACTAGGCAAGTACTGCCCAGGCCAGCTAGTGCTGTCCAAAAGACATGGTTATATTTAGGATTATTTTTCTCTAAAGCCGTGGTGCTATTTACTAGGTGTCTAGCTCAAATTGGAAACGGGCTTGAAAGGAAGCTGTGAAACAATTTTTCACGGGTGTGTTCATCAATCACTTTTAAATAGAAAGTTGGTTTTGATACTACAAACCAACTGCTGGTTGTTAACCAAAACAGGCAAGAGCTCGTCGTTAAACTCCACTGCTGTTGCACTCTAAGACCTTACTGCTGCGCTAACAAGGAAGATACCCAATTATCATTTTATTTTTACAGCCAGGTAACTGCTTTTAGCTTATTTGCCATTGATCTGCCTTATCTTGTGTCTGACTGGGGACACACCTGGCTTCGTAGCTGCTCCATGTTGACATCCAAGCTGCCCGACACATGTATGTGCCCATGGCCGCAGGGGTTGGAAGCTGGGGGCAGTCTGAGATCTGGGCTATGCATGGGGAGAAAGGTCTGTAACCTGACCTTGTTGTTGTTACTCCAGGAAGAAAACACCAAGCACAGGATGGCAATTCTGCTTGTGAGTCAATTCTGTAAGCTCAGATTTGATAGTGTCCCACAGACCAGAATGATGGTCTTTAAGGATCTTGGATGAGAACAAGGTTTCCAGGGAATGTGCTCAGAGCTGGGTCTGGCCCGTGTAATATTTGACAAAACCACAAATTCTGATTGTAAAAAATTCTTTCCAACCTGCTCTCCCTGTGGAGGAGGTAGATGGAGCGCAGAACTTGCTGTCCCTCTGGAGTGAGTGACATGAGGCTCTTTCCAACATAACCTGTCTGGAGATACCACTGGAGCAGAGCAGTTCTGCTGGACTTGGACTCTATATTTGCTATAAAAGGATTTTTAATGAGTGAGATGGAGCTGGTTAGTGAAATGCTTGGACCATTAATAGATGTAGAAATTTTTTAATATGCTGTTTGGCTTTATTGATGAAATGAGCTAATCGGAATCAGAGCGAGTGCCACTCTCGCGCTGAGTGAAGAAACCCAGGCATGCTCTGGGGGAGCAATGCTCTGGTTTTCCACAGCGCTCCTGTCCTGGGGATGGATCCTAAAGCATTTTGCAAACAGCACATCTGGAGCTGTATGCTGCTGGAGGGAGCTGCTGCCAGGGTGCAGGGCATCGCAGGGATGCCAGAGAAGGTCTGCGGTGCCCTGGTTGTAACAACCTGACTTGGAGTTTGGGTTGAGATCTTCTGCATCCTGCTTCTCCCGGCTTTGTAGAAAATTCCATGGTCTCTTTTATGACCATGAGTAATCAGGAACTTGGTTTTACATCCTGTTTCACAAGGCCCCATAATTACATGCTAATACGGTTTTCTCGGGGCTGAATCGGGGCCAGATCCTGATCTCATGCTGGTACAAACCAACGGGGTAGTTCGCTCCAGTAGCTCTGCCTCTTCCTGCTCCACCTCCTCCTGACAGCAACAGAAGTTTTGGTGGTGACTTGCCAAGTCTTCTACTAATGGTTAGTGTTTTGAGTGGTGCCTCCTGAGTGTTACCTGCCTGCAGGGCTGGTCTGGTTTAGCAGTTAGAATTGTTTCTGAGTTATCCCTCCCTTGAAAGCTGAGGGTCTCCCTCGCTCATTTGCCACCCTCTTTTTATGTGCTGACATGATTCTATGATTCTATGATTCATGGAGGAATTCTCTGTCCCAAATGTAGAGGAATTGGTCTTACCTGGGCTTGCCTCCCACCCCTTAAACAGCATGCTAATCTGGGAGGTCTGCAGGCAAAGTCAACTTTTTTGAGCAAATTGGAGTAAAGTCAAGAAGAAATTGTCTGAAATTGGTCCTCTAATGTAGGATGCTGATGAAAAGCTCGTTGAGATTTGCCGATTCATGAAAATGCTCTTTGGTCTGTAGTAAAAAAACCAAACCAACAACAAGGTGTTAAAAGGTTTTTGCTGCTAAGTGTCTGCATGACAGCTTCCCCCTTTCCCATCAGGGGTGGAAAGATGTTGATAATTCAGAGAAGAGTAGCAAAAAAATTCCTTCCTTCTGTAAAATTATTCTTTCATTTTATATTGGTCCAACACTTACATAAACAGTCCTTCGGCAGTTATTTAGCCTGTAATATATTAATGTGGAACACTGTAGCCTCTAGCAAAAGAGTCAATGGATCAAGCAACACCAAGAGGTATTTCACATAACAAAGCTGCAGAGCAGAGCAAGTGTGTCAAAGTCAGTAATTCGGAGTCATGTCTGGGCTCTGCAGGAGCAGGACAGGAGGAGTCCGGTTGCATTTCAGACCCAAAACGAGCAACTGATCCTAAATTCACACACAATACTTTGTCAATTGAGTTAAATGTATAAAATTTCCTGGAATAGGGATACTTACTACAACATCTTGGGCTACATGATAAATAAAACAAACTAAGTTTAACCCTTTTGGCACTGGACTTGTCTCTTATCCCAGCATCCCAACCCCAGTCCTGCAGAGCAGCCTACGCTGAGTCCTTACTTCTCCTGACCACTCATCACTGGAGGTCAAGCAGAGGGCTGGAGTGTGCGGTGATTTTATATATATATATGGAGTGTGTGTGTATATATATATTTATTTTAAAATATAATCACTCCTCTTTCACCCTCTTGCTTCTCTTAAAAACTTTTTCCATTGAAAATCGGGAAGTTGAGCTTATCCGTAGAAATGCTCCGCAGTCAAATCCCATAATCTGTGGGAACTACAGTAGGTGGTTCATAGAGCTACAAATTAAAAATGAGTAGGGAGTGAGACATTTATATTGCTTCACTTTTAGATCAAGAACAAATGTCGGGTATATAACAGGCCTGGAAAGGGTTTGGTTCCCTATTGCTTTAGCACAGTTCTGTTTGTAACTTTAGACCAGGTACTTAGACCAGGGATTGCAAAACCCTTACAGTGCAATTTGTAATATGTCAAGACCTGACCCACTTCAAGGACAAATTTTAGTTCAGATTGCTGTACCATTGCATCTGTAGTTATTTTATTCCTTGATAGTTGTTTCATTCCTCAGTATTTCCATTCTACGTTTATAAATTCAGGGGAGTCTCTACCTATACAAGTGTTTATAAATGTAAATGACCTTTGCTTTTTAGGGAGTAATACGGGTCTTTTTTAGCACAGTTCTTCCAGCCCGCAGCCATCACTACTCAGGCAACAGAAATCTGTATGTAGCATGTGAATTATGAAACGAATTCGAGCTCATTCCCCTGGCTCTAAGTGAATGATTTCCATATATTGGTCATGTCCGAGTGACTCCGCGCTAACTAGATGTGCGCAGCGTGTGTGTGCAACTGTGCAAGGGACATCTCAAGGTTTATTATTTTCTTATTTCTGTATTAAATATGGTAATAATATGTGGGTTGTCTCCTATCATCTTGTGGGCAGGAAATACTCAGCCTTCGCCTGTGAAGTTGTGCTTTGGATATTAAATTTGGACTCTTTCCTGACTCCACGATATTCTCAGTGAGCTGGGTTGGGGCTTCCACCCCTTTTGGAAACCTCAGGGCTGAGGTCTCTGAAGAGCATCCAGGTCTCCTGAGATCAGGTGTCCCCACAGCCGGTAAGGGATGGAGGCAGGGAGTTTCCTTTCTCTCAACAGCTTGTGTTTTGTAATATGAATTAAGTTGAGATCATCTAATTCACTGCGTGTCCAAAACTAAGCAGAAGTCAAGCCACGTTCTTCTTTCTCATCTTATCAGCACAACTGGCTTTGCTTATTTTTCTCCTGGTACTTCCAAGAGCTTTCTGAATTTCTGTGGGATTCACAAAACCATTTTATCTGCTATCTAAAACAGAGCAAGTGGACAGAGGTAATTATTTTCCTACATATTTCTCTGCACTAAATAGTTCTGCAAAGCAGAGATTAAATCCTCATGCATATATCGAGTCAAGAAGTTAACAAGAGATTAAATTAATAATAGGGGAAAATTAAAGGTTCTTGCTGCTGTCGTTTAATGGGAATTTTTTGCCCGTGCCTACAATAACTTTGGGGAAAAAACTACATATATAAGTATTTTTCAAACTGAAACCAGATGGGGGAATGCTTGCCTGTTTTCCTTTGTGGGAGGCTATGTTTTCATGGTACGCAAGTAACTCGAGGCACATTAAAATCAAATTTGGCTTTTGAGGCTTGTCCTTCCTATCTCTTACAGGAAGGACCAACTTTTGATGTTATGAGTGGGAGATTCTTTGGCGGCAGGGCCACAGCTTGCAGAAGAGCGGAGTTCACCGCTTAACCGACACCAAAGCAATGTGTGCCCATTCCAAAAAAGCTGGTATTTTCCTTATAAAAATACTTCCCAGGCACAGATGGCACAGAGTCTGTGGGCGATGAAGTGTCCCCAACGCAGTTGGTAGGGCTTTCAGTTCGGCATACCACCATCCACCTTTCACCAGCCCAGCAAGCCAGCACAGAAGCAAGGAGTGATGATGGGGGACCAGGGAAACAGACTGAGGTGGGTGATGGCAGATCTCCCTTTCCCATGGTGTGACTCGTAGCACCAGGATTTGTCCCCCTCTGCTCAAATGCACAGTCTGGTTGGGTCATTTCTAAACTCCCACTTCTACCTGGTTCCCATGGGAGCTGGGCAGCCCACAGTGCCTTTGCTCAACCATGGGAGATACATCTGATGCAGGCATTTTTCTCAGTTAGGACTCTTGCCTGTAGCCCAGCACAACCGTGGAGTAGCACTTTTGTCACACACAGGGTGGAAAGGGATGGGCAGCAGGTGGTCCTGCCAGTGGCAAATGCCACTGCTTTTTTTCCCTGGTAACTCCAGAGGGCATGGCACATGTGCGTGTTCTTGGGTGATGACATGGGTTCCTCATCTGCTCCTTCATAAGTATCCATAAAATCCAGCTTAAAAGACTGATTTCTTCTTTCCTGGGTGAGATGCAGTTCCATTGAGGAGCTGCTTCAGTTCTGGAGATCCAGCAGCAGGTCCATCAGAAGGAAGGGCCTTTGCTCTCCGTATGTGGCTCTGGGGATCTGCGATGAGAAGATCCATGCAGGACCCAGGTACTGCAGTTTTGGCAGCTCACAGATGAGCCAGGCTCTTTATTCTGCAGCTTTCACCAGCATGGAGTAAGTGGTTGTTTATTTTGTGTGCAAGGAAGCAGGTTTACTGTTGGGTTTTCTGCATTTTTTTTAATTGATAAATTTGGTCTGTGTTTTGTCTTGCAATGATCTGTGCCTCTTTTTAACAGCCATCACTAGGAAGCCACATCTCACGTGGCTGTTGGTGTAATTAATACCAGTAACAAAGCAGGATGACCTAAGCCACAGGCTAGGGAGAGCTGGAAAGCACTAAGCTAAGTCAGATCTTTTCAAATCCATGCTAGGGCTGTTAAGGAGCTGGTTGTTGAAATCCTGTCAGTATTGGTGATTATATTTGAGAATTCATAGAACATAGGTGAAGTAATGAAAGAACAGAGAAGAGCTAATGAAGTACCTGTCCTCTAAAAAAAAATAAAGAAGAGCCAGGACATTACAGAGCCATTACTGGAAAAAAGCTGGGGAAAAAATGATGAAACAGGCCATTTCTAAATACCTCCAAAAAACAAGGGGTAACTACGGCTGTCATGGTTTTGCCAAGAGCAGACCGTGTAAAAGCAGTCTTCTTTCCTCCATTGACAAAACAAGGCACATGAATAGAGGATAAACAATATATGCTTTTACTGAGGCTTTTGAAACTGTTTCCCATAAAATCTCATAAACAACCCAAGAAAATGGGGGCTGTAAGAAGTAGGAAATACTGTCTGGCGGACAAAACGGGTTGGAAAGTCTATTCAGGAATTATCAATGGCTCACTGTCAGAGGGAAAAATTTATCAAGGGAGCTTCCCCAGGGTCTATCTAGGGGTATTCAGGGTCTAAATTAGTAGACTGCACTCAGGTAGAGGGTATTGGTGCACATGATGAGTATTCAGAATAATCTTGGCGATGCAGTCATGTCAGCAGGGCTGCACTGTTGCAGAAAGGACAAACGTCCTACTAGAATATATAAATTCTTTGTGCTCTGAGTTTATAAATCCTTCCTGCTCTCTGCCACTGGTAAGGCTAGGGCTAAAAGCTGCGGCTCAGTTTTGGGTATTCCCTTCTGGAAAGAGCAGGAGAAAATCCAGAGGATGGTGAGAATAAGCAGAGGGCTAGAGTCTCAATTCATGTGGCCCAGCTGGACCGAATGGGATCTTTTAGTCCAAATGATAACATTACTGGGAGGGAAGAGGGATGAGGGACAGTTGTCACCTGTACAAAAGGCTATTGCAGATGGAAGAGAACAGTCTTTGATGCCAGTGAGCAGAGAAGGGGTCATGGGATTAAACATTGCCAAGGAAGATTTGGGCTACAAATAATTTAAAGATAGCAAATTATTTAAATAATTTATATTAAAAGATAGTAAATAATTTAAAGATAGCAAAGCAGTGGAGCAGATAGCCCAGGAAGGCCAGGGACCTGACAAGGCTTCTAAGAAGTGTTTAAACAAACACACTGTGGTATGAGTAGAGGTGACTCTACATAGAAGCAGCAGGAAAGACAGGACAGCTTCTTAAGGTCTCTTGGAGCCCTAAGGCCCTATATTTTTTCTCTTTAAAAAAATCATAGTTCTTCCAGGCACCCCAATTTTGGCTCTTCTGTTCCAGTGGCTTGATATCAGAAAGCTCTGGTGCTGCATGGTGACCATGTCCCAGTGCTCAGATGGAGCCTGCGAGCTCCAGCCAGCCCCCAACCGTGTTTAAGAGTTTACAGCCCGTTGTTGTTGTTCCTTCTGGACAAATATACAGTCTGCTACACAGAATATGAGCTTCTCCTGCCTACTGTATGTTTATAACAATCTGTGATTTCAAAAAATAAAACCCAGCCAAACAAAGAAGTCTAACCTGTAAAAAAGTTATGGGTGTAGGTGCCCATTTTCTGACAGAGGGGTTTGGTAACAGTGCAGGGGACAGAAATGTAAGGAATAATTGTTTTTGGGCCTAGAACCAGGAAAACTACTTTTCCAAATTAATCCAGTGAGAGCCATGAATCCACAGTATTTCATATCACACTTCATAAAACTCCAGTCATAATCCATAAAACTGACATTATTAGATTAAAAACCTCAGTTCCTCCTATAAGGACCTCGCTCATTAGACATGCTGTAGTTTTATAACCTTAAAGTTCCTACCCAATTACCATGATTAATACTGTGCTTTAATAAAAAATTTTTTTAAATCACCACAGGGGTTGATACCATCTGTTTGTTATAATTGTGCATTTAAATATTGTCCAGCAAGAGAAAGACACTCAGTAAACACAAATCAAGACCAAGGTAGGGAGGGCAGAGCCCATCCACTGCAGCGGAGGTCCATAGGATGGGGATAAGGAGATATGGGTGGGTTGTGATTGTCATAGGAGCACAGGAGGGGCAGGCGTGGCGTGGGGCAAAGGCTGAAATTACCATGAGATGTGTGCAACAAACTCTACTTCTTCATGCAGCTGATGGGGAAGGAGCAGCAATGCTCTCTGTACTCTGCCAGACCAGCAGCACCAGTTCCTGGAGGGGTTTGGTGTCCTTGTCCCCAAAATGGGTGCGGAGGAGGCCCAGCACCCACACACCTGCTTTGCACATGGGTGGAATAAGGCCATGGGAAGTTTGGTGATTTACCCCAAATCGCCAGCACCAGTGTCAGGCACGCACCCCTTTCAGCTCCCAGGGCAGGAGATGAGCACATGATGATCGGAGATCTCTGCCCTCACTGCCCAAAGAAATTGGTGTTAAATTGAACTTCCCGCCAGGAACCAGCGCAGCTCCGCTTTCCCAGGGCAGGGGGAGCAGGACATGGAGGCTTAGGAGGCTTCACACAGAAAAGGAAGGATTTAGGTAGATGTGTGCTGCCTGCCAAGGCAAATACTAGTTTGAATCGCAAAGAATCCACTAACCCTGGGGGATGCTGTGCTCGCAGGATCAGCACCATAGAAGACACTGGTCGCTCAGCTGGCAAAGCTTCACCCTCACTGCTGGCTGGGCACATCGATGAGATAACATGTGCCTCTTGCAAAGGTGGCCATGAAACCGTTTTGCTGGACAGCCACCCTTTGGCATGTTTGACAAACTGTCTGTGTTCCTGTTGATTGACTTTGAAGCAGGAGTTCTCTTGAGCTCTCGTTTTGCAAAGTTGAGGGGCTCAGGGTGCTCAGCACCCCTTGGCAGGGTGTTGTATCAACCCATGTTTGGACCCGGTGCCCAGGCAGCAGTCGCAGCAGCCGGCGTGAGCGTCGAGACTCGGTCAGAGTAACTGAAGTTAAAAATGTGTCAGGTTCGTGATTCCACCCACAGACCAGAAAACGCCAAACTTGTATTATTTTTGAATCCCCTGATTTTTAAGGGCTGGTGGAAATAAGATCTCTTGCTTCTGACTTCCAAGCAATAAAGAGAGGTGAATCACTACTGAAAAAACCCCTCCCGTGGACCACCCAGTCGCTCCATGCGAAGCTGTAAAACGAGCCTCCGCGCAAGCAGCAAAGTGCAGAACTATTTTCTTAATGTTACTGCAACTGCACAAGGCAAATCGAGTCAGAAAAGGAGCAGAGTTTCCTCACGAAGCAGCCAAGTGAAAAGTGGGTTAATGAATACAGGCTGATTAATATGCATTGAACTAAATCACATTCAGGTCAAAGGGGGAGCACCAAACCTGGAGTACCGCGTGTTATGCTCAAGGACTTAACATGTGTATGTAATTCAGATTTAAATACTTTTTTCCCCTCATAATTCTGGATAATGATCCAACTCAGGATAAATAAGTAATTTTTTTTTAAAAACTAAATAATATTTAGGGCTTTTATTGCTGTAATTGGTCAGCTCTCTCATTTTTTTAGGGTTGTGTGACTCTGTTACTGAAGAGTCCTGCTGGGATTTTGAAAATTGTTAACTTGCAGACCACCATATTTTTGTGCTAGTGGTGCTAATTGTATAAAATATGAAACTACGTGTTTTTAACATTTATTTGTTGTTGGTTTTGATGAGAAAACGTACATCTTTTCAACAGAACACTGGCTGAAAGTCCTCAGACAGAAACTGTGTATGGGTTTATTGATGTTTGCATTGGTGAGGAATATTTTGGGAGACCACCTCTTGTTTCGGAGCAGGAGAGTAAGCAGCACAGCGAGCACGTTTCAGGGGAGGAAAGGGAGCGCTGGATGGGGGCACTCTGGGATAAACCATAGGGAAACTCTGGGAACCAGCATTTGTCCACACTGGCATTTTGCGGGGGGACTTGTAATTAAGACATGGGATTTGTAATTGGGAATTTGGGTCCTATTTCATGTTCTGCTGCAAGACTCCTTATGTGGTCCTGAGTGAGTTTCTTTAAGGCGATATCCCCAGAGAGTGTTGCTGAAAGAGGAATTAGGTGCCAAAATTCTTCCACTCTCTGCCTGTAACACAGCTGTAATACATCCTAATTTTGATCTAACTTTTCATTTTCTAACTATGTTTAGATTTAGTTTTTTTCAGGACAGGAACTGTCCTTTCACCATCTGTTTTGGCAAGTACAAAGTAAATGGGTCCATGTTGCGATTGGAGCCTCCTCATGTTATGTGAGTACAACAGTCTTAATAACCCCCACAGGTAATGCCCAAAAGCCCTTGAAAACAAAGTAAGCGTGCTGCCTGTGGGGTAAGGTGGGGGGTTCATTTCCTTGTTCCCACCCATACTGTTGGCATGGCCATGGAGACCTTGCTCTCCAGCAAGCCCCAGCAGAGATCAGAGACCTCTGAGTGAGGTCAAGAGACACCTCTCTAAAAGCCAAGAGCAGCATGAAGAAATACGTAAAGAATATTTTACAGTGTTCCCCAACATCCCAGGGTTTAGGCAAAGGCCTTCTGTTGTATGGCCTGTCTTGTGTTGTAGTAAGATTTAGCCTGATAGCAGCTACGTGATGTTACACAGTGGGGTAGGTATCTGCTAGTACATGTCTGAGCTTTCATCATCATGGCCAGAGGATTAGAACCTGCAGCGTTAAGTAAGTTTTCCTCTTTGCTTGGAATGTAGCTTTCTGGTGTTCATTCTGAGTGTTTTGGGGATGTTGGAGAAGGTAGTCCCACAGGTGTGCTTTGTTCTGGGAGTGGGAAGTTTGTGATGGTCTCCAGCTGCCAAGGAGTTTTCATGCATTTGACTTGGGTTGGCTCTTCAAGGCAGCTGGGTTTCCTCCAGAGACCTGCTGTCCTTGGGTGCAACATGGGCTGGAGGAGCAGTGGAGAACTTCAGCTGTGGCTCTTGGGTCAGTGATCAGTCCTTCAGCTTCTGCATTTCCTCAAGGCTTGTGAAAGCTTTGTCACTTGTTCACTGAGAGGAGACTGGTGGTGGTGCTGAGGTTAATTTGGCAGGAGTGTGGTCCACCCTGCAGCTCCTCTGCCTGCGGTGGGGGCTGGTGGTGTTGAGGGTTCACATGTTTGCTCTTGCACTGTCTTGAAAGTCTTCCGTGACCACATGCGCTAAAAACTGTGAGTAAACAGTTCACAGGAGGATAAAGTTCAGCTGTGTGGATGGAGAAGTGTTCTTTAAATAAAATAAAAGTGGTGCCAATCAAAGTTACAGCTTTCAACCCAGCTGGAAAATGGGGGAAGTTCTCATTAGCTGGTCTGAAGGCTGAAAAATAAATTAGTTCGTTACATCAGGACATTATTTTTCAATGTGTAATACATTAAGTCAGCTTTATTACCTTCATTTTTTATGGATAAGATGGTGAGACTGCTTTCTTCCCTTTCTTCATCCTCTTTTGTTTCAATGTGTCTGAGGAACAGCTAGTTAATTAGGGCTAAACCCCAAGTAAAGTGACTAATGGGACGAGAATCCAAATCGGCCTCAAAACTCAAACAGTCCCGAACAGGCATCAGCTGCTTTTCTCCTCTTGTCTTTGTGCACGTGGATTCCCATACATTGTTTTATGCCAACACACTAAATCACTCCTAACGTGTTCCTCTGACTGCTGCGATGGCTGGGCAGTCCTGGGGAAGCCCAGATGTGTCTTCACGGCCCCCACCCTGGGGTTGGCTTCATTTGACACGCTGTC
Source organism: Porphyrio hochstetteri (assembly GCA_020800305.1). Classification (NCBI taxonomy): domain Eukaryota; kingdom Metazoa; phylum Chordata; class Aves; order Gruiformes; family Rallidae; genus Porphyrio; species Porphyrio hochstetteri. The sequence continues at coordinate 9,669,592 of CM036920.1, forward strand.
TTGCTGGCACTGGAGTCAGTTCCCAATGTCCATTCTGCATCTGGAGCAAGTCTTGGTGTCAGCAAAGTTGAGCTGGCAGCAATCCCTTCTCAGAGGAAACATGGAGCAATGAAACGCTTCAGATGCTTTTGGTTAAAAACCGCATTGTGTATGGAAGTAAAGCAATGAGTCTGACAGTTCTCAGCATCCTTGGTGGTATCAGTGCAGCCTGGGCTCCTCCCTTCCAAAGGTTAATGGGCAGATGGGATGGAATTGGGCTGTGTGACACATGGGATGATGCACCATGGGTTAGGAGCAGAGCCATCTGTGTGATGCTGGGAACTATGTATTTGGAAATTGCTTATGTGAAGAGGGACTCGTGTGCACGGGCTGGCAAGCACTGATGTGACGCCCCAGCAGCGAAGATCAATGTGGTGTTAAAACACAGCATGACAAATGTTCACATCGCTGTACAGGCTCCTGGTGAGACCTGGCTGATACCCTCTGTACAGTCCTTGTCAGTGGCCAGAAAGATTGATTGAACCTTGCTCAGGCTGGGGGCATGTCTGGTGGGATAAGCAGACAGGAAAGTCCTCTGGCAGAAGAGGCCAAAGCAATTTGGCTTGCTCCAAAGTATAGAGGAGAAGGGATGTAACTTCACAAATAATATGGGGGGAGGGGGTAGAGGGGTGTCTGTGAACAAGTAAAATACTAGCTTAGAAAAAAAAAAAGGTAAAATATAGTCTGGCCTTTAATAAATTTGAGCTGGACAAATAGAAATAAAAACAAAATTAAACCCAAAATTCAGTTTGATATGAAGCTGATCAAAAGCTTGTACAGGAGGTTGGCATGTACCTTGAGCAGGGGTGTACCTGCACCTTCCTCATGGCTGACGTCATAGCTGACATGTGAACATGGTGAAGAAGGGACGTCTTAGAGCTGCAAGATGAAGCTGTGGGCTGGGAAGATGTGATTCATGACCAAGGGTAAACAGGCAGTGCCCAAACACAGCCTCCTGTTGACGCTCCTTAGGACTTGCTGGAGAATGGCAAGGAAGTTCCTCAGAGTTTTCAAGTCACCAAAAGAGCAAGACAAAAAAACAACATGTGCCTACAAAAAGCTCTTCCCAATGTGCACAAATATTTACAGAGACTCCTCGGAAGGCTTGCAGATTTTTCCACTTTCTCTGCTTTACACATGCAAGGCATTCTCCTAAACGGCCAATAAAAGCTAAAATTCAAAAAAAGAGCACTCTTAAGAAAACTCACACTGCTATATTTAATGCTGCTCTTTAATTAGAAGGTCCAGTATTTCCTCCTGAAGGGTTTCAGGAATGCGACTGTCACAGATACATCGGCATAAGCAGGAAGCTGGTGATTCCCCTGGGGCCAAACCGCTGTGCAGTCACCGGGAGCTCTATGGAAATCAAGTCACACTATACCCTGGCTGATCCTTCTCCTGCTGAAAGCAAGGGCAGAGCTCGCGTTGCAAGCCAGTGGGGTACATTTGGGCTGCAGCCTGGGCAGGGATGGAATGGTTTGCCATCAGTGTTGCAATCATGGAAAGTCAGCGAAGTATGTGCCAGGGCACTAAAATCCATCCAGCAATGTCCTTCACCAGGTTTTCTGTGGTTGTTTAAGCAGATGTAAGACCCTCTCCTGCCTTCTTTCCTGTTTAGGTGCTTCTGATCATAAGTGGAAACCTGAGTTTCCTCAACTGGCTGACCATGGTGCCCAGCATCGCCTGCTTCGACGACGTCAGCCTGGGGTTCCTCTTCAGCTCCAGGCGAGGAGGGGTGAAAGAGCGGGTGGCACAGATGCAGCTCCAAGGGGCAAGTGGGGAGCGACTCCCCCTGGGTGAGTTATTCTCAGAGGTGGGGAGAGTTGTACAGAGGTGTGTTTGGTGTGCTTATCTCAAAAGCTGTCTTCTCCTACTGCAGCAAAGCTCCAAAGCAAAGCTTCAGAAGGTAGGGAGATGGCTCTGCCTCTGCATGGTCTCCTCTGTGGGGTGGAGGGTGACTGGAGCTCACACTGCAGAGGATGAGGGTGAAGCCAGCAGATGGTCCATAAGGGTCCAGGGGGGCACTGTCCCAAGGGGATTGATGCTGGAGGACACATCCTCCTCCGTGCAGCACTGACATCTGCAGTGAGTCCAGGCAGCTACAGCTCAACACCTCTTCCCTTGAGAGTCAGTCCTTCTTACTCTCACCCCATGGAGTGTCACACTCGAACCGAAAAGAAGCAATTTGGAGTTCTGCAGTTTATCCTGTGATAGTTTTCTTTTACCTGCTCCTTTAATTTTGACTATTTAAGGTCAAGGACAAACCACCCAGTGCAGCTTGAGGAGACCATTCTGTGGTCAGTTTTGGGTACAAAAGAAGCTCTTGAGTTTGCTCTTTTCTCCTCTGTGGCATGGTGGCACTGTGACCCATCTGCCCTCTTACCCTTTGTGCCCATGGGTGCTAGGGCTGCCCGAGCACCCTGCTTCCCTGGCTAAGTATCTGGACATCACACTGGTCTTCCAGAAAGAACCAAATTGATTGTTGATCTGTTTTGGGTCCAATATTTCTTTAGCTAACTGGGAAGGAGACCTGGCTGCTGGGAAAGTAGCCATTCCCCATTCAGTGTCCTGCGTGGAGAAGCCAAGAGGTGGCTTGTGGCCACCCCTGGCAGCGTGGGCACTGCCACATCAGGGAACAAGTTCCTCAAAGCATGGAGGCGAGCTCATGTTCATACTGTGAGTATGGGAAAGCACTTTTATAACTGAACAAAAGGCATCGATGTGGCTGATGCTTCCTTCTGAAGGGAGTTTTCAAGCAGCCCTGTTCCAGAAGGTTGTCTGTGCAACCTACACTGGGATATTTTCCGTGGGGCTGCGTAACAGATGTAGAGTTGTGTTTGTAGCATTTTTATAAACCGCATATAAGCAACAAATTGCTTATAATATCAACAGCAATCACAGATGCTTGTTTTTAAATATACTAAACATCTGTCAGAAGAATGAAAAATGTCAACGAGATAGAGCATCTGTCTCTAGTCCCTTCTCATCTACCAAGAAACAGCTTATTAACCAGAAGCGTTAGTTCCAGCAGGGCTAATGCAGTTTCATTAAACTTTCTGTCTATCTTATGGACTTTGCTGGAAGGGATCTTTTAACAGCCTTTCACCTCCAGTCGCTCTGCTTTAGAGGCCGTGGGAGCCTAGAGCTTTCTTAGGAGCTGTATTTCTGCATCCAGCCCCAAACAACACTTAAGTTGCACCTTCCTTTCTGGAGGAGAAGCCAAAGGGCACCTCTTCTCTACAGCATGTGGTGAGTCACTGTGAGGGGGAGGTAAATCCCTTTTTTGAGGAACTTGCTTCTTTTCTGTGAACAGAAAACCTTACTGAGCCATGGTGCCCAAACAAGAAGAACCATCCATAGCTACCTCCACTCTAGTGTGTAAAAGTGTCCCTCTTCTGGGCTTTTACAAAGTAAAAGGGTAGGGTATCTGTATCTGTAAGCAAAGGGTAGGGTATCTGTGATATTCTGGGTAGATTTGGATTTCTGAGTATTCTTTCTGCTAACAAAGCAGAGGCTGTTGAGCTGGCACTGGTGGGCTGTGTGGCAAGAGGCTTAGAGGAGCTCTCACCCCTGGGTCACCAGAGCAGAAGACAGGAGGGTACCCAGCCATGCTCTGCTCGTGACCTGATTTTACAAGGCTCTGGCCACATCCTTGAAGTGTGTATGTGTCATTCCTACTGAGACCTCAAATTCCCATTGCTAGTGCTCAGCTCCTGCCTGCTTGATCCAGATCCCCTTGGCTCATGTCCCATGCTCCTTCCCCAAGACTTGCTCCACCCTTGTCGTGTTGTGTTTTGGGTTTTTCTTCCCATATTAAACCCTTCTTCTCCAAGACTGAGTAGCTGTGACCCCGAGGGCATGATGACAATCACAGCCTGCTGCAGGGCAAGCAGTCCGTGCATGGCCATAAAGTGTGACCTGAGGAGCTGCTGATGCTGCCTGTGGGTGGAGAGCTTCTGTGTCTGCATCTATTCTGTAATTACAAGTTAGAAAGTTTAACCTATTTAAAAGATGAAGAAAAAAAATGCCTGACAGACTCACACTGCTCTAACAGCAACAGACGGGACGAGGGGAGGCATCTCAGCAAGCTCCTTCCCCAATCAAATGATTGTCCAGAAATGTTCTCAGACTAAACAATTATTAATAGCTTCTGAGAGAGGTTCAAATAAACATCCCTCTCCTGCAGAGATAAGGGGAAAGCTACATGCTTTTGCTTTGAATCTGATCCTTTGGCCACTAATGTTAAACAAATTTAAAATGGCCATAAGGGTAGGAAGCCCTCTGAGGTCACTTGTGCTTATTTGTCTGATTGCAGTAGGTGTCTCCTCAGACTGAAATCCAGCACAGCCCTGCACGGTTCTGCACACTGCTGGTGAAGCAGCACACGTCTCATCCATAAATGATAAGCAGTAGGGCTTTGCAAAAGGAAAATGGGGTTTGAATGGAGATAGGGAACAAGAGGGAGGAAGATGTGAGGAGTAAGTCTGGGCAGCAGGAGCCTGGGGCACTGGGGAGGAGGCAGCCACGGGCAGGAACGGACCCACGGGGAGCTGGAGGCACTCCACACACAGCTTACAGACCAGGAGGGCAATTTTGAGCAAGGTGCAAGTGCCAGCTGTGTATTTTCCCCTGTATTAAAGCCATGATTAATCTTACATTTTAGACATTTTTCTTTTTAGCCCTTTCTCAGACTATTTAGAGAAAGGGAGATCTCTGGAGCGATAGCATATGGCCCTTGGCAAGGTCGGGCTGATTACAGCAGAGCGTTTGTCAGCCCCAGCCTGAGAGCAGAGAGCAGCTGTGAGCACCCGGGCAGGGTCCTGGTTGCCATGGTGGGGGTCAGGCAGGGGAGCAGGGGGAGCAGAGCCCATCACTGGCAGTGAAATCACCTTCTTCTTGTCTGCTTTTGTCTCCCCAACAGGCTGCTATATCCGCAAAGTGGTGAACATCTCCTTTGGCCTCCTGATTGCTTATCTCAGCATCCCGGTTGTCCTAAACCTGCTGAACTCCAGACAAGTCATGAACACCTCGTTCAACCCTCTCAGAATAGTGAACACCTACGGAGCTTTTGGAAGGTACACACGTTTTAATGGCACATCCTATGGCTCTGCTCCTCTCCAGTGTAGTCCAGCAGCCAATCTGTGTGCCTTAAACCTAAGCAGAAATTTTTCCAGTAGCCAGTAGACTTGGAACGTCTGTTTATGAGAGAGAAGGAGAAAAGGAACAGTTTTCTTTCCCGCTGAATTGTAATTTATTTTCTTTGAGCCACTTTTAGTTAGCTCATTATATTGATGTAGCAAATGTAATAGCAGGATGAAAATATCCGTAAGAGAGTTCATCCAGTGGATAGTCTTCACCATCACCAGCCTGCTCTATTTATGGTGAACTTCTCTTCCCCTGCACACATTTGTTCTCCCTCATGTAAATATTCGCACAAGCTATTGGGTAGCAGATTGAAGGCCAACAGAAGGAAGTGTTTTTTCCAACAAGTGACTTGGGGAATTCATTGCTACAGGAAACTCTGGAGACAAAAGTATAAATGGCCTCAAAAAAGAACAAGACAAATTGAGAGGACAGGCCTGGGAGCAGTCTGGCTGCTGCCCACAGCTAAGGAAATCCCGCTTATGGCTCCAAGGTGGGACTGGACAAGGGAAGCACCTCCAGCTGCTTGTAAGCATCTGAGTTTGTCCCCATTTCGGGGGACAGGTCACCAGGCTTAGGTCAGGAATGGTCAGGCTTACCATAGCCATTCTTGTGTGCTGGACCTCCCAGCCTCTTCCTGATCACAATAACTAAGAAAATGCTGGAAAACAGGGCTTCATCAGAACAGCTTGCCCCAGGGGCAACAACAGGGCTGGTCATCTCTGCATGGACCTCTGGCTTTGCCACCGCCTCACCATGGTGAGGTGGGATGGGCCATTCATGGGTTCGTGGTCTCTGAACAAGGTCCCACAGGAGAAGCCAATGGGAATTAAGAAGGTTTTATAAAAGGCAAAGTGGGTTGGCTGTTGAGAGGGCTGGCTGAGCAGATGGTGAAGAGGAGGAGCAGGTCTCACTGTGAGCACTGGAGATGCAGAGGACACCTGGAGCACATCAAATTAATTTGATGTCTTCCCAAGGTTTTCAAATAGCAGAAATTTCTGTGGGGAGAAACGAGTGAGAAAAAAACACAATTACAAGTATTGCCACCAGAAAAGTTGTGGAAAATACTGAAGTTTCTCCTTTTTTTTTTTCAGAGAGAGGGAGAAATAATCCCTAAACCTCTTTGAAGGCTGGAGTAGAGAAGCTATGGGAGATTGTTTTCTTTGGGTTGTTGTTCTTTTTCTTCTTCAGTCTATGGTTTCTGTTTCAACAGTTACCAGAACCTAAAGAGCATGTGATGAAATGCTGCTGTAATATGTTTGTAATTCCAGCCTATGTAAACCAATAAAAAGAGGATTGCAGCTTATAATGAATATACGATTATGTGAAACTTGACATATTTTGAATCACACAGTAGGAACAAACTTTTATTAGTAATTTGGTGTCCCTGATTTACAGTGTGTTTCTAACCATTGGGCAGCTGGCCATGGCTCGTAACTCAGCCCAGTGTATAATATGGAACTTGGCTGGAGAATCCAGAAATCTATTAAATGTAGGTAACAATTATAAGCAGAGACGTACAGCATTCCTTGGGTTGTAAGCATCTATCACTGGGAGCCATCAGGGCAGAAGGCGGAGGCTGTGTGTTTCCAAACTTTCTGTTTCTTGGGTTGGAGTAGGAGGGACCAAAGTAGTAAAAAATTAAAAGGGTGTTAGGAACGGGGCTGCTTTGATAGGCAGAGTTATACTGTTGTGTGTTCGTTATGGAAAACAGCTCTCCAGTGTAGGCGAGCGTCACCGACAGGCCATTGAGAACTTGATGATGGTGTTACTGCACGGGCTTTCCGTGGCCTGGAGAGCTTGGCATCCCTACTGCTCTACCACCTTGCTGTGCAGAGGGGGTCCAGCCAAGCAGCAAAGCACATGACCTGCCATAAGGCTGGGGTGCTTTTTAACCAAGTTGCTATACATCAACTGACTGAGAGGGAGGGGGGATTTTTGTTTTCATTTTCTGCTTTTCTTGGCTTGGTTTGCATTGTCTCACATGTTACCTCCTCCTTCTCCCCTTGCTGAGTAATAGCATCTTGAGACCTGTCTTCCATCCGGGGTGGTGAAATGTCTGAGCGTGTAGAGACAGTTGTTAATGGTGCCCGAAGAGGCAGCTCCTGGGGGACCTCCACAGTGGTCCAACCACCTCCCCAAGGCTCAAGCAACCATAGCCAGTTAACCTGGGCTCATTGTGATCATGGCCTGCCCTTTGCCGTGGCCAAGGTTTGAGCTGGAGCTCAGCACTCCATGGCCAGCAGCACTGCAGGGAGACCCAGGCTCACAAAGGGGATGCTGGATTGGTCCCAGCTGGAACCTGCTCTGCTGATCCTGCAGCTGGAGGTCTCAGGGCCAGACCTTTGAAATCAGAGGCAGGATTTCTGTGCGCAATCCCTGGTGACACTTGCCCTGAAGATACCGTTGGTGGCTGTGCAGTTGGGGCAGCCACACGTGCCAGTTACAACCCTGTATTTTTGCACATGGTACATGTTAAAACCCCAGGGGATGGAGCTACGTTTTGTGACCATCTCTCACCTCCACTTTCTCCTATCATTGGGAGCTTGTAGTCAGAGAGCTCTTTATCTTGAGAGTCACTGGAGTAACAGAAACAAAGGTTTTCTTCAGGAAACATGGCACAAAGAAAGAATTTGTTGCTGAAAATGCTTATATGGGACTTGGGAAACACTTGTTATATTATCTCAGTGTCTTGGACAAGTGTTAGGCTCTGACCTAGAAAGGTAAACATTTCGATTTCAGTAGGAATCATCTTTTTGGGCCATAGACCCTCCTCAGACTGACACAACTGCAGTGTGGTAGAGTGGAGCATGAGAGGACATGAAACTTGGAGTTTTTAATGTACTTTACTGCTGGAGAGTGAAAAGTCTGATGGATAGACAGGTCCTCTGAAGCTTGACCCACCAGTGTCCAACTGTCCCACAAGCCCATTGACTCATGTTCCATGTTGACTCTCAGGAACTAGTGCCTTGCATGACATGAGACAAACAGCAATATCATCTTGTGTCCCACAGCATTACCAAGGAGAGAACTGAAGTCATCCTTCAGGGGACATCCAGCCTGGACCCCAATGACCCCGCTGCTGTCTGGGAGGAGTATGACTTCAAATGCAAGCCTGGGGACTTGAAGAGGAGGCCATGCTTTATCACTCCCTACCACTATCGCCTGGACTGGCTTATGTGGTTTGCTGCCTTCCAGGTACGTGCCTTTGGATCTCCTTACACTTGGGTGTCTCTGCACCAGGAAAAAGAATTTATATGAATTTCCTGTGTGTAGGGGTGGGTGGGGGGATATTTGAAGCCCCAGCTAAGTTGTTTAAGTTCTTAAAAAAAAGAAGAAAAAAGGTTATATTCCTAAAGGTTGTCTGCTGGCACTGTAATGAAACTCTTGGAAATTTTATGTGAGTCTTTCTAATTGTTGCTCAGCAATAACAAGAGTTAAAGACGTGGAGAAAGCCCCTGGACTGCACCTGCCTCATGAAGCGGTGGCACGGTGGGGCAGCAGCTGCCTTGCAGGGTGCCTGGGACTTGCCAGGGCTGGCAGCTGCCCACTGCGCTGCATCCCTTTCAGGGATGTCCCTGGGGACACCAGCCATTGCTTCCACTGCCTGTCTGCCTACATGTGGACACAGAGTCCCTCAAAATATTTGCCCCACATGGTATCAGCGAACAGGTGACAACCCTAAATTAAAAAAGAGAAGGGGGAGGGAAACTTGTAAAATTAATTTGTGTAGATCTTTTAGCCTATTCTGCAAAACCTTATTCACATGAGCAGGAGAACTTGGACTGGGTTTTGCCAAACTGGGGCTTACAGCAGTGGCATGAGGCAAACCCATCTCAGATTATCACAGGCATGTCTCTTTGTTCCTGTATCCTCTCCCGGCATATCCTCTTCCCTCGCTCCTCTCCCCCTGCCCCAAACCTCTCTGTTTGCTTTCTTTGTGGTATTTTCATTTAGGCGCCTTTTGGATTCCTCGGCGATGACATAACCATCGCTCGTTGGCTATGGTTTTATATTTACCCCTCTAGTTTTTGTGTGCTGGAATTTCATTTAATCTGCATTAGGTATGCTTATCCCTCAGCAAGACGACAGCAAAGGTTAAAACTCAAGCCAGCAACAGACCCCAGCATTACATAAAGGTGCCGAAGGTTGAATGGGAGCTGGTGGTTTAACTCTGGTTGTATTTTGGGAGGGCTCTGGCAGCAGAGGAGAAATCCAGCTCACCCTCCCAAATGTTGTGTCTGCAGAGGAGAGGAACATTTCTGAGATGAGAGAAAGACCGTTTGTTTCCAGAGCAGGAATATCCCTAAGGCTTTAAAGTACAAAGTGATCTTAGGTTTAAGACCAGAGGACAGGCCATGAATACTGGTGCATCACAGGCGAGCGTGAGCTGTGCTGGTGTTGAGAGCTGCCGTCACAGCCCAGTGACATCTCTTGCCGGGCCAGGTGCTGAGTGATGTGTGGGAGCAGCCCGGGGAGGAAGAGGAAATAGTACAGCCTCCTTTGAGTCTTTATTATTAGTGTTTAGTTCCCTGAAAGCTTTGCTCAGTGCCTCCGTTCGCCTGGACACAGTGGGCTGCTGGAGTGCATGCCTGTCATGCGTCTGCGCACACCAGCATGAGCAGTGTGGTCTCCTTGTACCTGCAGGAAGGGTGTGCGTGCTTCCCCTCGTGGGGGTGAGCGCCAGAGGTGTGCATCAGCCCGTGAGCGCATCCGTCTCCTCTCCGCTGTGGCAGCACTGCATGGAAGTGGGTCCGTTGCCCCTTCCCGGCATCCCACTGCAGCGCTCCCTTGTCCCCTTCTGCTGCTGGGAACTTTGCCCTGTCCCACCCAGGTCACACAGGTCTCTGTGAAGCAATCTCAGGTCCTGCTTAGAAGAGGCATTAACAAAAAGTGCAGAAAGGAGGAAAAAAAACATTCTGAAGAGCGGGGATGGCTCTTGTTGAAAGTAATGGGAAGGCAAATTGCCTAGGCTCAGCAGCAAGCATTTTCAAATCTGGATGTTCAGGCAGGTAAATACCCTCTTAAGCATGGAAGTAAAGCTCGTTTGCAGTGGTTGAATGTTTGAAAGCTGTGAGCTACACGTTTAGTGCCAGCTGTCACCCCTGGGAAGGCTGTCTGCCCTGCTGTCCCCCTGCTTGCCGCAGCCAGCAGAAGTCACCATCACTTGGTTGTTGTTCAGACTCGAGTCACACAGAGCTGCAGAAAGGATGAGAAACCAGAAGTCGAAACCACAGAAGTTTGTGAAGCCAGTCAAGTTTTGCAAACGCCATACAGTAGTTTACAGAGTCCATAAAACCAAGTTACTTCAGCCTCTGGATTAGATTTAATTTGTTTTTAGAAGTTCTGGATTTTTTCTACGCTGCTGCTCACCGTCTGCCTCATCACTTCCCGAGCAGGCGGCCAGAGGGCTGGTTTTGCAGTTCATTGGCGGTGGCCAGGTAAGGAGCTGACATATCCAGCTCTGACAGGCTGCAGAAAAGCCAGGGAGCTGGGGAGGGAAGATATTTACCATCCCTTTGTGCTGCTCGTGACAGGTTCCTCTTTGCACCTCATCACCGCTTGACATACGACGCCTTCCTCCGCTCAGGGTTTCCTGCGAAACTTTCCACCTTGGCTATAGCCACAGGATTCGCTTTGAAGAGCTGGAGCACGGGAGAGCCAGGCCCTTGGCATGGCTGGCACGGGCCAGCGTGCTGGGGGAGCCGCTGGTACGGCCTCGGCGCGGGAACAGGAGGAGCCGTGGTGCTGTTCCACCTCAGAATTGCAATTTATTAGTTGCCTGCCTCTTAATTCCATTCCAGTAGTGCCATAATTATATGTAATGTAACATGGCATTATTTTCCAGGAAACCATTTTCGTGATGTTAATTTTATTATCTAAATATAATATGCCTTTTCACTTGTTTTCTAAATCCCCTCTTTGTTTTGTGTGTCTCGACATCCCGAGGGTGCTGTAGGTCTGAATTGAAGCCCTTCATTTAATTCTGGCAGGGACATAACCCGGCCAGAAACATGTCTGCGTTGCGTCTTCCCGTCTGGAGAAGGGGATAAACTCCCATGACTCGGCAGCAGCGTGTGGAACTGTGTGCGACCCTTTTCAGTTGTTTCTCAGCAGCCGCCCTGAATGGGACCCGCTTTGCTCCATCGCCCAGGGGACAAGCTGGTCTCAAAATTACCATGTCTGTCGCTCAGGAGCTGATGTTGAGGGGCTCGTTGCTCGGGTCAGTTCTCCAGATCTCTGTTGAAGCAATTTAAACCAAGGTCGGAGCCAACTTAATGCACGTTTTTAAGAGGAGGTACTGCTAATTGAAAGAAGAGCACAATGTGCTCATCACATTTGCATATGCCACCAAGATGGGAGCACAGGAGAAGAGAAGGACTCGAAGCCCACTGATCCTGCTGGTTTTGGTCCGAGCAGACAGGGGGAGGTGTGTGTGGTGCTGCTCGCAGGCGGGACCCATCCCCTGCCCTGGGGCAGGATGGACCATAGCATCGTCCTCCAGGGAAGCCCCTTGGGCTGAGTGTGTATCATGAGATGACACGGTTATGAAAAAGACATTGTGAAAAGGCAAGCATGATACCGTGACAGACAAGCAGGCATTTGGAGTACATGGTGTCACCCTCCCACCACGCTCAGCTTGAGCACCCAGTTCAGGAAAGATGCAGCCAACAGGCAAGGGTGCAGAAGAGGGACCCACAGGAAGAGTAGCAGTGCAGAAACCTTCTCCCATGGCAGCAGAGTGAACAAATCCTCACGGGCATCATGATGTCAGAACAGTTCTGGTTTGGAATAGGTGAAAACCTACTGCAAAGAGGAAAGCAGCCATCTTTTTTTCCATGTCTCTGTGGAGAAGGGGGGAAATAATGGATGAAATAGCAGAATATTATTTAATCTCCGCAAAATTCAGGTTAAGCATTAGGAAAAACTTCCACCCCTTGACACATTATTGCATTAGTGCAATGACATCCTGTCTTTACAGAAGCTGGAGACAAGTTGTTAAAGCTTTGTCTGTCCTCCAGCTACTGATGGCAAGACTCCTGGAGTTGTTTGGCTTCTCATTTCTGGTGGGTATTTACAGAAAGAGCCCAGGCGTCACAGCCCAGAACTGGGCTGTGCTGTGCCATCAGTATGATAAGTGTTGCAGAGCTTTGTCAGGCTGTGGGTGGATTCAGCATCATTGATAAATAGCAACCAGAAAACAAAAGAGTACTCATAGTTTTGGGACTTCAAGTTGGTCACTTTTCCTGGTAGCAGGATGTCTTGGACTTTAAAAAAGCCAGTTGTTTATTGTACCAAAGATTTGTTCTTCACCAGTGGGCAGCAGTGGAAAGCCTTCAGCACCCTGAAAAAAAAAGAAGAATCAAAGGGAAGGCTTTTCCCCTCCTTACTGTGGCATGAGGGTTATTTATTCTGCTTGAGGACTGCGTTTGGCCAACACGAAGGCAGGCTCTTGGTGCTTACCAAATAATAACCACTCACTCTGTTATCTCAGCCTGCCAGCCAGAAGGTGCTTACAGGAAAAAGCTGCATGGCAGCAGAATGGAGGAGGAGGTGTGTGTAATGTAATAAAACCCAAACCCCATGCACAGAGTACTAAGCACAGCCTTTTACATTTCCTTTCTTCCCCCTTCTAAAAATACAGGCCTCAATTCACCTCCATTTTCCATTGCAGCATTCCTACGTTTTGGTCCATGTTCAGCATGTAAGGGTTTTATTTTCTTCTTGTAACTGTGATTACTTGTCTCTCTGTGGATATGAACAGTTTCCAACCCCCGAGCTGCGTTACGACAAGCTGCAGGCTGGATCACGGGCAGGCTCACCTCTAAATACTGTGATGGAAGTGCCCAGAAACCCACGTAAGACTGATAGCCTATCGTGCTGTGGGCTGTATAAATACAGGGTGAGACCTTGTCTATTGCAGAGAATGATTATTGTCTACGGTGGCTATTGTATCTCCCTGTCTAGACTCCGTTCTGGAACAAAGTGACTTTTCTTTCCACGTACGGGGGTGATACGGGAGCGATGCCAGGTGCATGGTTTCCCTGTAGAGGCAAGATCTGAAAGCCGGTTCCCAAAGCCTTGCTCTGCCTTTTATTCCTCAGCCCGCCTCACCCAGGGACCTGCCATTTCCCGAAGCCTTTCCTAACAGGACGGGTTAAGGGATGGCTTTTAGGGAGGCTGCAGAAACTGCTGAAATACTGTACGCTGAGCCAGAACTGCAGAGAAATGGCTGGTCTGTTTGGGAAGCGAATAGGCAGAATGGGATGTGGTTACTGGAGACAATGAGAAGTGAGGGCAAATGGAGGGCAAATCCTATGACTGGAGGGCAGATCCTATGAGGAGCGGCTGAGGGAGCTGGGGCTGTTTAGCTTAGAGAAGAGGAGGCTGAGAAGAGACCTTATCACCACCTACAACTACCTGAAGGGAGGTTATAGAGAGATAGGTGATGGTCTCTTCAGCCAGGTGACAGGTGATAGGACAAGGGGGAATGGCATGAAGCTGTGCCAGGGCAGGTTTAGATTGCACATTAGACAAAAATTTTTTACTGAAAGACTTGTCAGGACCTGGAACAGGCTGCCCAGGGAGGTGGTTGAGTCACCTTCCTTGGATGTGTTCAAAAACAGGGTGGATGAGGTACTTAGGGATATGGTTTAGTTTAGGATGAGAATGGTTGGACTTGATGATCTTCAAAGGTCTTTTCCAACTTTGTGATTCTGTGATGCAACCTTATGTAGCCTTTGACCTTCCTTGGTTAAGTTGCTTGGGTAGCAGGATGGTAGCAAGTGGCAGTGAGCTGGAATATTATATAAAAAAAGCAAAGGGTGGCATTGGTTATGCCCTCTTTTCTGCGGGATGTGGATTGTTTCTCCAGCTGATAGCTCAAGTTCCCTAAACAACAACAGTTGGAGGCGCTGAGCTGCAGAAGTGGAAACAGTCACATAAAGAGCAATGTGAATATTGGCTCAAAATATCCAGGACGGTGGAGTTACTGCTTTACATCCCCAAAGTGGGTAGGCTGTGATGCAAAAAATGTCCCTTACGACACAGCGCGGGAAATGCAAACCTCCCTACCCCTCTGTCATCCACCCTTACACACCAACACCGATGTGAAACCGTGCAGGGCTCCCAACCATGTGAAATAATAATGCTGGGCTCCCGTGCCAAGTTTCCAGCTGTTTCCACATGTGTATCTCATACTTACCTCCTCCCGTGCGCCTGTGCCAGGACCGAGATTCAATAAAATGCCACACTAATCCGCAGTCCTTTTTCATTAAATGACCAATTAAAGCTGGAGGAAAAAGGTTCTTATTATTATTATTTCAGTTGGGAACATGTTCCCTATAGCACTGGGTGGGTTTTATGTGTATTTTTTTGCGATTATTATATTCTCTTCTACTTTGTTATCTCTGCTACTGCGCCTGGTTTACCCCCAGCACCGTGCTGGTGCCTGACTTAGCAGTGATTTGGTTTTAAATTCTGTAAAGTTATTAAATACTTCTGTATGCAAGTTAATGTAGTCAAGGTGTGAATGCCATGTTTATACACTGGTAAAGCGTTTAAGTGGAGAGGTCAGAGAGGATAAACAGCAGAGCGGAGGTCTCAGGGCGGCATTGTTTAGGCATGGTGTTGTATACCTAAAACCTGGTTTTTGGTGGTGCTGGTACCAGCAGTAAGGGCAGGTACAGATGATCTGGCTTGCTGGAGAGCTGTGAAGGTGGCATTTCTGGGGGTCTGCACAGTCAGTCTGTGAGCACAGAAAGGTTTCAGCTTTGCGGTGAAGGTAGCTTTACTTTGGGATCTGCCTTTCTCAGGCATCTTAGTTGGGTGGGTGGCAGTGGTTTTATGTGTTTAGGTTCCTTATTTGCTTTTGTTGCTAACACAGAAAGACTCCTCTCAAAAGATGAAGGAGGGAGGAATGTCCCTCCTTTGGGGAGGGCTGCAGCTGCCCAGGATTGTTTGTGAGTTGTGCAGCTCGTGACACACTTCGGCATGCTCCAAGCAGCACCTCTAGCAGCAGGCTGTGCAGGTCACTGGCTCCCCAGTAAGCCCAGCACAGGTATGGAACAGGCCCTGTGCGGTGCGAGGGGAGGTGCAGCCCAGCTTTTGGAGGACAGGAGGCAGGTGGGGGGGGTGTCTCAGTCCATGCTCACATCTCAATAGAGACTGGTGTCACTGGAGCAGAGTCAGTCCCAGCTGCCTGTCCCAAAGATGAGCCCTATACGCATGTGCCTGCCCACCTTAGAGCGATGTGTGCATCTGCCTGGCTTTTTAAAATTATTTTTTTATTAATCCATCTGGTGATTCAAGCTCTGCCTCTCATGTTTTGCACTCAGAGCTGGCAAAAGCAGAGCTCAACTCCAGGCCAATCCCTCCCATAATCCCTCCCATCCTGATCGTTGCAGCTCTGCAAACAGCATTTGTTCTCAGTCCCACTGGATCCAGGGACAGAGGAACTGTCACCTTCCCTCTTGTGGTGTGATGCTTCCCTGGACACAGCCCAGATCTCCTGGCCTCTTTTTTTCCTCCCTTTGCCACCGTATCACTTTACAGAGTAATGAGTTAAACAGCGCTGTTGTTAGCACAGCTCAGCTCCTGCATGCTCGGGTCGGTGGCATGCGATATCTAAAGCTTCGTGCTGGGGGGAGTGGGGAGGGGGCTGCACCGGGTGGAAATTTCTCACCGCAGACTTTGCTGGGGCCAGACGTGTTGTAAATTTTACAAGAAAAACGCTTTACAAACCAGAAGTCCAACTCGTGTGCGCATGGAGCTGCTAATTAACAATTTGGGGACCATGTGAGCCAGGGAGCCGATTCCACCATTACAGAGCCTCGTGGTTTTGAATCAGGCTTTGAAGATTTGGGATTCTCCATAAAGGTCTAGCTCTGGGAGGCTGGGGATTTCTGTTTCTGTTCTTCTGCAGTTTCTCTCCAGCTTGCACACAGGAACCCTCACACCTTCCAGGCCCTCCTAGAAATAGCACTTAAAATCATACAGAGCACTTTAAAAACTGATCTCCAGGGAGGCACAGGATGCTGAAGGTCATACGCGCGATATTTGATCGTCTGCAGTTGCTGTTGTACCTCTCAGGAGGTCTCTGCTCACAGCCAAGGATGTTCCAAGCTGCTGGTCCCAGCATGGCATCCCATTCTCCCAAAGCCCAGCCTGAGCTGAGCATCTTGGGCATCATTGAGCCATCAAGAGGGAACAGAGTCGCTCGGTGGGGCTGGGAGTCTTGGCGTGAGTCATCCTGCGAACCGCGACACAGTCGGGCCCTTGGCAGGGATGCTGCTGGCTTTTCCTGCAGCCCTGCCAGCCCTGGCAGGGTTACTGCCAAGTCTTGCAAGGTTTGTGTTTAATGTCTTGTGTGATGCCAAGCTCCCAGATCCAGGCCTACCACGGCTCCCTTCCCAAACCGTGTCAGGGCCATGGTGGCCTCAATCCTGCAGGGGCTGAGGTTGCTCTGTCCCTCCATGAGAGCCACCAGCATCTCCTCTGCGCTGGGAAGGGAACCAGGAGATAGGAGGCAAGGGGTGGTACAGGGTGTCGATGGATAGAGGGGTGTGCCAGAGGTTAAACAGGGCTGAGGTGGGCAGAGCACAGCACAGGGGCTGCTGGTGAGAAACATCCCTGGCTCCACCACCCATCCATGTTGGTGGTGCATCGGGACAGCAGATGCAAAGAGCTGTACGGTGAGGCAGGATGGAGCAGGCAGATGGGGAGAGTAATCTCTTTTTAAAAGTTGTTGGCTTAAATAACTGTGGTTTTCCTCTAAATTGTGATGAGCATGGGTCAGAAACCCCACGAGGTAGAGCTGCCTCTTGATGGGCCTTTCCACCAGAGTTTGGTGTTTTCCATCTCTCCTTTCTCTCCTCAGTTTCCCATAGCAACGGAAATAACAAACTTTACCATTAGAAAAGATTTGCAGAGTAACTTTGCCTTGATGTTCTGCTTTAGTCACAGTCCTGCAGGTACAGCTGCCGGGTTTCGCTTTCCCACAGTGTCCCCTACTGCTTGCATTAAAAAATCCATTTAGGTATGGCTTAGAAAAGGAAAAGGGGGGCTGGTGGGGGGGTATAATGGCAGTATCAGGCACAGAAAGTCACCAGAAGGGGAAATGCTTT
The DNA here is from genome assembly GCA_020800305.1 of Porphyrio hochstetteri. Lineage (NCBI taxonomy): Eukaryota > Metazoa > Chordata > Aves > Gruiformes > Rallidae > Porphyrio > Porphyrio hochstetteri. The sequence continues at coordinate 9,686,898 of CM036920.1, forward strand.
TTATGGAGCCTCAGCAAGAATTCCTGCAAAGAGCCCGAGATGCAGGGATGCCTGGAGAGAGGTACATGCAGAGTCAAGGTCTGCCACTGCAGCTTGGACTGTGGCTCCTGAGAGCTGATGTGCTGCCCTCAGTGCTGCAGGACTGAGGGTGCTGCACAGGCACAGGGTGTGAAGAGGGCAGATTGGAGTAAAGGAAATAAAGAAGGGAAAGGAATCAGGAACAGGGAGGTCACTCTCTTCTGTTCTCTCCCTCCTCAGGCACCAGGGGAGAGCAGCCTGGTTTAAAGGGAGGGGTGGATCCTCATTTCAGAATGTGATGTTACTGCTTCTCTCTGGAGCTCCTGCTAAAAGAAATTATTAAAATCAAATGTTGGGGGGCAGAATAGGCAAGAAGACCTCCAGCTGAGGTAGGTATATGTGAAGTCAAAAAGATACTGCTGATCCAAGGTGGAGCTGTGGCTGATGGGTGTTGGGAAGAACCTGGAAGTACCCAGGGATGGGCTCTGTGTGTGTTACACACCAGCGATGCACTGTGCTTTCATGGTAGCACCACTTGTAGGCTTCTCCCTGGCACTGGGACAAAGCTGTGCTGTGGGCTCAGCAGGGATGCAGGGCTGGCAGAAATGCCTCCTCAGGCATCACATCCAGAGTGGAGGTCACTGTCTGGGGTGGGTGAAGATGCATCTCTGACCATCGTCTGGTCTCTAATCATCACCTGAGCTGTGGCCATGCTCTTTGCCTCCTCAGCTGTGATGTGAATTCCTTTGGGGATGCTTGAGATGCAGGGTGCTACTTTGCAATCAGGGCAGGCTGGGAGAGTGCACATAGCCAACTCAGCTCAGCTAACAATCAACTCATTAAACTTTTGTGACTTGCACACCCTTGGTTGTGTCCATACCCTTGGGAAGGATTTCCAGATGGAACCAGCTCGTTCAAATTCCTCATGTGCTACCTGGACTGATTGTATTCTCTCCCCAGAGACCACTCAGAAGTCTTTAGTGCTAAGAACACTACATGACAAAGCCCAGCAGTGCCTAACGTTTATATTTCTTAATTCTTCCCCAAGACCTATGAGCAGAATGAGTGGATAATCCACTTGGCTGGGAAGCTGCTGGCCCAGGAAGAGGAGACCTTGTCCTTGATGGCAACAAACCCATTCGCAGGCCAAGCACCCCCACGGTAAGCTTTGAGTTTTGCTAAAGGAGCTGGAAGGACCCAGACTCCATGTTCTTACCTCGGACTTGCACATGTGGTTTCTGGTTCTGTATTTGATTGTACCCAGGTGGTCTTTAAATAGGGTGGGCTTAATGCAAGGTCACTATGAAGAGCTGGTGCTCTCAGCACCTTAATGACTTCCTGGTGGGGACACAAGGACCCTTTGGTGAAGCCCATACCCAGACAAGTCTGTGAAGGGCTCGATGTTGCTTCTCTTGGACAGAAATTGTGACTGCAGAAGGGTTTCCTGCCCATCAGCTTTATACTTTTTGCCATGATCACTTTGTGAGCGGTCTACTGGCCTACTGAGATATTTCAAAGACAAAACAGTCGTGCAGAAATGATCCTTTTTGTGGACACTTGTCTTGGAAGTGTTTGTGTTTTCAATGATGAGGCAAAACAAACATCAGCAAGCAAAAGGCACAGATGAAAACCTCAACGTTTTGTACAAAAGGAAATTTTTCACAAAAGTGTCTATTTTCTTGCTGAAGTTATTTTTAGCTGAGAAAACATTTTGAGGGAATTTTGGATCAACTCAAGTAATAGTATGCTCTTGCTAATATTTTCAATTTGAAACTCTCAAGATGCACTGCAAACAAGGCTGAAGGTTCACAGCACCACGTGAAATGAACTTTCTCTTGAACCCAGCTGATGTTTTTCAGCTTTAGCACAGAGCGTCCCTCAGACTTTCTGAGGAGAGACTCCTTGCCCAGCAAAGACAGTAAGAACTTCCAGCTTTTACCAAAGCCCTTCCTCTTGGGTGGTTTACACATCCCAAGATGGTATAAATATAAAAACCCCAAATGGTTTATACTCTGACCTGAATGTATGTCTGTGAAAACACAGAGTAGGAACACAGGTTGGAATACAACTGCTAAGTGAGTTTCCCACCACTGTATTTGAGTTTCCCACTTTCCTGGGGTTCCCCAGGCAACCAGCCTTTCTTGTAGCACCTTATCAGAGCATCAGTACAGGCTGATGGGAGCCTGTTCCCTCCAAGCACAGAAGCCAAGACTGCTGGAAGAACACTTACTGGGGTTTTTTTGCACATACTCTCCTTTGGGAACCCATTTTCCCATTGTGCAGCATCGCAGAGTAAACCCACAGACTTCCCGGGGAGCGGGGCAGCATCCTGCCCGTAGCCCCACAACTCACAGCCATACCAGAGTTCCAAAATGATGATTTATACAGCTCAGGGCGCGTTACAGGGTGGTGTTGCAGTTTGTTGGGTTACACAAGCAGTGAAGCTCTTACACACAAATAATGATGCCTTGGCTCCGCTCCAGGAGGGCTCTGGGGAGCCTCTATTAATTATTGCTACAAAAGGCATACAGGGCTAGACAAGCACAGCCCTTGCTGCAGACAGCTACAGCTTTAGTAACGTTTATGGAGGGGGTTTAGCTCCGATTAGCTGTGCTGGGGTTGGTTTTCTGTGCAAGGAGCGGAGCACTGATGCTGTGCAATCAACTGGTCTGGCTCGGTGGCATTGAAAGGAGCATGCTATAGCCCATGAAACCTTCTTGCTGTAGGCCATGTTTTCTCTTTGGTTTTTTGGACCTTCCTTTGGCTGCATGTGCATTTATCAGCCACAGTAGAGTCTGTGGCTTGTAAGGAAGCTGGGTCTCCCTGCTGATGCCTGCCAGCTCCTTTTTGGGCAATGCTCAGAAGACCCTGGGGAGGTGGCACCTTTCTGATGGCCAGGGAACAGGCATGGTGCAGCCCCAGCACCTCTGCGAGCACCCACAGAGTGAAGGTGGTGGGCACCTCATTAGGCTGCTAACAAATGTCAGAGCTCACAGCAGGCAGAAATTCAGCCCAGTGAGCAGGCTCTCACATCGGGATCTGGCAGGACCCAGCTCCTTCAGAGCTCCTCACAGAGATGGTGTTTGGACATCCTTTGCAGGGCTGAGCTGGAAGAGTGACTGGGGAACCTGCACTGCGTCAGCTCTGTGTCAGGTAGATTTATCAGCTGAGTCTCACCAAACTCCATGTCCCCAAGGCTTGGTGCCATAAATTCACTGAGCAGAGTTCACTGCTGGGCATTCCCTTGCATTGCCTTTTTTTTTTTTTAATTAAAAAAATAATAAAAAGAAGAAAGTGAGGCTGGAGAACTGGCTGACCCTGCGGGGGTTTGGCAGAAACTGGGACCTTTAGACACTGAATCACCAGTTTGAATTAGGTGTCCCCTGGTGCCAGCAGCCAGAAGCCATGACCATCTGGTGGCTGCTGGCAATAAACGGCTCTCGCAGTTCACGGAGCGACAGAAGCATTTGATAATCCCAGAGCTGTTTATTAGCACGTGTTCCCCAGTGCTGTAAACATCGCTCCTGGCACTCACTGCGACCCAGGCTGGGAACAAGACATCATGAGAGATGAAAATCAAGAAAATATAGATCACTCCTTGCCTTCTGAGGTTTGCCACAGGCAGGCAGCATCCCTCCCATGCTTCCTGGCATCAGGGGCATTAAAAAGAATTAAAGGTAGTTGAACACAGGAACTCATTTTCAAATGAAAATAATGAAGTGGGATGTGGCTGGGATAATGCTACATTGCTCCAGGTGGTGAATAGGTTTTTTATTGTATTCTGTAGCAGGTGAGGAAGGGAAACATTCAGGAATTTAAAGCAAAACCAAAAGCAAATCTTTACCCTTGTTGGTATTTATTTGGTAACGATTGCAGAGAGTACAGAGCGGGACAAGCAGGTACCACAGTCATTTCACAGCAGCATGGATGCTGCGTGGAGCACACGGTGCCATAGATCTTATTGAACAGGGTCTCGATTCATGGTTTAACCAAAGCACAGACCCTGTTTTCACTCTTTAGCAGCTAGTTTATAGGAGGAAAAGATCAGGATCCAGAGCTGGTTTTATGTGTCAGCTGCCTTTGCTCTGGCATTAGCTTTGCTTTAAAAGTTTTTCATGGGTCTAGTGTATTTTTGGGTGGTGTAAAATAAAAATAACAATTTACAAATGCTCTTTTTGGCTCAGACCAAAACCCAACACCCCGTTTCACTCCAGGTCCTGGGTTGTGGGTCGTGTTTGGGGTTTTGGTGAGCCAGATCCGAACACCCAGGACATTGGCAACATCTGGATTTTTACCCAGGTGTGAAGGCGAGGGCTGGGGGCACGGGGGGCTGCTCACACCTTCCCCCCCAGCAGGGTCCAGTCCTGCACCAGCTCTCACCTCAGTCGCTAGTCCTGTTGCTATTTACATTTCTTTGGTTATTGCTTGTTTGCTGCTAGTGCTTCGCCTGCGCCAGGAGAACTGAAGTGACCCTTGGCCTTTTTGTCCCCAGTTTTTGTGCCCCATCCCAGCTCATGGTGCTTGTGGCCAGCATGGGCACAGTGGCTTCATCAGCTGCTTTTCACCATGTCAGTTCTGCACAGAGGGGCTCACCTGCTTAGGTTTTCCTTTGTTTAATTTAAATATCCCCTTGTTGAAGGTGCCGGTGGAGCTGGCAAGCCCTCTGCACCCACGGCTCTGCCCCAGGCACATCCCCACAGGAGAACCATGGCCAGCACTCAAGTGGCTATCTGCACCCTCAGGTGTGGGTGTGAGGAGTGTAAGAAGAGGCAGGTACCTAGACCCCTCAGCAGTCTTTAACCGAGTGCTGGACGTGGGCAGCCTCAGCACTGACAGCTGCTTCCAGCCAGCAATCACCTTCTTATTGCAATTTCGGTTTAGTTCCCAGCGAAAGCCTTAAATTTAAGCCTGGGAGGTAACACCTGGGAAGAAAAGATAACTCAGGGTGGCTGGAGCAATGATAGTTTCCAAAGGGCATCCCTGCATCCTGCAGCTGCCGCAAGCCCTCGCTCCCACCTTGCAGCTACGGGCTGTGCCCAGCACCTCTGCTCCCTTCAGTAGCTGGGTGGAAAAAAAGCTAATTTTCCTACCATATTTCCCCCCCCACCTCCACTCTGAAGGGAATTTTGAGACTTAATTATTTTCATTCCCTGCTAGACTAAATAATTAGGGGAAGGGACTGTTTTCCATAAGAACATTACGCTCCATACTCCACGGAGTTTATTCTGTTAATGGAAACTCTACACCTTAAATAGCCAAGGGACTTTCAAAATGAGTTAATGCCTTCGAAATGAAATTTCTGAGACCAAAGTTTGTAGGTTTCTTTACAACTCTAGAAATTATAGTATTTTTTCAAGTGTGATAAACTTAAAATGAGAAACAGGTGACTGATTAAAAATGAGGGTATTGTTGAGCGCCCAGCCTAGCTGAGTGTGAAGCTTTACTTCAAGCACGGTGATGTTTGTGGAATGTGGATTTACAAAATATTATTGTGCAGCGGATAGTTCATAAAACACCAGCCATCATAAATCTGAATGGGAGGGCTTTGGCTGAGAAATTAATAAGTGTTTAGCACACCGTCATGGAAACAGGCTGCAACAATGAAAGAAAACAAAAATCAGGGGGTTGCCTACAGGAGGAGGGGGAAAAAAAAAAATCTGGTTTATTTTTGACTGAAGTGTTCGGTGTCTCTGATATTAAATCATGTTCGCTTGAGGACCCTTTTTCCAATTATAGTAGCACTTTGTTGGAAAAGCCCCAACACGTAGTTGAAGACCTGGGTTTGTAGAGGTGGTGTAATTTATGGAGGCAGCGCTTCCCGTTTGATGCTACCTGGCTGTGGGGATGCAAGAAGAGTTCAGCGTCTGGTACTCTTTGGTTTGGCTGCCCATTTATTTCCCATTTATGCCACAGCTACTAGGCTGCATACCCAGGGCCACGTTGAACTGGATTTTGGGCCGTGTAGGTTGCCATGGGTGCTGGCAGGAGGTGTGGGTGCTTTCCTGTGGGACCTGCAGAGACGTACCACCCAAGCCATGGGAAGGGCTCTGTTGTATCCCAGCGGTCTGGAAGTCACCTTGAGGGCTGATCCCTTGGACACCCCCAGAAGCAGTAATGGTAATTCTGGAGCTATTGAGGGTGGTGCTGAGAGCAGGCAGGGCTGCTGGGGTTACTGGGAAATGGGGGCATTGTGGGGATGTAGGTGGACGTGGCGTTTCTGTTCTGTCCTTTAGAGGAGGTGGGAGTGGTGTTTATGGGCACAGGATGCTCTGTGGAGATACGAGTCTTTCTCAGGGTTTGAACTTTGGTCTTGCTGAATCCCAAGTGGCTCCTCTCACCCCGTGTCCTCCAAGTACCCATGTGGGCCATGCAACATGACAGCGTAAGGCAGCAGTGTAAATCCGAGAGTCCCCAAAGCCTGTCCCAGGAGCCCTGTTGTCTTCTGTGCAGAGAAGTAAAATATTTTGTGTGGTTTTCTTCCCACTGAAAAGCAGCTTTGCTAACAGTGAAAGCTGTCCTGGGAACTGCCGGGCTCCTCAGTGGTGAAAAGGTATAAACACCTTCTTTGGGCTTCCTACCTGGGTTTTGCCATGGTGAAATGTGTTATTTTGGTTCTTTTCTTCTTCCCCTATGTTGTAAAAGAAAATCTTTATCATCAGTGTTATGATTTCTGAAATTATCAGAAAGAAAAGATTCCACTGCCCTGAGTGAAAACTTACAGGATTTTCTTTTGGTAAAACAATTTCAGCCTTTCAGCACCGTCAGGGATGGCAGAGCTCATCCCAAAGGGTCGGGATCTCCCCCAGGGTGGGAAATCTCATTTCCAGCAACCTGTTGTGTTGGTGGCAGATACAGCCATGGGGCAGCTTCATTGTTGCTGGTCTGTGGCTGTGGGAGCTCCTGCCTTGGCCACATCCCCATCACACCTGCAAAATGCGGAACTGAAACTCATATGCTGGGGCTGCCCATGCTGAAAGTAATCCCAGCCAGTGCTGTGAGCCCCAGAGAGAGACAAGTTCCCTTACCCCAAGGTTTTCTCTGCCCTTGGTATAGATGCAGCCACTGAGCCTCCCTCCCTTTCTAACCTGTCCGTAAGGGAATAAACCCACTTTTCCCATCTCCCACGAGAGCTTTGAGGATGCTCCAGCTCTGCAGGGTCAGACCTTGCAAGGAGCCTTGGAGAAAGAGAAGTCAGCAGCGTTGAAAAACAACCCATAAAACTGCCCTGATTCTGCAAACTTGGGCCAAGATGAATTTACGATCCCTCCTGCTAACGGGGCTAGAATAAGCAAGAAAGCCGATGATGGAGGCTCTGTTGCTGTAATGAATTTGTACTTTCCACTGCCACTTGCTCCCTGATTTACAATGGAGCGGTGAACCTCAAGATAAAAAGAAGAAAAAAAAGGCAAAACAAAACAAAACAAACCCCCAATTCGCAAAGACGCCCCATGTTTGGGTTTCTTTCTTCCCTCTCCCACCCTGCTTTGCCCTGTCAGGCCATTAATTCTAACAGAAACCACCGGCTCTGGTTTTTTCCCCTCGAACCCCTCAGCTGTTGCAGGGAGACAGCTGCACCCTCTGGAACTAATTACAGCTGTCTGGGAGATTTAGCCCTCCATCCCAACAACTCCAGTATTGCTGCTAATTTTTAACACGTACAGTTGGAAGATGTCATAATAGGCTGATATATGATCGAATCTTAAAAGTGCTACAGCGCAGCTGCTACCGGGCATCTGGCGGGATGAATATATTGATTTAAAAAATAATGCTTATTATTTTTAGCCTTTCTGCCCTCCCTGAGGATGTAGCTTTGCCTGATCCGGGTGGTGATGGAGAGTGGGTGCTTGCCCAGAAGGGTGGGCAGGCGGTGTGTCCCAGCATCCTGTGTGGGGTGGTGGGTCCTTCTGGGCAGCTCAGTAGTCTTCCTTCTTCCCACCGTGTGTACCAGGATCAGTGCCGTCACTGTTTCACTTCCCCTCCCAGGCACCGCCGCTGGGCTCTGGAGAACATACCAAAGGGACCCTTCTGTCTCTTGTCCTCTAGTGCTGCTGCTGTTACAGCAAGGAGAGCTTTCCAGCTCCTGGAGGAGAAATGTCTGACTTGCTTTATCCAACCTGATCTTGTTTCTTGCCTCTCAAGTGACTGCTTTGCCCTTATGTGTCTGGTAGGGGACCTGTCCTGGCCTCAACTGATTGAGCCTGATGCTTCTCCCAAGCCGTTTCCCCACCTGACTGTGATACCTGCTGCCCAGTGCTTCCCAGGGAGCCAGGAGGAGCTGCTGGCTTGCCTTTACTCAGTAAATCCTGAGAAGCTGTCGCAGCCAGGATTGTCCTTCCTGACCTTTCTCTCTGTGTCCTCTGAAACATGCATCTTGCTTGTCCTTCTTCAAGTACGAGTGACTACCAGTGGCATAGGCTCCTAATGCAGGTGAAGTCAGATAGCTTCTTCATGCCCTTCTTGAAGATGTTCCCATTTCTCCAGGGCAGCAAACAAGGCTCACACATGCCAGCAGCCTCTGGCACTGGAGAGGGCTCAGAGACCTGGGGATCCCAGCCACCATCCAGAAGGTCTTTGTCTGAGCCCCAAATACAAGCAATTGCTGGTAAGGTGATCTGCAGCCTGTAGCAGTTTCTCAGGCTGCGGGTGACCACACGTGCATATGTCTCACCTGATTTACAAGCTGTCCAGGGCTCCAAGCGATGCTTGTAAATGCTGTGAGCCCTGAAATGATGGACTCTGGGGTGTTAATGCCTCAGCTCTGTTAGTGCAGGAGTGCATTCGCTTCCCGAGTCCCTTGAAGAAGGAGCCGGTCCGGCAAGGCAGCACTGGAGGAGTTTGAAAATCCTGTAACTTCAGGACTGAGGCACCCAGGTTGCTGGGCTGGCTTGTAAACTCTATGAGCCCTGAAATTAGGGGCTCCAGTGAGTATTAAACTGCAGCTTTTACATGCGTGAGCCTTGCAAGGAAAGATGCCAACAGGTTCCAGGTTTTCCGTGTTTCTCCCATAGCCTCTAACCCTGGGAAGGTTGGAGAGGACAGATAACATGGGGTCTGGATACTGCCATCATATTTGGATGCTCAGAGGTGTTTGGGTGCCCAGAGAAGTTGTGGAGTCTCCTCTGGAGACATTCAAAACCTGCCTGGATGTGTTTCTGTGTGACTTAATCGAGGTGATCCTGCTCTGGCAGGGGTGTTGGACTAGATGATCTGTCAGGATCCCTTCCAACCCCTAATATTCTGTGATCCTGTGATTCTGATGCTCAGAGGTATTCTCACTACAGTGATTTTGTCCTGCAGCACGTTGGCTGCTGCAGCCGTGTAAAGGCTCTTTAGTACCTCCATTAACCAGAACAGAAACCTTCAAGTCATGGCTCCCAGAGAAGCACTGGTGCTACAGGACAGCGAAGAGCTACAGGCTGTGATGTGCCAGAGCTTCCAGAGCTAATCGCTGGGTGAGTGGCTCAGTTCCTGGAAGAGGTTACAGACTCCACAGCCCACAGAACTGTGCAGATCCCTTCTCTGTGGATCTTGTCATCCTGACATGGACCATGCATCCCCCAACTCTGCAGCTCATGGCTCAGGTGGAGGAGGCTGGGGGAAGCAGAGTGAGTGGCTGGGACAAGAGGGTAGCTGAATTTAGAGGTCTAGGGATCGGAGTGGGGGGCTCTTCAGATTGATTTAGGCTCTGAACAGAAGAGCCTGAAGCTTAGTCAGATAGAAAGGCAATCTTTGTGCTACAAAAATGCACCTTGGGTTGCATGTGGTCACTTTAATGCTCACACGGTTCTAGTTTTACATGCCGATCCCTTTGATAGCAAACATTTTAATAGACAGAGAACATATGGGAAAAATCATACCAAATCAGATGATAGAGATTCTTGAATCTGGCAAGCAAGCCCACTCAAAAGGGACAAGGAAGTTTTCATTCCAGAGGGGTTATAGGACAGTCCTGGAGATTGGGGAGAAGGTGCTTCTGTGTCTGAGCATAGACTTGGCACCTCCTGAGGTCTTCTAAGTCTGCCTCAGGAGCTCAGATGAGTCAACCTCTCTGTGTTCTTCATCCCCATCAAGAAAATGGGAACTCTGCCAGGGAGGGCTTGCAGATAGCTCCTTCAGCATGGGGCACCCCCTTATACCCGTGTTGTGGGTGTACACACGAGACGGGTCCGGCTGGGCAGAGGCTCAGCAGTCGCTTACCCTAGAACCAAACCCAGAAGTCCTGGCGTGGCAGGCAGAGAGGCTTTGAGCAGGAGAGGGACTGACATGAAATCAGCCATGGAAGATTTTTTGGGAGGCGGATGTGTTCTTTTGAATTCAGGAAAGCAATCAAGCAGCACAGCTTGGAAACCTCTAACCATCCCAGGCAGGAGCCCGCAGGCTGCCTGGACCTGCGGGAACGTTGCTGTTCAGCAATGCTTTAATTATTAACAGGAAATTTTGTGCTCCTGCAAAGTAAAACACTGTGGGAGTAACACTTCAGTCCACGTTTGACTTTTGCAGCTTCAGAAGAGGGGAGGGGGGAGAGAGGGAGTGGATCAGGCCCTGCCTGACAGCAGCTTCAGGCCAGCGTTTTTGGCGATGAGGTGCAGGTTTGTGCACCCTGAGCCCCTGGCCAGGGCTGTGGCTCTGCCCCCTCCTTTTCCCATTTACCTTCCCACCTCTGAGGGCTATTTCCCTGCCTCGCTGCGGCCCCCCATCAGCAGGCAGCGAGGAGGGGTGCAGGGGTGGCCCAGGAGGCTCTTCCACTGAGCAGTACGGCACTGGGGGCACCCCTCCATCCCGATGCACCCAGCCCTTACCCCTTGTTAAAATTAGAGCTGTTCCAGCACAGCACCAAATACATTACTCCGGGTTTCCTTGGATCCTCCTTTCATCCTCAGCAGAGCAGGAAACGTGGAGATGTTTGTCCTGCTTTCATTCCAGCCAGGAGACAGTCAAAATCCAGAGGGAACCACAAGCTGCTGCAAGTCAGCAGCAAGCGATGGGCACGATGAACAGCTCCATCCTAATGTGTTTTGTTAGGGGAATCGTTTCTGTACTGCTCATCTGGGTACCCAGCAAGATTTAAATTGAGATGTTGAGATGAGATTGCAGGAGACCTTTTAATTGGGTGCAGTTTTATCCATCGCCTGCAGTCCCCCCTGCTTCCCGCCGGGGTTACGAACGTGAGCGCTAACGACCAATATGTTGGAGTCGTCCCTAATTATTTTAGCAGTAGGAAGGAACTTTATGGCTGCCCGAGGTGCAGCCACGGGAGCGAGCAGCTGTGGGAGCGCAGTGCCCTGCTCAGTAGCGGGGTTTGTATTTTAGTAGTGAAGCAAAGCAGGTTTAAATGAGCATTGACATGACTTTGACATTTTTATATTGTGGGTTATTTTATGAACTTATCCAGCAAACACAGCGATGCACTCTGCAAAGAGGGACCACAACACTGGAGGACTGGGGTGTTACTCCTTCTCTTGTCAGCATGCCCTACATCAAGCGGGACCAAGCCTCCCGAACCGAGCGGCATGGTTAGCCTCCGAATGTGTTTCGCGACACTGATGAATGCTGCTTTCTGCACTGTTTTAAAATCTCCTTTTCTGTCAACTCCCAGGGTGGCCAGAAAACAGATGCGCTCGTAGCCCTGCTAATAAGCTGTGGAGCAGAAGGAGCAGCCACTGGCTGGGGCAAAGGGATGTTGGGGGAGCTGGAGCGGGAGTCAGGCTCTGTACCTAAAAATATCCCAGCCAGAAATACTCCACAATTGTTCTCAGAAAAGGGAAAAAAAAAAAAAAAAGGTTTTATTGCTTTTATTATTATTCTTTCAAACTTGGTTGTAGAGAGGTGTGTGGAGCATGCAGTGGTGGGGTGGGAGCACACAGGGTGGGGGTGTTAAAGCTCCTCTTCCTTCTGCATTATTCCTAAATTGCATCAGGAGGAGTCTGGGAGCTCCTGATGGTACCTCGCTCCAGCAGGGATGTTTGCATCACTGCCTTTGGCTATGGGTACCCTGGGGGTAGATTTTGCTCTGGGATGCAGTAGCCAGCTAGGCTGAGCACCATCAAGCTGATTTCTCCATCCAGCTACGGAAAGCCTCCAAAACCCCACTGCCAGGGACAGTAAACAGGGTCTGACCCCTCTCCAACTCCGTGGTGGTGCCACGGTGGCTGTGCTTTGTTTCTCTGCAGGTGGATCAGAGGGGAACACTTCAAGTACAAATTCAGCCAACCCGGTGGAAAGCACGCCAGTGAGGGGAGATGGTGGATTCGGAAGAGGATCGGCCCTTACTTCCCCCCCATCAACCTCCAGGGCCTGAAGAAGTTTTATGAAGACAGGAGTTGGCCGTACCCACTGCGGAACTGATGGAAGAGGACGAGCAAGGTCGAGGGACAGGCTGGGGAAGAGGAACAGTCAGCTCCTTACAAACTACACTTCTTGCCTCTGTAATTTTTATCCAGATCCTTGTTTACACATACGTTACAGAAGGTTCTGCACCAACCTATCCGCCTGCTGTTGTGGTCTGGTTTTTTCTGCCCTGTTTCTTTCTGTTCACCTTCTCACCACAGCCGTGCCTTGGGGTTCCTTTCCTTTGCCAGGCTGCACCATTTGGAAATCACCAGCTCTATCGTTTGGGAAAAGGTGCACAAACACTGTGATGAGTTTTGGGTAGGTGTTGGTGTTGCTTTCCCCAACTTGATGCATTGTATGATGGCTGCAGAGGTGCAAGGGGAGATTTTGGGGCAGTCTCTGCCTCAGCCAGTGTCCCCCACAGCTCACAGGTTCCCCGAAGTCTGGCATCAGGCAGAGCAGCTGGCGCACATGGAGGTGATGCTGCCCGGCATGGGGCATTGCTCCTCCCTCCCATCCCAACCCCACGCACAGCACCAACACTGAGCCATCAAAGCTGCTTTATTCTGAGTGTGGCTGTCCCCACACTGCCCTCGCTGTCACCCTGGGAAGGGCCTGGTCACCACCTTCTCACCACAGGTTAATGACAGGGATGAGCTATGTGTCCTGCCCGCCAGGCATGGTCCGGCTCTCCCACAGTTCATCCCCAGGGCAGCACAGTGGGCTGGGGAGAAACACCCTGGGACCTTACCCTGAATTTCCCCTGTCCCTCCTATTTGCTTTGGAGCCTCCCCTCATCTCCCTTTAGGTTTAAAATCGCCCCAGCCTGTCCTACTGTGTGGGTTTTGCTGGGTGAGCCCAAATCAGTGATGGAAGTGAGAGCAAGAACATGGACAGCATCTGAAACTGGCTGGTGTGGCCTGTAATAACTGACTGCTTGTTAGCACGTTCTGCTGCACACGTTTTTTCTTGCAGGGGAAAAAAAAAGATTAAAGCACTGTGTGTAACGCATAAACCCCCATTGTATCAGGGCTGCCTGCAGAAAGCCGCAGGTTTACAGAGAAACCCAAAATAGCTCCTTGCTGGAGCTGCCGTGTGGGCTCTGTGACTCAGCCCCAGAAAGACAAGCGCAGCCCTGTGCAGCTGCCCCGTCCCATGTCCCATCGCTGCCGATGCCCGTGGGTCACCCGGGCGGCAGCAGCCAGGTTGGAAAGGTGGCTGGAGTCAGGAAGTCTGCCACCAGCCCCACCACATTTAAACAGGTCTTGTTTTAACGGGCTCTGGCCTGGGAGTGCAGACGCGTGGGGCTGCACCTTCCTGTTTGCTTAACTGGGGGGTTTATAACTGGTGCTTTCTGTCGGCGGTCCCGGGGCTGAAATCCGCCTGTTTGAGGAGCCAGCAGAGTTCGGTGCTGGAGAAGCCTGACCCAACGGTGTTTGGGAGGAGCCAGACATCCCGCAGGCACATCCAGCGCTGCCAGCTGCACGGGCCCCAAGGAGCGGGCAGGGAGATGCTCAGAAAGGGGCTTGCCAGGCTTTTTGCCTTGGCCCCCCCTGGGAGGAATTCCAGTGGCTGGAAAGCTTACCAGGGCTTTCACCCTTCCAGAGCAAATTCAGCCCAAGCTACATGCAAGGGGGGAAAGTATTTCTGTGTGCCAGGCTCTGAAGCTTGGGGCAGAGCTGTCCTCCCTGAGGGCCACCAACCTGGTGGGGACTAACGGGCACCATGGGAGGCAGAGGTGGTGGCTGCATCTCTGCCCCCATCCCCAGGGCTCATCCAGCTGAGCCCATTCCTTCCCAGGCAGGGTGTGCCAGAAGCAGACAGATGTGGGGTTTGGAAGAAAAGCAAGTCCAAACTGGGAAAAGCAAACCAGCAGGTAACTCTGGCACTGGCGCTGGGTGGCACAGGCTGTGGATGTGGGCACAGAAATGCCATTTCACACATTTCTTCCCCCTTTTTAACTGTCTGTACCAAATGGGCACTACTGAGAGGGTATTTCTGGAATTGGATTAAAGCAAACAGCTCTTGCAGGACTAGAGGGAGCTTCACACATTTTTTTAAAAATTTTTTTCTAAAAGTGTTAAAACAGGAAAAAATCGTCAGCCCCAGGAGAGCAGCCTGGCAGAGTGCCTGCCCTGCTGTGCCTCACTGAGGACAAGCCAGCTCCCGTGGGGCCGAGGGGATGGTCGATAAATAAGGTGAGCCCTGCGTGTCACAGCGCTTACTTGTGTTTGAGGGAGCTCCTGGTGTTGTATCCAAGCGCCTGACCATCCCGGTGAGCCCATTTGGGCTGCCAGGACTGTGGGAGCACAGCTCTCCCTTCCCTTCTCCAGTGCATTCAAGGGCACGTTCGCAAGGGGCTCCCTCTTGGTTTGTGGTTTCCTGTCATGTCTATCTGCTCCATCTCTGGTAGGTCCAATTCAGGACAGCAGGAGGGAGTGGGAGGACCCTCTCATGGCTTCATTCCTTGGGGCTGGGAGGGTCTGAGGTCCTGCAGGACCGGCAGTGCCGGCTCTGTGGGGTCCTGGGAGGTGCCCAGCTCTGCTGGGGCTGAGCCAGCTGGTTGGGAGTGATGGCAGGCAGCTGGTACCTGGGAAAGCCATGACAGCAGCAGAGGTGTGGAGGGCACTGCTTGGAGCTGTCGTGCTTCTGCAAGATGTTAATGCTCTTGGCTGGGACTGGGAAGGTCCTGTGTGTTATCCAGTCTTTTTCAAACCAAGACAAATGGTTTCATTGCGAGGCTTGGAGCAATGTATAGGGCGCTCCAAATTGCACATAACATTTATGACTCAATTGTGTTTTCCTAAATATTTGCCATAGTTGGAAACCAATGCTCTTGTGCAAACAATGGAAGAACATTTTGTTCTGATTACCATGAGGAGGGATGAGGGCAAATGCAGTGGTCCCGCATCTCACTCCCATTATCGTCTTTCCTGGCTTGGCCAACCTGCTGAGGGGCTTGGGGACCATGGAGGCCAGGTTGTGTCCAAGAAGATCCAGCATAGTTCTCGGGTAGGGTTTCACATCTCGATGGTCATCGTGAGAGATGATGGCATGGCTTCACGCCAGGTATCTCCATCTGTGTGAGCTCAGGCACTGCCTGCACTTACCTCACTGCTGGGCATTGTTTACAGCATGTTACTTAATTTTTTATTTTCTTCTGCCATGGCTGGAATTGAGCCCTGGAGTTGAATGCACCAAGCAAGGCTGAAGCCCATCCCATGGCCCTGTCTCACCTCATGGGACCTTGGGCAGGATTTTTTCAGCAGGTGAGCTGGCCGATAGCAGCACACACCATCCGTGTGCTCCCTGGCCTGACAGGATTATGGAGCCTCCCATCAAAAGGTGCTTTTCACCTTCCCAGTGCCCAGGACAGCCTGGCACCACTCCCAGGCAGGGGTTTGCTGCAGCAAAAAGCCGTTTGGGGTCCCACCTCTGTGGCTGCAGCCATCCCTCTGCCAGGGATCCCTGACTCGGGATGCTCCAGGCAAAAACAGGGGCTTTTAAGTCACTGTTAAAAGCAACTCTGCACCCCCACTATGCGCTCTGCTCCCCATCCCTATCTCTCCTTCAGCTCTAATGCAAACAAGGTGGTGGGCAGCCCCATCCATCTCCGTGGGTGCCAGGGAATCGGCAGCTTTGGTAACAGGGGGCGCGAGGGTGCCCCCTGCATATGTGACAGGTGATGGGTGACGGATGGCCCCTGGGCATCCCTCGGGGGCTGGTCACTGGCAGCAAATGGTGCCGGCCTCCCCCCTCCCCAGTTTAATTTCTTTTAGTTTCCAACCTCTGGGTCAGGGCTAATGGAACCCAGACCGGTGTTTCCATTCCTGTTTGCTCTGCATTGTGCTTGTTAAGATTTTTTTTTTTCCTTGTCTCTTTTCTTTTTTTTTTTTTAAATCAAAAATTCTTGCTCCACTCCAGAGCACGGGCTGGAAGATAATACACATTCAAAGGCAGCGAGGAAGGTGCACGCAGGGGATTAAATTAAAAACGTTTCCCTGGGACACAAATTTTTAAAAGAAAAGCAACAATTATTTCAAGGGGCTGAGGAAATCGGAACCACATTGTGTTATCTGTTGACTAGAAGTTTTCTTGGAGAGCTTTTTTTTTTCTTTACCCTGAGCTATGCACTGGAAGTAAAACTTTGTGGCGTTCCCAAGTCAGCGCGCTATAAATCCGTTTGAAAGATAACTCTGTCTGAGGTCTGCTCCTGCCAAGCTCCTCTTCTGCAGCTAGCTTTGAAGATGGGAGGGGGACACCCACCAAGCACCCGGCAGAGAGGATTAGGCTCCTGACATAAACTCTACGAGCTCTCAGGCGCAGGGTTTGGGTTCATCAGTCAAAACACCGATCAGCCGAACGCTGCTCGGTGACAGCTCTCTCATCATAGCTGTGTTTTCCCAGCTCATCCCCTGATCCAGAGCCTGATCTAATCCCACTCCCTCCCACTGTTTCTTTGTGAGGTCCAACCGGGTCCCAGAGCTGCTGGTGCGGAGGAGGGAAGGACGTGGCCGCGCTGGTCGCCTCCTGTCAGCCCTGGGCAGTTCAGGCTCCCCCCATGACCAGAGCATCTCGGGGGATGTTGTTGGATCAAAAATAATTGGCTTTATTTTTTATTTTCTTTTCCTAGACAAAAGTTATTGACCCTGGGGTGTTACACATGCATCTCCCAACAGCTGCATGCCTCTGCCTGTGGCCATCGGTGGCTCTGCTGTGGTGCTGGGCGCTCTGCAGCACCTCAAGTGCGTCACCCACAAAATCATGGGGAAGGGGAAATAGCTAGGAGAGACCCTCCTCTGTGTGCAAATTAATTGACACTTCCTCCCCAGCTCCTGAGCAGGGTCCCCATGGGGAATAGGTGATGCTGGGGAGGGGGGAGCATGTCCTCAGGGTGCCCCAGCTTAGGATGTTTCGGTGTCTGCACAGAGGACGGTGGCATCATGCAGCCCCCTCAAAATGGGTTCTGCACATGTTTGCCGGGGATGGACTGGACTCAGGACACAACGGCTTCATCCCTGCTGGAACCTGACTGTGCTGCTGCATTCAGTGCTCAGAGATATCCCGCTGCAGAGACGCTTCAGCCCTCCAGCTTGGGAAGGTGCCCCATGCTCCCTGCCCCGCAGCGTCCCAGCGCCAAGGCTGTGCGATGTGAGCCCTGCGGCCTCCAGGAGGTATGCAGACACTTTTGGGTGGGTTGGGAGTGTGACTTGTGTCCCCAGAGCTTCCTCCATGGGTAATGTGGGTTTAGGAGGGTCCCTGCTGCCATGGTGGGTGGGGGAAGGAAAGGATGGAGGGGCTTCTATGTGTCCCCCAGGGAGCAGAGTCACAGGCTCAAGGACACTCGTGTTTGACCCATGCTGAAGGCCAAACTCCTGTCCCTGTACATGGTGGGGACATGCTGGGCAGGGAACCACACTGGACCTGTCAGCGTTGCCCCTTTCACCCTGGGATCACCCCTCCAGCAGCTGAGTTTCCCTCCCTGGATGACCCAACAGAAGACATTCCATGTTCTGCTGACCCAAACCCCGTGTCCCCACACACCCAGGAGTTACTGCGAGTTCCCAATGACTCTTTCTTGGGGCAGGCTGTCCCCTTCAGCTTTGGTTCCTATTGCTGTAGAAGTTTAAGTTTACTTCTTGGATTGATTATTCCCCCACCCACCCATGCGATTGCAAGGGTGTTTTTTTTTTTACTTCTGCAACCCTCCAACCTGCTGCCAGCTCCCTGGAGGTACCCACTCTGCCCCACACCCAAAGCCAGAGCTCCCCACGGTGAGTCCTGGGGTGACCACCTCAGCAGGTACTGCCCTGGTGATTCCAGACGGCAGGAGGTCCAGGCTGCAGGATTGGACCAACTTGCTGCTTTTTTTCCCCCCTTTTTTGCCAAGATTACAGCGTTTTGAAAGCATGAGACCCCCTAGCAAGCACAGCTGGGTTTGTGTTTCCCCACATCAGCCACCAGCTGCTGTGGGGTCAGATCCTGCAGCCTTGGCCAAACTCATCTAGGCTGCTCTTCTCCCCCCTCCCAGAAAAAGAAAGCTCCCTGGGCTGGTTTTTTAATACCACATATAAAGGTCTATTCCTGTTGATGCTGCTGTGGAACACAAAGTGAATCTATACAGGCAGATGGATTTTAGCTCAAATCTCTCAAACCCAGGGACCAGCTAAATCGATCTGTGCTTGCATCATTTGGGAAGTCCCAGCAGTGTGGTTTTCAGAGCAGGCTGGAAGGGATGCTGCCCATGTTGTGGGTGGTATGGGAAGCTGGCTCAGACCATCCTGGGGTCCCCACAGGGGCTGGGTTCTTTGGTTACTTTAGTACTGTGCCCGCCAGGCGTGGCTGTGGCTGAAACTTCATTGAATATAAAGTTACAAGGGCTTTCAAGGTTCTGTAGATCATCTACCTGTCTCCAAGCCCTCCGGGGGAGCTGTCTTCTGGTGGGAAGATAGAAACCTGGGCTGCGTGTTAATGCGCGGTGAGTTTACTCTCCCACAGGTATTTAAGATTCAGCTGGAAAATCTTTAGCAATGGATTTATATTTGGAAGTTCTGCTTTCCTAACAGGGTTTATTTCTGCTGCAGAAATGCAGCGAGGTTCCCAACTCCATCATCATCCCGCTGGTCACGGGGCCCCGGGCAGACATCAGCCCCTCGCCAAACCCCCTCAGACTGGCAGCCTTCCTTTTTAAGAAAGGAAGATTTTGGAGGGGGAGGGAGCTCATTCCTTCCATTTGATTTTTTTTGAGACCCACCCAGGTCCCGTTTTCAAACTTTTCTTGGGCTAAGAGCATGGGTTTGATCCATGTTTTGGGAACATGGCCCCTGCAGTGGGGCCGGTGGTGAGGAGCTGCCGGAGAACGGGATCTCGTGCCTGTGCTGGTGTCCTTGTGCCGGGCTCACAGCACAGTCCTGGCATTACCTGTACAAGCAGCTACAGTGCACCAACCCAGAGATCTCCTTGTTCCTGGATCATTTATAAACTGTAGTTATTTGTTAGAAAAGTAGCCAACCTTCAGCCTGGGAGTCCCTGTAGAAAACACACATATTTGTGTCCCTTCCCAGCTGCTCTTAGAAGCTGGCTTTACTTGAACACATATTAAAGGAAAGAGCTTTTTTCCTTCCCAGTAGATTAAGTTTGGCTAAACAATTCAGTGTGAACTGCTGGGCATGAGGCAGAAACCTGTAGGCTAAATTGCCCAGCTGCTATAAGTTTAGACCAGCATGGGATGAATTTCAGGATCGTATATTAGTTTTCATTTAATCTGATTATTCTGGGCTGGAGTTCCTGGAGGGTCTTCAGGTTATTGTCAGTCAAAAGAATCTTTAAAAGCTTCCATTTGCACTAAACTTTTCCCATTAGAAGTCTATTTTCATTATGGATCGATTTTTATTGTAATGAAAGAATTATTCTTCCAACCCCCTGCCTTTTTTTTCCCCCAGCTGGGGTTAAACTTGGAGCTGCTGCAGGGTCTTGCCACTCCAAATGCCATTTTTGTCTTTTGCTGCAGCCTGTGGTTTGGTTGAAGGAGCTTGAGCAGAGGATGAGGGGGCAGATAATGCAGAAAAGCATCTCCTCTGCTCCCAGCAATGCTTCCTGGTACACACCTCCTCATCCTCAAACCCCTTCCTCACTGGGAAAATGCACTTAAGTGCCTTGGATCCTGGGGGAATTTCTAGCTCAAAAGTCTCAGAGACTAATGCAGGACTAATTGATCTTAAAAGCCCGTTGCTGGATGGCTCAGAGTCGCGACGTCAATTCATGGGCTGGTTTCTATCTGCCACCGCCTCAGCTTCCAGGCTGGGGAGCAGCACAGCCTGGCAGAGGGATCCAGTGGGAGCAGTCCCCGCGGGGCCAGGAAGGAGCAACTTCCCTCCTGCAGGACCATCCTTGTCAGGTCTGTCCTTTGGGAAGGAGTGGCAGCTTCAGGCTTCCCAGCGCTGAGCTGAAGGCACCTCTCCAGGGCATCCATCCCGCCTCAACATGTTGCTGCAGGGGGGATGGGAAGGGTCCAGAACCCACCATGGGGCTGTAGTAGGACAAAACCAATACAGAAACATCAGATATAAACCTGAAACCTGTGTTCTTTATTTACACAGGATTTTACATTGGATGTGCCAGTCTGAACCTTCTTCCTGGAGTCCACATGCCATCCGTGCAGCTCTGGTAGGCGATCCCAGTGCTGACCCACTGCAGGACCAGGACCACACCAGCCTGGTGTGAGGCTCCACAGGGACACCCACATCCCGGTACCTTGTTGCTGCTTAAAATTCCTGTTTGCTCAGGTTTTGCACACAGACAGGTGGGGAGAGTGAGCTGAGCTGTTGGACCGAATTGTCCCCATGCAAGCTGTGCCCCAGCCATGATGGGCACCACGTGGGTGTCATCCCCCCGATGGCATCAGGATTTTCCATCCTGCTCTGCCTTGTTCTTCCCTGCGAGCCAGCAGTCAGGACAAGCCCTTGCCTTCCTGACTCAGTGGGATTTTGCCATGCCCTTCACATCACCAAAACACCGGGTTCTCCCCCGTTTCCCCTGGCACAGGCTGGGAGCCTGCTTCCTGCGCGGTAGCAGCTCCGGATAAGGTTGCACATAGCTGAGCTTTTTCCCCGTGCGTGCCTGTGGCTGTGACAATTATACTAAAATCATGCCACCTGCAAGCAGTTAGTTAGAATAATAAATAAGTGATAGATTATCAAATAAAGCATTGGCTTCAGATGAGGTCATCCTGGCACCGTGTCGTGGGTCTCGGAGGGTTTGCAGGCTGCTTTCCTGCTGCTGATGGGCTAAATAGCTCTTGTATCAGTCAATAAAAAAGTTGTAGAGATTAAAGAATCAATTAGGCATTAGCCAAAGGGGCAAAAGCGTAACCCAAACATGCTGATAAAATCCAGTAGGTGATTATGGGAATGGTTCTTATTTCGTTTTACTTTAGAAAGGAATAATTGCTTGTTATAGAGCATGGAGCAACCTGGACTGGATAGTTTTCCAGCTTTAGAGAGGAGGAAATCCTAGCATTCGGCTGACTGATGCAGAGACATGTCACACTTTAGAGCTGAATGGGGTTTTTTTTGATCCTTACTTTGAGGAGCATCATTTTGTCCCTGAAAAACTGGCCAGGGAAGCTAGGTCAGTTATTTGGTGCAGCCTTGGCCCAGAGCATCCTTACCCACACCAGTGCACGTTTGGGATAAGGAAAGATGCTCCCAGGGGAGGCAAGAGGGATGGGACCTGGGTATTTCGGAGCCCCGGGGCTCTGCTGCTTATCCCACAAACTTTGATTAACCACGTAAAATGTGATCAGCTGACAAAGCTTTGAGGGGTGTATATATTAGAGGTTTTTTCCCAGGATTTACCATATGGGCCTTCCATTTTCCAGGAACACCTATCAGCAGCACTGGCCCTGGCTGGCAGCTCGCGATCAGTAATCAGGCTGCACAGTGTCACGTTCTGCTAACCCATGTGTGCATTTATTGTTAGTCTAGTGCAAAGCCTTTGCCTGATTTTGGGCCAAAAATGGGGAGTATCCACTGGGGGCTGGCTTGTCGGGAAGGAGCGATCTGAGCATCCCACCCAGCATCCCTAGTGCCCATGAGCTGCTCCTAGGATGTAGCAGCTCCAGAAACCTGGGCAGGGGGGTGAGCAGCAGGATGGGTCACTCTGGTTTTGCCTTTGTGTTTCTGCAGCATTTGCTAGATTGTTTGCCAGGGAGGAAAATTCAACTGAATTAGCACCTTTTCTTTCCCTCTCTCTCACATGAAGATGAAATGTTTGGGTTTGCAAGGGGAAAAAGCATGGGGTGCATCATTTCAAGTAATTTCTGCTTGGAGCTGCTTCTGAAGGGGAAGCATGATGCTTTCAAGTGGATTTTTAAGTTGTTCCCACCCTACAAGAGCATTGGCTGCTCAGTGCTCCTGTGCTGAGCAAACATCCATTTTGCAATGGAGCAGCTCGCCGGGAAGGACTGCTCTGCCTGCACACTCCCTCCCTTTCCTGCTTAAAAGAGAGAGATTTACAAGCAAATAAAAACCCCAAAAAAGCAAAAACTGAGCTATCCTACAGGCGCCCAGAGCCTGGGGTTACTTTGGAGGTGGCACAAGGACATTACACCATGGGGCAGCAGCCGCCAGCATCCCCTTTGGTGGAGCACACCGTGCCAGTTTGCCTGGCCGGGTCCCGCTGCCTGTGCTCCTTCCAGCCAAGCTCCCAGCTGCCTGGCCCCTCCTGGCCTGGATGCTTATATATCCCTCTCAAAACGTTATTTTTATGGCACGTATATAAAGTGTGCACACAATGTACATCACCGCCGGGCTGGCAGCGCCTCGCAGCCCTGAGCCAACCCGGACGGGAACGAGCTGTTTATTGCTCTGTGCCCTCACCTCCCAGCTCCCCGTGTACGTGCCTGGGTGGGTGAGATGGAGAATTTGTTTTTCCCTCTGGTGTTTTTTTCCCTTTTCGCAGGTCGTATACCAGAGGGCCATGCCATGGCCACAGGCAGACTGCCTTGCCTGGGTTTGTTTGAGGAAGGTTGGAGAGTTTACTGGAGCTTGGCTGGGGAGGTGGTTTGAGGAGGCAGAGCTGCATCACTGCTGAGGCATCACCTGGCATCCTGTGTTCCCGTGCACAAAAAATACAACCAAAAAATAGAAGCCTGAGGCCTAGCTGCCTGGCTGGCCTAAAACCTCTTGCAAAAGCTAATTTTGCTTGGCTAACAATGCATGGCTGCAGCATTGGGAGGGGAAGGAACACACTCCAGGCTGGTGCAGGACTGGCCACGGCCGTGGCGAGGAGTTTGGTTTCAAGTGCAGGGGAAAAAAGAGCCCGATCCTCGCTCGGGGGCTATGCACCACTAATCCCCTGTTTATTCTCTGTCTAGCCCAGCCGCCCACACTCTCCTAAGCTTTTGTTCATTAACAAGGTCCAGGGTAAAAAGATACCTCTGCTGCAGCTGTTCTGCTGCACCAGCGCATGGTCCCAGCATGGCCAGAGAGCGGTCGGTGTCGGCACAGCCGCATCCTCCTCCGGCCCAGCCCCGGCACAGGGCAAACTCCATCCTCCCAGAGCAGCTCAGGATTATTTCAGCTGAGGACCACGGTGCAGCCCTGCCACTTGTCAACCCAGGTGAAAGTTTCATGCTTTTAAGAAGGCAGCAACACATAGGAGGGATCAGAATTGTATCTGCAGGTCAGCTCTGGCAGCTGATGTAAAGCCAGACGGCTCTTGCGTGCTGGGTGTGTTAACCCTACCAGTGCCTAACCAGCATGAGCAACCCCGGGTGCTGCCCCAAGGCCTGTACACTTAATTGGCAAATTAATCTTTGTCTCTTGGGCCAAAGATCAAGAGCCAGCTGCTGCCCTGAAGTGATGGAAAGCAGGGGTCTGAGTGGGAAAGGGGGATCTACACGCACCAGGTTACAGATCCAGTTTTGCTCCCGATAAATGGTTGAAAGAGGCAAATCCCTTGTATATAAAATAATAATTAGTAGTAGTAACATTAATCTTTAATTATTAATTATTAATAATAATGCAAGTGAGGAAATAGGCAGATAATTATCCTTCGGAAACAAAAAGCCAGGCAATAGGGCAGGGCAGCATTGTTCTTATCTCCTGGAATAAATAACTTTTATATAGGCTAAGAAAATTTTGCAGAGCTTTAAACAAATTCAGAAGTGACTGAATTTATATGACTTAAGCCTCAGAGGTGACCCAGCCTGTTCTCAGACAGAGGGGGGATGCTGCCCGTACCTACAATGGGCATAGCACCCACATATGTACAAGGGATGTCGCAGCCACCACCAGCCCTGCCTGGAAGGGAACGCAGCAGGAGCTGAGCTTTGCCCCTTGGGCGGGACGTAGAGGCCACGAACCAACAGCAGAGAAGTTGGAAGCTGAATCAGAAGACAAGGATGAGAAGTTGCACTTCTCCCTGTCTCCAGAAAGACCTTCAGCTCCTCCAGGAATGGCCGCACCATGCAGACAACCCTTGCCTCAAGACCCCTCTGCAGATCCGAGCGCTTGCCTGGCCATAGGCTTGCCGGAGCTGGAGCCAGCCGCCGTGAGACCGGACGTGCTGGTTGCAGGGCGAGCTGTGGGTGGCTTGGTTGGCCACTTGAGACATCCCAGCACCCCTTCCCGCTGGCTCCTTTTCTCTAATTAATTGCGTTTTCTGTCCCTTTGTGGCAGGGGCACACGCTGGCTGTGGAGGGGCAAGCGGGGAGCGTGCAGCTGTGGGCTCAGCATCGGAGCAGCCATCTGCAGCGCCCGCCCGAGAAGAAAGCCTCGCAGCTGCGTGTGCCTGGTACCAGCGGTACCCGGACAAGGTCATTCATCACCAGGAGCCCGGGCAAGGAAGCTTGGCAGGGAAAAGGAGGATGGCAACCACAGGAGGCAAATCTTAAAAATACTCTGCGACAGTGGGTATTGTATCTGTGGGCTCGGAGCTTGTTTCCTCTAGCTGTTAAAGAAGGGCAGGATGCCTCTGTTGTGTCCTGTGTGGGATGGAGCAGCCCCAATGTGCCTCCATTGGGCTGATCCTGCCCATCAGCCGGAGGAATGAGCCATGCCCTGGGTACAGCTCTGCACTGAGAGGCAGGACCAGGAAGCGGCAAGGGTACCCCTTCCCTAGAGCTGTGACAAGGGGGTGTGAGCATTTAAATCAGCAATACAGCATGTTGAGTTATGTTGGTGGTGATGGAGGGTGCCTTCACAGACACCTTTCCTTGCTATCTTGCCCTGGCCTGTAGACTCATCTATGCTAGCGGCAAATGACAAGGGAGAGCAAAACGTGTGAGCTGAGCCTTACAGGTACTTACGGATCTCCAACTCCACTGGCTGTGGTTACGTGAAATGCTGCTGATGGCTCTGACCCACTTTCACAGTTGTCTCTCTGGCAGCAGCTGAAGGTCCACACTGTGGGTGCCATAGCAGCCTTGGAGTAAGGACAATGTGATAGTTCGAGTTTCCTGGGTGTGGAAATTCATGTTTGCCACCCCTAACCTTGTCCCCCTCCCAGCCATTGCTTGGTCTAGTAGACAGCCAGCGGAGATCCAACGGTGATGTCCACAGCAGGCTCTGACATGGTCTCTCTTCTTGGCCCCCAGTTAACTGAAGAGGACAGTGAGTATCAGGAGCTGCATGAGGAACAGGAGCTAACCCCAAAACCCCACCTGCAGGTCTCTGGGCAACACTGACACCACCAGACCCATCGGTGAGGACAGCTTTGCTCAAGCAAGACGGGATGTGGTCACCTTCCCAGCAGAAAGAGGTGAAAGCCAGGGGAGAGCGGCCACGCGGCACATCCCCACAGGGGACCGGGGACAGGGGTGGCCACGCGGAGCAACACGACTCAGCCCAGTGATGCATTTCCAAACTGGTTTTCTCTCCGTGGGATGCTCTGTCTTTCCTGTTTACTTGTTATTCTGGAAATAGAACAATAAATAATTTATTGCCGATCAGTTGGCGCGCGGCCGACCTGTCAGTTAAGTTGATTTTAACTGGCCAAGTGTCAGGGCAAAAGGCCAGGAACGTTGTGCTAGGGAACAGTCAACACCACAATTATAAGATTAACACCTTGTTTAGTGGTCAGATACTGTCAAGTGGTAAAAGATTGCTCCGGTTCGTCTCTATAGAGCATCGTTCACAAATTACCTTATTAAGCAGGATCTTGCTCGCGGTCGGCTCCCTGCACCTGTGTCCTCAGATATTTCCATTCATGGTGGAGAGGAGGCCAACACTCAGTCGGGGCTGCGCAGCTGCAGGAGCATTATTCCCTCTTACCATATTTGCATATCAATGAGCCCCTGATTAATATTTAAAGAGCCAGCTGTCCGAGCCACCTATGAAAGAAAAAAAGCTCTGTGAGGTTTTTATTTTATTTTTTTTTTAGGGATAACACTCACTGCCCTTTATCAAGTATTTTTACACCCACCCCCCAATTCTTTTATTTAAAAAAAAAAATGCCAGGGAAAAAATATGAAACGCCATCAGTGAGTTATCAGTGAATGAGTTGTGCTGCTCTCAATGCTTCTCAGTCCTTTTGTGCCATAGTTGCAGCTGCATCGAGCAGGTTTTTAGGGGCAGGAGCCCAGCGCTGGCGCCGACGGGCACCCATGGGAACTGTATCTACGGGCAGCTCAGCGTGAGCATGAGGCCTGGGAAACGGGCAGCATCCCCACGGGCAGGCGGGCAGGGTAGGGGCTGCCTCTCCTTTGCAGGATGTATTTTCACGCCTCTGGTGTTCCCAGGCTCTTGTTTGCAGAGCCATGGCTGGTGCTGATGTCCCTGCAGTCACTGGGAAAGGCAAGGATGCAGCGAGGGATGCTGATGGTGGCCCATCAGTTAACAAGAAGCAGGACACAAAGTAATGGAGTGGGCTAATCAATAAAAATGCCATCAAAAAACTCAGAATTGGCATTTTCCATGCCTCCCCAGCACTATTAATTGCCAGGCAGTTTTGTTTCCAGGCTCAGAAAGCTGTCATTTTAATAGACTAGTCTCTTGCCATTTTTTTTTTCCTTGAGCATTTGTCAATAATCCTCCAACAGCGGCAGCTTTGTTATCCCAACTAATTGGAGTCAAGTAGGGCTGCAAGAAAAGATTGTTCCCGCCCCAGCCCTGGGAAAAAATGCAAAAGGATTTTAATTTTCAATAAAATATGCAGATAAGTAGAAATTAACAGTGGGGAATGGGATCTGGAGGCTGCACGAATAATGGTGCTGCTCAGACGACGGTGGCTTGAGTGGCTTAATGAGGACCCTGAGCAGGTCATTGGTGATGCTGGTGACTCTGTGGGGCTGGGGGGGGGTGGTGCGTGGACCTTCCCTCTGCCACCTGCATGGTCGCCCATGGGAAACCACTGGTTCCAGGTACTTTTTAGTATTTTAATTGGTATTTCTTGGGTGTGGGAGATGAGCAAGCCGTTTATCTGACTGGTCAAGCCTAGCTGCAGCCAGTGGGGAAATATCTCAGGTCACCTTTTGTTGTTTTTGTATACAAATGAGGGAAATTTGGGCATCCTTTCGTAGCAGCAATGGGATCACTGTGGGATGCTGCAGTTCTCGTGATGGCCCCTCTCTGCTTCTGCCACTGTCCCAGTTCCAGTGACCACTGGCTGCTACAGATGCAGACACTTGTGCCTGCCACACTCCCCTGCCCATTGCTGCCCATTGATCCAGCTGGTGGCAGATGGTCTCTTCTACTGGCGCAGCCTCTGGAGAGGAACCAGAGCAGAAATAAAAATCCCTCCAGATTCACCAGGCACAGAGAGGTTTGGCTGTATTTGCCCAAAAGTCCTCTCCTGGTCCTGCTGCTGGATGCACTGAAGGATGCTTCTTGCAAACGGATTTTCAAAAGTGATGGGATGAAATATTTTCCAGCCCTTCCTGCAGTGTAGCCCTTACCACAGGAGTTCACCCAGGGCCAGGGGTAGGAAGGGCTGCCCTCCACCCACATCCCCTGGCTGCTTTCCCTGCTCCTCCATCCCACCCCCAGCTCCATCAGCATTGGCCCAGGTGCTGGCAGGGGACTGGGTGCCAGCACAGGGCAAACTACCCACGTGCTGCTTGCAGGTGCCAGCTCCACGCCACCAGCACTGTGCAGAGCAGCCCAGTTCTGCCTTTCCCAGCAAGTCAGAGCACTTTTTAGGAGGATTTTGCACCACTGATGCCTCCCAGCAGCCCTGTCCCATCCCACGGAGGGGAGGGAGCTGGCTGAAGCTGCTCGCAGCCACCAAGGAGGTGTGGGGAGTTTTCCGAGGGCAGGATGGAGCCGGCTGAAGCTCCAGGGACCTGCCAGCCCTCATCCCAGCCCCACTCCAGAGCGAGCAGCCCCGTGGGGAGGGGGACAGCTGAGCCGTCACCTGTTGGGGCTCAGACGCCGCAGCTGTGCCCAGCATTGCCCGGCTGCTTTGAACCCACTAGATTAGGCAGAGGAGAGTGACCTGCACACACTTGTGCTCCGCATGCCAATGCCTTCCTCCCACTCCTCCCGGCGCTCTGCTGGCCACGCGTCCGCAGCCGCCACACCGGACAACTCGTGTCTGTCTGGCATTTGCCACACCAGCTCCTCACTCCTCGCTGATGGTTTGGGGGCAGCACCAGGGTAGTGGGTGGCAGCGACCCTTTGGGCATGGAGGCTGGAGCCCTGCGAGCCGGCAGCTGCAGGGACCTGCTCTTGGCTGCAGCAGGCACAGCAGTGGTGGAGGTGGGAGGACCTCTGCGTGAGGGTCAAAGCACCTTCAGCACGTGGGATGCTGGGTTCAGATCTGCTGAGCTTTAGCTGCCTTATCCCAAACAGATAAAATCAGAGGAAATCCCGTGGAGGAAAAGCAACATTTTTTAACTTTGGGGGAGTCCGGTGCAGCTGCTGCATCTCCAGTTGGGCTGTGCCGGGTCTCAGTTTGTGTGCTTGCTGCTTTCGTGGTGACAGTGGAGCATGGTTTGTCGTGGGTGGCTGTGACACTTGCGAGTGGCTCTGTCTGTCACCATGCAGTGATGTCCCCAGCTTGGCAGAGGACAGATGGGGGCATCCAGTGGCTGGATTCTCAATTCAATCCGAGTGCCACCCCTATCTTTTTCCATCCCTCCCTTACACACATGCATGCCACCTCTCTCCTCACGCCTCTCTTTTATCTTGTTTCCATCACTCCGACGTTCAAACCCAGAGACAGACAGTCCATTCGGTGCTTTGCTGGTGACAGCCCAGCTGTCCCCATGTTCTTGCTGAGCTCAGTGCCGCAGCGGGACCAGGACCAGGGCTTGGCCTCAGCCCCCGGGGGTGCGTTTCTCAAAGGGCAGGATTTACCCCCTGCTATTAAAAGCAGGTTTGGGTCTGTTGGGGTTTTTATTTGGTTTTCTGTTGTTGTTTTATTTAAAATGCTCTTCCCATTACTGTGCTTTTTAAATTGCCTGTTTTCACTATCTGTTCCCCATGCTTATGCTTTTGGTTGGTCTATTTAAGAGCAAGGGTGTAACATTAAGGTGATTTATAGCATTCTCTAGCATGGAAGGGCAGAGACTTGGTAGTTTTTTCCTTTTTCCTCAGGTGAAAGAAAACCTCAAATGTTAACTCACGAGATATTACAGTGACTGCTCCGTC
Source organism: Porphyrio hochstetteri (assembly GCA_020800305.1). Taxonomy (NCBI): domain Eukaryota; kingdom Metazoa; phylum Chordata; class Aves; order Gruiformes; family Rallidae; genus Porphyrio; species Porphyrio hochstetteri. The sequence goes on from CM036920.1 coordinate 9,716,339, forward strand.
AATCCTTGATTTACGAGCTCAAATTTATGAGTTAAAAATTATTATTCCACTCGCATATATTTTTTTCCCCTGGCCGTTTTTAGTGCTTGTGAAAGGTGAGGGGTTTGACAGCTCCTGGAAACAAAAGCCTTTAATATCTCCCCAGCGAGGCTCTCCCAGGCAAGAAAGGAGATGCCAGGAGGGCCAGGAGGGCTTTTCCTCCCTGCTGCAGATATTAGTCACTCCAGGCCAGTCCTAACCAAACATAGAAGAAAGTTTGCTTGAGATAAACCAGGACTAATTAGCAAAATCCATTCTTGGTGCCTAGGGAGTCCCCTGGGATTATCCTCAGGCGGCTGGATCAGCGCTGGGCTGGAGGGTGAGGCTGGGTGTGGAGGATGCCCATCACCCACGCACTCTCCCCGGGCATTTTCAGACCGCTCCCAGATTTTTTTGCACGGCTCCAGACTCGTTGGCTGGGGACACAAGGGGACTCGGGCTGTTGGGCAGTGATGGCAGGTCGCTCTCCTCTGAGGTTGCTCTGGGATTATTTTTAATCTCTTTGGTGAAGTACCCACCCCCACCCCCTGCCTCCTCCATCCCCCAAGTGACACCGACATTTTGGTCCTAAACTAAACTGGCAGCGGTCTTTAAAATATAACACGCGTGAAATACCAGGGAGCAAAAAATATCCTCTTTAAAGCATATGTCGCGCAGTGGCTTAGAGAGCTGGGGGATTAAAACCTTAGTGGAGCTTGGGAAATAATGCCAGAGCCCCTGCTGCACTTCATTAAAGTACATTTTTGACGCAGCTTGGCTTATTCAATAGCAATTTAGTTGACCAAAAACTGAATCAAAAGGGACAGGCAACTGTGTAGCATTTTGTTGCGTTTTCATTTTCAGCATTTTTTCGTGTCAGTTTGCCATCTGCTGCCCCGGCGGCTGGAAGGGGGTGGTGCTCTGCCAGGGGCAAGGCTGAGCCTGTCTCCACAGGATGGAGGGTCTGTGTGTGTCCCAAAAAAATCAGATGGAGTTTGGGTCGGGCTGGTGCTCCCATGGAGTTGTATGGGCTGGATGCTGAGGGTCACCACCATGCCAACCTCCCCATCAGCTGCTCTGCTTCACCCACAGCCACAAGCCCCACTCATGCATCCTAAAAGCTTGGTCTGGCCATGCTTGGATGGGGCCAGTGTCTTGGGTTTCTCTTCCATCCCCAGCTGTTGGGACTTAACCCCACTGCCCATGGTCATGACAAAGCCCAAAAGGTTTCAAAGCCTTTGGGATGGCTCTGCAGTGGGTGCAGCAGTCCATGGGGTGGATGAGGCTTTGCCACCATGGCCAGTGTTGGCTTCTGGTTTTACTGGCCATGGAAATGAAATGTGCACTTTTAGGTGGTTTGAATGGCAAAGGAGAAAGGAAGAGTTGCACTGAACTTGGCTGCTTCCTGGAGAAATTCCCATTTTGAGGAAAAAGGTGGTTTTTCTTTTGGAAAACATGCTTGGAAGGAGAAGGAGCAAGGGTGGCTTGGTCTACACCTTACCCCTAGGAGGGACTGCAGATGGTCCTGGCATAAATCCATCACTAAGGACATTTTGTGGTGCAGGTGGACAGGAATCCCACAGCCCAGGGGTGGTGTTACTGACATGGGGAACTCCAGCAGCTCTGAATTTATTTGTATTTGGTATTTGCAAAACCCTTGAAGGCAATACTCTATGTTATGGAAAGCTCATGGGGAGAAAGCAACCAATTTCAGCATGGAAGGGCATGAAATGGCTGCTCAGATGGTATCTAATTGTTTTCATCTCCTAAAGTCGGGCAGATTTTTCTTCCCACAAATTGGTTCAAAAAGAAAAAAAATTGATCCCAGGTTGAGATTTTTGTATTTCAAGTATTTGGGGCGTGTTTCTTTTTAGTGCAGAGGGAACATCACAGCTGGGCAGCCAAGGGCCTGGCTCTGCTTATTTCATATTCTCCTCTTCAACTCAAGTGGCTTAAAGGTGGCACGGCCACGCAGGGAGGCGGGAGGCACCATGCAGCAGGGGGGTTGGGGTATGGGGGGAGTTTCCCAGCACTTCTGCTTTCCCTGAGTCCATATGGGGCTAACCTGCCCTAGGGTGCATGTTTTTGGTGCAGAGCCCTGTGTCCCCAGTCCACCTGCCAATAGGTAGACCAGTGGCCCACTCTGTGCCATCCATCTCCTTCAAGGTGGACACAAAGAGTTCAACGGAGACCAAGCACCAAGGGCTGTTAAAGACAGAGGTGTTCTCCAGTTGCAGGCATATCTGTTCCCTCCTGGTGCTCCAGTATCCGTCCATCAAAGATCAGACACTGGGCTACAGGGATGCTTGGGATCCAGCCAAGTCATCATGTTCTCCTCCATCTACACACCCCATGCATGACACAGACCTCTCTTGACCATAGCCCTCCTTGTGCCAGGTGAGCTGGGGAGCAGGACAGAGTTACAGGACACACAAAGACACAAGTGATGTTCCTTAGGTCAAGGGATCCCAGGGGAGTCAAGCAGCCAGGTCCAAATATGGATCCACCATGTGCATCTTCTCCAGGAGCAGCCAGCCAATGTTCCCACAGCATGTGTCACGGTTCCCTGAATAACCAAGGCGTTCATACAAACAAAACAAAGAAACCCTCCGTCTCTCTGGAGACAAGTCACAAACAGAGAGCCAGGCCAGGCCCATTGATGGAGCTGGATGCAGTGAATCACTCAACCAGCTGTAGTTTAAGCAATTTGGGTCAAATATGCACCCTGGCGTCACGCCACCGACTTATCTTGTGTTTCACTTGTTGTACCTCAGCTCAGGGTTTGCCTTGCAGTTACTTTGAGTTAACAGTTAAGTCCTCGGGGTTGAAGGTGGGTACCTGTTTAGGCAGGGGCTACCTTAAGCAATCTGCTCTCCTGGTTTCATTCCTATTTGTTACTATGTCAGTTTTATTCTTGACTAATTTTTACTGCAGCTGAACACAAAGGACAGCGAGAAGATTATTAGCAAACAGCTTCACTGGGCTATTTATGTTCCCCATGGGTGCAGAGTGAACTTAGATACTCAACAAGTGTATAAACAGGTCCATGAAATGTACCCGGTGCCCCAGCAGTGCAGCTCCAAGGGGCTGTAGGGAAACTGGCCCACCTCTGTGCACAGGCACAGGCCTGAAGCCGAGGGCTCGGTGCAGCTTCGGCTTAGCGAGGCTGGGCCCAGGGGACCTTTCTCCAGGATTACATCAGTAGCATGAGGATGCTGAGTGTACTGTCTGGGAATCTAGGAGATGAGGGGTTTTTTTCTTCAAGATTATGTATATGATAAAATATGTTTTTCTGACTCTAGAGCTGCCTGCAGAAAGGGATGTGCCACAAAAGTGACATCACCTAATTTTTTCCAGTACCTGGGGTGTCAGCTCGGTGTGCCGAGGCAGCTGGTGGGCTGGCCTGGGGCTCACTGCCCTCATCTGCATCCCTGCCCAGTTTGGTACCCGGCGTTGCTGCATGCAGAGGCCACGTGGCTGCAGAGTAGTGGGGGGGCACAGTGCTGTCTGCACCTAAATGGGGTCACACTCCCCCACTCCAGGGGAATGCTGGGAGTCCAGCACCCTCAGGGACTGTCGACGGCTATGGGTGGGGTTGGGGTGTGATGGGGATGCTTGGCCAGCTCTACATGCGTAGGTACCACTGTGAGGATGCTGCTCTGAACAGGTTGTCTCAGCCAGGGTGACTTTATCCATGTCATGTACCTCCTTGTCACTGCGTCTCCTGTTTGGGAGATGCTTTAAGTGGCTTTGTATGGCAATAAAACCTCCAAGCATTCCTGGCAGGGGGGGCTTACCCCAAAAGAGAGAGCGAGGTGGAAGAAGGAGCAAAGGAGCTGCAGCTGGGAGTGTCCCCAAGGCTGCAGGGGCAGATGGAGCTCAGCCCCCCATCTTTGAGGACTGTGGGGGTGAGCAGGAGCCCCATGGGGATGGGCAAGCGCTGGGAGGGGGAAAGCAGAGCAGGACTTTGCTCATCAGCTACACCGGCTCCTGTGTGCGACGCAGGAGCGAAAATGGGGGGAAGAGGGCAGCGTGGGCTTTCCTTTTGGGGACAAGCTGCTTTGCACAAGTGTTCGCTGGCAGGCTTGGGGGAAGCAAAGGGGATCCAGTTCCTAAATTGGAGGCTAGCTGGAAAATGGAGGTCTGCCCCTGGGCAGCTGGGGATTAGCTGTGGGGATCTGTGGAAGGAGGTAAAGCGTCAGGCTTCCTTCGGTCAAGATCACAGGGACATAGTTGAGCACCAGCCAATGCATCTCGCAGGCCAGCGCTCCGCAGACAGACTCCACCTCCCAAAACAACCACATTGCATCGGGCTTGGCAGTGCTGATCTATCTGGCAGCCCCCTCCCGAACAGGCTCAAAACTGAGCTCATACAGAGCCAGAATAGCCTCTCATCCCAGGAGGGGCAAGAGGAGGACCCACATCACCTTTGGTGTCAGCACTGGGTCTGTCCTGCAGGTGCAACACCCGCAGGAGCACCCAAATGTGTGGGAGAAGGGGGACTGAGCTGAGCATCACCCTCACCCTTGGGTGCAGAGTTTGAGGAGACCCTGCTCGTGACTTTTAATCTCTTTTACAATCCTTCCTAGATGGAGGTGGGAAATCAGAACAACTCCTTGCCCCGTTCCTGACCCAGCCTTGGTGCCTGCCGAGCCTGCCCAGGGCTTTTGGCTGGTGGGGATAGATGCTCGGAGGGACTGGTTCTTCCAACCAGCATTGTTGGCCAGCCAAGCCTGGGGTGTGCTGAGGAGTGGAGCTTCTTTAAAAGCCCCCAGAATTTGCTCTAATTTAACATTTCAGCAAGAAACTGAAATTTTAGTTTCGGGGAAGAAATTAATTAAAATGTCAGTGGGGATCTTTAGTAAATCATTCAGATCCCCCATTCTCCCCAGGGACAGAGGAGGCTGGACTTGCTCCAAAACTGCAGTTTTAACCAAAAGAAGCTAAAACAAGCAAACAAAAAAACCACTTGGCTGTGTTTTTTGTTGTCCCCTTCCCCCTCCTTTTTGATCGTCTCTGTCTTGTACAACCCTGGTATAGGCAAATAACTGAGGATTTCACCCATCTTTTCAAAGTGGCGTGGAGGAAGAAAGCAGCCTTTGTAAAGGGGTTTCTGAAGTTCTCTGTTCTGGGAAGGTTGGAAATAGCACAAAAACATCCTTTCTCACTATATTGTGTCGCTTCCAGCTCTAAGCTCCACCACGACCCAGATGTTTAGATGCTGATGCTGAAAAAGAAAAGAAGAGCCATGGCAAGAAAGCCAAGAGAGTGGGGATGCTCTGTGTGAAATTTGCTTCTAGAAACCTGCACTGCTTCGGGTAGGGCGTCATTTTTTTCAAAGCAGGGAAAAGAATTAGTGAAGGAGATTCAGACTCTGTGGATTATTATCTTACATCAGTAGGTATAGTGCTGGCTGTTATTCCAAATGTACATCTTATATGCAACTGTATCATTTTGCTTTGAGACAATACATGTGTTGGGCCTCGAGTGCATTCAGGGGTCGTTATTACCAAGCATTTTTCTGGCTTTTGGTCTGATTCTCCTTTTTTTGTGTCATTGCTCCGAAGTTTTCCCAACCTTGGGGTAATTATTAGTGTGAGTTCATCAGTCTGCTTTTAAAATTATCGTTCCTCAGAAGGAGGATGAGGGACTTCCTTAGGTGGATGTATGGAATAACTCTGTTATTACCTAATTGATTGGACAAGGAAAGTTAAGTGTGAAGCTCTTCTTTTTTTGTCTGTATCCTCTCTCTAATTATCCCGTCTCAGCAAGAACATCTCTGAATGTCCAGTCCATCGTCCTTCTCTAATTGTTCTGCCTCAGCAAGAATTTCTGCAAACACCCATTAATGCATCCCTTCCAGAGGGGTCTCAGCCTGGCGTTTCATGGTCAGCTTCAGCCAAGCAAAGTCCATGCTGATATGGGAAGGGGGTCACCCCCCGACCTCTCTCTCCTTGCGTGTCTCCACTGTGCCAGCATCCGTGTCCATCCAGCTGCCAGGATGTGCGTTCAGCTGGATTTTGTGCTGGAGAGAGGGGCTAGGACCGAACTGAGTGCACCCAGATGTTGCTGGCAGGGGGGAGGCTGCAGGACTGCTGTCCCTGCCCTGCCAACTGCCCTGGGCAGAGGGATGTTTGAGGCGGTGTCATGGCACCATCTCCCACTTGTCCTGAACACGCTGCTGCTAGAACACTGGTTGTCCTGGCCAAATAAATGCTGGAGCAGGAGGTGGGAGATGAGCTTGTCTTTGCTCTGGCAGGCAGAGGAGACAGGCAAATGGCTCCGGTGTCGACTTTTCAGCCCCTGAGCCCTCACTCTCACTGCATGCCTGGCTATGGGCTCATCCTGGCAGAGGGGCCTCACGGCCACCACTGCAGAGGGGAGAGGAGATGTCTCCGTCCCACACTCTCCTGCCTTCTCCAAGGGCTTAGGGCAGGGACTGGGATGCCTTAAAAACAAAGCCTTGAGCCTGCAAAGGTTGTGCTGCTGGAGCGACAAAGCTGATTCACCGTCTGTAGTGGCAGGCGGCCACGGAGCAGCAAACCGTATGGTTGGGCTGTATGGGAGGGGGACCTGGGCTCCGTGCTCACCAGCAGACCCCAGGAATGTCATGGGAGGGTCTCCAGGGACCCTGCGTGGGATGGCCTGCATGTCCTGAGCCTTTGGCTCGGAGCCTGTCCCTGGAGCACGAGTGGTGGCTATTGCTTTGGAGGGATGGGCTGTGGGTCAGTGGTTGCAGGGGAAAAGTCCCACTGCCCAGCTCCTTCACACACTGCTTGTGGGCGGGTGGATGGGTGCAGCGTTGGAGGCTCAGCTGTCCCAGAGAGGACACCCCCACCACCACGGGCTTGCTGAGCTTGTGCTTGCTGCAGGTCCCCCGCCATCATGCTGTCTAGGGTGCTTAGAGACCAGCGCATGGCTTCTCCCCATCCCCATCCCCATCCCCACTCCCCCCTTCCCTTTCCCTGCTCGTGCCTAATTCAATTTGCTTCTCCCAAAGCAGCTCCCCATAGCTTGACCATTAACAAATGGACTTGGCCAGAGGCCTCAGCGACCATTTGCATGCTAAACCTGCTGCCGCTGCTGCCTGCCAGCCGGGCCCCGGGCACCCGCGAGCCGCACTGGCGCTGCCAGCATCCCGCTTTCGGCGCGCCGCGGAGAGCTGCCAAATCACAGCGGCGCTGGTGCCAATTCAGAGAGAAAGGAGCAAGGGAGCTGCACACAAAGAGCAGTTTATAGCCCGGCCGGGCACCTGACACGGGGAGGAGGGAGGGCTGAGACGTGCTTAGCCCTGATAATCCCCAGTTTAAATTTTTTATTTTTTTTTTTTAATCAAAAGCACAGCAACAGCTGGGGCTGAGGCTTTCCAGGAGATGAACTCATGAACAACTGTTCAAAATAACTTTATTCGTACTGCTATTAGATCAGCCCACTGGGGAGCAACCAATTATTTTTGATTACTCGAGGCAGATAAGGCTGGGGTAGAGCTGAAAAACCACACGCCGCAAGGGATCGAGGGCATCTCATGGCCTGGGCACATCGGCCGTGCTGCCCTCCAGCAGGTCATGGGCTCCCAGCACCCATGGGACCCCCCTCCCACCTGCCATGGGAGACGCACGGCAGGTTGGGGATCTCTGCACAGGGCTTTGCGGGTGTGCACCACGTGGGTGTACAAGAGGCAGCATGTACACACAAGTGGCAGGCAGGCTGGTGTGAATATTTGGAGGCAGATGTGTGCCACTGACACCTAAAAACCAATTAACAGTGCCGCTACCAAGGTAATTAGCCTGTCTGAAGCGGGTCGGTCCATCTTGTTCACAAGCCCCAGAGCCGGCATGGCATCAGCACAGGGAAACACAGGGAGATTGAAGCAGGACAGGCCCCTTCCCAGTGTCTGAGATGAGCAATGCCTGGACTCGTGGTGCCTGCAGCAGCAGCAGAGGCAGCGTGGGTCCCATGTGCCCCTGGCTGGGGGAGCATCACAGAGGTCTGAGCAGGGCAGTGCCCCACCACTCACGCTGTTCCCATCCCACAGACCAGACTGAAAGTGTTTTCAGTCAGCTGAGGCCAGTGCTGGACATTTTTGCTTTCCAGCATGACATCAAGCAAACCTGAGTGTGAGATCTGTTAGCCAGCAGGATAACATCTCAAGGGAAAGAAAGGTGGAAGCTAAACTCTGCTGCAGGGAACAGCCTGCACTGGCCAGGAGACAGACTGCATGATCTAATAGGTCTTTTCCATTTCTCGCTCCTGTGATTCAAGAAGTCTTGTCACTAGGGATTTTTTTTAAAAATAGGCTGGATGAAACAAAAGACGGTGGATGTAGGGATCAGTCCTGCCTTGGCTGGGAGGCAGGTTGGTCTAACAGGACTTTTCCATGGTGCTGTTCCATGATTAATCGAGACAAGAAAAGAAAAAGGAAACTGATAAACACAATAGTAATTCCATCCAGAGTTTGCCTTAGTCAGGTTATTATAAACCTGACATCATGTCTTGAAAAGAAGACTGGAAATAAATCCCTAGTAGATAGTATCTGCTCGCCGGGGATGGAGAGGTGCACCAGGCTGCCAGGGGAATGAGGAGTTAACGCCTTTGGTGGTCCCCCCCACCAGAAAGCTGTTTCTCCTAATTTTGCTGGTTCTCAGACCAGCAACAGGAGCATGTGGCTTCCAGGGGAGACCTTGCACCTCCTTCTGCCTGTGCTCCTCATCCCTTTCTGCTAATATCACCGGCTCCTTGAAAAAAGCATTTTCTGAAGGGGGAATATGAGGTGGTTGGGAAGTTCATTTCCTGCCAGGTCATTTAATCAGGAGAAATGTTGGGAAGTTTGGGTCTGGTTTCAGCCATGGAGATGAGCAGTCTCCAGACAGCCATGGTCTCCCCACTGGATCCACATGGGAGCACTGCAAATTCTCCTGAGAGACCTTGAATTCAGACCAGCCTGAGCTACGACTACTCCCGATGGCCCCACACTCCGGAGGTGCAGCTCAGGTGGGGCAGGATGTCTACATGATGAACATCAGCATTTTTCTGGGCCCTGTTGGCCTTTATGGCCACCACCTGGGTAAGTGTGAAAGGCCTGAGTGAGATCACTCAGAAATGCGTCTCAGACCACTCCCCAGCCCTCACCAATGGCACTGGGAGCTTGGAAATTGCCGTTTCAGGGAGGTAAATAAAACATTCTCTCCCTTCTTTTTTTTTTCCCCTAAGTGGTCTCCACGAATAGAAGGTCTCAGTCTGGAATTGATTTGACTCCAGTCACCAGAGCTGCTGCCGCTACCGAGGATTTCGTCAGAGTCTGCAAGGCCTTTAATCTTTCCCTCTACAAATAGGTATGATGTAAAACCCAAATCCTGACCACCTCGTGGTTATGCTTGTGGCACGTGCAGCCGGAGCCAGGCGTGTGAGCCCCGAGGTCCTGGCTGGACTCCAGCTGGGGAATTGGTGTTTGGCCTCCACATCCCCTGCAGTTTCATCCGTGGAAATCGGAGCTGCTCCCATCAGTCCTGGCTGCTCCTGCCATGCCACGACACCCCTCTGCACTCTGCCCCAGGGAAGGATGCCTTGCAGGGGCAGGGCTTGCTTTTTCTCTCATTTAGTTTGTTTGGTGAGCAGTTTTTTTACCTGTGAGCACCCACTCCACTGCTTTTCCACAAGCAACCCCTGTGCTGCCTTCCTCCCCTCCCAGGGAAAATCCCACCGGTAAAGGAGAAATCCAGAGGAGGGGACACAGTTCCACTGCACCTCCAAAGGTCTGACCATCTCCAGCCCAAGAAAATCCCAGGATACCATCAGACCCAGCAGCAGGCTGGCTCTCTGGGTTGAAACACGCGACAGGGAGGATCGCAATGCTGAGAGCACAGAGGTCTGAGTGTTGCCCCCGGGGGCTCTCATGCAGCATCGCTCTGCAGCCTCAGCTGATGTGGAATATATGGATTTAATGTTTTTAAAACAGCGGCCCAGTTGCTCACTCTGAGTCAGGATTTAGGGGTGGGCTACGGCGGCATCTTTAAAAAAATCCTCCATGTCCCCTCTATCGCGATCTGCAGGCGACAGTGCCCTCTAGCGCGCCCGGCCCCCCCCTCAGCCCCCTTTGAGGGGCAGCTCAGTGGGCAGGGCCATGTGCCCACACTCCCTGGCACCCTCTGCCTGGGGTTTATTGTGGGGATTTTTTGAAAAATAAGGATTGTCGACATCACACTCAGATTTTTCGTTTCACCCTCCTGCTGCTGGGTTTAATCCTGACCCCGCTGCAGCCAGCACCCCTGTTTCTGCACAGCTCCAGGCACCCGGCACTGGGGGGACACAGCCCTGGTGATGGGTTCTCACATTCTGGGGCTGCTTGGGGTGCTCCGGGATGTCTGTTTCTTGTTGAGGAATGCTTTTGTGGGGTGCAGGCAGAGCGTTCAGCGCAGCCTGGCACTGTGGGCATTCCCGCCCACCAGCACAGCCCCTCTGGGTTCTTCTGACACTTGGTGTCAAATTTTTTAGGTTTATGGTTGGACTCAATGGTCTTAACCCATTGTTCTGGGTGATGCCAGGAGATGTGAGGGGCCAGACAGTCTCGGGTGTTATCCCTGCTGGGAATTTCCATCTCCCCATTGCTCATGGGCTTCTTCCCCACTCTTGTGCCTGCAGCTTCCTCAAAGGACAAGGAGGATGAGGCAGACGAGGTCTGTGGAATACCAGATCCTGCATGGTCGTGGAGCAAGCTGTGACTGCCCTTCTTCAGGCTCAGGCACTCCAGGCTGTCCCATTTCCTGCCCTCACCCTCAGCCTCTGCAAACTCACGGCCCGGTGAACTGTGAGTATCCCTAAATGAGCATTTAATTAATTGTACCTCCCACTAGCACTACCTGCCTTGCTTCGTTCTCTAGCTCAGAATCTGGCCTGGGGACAAGAAGGGACATGGCTGTCTGTCCAGGACCACCAGGCACCCAGGACCACCCCAGTCTGCGCCGTCCTGCTCACAATAACCTCAGCCAAACAACATTATATTCTGCTGAGGAAAAGTCTGTGTTTTCTGCTTAGCTCTTTATTAAAGCAGTCTGGAAGTGGGGACTGAACGCTCCCAGCATGGCATGAGCATGATGCAAAAACTCTCTTGGCCAGAGCATCCTTCTGCTCTCCTACCTGAGGATGACGGAGGCAAAGGATCTCTCCAGCAGGAGTGGAGATGGAGATTTTTAATAACACCGGGACACGGGAAGGGTCATTAGTCTATCGGTGATGTTTAACCATGCACACGTTTATTTTCCTTGGCTCTGACAGAGAAATGTGCTCCTCAAGGACTTTTCATTAAGCAAAAAAATTTATGAGAGGATGAAAATTGTGTTTTACTGTCTGAGGGCTCAGTCGGTGCTGTTTCTTCAGACGTTTTAGTAATTCATCTTGGCAAGGACTGAGACAGCGAAACAAAAACCTTCACTTCCACGTTTGGAGCCTGTTGCATCGGCCGGTTCTGTCCCCAGCACAGACCGACGCCTGCAGCAACGAGCGGATCCCCTGGGGATTTAAAACAAAAGCAAAACACCTCACAATTTATACCCAGTGAAAAATAACATGTACGTGATGTAGAGTGTTACTGGGATTTGATGCTAATTTTAGTGGTCACCTTGGCTGAGTTTGAGGAAGTTGCTGGTCCTGCCAAAAGCAAATTTACCTGATGATGAATGAGGAATCAGAATATAAAATAAATAAATATCAGCAACACCTTTTTTACCCCCCCTTCTCTTTTGGCAGATCGGTGTCATCCAAGGTCACACATTTGTGCAGTAGAGAACTACTGCCAGAGCTTAGTGTTTTAAAATCACAAGTAAAGAGCAGCATCTTGAAGTGCTGGATTTAAGAAGAAAGACTGAAGCAGGGTCTCTCAAAAACTCACTGGTTGCATTTTCATGTCGGCGTGAATCTTCTTCCTTCCTAGTGCTCCAACATGGAAGAAGCTCACCATAAACTTCTGCAAAAATTCCTTGTTTTCCTCCTCAAAAAAAAGGCCCACGAGCTCCTGTGCCGGGTACCAACCACTCTCTGTTTGACCTTTTCCTCATGTTCATGGAAAAACCTTTTAAAAGCTGCGCTCTGAGATGGAGGAAAGTGAGGATCCTTTTTTTATTTTGACAAAACGCAACAAATCGCAACGAGCAGGAAAATCTTTTGTTTCCATCAGCAGTTTTTGGAGAGCGGGAAGGGTTCCTAGCCAAGTCTCAGCATAAACTCCAGCCAGGCTCTGCTCAAAGGGAGGCAGGAGCTCCCCGCGGTGAAGCTCATCCCAGAACGGCCCCAGGCAGGGGGTCGTCTCCGCTTCCCTCTGAAGCTCGCTGGCCACTGTCAGAGGATGGATACTGGATCACAAGCCTGGGGGAAATACAGCCATTCCCACATTTTTATGATTTCTTTTAATTACTGCAGGCGGGAGTTGAGAAGGAATAAGTGTTTTCAGGCCCACGGCACTGCAGCGATGGGAAGCAGAGCGTCAGATGCTCGTTTCTCCATGTGCTTCCCAAAATCCAGTGTAAACCCTTTGCAAGTTAAAGCTGCAAAATGGCTGGGGAGCAAAACAGGCAGGAGCTCTCCCAAAGTGACCCTTGGGCCTGTGGGCTCAGAGGGCAGCAAGTGTCACTGCCTGCGTGTCCGAGCTGCTGCTAATTAATGAAAGCATTTTATTTTTTTTAAAAAAGCAGGAAGTTTCCCTGTTAAAAACCACAAGTTTTATTTGTATGTAACAGCAGCCATTCTGTGGTTTCAGAGATGGCCTTTAAGGATCTGGGGGTTATGTAGTTTTTATTTCCTACCCCCCTCCCAAAAGAGGATGCAGGAAGGAGATGTGTAAGGTTACAGCAGTAATACAACCTACAAAGGGAGGCAGACAGAGAGTGCGTTACATGAAGCAGGACAGACGCAGCTGAATTTATGGCAACCCTCAGAAATGATAAATGGAAGCTGGGATTTTTACTGGGGAGGGGGCAGATCACGGGTGAGGGAACAACATAATAAAAAAAGCATAAATTAGAAACGTGGCTTGCTGGTTGGGAGTAGAAAGCATTTGGCTCGTATATAATGTGAGTTTCTTCTGGAACACGATCCAGGGCAGTGCATAGAAATTACCTGCAAAAAGGTTTTCTATTAAGTCATGTTAGGGTGAATTTTCTCTGTCGTGGCTCCGTCAGCTGATGCCCCGAGAGGGGCGGCTGCACTTTGCTTCCCACTCCTCCCGAACGCGTCCTGCAGCAACCGCCCGCGCTCGGTGTCCCACATGGAGCTGCTCCAGGTTAACCTGTCCGGATATCTGATACACACAGGATGAAATCCGTCACTCAGGGATAGTGCACAGCTTAAGCCCGGTACAGCCCGGTGAGAAGCTCTGTATTGCTCCTAATGGCATCAGGAGAGGCTTTTCCAGCTGTCGGGCAGCTGCTTGTTTGTGCTGGTCCCTGGGACACGGGGCACTGTGCTGCCCCTCGGGGCCACCAGCTTTTGCTCAGTGAAGAGGGTACCTGTATGGGAGCCTCCATCACTGGCACTGCCCAGGAATGCCAGGAGGACTCCTGGCTCTCAAAGGCTGTTTCTTCCCTCCAGCCCCAGTCTGAGGCTGCTCAACACGTTGTCCACAGGAGCTAGTGGGACTCCGCTTATCCCAGGCAAAGGCACTCCATGGAGGAGCTGGCAGACGGTTTTCCATGGGGTAAGAGCTGCCTTTGCAAGGTGTCAGGCAGCAGAGCTACTACCTGCTCCATCTCCACAGACCTCTGCTTCGACAGGGACTTCTGCCAGCAAACGCGGTCCCAGGGGAGACAGAAGTGGGGGAGAGGGCAGAGGTTTTGCCGCAGTTAAATGTTGGCTCTGTGTTTGTAAGCCTCACCCCTCTTCCCCCAAAAAAGAGAAAGCAGGATGAGTCCTAGCCCTAACAGACTGAGTTTATTACAGGCAGTGCCCAGTCCCCCACCTCTGCCCCGGTGCCAGGACTCGTGTTCAGCCTGGAGCCCAAGGGTCCTGCCAGGTCCCAGATCTCCATGGACGTGTCAGCACCACATGTGCCCCCAGACCCCTTGGCTGCAATGGCTTGTGCAGAACTTCCCTTCTTTCCTTGCTCTGCATTTCGAAAGGATGAGCGTCCCTGGAGGATTTTATGGCTTGCCATATGAACAGAGTGACTCCAGGTCTGCGTGAGCAAATAAAAGGAGTGGGAAGGAACCGAGCATCTTTCCATGACACATTTCCACCCACCACATGTTTCTCAAAGAGCAGCAGACTCGCAGCACCCCAGACTTTCCAAGTCTTATCCTGACAGCCAAGTTTGTCTCTAGACCTGCCTCGTTTCTTTGGGTTTGAGTCCATCTACCGATCCCCTTTTTCGATGCCAGAAATGCTTCCGTGAGCCAAATTTCCCTGGTAATTGTCCTTTGGATTAGTTTAGAAAATTGCATAAGCCCTGGGTTAGAGCTGGCTGCATCTCTCTTCCCAGTGCCTAAGGCTTCACGGGGCAAAGACTAAAGAGCTGCGAAATGCAGAGATATAACAGATGTTGACATGTAGTGAAAATACTAGACGCAGGAGCCTAAGATAATAAATCTGAAAAATTAACACATAGGAGAACGAAAAAAGGAGCAATATGTTTTGGTAATCATTCTGAACTGCTGAACCCTTCTCCTGCAGTTCAAAAATCTCTGGTATTAAGCAGATGTCATTCAACCAATGATTAACACATTACCGAATTTCTCCAGTCGTTTAATAAAAGTTTTACATAACATGCAGGTAATTGCTTCCAAATGTCAAGGTAACAATGTGGGCTTCTATGGATGGCATTGTTTCCAGCATCAGGTGAAAACCCCTCTTGTTGCCTTGATATCAGGCGAAGTCCCCCCGCGAAGACCCCGCACCCGGACAGCTGCTTTTCCTGTCACTCCTCTGAACACCAGAGACAAAGAATCAGGCTGGGAAGAATCAAAGCCTTCAATCTGGGAATGGTTTGTTCCCTTCAATCGTCTGTACGGGCAGCAAATGGGCCTCGTGCTGTAAACCTGATGGATATCCATCTTTTCCGGTATTTATTATTTTTTTTTACCTTTCTTGCTAGAAAATATCCTTGCTGCTGAGTGCAAGGAGGTGATGGAAAGAGCAGGGTGAATGGGGAAGTCTGGGCAGCAGTGGTGGCATGTTGCTCTTCATAGCAGCCCCTGCCCTGAGCCCAACCTGTGCTCAAAATCTGAAAGTGTCCATCATGAGATCAGGGAAAAAAGTCATCCCAACCAGCTTATTTCATGGAGAACTGTCCTGATGTACAGCCAGAGATACGTGCAGTGCACCAGTGCAGGATCTCACTTGTTATTTCAGTGTTGGAGCAGGAGTGATGTGTGAGAGTGATGGATGCTCAGGGACAGGGGAGCCCCATGGGCTGCAAACTCTGTTCAGACTCAAACTAATAACTTTCAAGGCTGCAAATGAGCTTCCCAAATTATTAGAGCTGGAGAACAGGATACCTTTAAAACAACCAATCTGTCATGAGACATATCATGTGTCTGTCAGAGGCCAGCAGGAATCCGTTGGGGGAATCCATGACAAAAATCTAGGGAGGGCTGTAAAAAATGCGTGTTGATGTGGTTGTTTTGACATGACATTTCTTTCTAGGAAGCCTTAAGCGATTTCTGCTGCCACTGCAGCACGTGGCATTTGTGCTAACCAGCATCTCTGCTGTAGTTCTTGCTACTGCTGAGAAAGCAGGATTGTCCTGTGGTCTTGTAAATGGGGAGAAGACGTGTCTGAGGTGCAGACACTGTGGGTGTGGTGCTCCGGGGCAGACTGCAGGCAGCCCAGACCCCCAGGAACACAGTAAGGTTACTTCCTGTCTGTGTATTCCAGTTCTGCAGCCGCAGAAGTGGGATTATAACAGCACTGACTCTGCCCAGACACCTGTGAGCTCAGGTCTGAGGATGCACAGGTAGATGCACTGCAGGGTGATCCTTGCATGGTATTAATAGCTGATGGCACAGCCAAGACCCAGGTCCTATCTCAATGCCTTAAGCACAAATTTGGGTGCATGAAGGTAGGTTTCTGGTGCCATTTAGGCACCCTGCAGGACCCCACCTGGCCTCCTGCTGCGCTTCCAGCAGGATCAGGTGTTCCGTAGATCCTGGGACACCCGAGTTTGCCTTGAGACCCCAGAGCATCTCAGACAGCATTAGATACCTCTGGTTAGGGTCCTGAATCCCATCCCCACTTACCTGGATGGTGGGTTGCACCTGGCGGTGACCGCTGCCCTCCGGTTTCCTCGGTGGCCACCTTCACACCATGGGCTGATGTGGGCCACTGTTCATGGCACCAGCACTGTGTAGGCTTTCCTGCACCTGGGAAGTTTGGGCCTATTCCCAGCATCACTCACATCAGCTGCTATGGACAGAATGATTTATGGACACGTCATTAAAACCATATTCTCAGCCTCGGAGCACAAGGGAACCAGTGGGTGGTACTATAGGCAATATGCCCGGGGGCGTGGGGGTGCTCCTCAGACCACCTGGTTTCTCAACAGAGATGAACAGGTTGGGTAACAGGCTGGCCAAACCACCAGGGAGGAGACACTGGAGCAGGTCGAGCCTCGCTCAGGAGGAACAGATTAGCTAGGAAATATCTCCTAGCTCCTCCCATGCTTAATGTCATTCATCAACTACTTCTGCTCTCCATCACTGTCAGGCACTGAGTTTCTGCACGTGGATGGGCTGCTTAGAGACAGGGGAGAGGATAACAGTCCGGGGCAAGGGAAGCAGATGCAGATGATTGTGAACTGACCCAACTATGTATGTTCTGCAGGGGTGCAGCAAATCAGAACTGCTGACATGCCCAACCTTCCAGCAAGTGCCTGGCTGTGCTCAGCATCTGCAGGGCTCTTCTCAGATGAGCTCATCACAGTTTCCAGGCAAATATGTGGGAAACATTTGCAGGGCACCTGCTCCCCCACCCTCACACCTGGAGACCTTCTGCCTTCACCTCTTTGAATGATCAGCTGCACTCACTCATCACTTCTGGGACCTGGCCCGGGTCCTCCAGACCCGTTCATGACACCATGCCAGATGGGTCCCTCCTGCCTTTTAAGCAGATGACAGTACCGTGTGACTTCATGGCCACGCTGGCACAGCGTGCACCTGCCTGGAAGCAGCCGGAGCACCTGCTGGTACCTGCAGCGCTGGCACATGCCTCTGTGTGTGGTGAGTACTGGGGTGGGATCAGAGACACGAAGGGAAACGTGCTCAGCCATGGGATGGCAGTGGGGAGGTCATTTGGAGGATGGAAGCAGGGTGACAGTACCATCACTGGATTTCCAAGACTGTAAATAATTCTTCCTAAATAGGAGCATTTAATCTATTTTATCACGTCCACATCAAATTTTACCATGAGTAAAAACCCAGCTCTCTTTTGTCTGTCTTTTGTGGCTTTATGAAGACACAAATCTGTGGACCTTGGTTCCTGCATGTCCTTTTGGGACTCCTAGAGACACCCCCGTGCTCCAGTGCTGACGACTATTTGCTCTCCAGCTCTGGTGCTTCACAGCCCACCAGAACAAATCTCACTTGCCTACCCTCCAGTCCAAAGTCCCCGAGCACAGAGAAGCCAAGACATGCCAGATGGTCTGGCATGGCTCAGCGATGGGACCAAGCTGGGAAGAGTGAGATGAAGGCTGGACAAAGCTCATGGAGATGGCTGATTTACTACCTTGAACTCAGTGGGCTTTCCTTATCGCTAACATCTGCGGTAGGGCAAGAGGTGCAAGAGCATCTACCTGTCTGCAGGCTGCAGAGTGGAGATGACCTTTCCATGGGCCAGTGCCCAGCAGCTCAGAGTGATCACGGCTGTGTGACTGCTGAAACAGCCTGGCAGGAGGTCTTTAAATTGCTCGATGTCTCTGTACTGAAAAGCAATACCTGCTGAGATTAAACCATTTGGCCTCCATCCCCCTGTCTCCAAGGCAAACATAGACAGTTCTATTCATACCCACAAGAAATACATATTTCAGCATTCGATTCTTTTTGTGTGTGCTTTGTTTTATCTAGCGCCATGGAGCTTGGATGTCTTTTTCATCTCATATTGTGCTTTGGATGCAGCCTCTTTTATTCAGCCTTCTCGCTGCCTTCATAAAGAATAACAGCGGCAGTTGTTGTTTTTTCCCCTGGAGCATGGGCTGCTGGAAACCAAAGGGAAACTTCTTGCTGAAAGAGGGAGAGGGCAGGAGGGACGCTGCCATGTCCATTTCCACACTGGAGCTGCAGCCTTGCAGGCCATGCAGTTTGGCTTTCTCCAGCCTTCATGGAGAGCAACAAATTGTCCTATAAAAATTCTTTTCTTGGATTTTATTTTTCTAGGGAGACAGGCCCAACTTGTAAACTTGGGACCAAGATGTCCTTCTTCTTAAATGGACAGCAAAGTCCAAGATAGAAGCCATGGGACTGAAATCTAACAGGGTCTTCAGAATCTCCCTCCCTAAATTTGCATCTGAAGTCCCATTTTCCCAGGTGTGGAAAGCCCATCCTGTTGGCTTAGCTGAGCCCCCATCCGTCCCACAGAGCCTCTCAGCAACAGGGAGAAAACCTTGCAAGGGCGTTTCTGCTTATCTTCCAGTTGAGCTGTGACAAGAGCTGCTGGCCCGAGCACCAGACATGAAGGATGTTGTCCAGCCTTGCCTCCCTCTTCCCAGGAAGGTAATTTGGGGTGAGGATAGGAACTGCTGCCCCCAGCCTCTTCCTCTCCGCACTCAGCTTGGAATTCACACCGTGTATGTGCCACAGCACCAAAGGTGTGTGACCCCTGTCCCGGGGTGTCATCCGTCTTGCTGTCGGTGGCTGTGCTGCTCACATCTGCCCTTCCCCCTGCTTATGCCATCAGCTC
Organism: Porphyrio hochstetteri; assembly: GCA_020800305.1. Taxonomy (NCBI): domain Eukaryota; kingdom Metazoa; phylum Chordata; class Aves; order Gruiformes; family Rallidae; genus Porphyrio; species Porphyrio hochstetteri. Next base: position 9,735,230 of record CM036920.1, read on the forward strand.
CACGGCACGGCCCAGCCCAAGTGCAGCCGGGCGTTTGGCTCCACAGGTCACCAGCTGCTGATAAATTGCTTTCCTGGAGATCAATCGCTTCCTGTTTGCCATGTGAAACGGCTGGGCTGCCCTCACGGAGAGGTCCCCATCTGTGGTCATGCTCAAGACACTCTGAAAAACAGTAAGAAAATAAGGGCCCCACGTTCAAACCAAAAGAGGGGCAAGGCTGGAGGGGAGGACAAGAGACCTGGGCACCCCCCTTTTCACTCCTTCTTCCCCTTCCTTCCTGCTCCAGCCTTGCTCTGTGCTGTGGAGGTGGACAACATCCAGACCAAAGTGTGTTTGGGGTTGTCTGAAATGCAAGAACCTCCCATAGGTCTGAATTACACAGATCCTCCCATTTTTCGTTATTTCAACCCTAATTATAAATCATGTATTAAGCAGAAATTTCTTCATCCAGAAACCTTTAGGCACTGGTTCCCAACCATCCAGCTTGGGTCATCTCCCAGAGTGCTGCAAACCACACCATCCTTTCCCAGTTGGGCCTATTGCTGTGATGGTTTCCAGTGACCACGAATGATGCTGCAAGCAAGAACATCTTGTGGCAATGTGTTGCCCTTGAACCTCAAGTTGGGAATCACAGATTTGAAGGTGTTTGAAATCTGTGTCTGAAATCTGTAACTCCTCATCATGCTCTGACCCAAGAGAAGGGATGCTTTGAACTGTGTGAGATAACCAGAGCAGCTCTCCTGGGGCCCACGGTGTCTGGGAGGCAACACCACCTTTCCCAGCATCATGATCTGGTCCTTCACACTCAGGTAAATACCAAATCCTCTTATTTTTTTACACAGATCAGCCCCTCTCTGTCTCGGGCTGCATTGTCTCACTGAAAGTAGGGCCAAGACTGTTGCAAAGGGCCAGCTGAGGGATGGCTGATACCATCCCTGCTAAGCGAGCTGCAGATCCAACCCTCTGGCACCTGGGGTGGAGGAGGCAGGATGGGCAGGGTTGGGAACAGCATCCCTTCAGCCACATGTGTCTCTTCAGCTGCACAGACCACCGAAGACAAATGAACTGGAGGAAGCATTTCCTCTGCTGAAGGCTCACACCCGGGAGGTTTTTGTTCACAGTGCAGGTCAAGAGTTGAAAAATGAAGAAGAAAGGAAAACAGATAGAAAGATCCATCTTCTCTTATAAAATCCCCAAAGCAGGGGGCATTTGGAAGTCATTTTTCACTGAGCTGAGAGCTGTTTCTGGCCCTTTAGCAGGTATTATTCTCTTCTCAAACCTCATAGTTTGGGACATGGGGAAGCACTGTCCCTCCATCCTCGCAGGTGTTGGAAGAGCATTATCCTGGGTGCAAGACACCTTCTTCCAAGGCTAGGGTCCACAGTAATTTGGGGTCCACAGTAATTTGGGGTCTGGAGCCAAATGGAGCCTGATGATGCTGAAAATTGTTCCACGTCTGCCCCATAACGCATCTTAAAAGCATTTGAAATGCATTAGGGCTGAGGTGCAAAAAGAAATGAGTGGCTTGGATTTGCTGGCATTAATGCAGAGGTTCAGGGGGACAGCTCTTAAAGGGGGGAAACCCATGCAGCAAGAGGAAGGTGAATTTCAGCATGGTTAAAGGAAATCTAAATAAAATTCCTTTCTGGAAGGAATTCAAGAAAATTATTTTCCTTCTGTGTTTCTGTCTCTCTTCTTCTGGCTTATAAAAACACCTTGGCTCGGATATTACATCAACTCTGCCTTTTATTAAAACCCCTGCTCCAGTTGTGCAGATTTCATGCTGTTACATGAAAGTAAAATTTTATGACCAGAAGCTGAAATTAGGATGGAAACCGTTTTTTGTTGGTTGTTGTGGTGGGTTGGGTTTTGTTAAGTCAGGAGGGCTTGTTTATTTTTGCTTTTTCTCAAGCACAGCCAACTTTTCCAGGTCTCAGCACTCTGGGATTTTTGGGGGGATATTTGTTCCAAGCAGGTGCAAACGTGGGGGAAGCTGAGCCTTGGGCAGAGCAAAGGGATGGGGGCCAACCTCCCTCTGCTACTGTGGATGCCTTCAGGTGAGCAGGGTTTTCATGGCTTTTTCAGAGTAGGACGTATGCGTGGGACAGCAGATGGATTTCACTGTGTGGGGGACAGGTCCTGGGACAGTCTCGTGTTGTGAGCAGAGTGACCATGCAAAAGGGAGAGCTCTTCCCTCCACTCCTTCTCCCCTGTAAATCCAGACCTGATGGATGATAACTTGGTTGGAGCCCACATTCAACACCAGCTGCCTGTTGGCTGGGCAGTGCCAGCAGAATATTTTCATGCACTGCTTCTGTTTTTCCATTAATTCCTCCCTCCTCTGCTAAAAACACCTATGGCAGGGTGAAAAGGTCAGTCAGTCCTTCCTTGTTGGGTGAGCTATAGTGAGCTCAAGGAGTAACTACATCTGAAGGTCTTCAGAGAGGTGTTGCATGGGGTTCATTGAAAACTCTAGCTATGAATTACAGTATTGGTTTCTTGTGGGACCTTGGCAAGGCAGTTTTGCTTCTCCAGAATCCGTCCCCGCAGCCCCTGTTGCTCCCCAGACCTTGGGATGTGGGGCCATCCCACCCAGTCCCAGCTGTGTGTCAAGACTGGGGACTTTTGCTTCTGCTGCAGCACCCTGGCAATGGAGTAGCCAGAGGACATCTTGGGGGGCTTTGGGGCACAGACACCCTCTCCCCAGAGGCGTGCGCACACCGCAGTACACTGGGAGCAGAGCTGGGCTCCTGCTGCGTCCCTGCTTCAGAGACACTCACCACAGTCAGGATGGGGGATGTAGGTCAAGCCACATGGCCCTTCCGTTTCCTTCCAGCCCAAACGTCTGAGCAACCTACTCCTGCCCTTGGAAGATTTACGGAGCAACAGTAAGTATTTCACCAGCTCTTTATTAATAATGCAGCAATAAAAAAGGTGCAGCCTTTCTTTCCAGGGACTCAGAGAGCCCTTAATAATCCAAGGAGGGATTTGGCTCCCCCCAATAGATAGTCTACTGGTGGGCATGCTTTACAGCCCCTTTGTTAGAGCGGGGCCGTTCCCCCATCATCAAAGTGCGAAGTGAGGCTCTGTGATGGGCTAGTCCATAAATCTCTCCCCTCTAATCCTTTCCTTTCTACTATTTGCAAACTGGGGGAGGAGGGGGTGGACTGGATTAGGCAGACCGGAGCTTTAACCCTTTGTGCTTTGGGGGAATCTTCTCCCTAGCAGAAGAGGACGGTGCACGGAAAGAAGGCAGTTTCACAGCAGCCTGTAGAAGCAGGTAGTTATATTCAGCAATTAAACCCCAAATGACAGCTTAAGGAGCTCTTTTGGAGGTTTAATAAGTCCACCACTGTACATAAGAAATAAATCTGCCTGCATTACAATCACTTCGAACTACTTAAGCAATAAATGCAGAACTCTGCTCTTATTCGTCCCCTATGTGGGTAATGTTGCTTCACTCCTCACTTGGTTTCCAGGGCTGGGACGCCAGAGGAGGACCCAGCCCAGCATTTGGAGCCAAATCCACACTGCGGAGATCATAGGTCTGTGCTAAGGAGGTGGGGGGATCCAGTGATTCGGTTTGGGGCCACCTTGAGCCTGCAGCCAAAACTAAACACTTGGGGATGTGTCAGGCTCTTGAGAGAAGAGTTGCATCCTGGCCACCTGAAGGCTGATCTCAGATGCAGAGGTGATGGGGGAACTAGGTCAAGAACAAGAAGCAACATGGTGATTTTGGTCTTCAGATGTTTCTGCAAACACCTTCATCAAGGCCAGGTTTTGATAGGCTGGACTGATGCTGTCATGTTGTGACACCAAACCATTTTTCAGTCATGAGTGGATTTTTATCCTTCCAGTGCCTGCTGGAGGTTGGGAACAGGTACAAGGTCCCCATCCAGGAGCAGACCTTGTGTGGCATTCAATCTGCTAAACCGGGGTTTCCAACCCCTCCTGGCCCCACTACTTTAAACCTGCCCACTATGGGATACCTCCATGCCAGAGAGAGACAGGACCAAGTCCAGGGTGGGTTCTGGCCAGTGAGGGGCTGTCTCCTTCCCCGCTCCAGCTCCACACATCTCCATTTTTTCAGCATTGCAATGGTTGAAAAATGAACTTTGTGTCCATTTTATCACAAAATATCCCAGGCTTTTTAAGCCCAGCTTTATAAACAGTGATGAAAGGTCCTGCAACGGGCAGAGGTCTGCTTTTGAAATTGAACAAATTGTCGTTTTATGGTTCCCGTGTGTGGGGGGTGCTGTAAATCTCCCAGCATTTAACGCATCTGTTCTTTTCCAACCACGCTACCAGCATCTCAAGGAGGAGAGGGAGAAATATCTGACATTTCCTGACATCGGCTGCTCTCACGGCCCCCGGGAGTTCCTCAGGAAAGTTTTTAAAGTAATATTTATGGATGATCATGGTGAATCAGGCTCTAAAAGGTACAGAGAAAGGACTGTTGTTCATTAACATTTGGAAACTGTGCACTCAGGATTTCCCTGTGGAGGGGCAAAAGAAATGGAGTGAAAGCGAAATAGCTTTCGAGTTAATCCAGATCTTTTTTAACATTATTGTTGTTGGTAAAAATCAGAACCTTATTTTGGATGAAGAAGAACAAAATTGGAAGTACAGTTTTGGGATGGTTTACCTCAAAAATGGTTTTCTTTCTAGAATCCCATAATGAGTTCCCTAGTGAAGATGTTTGTTCTTACACATGGATATGTGGTTGAGTTTTGATCTTGATTTTCATACACATCTTGGTACTAAAACAACGATATATCTGCTCTGGCTAATAAGCTGGGAATAACTTCAATTTGGTGTCTTTTCCTGAAGATAAAAGGTTTTTTTCCTTATTGCTACAAACCATTTAGGTTCAATTTGATAAAAATGTCCTTAAAGCTTTGCACTCACAAAGGCTTTCACGTGATCTTCTCCCAGTTAAACACCCCCATCTCAGTATCTAACAGATCTCTCACCCAGACTTGTAAAATCCCTCAGCAGTTCCCCAGTATTAATTGAGTTTTATGAATAGCAAAGCTGAGCACAGGAGGGATGGTTTGATAGAGCATGAGTGGAAACACATCCTGGGGTTTTGACTTTCAGTGCCATTTCTGAAGGGCAGCCCTGGTGCCCCTGTGAGGCTGGTAAAAGCCTCCTGTAGACTTCATTGATAACACGAACTCCTCAGAGGTGAGCCAGGGTTTTTCCTTCAGCATGTTTATGTAAAGTACCTTTGGAACAGATTTATTCAAATGAATGCATGGAGAAGATAAGGCCATGCACGTGCTTTGAGTTACCTGTTTCAGTGTAATGTTTTGAGGCTTATCAGAGCATGCCTGAGATTAGAATTATCCAGAGAAAGAGAAAATTAGGGTACATTGGCAAAACAACATACAGATCCCTCCATAATCCCCAGGGTTTGTATTTCGTGGGACTTCTGCTGTGACCCTGTACGTCCTGCTCCCAGGAGGGACCACCAGTTCTCCTGCAGTGCCCAGCACCTCCCCCTGTAGGGACTGCATTTCCTGGGGGTCTTCTAGCCATGGCGTTTTGTGAGTGAGCCCAAGCTGATGATGAACGGCGTGCATGGGGTACACAGGGCCTTTGGGTCCAGTGCCACAGCTTATTGATGTTGGTGAGTCCACACCATGCTGGGCTGCCATCCTGATGGTCCAGGCGTTAGGATCAGCGGACAGAGCTTGCTCCCACAACTGTGGGTCTCTTTCCATAAGCATGGGATGGTTTCAGAGTAACTGAGCCTCTGCATGAGGCAGTTTTGAAGTGCAGGGACATCTGGATGCAGAGCTACACACACCCACACAGACTCCAGTAATGATTCCCAGGGAGCAGCAGCTACGGCACTCCTCTTTTTCAGAGGTGATGTGCCTAATGAATGCAGAACACTGAGAAGAAACAGGTAGTAAAAAGAAACTTCTCCCTTCCTATCATAAGATATCCCACCTCCACAGTGCATGCTGCGCAGGGGTGATCAGCAGCCAGAAGGACCCGCTTCCACACGTTCATCCACGGGCAAAATCCTCCAGCCAGGAACTGCTCTTGGCTCTGCTCCTCTGCTCCATACTGGGTGTACATGGCACAAGGTAAGAAGTGAGTGGCTCGGCCCGGGCAGAGCAAACCTCTCCAAGTACCTGTGGTATCAGGGCTCCAGAGAGGCCGCAGGCAAGAAGAAAATTATCTTTCTGCCTGATGCGCTGAGCTACAGCTGCTCTGCCCCATCCTCTTGGGAGTGGGACAAGGAGGCACGAAGCCATGATGACTTCACAGGCAGTGTGAGGGTAGGATGGTGTCCAGCTGATCCTTGCGAAACACCCCGTTGAGCGTGCCGGCCTGCAGGCATGCTTCCCAGCTCCAAGCGTGCCCTGCCATCACACGGTCCTCACTGGAGTCACTTCTAACCCAATACTGGATTGTTACCACAGGCATCAAAAAAGGGGTGGGTTTTTTGCCTTTCAGTGACTTCATGGATCCAAGACACTGCCAATTTTCTATCATTCGTGGCATTTAAAATGTCAACACCTCCCTCCCAAATGAAAATGGAGTTAAAGGTCCTGTGCTTCCCCATGCCCCTTGCCCTCCCCAGTCCCACAGCAGGGCCGTAGAGATTGGCCTTTTAGGAAGCAGCCAAAGCAATCCTGTCTCTTCGTCTGCTCAGCAAAACTGTATTTGCAGTTTAATACCATGGCCTTGCAATCCTGCAGCCAGGATGTGCCGTGGGAGCTGGGGCAGGACCTGAGGACATATCTGGTGGGGAGCCTGGTTCAGCCATTCCTCAGACTTGTTACTGCAGCTCAAGCTACTGGGGGACATCCATGCTTCATCTGTCCCCAGTCTGTCCAGCCCAGAGGTATTCAACCCCAAAGTAGGTGCTCTAACTCTTTGCTCATAACTCCTATGTCCTCCCAACATCTCTGTTAAAAAGAAACCTCCATCTCTCCCCCTCGCTTCCTTTTTGCTGAGACTCTGCTTGGAACTTGCATAAACCTTGCCCAAAAATAACACTGGCTGCTCTCCCAGCTGTGGGCGTCGTGACTTCTGCGCAGGGAAGGGAAGGCTGCGATCTGATTCGTTTCATGGCAGATTTCGGTCAGCTTTGGCACCCCTCCATTCTTGCTGGTACCAAATTTACAAGGTTCCTCTTTCCAGCTTTTCACTCTTCTCCTGGGCTTACCTCTGCCTCTCTGAGGCCTCGTCTCTGGAAAGCCGCGGTGTTTTCTTGGCACCGCCGACTGCGAAACGTGGCACAGACAAACCAATAAAAGTAGCCAATAAACTCAGCGAGTTTTCTTTCCTTTGCTGCAAGTGGCCAAGGCAGCGCTGCTTCCTTTGGGATGACATTAAAATGCAGCAGAGAGGATGAGACTCGGATCCTTTACTGTTTGTTTCCCGGCCGTGTATGATTTTTCCACCAGTGTGAGAAGAGATCTCAGGGAAAAAAAAAAATTGAGAAGGAAAATAGTTACAGAGACAACTGCCATGGGATGCCAGTGGGCTCAGCCTGGGTCCTTACTCTGTAACACAGCCCTTGGGTCAGTGGTAACTAATCAAAACTGGAGTGAAACCAAGGGCCTGATGCAAATGAGTCAAACCCTTATGACTTTAATGAGCTTGACATCTGCAGATCACCTGGGCTGACAGCTCCCTTGCATGTCCTGGCAGGAGGCTTCATAAGTAGAAGGGTTAGTTGTTCCCCCTGGAAATCTTTCCACTTCTATGCAGAGAGGAGCGGTCTCAAGGGAGCTGAGCCCTGGCTGATCCATATGGGTTGGAGGACCTTTGAGATAAGGAACCAGCTTGGCTCTCTGGTAGTGTGGATTATCTTCCTATCCAAGTAGGGTAAATCAGGAGGAAAATGTATTGAAATGGTGGGAATGATCTATCATCTAATCCAAACACCCTGTGCAGCTGGGAAACAGAAGTCCTGGAGAGGAAGGAGAGGCCCTGGGAGGCTGGTGAGGGAGCTCTGACCTGGCCTGGGGCTCCAGCCAGCCTGGAAATGCAGTAGACTACTGGCTTGTAAGAGTCCCAGGAGTGACCTGCTTGTGCAGTGCTGGTGGGGCCAGCTGTAGCCTTTTAGGATGGGGGAAGCCCTGCTGCTGGCTGAGCCCTGCTGAGGACAAGGGACATCCTTCGAGCTCAGCTACAGTAAGTCACATAACCCCTGGGGCTGAGTCCCTATGTGGGACCCCATCTCAAGACACAGTGGCCCCCACTGCCAATGACGACTTGGATTACATAAGCAGAAAACCTGCTTTTCTGTCTTCCCTAGGTATGGCTGCTGATGCCCTGTGCTCATGGTGGGAAGCAGGGACCTTTCCCTCTGATGGGGAGCCCTGAGAGCTCCTCTCTCGGCCAGCCCTTTGTCCTGATAGAGTCCTGGCCTTCCTGTGCTGCATTAATTTAAGACGCTGTGAAGTGAGAGGGGCGGGGGATGCTGTCTAAAACTTGTTCAGAGCCTTTGCTGGATAAATCCCCATGGAATTTAATTTAAACGAGCTGACACCAGTACAAATCATGCCAGCATTACCAGCTCTTCAGTGTTCCCTACCAACTGTCCGCAAGACTCTTGCTTTCTTTAGTTCAAGTGAAGACTAAAAGCATCTAAAACTTTTTAAGACCTCAAACCTAAAAGAATACTTTTTTTTTTTCCTCTTTTTCACTGTAGGAAGAAACAACATCTGCTATAAAAATCTGCTGGCCAGGGGCAGTGGGAGAGGATACCACTTATCATGGCTCAGCTATCGGAGGCAGCGGCTGGTTCCCAGCAGAAAGTGCCTCAGACCAAGCCCCGTGATCATGGTGTGTACTGAATGGTGTCTCATCTGTCTGCAAGCTGGGCAATTTAGTTGTTTGCAGAGAGGAGGGAAAGCTAGGGAAAAAAGAAAGGAGACAGGGAATTGGATGGGAAGTAGGAAGGAGATGAAAGAAAGACTTCTGGGAAAGGGAAGACGACAACACTGTATTTACAAGTACGTACCTGGCCTTAAGTGAAGTCCCCTACATGCTGCTGGGACACAGAGTCAGGCTGGTTTATAGTAAAGCAAAGCCTGTGAGGTAGCATGTCTGTTCCCGGGCTTTAACTGAAGAGTGACATCTCTGAAGAGGCCGGAAAGTGGTCAGGAGTAAGCATGAAACATGTAAGATTGCAGAATTCAAAAGGATAAACATTATTTGATACCTTATTTATAGGGCACCACAGGGGAAAGGTAAAGGTTTCAGAAAAGAAAGAAGCACTTTAATTTTATCTGGAGATTTTCCAACAATAAAATCTAATCCATCATTCTCTCTGTGTGACTGCTCTTAATGAAAATTTAGAGGCTGTGACTGAAATTTAGAATTCACAGGGGATACTATTAGGAAGATGTCTAGCAGCTATGCAAAACCTGTTATATCATAGCCCCTGCCAAAGGCTGGGGAAGAGTGGAGTGTGAAACGGACAGCTTTTAATTTGGCACGCCGAGGCTCCGCGGCACCGAGCCTTCCTCTCCTGGGTGGCAGCAGCAGGACTCCCTGGGACTCACGGTTCATCCAGCCGGCTCCCACCAGGGATCAGCCACCGGGTGACAGCGGGGCTCTGGCAATGGCAGTTGAGGAGTTGATTTCAAAAGAGATGGGTTTTGGCCCATTTACACTTAATTTTTACCCAAAGCGCCTTGCTATCCCTACGTTAGTCCCTTGGTGGTGATGAGAATCGAAGACCTCCTCTAATGCCGTCTCTGTTTCTTGCCCAGATTGATCGATCACGGTTAAGAGCTTTCCAAAAAGAGAGAACAAAACTGTTATCTGCCCAGTGTGCTCTTCCGAGACTGAGAGGAAACCTTGCAGTGAGCCAAGGGCTGTGGGACACCATCACAGGAAGGTGACCTGGTGACCTGACAGGCATTGCGAGGGGAGCAGCACCCAAACAGCTCTGCCATGCCCCTTGCTCCTGGACTGCGCCACTCACCTACAAAAAGGTATTGCCCGTGCTTGGTGAGGGGATAGATATATTTTCCTCTTCATCACTCAGAGACTGTTCAAGCCCCTCACACACGGGCCATACGGTGCCTCAGTTATTGCTGGTTATCGAACACGCACGCCATCCAGGAAGCACCAGCAGCATCAGCCTGTGCTGGGTGCTGAGCAGAACCAAGTAGTGCCTTCAGCTAAGGGTGACCCAGAGGGGAAGACTGACCATCTCTAATCATTACCAATCCTCTGCGCTTTGTTTTTAATCAAAGCAGATCACTAGACTGTTTCCAATGTTTTTTAATGGGCAAAAAGGGGCTTCAAATATAAAGACAATAATGTTAAATTATTTAAGGGCCTAGATGTACATCATGAATCAGTTTAATACCAAAGTCACTGCCAATTATTCAACTGATTCAAAATGAGACTCCATCACAAAATGTTAAATCACAGGATAAATCTGTCCTGGGAAGGGCTTTAGTAATCACAATTCTCTCAAAGCAGAAAAAGCTTTTCTAAAAGCAGGAGGGGAAAAAAAAAAAGGTTACAGCTTAAGCTAGACATTATATAGTAATGCCAGATGTTAAACAGTTGACTTAAATTATTGGCAACTATCGAATGTAAGATACTAATACTACTGGTTGGAGAGCTATGCCACCAAGTTTGTAATCTGCGGAATGGGCTTAAATATTCCTTTAATTTTCTGCCTATGGATAACAGGCAATTTGGATTAGCTTCCGCAGAATAATAACCTCCTAATTCTCAGCAGATGAGTATAAGCCTTCTGCAACATCAAAAAACCAAGACCATACTTAATATGTAACCTTTAATGGCATATGTTTTTAAATTATACAACTCCACTGGACCAGTGTAATTAAGCTCAAGCAATGCCTGAAACCACTCTGCATGCCTCGCGGGCAGCAGAAGGCACCTAAAGAGTCTCCCACCCCCAAACGCAGAACAAAACAACAGAAAAAAGTCTCCACAGATTTGCACATCAATCTTCTCTCCCCCAGAATTTGCCTTTTCAACATGCTGCCCTGAGTGCCTGTGGCCAAACACCATCATCACCCAGAGCGGGGCTCAGCCCGTACCCCTCTGCCCATTTGGGTTCTCTGTTTTCTTGCTGTGGCTCTGACTTTCCCCCTCCTTCGTGTGCTCCTCCTGTCCCATGTCACCCACAACATCACTGTTTGCCCAGCAGGAATGTGGGGCCAGGACTGACACCCATTTCTTTATTTGCTCAGCACCCAGCCTGGCATGTGCAGTCCTGCACAACTCCAGCCCGGTGTCCTGCAAGAACCCTCCAGTGTGGTTCAGTGACTGCTCACCAGCCAGGGCTGAGAAAGGGGATCCCGGCAACTCCTGACTCTGCCCAGGGCACACGTCTTTTCCCGTTGGCATTGAGGCATGACCATCAAGACCAGGCACCTCCTGCCTTGCAGGATGAGGTTTGTTCTCTGCTAGGCTTAGGATATGTTAGAATTAAATGGGGCAGGGTCACAGCTTGGTCTCTTCTCCAGCCAATCGCTCGTCAGCGTGTGTGTTGTGCAAATGATAAAACACCCCAGCACCCCACAAGCCTACACGGCCCATGAGTTCCCTGGATGGACAAGGACAGCCCTCAGCCTGCCCCACTTGCTGCAAGCCTGGGCTCAGGCTGAAGTAACACAACTCAGCTGTTCAGATGAGCCAAAGCCCATGTTTGCTTTTGTTTTGACTTTTTTCTTTTCCCCTCTCTTTCCCTGATACAGAGCTGCAAGCATTGAGAGCACGGACAGCAGGGCTGGGTTTGTTCCTGCCTCTGCACCAGGGAAACGTCCTTGCTCAAGGGCTGAAAGATGGGTGAAACAGCGGTGAGGAAAGGGTCAAAACACATCCCCCCGACTGCGAGCAGAAGAAAAATGTTGGCAGAGCAAACCTTGCCACAGGAATAAAAGGTTATCCTGGCTGTTCATATTACTCCACATGGGGTGAGTAAAACTGTCGGTCGGACTGAAGCGTCTGATATACAAAGGGGAATAAAAACTCATTAAAGGTCTAAAAGGAAGCCCTATTAAAATACCAAATATAAAATGGAAGAGACTTGATCACCCTACTGCTAGAGAAGTGTCAGGGTTTGAATGAATCTGACCTTTTTTTTTCCCCCTGAAAGCAGAGGAAATGTGTTTTGTGGAAAGCCAGGTGGGATGAGGGGCAGGTAGAGTGTCAAAGAGCACTGATAATATTTCAGGGTCTCGCTAGGAGCCTAAAATACGAAGGGGATTTATTCAGCTTTCGGCAGGGAGGAGAGTGCTAGCAGATTTTTGAAGGCATTCCAACGAGGTTCATATTCATCTGTTTCTTAAATCGAGAGCTCTTGGCTGCCGCTGTGCCGAGGTAGGGAGCATCTCCACTTCTCTCTCCCGCCCGGGATGCAGGCTGGCTCGGAGCCGAAGGCGAATTAGTGCCGGTGGGTCCTTGCTTTTCTCCTGCCCTGGCCTGGCTGCTGTCCCCCTGAAAAGCCAACGAACCAGACCATTTTTACAGGGCCTGAAATACCCTGAGAACAGTCTTTCTCACGGCATCTCGTTTCTACTTTATTTGGTCTAGGGGAAGGAAAGAAATTACAAGCGGAAAGAGCTAAGCAAGCCATTTTCTTTCAAGCATTAAGAAACGATGTTGTCCTGTGAGTGCTGGAAGCAATGAAGCCCGGTTTCCAATGGATTCGTGCCTCGGGGCTGATGGGCTTTTAAACCAGAATGTGCTGAGGCTGTGGCAGGCTTTCACCCTTTCTTTGACACCAGAGAAGTCATGTGAGGAAAAAAAGACATGATTAATAACTCACCCAGAGCCCTTCCTGCCTGATCAGCCACCCGGGCATCCCCTTCTTAGGCATTTTGTCATATGTGAACTCTCTGGTGTCTCGTAGGCATGAATGCCACCAAGGCTTTTCCATGGCTTGGGAATTTTTGTGCCATTCTCCTCCTAGATTGTAGTTTTCTGATTGTGGTTGAACTCAGAGAAGACTTGTGTCAGAAATAATGTGGCCAGTAGGTCTAAGGAGGTGATTGTGCCCCTGTCTGTATTTGGCATTGGTGAGGCTACAACTCGAGTGCTGTGTCCAGTTCTGGGCTCCTCACCATAAGAAGGACATCAAGGTCCTCGAGCGTGTCCAGAGAAGGGCAACCAGGCTGGGGAAGGGGCTGGAGGGCAAATCCTATGAGGAGCGACTGAGGGAGCTGGGGTTTTTAGTATGGAGAAGAGGAGGCTGAGGGGAGACCTTATCACCACCTACAACTACATGAAGGGAGGGTGCAGAGAGGTGGGTGATGGTCTCTTCAGCCAGGTGACGGGAGATGGGACAAGGGGAAATGGCACTAAGCTGTGCCAGGGCAGGGTCAGATCAGACATTAGGGAAAAGTTCCTCACTGAAAGAGTTGTGGGGCTGTGGAACAGGCTGCCGTGGGAGGGGGTTGAGACACCATCCTTGGGTGTGTTTAACAGATGGGTAGATGAGGTACTGAGGGATATGGTTTAGCATAGGACAGGAGTGGTTGGACTGAATGATCTTAAAGGTCTTTTCCAACCTTGTGATTCTGTGAAGACATAAATGGAGTGTTTCTCTCACACAACACATGCAACTCTTAACACAATACTTTCAGGAACTTGTTACTTCTACCTGCAGTCCATTGAAATCACCACCAGAATTCATTAATTACCAGGGGCTAGTGTGGTGGGGGACACATACACTCGCACTCGGGCTATCACCACATAAATCTCATTTCCTCACAAAACTGGGTTCAAGTAAAAGCTTCTTTCTTATTTAGACAGAGGTGGAGAGCTGCTGCGGCAGGCCCTGAGCTAACCCATTTTCCTTGCCCTCTTACCACTTTTTCTCCTCTTGCAGTCAAGCATGGGTTGGGTTTTTTTCTCAACTCCTCCTTTTGGATCCTGGTTTTTGGAGAACAAAAATGATTTCCTTCCATCTCAGTGACATCAGGATACAAACAGGGCCTGTCATTAACTCATACCCATGTTACAATCACCTAAGTCCTGTTTCCATATGAAACCTGAGCGGAGCTGATTCCATGCAGCAGACAATCCTTCACCAGCCCATTGCAATGCACCAGGAGGCACTTCAAAGATTAAGGTGGGTGGGGACCACCTTCGTGTCACCATAGAAGGTCTGTCCCTCAACAGAGGCAGTGAATCTGCAGAGATCACTAAAAAAGACCACAACTCTTTTCCCCAAAACTCAGTTGTAAGACTCTTTTACAGTTCCAGCACTGAACATCCTTTTCTGGGCCAAAAAAACGCAAGAGCCATGACATGAGTCAGCTCCAAATGCCTGGAAAGGCCTGCGGCACCTTCCTTGGGCTCAGCAGACTGATGGATTAGCACTTTCCCGTGTGGAATTGCAGGTTTCAGTCCTCGGCGCCTTTGCCAGTCAATTGATCTATATCCCAAGCCTTTCATCGGGTACAAACAGGCCTTTGACTTTCAACAGAAAGAAGCAGCAGTAAATATAAATGGGACGTGAACATTTTTTTGAACGGAGATTTTAATGGTCTGTTCGCTCCAAAGCTCTGCTGCTGCGGTCAGAGAGAAATCCCATTTCTACTTCAGGAGCTGGTGGAGAGAAACCCATTCCTCTGGCCCTCAGCTATTCATTCCTGGGGAGCAAAAGTCTTCTACGTCTTCTATTAGTGCCCTGACCTGGTCCAGGCTGCTCCTTAACAGGTCTTCTGGAAGCCCCGATGTGGGTCCAGTCCGAGACCTTTCCACACCTCCCCTGGAAAATAAACCATGGCAGGGCTCTGTGGGGAAGTGATGGGCACAGCCCCCACCACCAGCAGCAGCTTTACTGATGCATGGGATTCCATGTTCCTTCCTTAAAGTTTCATCTTCCAGCCTGCAGTTAGTCATTACCTATATTGCACTCCTTTAATTTGAGGTAACCAGATATCCCCAAATACACCCTCATCTTCCCAATTCCCAAATCTCTCCTCCCATTCCCAGGCAGCTGACAAACACACCCCTGTGCTGGGCCAAACCCCAGCGAACAGCAGTGCAGAGCTCCTGCTTCCTCTATGCAGAAAGGGACAGAGCCAAGTGCACGACAAAGCAGTCTGCGCTGTGAGGTGATGGGAAAGCTGTTGCTCTCATGCTGAAACAGGAGAAGAATCCATTTGTGCTCCCAGGTATGTTTTGAGATGTTTCTAGCACCCCACATGCCAGCTCTTGCTGGCCATTGAAATGGATTGAACAACAGCCTAACCACTGGTCCTCTCACTGTGACCGCAGGCGCTCGCTGGAAGCTGTTTCTCTTTTTATTTACTTCACAGAGCTTGTGGCTCAGGATGGAGCATTATGTTTGACTTACAGACTCAAGGAAGAGGAGAGCAGCCTCTTCACCCCAAATATAAATGACACTGACCTACAAGACAAAGACCGTGAAGTAGGAGCCTATGATGTCAACCCCAGACCTTGAGCTTTGCTAGGTCTGGGCACGAAACCCGACATGGCAGAGCAGACTGAGAGCTCAGGCAATGTGAAATTTAACCAACATATTTTACACCCACACCACTAAAAATAGGTTGCCGACGCCGACTCTTCATCTGGAAAGAGAGGAAACACCAGCGTTGCTGTGTTTTGGATGAGGCACAGCACTGAAGTCCTGACCATATTTAGCCATAAGATCATCTCACAGGAGTCCTGCAGGAGAGCGGAGTTTTAGAAAAATTATTCTGGCCAAGTGCCAGTTCTGCTTTTATTATTTCTCCCCGCTATCTCAATACTTCATTTCATCACCTAAATTGCTGCACTGAGTTACTCTAGGCTGTTAAAATGCTGTCATGCCACAGAGGCAACTATGTGAAAGAAATGATGTCTCTACTGAAAGCGCTCCATGCAGCTGAAACCAGGCCACCTATTTAGGTGTCGGGTTTAGATTTTTCATTGTAAGCCCAGAAACTTGAAACAGTTTGCCCAAATGTGCTGAAAGCTACAGAGACGTTAAAGATTATTCATGGAATAAATATTCATTTGCAGGAAGAGTTTCTTTTTTTAAAAGGCATGAATATTTCAGGCAGCGCATTGTGATGCGTGCGGGTGAGTAGAGAAAATGGTGATCACGCTGAGTGCTGTCTCAGTAGTTCCCAGTGCTAGCAGGAGCCAGAACCTAGCTTTAATTTAATGGCAGTTTCTGCTGAAGCTGAAATACTTCCTAGATGTTTCTCAACTTATTGCTAGTAATGAAAAATTCCTTGAAAAATTAGTCTTCCAACGCTTCCCTATCAAGTGCTTTGCTGGCTTTTAACTGGAAACACATTGCACTTGTTGCCCAAAACACGAGAAAAACGTCCTTGTTTCATTTGCAACTCCCCTGTCTGCTCCTTCCCACAGAAAAAGGGGGTCCTTTGCCGACGGTGTATTGACCTATCACAACTCTACATCTTTTATGTTTATAAATATCTTAAGTATGGGATGCAGGGGGAATTGGCCAACCCCTTTTCAGTGTCTGTGGAGACAGGACAAGGGGCAATGGCTGTAAACTGGAGCACAGGAAGTTCCACACCAACATGCGGAGGAACTTTTACACAGTGAGGGTGACAGAGCACTGGGACAGGCTGCCCAGGGAGGTGGTGGAGTCTCCTTTTCTGGAGAGATTCAACTCATCTGGATGCCTCCCTGTGCAATATGAGCTGGGGAGCTGCTTTGGCAGGGGGGTTGGACCCGATGATCTCTCGAGGTCCCTTCCAACTTCTGTGATTGTGATTCTGTGATCTGAAACCAGCTCTACACGGTTCCGAATTTCCCATTTCCGAGGCACTTCCTGGTCCCGTCCGAGGCTGTGTGGAGCTCTGGTACCATCTAGTGTTACCGGGGAAGTTCTCGGCTGCTGGATGTGGGCCCTTTTCCCACCCATCTCCCGCCGGGTTTGCAGCGCAACAGCCTGTCGCGACAGAACATGGCGATTAGGGATGATCAGGGAAACATCTCGTCCCCCAGCCGCTGCTGTCCTGGCTGCGGCGGCTTGGGCTGACACGGGCTTCCCTGCTTGACTGGAAGAGAAGCATCTCCCCCGCCTGCGGGGAGGGCACATGGGGCCGCTAAGCCAGGAGTGCGCGCGGGCTGCCGCCAGCGGGGCCCCGGCCACCCAGGCACCGCCTAAAAGGCCACAGGAAGCGCAGTGGAGCTTCAGCCGCCCCTCCTGCCGAGCCTTGTGTACCGAGAGGGGCTGCAGGACTCGGCGCTGATGCCGATTTCCCGAAGGGTGCATTCTACCACCATTCCGGGGCCCGCGAACCGCTCTGCCCTCACTAAACATGGCCGCCGCAACGCTGCTCTGCCGCCCGCTGCCAGGGCGGAAGCGCCTCCGATATCCCCACCCTTTCCGGGGGCGCCGCCGCGGAAGCACTTATCCGTTCAAAGAGTGGCGGGGCCGAGCGGCTCGGCGGCGGCGGGAGCGGGGCTGCGCGTTCTGCGGTGAGGCGAGCGCTCGGGGGCGGTGGGCAGGAGCTTGTGGGGCGGGTGGGCCGTGATGAGAGGAGCTTGTGGGGTGAGGGGCGGCAGGCGAGGGGCCGCGCGGGGAGGTTGGTCGGTTGGGGGGCGGTTTAAGGCCGGTTGGGAGGCGGTTGAGAGGGGAGGGGAGGGGAGGGGCGGGGGGCTGCCGTTGCGGGCTGAGGCGCCGTGCGCTCAGCCGGGTTGCGCTGGGGTCCTGGGAGCAGGCGGGCCTGCTGGGTGGGCATCGCGGTGCCGCCAGCCTGCGCAGGCCGTAGCCGGGTTGTTGGCAGCAGTAGCTGGTGTCGCTGGGCAGCTCTCGCAGAGGCGGTCCCGCCAAGCCCGCCCGAGGAACAGCAGAACTCCCTTTATTTAGTTTTTCCTGCCTCTCGCCTTGTCTTTAGGGTTCTCTCAGCTGTGAATGGAAACTGCAGTTGTTTTTGTGCTGCTGGCTGCAGTAAAGGTTGAATCTTTCTGTCCCCTTATTCAATATAGATGAAGAGTTTGGGCCTTGCAGAAGTCCTTTTCTTTCCTTCCTGAAGAAAGGACCTTCAAAGTGTGAACTATCTCTGTGTCCAATTTGCTGCTAAATAGTTCCCATCCTTTTGAGTGCAATAACCATGGGGACATCAAAAAGAGAAGAAGAAGAACAAGGTATAATCCTGATCAGTGATGATGAATCTGAGAGCACACTTGGGAATTCAGTTCTGCTAGTAGACCCATTGGGTAAGCACTGTGCTCTTGTTGTTAAAGTTCTTCACAGAGCTTTTGAAATAAATAAATTATTATGTTATATGCTTGAAAGCTATCTTTCTGCTGCTAGGAGAGCAAAGCACTCCAAAAATATAGCCAGGAGGAACTGCCATTATTTCATAGCTCTTGGGATTTCTTTCATGGCATTTCTTACCCTAAAGGATACTGCTGTGTAGTTTCCAAACATTGCAGTCTTAGCTGAAACTGAGCATTTTCAATGTCAGTTGGAGCCTTTTTAATTACATTACCTCTCTTTTGATAGTGGTTGGATTATTTTTTTTGTCCCAGGCCACTCTCATTCTTCTTGGCACTACATGAAAAAGTAAAAAAACTTGTGCCTTAAAGTGTTTTTAGGAAGTGTCAATAGCTGTCTGAATCTGTAATGAAGTTGTAGTTACCATTATACTGATTTACACTACGTGTTCTCTTTTCTCCAGAGAAGTCTGTGCTGGAAGAGGAGAAATCTGAAGAAGTTGTGGATGAGGAATGTGAATTAATGGTTACTTTCTGTAAACAAGCAAATGTGATGCCTCATGCAAGATATGACTGCACAATACACCCGTTTGAGTAAGTTCAGTGATGCAGAGGTTAATGGGGGGTTGTTCTCCACACTTACTCCATTTTGTCAAGTAATCCTGTTAGCTTTTTAACAGCCAAAAGCAGAAGTAGAGTTGGAGAAGCATGAATAACATTCTGATTTTCACCTCTGCAGGCGAATGGAATGTGATACGTGCTCACCCCTGGGACAGAATGCTGATATCTGTAATCAGTGTTACTGCTACATTTGTGATAAACTAGCTTCTGAGGTAAGAAGGGCTGTAAAAAAGTGCATAGCTTTGAGTGCAACTGAATTACTCAAGAGCCTTTTAAAAAGAAAACTCTCTAAAACATGCTAAAAGAATAAATGATAGGTTGAACTTTATTATTTCTGCAGTTCCTCTCCTAAGTGTTGGTGTCTGCCTGCTTCACAATCCTACCAAAACTCTCTGGGTTTATTTCTAATAGTTCAGTGAGTTGTTGGAGTAGATCTTCACGTGGCATAAACAAATTATCTCCTGTTTGCTTTAGGCAACAGGGTGTTTCATGGGATCCAACTGCTAAATTAGACTGCTGCCCACTGTGCTAGAAAAATGTCAGACTTCTCTCAAGGCTAGGACAATCTAGAGGGTGGGGCAGCTGGATGTTGGGGGGTTGTTTGAGTCTTTACTAGAATTCATAAAACTTTGAACTGTGAGCAGAGTTGGGGTGAATGTGCAAAGGCAGTGCTCTGGTTCCTGTACAGTGGGGAAGGTGCCAGCCCGAAGTGTTGCTGCAAGGTATTCAGGAGTGACACAAAACTATTAGGAATGCTCTTTTTTAGTTAGCTATGATCCATAATGGCCTCTTGCCCTGACTGTCAGAGTACTTCACTGGGACTTTGCCTACATGTGTAAAGGATGAAATGAATTCTAGTCCCTCGTTCAGAGAAACTAACTTGATTTGCTCAGCTAGAATGTGGGGGGGGGGGGGGGGGGGGAAGCCAAACTCTTCCCTGGTTTTCAATTTTATGAAATAGTGCCAGAACTGGACAACCCCTTCCCTCTGCCACTGCAATGCCCACAACAAAAGCAAATTCTGGAAGGACCAGCGTGACTTTGCCTTGGCTGGTGTTCTTGTCATGTTCAACTTTGATCTCCCAGACATAGATGCAGACCTTCGGCATGGTGGTAAGTGCTATGCACACACACTCTCCTGGGAGAGGTGTGGCTACTCGATCTGTGGCTTGATGATGTTTGTAATATATGAGGATACCTTGTCTGGTCTCCTTGCAAAGGATTTGTGACTTTTGCTTTTTAAAGTAACAGCTTACTGTTGCTACTGTCTTTCTGCCTATATTCAGACCAGATGTGGGTCTGCAGGTTCAAGGTTTTTTTTTTGCTTCCCTACTTTCCTTCTCCTGGAAGAAATAACAAAGCTTTCCCAGCCATCAAGATTGGGTGTCAGTTGCTGAATACTTTTTGTGGGGTACTTCTGATTGTCTCTTTTTAGTTTCTGGAGGGAAAAAAATGTACTAATGGCTTCACATGTGTCTGCTCTCTTAGGAAATCTTCTAATAAAATTTATCCAGGAACTTTCTGTGGAATATAATAATTATTTGATTGGACAAAGAATACCTCCTACACGACATGAGTGCTTTTGCCTCCCAAAATTGCCTCCTGGGCAATGCAATATTTGCAGAACACGCAACATGGAGATTGTATACAAGTAAGTGACAACTCCACCACTAGCAGTAAGTACTGGTCAGTGCAAACTTGTTTTCCTTTATTAAAGTGTTAATTGGAATCATGGCACCTGATACAGAAGAAACCTTTGAGAGAACTTACTTGGACAGTGAGCTACTAAATTACACTTTGTAGTTTAAATACATCTTTAAATACATACTGAATACAATTTTAAGTATATTTATTGTGCTATACTAAGACTTGATAATATCCCTCTATTATAACATGGGAAAGCATTAAATAAAGCTTGGTTTTTTACTAATTTGCTCTTTAGGATGAGGTTCAGCTTCTTGTCACTGATATATGCCTTTATAACGTTTAAAGAAACTGTTGTGAAATACCCTGTCACATCTTAGAGATGCTTTTCAAGGGGAGATAAGTCAATTTACTCTCTAACTGTAGAGTGACCGTAATTCCTATTTGTTTCTGAAGTGTGTTATTACAGACAGTTTATCTTACAGACTGCTTACCTTCCTTAGGTATTCTGGAGTTTTTGCATTGGTAACAAGCTTTTTAAATCAGGCAGAAAGTGAGAGCCCTAAAGCTGCTGCTGTCATGTTTCTTGGAGCAGCTAAAGAGGTAACACTTCATAAAGACCCTGCTTTGTAAGTATCCGGCTCCACATCTGGTGTGTAATCTTTGTTTGCTCCTCAAAAGGAGGAGACTAAGTGAGAGTTCTGGTTTTCCATTTATGAAGTGTAAGGACAGTGTAAAGATCACAACCCTGGCTGCAGCGCAAGGAGAAGGAAATGAATGGACCTGAGGGAACTGAGATTGGAGGGATTTGTGGGAAAGAGAAAGTTAAAGGTTGTATATGAGAGGAAGAAGTGAAGTGGGATTGAGTCATGAGGAAAGGAGGTGATCCCCAAGGAGGGGAAGGAATTTGATATGGAAACTGGGAGGAGGGAGGGTGGTAGACAGCAGACATGGCAGATGGAGTTAATTCCCCAGGAGAAGGTACAGGGGCAGGGGAGCTTTCCTGAGGAGAGAATGCACAAGCTGCCTTGTGTGAAGAAACATCTGCTTCTGAACTGGAAGGAAGGGAGGGTGTGATGTTCCTTGGGTAATAGGTTTTAGATGCCTCCCTGAAGTCTGGAGGCTGACCTGTCATTGGTAGGACAGCATGGTAAATAAAAACAGACTTTAAATAATTCGGCCTTTATAACTTGTGCTGGTTATTTTGTTCTGTCATGTTTGTTTCATGCTTGATTACTGTCTGGTTTGAGCTTTGCTTTGAAAACCTAAATATTTTGGGGCTTAAATTCAGGGCTTTTTTATAAAGGGGGGAGTAAATGTGGTCTGGGTTGGTTCGACAGGCCATAAACAGCAGCTACTCTAAGTCTTTTTGAGGAGCTGTGGAGGTTTGCAGGGAGCAGGATGGATATGTTCTTTGGGTAGGGGTGGCTTTTTGTGTGCTTATTATGAGCCCTGCAGAATCCTGTATGTACATAGGATGCGTACATAGGATGCAGTTTGGCCCCTCATGGGATGATGCTAATACAGCCCTTTAGAGGCCCTGTAAAAGCAGTGAAGTGCTCACAGTGGTCTACTGTGGCAGGTTTAGGTCTGGTACTGCTTTACTCTGCTTGGGTCATGCAAGGGAGGTATGCTTCACATGGTTAGCTACTGCTCTAACAGTGTTAATTCTAGGAGTACTTCCCTGTTAGGAGGAACTTTTAGGAATAGGAAATCCAGCCAAACATTTTTTTTAGTGCTTTTTTTTTCCTTCCCTCTTAGAAACTGGCAGAACCTTGGCCATACTGATTCATTAAAGATTGCTGTCCCTTGTCTGCTGCAAAGGTAAGACTTGTCTTACCATGTGATGTTGAGACAGCTATGAAATGGTTGCTAGATGCAAACTCTGCTGCCATTTAAAATGACTTCTTTTCAAAGGCTGGAATAAAAAACAGTGAATGCTTTAGCTCTTAAAAGCTACAAGTCAGCTTACACAGGTGTACAGTCTGTAGCATCAGGAAGCCCTTACCAGGGAACACAACCCCACTGCACTGGCTTAGGCACTGTGTGAGCAGAGCAGGAATGGCTTGCTGCTCTGTACGTGCAGACAGCAGATGGCTAGAGCCGGGCAGAAGAATATAAACAATAACATGTACTGGTCAGCCTGATGAGCAGAGACTTCTGCATGCTGTTGGATTCTGCAGTTGTACATTACAAATCAGGATTTTTAGAAGCTCTGTTTATTATTAGCCCTTTTCTGTGAAGGACAAGGGCAATACCTGCCTTAGTCACATAACCACTCAAACCCTTCTTCGCTGCCTCAAAGAAAATAACTCAATGGAGAACTGGGAGCCAAGAAGATGGATTACTTTCTGACTGTAGCCTAAGGAGTGCTCTGTAAGGCCAGACCAGAGGGTGGTGTCAGGTAGCTACTTGTGGTTATTAATCCAAAGAGTAAATAGTGTCTGTTAAAGATCAAAACAGCAGCCTTGTACTCCACTAGGATGGAGTAGTTTGGGATGTAACATAGTAAAGTTCTCCCAGAGGCCCATGAATGAGGACATCTAGCTCCCTTGGCATAATTCATTTCTCATTTTAGCTTTGAATTTCACCTTTAACCCCCAATTCGCTTGTAACAGAAGGTTAATGAATTAAGAATTAACTTTTTTTCAGGAGCGCTCAAAAACAATTATATATTCTCACCTCTTACTTGAAACTAATCACAGGTATAACCTAAATCCTATATCAGTTTTCATATTAAATTACTATTCTTGATTTATTTTTTTTAATTTCTTACTTGAAAAGGAAATTTTTCTGCATCCCTCCCCCAATTTTAAAGGAGTAAATGCTGTGTCAGGGTTATCTCCAATTTTCAGTTAAGAAAACGACGGTTTCACTGGCTTTGAAGCTGCCAGAACTCAGGTTGCTTATCAGGCTCATCATATATTTCTGCAGTGTTTCTCACATATACTCACTGGGGATCTTTGTTTTAAAACTGAAGTCCTCAGAACCTTGGTTTCACTAGTGCTTAATAACAAAAGAGCAATACCGTTATTTGCTACAGATCCAAAAGCACAAAATAAATATGGACCCAAACTGTCTGACATCTATCACAAAACAGATCCCCTCAAGCCTCTGTAGAATAACATCCCATAGGATTAAAAAGCCTGCAAGAATTTAATAGCAATTCACTTGATTTTAAGAGGTTTTGATTTTGTTTTCTTTTCAAAACGTAGGATCACAACGCAACTGCAGAGGATGCTGGTGTTGTGTGACTTCCCAAAAAGTTTGTATGATAAGTTTATTAACTTTTTTCAGTCCATCCCGCTTCCATGTCACTGCTTTGGCTTCTCAAATAGGTATGTTCTTTGAGTTTTTTCTACAAGATACCTTTTTTCTTATACAGTTGCCTGATTTGAAAGACACTGTACAGCAGGATTCTTTCACTGCTAGTGTTAGGTGTGAGTATCTTGTAGGAAGACTTCAGCATTAGCTGCTCTGCCTTTGTCCTGTCCTTACAGGAAAAGTTGTATGGTGCTGTGGCTGAGTTGTCCATATAGCTTTTCCTGATAATCTTTTTTCCCCCAGAAGTGAGCTGTAAACCTCAAAATGCATTATTGATCAATCTTTGTGTTTAAGTAAATTGTTTTACAAACAAAACATGGCTCAAAATTACTTTATTTTTGTGCTTGTAGCTTGAATGTTGTTCCGTGGGACCACGTATTGCTGACTACTGTTTTAAAAGGCCAGAACATCACTGGTCAAAGAACACAGAAAGGAAGAAAAGTGTTTCTGTGGGAAACACTCCCTGTTATAGAGGCTCGAGTGGAGAAACTGGTAGATGAAATGAAGTAAGACTGATTTGGTTGTCTTTTGGCTTTTTTGTTTTACGAACTTGACTTTTACATTTTGCATGGTATTTCCTGCAGCGTAGTGTTTTCCTAGCATCTGCAGGAATTTTCTCTGCTAAGGAAAGATTAAACAAAGATACATTTGAAGCTGTTCGTGCCCACTGTATCTTATCAACAGGGCCAGTAACTTTTTGAAGCTTTTTAAAGCAGAATTGAGCCCTTTGAACACTTCAGGGCTAGAAAATAATGTTGAAGTAGATAATTTCTTTGTTTCTGTTACCCCAGTAGGTTTTAGATGTGGATGTTTAAAACAAATTCTGGCCTTCAAATGCTGACTAGGTGAAAGACAGCAAAAAAAGTGTATTCTGGTCTCTGGGTCTTCAGAAGTCATATTCAAACAAATACAGTCCACCTAGAGACCTAAACTGAAAGGCAGCCTCCTCTTAGAGGGTAGAGATACTATGTGCATAGCTGTTTGGAACTTATTTCCAACTGTCCCTTTCTGCCACTGATGTTTCTGTCCTGTTGTGTAATGTCTCATCTGTGGGAAGTTTTACTGGTTATCCTTGTTAATTGTAGTAAATATGATTGACCTGTGTATAGCTTTGTGCTTCCTTCCTCTTCCTACTCAGTCTTTTTTTTCTCTCCAGATATAAAGAAGTTGTTCGCTACCTGAGAGCTGTGAAATGCAGTGATACCAAAGGGTAAATGGTTTTCTCCCTTCCCCCATGCCCCCCATTGTCTCTTTGCCTTAAGATCACATCCCAGTTTGTGTGTTTTTAATGTGTAATAAACTGGCAGAGTGAAAAGCTGTTTGTGAAGTGAAAGCGATGCTGAATTCTGCCTTTGGTGGATGTAACTTACTAGTGGTAAAACATAATCGGATTGTAAGACTTTTGTATTAATAAAAATCAAATACTCATTTATTTCATTTCTCCAGGTTAAGAGACCTTCGAGATAAAATCCCATTCTACTTGTGTAAAACTGGGGACTTCCTTGATGCTGCACACTCACTCTTGTTTCCAGTCAACAGCCTGGCGTGCTGTACTGCCTGCCGGATAACACCTTTCCAGTTCGAGGTCTACCTGAAGATGTTCAGAACTGGCAGTGTGCCCTCTGGAAAGGATATGCTAGACCCTGCCCCCTGGATTGCAGTTGGCAAGTGTTATTTCTTGCTTACATATGTTTAGAACCTTAATTACAGCTTTTTAGCTTTTCATTTAATCATGGAATGTTCTGAGTGACTCTGAACCCAACTATAAATCGATCAGACAAAAGCAGGGTACAATAACCCTGGGCAGGAAGGATGTCTTTTTATTTGAGTTGAATTTGTTTAGCCTGAACTAGGTGTGAAGTGTACTTGTTTTGTCAGCTGTGAGGTTGTTTTGCTGAAAGCAACCTATTAAAAGAAAATAGGAAGCACTCTGTTATATCATGACATTACCGGTGGCAGTGTGTCACTTAGCATGCTGCTATGCCTCAGCCTTGACCTTGACAATAAAAGCTTCCTGATGCGAAGGGTTTCACAATCTGTGTGTTATAGTTGTCATTAATTTGGCCACTAATATCTGTGGCATGGTGCATGCTGCTTTTCAAGGTGTATATTGAAATGAAAGACCTATTTTTAAGATGTTCAGCTACAAGTAGAGTTCTTAAATGTACGAGATACTGACAGTGTGTATGGTACAGTGGTGTGATGTACATCATATTGAGGGCTTTGTTCTCTGATGGCTCAGTCTAAACTGCATTCAGTTCTTTGCAGCTTTCCAGAATAGTGCTTTGCAGTTTATGTTGTTTTTCTATACAAAACCTATAAGACGCTGTTTAAATAGCTCTGGACACTTGTTCATTTCTTTTTGTTAGTTACAGATACATTCCTACATAAACCTATCTTAGTATCACGGTTGTGTTCACACTCTCTAGCTATT
Organism: Porphyrio hochstetteri; assembly: GCA_020800305.1. Taxonomy (NCBI): domain Eukaryota; kingdom Metazoa; phylum Chordata; class Aves; order Gruiformes; family Rallidae; genus Porphyrio; species Porphyrio hochstetteri. The sequence continues at coordinate 9,761,426 of CM036920.1, forward strand.
CAGGGGATATAAGATAATATTTTTGGGTTTTTTTTTCTTGCAGGGTCTCCCTTGAAAGATGGTGTTCTAATTAAGCAGGCGCTCAAACTCCTTTACAGCAATGTGTTACTATACAGGAACGTGAGTCTATTGAAACTGTGTCTCTGTGCCCTGTCAAGTGTTTCTGTGTTACTACCTGCTTTTGTCCAGTTATTGCTTTAATACAAGCATTAACTATCAGAGCCCTTTTCTCTACGAATAGTCTACTCCTGTGGACAGATTTGACTTTGTAAAACAAATGTTCTGCTGTGTTGCAGCCTAAATGCTGGAGTTCCTTCATCATGATCTTGGGTAGTAGCAGTTTTCTGGAAAAAACTGGGCACCTACATCCCCTGTCCCTGAAAGAGCCACCGCTTGACTTCCAAAAGGTGTGGTACTGTGGTGTGGGAGAACCTGTTGTCTTGGGTTTATACAAGGCTTCATTTGATGTGGGGATTGGCCTGTTCTTCTAAATACAAAGGTTAACTTTGTGGTGCCTCATCAAATACTCTTGTGGTACATGTCAAATCTAATGCTTTGCAACATATTCCAGACTGTTAAATCCAGCAGTAAGTAGATTAATTCTCCTTACAGCTCAATGCCTAATGCTGATTCTGTATATTTTAATATTGAGATGAATCAAATAATAAAATGGATAGGAAAGCAGTTTAAGAAAAATCTGTTCAGGTAGTCCAAAAGCATCAGTATCTGGGTATTTACTTCCCAAGAACAGAAATAGCAGACTCAAATGAAGTTACGTGATATGATTTGGTTAGCACTGTAGAGCCTCAACTTGCCTTTAGTACAGTGTTGAACAGTCAACTTCATCTGTAAAAATGCTGGAGAAATAAGTAAAAGCACATAAAAGAGCCATCTCTGGCACTGCTTGGTGGTTGTACAGCCTATCGATGTCCTTCCCTTTTACTTGTGACTCATTACTTCTGTTACAGGGGGTGCTGGCTGCCAGTGGTGGCCTTTTGGAGGAACTGAAGGCAAAAGTTAATGTTTCTTTACCACCTGCTATTTTCTCTCCTCATGTAAGTGTGCACATGGCAATAAGGAAATTTAACATGTGTTTAATTGTGCTTGAGGATATGGCAGCATCACAGATTGTGATGAAAAGCTTTTGAGAGGAGGCTTGAAGATTTTGGGGGTGGAATTGACCCAAGACTGTTTTTAGCAGTCTAAATGTTAGAGCAGGTATCTGAAGGGAAGAAAATTATTAGTGTCTCTTCTCCCTGACACCATCTTCAACCTAGGACAAGTCTTACTGAGCCACCTCGTTAAGTGGGAGGGTTGGTAACAGCTGATTTTTGTCTCTACCTCTCGCAGGGTGATCTTGTGGTGTTTGACTCACACTGCAGACTGGCCTTTCAGACATGACAGTGTGTTTGTCTCAAAACTCAGGATAGCCCAGACTTTCTGAAATTGTTTTGAATGATGGCTTGAAGTACAGTGGAACTTGTTCAAAGATGGCTTGAAATGTATTCTGTATTAAAAGCAGTCAATATATCTGAGAAGCTATCTTACTCTTTTTTTTTTTTTACTCCTTTTGAGGAAATTGCCTTTAACTTGCTCTGCAAATATGTGATTTTTGGGTCAGAATTTTTTTCTCCTTAATTCTACTTCTGTGATGGTGTGAGACTTCATGTCTCTCTGAGGACCTCGAAAGCACCAGGTGAAACATGCTGTATAATTAGAAGTGCCTGTTTTATTCCCCCTTTTTTGGTCTTCATAAGATTCTTGTAGATGTCATGTCTGGTATCCAACCTGTCTGGAATGGTAGTAACTTGGTGCTGATTTGCATCTCTTCCTGTAGCTGCACCATGAGGCTTGTCTTATTCTCGCCGTGCAAGCAGTACAACAGATGCTTTTTTGTGATCTTCCATACTTGACTTCCTTCTTAGAGATAGCCTTGGCTTTTGGGGTGAGTCCTAGATACTGATGTCTGTTCTAAGATGAAAACAAATTATATTTTAAATCTGTGTAATACCCACTTTTTAGACACATTTAACTTGATTTTGTTCCCCTTTAACTTTGCTGACCTTGAATTTCTTCTGTTCTTTAAGAAGTGGTTGGCAGTTAGAGTAAACCACTGGACTATTTTGTCATTTCCTAGAATAACTTTTGGGCTCTGAGGCTGTTACTGGACCATCTTTCCTATGAAGAACATGTTCTCCATGGCACTGTCAACCTGATTTTGAAGGACCTAAATCATCAGAAAGCAACAATGCTAAAACTGTGAGTAACCACTTGCTCCCTGCCATCAGGCTGTTTATGGCAGCAGTAAGAGCAGTCCTGCAGCAGGGATCTAATCCCTAGCTCTTTAACACCAGCCAGCCCTGTGCTTTGGGTAAGTCAAGAAAGCAAATAAGATGCTAGGAATCTATAGGAATGTTGTCTCTGAACAGCTGTGTTCCCTTTCCTGGTTTCATATTGCTTAGGTGGCAAACCCTTGGTCCCCAATACGTGGGTGAATTCCTGTGCCTGTTCCTGACATGCAGACATAAGAAGATGCAATCCATTGGCCTCTTCACTCTGAATATTATTACAGAGAACCTGCACATGTAAGTGTCAGTCTTCCTTGCAGCCAGATAGCAAACTGGTGTGTGTGTGTTTCAATGCTGGTGGTAGTTTTCTCTTAACATTCTTCACTCACAGCTCATTCTTGGTTCTCTTACTTTTTTTCCCCATTACCGGTGGTAGTAAAGATACTGGATGTGCTGCTTTTGGGTAGATTTTAAATTGTTCTATGTTGCCTCTTGCAACCAAATAGCATTTTCTTCCCAGTGTCTGGTGTTATGTATTCTTGACAACCCTAACCAGTCATCAAGACGACACGTGGTACAATCTAGTGCTATTACCTAAATGTCATTGTCATCAACAATAACCAGAAAACCTCAGTTAGGACATACAGCAAAGTGGTTGCTGGACTCTAAGGAGGCATAATACTGTGTTCAACTTTAGAGAGAACAGTTGAAAGTAGCTCAGTGTATATTGTGTATTGGCAAGAATGCAGTGGGCATACAGATGTCAATGTTTCTTTTAAGCTATAAGCTATTTCACATGGTGGTGAGGGAGCATATCCTCACCAAAAACTAAAGATTTGGGAGCATCTGCAGCCTGCCATGTGCACAGAGGACAGCGTTAGGCTTGTTCCTCTCATTCTTACCCTCTTTTAAAAGAGGAGACACCATTTGCTCTGCAGCAGCAAAGAGCTTCAGTGGGTGGAGAAAACAGTTCCAAAAAAGTCTGAGTATTTAGATTACAAATGACAGTAAAACTGATGTGTCGCTTTTGAAGCCACTAACTGTTTGCAAGTGTAATCCTTGCTCTCCTGCATTACACAGTGAAGCATTACAGGCTTTAGAGTGATGGACTTCAATGTATTGACATAATAGTTTTAGAATGAGTTGACTCTGGTTGTGCACTGGAAAGTAATTGCTTGCTCTGGCACTTTTAATTCACACATAGCTGACAGCAGCAGAGTAATGTTGAGAATTCACCTCTTAACTGCTGTCTTAAGTGGAACTCAGGGACATGCAGGGCAACCTTTTTGTGAAGTGCTTCTGCCTGTTTCTTCTCTCCAGCCTTTGCTGTGTGTAGCTGAGAAGAGAAAATACCTGATTTCACTCAGCTGTGTATGAGCTAAGGTGTCTTTAATGAACCTGTGATTCTGTGTTCTTTTGTTTTGTGAGGCTTTCCAGTATGTTCTCACAGCAGTCCAAGAGAATCTGATTAAATCCTGTTTCTTATGCTCTATCATTTTGATTTAATGATTTTTCTGTACATCTGATGCTGAAATCATCCTCATTTGGGAATTGAAGTGAATTTTGGATTAGACTTCTTGTAAAGCTTTGAGTAATGCAAAAGGCAGAGTGGCTGAAACTGGGTCCAGGTCTGTCCCTATGAGAAAATGGATTAAGAATCTGTATCTGCTTTTCAGGTGTCCATGGGCAAAGCATCTTTGCAACTTCTTTCACAATGCTGTGAGTATCTCTCTATCTTAGAATTTAACAGCAAAGCCTGTCAATGACACATACATCACCTATCAGTTATATGCTTTTGAGACATGATATATTGAAATATAGCATACGTCGATGTCACTTATTAGATAAATTACATTAATATAAAAAAAATCTCTTAAGTGTATTAACCAGTTCTTCTTTTCTTCTGCCCAGGGATTAAGGCACCTGCCCCTTGGCCCGGCAGCTCATCACGAAGTCTCAAAGTTCATAAACATTTTTGAAAACCTGTAATTTAGCAAAATCCTCAGGAATGTTTTCCAGTTTGCCTTAATCAGAGAAATCTCTTCCTGGAGTGCCTTGTGTTCTGCTTTGGTTGTCATCTCCACAAACATTCAGCTAAAAACTGACTTCAGACAAATCCAGAAATGACATCCTAGGCTAAGGTGGTGAACAGTGGCTGTGTGCTGAAATTTTTCTTTCTTCCAGATCCATGTGTTATACAGTCACTTAAAGAAGTAACGGGTTGTAGTCTGTTTAAAAAACAAATAAATAAACATTTAAAAGCTGATCTACAGAGAGATGCTAATCGGGGTGGGGGGAGCAAGAGGAGGGAAACAGATGAAGTAGAAAGCACCACAAGTCTTTACTCCTGTTGCACAGATGTGCTGTGGGCAAGATGTCTGCAGCAGAACAACCACTGAGAGAGCAAAAGCTTAAAAAAAGGAAAACTGCCTCTCCACAGGTGTATGACAGGGTGCTGTTTGCACACCTCCTTGTTTAGCCTGTGATTATAGCAAATAAACCACAAGGACATTAACTGAACCTCTCTTAGTTGCTTCAAGAAACCAAATGCAGGAAGGCCCCGATGCAGTAAATAGCTTTTGTTTGTAATTTTTAAAAATCTAGTTTTCAGGGTTTTCTGATTGTGGGGCTTCTGTTTTATTTTAAGCTAGACTGGTGCTGACTGCTCTCTGGGTTTCTCAGGTCCCTGCAGTGGTAAGTGGTGACTTTTGAACTGTGGAGGTAGAAATAGAAGTATTTCTGCCCTGGTTTACACTCTTCTTCACGCTGCCATGATACAACTGCCTGTGTTGGTTTAGCAGTTGGGGGGTGGGGAGAATCTTAACATGTGATGAACTGTATTTTGCACATCTAAGGCTTTCAGTGGCTTTTGCAGGTTTTGTTATCTAAATGAGCTGTGCTGTTACTCAAGTCTTCTCCAAAAGCCTCCGTGTATCTGAATCAACACAGTGTTAATAAACCTCCACAGGAATTCTGTCGTTGTGTTGTCAGTTCTCTTTGGGGGTTTTTCTGTGGGGTTTGTGTGTTTGGTTGGGGAGTAAATGATTGCTGTACCTTTTATCTTGTGCTGTCCAAGCTCAGCCAGGACAAGCAGAGGTCAGGGAAGTCCCCTGATACTGGGGCTCCGCTGAGCGGCAGCAGCGCTGGCTGTGGGTTGCCTGGTTCTGGTCTGTGCTCTAGAGCTGTGCTGGGGTGTTTCATCCTGCTTTGAGTGAGGGGTTTCTTGCATGTTTCTCACTGCATCTGCCTGAGCAGCAGAACATCCCTGTGCCTGGTACAGCTGTGGGGAAGCAAAGAGGGGGAGGAAGCTGCAAACACAACTCTGGGCAGTGCAGTAACTCCTCTGCTTTGCCCTGGAGACGGAGCTTTCCCTTCTTGACCTGTGCTCTGGCTGGTAACACACTCAAGGTCTGCCTGCCCTGAAGGCTTCTGCTCTGCACTCCAGAGTTTGTTAGTCTGTGGAAACGCTCTCACTAGTGGCTTGCATCATGCTTTGTCATTTCACTGGGGCTGTGGAAAAGTGACAGAGCAGCCTAGAAAGCCCTCATATCAGGCTAAACTGAGCTGCACCCAGGCTCAAGTGTCACCCTGTAAGGCAGGTGAGGGCAGGTGGCTTCTTACCCCTTCCTGCTGGGAATAAAGTAGCATAAATAGCATGTTATTATCCACTTAAACTATTTAATAAGTTATTTATCCACTTCAGAATTCTGATATGTTATAGCTGCCCTTATAGCAAGGTTTAGACTGGAGGTAACGATGCAATCTGCACTTGACTTTGGATATGCGTTGGGCAGACCGTTATAGTCATTACAGTCAACCACAGTAGAAAACATCTTCACCCTACTCTGAGACAATGACTAGGATAACCTCAGTGGTAAATTGAAGGCTGATCTCATCTGCCTTGCTCCAGGTATAATTGAGAGGAACAGAGCTCATTAAAAATTGAAGTGTGTAGTTTGGAGAGGAAAATGGGCACCCGGAGTGCTCTCATCCCAACATTGTATCTTACTGAGCGGCACTCTGCTGTTCCAGCGAGTGTGTGTGCAGCTGAGATTGCCAAACAATGGACAGGATATTTGCAAATAACTGGACTGGGTTTGAGGTTTGGTTTATGTGCCTAAACCCTGGCCTGGAGCTGACCTTACCTAGGCTGGGAGCATTCCATACCTGTGGACTAAGGTGCTGTGGGCAGCAGTTAGCAGGCTTGGTCGCAGGGCCAGCAGCACCTTGCTCATCAACTATTTGGTTACAGGCCAAGGCTGGGCTGCCTTAAATATTACATGGAGAAAAAATCCCCCCCAGCTTTAGTGGTGCCAGTAACCCTGCATGGATCTTCCAGCTCTGCTCAAGGGCTGAGTGGTGATGTGCAGCCTGGCCAGGGTAACTTTCAGCCACGAGGTTGAGATCTTTCTGTGTCTAAACAGCCTGTGAAGGGGGTAACTCAAGTGGATCTGTGCAATGAAAGTGTCTGGGCTCAGCTCGTAGCTGCAGTGGAGCTGGGACAGATATTGGGGGGCCATCCCCAAACATGCTGCTTCTGCTTGCGCTACACTTCCCACCTTGTCTGCCGTGGGGGCTGGAGACTGCTGATAGAGTTTCTACCAAGGACACTAATTAACTTGCTAAATGAGCTTATCCCTTCGGAGTGTGCACCGTTTTAAAATACCATCCCAAAGAGAGCCATAATTAGCAGCTGGCACTGTGGGCAGACCCTGTGCTTCCCAGGGACGGCTTGGAGGGGCTGTGGGCTGGTTGCTGGTGCTGTCCCTCCAGCATCCCTGGGCTGTGTGCAGTGTAGCACCAGGCTCTGTTTTGTTTTCCCCAGGCCAGCTCTTGCCTGGGGAGCTCCTCTTCCCCTGCTCTTGGACCTGCTCCCATGCTGTATCCAGTACTGTGGGGACAGCAAGAAAGAAGGGGTGCAAGTCATGCCCTGCCACCCTGGGACGCACCAGAATCGGGCTCCTCCAGCTGCTGCCAAACAGAAATACTCAGTTTTAATAACTGGACAGAGCAAAGTAAAAAACAGCTCGTTGCTGGCTGCCAGATTAACAGATGGCTATAATCATTAATATTGCAAAACTTCAGGAGTTCATAATTCTTTAATCTACAAAGCTGGTGGGGGTAGCAACTGCAGGCTCTGCAATCTGCTGTGCTGGGGGCTGCCGTCTGCCCCGGCCCGGTGCATCCCAGACCCCCGAGGGCTGGGCAGGCATTGCCTTGCTCCTGCCTGCCCAGGGAAAGGCTCTCTGCCCGCATTGGGGACCTGGCGCTGGGCAGCTGCTCCCTGCAGGAGGGATGAGTTTGATGAGCCCCTGGACTTTGGTCTGGTGTCGATGGTGGCTCCTAAATTCGCTGGATGTTGCCCCGCACCCGCGCAGCTCTGCCAGCCCCGCTCAGCCTTCGCTGCTGTCAGATTGCAGAAAATCCATGGAAATCCAATAACCTGTCTCCAGTGTCATTTCATCGTTAAACCCGAGCCTTTCCCATCATTGTGTGGAGGCAGTGCAGGGAGATTACGATTGATGTCAACAGCCAGATAATCTGCCGTTCCACGTTCGGTATCGCTGACCTCGTTAATAGGCGCTGGTGGCGTTTGGAGCATGGGGAGCGTGCCCTGAGCCACAGCCACCCCAAAGGAGCCCCGCTCCACGCAGCTGTTTGTTTGCAGCAAAGAAAAACCCAGCACTGGCGTTGCAATAACAATATACATATTTATTATTTATTTTGGGTGAAAAAAGCCCCCATGCTGAGGCTGCAGCAGGCTCAGGGGCTGACCCCAAATAACTCTATCGATCCCTGGCCGAGCCCCAGACTCCAGCATCCTCTCAGAGAAGGATGGAGGGCAGGTGGCTCCGTGAGGCTGCCGGGGAGGCTCTTACCGCTATCGATTGCCTGCGGAGGCTGAGGGCTGTGGGGGGGCCCAGCCGGCTCTGGCCCCAGGTCCTCATCACTGTCCTGCTGCCAGGGTGTTCACTGTGCAGTGGCTGGTGCAGCTGCTTTGCCCAGGTCAGTTCTTGCAGGGCATCAGCCTCCTGTTTGGTAGGAATCACTCTGGTGGTTTCATGCTGTGACGGCTTCTGCCTATATACATAGAGGGGGGGTTATTTATTTTATATATTTATATATATTTTTTTATATATATAAAAATACATTTAGAATATATATTTAGAATCTATATAAATATTATATAACTATATATAAAAATATAACTGTAAATGTGTGTGTATTATATAAGTATATGTATACACACATGTATGTGTGTATTAATGTTTATGTACACACACATATATACATGTATGTATTAATCTGGTTTGTATATGTTATATAACATTTAGTATCTAATACATATAATTACAATCATAGATCTATTATAAATACACACATAATATGTCTAGTCAACCTGCATATATATGATCTGTATATGCAGAGTGTGTGTGTGTGTGTAAACACATATGTGTGTGTATATGCACACGCACACACGCTCTTTGTTTGTTTGTTTAATGTATGTGTCTATTAGCCGTGTGTGTGTGTAATTAGATGTTCTGGCCCAGGAGGGCTACAGAGGACAAACAGTCACTTACAGGGACACAGGCCCAGCATCAGCACAGAGAGGGTGAAGAAGAGGCTCCTGGGGCAGGATTTGTGCCGTTTTTCTTTGTGGAAAAACTTGCTTTGGTTTTGTTGGGGGTTTGTGGGGTATTTTTTAAGCTCAAAGCTGCTGGCACCATAATGACCTGAAGTTTTTTTAACTGGCTGTTTAATGAAGGGTAAAGGGGGGGGGGCTTTTTTCCTCACTTCTTTATGGTTTTGCTCTTGCATCAATCACCCTGCCTTTAATCAGATAACAGCTCTTAGTTGGCTTTTCCCCTTCCCTGTAAGTCACGCTATTATTTTTAATGTAGTTGTGCTCGCGCTGAGCCTGCCCTTCACCCTGTGCTCAGCCTCCAACTGCTCACTCTCTGTGTGTGTGTTCAACTCATCCCTCCCCAGATGCACCCCAGTGCTCCCTGCACACCTGCACCACCACAAATCCCCCCACACACACACACACCCACCCCCCTAACCCCCATCTCCGCCCGCACTGGGGAAGCTGGAGGAACCAAAAAAATTCTGGGGAAGCCATGGGCGGGGAGGGGGGCGGCTGGCTGAGGCAGGGATGCAGGTGGGGATGCAGGAGGGGATGCAGGCAGCAGCGGGGCCTCCCTGGAGTGCCGCTGCGTCCCACCACGCGTTACCCCCCTCTTTGGGGCCCTCGTGTCCCGTAGCCCCGTTCCGGCGGGCACAGGACGGTGCCTCCATCCCGGCTCACGTTCAGCGCAGCCAAATCCCCCGGGAGCAGCGGAGGGGGGAGGAGGAGGAGGGCGGGGGGAGGGAGGGGGGGGGCACACTCCCATTATCCGGCTCCTGCCGTGCTGGCCCGGCCGTGCATTAATAGATTACACTGAGGATTTGGGCTCGCCGGCAGCGAGGGGAGCGCCGGGCGCAGGCAGCGCGGTAAGGCCAGGCGGCTCGGCCGGGCGGCGGGCACGGACGCGGCCCCCGCTCCCCGCTGACACCTTTTCCAGCCGAGGTAGGTGCAGGGCTGCTGCTGCTGGGATGGTTGGAACGGGGATGGAGATGCTGGTCCCCGTCCGCCTCCGGGAGAGCCGCCGGCGGGGACCCGGAGCCCCGGGGAGGCCGGACGCGGGTGCGGGGGGGATGCTGAGCTCCGGGTGCCCGGCCGTGTTTCCGGGGGATGCTCTGCGGAGAAGCCGGGCTGGGGGAGGCTGTGCAGCTGCCGTGCCGGTGCGTGGCTGGATTGCAGCCGTACGGGTGCGTGGCTGGATTTCGTGACCCGGCGTGCAGCATCCCCCCAGCCCTCGCTGCAGCCTGGGCTGGGGCTGTGTGGGCACCCCCGGGGTTCAGGTACAAAGCAGAGCTGCTGGGTGCTGCCAGATGTCTCTGCGTGCTGGAGGGTCTGGGGTCATGGCAGGCCACGGGAGGGAACTGTTCCTCTGTGCCACGGGTGTGTGGGGTGGCACGGGGAGCCAGGTGCCTGCAGGAGGTTTCGTGTGACTGTGGTCACGACTTGTGCCCCAGCAGCTGTCATGCCTCAGTTTTCCCATCATGCATGTCCCCAGTGGCAGCCAGCACTCAGACCCACTGCTCATGGGGGTAGAGGGGTGTTGGGGTCAAATTGCTACCCAAATCAGAGGTGACTGTCTATGTGAGCTGCTTCCAGGGCTGTGTACACAGCCACACAGATCCTCAAATCCCAGATCCCCCACTTGGGGCTCTGGCTGGGCAGGAAAAGGGCAGACATCCCCCCTACATCTCCCTCCCAGCTCCCCAAATAGCTTCTGGTTGCTATTTGCTGCTCTCTGCCCCAAGCAGTACTACCATCCAAATTGCAGTCAAATCTGGCTAGGTCCTTGAGTTTTGCATGTGCCTGTGGGCACGGTGCAGCTACAGGAGGGCAGCGCCTGGCACCCACCCCGGGAGGGGCTGCCCCACACTCTGGTGGGTAAGTGCAGCCTCTGCCTTTTGAGACCAACCCTGAAAGCTCCCAGAGCCACTGGCTACTCCGCCATGGGGCTGGAAACCTCCCTTGGGGCACAGGGGTACACCGTCGCTGTCCTGGGGGGCTGCCTCTTTGGGGGGTGCAGAGCTGTGGGAGGCCAGGACAGGATGTGGCCATGGGACACGGCACCAATGTCTTCATTTGCAGCCCCACAGAGACCCCGGCTGCCACCATGGATGAGTGGGACCTCCCGCAGTGGAAGAAAGAGGTGGAAAGTTTGAAGTACCAGCTGGCCTACAAGCGGGAGATGTCCTCAAAGACAATACCCGAGTGAGTGGGTGCCCACGCTCCCCTACCTTACCCTATTTTCCCCTCCCCTCCCATCCCATCCCATCCCATCCCCTCCCATCCCATCCCATCCCACCACACGTTCCCAGACCGGCCCAGCAGCAGGACATGGCTTTGCACAGCCAGGAGCAGAGTCCGCCTCTCACGTCCCCTTCCAAATCACCAGAGGCTCCCAAGAGAGGTTTTTAGTTCTCCTTTGAAATCCCCTTTGAAGCCCTTCAAACCCCATTGAACCCCTCCGCCCCCCCCTTCCCCCCCAATCCCCCCATGCTCATTTCCGTACCACCCCCAGACCCCCCCACCCTGTGCCAGCTCCCTTCCAGCTGTCCAGGCTCTGGTGGTGGCCAGGATGTGGCAGCAGCCATGGGACCCCCTGACATGGGGGTGCCCCCCTGCCAGCACTCTATGCTCAGCCAGGCGAGTGGCAGATCTCCCCCGTCCCGCAGAGCTCAACAGATGTAAACCCGTAACACAAAGCCATGGAGAGCTACTTCCCCTGCCCGGCTTGTACCTCACTCCATGGTGAAGGGTTGTGGGACACCCCACCAGTTAACCCAGCCTGTGGCCCCCTCGCTCGCTGGTGTCCTAGAAGGGGGGGCACAAAAACCCAGCAATTTTAGCAACACAACGCTGAGGACAGAATGCACCTTGCACTGTAAAAGCAGCCACGTGTGCAGGGGCTTGGGGACTAGCACACTGGCACCAGAGCAGGGTGCACCGTGACATTGCTGCACCCCAGAGTAGGGGGCACCCCCGCAGCCCTGCCTGAGCAGGGTGCACCACAGCATCGCGCCCCCCAGAGCAGGATTTGGCCCAGGCACTGCAGCTCCTCCCCATTCCCCCCATTTTGCTGCTGCAGCCCACCGCACAGCCCCCACACCATGTCCAGCTTCCCCACAGAGGGTGACACATTTGCCAAGACCCTTCTGTGCAACACAAACCCCACCAGGCAGGGACTGTGCCCACCCCCTGTGCTTCCCTCCCCACAGGTTTGTGAAGTGGATCGAGGATGGCATTCCTGAGGACCCCTTCCTCAACCCCGAGCTGATGAAGAATAACCCCTGGGTGGAGAAAGGCAAATGCACCGTCCTCTGAGGGGGCAGCCTCCTGCCCACGCTGGCTCCCACCACCCCTCACTCTGCCCCCACCCTGAACGTACACTTTTTTATTAGCTAGCTTCCTAATATGACTACCTGAACAAAAACCCTCCCCTCCTTGTGTCTTATTATATTTAGTAGTAGAAGTTGTGGTTTTTTTTAAATGGGGAGATGGGAAAAGCACAGGGCTGGGGGGTTAGGATGGGGGAAGGAACAGCAAAAGTTTCTCTGGGATCTGGGGGGCAGGGGGGTAGTTTCCAGTCACGTTGCCATCACGGTGGCTGTTTCCAACTTGTGAAGGAACAAAAAACTTTTTAAAAAGCTTTTCAGCAATTTTAAATATCCTTTTGTACATCCTAGGGTGTGATTGTGCAGCAGAACAGGCAGAATTTTGACAACTCAGGGTTTGTAAATGAAATAAAGAGAAACACTCCACAATTAGGTTTTTTATATATATTTTATTATTGTAACAAAACGAGTGGGTACTAAAAAAACCAAATCAGGATCATCTACACATGCTGCACCCCTGGGGTGCATGCCGGCTTAAACCATCAGTTCTGTCTATGCAAGTCCCTGGGATTCATCCCTGCCCTGCTAGAGCAGGTCCCTGATGTAGATATTCCTCCGGACAGCGTTGGACACCCCTTCATTAAACCGGAACCAGACGTCACTCTTCCCCACGGCCTTTCCCATCTGGCTCTCGATCGACTCCCCTTCAGAAGCCTGAGGGGCTGTGGGGGAAAGAACGATGTCAAAAACTCACAGAAACTCCTCGAACCTGCACCCAGGCTGCACGGGGACAGGGGCCAGGAGCAGGCACAGGGGGTTTGCGAGGCCAGAGCTGATGCACCCATGCCCCGGATCCTGCAAACACACAGCACCCACACCCCGCTCCCCAGCTCAGTGCATTCGCTGCCAGAACCCATCCGCAAACCCCTGCCCGCTGCACAGGGAGCAGCTCTCCCACCAGCCTCCCCTTCCTGCGCCACGATGTCACCCAGGGCACATGGCGGGGCTTAGGGACAGAGCCCTTCTTTCGGGCACTTGTGTGGGGTCCAGCAGGGAGCCCCCGGCAGCACCCACAGCCGCCCCATCCCTCTGCCACCACCCCAGGGCTGGGACCACCGCAGCTGCCCCATCCCTCTGCCACCTACCCATGGCCACAGCCACTTGCCGCCGACGCAGCGGCCGCCCGAAGAAGTCAGTCTCAGGCTGTGAAAAGCAAGAGGCAGGTGAGCGCGGCTCTGTCGGCGCCTACTCACGTCTGCAGACAGTGAAAAGCAACTGGGTTTCTCTCTGGCACCGCGGTGACACCACACAGCTCTGCTCAGTTCTGAGCAGATCTAGGGCAGCTCAGAGGAGCCCCTTGATGAGGGTCTCACACGGGGCCATCACCCCACGCTCAGGGCTGCGCCAGCCCCCGAGCTGGAGCCAGATGCAAATCCTGCAGAAAGGGCCAGCGGCCTCAGCAAAATGCAAAGAGTGTTCAAAATCAGGTGAGGAAGGCAAACTTTCAGGCTCATTGTGCTGAAGCAGAGTTTTATGGACAGCCAAGGTCTCAAAGCTGAGCCTGTGGAGAGGGGTGGTGACAGGGGACCACCTCTTCCCTCCCTTGGCTGCTACAGGGATGCGTGAGGGGGGGTCAGCCTGGCCAACCTGCTGAGATCCCCACAGCCCCTTGAGCTCTGTGCATAGCCCACACCCCTCGAGCAGCAATCCCACAGACCTTTCAGCTTCCACGAAGCCAAAAATCCAGCTATGTGAGCCCAAGCATCCACATCTCAAACACTTTGTGGGGCACATCCATAATTGTCACCCAGATCTAGTTTGCCCCCATGCTCTAAACCCAGCGATGCAGTTATGGGACAGGTGGTGTCTGTTAAAAGGAACAGTACCAAAAATAAAGAAATACCAACGGAGACAGCCAGTCTCTGCAGCCAAGGTCCACATAGAGTGTTAGGTAGAAATCACAGCCCCCTCACCTTGTCCTCCACTGCCGCCCTCCGGATGATGTGCTCCAGGCGCTGCTGGTGGTTATGGGGCACTGCCAGCTCCGTGTCCGCTTGCTCACCTGCCTCATCGAGGCCGTTCCTGGGCTCCTGCAAGGAGGAGAGCTCTGAGAGAGGGTCCCCTCAGGGCTGGCTGAACCCAAGGTTTGGGCAGTTCTCCCCCAGGTGATGCACAGCCTGAGGGCAGGACAGTGCCAGGTCCCCTGTCTCACACCCCCCTCTATTTGCTGCTGGGATCGATTACAATATCCAGACGACCCAGCAAGTATTTTTGTCTCATGGCAGCACACGGCATCAGCCCCGGCAGCGCTCTGGGCACATGTGTGTTCACAGCCCCTTTCCCTGGGACTTCACTGCCAGCACCATGTAAACAAGGAGCCTTCAGAGATGTTTTTGCAGCATCTCTTTGCCCCACGCATCTGCTGAGAAAGTCCTTCTGCTTCAAGAAGGGCCTCTCAGGGATCAATTATCCCTGCGGCACCGGGGCAGGGCAGGCACCAGCTACAGCCTGCCTACAGTTTCTAGCTTCTCCTGCCTCCTGCTCCATGGAGGGTGTCAGTGGTGGGCAGAGTGACTGCTCCTCCCAGGGGCTTTGGGACCTCGGGGAGGATCAAAGTGAAGCAGCGAGGGAACATGCAGGCAGGAGAAGGCAGGTCGGTTTCCCCACGGACATGTACGAATTGCAGCCAGATGAACCAAAATTCTTTTGCCACAACCCTTGTTACAGAGATGGAGGCTTTACAGCTTTAAGTCACAGCCAGCATTTCTTTCCACAATTCCTGCAAACAGATGAGCCCTTCGGGCATGTCACCCCAGCACGGATGTGCTATCCAGAAGGCAGATGTGCGGGCAGACGGCTGTGACTGGGGGAGTTTAATCCTGGATTTCCACTTGCAGAGCAAAAGCCACTGGCTGCTTTGGAAAGACCATGTCCCCGTACCAACCCAAAGGACTTTAGCCCCATCCACATACCCACCACCCCCCGAAACCACAGGACATCACCAGTCCTCCCTACCTTGCCCAAGTTTCGCGCCTGCAGTAAAGCCTCCGTCCTCCTCATCTTCTCCATCTCGATCTCCCTGGCAATGAGCTGCTTGGCCTGGTAGGTCAGCTGCCTGCGAGCTGGCAGGTCTGGGAACCGGCAGACATCCTCCAGGTTCCTGCATTGTGGAAGTGAGGGAAGCAGAGAAAATAAATCAATACTGGAAACAAGAAAGCATCACGCAAACTGCAGCCTGACACTGGCACAGGGAGACTGACCAGACTCCCAGCCCCATCCCCCTCAGCTTCTCATTGTGATTCTGGCCATAGTGCCTCAGTTTCCCCCTTTGCTGCCCTCTCTGAGCCTGCAAGTGTGGCAGCAGTGCGGGGAGAAGCCCAGTGAGCAGTGCTGGCCGTGCAGAGCCAGGCTGCTGCAGGGTGTCTCAGCTGAATGGGAACTCGGGAGGGATTACGTGCTTTTTAATCTTGGCTTTAATGCAGGAAGATGAAATCGCAGGTGGGTCTGTGCTGAACAGATTGCCCTGAAAAAACCAGTCACATTCCAGCTTGGGCACGAGCAGCACCACGACCCTTTGCATGAACCCTGATGTGCCCGCAGGGAGCCGTTTAATTGAGATA
Source organism: Porphyrio hochstetteri (assembly GCA_020800305.1). NCBI lineage: Eukaryota > Metazoa > Chordata > Aves > Gruiformes > Rallidae > Porphyrio > Porphyrio hochstetteri. Next base: position 9,777,288 of record CM036920.1, read on the forward strand.
CGGCCATGAATTTTGGCTAATCAGAGCAGTTTTATTCTTAGCAGGGATGGTGTGCCAGATCTGGAGCTAGGCCCATGTCAGTACAGCGAAGGCCCAGGCGCAGGCCCGGCACCGAGGAGCCAGCTGGGCCAGCTCCCCTGCCAGCTCTACGTACTTCACCCTTAGCTCACTTTCCATATTATTCTCCTTAAAATAAGGGAACAAACTAGTTGTCAACTCTGTGGAGTTTTTAAGAGAAAACAGGGGTTTTGCTGTTGACAACTCCCTTTGCTGGGATGTGACTGGCAGGTACCACCGGGACAGGACGGGACACCCATGTGGTGCCTGTCATCACTGCACATGGCCCAGAAACGGGCTCAGAATTCACAAAAAAAGGGAAGCGAAGCCAAGTGACACGCCTGCTTGTGCCACGTGGCTCCCAATGTCCCACGGTCTCCCCACAGCCATGCTGGGGTGGCATAGCCTGGCAGCTCCCTACAGCCACTGCAGCTCCCACAGGCCTTTACATAGGGAGAAAAAAAATAGTAAAATAAAGCACTTCACTGTAATTAGGTACAGCTGCTTGATTTAATAGAGGCTAATTTTTGTAATTAACTTTGCACCAGGAAGACATTAGCATTGCTCCTAGTGTGGTCGGGTCTGTATTACTTCACCGAAGCCTCGAGAGCATTTACAGCTCCATATATACTTAAAGCATACTGAGATTCAAGTCTGGCAGTGGCCAGCTATTAATATACAAATCAGCAATTAAAACCAAGAGAGCTCACCCAGTCCCTCGTCCTGATGCAGCACCCACAAGCTCCTATCCAGCACAGGTGCTTGGGTACACTGGGCAAGTGTATATGAAAGAAGATGCTGCTCACAGAACACCACAAGTTTTTTAACAACAAAAGCATCTCCAGGCACAGCTCTGCTTCACTGGGGCAGGAGGCACCAGCCACAGCCACAGCCTTGGTACAAGCTGTCCGTGTGATGCCTTGATGTCCCCCCTGCCCCAGCTCTGCCCTGGCCAGGCAAGCAGTGACACGGGGCCCAGAGATGTAGCATTGCTCATTGTTAATGTGTGGGTCAGCAAAAACTCCTCATGCCTCTGGTCCTGACTGCCCTGTCGCTAACTGAAACCAGCCCTGAGGTTGGACAGATCCTCGACATTTAATGTGCTATGAGAAGCAGAAGTCCTCTGAGAGCTTCTTGCTTCATGAAGGGCGCTAACACCACCTGACTTTTCCCTTCCTCTTCCTCCTGCTTTGTCCTGATGAGGCACAAACCTGCCTCGAACAATGTGCTCCCAACCATGCAAGAACAGTCCTGCAGTGACCTCCTGCATGCAACATGCCCAGGCACTCCTGCTGCCCCCAGCCCCAGGCAGCTTCCATCCCTCCTTCACTGCCTCTGCTAGCAGGGAAAAGGCAGCTGCTTCCTCTCCTCTTAACCCATCAAACCAAAACCAGCCTCACCTCAGGCTCCCAGGCTCCTCCTTTAAAAAACAATAAATACCAAGGCAAATAAGCAGATCATATCCACAGAGCTGCCCTTGGAGAAAGTGGTCTCCCTACAGCCATCCCAGCACCGACCCAGCTCCCAATGCCACAGAAACCTCTGGCTGCAAGAACCCAACTCAAGGCCAAGATGCCTTTGGGCTCAAACTCCTTCCTGACCTCTCTGCAGTTATTTTGGAGCCCTACACCTTCTCCCCACCCTCAAGACTTACGGGTCAAGCTTGTAGACGTACTGTCCCTCGGGCAGGCGCTCCTGGTGGTAGGTGAGGTTGTAGGCCAGCATGGTGCTGATCAGGTCTGCCAGCTGCTGCTTCTCCTTCAGGCTGTAGAGCTGTGTGCTCACCTGGGGAAGAGAGCATCCTCTAGCTACAGGGACTTCCAAACACAAAGATAACCTGAAGCACGAGGTTTGTCCCAAAACAAGAGGGGCCAGTTGATACCCGCAAGGTTCAGAGCAAGTTTAGTTTCCTGTAAGGGACACAGGTACGTCACAGAGAGGGACAAACCCCTCTGGTGACTCCAGGGGTAAATGCACCCAAGGGAGCCGCGTGTGCAGGTGAACCAGCAGCCGGAAGGGGGCTGCAGCAGCCTCTCAAACCCTGCTTAGGGCAAGCCCACCCCCTGGGTGGAGGGTTCTGGAGGTGCAGGACATGGCTTTGCACATCCAGCAGTTGGGTATCACAGTGCCAGCTTCCCTCTGGCCTCTGCATCAGCTGCAATGTCAAACCAACCCTGCGTTTGGGACAGAGGTCTGGTCTAGGTGATGCAGCGCAGGGGACATGTCCCAGCCCTCATGGTGGCTTGTTGAGGGGACATGTCACCCAGGCAGGGCTCTGGCCATGGCAGTGAGAAGGGGCCACTCACCGGTCGGAGCTTTGGGGCGATGATGTCCAGCAGCAGACAGAGCACCTCCAAGACAAGAGACTGCAGCCCCGCACGGCTGCGGGCGCTGGGTGTTATCCCCGACACCAAGGACACAATGAGGTTCTGCATGTGGTTCAGCTTGGCCAGGGCCTGAGTGGAGAGGGCAAGGACAGCTCAGCCACACCTGCAACCACACTTACGGGTGACAGAGCTGGAGCCATGCCATCCTCAGTACTTGCCTCATGCTGGCTGCTGGGATAAGCGAGCCGGGGGATGCTGGTGGCCGCGAAGAGCAGGTGGAAAGCCACGGGCAGGAAGGGCAGGTATCGCATCAGCTGGAAGCTCTGCCCGTGCAGGACAGCCCGGCCCAGCAAGTCAGAGAAGCCCAGCCACTCCAGGGCCAAGCACACAGAGCTGAAACTGGAGTCCCGCAGCTTCATGTTCAGGAAATTTTCATACAGACCCTGGAAGCAGACTCAGGATTAGAGACAGCTTGAGGTTGGGCATATAGTACCATCAGAGCATCCCACGGAGCTCAGCTCCAAGACATCCTAACACTCCACCCAAAACTACTACAGACCCCAGTGCAAGGAGGAGCTTCCCAGGGCACCCACCCACCACGACACCCAGGATCAGGAGCTGCCCTTGCTCCGACCAGCATGGTAGAGGAAGGGGCCCAGCTCTTCTCCCCCACCCCAGCTGCTCTACCTGGGCCAGTTTCTCCTGCTCCCCTGAGGAGACGGCAAGGTGCAGGATGTGGTGGAAGCGGTGGGAGGATGCGTTGAAGCCAGCCGTCCCCCCGAGGTAGGACAGGTCCTCATCGCCCACCAGGAGCTGGGTTGGCAAAGCGGGCTCCATTCCTATCCTGTGCCTGGGGGAGCCCAAAGGGGAGAGCTCAGGGTGTCTGAGATAAACGGACCAGTAAGGAAGATCTGGACACTTTCAAACCAGGCTGAAGGCAGCACCAATGCCAATGATTGGGCACTAAAGAGAGCAGCCAAAGAGCATCTGGGCACACAGATCTGATGAAGCCAGGTTTGCTGCACAGCAGACCAGCTCTCCAAGACCTTTCAGATTTCTCCACCACAGGTCTTGGGACACCACAAATCAACATACCACATGCAGACAGCAGAACTAATAAACCCTCCTTTTACCTTTGGGCCTTTGGGAGCTGGAAGATCTCTTGCCAGATGGAGAAGAGCCCCTTGTTTTGGTCCTTCAAACCGATCTTCATCGTCTGCACCATCTGCACACTCAGCTCCTTCTGGCCTCGGCCATGCAGGAACTACAACACAAACGAGGGGCTGGAGGGGGACAGGCACTGCGGGGAAGGAGGGGATGCCCACCAGAGCTAGCTGGTGGGGAAAGCTGGAGGCAGAGGCACCTCATTCCTCCTCCGTAGCAGGGAAATCAGAGTTAAAAATACAGAGGGGATGGGGCGGTCAGTTTAGACATCCACCTGGGACAGTTTTTTTCCTCCATCCCCATCTAACCCCAGGTAAATCAGCGACAAGGCAAGCCCACCTCCCCCAGAGACCTCCCAGCGACACCAGTACCTGCAGGGTGTTTATGCAGGAGCGGATGTCATTGTCTGTCTTCTCACACAGCGCCAGCAGCGCGCCCGAGTCCGCCCGCATGCCTTGCCGCACCGCGATCTGCAGGAGAGGGGGGTCAGCAGGGAGGGCCCACCGGTGGGGGTGGAGGGTGGTAGAGGAGCCCTTGGCTGTGCCACACCTCGCAGAGCCGCTGGGCGAGCCGGGATGGTGCCGTCCGAGGGAAGTTGAGCAGGAAGGACTGCTGCCGCAGCGGCCGGAGGGCAGGGACGTACCTGGCAAAGGGAAGCACAGGGGTCTCTGAGCAACCCTAGCAGAGGAAGGAATCTGTCTGTAAATTCTCTGCTCAGAGAGAGGTGAGTTATTTAGCAGCTGCCTACAGACCACTGCACACTTAGGTGTGCACAGACACAACTGTACGCTCACACCTTGCTACAAGTCACCCCTGCAGATACACAACCCAAGGGGGTTCCGGAAAGCTGAGCATGTTGCACTTTTACTTCTCCTAAGGGACTTCTAAGCAGCAGGTCTGGTGGTAGGTAACTCAGCACAGCACTTGGGGCTGGGATCTCAGCCCCCCATCCCTCCCCAGACATACAGGTAATACTAACTGGTCGTTGCAGATGCAGATGATGGGCCTGAGCAGCAGCCCACCCTCACGCCGCCTTCTCCGGCCAGCTCCAGCCACCACTTCCCCCTCCCCATCCTTTCGGTTGATGATGTTCAGCAGAATGTTGATAGATGCCTTGGAGGAAAAAAAAAAAAAGAAGAAAAATCAAGGTCAGAAGGGATCAATTCTTGTTGTTTAGAGGCCAAGAAGCCTCCTAAAACAGAGTGGAGGATGAGCTGCTAAGAGGGCAGTAATAAAGCAAAAGGTGACCAGATCCAGGCTGGGCTTACGGCAGGCGCGCCGTCTATCTCATCGATGATCAGGCAGTTGGGCTTCTCATCAGCACCCAGCACGGACTTCATCTGGGTGGCAGCTTCGATGCGAGTCTTGAAAACCTCGGGGCTGCGGTCGTCACTGCAAGAGGAGACAGTGCCAGGCTGCTGCGGCACGGCACCGCCTCGGGCACGGCACCGCCTCGGGCACGGCACCGCCGGGCAGCCAGCACGGACTCACCTGGCATTCATCTCGACAGCGTTGTACCCTGCGTGCTTCGCAATGACATGGGCCAGCGTGGTCTTTCCTAAGCCGGGTGGGCCACAGAGCAGGGCTACCTATGGCAGAGAGGTAAGATCAGCCGGGCAGCCAGCGAGGCAGGGCGTCGCTCAGCATCCATCAGAGCTGCCACGTGAGGGGGGATGAGGCTCTTGCAGCCTGCAAACCTGTCCTGGGAGCTGCTGCACTGGTTTGTGGACACAGGGAAAAGGGAAAGGCACTGGAGGAAGGATAATCTAGCAGAAACTCAGTGGTGACAGAGTTGTCCTGGCAGCATCCCTCGTGCATATATTTAAGTTTACAGGTCAGTAGACAGAAAAAGCTGAACAAAACCCCTTCCAGAAATGCACTCCTGAGAAGCGATGCCGTTAGGTTTGCTTTCCCCTTTTTCATGTCCACAGTAGATAGGCTGAGGCTGGTAATCTGGCCTGGGTACATCACCCCTGCTCCCTTTAGTGTTTCAGCATCTTTTCTAGCTGCAGAAACTCTTGCACAAAGGCATCTCACATCTGCCCCTAACACATAAAGAGCAACCTCTGCTGAAAAAGAGCATGTTTTCTCTCACCTGGCCCATTTAAGTTCACTGGAGGAACTCTGTTCTCCTCCTCTTGCCATCCCAGTACCCAACTCAAAACAGAAATAAGAAAACCCCACATTCCCTCAGGAGAAACAGGGAATCCAATTTCTCCTGGGTCTGTACTAGGAGACCCCACTCCATGGTGGTGGGATGAAGAGGACAGGAGAGCAGACCCACCACATTAGCATCTTGTCCTGCTCACCTTGTATTTGGGTCTCTTGTGCTGGTCCAGCTCAGCCTCCAGAATCTCCTCTGTGAGCTGAATCTTGGTTTTCCACTTGCTCTGCTGCTCCCTGGGCTGGCTGAATGAGTGCTGATGAGTGTCAGCACTGGGCTTGCCCTTCTTCACGGCCTTCTCCTTCCCAAACACCACTGTGTCCCAGAGCTTGAGCCACTTCAGAAGGCAGCGGTTCGTGTACTGCAAGAAAGCAAGCAAACCCTGTTGAACCTCAGAAGGATCGGGCTGAAGACAGAGGATGGTCTCTCCTTTATGGCATAAAAGCCAGCATGACCTGCAGAGGAAGGAGCTGAGCCTGGGGAGAGAACACAGAGCATGTCTGCCCAGACAGACCTCAAGCGTGCAGCACTTCCCTCCCCTGCGCCAAGAGAGGCTGCCCGGGTGTTGTGGTTTATCCCAGAACACCAGGTTTCCACCTGGCACCTCTGTGGGACAGCAAAGGAACACAGTTTCCCTTCCCAGCTTGGCCACCATCCCGCAGGACAACGAAGGACAAGTCACATCAGCTCCATCCCTCCCGGTCTGTCTCAACTCAACCCAGCACTTCTCAGCCTCTTCCATCATTTCCCATTCCCTACAAAACTCCTCATGCTAAAAAAGCCCCACAAAACAAACCAGCCAACAATTCCTGGCTAAGTTGCACCCAACCTTGTTTGCCTCACTTTGGTCATCTTTCACAGTTTCTTTTGTTAGGTCTGCAGCCTACAGCTAAAAAAACCCCACCCCAAGCTCCTCACAGCAGGGCTGCCCCAGGCTAGACCAGCAGGAACAGAGGCCCCCAGCCAGCACTTCTGAAGGTCCCAGCAGCATCATAAAACCAAGATCCCACAGCATTAAGGAAAACTATAGAAGCAGCAAACCCACCCAAACCCTAGTTAGGCCCCCACTTATCCAAGAACTCACATCATCGCTGAGCAGCTCCACGTAGCGCCGGGGAGTGAACTTGTCCACCCAAAGGCAGTGAGGTGCTGACTCCTCCTCAGCAGCCGGCCCCACTTCCCTGGTGGGCTCTGGGCTCTCAGTGCTGGTCTCACTCTCGAGGCAACTACAAGAAAGAATTAACTTGCCCCAAACCACCCAGCGAGTCAGGATGGGCTGGGAATCACCCCCAGACCTCCTAAGCTGGGGATGCTGAGGGTGGAGAGGCTCCTCTTCTTGTAGGTCTCCAAAGCATCTCAGGATCCACATCAGACAGCATGGCAAGGACAGTAGTAGGATTCTGAGCCAACATCTCACCTGTTTATTATCTCTGTTAACTGCTGTGATGCCTCCAGAACACACCTTCGACGCTTGAGCACAAAGAGGGGAGGGGGTGGGTGTCAGAGACCCACTAACCGGAGACAGGTGGCAGGGGAAAATGGGAAGGTCAGTATAAGATGCAATACCTCTTCATCTACTTGCTGCTTCAGGTAGGAGAAAGGCACCCCCAACAAGTGCAGTGGCCTCTGTGCATTCCAGCCCAGGGAATCGGGGAGCTGAGAGGAGCAGAGGACACTCACCAACGTTCATTTCAATGCTCAGCACAGATGGTTTAAGTTTCATCAAAGATTCTCCTCCTGAACTGGATGGAGGATGCAGAGAAGCAAACCCAGCCTTCAGATCCCTCCATACCTCCACCCCTGTCCTGGAGGAATCATCCCTCACGACCATGAAGACCCTGGTGCCCTCAGTAGATGTCACGTTGATGTAGTCCTCCAGGATGGGTGGCCGCTTGAGGACCCGCTTCTTCTCGGAGGGCGGCGTGGGCTGCAGCGGGGCCATGCCACTCATCTCTGGGTGGTCCAAGCTGAGGAACACCAGGTTTCTTTAGCAGGGGCAAGGGAACCCACCGTGGCAGGGTTCAAGGTCTCTTTCCCTCACCCCTGCTAAAAGCGGGGTTCAAGGTGGCCAACCTGACAACCCGGGGAGCAGATGGTGTCTCTGAGCTAGACACGAGCCTGTTGGCATCCCAGGGGATATCTGGAGCCAAGTCATCATCTGTGCCGAAGTCGAGCTTCTTAACAGCCTCCAGGCGCTGCCGCTTTGGTTTCGGGGCTGCAGGAGGCACCGGGGTGGGAGGAAGAGGAGAAGCATCCCTGAGCGAAGGGTGGTACCGGCTCCAGCAGCACCCGAGCACCCACTGGGGCCGCAAAGCCTCCGACAAACCCGGCGGGAGCCGAACTTACTGCAGGCCGCGGGCGGCGGTGGGGACTCGGGCGGGGAGCAGCCCCGCTCTCTCTTCCCGGGCTTGGCGTCCCCAGGGCCGCTGCCCCCGCTCGGGTCGGGCTCCTCCGGCGGCTGCCTCCTACCCCGGAACTGGGAGACTCTGGGGCCAGCGAGCGGAGACGGGTCATCTGCGAGGGGCATGGCACGGCGGGGCCGCTCACCGGAGGGGACTCGCGGTGGGGCGGGCACACGCGGCTCCGCGTCCGGCCGCGCACAGCCCGCTCCCCGCCCGTACCCCCCCTTCCACCCCCGGCACCGGGAACGGCGCCGCAGCAGCGCCCACCTCCCAGCTCGGCCAGCACCTCCAGCTCGGCCGCGAACCTCTGGCAGAAATCATCCTCGGGCAGCTCCGCGGGCAGCTCCGCGGGGCCCGCCATGGGCCGCGTCCCGCGCTTCCGGCCGCCGCGGAACCGCCGCTGATTGGACGCGGCGCGGCGGCCGGAAGCGGCGGGGGTGCCGATTGGACGTGACGCGCGGCTGGACGCGGCGGCGGCGGCGCCGATTGGACGCGACGCGCGGCAGCGGCCCGGCGCCGCCGGTGGATGCGATGTAGCCGCTCCCCGCCCGGGGACGGCGCCGCGGGGTCGGTCGGCGGGAACCCGGAGACCGGGGCTGGGGCGGGCGCGGTCTCCTCCGCCGTGCGTGCGGCCGGCGTCCCGTCTCGGGTCCGTTCCGCCGTGCGTGGCTCCTGCGGGGCGCCGCGGCCGAGATCGGCAGCGGGCGGGGCAGCGGGACCTGGGGGAGACCGAGGCCCCCCCTGCGGTGGGGCTGGATCGGCCCGGGGGCCGCCGCGCGGGACAGCGGGACAGCGGCGGGGCTGTGCGGTGTGACAGCGGCAGGACCGTGGCTGCGGCGCGGCTGTGGCACCGGCACGGTGACGGCACCGGTGCTGCTGCGGGACCTGCGCGGCGTCACACGCGTGAGGCTGGGGCCGGCGTGACGTCGGTGTCGCTCTGGGACCCGCGCGGTGTGACACCGGTACCGCCGCATCGTCCGTGCGCCTGCAGCCCGCGGGGTGCCCTGCCCCGGCGGCGTCCCTGCCTCTCCCCGGGGTGCTGTGCCCACCCCTGGGGCTGCCGCGGGCGGCTCTTCCCGCCCCCCTCACCCCGAATCTCCCTCACGCTCCCCGCAGGGCGCTGGCCATGGAGCCGGGCACCATTGACAACCTGTGCATCCTGTACCAGAGCTCCGACTTCATCGTGGTCAACAAGCACTGGGACATCCGCATCGACAGCAAGATGTGGTACGAGACGCTGACCCTGCAGAGCCAGCTCAAGTACCGCTTCCCCGAGCTGGCCGACCCCGACACCTACTACGGCTTCAGGTGAGCGGCCAGGGACCAAACCGGGCTCTGCCTCCATGCCACCCTGCCCTTGGCTGGGCACGCTGCCCAGGGGTGCTCCTCCACCTCCCATCTCCTCCCCAGGTTCTGCCACCAGCTCGACTTCTCCACCAGCGGGGCCCTGTGTGTGGCACTCAACAAAGCGGCGGCGGGAAGCGCCTACAAGTGTTTTAAGGACCGGCTGGTGACCAAAGCCTATCTCGCCCTGGTAAGCCCACGCCTCCGAGTCCTGCTTCTGGGTGTATCTTCTGAGCTGGCCAAACTGCAGCTTGGCCTCTGCTCCTCCTGGTCCTGGCGCTGGGGAGGAGCGAGTGCTGCGCCTTGGTTTGCAACCCAGCTTTCGGCCCTGCAGGTCCGGGGCCACGTCAGCCAGAGCCGTATGACGATCCGCTACGCCATAGGGAAGAACACCACCGAGGGCATGACCCACATGATGTGCATCGAGGGGACAGAGGGTGAGCAGCTCCCGTGCCCTGCCTGCACTGCCCGCACCGCCTGGGCCGTGCTGTGAAGAAGCTGATGGCCCCAACCCCTTCCGGATCTCGTTGCAGGCTGTGAAAATCCCAAGCCTTGCCAGTCAGAACTGATCGTGCTCGAGCATGGGTCCTACAGCGGAGACCCCGTAACCAAAGTTCTGCTGCAGCCGCTGACAGGTGGGAGCTGGGGGCCGGGGCAGCGTGGGCACTGGGTGCTGCTGAGGCTGGACACACAGAGGTGCCGCAGTGGGACCCATGCTTGCAGCTCCGGGCCTTGTTTGCGCCATGGTGGTGTAGTTAAAACCAAAGCCAAAGAAAGGGCTGAGTGGAGCTGAGCGGGGCACTCAGCTTGCAGAGGACTCATGTTCTGGGATCAGGGGGACAACTGCCAGTTAGCCCGTTGTTACCTTGCACCACTATGCCCTTGAGGAGGGATTTGGGGGTAACCTGTGTCTCTTGTTCCTCTGCTCCCTCCAGGGCGGACACATCAGCTCCGGGTTCACTGCAGTGCCATTGGCCACCCCATCGTGGGGGACTTCACCTACAGCCACAAGAAGGACAGCAGTCCCTACAGAATGATGCTCCACGCCTACTACCTGCGCATCCCCACTGGCAAGGAGCTCATCGAGGTCTGTGCGCCCGACCCCTTTGTCACCACAATGGACAGCAACTGGGTGCCCCACCACGTCACTCACCGGCTGGATGAGATCATCCAAGAGCTGAAGGACAAGGTGATGCAGAAGGGAGAGGAGGAAGAGAGCCAGGAGGAAGCTGTTCGTGGCGGCAGTGGAGCAGAGGAACAGCATGAAGCCAAGAACCTGGAGACAGAGGAGCAGCGAGCCCGGTGTGAGCAGTGGTTGGCCGAGTGGGCTCTGGAGTGAGCACAAACCACATCTCTGCATTTCCAGCCCAATGCGCCATTCTTGTCCCTGGTGGGTCCTCGCAGAGCCCAGCGCTGACTCCACATCTGCACTTTCTGTATGCCGTGGCTTCCCTCACTCCTGGGGCTGGGATCAGACAGATTTTAGCAGGGATTAGGATGGGTTTATTTTTTAATGTACGCATCATCCATCTGGCCACTGGATGCCCCTTTCCTAATTCCAAGGCTCAGCAGTAGAGTCAGTGTGTCACATACCAGCTTAGAGTGACCCCAAAGCTTCATGTCCCTGTCCTGGGGCTCAGGCACAGCCAGGCTGGCGCAGACGCCGCCAGGGCCACGAGTGCGAGGGACACATCTGCAAACCCTCAGTGCTGGGATGCTAAAACACAGCCCAGCAAAGCGAGGGGGGAACATGCTGGGTGCAGCATCGGTATCTGTGTCCCCTGGTCCCATTCCTGTCACTCCAGGCTGCCATGCTCACGAGCACAAGTGTTGCGCAGGAGGTGGGAGATGAGTAGGCCAGGGTGCAGCCTGGGGACACCCCTAGTCCCGGGGGCAGTCCAGGGTGCTTTGCCCACAGAGCTGGGCTGTGCAACAGGGGTGGGAGAGGTCCCTGCGTGCTGCAGGGGATGCGCTGCCTGCCCATCCCTGCCTGTCCCTGCCCATCCTCTTGCACTTTCCTTCCTGCCTCAGCCCATGTCTGGTTTGGGGATTTTTTAAAATAGGTTTGTTAAAGGCAAGTGAGTCAATAGGAATAGATTTTAAACTCTTTTCAGATTTCTAGAAGAAGAATCTAGTCTTTTAGCAGTTCTACAGTACAGGTGGTCTCAGGAATGTGTGTGTTTTTAGTCCTCCAATGGTCAGAACAGCCGACAGCCCAAAGGTTTTTTAATCGGTCTCGCTGTTCTTTCGATAGTGGCATTGCCTTTTCCTTACACCCGCTGTGACCCTGCTGAGGCACATCAGAAGCCACAAGCCCCTTTTTGCTCTACCCAAACAGTGATGGGTGGGGATAAGCCTCATTTTTTCCCCCCTGCCCTGCATGGCTTCTTGCCGGGAAGTTGCTGCAGGATGCCAAGAGGAGTCACTGGAAATACCCAGGCTGGTGGTGTGCCACTTCGCTCACTGCTTCCCACCCTGGTCGTTCTCTGCTGCCCATGGAGGATGCTTAAAAGATGAAGAGTACAGGGCAGCTGGCGTTGGCTGGCAGGGGACAGAGCTGTCTGGAGCCTCTCGCATACTGACACCCATCCCCAGGTATTCAGCACCTCAGCTTGTGCCCAGAGTCACTGGCACCCTGCAAGCCTCGTCCCATTAAAATGGGTCTGATGGTGGCTTCACATCATTCGTGTTCCCGCCCTGAGGGGCCATGAACTGGTGGCACAGCCCTCTGCTCACACCCCACGGGGGTCACCGAAACCCCATGGGGTTACGTCCCTGGCATGGGGGGGGGTGCGAGCTCACCGTGCCGTGGTGCGTGGCTGGGGACGAGGCGATGTCACCTTGCTGTTGTTGCTTGGCACAGAGTGCTGCCGGGTGGGGATGCGCTCATGGCTCCACGGGCACCAGCCCTGGGCACTGAGCAGGGACTGTGGGCTCGTGAGCTGGTGGCACAGGGCTTGGGGGGTTGGAGGAGCAAGAGATCCATCTTCTACTTCCCAGTTTCCATCCCCTCTCCCAGACGTGGTGAGGGAGGGAAGAGGCAGCCATGGGCAGGTCCTCAAGCTGTAAATTAATGCCAGGAACCTGTTTGCCAAAGAATGAATATGGGTGACGTGTGCAGGAGGCCCTGAAAAGTTATGGCTGAGGTTTGCGGCTTCAGAGATGGGGCGCAGCCTGCCCTTCCCATGGGCCCCAGTGCAGGGGGGGTGACTCGTCTGGGACATGGCTGTCTTCAGCCATGGGGCTGGTGGTTGCACACGGGGTGGCACGTGGGGGGAGACATCACATGTGGGTGACACCTAGTGCTCACCCCACCATCCACATCAAGGAGCCCCTGCACCCCGCACCGCCCTTCGTGTCTTGCACCTTCACCTGATGCTGCAGGAAGCGGAGATGAATATTTCTGTTCCTTGCCCTGCAGAGAGGTGTTTTCCAGTCCTGCTCCCTCCTCCCTACTGCCACGGGGCCGTCGCTGCGTCGCGTGGGGATCCACTCGTGCATTCATACTGCGGGGGGATGGGTCGGTTGCGTGTTTCGTGACGTGCTGTACAGCTTGCAATAACCCTTACCTCTCGTTGCACTGCAGTAAACCACTACCTGCACACCCCGCAGTCACCCTCTGGTCTCTCCATCCACCGCGCGGGGCGTTGCTGCAGCGTGGCCGGTGCCAGGGGCTTCCAGGAATGAGCCCGGACCGGCACAGCAGGACCGGCTCCAGGGTTCCAGCCCGGCCTACGTGTTGTGCAAGCACTGGTGCTCATCCTCACCCTGCTGAAATCCCTCTGGCCGAAACCACCAGGACTATCTACCCAAAAGTCCTTCTGGATTTAGTAACTGGGACACAGATGACCAAGGATGCCCGAGGTGGCCGGGGCACATGCCACAGCCCCAGCCCTTCCCCTGCCCACTGCCCACCCTGGCCTGCACCAGCAGCTAGGGTTGTCCCGATCCACAAAAGCTCATGTTGAACCACCGCAGCTTTCCCTGGCAGGGAAATGGGGGAGCAGTGTTTTGGGGGTGTGCAGGGAAATCTGCTGCCACCTATCAATGGTCTTTCCTCTGGTTGGAGCAGCAGGAAAAGTGAGTGAGGAACCAAAGGAATGAATTACAGGCTTTGGGTTGTGAGAGTTTTAAGAGCATAAACCTGGCAAGGATGGAGAAGCAGCTGGCTTGGAAGGGATGAGATGCAGTTGGAGTTTCCGTCTGTCCAGCTGGCAGCAGCAGTGCCCTGCACTGACCCGTCGAGGCCCCAGGGGAAGGGGCTTCCGCAGATGCTTCCCAGCACATTTGGGTTTGGGGTGGATGGTCCTGTGCCTGCTCCTCTGCAGCCTCTGAGGTTGTTTTGGAGACAGATTTAAGCTCTGTGGGGACACGGTGGACGTGGTGACCCACAGAGGGGCCCAGCCTCCCCCTGTCCTCCTGCTCCAGCCACCTCTGGGCAGCAAGCCTGGGGCAGGGGCTGTGTCCCACCAGCAGCCTCGTAGCAAACAAGTTTCTGTAATTGAACTGCTCCAGCAAGAGCTATTTTTACAGTAAATCGTTCCGAAATAGAAACCAGAAACACTCACAAGCATTGACCAAGCCCTGGTGCTGCAGGACCGGTTGCTCAGAGAGGGATGGGGCTGGGGACATGGGCTGGGAGCATGGGGGGAATGTCAGACCTGACGCTGTGTCAGCAGGCCCACGACCCTTTGCTGATGCCAGGTGGGTGCTGCAGACAGCTGGCCAGCCCTGCCAACCACTGCTCACTGCTCTCATCCTTCCTTTCTCCGAGGATAAATGCCCATATACCCTTTGGAACCGCACAGCATTGGACTCCTCTGGGGTTTTATCACACAGCCTGAGAAAAGCTTTGCTTCTTTTCCTCTACTCCTCCTCCTTCTCCTTCTCCCCCACATGTGCTTGATGGAGTTTCAGAGCGGGATTAGAAATTCCAGGGAGAGAGCTGCAAAAAAGGGGACTGGGACTGTCAGCAGGCAGGGCAGAAGGGACAGGCGTGAGGAAAGCACCTCCCAGGGGGGTTCTGAGCCCATCTCTGAGGATTCATCCGTTCTGCACCCCATTTGCCCTATAAAATACCCCCACAAATAGCCCAAAGGGTTTTCACTACCTGGGAGGACCTTTGTCTCCACTGAGAGCACAGAAATTACCAAACCAGAGAATTCAACTCATTTGCCCCAAAGTTCAACGTGACTCTTTACAAAGGGGAAAAAAAACCCCACCCAACCCAACCCCAAAACCCAGCAAGAAAGCAGCTTTACAAAACACTGTTGAGAAACTGCACCGTCACACCCCGTTTCCAGCGCGAGATCCCCACCCCGCAGCAGATAAGTGCCAGGCTGTCCCCGTCACTGCCCATCCCTGGCTGCCACAGGTGGGTGAGCACCTTCCCCAGCCGAGCAGCGCTGCATCCTCATCGCCAGCCAAACCGAATCTCCTGGGACAGCGACTTGGGCAAGGCCACCGGTAGGATTTAGGGAACGTAGTTAAGGCTCAGGAGGAAAACTACTCAGGAGGGAGTGAATGGGTCTGGACAGCACTGAGCAGCCCATCAGTGGCGTTTTGAGAGTGGGGATTTCTTCTCTATCAGGTTTCTAGCTGAGAGGTGTGGAACTGGGGAGGGCGATGCCTACTGGTGCTCCCACACTGGGTTATGCTGGGTTTCTCCCAGTCTGTGCTGCTGTGGTCCCATGCAGAGCCAGGGGATGGAGGGGGGGACCTTATCCCTGCAGGGTCCAGGTGGGATCGGAGCTCTCGGTGTGAGGAAGGACAGTTTATTGTGGAGCTGCTTTTCGTAACGGATGGAGAATGACATTACTTTTATTGTTAGATAGGATTTTAAGTCTCTCCCTTGGCTGGGGGGGTTTGGGTGGGTGCTCACAGAGCACAGGTGGGCACGCTGACCCGCTGCACTCCCACGGGTCCAGCCCCAGTGGCAGACAAGGGAATCGGCTACAGGACCATCCCCAGCCCGGCCGGCAGCCAGCACCATCTGGGGGCAGGACACGGGTCCCTGGGAGCTCTTGCCTGACCTGCATCGAAGACGAAGCCCCAGCACCGACAGCATGGTGTGGGCAGCCCGGACCCAGACAGACAGCGCTCTCTGCCTCCGTGAGTTATGACTTGTCCCCCTAAACCTGGCCCTGCCCCAGGACCCCTTTCCACCACCCCCCCAGGCACTGGGGATGCTCCAGCCCATGGCACTTTTTATTCCCAACGCATGGCTTTGCCCTGCCTCAGGCTCCCACTGGCACTTGCGGGCAGTGGGAGATTTTCCCAGCCACAGCTGGCACCGTGTTGGAAATCTGCACAGATTTCCAGAAACAGATTTATCAATTTTGTCTTCTAAGCCCACCCCAAGACACCCCAGGATGCCCAGGCTGGTGCCAGCAGATATGGGGGCTGTTCATTGCCAAGCATTCGCCAGCATTTACTGAATGCTGTTGGACTGACAAAGAACAGGCCCTTCCCAGCCTCCAAACCTGGACCTGGTTTGGAACAGCCCTGACTGCCAGTACACACATCTCCACACAGCCCCACAGAGCCCCATACAACCTGCTCCCTCTTCGTTGCAGGTTTCTCCGCAGACCTGGTGAAAGCAGCAGTGGTGAGTCCCCGCCGGCTTCTTCGGTGGCTCTGAATGTGCCAGGGCTTTGCCAAAACCTGGCTACTGGTGCCAGGAGCAGCAGACCTGCCACGGTTCCTCCAGCCCCTGGTTCCAGGGAGGCAAAGCCATTGCCTCCCCACTGATCCCTGGTGCAGCCCGTGTCCCTGTGGCATCCTGGCCCTCCCTCACCCGCTGCCCAGCAGCCTCCCTGCCCTTATCCCAAACCAGGGGCTGTGATCCCGAACCTGAGGGCACCCCACACCTCCAACTCCAGGGAGCAGGGACAGTCCCGCTGTTGAAAGGGTCCCCCCTCCTGAGAGGGACTGTGGTGGATTTCACCCAGGGCAGCCTCGGGGTGCCACCAACCTGGGCACATGGGCCGGGTCAGATCCCATCACCCACCTCACCCCCAAGTTGAAAACCCCTTTGTTGTTGCCCACCCTCCCCCACCATGGCTGAACATCCCCCATCCTCCTCCTCAGGCTGCCCTGGTCATTGGAGCTGTCCTGTGTGCAACAGAGCAGCACGAGTAAGTATGGCCCCAGCCTGGGTCTCTGACACGTAGGGACAGTCTAGGGGGGCGGGGGTGGGAGGGTGGGCATGGGTGGATGTCACGTTTCTCCCCACAGGTGTCACAGCCGCTGTGACAGGTCACTTGGCTGGGGAGGATTTAGAGCCCTGTGCAGCCGGTTCTGGTGCCAGCGCCCGGGCTGGGATTTCAGCTGCGTTGGCTTTTGTTGTAGCACAAACACACCAAGAATTTCCCACCCCACCCCCCTTAACGGGGCTGGAGCAGATGCAATGGGAGCTTCCCCAGAGTGAAACCCAGGCTCCACTGGTTTGTTCCTCACCCAAAGCCTGGGGTATGGCAGGCACCTCTGCCACCAGCTGAGGAGAAGGGCAGCAGGGCATCCCCCTGGGCACCACAGCATCCCCCTGGGCACCACCGCAGTGCTGGGGATGGGGATGTTTTCATGACATCCCACCTTATTCCTGTGTGCCTGTGGTTAGTGCAACAGCAGGGAGCAAGGGGGGTGGTTTCCCAAGGGAACAAACAGGTTCATCCTCCACGGGGTGTTGGGGAGCTGAAGTGGGTGGCAAAATGCAGCCGTGCCTCCCCACTGCAGCCTCGTGGCCTCAGTCCAGCAAGGTTTCCAGTGCTTCCCAGCCAGTGACCTGCCCACTGCCGACATCCTCGCGTTTGTCCAAGGGCTGCAAAACGAAACAGCAGAGCTGAGCAGCGCCCAGGTGGGCAGGGGTGGGGGCACAGACCCCCCAGAGCCCGATGGGGCACGGGGAGCTGGGGGGTGCTGAGGAAAAAGGGCTCTCACCATCTCGGTATGGTCTCTCTGCCCAGCTCTCCTGCCTGGCCAGGCTGCTTGCTGCCAAGAACCTGACAGCTGATTTTGAAAGGTACCCACCGGACCTGCTGCTCTTCTTCGAGTGAGTATCAAGGGCAGCCCACGGCTGTGGTTTCGGTGCCAGTCATGCCATCCAGCCCTCACCAGCATGGCCCTGGCACACCCAGGGCACATGGGAGATCTGTGTGGGAGAAGAGGGTTAGGACAATAGCTGGCATCTGTGGGCACCGCACTGACCCACACAAGGACATTTGCAGCCCTACAGCCCCCCTGGTCCTCTCCTTACCTCACTCCTCTGAGATGGGCCCCCCCATCCCACATGGCATCCTGCCCAGGGTGAGAGGAGTCCCCCACAGCCCCATGCAGCCCAGCAGCTCATTGCTAAGCGACCACATAAAATGACTCTCCCTAGCCCCCCTCCGTCCCCCAAATCAACATGAAAGACCTCCTGCCCAGATTCAAGCAGCTCTTCACCCTGTTCCTTACTGACTCTGGCTCCCCCAGCTTGACCAAGGTTCCCAGTGGGACCTGCAGCACGTTTTACGCCCGGGCTTCCCGTGGGAATCTGGACCTGCTGCCCAGAGGCTCAGCCCAGTGGACAGGGCTGCTACGGGGAGCACTGGCCTGCCTGGTGAGTGGGGGCTGAGCTGGGGTGCAGCCAGGGTCCCCCCACCCCTCACTGGGTGTTTGTGCAAGAGCTGGGTCTTCTGTCCCAGGGGGTGAGGAGCAGCCAGCTGAACCCCGAGCAGCTTGGCAGCCTCGGGGCATTGGTGTGCGACATGGGGGCTGGGACCATCACAGCCTCAGCCCCTGGCATCCTGGAGAACCTGAAGCTCTGCCCAGCACTGACAGAGGCCCAGCAGGATGCCCTCAACGCCGTGCTCCTCGGTGGGGGCACAGCATATGGGTAAGGAGCCCCCCTGCTGTCAGGGGGTGGGCAGTGAGCAGTGGGATGGTGTACCTGCGAGGATGCTGAGCTGGGTCCTGCTCCCATTGGCCGCAGGGATCCTTCGAGCTGGGATTTACAGACTCTGCAGAATTTGGGGCCACTCCTGCTGGCTTTGAACCAGACCACACTGAGCCTGGTGCCCAAGGTAAGCCCCTTCCTCAAAACCTGGGGTGAGTTGCCCATCAGCCAGGCCAGGCTGTGGGACCCAGCACCCTCTGCCCTGGCAGGCAGTGCGGGAGGCTTTCGGCAGGACCATCATGGCCGTGTATGGCAGCCAGGGACGTTCCCAGCGGGAGAAGACTCTGACCCTCCTCAAGGCCTTTGCAGCAGTGTCAGGTTCATCTCACCCCAGGCTGAGGCGGAGCACAGACCGTGAGCATTTATTTCCCTTTGCTGTGGCCAGTCTAGACCAGTTCAGAGCTCCTGGGGTGGGTGGAAACACCCCCATGCTGGTCGGTATGCTGGGGAGGAGGGCAGAGCCAGGCAGAAAGCTGTGGAATTCCCGCAGAGTAACTGGGGAGATAAGGGGTGGAGGTGTCCTTACAACACCTCAGGGGTGTTCCTGGGAGCAGGAATACGGCAGCAGTGGCCAGGAAGGAGCCTGGGGAGGGAAAAGAAAACTCCCAAGGGAAGACACTGCAAGACCAGGGGCCACTTGTGCGGGTGACATGGGAAGGGGTTCACCTCACTGGAGCCTTTTTTAGTTGTCTTTAACAGGACAAAGCCTGTGGAAACTTCACTGGGTTCTTCAGGAATAACGAATAAGGCACCTTCATGGGTTGGGGATCTGGGGAATGGGGGGACAAGTCGCAGTCCTGCCTGGCAGGGACGGCTAAGCCACATTACTGAGACTCCCTGTTCATTCCCCGGGGCTCTTGCGAGGGGCTCTGGGGCCCCGTGGCAGGACCAAGACCAGGAGGGAAGGGGGATATGCCATCTGCCTGACGTGCCCCCCCTGCCCGCAGGCTGCCTGTCCGCCCCCATCACAGCCAGCGACATCTCCGACCCCCTCTTGCTCATCAGCTACGACACCAGCGAGCAGTTTGACCTGTGCCTAAGCAATGAGGTTTTACAGGCAAACCTGGGGCCTCTGCTGGAACAGCCACTCACCAATGGCTACCTGTGGGTCGTGAAAAAGAAGCTACAGCAGGTGATGGGTGACGCAGGGCAGGTGCCCCCCCCACAGCTCCCTTCGTGTGGGCATGCTTTGGGATGGGCAAGACCCACTGTGGGGACGAGCACTGCTGGCCACAGGGATGAAAGTGCTTGAGTGGGTCCTTTGCACCGATTTCTGCTGCCTTTTCCCTTCCCCAAACCTCTTTCCTGCCGCAGATTTACCCGTCGGGGATCCCAGAGGAGCAGCTGAGGCTGTTGGGGTTGCTGTCCCGCCTGTACACGGCAGAGGAGATCAGCCAGTGGCCAGTGACATCCAGCGACACGCTCTCAGCCCTGCTCAACCCCTTGGATGGCAAGTGGGGGGATGCCCAGGTACACCCATGGCAGCAGCGGGGGACAGGCGCCGGTGATCCCAAACCGGGAATGCTCAGGGCTGGAGCCCAGCTCAGGGAAAGGCTGGTTTGTGACCCCCATGTGTTGCTACCAGGAACATCTTCCTGCCTGCAACCATCTGAACTGTGTTTGACAGATCCAACAGCTGCTCAGCAGGTACCTGGCCCTGGGGGGCACCTTGACTGGTCCCTTGCTACGGAAAATTGGTGGAAGACACCTGTGTGATCTGCAGGAGGAGCAGATCAAGCAAATACCTCCAGAAGCAATTGGGTAAACCACTTTGTAGGGATGTGTTTCTATCCTGTGAGGCCCCCGGACTGTGGGGGAAGCAGGTGGTGGGATGGCAGACCCCTACACCTCTGTTTCAGCTCTGCCCACTCATAGGCAGCATGGTGAGGTGGCTGCATCCTCGTCCCAGCTCCTACCTGAGCCACCAGCACCCTCGTCAACAGACCACTCCTCCACCCTTACCAACAAAAGGGCTTTAGCTATGGTTTGGGGTGGCATCCCCAGCTCTAAGCAGCGACCTTCCCTCTCCCCAGGACTGCTGGCCAATTGGACATTTCTTCTTGCTCTCAAGCCAAGAAGGATCAACTCTACAGAAAAGCCCATGAGGCCTTTGCTGGCCAGAATGGCACCACCAGAGCCTATTACTGCCGGATTTGGCCGTACCTGGGTAGGTGTTTCAGCTTTCACCCTCCTTCCCATGGTGACCAAGGTTGGGCATCTCTTCCTGGGCCAGGGGGGTTTAGACACACGAGAGGCCCACCCAAGAGCTCTCCAAAAGCATTGGAAGGGTTTGCATGTGTCTAGGTGCCCCATATGCTTTCTTCAAGGTGGAGCTCTGGCACAAGACCTGAAAGACTTGGCTAAAGCCAGTGTTGCCATAGACATGGACATAGACACCTTTCTTGCCCTAAATCCTGAGGAACTGCAGGTATGGCCTCAATACAGTGCTGCTCGCTTCCCCGCTGAAGGGCAGGGCTAGTCAAGGGCTGAGCAGGGGGGTTCAAGGTCAGAGCCCATCAGATCAGTGGTTTTGAACTTCCCTTGGAAGCTTTCTCTTGCTCTGCAGCCCCCTTGGAAGAGCCCTTCGTAGCAATGCTGGCTGTGAGGATGAGCAAAGATGGTGTTGTACGTGTATTGCAGAAACTCAGTGTCATGGACGTGAAAAACTTGCTTGGGGAAAACCTCCCTTACCTGAAGGATGCTGAAAATGAGACCTCGGTGATGCGCTGGGTGGAGAGACAATCCCAGCGGGAACTGGACTGTGTCCTGGGAATCGGCCTGCAAGGGGGAAAGGAGGAATCCACAGGGACAGCCACCCCTCCCCACCCCACTGCCTTGGCCAGTGCCACCCCCACACCCACCACACCCGCACCCACCGCCCTCCCCACTGTCCCCACCCCTCGTGCCATTAGCAGCCTCACTACCACGAATTCAAGTACCGGCCCCCCCAAGGCCCCCACCCCAAGCGCCATCAGCCCGACCCCCCCTAACAGCACTCCCCCACGCGCTTACACTGCTGCCCCCGGACCTGCTGTGAGTCCCACTGCTGTCACCACTACCCAACCTGCTCCGACCACAGGCTCCATCATCCCATGCTCCATCCACCAGCCTGCCACCTCAAACAAGGCCACCCCTCCCGCTGTCACCCTCCTCACCACCATCCTTGCCGCTGTCCTTCCCAACGCCACCTCTCCCCGCTCAGTCCCACCCCCTGCTCTCACACACCGGGCCACCACCAGCACTAGGGCTGTTACTAACCCAACTGTCACCACCCGCAACGCCAGCACCCTACTGGCATCCATGACACCCCCAGCACCTGGGGGCAGCACCCATCCCACTCCTGCCACCCCTAATACCATCGCTCCGAGCACTCACAGAGCATCCAGTACTCTTGTCCCCAACCCCACCTCTGCACGCACCGCAGCCACAGAACTGAACCTCCCTCCCCACAAGCCCACCCCAACTCCCAACTCTACCGTTTCCACCCAAGAGAGCATCATCCCCTCAACAGCCAAGACTACAACATTGCCTTGCAAGACTGGTGCCCCTCCAGCATTTCACAGCCCCTCGTCCACCACCACCAGCAGCAAGACCACTGAAAAGAACCCTGCAGGCATGCCAGAGCCACCAAGACCAACACCGGGTGGATACATCAACCTGCAACCTGAAGCTGGTAAGGTGTGACCGCTCAGAGTTGGGAAGGCTTAAGAACCAACAGCAAGGCAGATGTCCCCACCAAACATCAGTAGCTGCTCCACCTCCTTCCTGGCCAACCAACACTGGTGTGATGCTGCCCAGAGAAACCCCAGGTAGCAACTGGCTAGACAGTCAGCAGGGTGTCCACTGGGCGTTACAGCACACTGCCTTCAGATCCCATGTGCTCCCACCCCCAGCAAGGTGCACCTTAAGATGTCTCATCACTTCTGAGCAGGCAGCACGGCTCAGCAGAAGGCTGGAGTAATTCTGGCAGTGCCAGTGCACCAAGTGCGCTTCACAAGGCATGGACAGGGCCTTTGTATTTAAGTTGCACACCATGTTTCTGACCAGGCATCGCTGTAAAAGCCCTAAAATCTGGAGTCCTCTATCCTGACAGAGCTACACCCATAGCTTTAATGACTCAAAAAAATTTACTCCTGCTTTACACTGGTAAAAGGAAGGACCTGGCTCTGCTGACTCTTTGCGCCCAGGTGACATTTCTAACAGGGGTGCAGGTAGGTGCCTGAGGGCACAGGTATGGGCAAAAGGCAGACACATTGTCCTGACGTGTAATCCTCTGGGTACCCGAATACAAAGAGATGCTACTGCCCTGGCAGCCCATACACACTCTTTATCTGGATAATCTAATTCTTTCTCATCTGCCTTCTCCACCTAGGATCAGGATCCAGACTCTCCTCCTGCCTGGTGCACATATTGACAGCAGCTGTGGGAAGCTCACTGCTGCGAGGGCTTCTCTGACACCTGCAGCACCCTACTTGCTGGATCCCTCCTTTAATTTTCACCACAGTGCTGGCAAGTTCCCTGAGGAAAAGCCTAAATCTGGGAGAGGAGTAGAGTTTGGCCATTTGATACCAGCACAGAACTGATTGGTTTTGAGGTGGGACAGTGAAAGGAGGAGAACTGTTCTTCCAGTCCACAGCAGCCCAACAGGTACTAACTAGCAAGTTGTTCTACATCACACAAGTATCAGCAACACTACCAGGTTTGGCAATGCATCATCGCTGACAGGGGCCCAGCTCTGCTCACTGTGCTCACACCGAGCAGTTCATCTGTTAAACGGTTTGAGTTACTGGCTGGTGCAAGAGAAGCAGGATGTGGCCCAGCAACGCAGGCTGGAAGCTCAGAGATCCACTAAACTGCATTTACCTTGTCTCATGAAGTTAGGAGATTTTTGATCAAGATTTATTCCTATGCCAAGCCTAGTTAGAGGGATGATTAACTGAAGATAATTAACTATCTCGATTACTTCTGCAATGCTATATAATAAACACCAACTATTTTTTTTTCCTAATCAAATGTGTTCTTTGATGAGTTTAGCACTTTGTATTGTTCTTCTAGATAGCTTCAATCTGAATGGTGGTCACTTCTGTTGCTCTGACTTTCTTCATTATCTACTATCTCCTCCTACAAGGCAGCATGTCCCCCCGACTTGTAGATCTTCCAATTACTAGTTTCATTCTCCATGGACCAAGGAGATTCTTACATGTCACTTGTTTAGAGTGAGCCAAGGCATGAACAAATAAATCGAGATTTCTATGAGGGGATGGATGCTGTTTGAAGTGCAGACCCCCCTTACTTCCAGCCTACCCAGTGCCCCAGCTCTGCGGGATGCAGGCAGCAGGGATTTGTCTCTTGTCACCTAGAAGTCTGCAGTGAAAGACAGAGCAGTGTCCCCTGTTCTTTCTGCAAAGCATGGACAATGAACATCTTATGTCTTTGAAGGCAGGGGAGGAAGGGGAGTTCAGGGGCTGGGTACAGGCTCCATCGAGGCTTCTCTGGGCAGAAATTCCCCATGAGCAGAAAAAAGTGTTGACATCTGACATGCAGTTGTTATGCCCTTCTCATGAGGAAGCCCAGAACAGCCTCGGCCCTTAGAGTTGAGTAGTCAACACCAAAGTAAAATAACAGGCATGTCTGGGTTTTCTGACCATTTAATTTGGACCAATATCTGCAGACCTGAAGGCAGGCAGTCTGAACAAAGAGAAGACAATAGCAACTTCTGGCACTTTCTACTTAGTTCCATTATTTATTCAGAATCAGCCATAGCTTCACTCCCACTCAGAGGGCTTGGCAGTGTCAAGAGATCAGGCTCTGAGAAATCTATTTGTTAAGAGCAGAACAGCCAATTTTCTCACCTCTAAACTGACCAGGGTTGCACAGTAAGATCCCAACTGGGCCTTACCTGGGCTTGGTCTGTACACAAGGCAAGTATCCTGCTCTGAAGAGTCTGAAACCTTCCCTTCAGATGAACACCAGGGCTTTTCTGAGTTATTTAAAAGGAGAAAAGTAGCTAAAAGCAAACCCTGGGCTGCACTGAGCATCCATCCCCTCCCCCCCCCGCATGGCTGTCCCCAACAGGCCTCAGAGCAGGTCACAGGCTGGTCCCCCTCATCTTGCTTTCAGTTGAGGGAATATTTTCAAGACAGGACTGACATCATCAGGAAACTGGTAAGCAGAGCAGGTAGGAGGTGGAGCGGCATGGCCACAGTACCCAGAGAGGCTGAGGATGGTGCTAGAAGAAAAACAGCAGACATCAGTGCAAAGAAATCAACAATTGAACTGTTCTCCCCCATGGAACAGAACATCACTTCAGGCCACATCCAAGGAAGATCTCTGGCTTTCTCACTAGGGATTTCTATCTGGTAAGTAGCCATCCCTCACAGGGGATCACCAAGTCACAGCCCAAATCCAACACAAAGCAGAAGGTGAAGCTCTGGAAGTGCTCACTCAGCTGAGCTGTTCAGCCAGTAAGAATGCTCTCAGTTGGATTACAGGATTGCTTCTCATCTCAGACCTGGATTTTGCTCTGCAAGGCTTAAAGCTCCTTGGCAGAACTGAACTCATTGCCCCTTGATGCTGGGAGGTGAAGGGAGGAGGCGAGCACTGCCTAATGTGTTTTATTGGGCTGGGTGGATCAGCAGTGACAAGTACCACTGGAAGGGGTCCGTGGTGGCTCAGATCACCAGTCTGCTCTCACATAGAATCACGGAATTGTCTTGTTTGGAAGGGACCCTTTAAATCATCAAGTCCAACTGTCACCCTAACCTGCCATCCACCACTAAACCATGTCCCTCAGCACCACATCTAACAGTCTTTTAAATACCTCCAGGGACGGAGACTCCACCACTTCCCTAGGCAGCCTGTTCCAAGGCCTAACAACCCTCTCTGGGAAGATTTCCTAATACCCAATCTAAACCTCCCCTGGAGTAACTTGACACACAAAAGCAGGCAGCAGGATTTCCTAGGGCCTTGGCACATGCACTGCTGAGAGCAGGAGCAGAGCTGTGTGGCAGCATTGCCCAAGGCCATCACTTGAGCGAGGCCCTGACTCAGCATCCCGGGAGCTCCATCAGCTTGGTGCACTCACTTCTTCACAGACAACTGAAAGCACCTTGCTTGCATAAGGTAGTTGTTCTCCTTGCTGTAACCCCCACCCCACCAAAGTATTTAAAGCACAACAATGAGAGGTCCCAACAGACTACGTACGCTGAAATTTGGGCGTGGCGATGTTCATGTAGCCTTCTTGTGTTCCCCCAGTGAGCCCAACATGCAGCTTATCTAGTTCTGATTGTTTCTGCTTTTGGACCCACTCCCGGATGGGAGACTTGTTCTGCCATTTATATAGTTCTTTGAGATTCATCCCCAGCAAGCCCTGAACCTCGGGAATTGTCAGGTTCTAGGAGAAATCAAAGAGCAAACATTACAGATGTAAAAGCCAAAATGGAAATAAGGCCCCTGACCAAGGAACTGATGAGATTTCTATCAGCAGAAGTGTGAAGAACAAGACAGACAAATTTCTGGTGAGTGGTTTCAATAGGGACAATCTTTCCTTAGGTTAGGGGAAGAAACCTGATGGTTCCTCAAAGATTAGTTTTTCTTGTCCTCTGATGACAAGTCTCCTACACTCAGAGTGGGGGTCCCAGTCCAGGTCCAAAACACTGGGATTTCTTCCAAAATTGATGATGGCACTGCTAACACTCCTGCTGGAAGATTTGTCACATAGCTGTGGATTTTATTCTACTGGACTCCTGTCCCCTGCTCCTGTCACTACTCCTAGGAGAGCTTGCTCTAATGAAATTCCCAGGTAAGACTGGTTTACCATCTATGTAAGACTTCCAATTACATTTGTAAAGAAGTTCCAGGCTTGTGCTTCCCTTTTTACTGGTCTAGCATCATTGTGAATTTGCTGGAGTGGCCCCTGTTTTACACCAAGGGAGAATGAGACCGAAGCACACTACTGCACATAACACTCATGCAAGGAGTCAAACAACTTCAGAATTCAGCTCACCATCACAGAGTCTCTTCTCAGCTTTGCAAAAGTACTAACAGTCATGTTCACCTTGTCCTTGCTTATTGCTCCAAGATCCTTACTGGGAGCACCCCCTGGGACCAGAAAGAGAAAATGTATTGATGCACAGAGGACAGCCCTCAAGCGAGCAGTGTTGTGTATCTATCTAAGTTAGAGCTATGATGATGTCTTCAAAATGCATTAGGTTGGGGCTGCTAACAAAGTGAGTTTTGACTGCAAAATAGATGGATGCTACTTCATTTTGTTGGGAGGTATTACTGCGTTGGCCATTAAACTGATCTGTGACAATGCCAAACACCAGACAGAGGGTAAGAAGAGTTTGTTCAAGGTGTGTATAAATTAACAGGGAAAGATCTATGCTTTATGACATGGAAAAAGGCTGTGAGGTAAGTGTTAAGCATTAGCAGCTTGATTTCTCATGGATCTAGCAGATCTTATCCACCGTAGAAGTCAGGAGTTTGATCTTCTCTGTGATAGTCTGACAACTGATTTGGGCAACTAGAAGTCCTTCAAGACTATTGTGTGTCATCTACAAGTTGGAAAAGACTGAAACTTTTAACAACTTGGCTTTGGCTTTGAAAATTCCAAGTCTTAGATAGCATTTGATACCCATTCAGCTGCTGGCTAAGACCTCTCTCTTTCCCCATAACATGCTGTTGGTTTACATACCTAGGTATGGTTCAATAAGCCTATAGTAATCAGGTAAATTGTGCTGGTCTGAGAAAGCACGCTTTGCTTTCTCATACCAGATGTTTTTTGTGTGCTGTGAACACGCTGAAGGATTCAGAGTTGCCAGTCTGAAAAAAAAAGAAAGAAGATTTAGGGAGAGAATTTTAAAAAATTTTCTCCAACCTGAATAAATTTTGAATTATTCCAAGTATGTCCCAGGGATTCTCCACACAGAACAAGTGACTCCCTCTTCCCAGTAGATAGAAGAGGTATGGAGAGAAGCTAAGAGAATGCAATAATGTCTCAGTCTCCTCAAAATATGTCCTGTAAGATGCATAAGTGTATTTGATTGCAGAGATGTAGTTACTTAATTTCATTTAGCAGGCTTTCAAAGGAATTGAAATTATACTGAATTAACTCTTTTGCCTCTAGATAAAAGCATACATGCAGCCTATATCTGTTGTCAGCTAAGCTGCAATAAAATGAGTTTGATTCTAATCTGAGCCCTTCCTGCCAGGATGGAGAACAGCAGCCTTTTAAACCCAGACACAGAGCAGGTACTGAGTTGCTTCCTAGATTTCCTTTCACTGAATGGAGAGAAAAGGAAAATACACTTGCTGACAGGAAAGTGCTTTTCCAAGAAGCCAAGGGCATCGTGATATTTGACTCACTTCAGGCTGTTGGGGTCTATCATATTCAACTCGGTCTCATTCAGAAGGCACAAGTATTTCATACCAATTGCATTCAGGGCAGTGGCATCCAAGGCATTTCCCAAGCTAATGTAATGTTTAATGATTGCAGAAGCCTAGAAACACAGGCAATTTTTTCAAGAGTTAACTTGAATCAGAATTCATGTTTTCAGCCTCAAAACAAAAAGAAATGCATAATTGAAAGAATAAAATGGAATCATTTCAATTCTATTTGTTTGGAACTCGAGGATGGGCCAATCATCTCTGAACCCACTAAACCCAGTCCTAAATCAGCAGCTCCCAAACCAGGATGCAACATGAGCAGAGAAGCAAACCCAAATCCCTACCTGATCATTAGGGGGCTGATTTTTTAGCAAGTTAGCCAGTGAGTCAGCTGAAGTTATCTTCAATTTGGAAATATCCTCAGGCTTCATGAAAGAAACAAGGGTGCCCAGTTTGGGGAACAGACTTTCAGGATACCCACGCGGATATATCTGTGGAAAGACCATTGTTACTGCTATGAACACTCATTATCATACTTATGGATTTATGCTCTTTGCAAAATTAATGAGGAAAAGCCCAAAAGGTGTGCAAGAAGTGCTCCATGAGCACATCTGTTAGTTTTCTGCTTCATGGCTAGCTCAGGCAAGCAGGTCCTGGGGGGAAGGAACAAAACCTGAAGCAGTGTGAACTCATTCAACACAAAGTGGGGCAGTGGGGCTAAGGGAGCTGGGTTTTTTCAGTCTGAGGAGAGGAAGACTAGGTAAGGGTTATATTTCTGTCTCCAGCTGTCTATTGGGAGATTTTACAGAGGGTGGAGCCGCACTCTTCTCAGAGGTGCACAGTTTAAAGGATAAGGGCCAACTGCCAATGAAAATTCTGGTTAGATATTAAGAAATATGTATTATGACAGTACAGGTGGTCAAATATTGGAAGAGGAGCCCAGGGAGCTAATGGAAAACTACTTAAACTCAACTGGGCAAGTCCCTGAACAATTTCATCAGCAGATAAATGGACATTCTTTGGCCTCACATTACCTCATCCAGCCTCCTCTTCATCACAGCTAATTGCGGAATACTGAAGGCGTAGGTCAGCATCTGAGAGAGGTGATTCTCCAGAGAGATGTTCTTCAAGCAAGCATGTAACTCCTCAGGCGTGTAGTAAAGAGGCATCAATTCATTGTTAAGAACCATCTCTGTTATCTGCTTGTCAGGTGGGCAACCTGTTGAAACAATTACCAAATATGCCCAGTGTTAAATCTTTTTGCTTCAAACTTTGACTGCTTCCTTGCTGGAGAAGGACAGGGATGCAGTCCTGGTTCTACCCTCCTCCTGGGTGACCCGTCACCAAGCCTTTCATAGTTCAACTCAGACATATGCAGGGAGACCCACAAGCACTGGGGACAACCTTGATACCAAGGGGAATGCTGCCCTTATGGATCAGAGAAAGCCCCCATACCATCAGCACGCTTATGCCTAGTAGGCAGGACTGCTTCGACAATGGTGGCCAGCTGTTCCCTTGACAGATGTGAATCATGTGCAAAGTTTTTCAGCCAAAGAGTTAAAGCATTCTGGAAAGAAAATGTTTCATCAGGGGGATATTGCAATCTCGGGTGTATCACCAACATAACAAGCTGCTACTCACACAGACAAGAGACTTCATTGTTAAAGTACTACGGGCAGCAGATCTGCTGCTATAGCCCAGGGACCTTTCCTTGGTGAGCCAAAGGCCAATTTCTTAATGCTTAAACTCTATCACATCCCATGATCCCCCCCTAAATTATTTTACTTTCTCATAAAGGACTGTACTACTGCTTTCCACCTCTAGTACTCTTCCAACAGTTACAGGAAGAAGATGACAGTGATCTAGATCTGCAGTTCCAGGCTGTCAGCTTGATCAGGCCTCACTGCTCAGAGACCATTCATCCCCTTTGGCACCACCCTTTTAAACGAGGACACTACAGAAATCATACTGGCTGAACAACCCTCCTCCTATTTCTTCCACACTACTGGACCTGGGAATGCTTCCCAAGCTCCCCACAGCTCTATGAATAACCCACCTTGGGGATCTTCTGCAAGATGCTGTGACCCAATACAGGAATCAATCCACTGAGCTCATCCAAGGTAAAAGTTGACCAAGCTACAGGAGGCCTGAATATAAAAATTAGCAGGAATCAGCTTTCAAGGAAGAATAAAAAACCCCTCCCACACCTTAAAAGCTCCCTGAATTATGTTCTTGTGAGATGTGATGTTAAGAAAATACAAGATTTAAGTCCTAAAACTTCTTCATCACTTTCTGTTAGACAAAAGTTCATTCCAACAGAGGAGGAGCAATTGTTAGTAACAGGAATGAGGGCTGAGGGATGGAAAAATGACCTTCAACAAATACATTCTTTTCTTAAACATGAAAACCAAAGAATAGCTATTGCTCCCTGTCACCCAACTCAGTGCCAAAATCTCAGGGCATTTGCCACAGGAAGGGAAAATAATTTGCCCCCCTGGACAATGTCTCAGTAAGCTATAGCCAGGGATTTATAAACCAGCTGTCAGTCTGACAGGTAGAAACAGAATGTTTTCTGAAAGTCAGCAGCTGACAAACAGCTAGAGCCCCACCTGTGTTTACTAGAACAGACTCAGAGAAGTTTGGTTAATGTAAAATAGAGCAGAGGGAAGGCTTTTATAACTAGAGCAAGACAGAAGTGAGAATGTATTCATCAGTGGAATTCCAGCAAAACCTTTCAGGTGAAAGAAGGTCAAGGAAACCAATGTAAAAGGCCTCATGTGAAATTCAAAAGCAAAGAATTATTCAAGTTTTCAGTCAAGCTGGTTGGCTGGAGTTCACTCAGGTGTTATTAGGACAATGGTTTTGTTTAAGGGAATTGTTTTGTTGATGCCCAGAAGAAAAAAAAACATACCCAAATGTTGTGTTACCACTGTTGATGACACTTCTAATAGCCTCTTCTTGATCAGGCAGGAAAGATTCACACTGGCTTAATTGCTTCAGCAAATTCCCACCAGAACTTCTAATATATTCTCCACCCAGGTCACACACCAGACGTCCCAGAATCTCTGCATTTTCCTTATTTACTTGTTTGTCAGGAATTTTCTGAAGTCATACAAGACACAGGCATTAAACAGAACCAGATGCCACTGTAGAAGAGCATTCCTGAACCCCAAGCTCTCTCCCCAACCCTGTGCAAAGCTGTCCCCTCACCACGTACCAAACACTCTAGTGCTTCCAAGAGCAGCTGTTTCCTCTGAGATGACTCTCTTGGCAGAACAGGAAGATTTGCCTTCCCAATATGAGCAAAGTACTGCCTGCAGCTTCCCGTTGCTGCATAGTCTGAAGGACTAGAAGACAAATATTCCATGAATTCTAGCAAATGGTATCAAACAGTTGGTCAGGTTCAGAGCTGTTCAACATACACTCTGTGCAATACATCTTCTGCTTCTGCTGGCTAAACACTCAGCAGCTGTTCTTCCCAAAGACCCTAGTCTGCATTTTTTAAAAATTCATTTTCACCTTAAGGGATCTATCACAGAATCACAGAATCGTAGGGGTTGGAAGGGACCTCGAGAGATCATCGGGTCCAACCCCCCTGCCAAAGCAGCTCCCCAGCTCATATTGCACAGGGCGGCGTCCAGACGAGTCTTGAATATCTCCAGAGAAGGAGACTCCACACCCCCCTGGGCAGCCTGTCCCAGGGCTCCCTCACCCTCACTGTGTAAAAGTTCTTCCCCATGTTGCTGTGGAACTTCCTGTGCTCCAGTTTACAGCCATTGCCCCTTGTCCTGTCCCCACAGACACTGAAAAGGGGTTGGCCAATTCCCCCAGCATCCCATACTTAAGATATTTATAAACATTAATTAGGTCCCCCCTCAGTCTTCTTTTCTCCAGGCTGAACAGTCCCAGCTCACTCAGCCTTTCCTCATACGGGAGATGTTCCAGGCCCTTAATCATCTCTGTAGCCTCCTCTGGACTCTCTCCAGGAGATCCCTGTCCTTTTTATACCAGGGAGCCCAGAACTGGACACAATACTCCAGGTGGGGCCTGACCAGGGCAGAGTAGAGGGGGAGGATCACTTCCTTAGACCTGCTGGCCACACTCTTCCTGATGCACCCCAGGATTCCATTGGCCCTCTTAGCCACCAGGGCACACTGCTGGCTCATATCAACCTGTCATCAACCAGGACCCCCAGGTCCTTCTCCACAGAGCTCTTCTCCAGCAGCTCATCCCCCAGCCTGTACTGATACAGACAGTTATTCCTTCCCAGGTGCAAGACTTTACACTTGCTTTTATTAACCCTCATCTGGTTTCTCCCTGCCCAGCTCTCCAGCCTGTCCAGGTCTCGCTGGATGGCAGCGCAGTGCTCCTGCGTGTCAGCCACCCCTCCCAGCTTTGTATCATCGGGCACTTGCTGAGGGTGGATGCTATTCCCTCATCACGGTCGTTGATGAAGGTATTAAACAGGACTGGACCCAACATCATGAGACTCATCTTCAAATTGTTCATAATTTGGACACAGAACCACAATGGATAGCTACTGCAGCAAAGAAATCCACTCTGCTGTCTGCTGCCTTTGACGTTCGAAGGGAAAAGCACATTCATAGAGGCCAGAAAGCACTAAGACCACATACTGGATTCACATCCAAACAGACGTATTTAGAAAGAGCTTCATACTGTTTGTATTGGTATGATGGATGGTTGAATCTGAAAGGGCTTTAAAACCCTTTTAAAGGCTTTCTACAAACTTCTTACCCCACCCAATAAGGAAGTCTGAACGAGTTGGAAAGATACATGAAACATGAACTAGACATTACCAGTTAGATTATGAACTAATACCACTTTGTCCCACTAAGTACTAAGGCAACAACACGAAAACCATAGCACATTTACCTTAAAAACAGCAACAGGTCTTCAGGATAGCTATCTAAATCCTTGGGAATCCCATGCAGTGTCACCATCTTCACTAAACAACTCAGCTGAAAAGACGCCACAGTTTACATCAGTGAAGGAAAATGGCATGAAAACATGAGAAAATAAAACAAATGTAAATATTTTACTCTGCTCCAAAGTACAAAAAAATAAAAGACAGAAATCAGAGGGCTTGGTTCCTGAGAAACCTACCCAACTGGGTTTTGACTTCTCCTCTCTTTGGGGAACGGTTTGAGGGACACCCAGGACCAATTACATTTGTTGCAGTCCCCTAAGCTGAAAGTGGTTTTGTTCTTGCTGAGCACTCCTCATTACTGTCTTAATGACAACATCAAACACAGCATTTCTAAATACAGGAACTGACCTGGTCTTCTCCTAGCTTGACATTCTTCTTCTTCATGACTTTGGCCAGCTCCTGAAATCTTTCTGCTCCAATCTCATTGGCAGATGCACATGTGAAACCTTGGAGAACTGACTGGGAAAGCCTGAACATTTACAGAAAGCAAATCAGAGGGCAAGAACTTCAGAACATTCAGTCCTGCTGTCCTACATATGTAATGACAAATACAGCAAGCATAAACCTCCTGCATTCTCACAGCTTAATGCCCTCCAAACTCCATCCCCTCAACACTGCTAGTCTTGACCTGTATGGGAGATCAAGAAGCCATCACTGGTCAAATAAACATCATCTAGAGTTTCGTACTGGAAGGAGAAATGCAGGGACCACCAGCCCAAGTAGTGCTGCTGTATCCTGTTTACAAGGTCAGCCTCCTCCCTGTGTTTTCAGTACATATTGCACACTGAACATGAAATGGAGTTGTGCAGATCCTCATCACTGAACATAGTTTGCACAGGCTGGGAGAGCTCAGGGAGAAGTCCTTAAAACTTTAATTGTTTTCCACATGGAAAAGCTTCTATTGTGAAAGCAGGACACTGATGTTGAGTCCACTGTTTTTCCAGAGATGTATTGTGGTTTTCATAATTTTTCATCTCAGATATGAGAGCTGACAAAAGACATGTATCAGCCCCACTGAATCTAATCCCATGGCATACTGGCACGTTCTGATTAGAAACACCTCCCACAGAGGCTGTCAGAAGCAAGGATCCAGGTGCAGTCTGAGCCAGCAGCATTGTATTAGAAAACAAGGGTGGCTTTTGGGTCCAAGCGTGGCTTTTGCAGCTGATACCCTGGTAAATCTTGGTGCTACACTCCTGTGTTTTGGTTTGCATGATATTTCCCATCTGTTGCTATGGTCTGAACACAGTGGGTCTGCCATACATACCAATGGAAACACAGAAACTGCAATCAAAGCAAACATGGAAAATGGAAGGAGAGAAGGAAAACGCTACCTGCTGAAGTCAGGCTCTGCCTTTATCACATCATTGAAAAACATGGCAGCCTGTGAAGCAAAGCCAGAGTGTCAGTGGTTTACCATGCTCTTCTGCAGCATTCACCTGTATTTTCTGTACAGATCTGCAGAGTGGACTCACAGCCCTGAAGAGTTCAGGGCTGACACTGAGGGGTAAGAGGGACACAAGCTGCCAGCACATTACCTGTTCTCGAGTCCACGTTTTATTGTTGAGATCCTGGACATTTGGCTTTTCTTCCCCAAAGACAAGCAATGATTTTGGAATGTAACTGGCCAGACCGTCAGGGATACATTTAACCAGGTCAGCAGGGTGATCCAGACTGGAGGAAATCTTTAAAAAAAAAAAAGCATCCAACAAACTGTATAATTCAAACACTGTGGCTAAAACAAACAATTGCTGGAGAAGAACTGACAGAGTGGAAAGAAGCCAGGCAAACTCCCCTGCTGATCATTGCTCAGAGACCTAAAGCTATGAAATATTTCCTGTTTGACACATTCATCAGACTAGAAGAGCTGCTTAGAGCTAATACCTGGGGTCCCGATGAATGGGAACGATTCAGTCTCTTATCAGTTTCCTACCCCCTGGCTTTATGACCTTTCTGGATGGCTAACTGTTTTTAGGAGGGACGTGTCTTTCCTCTCTGCCAACCCAAACAATGTCTCAACTTGTCAAAGGCACGCTGCAGAACAATGCTGTGGTGAATGAGATGTTATTTCCCTAATACTTCATCCCTGACAGCCCCATTGCCCCAGGACGTGCTATAGGCAGGGCCTCTGGTGCCAAACACAGGCCAGAGTCTTTCCTACCAGAGGGAAGATGAGTAGCAACAAACCTGAATGCTAAACATGCAACAAATGGAGGCTAAAACAACATGGAGGCTAAAATCATGGCACAGAGGCATCCAAATCCCACACAATCACATGGACAGGGATGAAATACCACATTGCTGAAGGATCAGCCTACCCTACAAGGGACTTTCTAAGCCACCTTCACTAGTCACACACTTTCACTCTGAACAATGACAATATCCTTTCTCTGAGAGCATCTTTTCACGTCAGTGGGGAGTAGTTTCTTGGGCCAACCCATGACATGCCTTTCTCTTCTGCCCTCATCCCCAAGAGGCTCAGCAGGACATGCTGGCTGGCAGCCAAGGACATCTGCAAAGGTGATAGGGACCTGTCCTGCTGCACATTCTGTTTAGCAATGACAAATACCCCCAAGGGAACGCTGTCTGGGTGTGAAGGTGTGTGTCAATGCCTGGCCCCAGGTAGCCAGTGTTCTTAGCTGAGAGTCACTGGAGCTTCACTAATTTATGACGTCTGAAGAGAAAAACAACCTCACCTTCTCCACAAATGTCATTTTCAGAACAGAGGGCAGGGTCACCACTTGCTGAACAAACTCAGGCAACTTAATGGCTTCCAAGATGACTTCTGGAGGCAGACTTCGAAGTGTGCTGCTGTTGAGGCCAGCCACCAAGCTCCCTAGCTCTGCCAGGCTCTGCCCATCTGTGATCTGAAAGAGAATGCACACAGACACAAGTAGATGAAGAGCCAAGCATTACTAGCTGGCACCTAGCTACACCAGGTGTGAAGCACATTCGTGGACCTTACTTATCCTTGGTACCTGATAGCCAGAGCTGAGCAGTTTGTTGACAATAGCGCTGGCCTGCTCAGCATTCCAGCCACGAACTTCACCCAGGGCAGGAATAGATGCTTCAAGGTCGTTATCACTGATGCCATTTTCTATGTCAGGTATGGACAGCCCAACAGCAGCCTGGCCCAATGCACGCAGGACCGCAGGAGGGAAATGCTCAAACTTTCTCACCAAAGAGGATGCAACCTGAGAAAGTCCCATACAGACAGAAAAGAAAGTCAGAAGAGCAATGGCATGAGCCTACTGGATCTTGCAGTCTTTGGATATCTTAAAGCACTGGACTTTCTGCTTCAAACTTGTGTGATGAAGCCTGTTGATGGACCTCCTCTATCCACTGAGAATTTTCAGATTATGACATACCAGTCAGACCTCACAATAAAAATATAATCAAGATGATTTACAGCACTGTGTGCAAGAAGAAGCATGAGTTGAATCCTCAACCCTTACAAATTTTGTCTAAGTGAATGAAGAACTGAGTTGCAGGGCTGGACAGGATTACCTGCAGTTCCTCTGTTGTCAGTGAGGAGGGAGCACTCTCTTCAGTTATTCTTCTGTGTGTCAGGTTCAATGGGCAGCTCTTACTGATCCTCTGGGCCAAGCTCAAAGTTTCATCTCTGCTCAGGCTGCTCACTGCCGAAGGGCTCAGGTAGCAAAGAAATCTGTCTGGGAGGCTGCAGGTGGGAGACAAGGAGAGGCTGCCAGTACACTAGACAGTGCCTCTGCCAGATCTTTTTCCAAAGGATTCTCTGACCCAGTGTGTATTTCCCCCCGATTCATTTTAGTCCTGACAACGCTGACACTCCTGTTTACAGGGAGCACTGCTGTGTCATGCAAACACTGCAGAAACATGCAAGATGCACTGCTGGTCATCAGTTGGTGGCTGACACTGCATGACAGTCACTTCCCAAGATCTGGAACTTGTGGTCTGGCCCTCCCCAAGACCAAGTGCGATGCAATTATTTGAGGAACTGGAAAATGTTTTGAAAGGTTCCATGGAAGCAGCCATCAGCATCACCACTTATTAGTAAGTCGTGGTGCCATGCTAAACCATAAATCAGGTAAGGAATTCAGGTCAGATCCTGTACCTTGATAAAGGAAAACCAGGTCCAGAGGTCAGTAGCAAGGTGTAGTACACAGCTGTCTCTGGGAGCAAGGTGAGGTTGCTGACCATCTCTATGTTGACTGGATCCCTGGCAAATTTTTGAAGCTGAGGGTGTTGACATGGGAAAAAAACAAAGAAACAAAACAAAAATTGATTTAGATGGACACTCTAATCCTGACAGTCACTTGGGACACTTTGAACAAACCTCACTTCAAGCAGTAAGAGTTTTTACAACTGGCTTTACAATTGTGAGATTTTTCAAGTAAAACACTAGGACCTTGCTTTATTTCTCTTCACACACCAAGGGCATCTTGCTCTATGACTGCTCTATGGGACAAAGGTGGGATAGCTGCTAAAGGATGCAGCCCTGTCCCTACAGCCCCGCTCACACGTAGGCCTGGTACAGTCATTCACTACACTAGGCCCAGATACCACAGAATCACAAGGTTGGAAAAGACCTTTGAAGATCATCAAGTCCAACCATTCTCATCCTAAACTAAACCATATCCCTAAGTACTTCATCCACCCTTTTTTTGAACACATCCAGGGAAGGTGACTCAACCACCTCCCTGGGCAGCCTGTTCCAGCCCTGACAACTCTTTCAGTAAAAAATTTTTTAATAATGTCCAATCTAAACCTGCCCTGGGGCAGCTTAGTGCCATTCCCCCTTGTCCTGTCACCTGTCACCACCTGAAGAGACCATCACCTATCTCTCTACACCCTCCCTTCAGGTAGTTGTAGGTGGTGAGAAGGTCTCCCCTCAGCCTCCTCTTCTCTAAGCTAACCATCCCCAGCTCCCTCAGCTGCTCCTCATAGGATTTGCCCTCCAGCCCCTTCCCCAGCCTGGTTGCCCTTCTCTGGACTCGCTCCAGGACCTCGATGTCCTTCTTATGGTGAGGAGCCCAGAACTGGACACAGTACTCAAGGTGTGGCCTCACCAATGCCCAGTACAGGGGCACAATTACTTCCCTAGACCTACTGGCCACACTGTTTCTGATACAGATACCAGCTCAGGCTCGAGATAAAGTTTGGGTTTGTCCCTCTTAGAGACTCCAGTGTGTTTTCTGCAGAATTACTGATGTGACCAACTTCTGCACAAGTGCCTCTTGTCACAAGAAATCATCATGGGGGGGAAAAATAAGAACTGAAGTGACTGTTCACTATAAATAAACAGGAGGAAACTTCCTGCTAGCAGCATCTCCCTGAATATTGGTAATGGCGGGAAGACAACCTCCCAGGCACAGAGTATTTTGCACACTGCAGGTTCTTCATCACCTAGATGAGCCTGCACTTACTGTTGGTTCGTCAGCAAAAAGCTGCAGGTCTCCAACAGTGGCATGCTCCAAGAAGGATCCAAGATAATTGTGAAACCAAGAAGTGGAATTCAGAGCTGGAACAGCTGCATTATAGCACTTCTGGTTTGATCCTGCAAAACAGGTAGAGACCAAAAAATTACAGTCTTGCACTGTATCAGGAAATCAGTGGAGAATGCAGATTTCCAAAGGCAGAACAGGCTTCAATCTGTCACTCAGTCAGCAGAGAGCTCCCTAAGAGCCTACAAACACACATTATCCTCTAATCTGTGTGTCTGTGCATTCAGACTGCAAATGCACATGAGACAGGATGGATGCCTCATTCTTTCACAGCCCTCTAAATATTTCATCACCAATCTCTTTCTTCCTCCCTTCAAATCTGTCAAAAACTTCTTGCAGGACATGAAATTTTTGCATGCAAGCTACTGCCTGGAGACAGGGGAGTGCCTTACTGAGGTCCCCCTTCTAAGCTGAATTCTTTAGCTTTCAGAGCAAAACTCTACACCATCCTTTCACAACAGTAAAGGCAATTTGCACAGGATCTAAGTCAGCACAGGATTGACTGTGCTGATTTATAAAAACCATGGATTAATAAAGCCTTCAGGCAGGGCAAGTTTTTCTGATTCTACTTATCACTGTCATATTCCCAGCCTACTTCCACTGAGGAGACAACATACATTCACAACAAAAAGAATTATGAATATTCTGTGGAGTGCCATCCCTGCTGATGCTGCAGCATACATCAGTGGCTTAAAGCACTCTCTTGTTTCTTACCATCCTGGATAAGGTAGTGTTTGATCCCAGTGTAAAGATTCCTCTGTTCCTCTACTGGAAGGTCAGAATATATGCCATTCAGGGCAGCGACTCTAAGGATGGGTAAGAAAGACAGACATCTCAAACACAGATGAAGTCAAACCTGGCAGGGAGGGATTCTCACAGAAATGGTTGTTACTTGAAGGCTGATACTATCAAGCACATCCCTTTTCAAAGCTACTGGTGTGACTTCCCCTCCTCACAACAGCTCCCATGATCATCTGGGGGCTGCACTGCCAATCCTGCACTCCTGCTTTGGAAACAGAGTGCTAGGAGGGTCATTACACGTGCTGGCTGGTGTAGAGACTGGTTACAGGGTCAGTAGGTGTGTATGAAGCCTTGGAGAGAGCTTCTCAGAGACCCTGCCTGAGCCTCCATCAGCTCATAGCACTTACAGGATCTAGCCTTTTGTTTTGGAGGAAGGGCCACATCACCCTCTCAGCCACACAGGACTGAACAATGCTCATGTTCAGCACTTACATCTGTTGAAACGTCTCACACAAGATGTTTTTGGCATGGAGGCAAGCAAAGGCCTCAGGCTCAACCAGGAATGACTGAAGTCCTTCATGGACCCATTGAGACAAAACAGATGGGCTGTCAATATCAGGCACTTGCAACATCTTCTCCCACAGGCCATTAATGAAGATCATGTTCCACTCAAAAACAAGAGGCACATATGAAAACTGAAGGCAAGAGACAAGAAGAATTACATGAATTCAAGTGAATATGGACTTCTAACCAAACATTAACATAAATCCTTTTGAATCTGAACATTATATGAACAGAATCACAGAATCTCCTGAGTTGGAAGGGACCCATAAGGATCATCAAGTCCAACTCCTGGCTCCACATAGGGCCAGCCACCCCTAGCAATAACCCCTTCTCTGGATAGGAACTCTCCCCAGAGTTATATTTGTGTAGTTCGAGTGCAGTCAGTCTATAATTCACATAGGAAGCCCAGGAACAGCTAACCTACATGAACTCATGCTTGTTATTCCTGTCTTCCCAGCTATTTTTAACTGCACAGAACTCTACTATGTTGGTGGAGATCTGCTGATTGAAACAGCATCCTTTTAAAATTAGTAATGTGAAGGTAAGAAAATACAGTGCCATTAATTAAAGCCTTCCACTCCAGCAGCATTAGTGATATGGGTGAACAAAGAGTTGGATATGTGATACCCACCCGCTGGCTAAACTCAGTCAGAGCAGCTACAAGTTTCTTGGCATCATATTTGGAAAAGAACAGAACAGAGTATTGTGGATCCATAGCACTGGCAGGTTTAACGGCAAGGCAAGAATATAAGGATATGAGGAAGTCATCCTGAAGGACCTGGAGCCAAGCACTCTGAAAAAGAAGAGGAAAATCCATATAGAGATAATAAAAGGCGTGTCATGTTCAGAGATGCTGCAGTACACAACCTCTGACAAATCTGCTTCACTAGCTCACCTACACGTGAGCATCAGCACTGAAACCTGTTGACAGAAGAGTCAGAAGAAAGTCCAACTCGCACTGGCTTGAAGCAAGTCTAAACTTATCCTGTTCCAAATGCTGGATTCTTCTCTTACCTAATCTGTGCTCCCCCAAGCAAGGGGTGGCTTTAAAAAACTTTATTCAAAATGGTTTCCCAGAAAAAATAGAAACTTGCATAGGGAACCTTCTTATTCCAAGAACATTCTTCAGTAAAAAACAAAACAAAAAACCCCAAAACCCCACCAACAAATATTTGAAGAAAAGACATCTTTTTCTTAGTAAAATTTATGGGAAAATACAAATTTGTTGTCAATTCAATTCCAATTACTGGCAGCACAATGTAGAGATAATGACAAAAGCAAGAAAGAAAATACACCTGAAATATTCCAGGTGACATTTTCCACACTGCATCCACTTGTTACTGTGTTTTTACCACCTTTTTTTGTGGTTTACCTCAATGGACCAAGGTTACTCTCATGCAGAGACTGGTTTCAACGCTATGACACCAGTTTCTAAGAGCCAGTTTGTTTCAGAAATGTTTGTCCCCACTTCATGGGAGAGGTTTGTGAAAGACAGCATCCCCCACTACCACAAACAGCCCCAGAACAGCCCCAGAACAGTGGTACAGCTGCTCCTGAGCCTCGTGACGCAGAGCACGTATTGCCTGCGAGGGTGTCATTGCCACAGCTCAGTGCTCTGGATGGTCCCAGTGTGCTTGAGCCCAACCCTTCTCCCAATCTTGTGAGGCCAATCTTTCCAACCCTGAGGCCAAGGCTGCACAAGGCTTTGGCCATTCCACCCACAGCTGGCAGCAGGGCTGCTTTGAAGACAGAAACAGCACTCTTGTCAAGCAGAATCAAACACACGAGCCCATGGAAAGAGAGGGCCTGCCCTTACCTGTGCACAGGCGTATTGG
This sequence comes from Porphyrio hochstetteri, assembly GCA_020800305.1. NCBI lineage: Eukaryota > Metazoa > Chordata > Aves > Gruiformes > Rallidae > Porphyrio > Porphyrio hochstetteri. The sequence continues at coordinate 9,818,639 of CM036920.1, forward strand.
CCAAAAGTGAGGCTGCAGGGGGAGGCTTGGCCATGGGCTATCTCAAGAAGCATCTCTTGGCTGACACTGGTGGGAAAAAAGCAAAGACATCACCTCTATGCCAGCTGTGCCAGTCCTGCAGCAGCTGTGGGCAGAACTGGCCGGGAGCTGGCACACCGTCAGCAACACATCTGCACACAGACATGGAGAAGAGCTGCCCGAGCCCAGGGGGTCAGTGAAAGGCCTGTGAATGTCCCCAACCAGATGCTTTTATTCATGGAAGTTTTGTTCACCTGCAGCAGGGACACAGCTCTAGCTACACCCATGTGCAGGGTCCAGCCCACCCATCAAGGAAGAGGAGCGATGCCAGGCAGCCATAACAATGAGGCACAGCCCATTAACTAACAAGCAACACAGATGATGAGAATTCTTTGCTGGCACCATTTGGGAGCAGGGAGAGGGTACTTGTAAATTGCTGACCCTTAGGTAGAAATCGAGTTCAACAAAGGCTTGAAGCAGACCTGTTTGAGCCTTAGGCCCTGACCACTAGCCAAGTGAAGCTCAGCACCAATGTCAGGGCTCTCAGAGCAGTTAATCCCCACCATGTCAGGCTAGCTGACATGCCCTGACTTTCATAGATTCATAGAATCATTTTGGTTGGAAAAGATCTGCAAGATCATCGAGTCTGACCATTTCTTTGTCCTTCACAGACACAGAGCCCCAGGATGGCATTTTCCCTTCACTGTTACAATGAGCTCAACTAGAGTCTTCCCTGCCCACAAGCAAGCCTGGGACTTTGTGGGGAGGAAGATGCTATGGTTGGTTTCAGAGGCTTCCTGCTACCCAAAATGACATCCTCAACAAACCAGTTATCACCCCCAAAAAAAACCCTGCCAAAATAGAGTGCTGATGGGTCACATACCTTTCCACCGAAGCGCACACAGCGGATTCTGATTACCCCAAAAAAGAGAGAGACAAAGATAAAGAAATGATGACAGGAATATGTATACAGAACCATGTTCAAATAGTCCTTGTGCAGATTAGTTGGTAAGAAACTCACCATTGACGGGGGAGCCAGAGCACTGCACCAGGAGAGAGAGAAGAAAGAGGTCATTTTATCCTGCAGTTACAACAGCAGCACAACGTTATTTGTGATCACTGCATGCAGACAAGCACATCACCTGCAACCACTGGTACTTGGACCTGGTCTGAAAACATGCAAGTACCCAGACCCACACCTCCCATCTTGCCCTGCTAGGTAGCTTTCTCTGCAAAATGCCTGTCAGCACTGGCTCTGTACTTCAAACAGCTGGAAAGTTCAGGGGTCTGTGAGTCTTCCCTTCAATTAAGCACGAGGGCCAATGGGATAGACTGTTCCTTTGATGATTTGAGTGTGGTCAATGGCTGCCACCTCCACTGCACTGCCTGGTGATGTGCTTGCACTGAAGCTCTGCAAAGACCTGCAGAAGCCATCCCCACTCCAGACGCTGCTTGGGAAACAGGAAGGGGAAGGGTCCTTATCAACTACCTCCATGCTCAGCACACTGAATTTGGTCTGTAGCTAGTGATCGCCATCAGTGCACTGCTACCAGGAAGGGGCCCACACTAACCACCAACCCACATGTGCAAGTAAAGACATGGATGGTACAGATTTTAAACACTGAGTTTGCCTTACCAGGTATGTCCCAGCATAAGTTGCAGCAGCTACTTGCCCACCTGGAAGACAATGTGGTGTGATTTCAGCAGCAAATACAGGACAGAACTCATTTATGCAATCCAGCCCCTGTCTGGCTTAACAGACCCTGAATATCAATCATCTCACATCATTTTATTCCTCATTCTTGACAGTGTTTCACAGAATCATTTCTGTCAGACCTTTCTGCTGCTTTCTCTTTGATTCTGTGACAGCTGACTGGGTGAGCAGACATGAGGTACTCCTCTATCCACTCTGGAACGGTCTGGTGGAGGACAGAAACACAGTTGTAGATGACAAGAGGGACTGCATGCATCTCTGTCCCCAAAGAGGAAACAGCAGGGGAAAAGGCAGAAACAATCATCTGAGGATGGTTCTTCCTCACCAGTGCTTCCTTGCCCAGTATCCCTTGTGCACCACAGCAAACCCACGGTCACCAATTGGTGCAGGAGGCCAGGCTCACTGTGCTTATACTTCCATGATGCTTTTAGCTTTGCAGCTTCTACTTGTTTCTTACAGTATCCCCATCAACATGTCTAATGTAGCCACGCCTGTATTGTTTTTCATACATTTTTTCCTGCTAAGTCCTTAAGTGGATTAAAATCACCCTGTGCTGCAGAACTGCACACAAGGCAGATAACATCAGTGAACATGCCAGTCCTGCCCCAAAGCTTGATAGGGATTTACTGAAAGAAGTCAACTTGTCACTGCTGGCTCCTGGCAGGTCTATGCAAGCCCTCCACTTGTCTACTCTTTGTTTCCCAACTTCACATTGTTCATGATGGCAACTTGTTTCTTCCCCGCCAATTCCATGAAGCTGGAAAGGTGGCGAAATACAACCTTAGGAAAGCAGTAGCATGCACAGACTCAAATCTCCCCAGCATTAGCATTATTTACCCTGGATTAGGAGCCTGCCATGCTCAGCATCCCCTGTGTACAGAAAGAAAGGGGAAGGTTCCCACTGGTTTCTGACAGGACAGAACAAGTGAATGCAAGAAGTACTGCCTGAAATGAGGCCCAGGGAGAAGGCAATGGTTAGAGCTGCCAGTCACAATTTGCTGGCACTGGATCACAGCACAGTTGTTTTGTCACAGTGTTTCTCTAACAGAGCACTTGGGGCTCAGTTGGTCAGCACTGTCACCTTCACCTGGCACAGCTGTGTCCGATCTCAGCCCACAGTGAAGCACCGGGGCCCCACAGAGCTGTCTGCCACAGCCGTCCCTCACCTCACTCACCCACCTCCATTCCATATGGCATGTCCAGTTTGCACCATCCTCCTCCCACCCCTTTAGCTACATCCTCCAACCCATCTCAGAGCACAGCAGACCACAGCAAGTGTGACTGCCCTGCAGTTCATGAGTACTCCCACTTCCCTGCAAGCCTCGTTCACCTGCTCAAGGAGTAACCCAGCACAAAGCCCACAGTTATCTCTCAGCAGGGAAAACCACACCAACTTAGTGACTTTGGATCAGGCACTACGGCTGACAAGAGGCTGAAGTGGCTACAGAGATCAGCCCCATCAAAGCAACTTCCTGTGGTTCCTCCACATCACATGGCTAAAAGAAGGGGCTAAATTGACCCAGGACAGTGTCAGTCAAGCTATGGTGATATTTGGGCACAGAAATCAACAGGATGGGAGACCCTTACCACTGAACTGCAATGGGAAAGAAAAGGAGGAGAAGGCAATAACTTTCCTGTGTGTGAATGTTTTCACCAGCCCAATAACCTGCATTAGGAAGGAGATTATAAAATAGCTTGTAGGGATGGGTGAGAGGAGTACCTAATTAGTGTAACAGCTTTTTTGATTACTAGCTGCTACACCTTTTTAATCATTTAATTAATGGGGAACTAAGTAACGGGTGAAGGAAACATGCCCACAGCTGGGCAAACACAGCGCTTCTGCCTCCAGCCCTAACACACATTGACTTCACTCCTAGAGAAAGTCCTGCAAGGGTCACCAAAATCATAACCAGGAGTTCAGTGCCACAGGCTGTCCCCAAGGCCATGCTTCCCTGCTTGCAGACAAAGCCGGGCTGTTTCCACTGTAAAAGTCACTTCCTGCTCCTCAGGACTGGACCTTGGAAACAGAGAGCCAAGCCCTCTGGCCCCACTCTTGGAAAGCTCTTACGCATGTTTAACTTCAAGCATGCCAACTGTTTCAGTGACTTGAAAGGGCCGTGTTCAGAAACTCGTGCAGGGAGAAGGAGGAAGAGTGGCTTCTCACTCTGCAAGATCAGAGAGGATCCCAACGTACTATCACAAAAATCCGTGTTGTATGACTATAAATGCTTCATCTCACGACAACACAACACGGGCCAAGGACTCAGCTCGTGTCATGAACCACCCAAGATATGTGCACATCAATCTGGGAGCAATACCTTTCCAAAACATCGCTTTGGCTCCCATGCTTTGTTAGTGCCCACACATGCCAGGCCGCGGGGAAGCCTTCCACAACGGAGGAGGCTGTCTCCTTCAGCCAGGTCTGCTGAGCTGTTCTCAGTTCAACCACTATCCACAGCCCCTCCTCTTCCCCAGGGGCACTTCTGTCCCACCAGGTTTCTCAGCACTGCATGCTCTCCCTATGCTGCTTCACAACAAGGCCACTCTCCTCAACAGCGTGGCACCACTACGCTTGGGTCTGCTGTGTTCCCTTGCAGAAACCCGTGTACAGACTCTCAGAAACCTGTGTTTTCTTTCTTCTCTCTTTGATCCATCCCCAAAGGGCAAGGCACACAAGCTGTTGGAGGCAAGTTCTCTACACACACTTCTTATAATCTGACTGTCCCCCATGTCCAGTTATCTAGGGCCTTTAGAGAAGAACATGGGGAAATGGGGGCAAGCATGGCCCAAAGAAATGGCATGATTTCCCACTGCTGCATGCTGAGCCAGCAGCCAACATACAAACACATCACCAGAACTACTGACCTGCCAGGCTTAAAAACAATTGCATTAAGAGCCACTAACAAGCAACCTGTGTACTTCTGCTGGACAAGAACATCCCTCTTCGTACTGGATGTTAATAAAAAATTGGAACAATCACATTTTCATCAGGGTGCCCACAATATGCTGGTCAGTTTTGAACAGCCAACAATGGCTTAATTAAAGAAACAAAGGAAGAAAATTTTCTGTTTATTTGTTTTCATTCCTATTGTACTAATAACTAAGCCTATTGTAGAGAAAGTGATGGTCCTTTCATGTAGCTTAGAGCTCATCAGCTTGTTCATATTGTTGATGTTTTATTGTCATCAACATTCACTGCAAACGTGATCCCAGTCTGATACAGAAGGAAAAAGAGCTGACACTTTCTGAAAGAACCTAAAGTCCTGCTCTGGAATCTCTTCACTACAACAAAAGCCCCAAACAAAACAACACCAAAACCCAAACAAAAATAGAGAGGGAAAGTAGGAGAATACAGACATAATCAGATTTAGCTAAGATCATTTCTTCACTGTCTGCAGACACACGGATACTCCAACAAAAGCAGCAGTGAGCAGACAGCTCTGCCATGCAAATGCAGAGAGCGAATTCCAGTCTTGTCTTTCCCTTAATAAAATAATAAACAAGCACAACTAAAGGCTGTGGATTTAGAGCAACCACCAAAGAAACGTTCAATGGTCTTTCAGCACAATTTTCCCTTTGGAGCACATTCTCAGCTACAGCTGTTGGTAAGGACAATCCTCCTGGTCACCCATCACCCTCACAGTACTACTCACCAACCAAGAGGACGAAGCCCAGCCCCAGGAGTAAAGGTGGCATTTCTGCAAAGGTCTTCAGAGCACCCACACATGCAAGGAAGCACCTTCGTTGAGCCAAGAAAGATCAAACATGAATTATACTTAATTGCAAAACCAAACTCAAGAGTAAGAAAGTTAGAAAAAACTGTCTAACAACTTAAACTTGCCAACACCCTTCACAACACCGATCTGAAACTCGACCCAAAGCACACAAAAGACCTTTGAGGGTCTGCTATGCCTGGGCAAGCACAGATTTGCATAGGGAAAATTCAGAATGAAGTCAGATTTCTCTGAAGTCAGCTGGCTCCCCTCTGGTAGAGAGGAGGGTGCCCAGTCCTGCTCAGAGGGTCAACCAGCTTACCCCCAAGCCGCTAGTCGCCGGGCCCTTGCTGTGTGGGGCTATGATGGTACAGGGCTGCTTTTCACTGAACAAACCAGGGCGTGTCTCTGGCTTCTCAAAACTACATCTGAAATTACAGGATGGATTTGGAGCACTGGACACACCTGTAAGCTCTTGAGAACACAAAAGTTCAGCAGTACAAATAAATGTTATTTGTTAATGCTTGTCATTCCTAGGATACAGGAGGAAACACCGAGCCCGCAGCAGGGCTGCATGGAGCGAGCAGGACGAGGTGCACTCCCTCCGTGTGCAGGATGCAGGTGCCATTCACAGGAGGCAATAAAAAGAAAAGCTGCACTCCCAGGACAGGGCTACTCTAGGACCACCTTCTTGTTACTAAGGAAATGATCATCAGCAGGAAATTTTGCTTTAGTGGAGAGCTTGAAATGTTTGCCCCTTTTCTGGAAATTTCTGCTTACCCCCATCGTCTCCTCCTGGGAAAACCTGAAGAGAAACACATGGCAGCTCCTCTCCTGGCCAGACAGGCCATTTTCACATCGCTGGTGTGTTGAACTGGGTCCATCAACTGAAACACAGAGCTCTCTGCTCAGGGCAGAGGAATCGGGATAGCTGAAACCAGAACACGCAGCCCCACATAAAGACCAGTCCTGGTGCAGGCAAATCCCACAGCACAGTCACCTGACTGTCCCCCTTGCTGAGGTGCTCAGGGGTGCTCACAGCACACTGGCCTCATGCCAAGGTGCCCAACATCTGCACCCAGGTGCCATGTAGGCTCTTGCATCAGAACTCCCTGCAGCAGCTTGTTAGCACTCACAAGCACCACAGCAGAGACCTCTGAGCAGGGACCTTGTAATCCAATGGCTCCAGAACTGTAATCCCTGAGACCCCGGTCTCCCTATCACCCTCAACAAACCTTCATTTATTTCCTTGCTGCAAAGTTACTAAGACATAACTTCAGGGGTTTTCCAACTCCTGCAAGTCTCTGAACAATGTTTTTACTAAAGAGATCCCATCTAGGTTTAAGGGGTCTTTATGCAGTAATTGCATGCTGCAGGAGCTGAGGAATGGGTTTGCCCTGCTCCTTCCTCAGCTGAATCACACATGGTGGTGTTGCCCATGATCTCCCCAGAGCTGTGGACCAGCAATCAGGAGGATCTGATTTTGACTGAACTTGTGTTTCTCCCCAATGGTCAGTCTATAAGCACTTCAGCACAAACACTTGGCAAGCATAACTAACCCACAAGAATAAAAAAATGAGACTTGCTGCAGATTCTGACAAGGGGTGGATGTTAAATTGTCTTCCACCCATTCCAGACTTCTTTTCCTGTTGGATCTGAGCCCCCAAGTCACTAAGAAACTGCCCAAAGTAACTATCTCAATTTCTCTGGATGCAGCAGTTATCTTGCATCCACAGATTTGACAAATCTTATGACAAATATTTATGCTCTTCAAGATAAGTTTTTTTCATAAGCCAGTTGCATCCCAGGCTTAGGCTTGCCCCATCATGCCCACCTATAATTCACGTGTTTGTGGCAGCACCAAGAAAAGCCAGTGTTGATTCATAACATCACCATGTACCCAAACCCTGTCTCTCTCCACACTCCCAGTTTTCTTACCACACTGAACATGTTTATCAGCTATTCTGGAACAAGTGCAACACTGACTCACAAATGCAGTTTTTCAGAAGCGCAGAGGATGCCCAATGTGGGGACCAACACCCATCCCAAGATACCCAAATCTATATAAACTTGAAATACATAATTGTGTAATTATTTAGATGGACTGATGGACTCCTAGTTCAAAGCAAGAAGCCTCTTCTACAGGAAATCCAAAGTATTGTACTGGCTTTGGCTGGGGTAGAGCTCATCTTCACAGGAGCTGGCGTGGGGCCGTGTTTTGGATTCGCACAGGGAGCGGTGCTGGTGACACAGGGCTGGTTTAGTTCCTGTGGAGCTGGGCTGACACAGCCCAGGCCTTTGCTGCTCCTCATCCCACCAGCGAGTAGCTGGGGGTGCACAAGCAGTTGGGAGGGGACACAGCTGACCCTGGTGACCAAAGGGATGTCACAGACTGCATGGCATCAAGCTCAGCATACAAAGAGGGGGGAAGGAGGAGGGAGGGAGGGACATTGGGAGTGCTGGCGTTTGCCTTCCCAAGTCACCATTAGGGGTGATGGAGCCCTGCTGTCTGGGGATGGCTGCACTCCTGCCTGCCCTGGGGAATGAATCCCTTGGCTGGCTTTGCTTTACCTGTTAAACTGAGTCCATCCCCACCCACGAGTTTCTCACTTTTACTCTTCCGATTCTCTCCTCCTCCCGCTGTGGGGGCACTGAGCAAGTGTCTGTGTGGGGCTCACTTGTCAGCAGAGGTTAAACCATGACAGGGATCCTTGAGCAGGATGGGAGACCCTTCAATGAGGTTTCAAATACCAAAGTTTTCAGTGTCTTGCACCTTTTGGAAATTCAACATTGCAGGCAGACTTTCCACGATGGAGGGTCAGACAGGTGTGTGTTGCTGGGGAGCCCTGGACATGCTGCTGGACTAACTGCAGGTCCACAGAAGAGTCAGCCAAGAAAGCAATGAAGACTGTGTGACACAGAAGGCTTCTATGTTCTGCAGTCAGACCTATGGCTCTTCCATAGGGCACTGGGAGGTGAAATGCAAAAATAGGAGAGATCTGAAAAGCAGAAAAAACAACACTGAGCCTTGGCCATGGATGAGGGAGCAAGGGGAAGGGGCAAGCAGAGCATCAGGATTTTCTGCTTTTGTCAGCCAAGAAGTCATGCATACCTAAAGGTGTGCAGAGCACCCCCCTTCTAGAGAGCTCTCAACAGTGAGAAGGAACTTCCATCTGTAAATAAACCAATACTTTTCTTAGTTCTGTTCACAGGGTGAGCAAAAGCATCCAGCACCTGCCATTCATGCTCATCCTTTACCAGCTGTGAGCCATGAGCACAGATCCAAGAGCGCTAGGTGTGGTACGAGCAAGAAGGTGGTGTTGAACATGAAGACAGGCAGAAGAGCTCCAAGGTGAGAGGACAGACAATGATTTCAACACAGTAGGAACTGAACCACTATCACATATTTTGCACAGTTCATACCAGAGCAAAATTATGATTATTACATAGAATAAGGGTGGAGCTGATTCATGGCATGGCATCTGCTGGGGTAAGCCAAGTGAAAGTCACAGCTCCCTGGAACAGGCTTCCAGCTGGAGGATTTCTAGCTTTTGGACATGATGGCACACCCAGCTTCACCACTTTGTAGCACTGAAAGCTGGGAACAGCAGTTTGTCCTGTTGCAGGTTCTCCTGTCCTTTCCAGCTCCCAGCCTGGCCCAGCCCAGGGACGCAGCCCGTTACCCCAGGAGGCTCAGCACCCCTCAGTGTGTCGGTGCAGTTTCCAGAGTAGAGTAAGATCACATCCACCACAGATGGACAGCCAGAGGACAAGGTCACACAAAGTGACACAACTCTGGAAAAGAAGGTTTTACACCCACAATTCAGGAATAACCTTCACACTAACCAGAAAAAGAAGCTGTCTAGGAACTATACTCCTATTATCTGAATGTCCTTATTAGCATGCAGTGACCCAGCCAGCAACTAAGCAAAAATGAGATACTCACAGCCCATGCCTGGGCTGACAGGTCTCTCAGGGGACAGAGCCTAGCATGCCACCAGCTACCAACTCCCCAGAAGCAGACCCCTCTCTGTCTTTAGTCTCACCTGCACCATGTTCCCTTCCTAAACACCGCTGTCCCCACCCTTCACGAGCTTTTCTAATTTTGCAGCATCAGGCTTCTCAGCTGCAGGCAAATGGGAACACAGACCATGTCAAAGGAATGCTGGTAAAACTTGCTCTCAGCAGGAGACAACTAGACATCTCTTATCCAAGTATAGAGCTGGAAGGGGTCTCTGAGGTTGCCCAGTCCATCCCCTGCACCATAAAGCATTGGTGTGTACATATATAGGCTGACAGAGGGGCAGGCCGCTGGCCTCTGCATAGGCCTGTGAGGGAGATTTTGGAGATCACCTGTAGAAACAATCACTTCTAGCTCAACACAGCTATGCAGGAGGCCTCCCTCTGCCTCCCTCTGCTCTCCCTCTTCGCAAGCTTCCTTTTCCCTAAACTAGAAAAAAAAAACCCCATGCCTTCACATCACCCCCCCTCTGCTCAGTGCATGAACTTCCCAGTGAGAGCCAGTGGGGAGTGGAGCCCAACTCTGCATCACGAGCTCCAACGCACACACTGAGAGGTGAGGGGAGGCAATGAGACCTGCAGTGGGTGGGCGGGAGGGGCACAGGTCTGAGAAGTGGTTTTTAGGCAGGAAAATGAGTCAGTGCCTTAACAGCCCTCTTCTCAACCAACCTGACTGTGGTTATGTAGCACCAAGCATGGCTCAAGTGCTCTTCAGCAACACTAAATAGTACAGTTGATGTGGAGGTGTTGCTGCCATGTTAAGCCAGGTGTGGCAAGAGCCATTAAGTTCTTCCTGATCCCATCTCCAGGACGCACATCACACGCCCTGCTCAGCCCAAACTCACTGCACTTCCCCGTGGTTTTCATCTAGAACAAAAGGGGCTCTGTGCTTTCTCAGAAAAGCCTCCCATGAGCTCAGGAGCACACCCTTCCAGGATGGGGCTCACTCAGGGTTCTACTAGTGTAAGTCAGATCACAATGGAACTCCTCTGAAACCTTGCAAGAACAACTCACCAGGTCCAGACAGCCCCACCACTGACTCCCTGTCATTATCCCTAAACACAGTGCATGGCCCAGAACTGGACGGAGGGGTTGAAGAGCAGGAACAGAATCACAGAATCACAGACTCACAGGGGTTGGAAGGGACCTGGAGAGCTCATGGGGTCCAACCCCCTGCCAAAGCAGCTCCCCAGCTCATACTGCACAGGTCGGCGTCCAGACGAGTCTTGAAGATCTCCAGAGAGGGAGACTCCACAACCCTCTGGGCAGCCTATTTCAGTGCTCTGTCATCCTCACTGTGTAAAAGACAACAGAACACAAGGAAGTTTGCTGAAGAGAAACCAAAAGGGGCAGGTAAAAGGCTAAAACGTTGCAGGTGCTGTGGAAATGCAAACCATCCAAGGGCCATATCTGAACAGAAAGGCACAGGAGGCCACTGGAAATAAGAAGGTGTCTTTCAAAAACTTGATGCTATTTTTCTGGGAGAATCATCAAATCATTAGTTGTCTCATGAAGAAGAAACCTGTGAGGGCCCTGCTGGGGCAACATGACCCAGTCACAAAAAGAGGATCTGGAGACACACAGCTCTAAAAGGGAAGCTAAATTCATTCTTTGTATCCATGTCCATCACACTAGATCCCTTCATTATGTAAAGTGCATCTAAGAATGAATCTCCCATATAGATACTGGCAGAAGATGTTACAGAACAAAATCACACCAAATCTCCCAGACAAGGTATGCAACTCCAAAGAGTCCTGGAGGAGCACAACACAAGACAGCAACCCTTTTCTTGAGTTTTCCTTTGGACCACAGGTCAGAAGGTGATAGACACAACATCTTTTAGAAGGATCTCCAATGCAGACTGAAGAGAGAACCTGAAGGAAAGAGAGAGACATGAAGGTCAAGTCTTCTCCTAGAGCAAACCTCTTCTCTCTGGTGGGGCAAGAAACAGACAGGCTTGCTGCTGGAGTCAAGTGAGCTGCGTGAGCCCCCTACAAAGGGCTGTCTCTAAAGCTGACAGAAAGAGATAAAGACAAAAGTGATGCAAGGCTTGTGGTTTAAGGTATAAACAGCTCCAAGCTCACAAAAATGGTGTCATGATACAATCACCACTTGCACTCAGCTCTTCCTTTTATCCTCCCTACACAGATCTCAGGCTTACTGGGACTTGGCACACAAAGGAAGCCTCCCCAAGGACTGAAGTAAGCCTGTGTGAAACCTCTCCCCTCCTTATCTCTCCAAACATGCAAACAAGGAAACACTGCTAACAAAATGCGCACATGTGAGAACTGTGATTTTAGTGGCAGTGAACCAACTGGCATGGCCCCATGGGTCAGTGCTTCCTCTGCACAGCAGGTCTGCCCTCACTCCTGCTGCTCTGGACCAGAACCACCAACACCTACCTGCAGAATCACAGAAGGGACAGTCAGGTGGGCTCTCCAGGCATTCATAGGAACATCTCTTGGCTTAAGACTGGATCAGCTTTACAGCCACTTTGCCTGGAGCAATGTTCTGGGTTAAGGTAGAAGATGCATTTTTGGAAAGTCTCATCTTGTAAGCAAACCATAAAGTTTTCTTCTTGAACATACCATGGTGGTCAGTGCTGGTAAGAGGAGAGCGTTAGCATGAGCAGGCAGCTATGATGGCTATGATGATGTTTGCAGCACTGAGCAATTTTACCCATTTCAGTTGTGTTGCCACCTCTCCCTGCAAATCACTGGACTCACAGGACCAGAGGGGCAGTTCAGACGAGACAAGATTACACTCCACACAGGCAATTAAAGTGCACATCTCTGTCTCGAGGGGTGGCAGACACTGGAAGCAGCCACTGGTTCAGAAAGTGGCTGAGCAAGAAGTCTACCCTCAGATTTATTATCTCTGCCAGTACAAGTTTGAATTGACAGGCCTGATGCCTATCTCACCACTGATCTTTAAAAGAATGCGTAAGCACACAGGTCACAGCCAGGCATGTGACTGCATGGTATTATGTGGCTGTTTATTAAATGCCAGCTGGAGATATTTTTATATACCAGGCAATATTTGGTTCATTAAGCAGCTTGTCTCACCTGTTTGCTTAAGCATTCAGGTACAAGCAGGCAATATGTGAAAAGAAACATTGGCCTGGAGATGTTACTGTGCCCACACCTACAAATGCCAGTGGGGTCACCAGAACCTGACACCCAAGCCTTGTGTTTTACAGCTCATGCAAGCCTGTCTGTCCTTGCCTGCCTGCAATAACAGGCCCTTGTGTGAGGATACTTCCCAGCTGCAAAGGGGGAAAGAGGAAAGCCAACGGTCCCTGAGACCTGCCTACCATCAAACATGAGGAATCCTCAGTCACCTCAGGACAAAACCATAATCCTGATGCATCCCCTGCTGTAGTGACTCCAGGGCAAACCCTGCTCTGGCCACACAACACTCCCAGATCTATTCTCTGCACACTGCTGAAGGAAGTATCCTGGAGACTAATACAAAGGCAGCTGAGAGGATTAATACAGGATAAAAAGGCCAAATAGCATCAAATATCAGTTTATAGCTGGAATTAAAACCCAAGCGCCACATTGCACCCTCCCAGAGGTTTGCACAAAAGATTTTGCTTGCTTTCTACCACTTTCTCTCCTCTAATCTTCTCTGCAATGTTTGTGTTGCACAAAATAATAAAACACCTCCATCTGACACTCAAACCCTGCCCTGAATTACAAGCCCAGCCAAGCTAAAAGAAAAAAAGTAATGACTCTGGTGTCTGATTTTGCTCTCTCAAGAAGGTTTCTGTTCAGGCTGGGGACCACCTGGCTGCACTAGAGACCAGAAGTGGTGTTCAGTGATATTCTAACCTTACCCATTTAGCTACCCATCAGCACAAGGTCTCGAGGCCTGCTGCAGATACTCCTGACACACCAGCAGTCAGGAGTAAGAAGCATGACCAGTTTTAAGGTCTCGTACATTACTGGAAGACAATTTTCAGCAGAAGGAGGCTTGAAGTTGACACATGCTTCCAGAAAGCCAGCCCAGCTTTGAAAGGCTGCACAAGAACCAGGCTATCACAACACTGTCCCCTCAGCCATCAGTTCTGTCTGTACCACAGTGCTCACAGCATTAACAGTATTTGGGACCCAGCACCCCAAGAGCAGCATTACTGATGTGAGCTGCTGCACCACATTCTCACAACTCCCACGTCCTTCAGCTGAGCAGGTCCTCCCAAAGCACACACCTTTCAAAAGCCCCATCAAGAAACGGTGAGGTGCTATGTGCACCCAGCAATGCTCTTACCCCCTCTGGCTCTGTTTTGAGTATCATCAGTACTTGAACATCTCTACCATGTGCAGCAAAATAACTAATTGACAGGCATTCCTTATTCTCAAGCACAAAGAAGCTCTGCCTCTGTATTTTAGAGCTTCAAGAAAACGGTCTCCTGTATGAGTTAGCCACCTGCTAAGAAACTTTGAGTGTTCTCAGTTACTTCTCTTTATAGCAAAGCTGACACCTTGTGATACAACAGAGCAGTCTAACCTGCTCTTGCCTTTATACATAAGTGCATAGATACAGATGCACACGTGTTTGTGTGTGTGCATAGTCACTTATAGAAAGGGGGTGGAGAAAGAGCCAACATTATGAACATCAGAGATCCAGCTCGAACTGGAAAGCCTTACTTCATTTCTAGCATGACTAAACCTGTCTCTCACTCTCCCTAAACTCCCATCAGCAAAAGGTTGTCAGCCCTAAACCCTCATCTTCAGTACCTCCTCCCCAAACCTACACAGCACCTTGGAAGGGGGTTGCTTCAGCTCATGAGGTCCAGCCTTGTCCTTCTCCTTGCAGTGACCTGCTCTGTAGGGTAAGATAAGGGAGGCTTAACCCCTTCCTGCTGCATGTAGGTGTATGATGAAGAGAAAACTTGTACCAAGCAGGACAATCAATGAACCTGGCTGAACATCACATTCAGAATGGCACGTGGAGCTATAGGTAGGCATTTAATCTGGCTGCATCCTTATTTTCCAGAATAGGAAAGGCAAGAGAAATACAGGATATTAAGCCATGTGTCAAAAATTACATGGCAAGGTCAGAGCTGTAGAGAGACCTGAGGAGAGGGAAAGCAAGAAAAGCACTGCAGGGTCAGTTCTTGTTCCTGCCTCCTGAACCTGCCCTCCAGGTACCCACCCACTGCACTAAGCCAGCCAAGCTGTGCACAGCTCAGCCACCCCCGAGGCAAAGCAAAGCAAAGCAAAGCAGCCGCGTGTGCCCTGCTCTGTGCGCTCAGGGTGTCCATCTCCCCGGGACCGGGCTGCGAGAAGGAGCACGCAAGCAGCAGAGGGCACCAGGAGCTCAGCCCTGCCAGCCCAGCAGCGCTGCCCTGGGAGCCTGTCCCGCTGCCGCTGGAGGTCTCTGCTCAGTCACTCGCCGGGGAAGCAGCTCTGATAACCCGGCTGAAGAGCGCACAAACCAGCGTCTGCTCCCGTGGGAATCCCCCTGGAAAACATGCAAGGATTCTGTTCCAATCCAGAACAAAACCACCTTTTGGATTGTGCCTCCTTCTCACAGCCAAAATGTGTGCCCATCACAGCAACGCTCTAGATGGACGAGCACATGGCCATCATCGTTCCTGCACCTCAGCCCCTGACCCTGCCTGGTCCAGCAAGGTTGTTCCTCCTGTAGGAGCATCTGCTGGTGACTTGTCAAATGAGCAAAGATTAAAACCAGCCCCCACAGCTCTGCCCTCATGCTAGAGCGATGCTTTACATGAAACTAAGTGGGATGAACTGATGCTATCATCAACACTGACATAAGCCCAGACATGGAAACAGAGGAATGCCTACAATGGCAAGGCTGGGAAAGAATTAATATTGACAAATGCAAAACTCAGCTCCATCAGTGAGGATTTTCCTCTTGCTCAGGGTGAAACATAGAAGATCCCAGGATAAGGTTATGTTAATGCTGCAGGTTGACCAACAAGCAATGATAGAGAAAAAGTCAGTTTCCAAAAAGATTTAACTGCTATTGGGGGAAAAAAAAAATCTGTAATTATTACTGACTTAGTCTCCTTAATGCAACAATTCTTCAGCCCATACTGCTAATCTTTCCATGGTGGTGGTTTATCCTCTAGTTTTATGTACCTGCACTATACATGTAACAATACAATGCCCTTTGACTTGCCAACAAAAAGTCCTTCTCCATCCCTACCATAAAACACTGCTTGGCAAGAGTCTCAGAGTGTCTTCATAACATGGTTCAAGAAAAAGTCACAGCAAGACAGACATTGACTGAGAACTCACCTAGCTTAGGAATCAGCCCAGAACAGACAAGTTCATAAAAAACAGCAAACAAGGGCTTTCAGCAATTGGCCACTGTGGCCACCTTCAGCCAATCCTTGTTGAAAATCAGAAAAAGCTTCTCAGTGGATTTGATCCAGATTTGAGTCATCAGTTGACTTTTCATTCTGAGCAAGGTGTCATGTCACACCCTTCTAACACTGATGCCTTTGCAGGGCAGGAACTCCCTCAGGTCTCACACCCAAAGGTGGCTTCACAAGCATGCAGCACCCTCACAGCAGAGAGCAAAGCAGGGAGGAGACCACCCACATCCCAGACCTGCAATCTCAGGGCCACATGTCTGCACTAGGGACTAGGGCTGGATTCTCTAACACAGGTGCCACTGTGCCAAAGGCCAAGTCTCAAATGCTTTTATTGACATCTCCAGCACCACAAAGGAAACACCTCTCTGTATGTAACGGGCTATCACCATGTAACAGAGCTATGTGAAATACTTGCCCAAGTGTTGTCTTATTAATTCAGCATTATCAAGGACATAAATTCGATGGGCTCTGGGGTTATGATGTGGGATTTGGCCATTTTGGTAATTTTATTTTCTAACCTCAAGTGAACATCATTTGGAAGTACAAGGTTCTGCAAAATGTAGACCACATGGTCACTGTTCCCCACAGCCTGGGCAGAAAGCCCTGACTGGGGCATCACAGTCCACTGTGGAGAGCCTCTGCATACAATTTAACACGCTACCTTTTTGGGGAAGGAAGAGCTAGGCTTTGCTCCAGCTGATGTTGGGGAGCTTGAGGTGAAACCAAAGAGGACTACATGGGTCCCACTCAAATGCAAGGTGAATTTTGCTTTGCTCTAGTCTCATAGCCTGTGAAGAGCAGCAAGCCTTGAGACCAAGAGGTGCCAAAAATTATTTCTGTAACACTGAAAAAACCCAAACAAAATGATCTGTGAACTGGTTACAGGCCCTTAAAGCAAAGGCCTCTCCCAAATGTCCCTCACACTTTGCCTGGAACAAAAGTCAGAGCACCAAGATAGGACTTCTTGGGATGCAGAGGGTCCCAGGGGTATCGAGAGGCAAGACTGAAAAAGAATTAATATTGACAAATGCAAAACTCATCTCCATCACTGGTGATTTTCCTCTTTCTCAGAGCGAAACAGAAGATCCCAGAACAAGGTTATGTTAATGCTGCAGGTTGACCAACAAGCAATGATAGAGAAAAAGTCAGCTTCTAGCACCCCTGTGCTGAGGGCAGTCAGTGGTAGCAAGTGACTAGATTTATCCACCCAAAGATATCCCAGAAGTGCCTGTGACCATGCTCTGAAAGCAGTTGCTTTTTTCACTTAGAGCTGCTGCCTCTAGAGATTGTCACCTCCACAGGTAAGCACCAGTGAACAGAAATAGCCTGTTCCAGGGTCTTGTTTACTCCTGGAGCAGTTTAGAGCATTCCTGAGATGGGCAAGGACACGAAACCCAAACGTCATCTCAGCAGCACAATAATTCTGAAGCCACTTAATGCTCCTTTATCTTATGGTTCACTGAGATGCCTCTACACACTGAGGTACATCAGGAAATGGAGCTCACCTTTAGGCACAGAACTACATTCAACGTGTGAGGAGAACAACGTGCCAGGAGACAAATCCAAAATGAGAAGAGCCTCTGAAGGGAAAAGCAGGTTAACACCATGATGGTGCTGAGACCTGGACTATGCCTGACAGCAGTACTGCAGAAAACAATCCTAAGCTTAACTTCCCAGATGAGGCACACAGTGTCTTTCCTCTCAAGGAGGAAATGAAGGAGGCGTGATGGATTCTGCTCCAGACCCCACTGTGGAGACACCATGTCAAAGTCACTGATTAATTTAAAAAGTAAGTGACAATGAGTGCCAGATCCTTTTTTTCTTTTCTTTTTTTTTTTTTAAACTAGTTCCACTGGCACCACAAAAGGCTCACAAAGAAGGATGATTCTGTCCCAGTATTGTCTGGTTATCAGTAAAAAAAGGGCAAGGCAGACAGATGGCATAGCAGCAGTGGGGCTGATAAGGATTTTTTGGGAGCTGAAGCAGAACAAAGTATCTCAGCAATGAGGTTCTCCTGAAAGACATTTTTCCCAGGTCATTCATTCTTGAGAAATAAATAAGCAAAAATTAACTCCAACTGTGCTGTTAGTTATGCTCACCTTCCAGCTTCCTGATGCCATCAGACAGCCTGTAACATACTGTCTTTCCCTCAGACCTTCAGCCCCTTGTTTGACATGATCCCTCTCAAATGTATCGTGGTGGCTAAATCCTGGAGATAAAGGATTAGCTGGATGAGAAAGATTGTGCCAGCTTAGGGCAAAGCAAGAATTTCAAGCAGTATTCTTTTACTGCAGCATATCTATATGAGAACATCACCTGAAGGGTGATGGGGCTTTGCTACTGGTTTTAATATCAAGTTTAAGTTAAGCCCTGAGTAGACATGCTCTAGGATGCAATCCCCATCCCATTACACTCCCTTCCCACTGGGTAAGAGGACTTGACCCCTGTGAAGCAGACAGTCAATAAAGTGGCCATATTTCACATCTGCTTGCCCCAGAAGCAGCCATCTCCCAACTACATCCCAGAACTGACCCCCTAATGCAGTGATTGTAATGGGCCGTGGATATCAGTCAGTGATTTGTTACCAGCCTCTTCCTCATTGCAGAATTGCCCAGGGACTCTCAACTGGGTGGCTGCCAGCCCCATACCTCAGGAGCTGCCACCCCTGAGGATGCCACTGGTCCTCATTTCTGTACTAAAGCCATCAGCAAACCAGTGGCACTCACCTGGGGTTCCAGCACATCCTGCAACACCCTTTCCAGATAACCAGTGTGCTGACATTGTGTTAGCTGGCAGGGTGGGTGCACTGCAGGAGAGACATGAACTCCCCACAGCCCTGCTGAGCCCGTGTGACACTTGGGCAGGACTAGCCACAGATGTCCACTGAGAACCGTGATGGTCACAGTGATATGGGTGCTCAGAGCTCTGAGCATCAGCTTGCTACACACAGAATCCCACAAAAAATGCATGCAGATCCACTGCAGGGATGTGATGGTCACATCAGGCTGATATTCATATTTACTGACAGCTTTAATGGGCAAGAGGAAACAAACAGGTACTTTATTCCAAGCCTCCCACATGTATCTGAGATGGTATAGGTGAACCAAATACAGAATGCAGCCTGGAAAAAACAAAACAGAACAGAAGAAATACCTGTCCCCAGCAACAACAACAAAATCCCTGTAAATTGCAAGATTTGTGGATTTAATTTAAAAATTTCTTTCACCAACAGAGAAGGAGGAAGTAAATCACACTGGCAAGTATTAAACATGAAGGTAGGTAACAAATAAAATCTGTGGAGTTTACTTTAAAGCAACTAAAAATATAAAAGCTCTCTGGTCTATTGCTGTAGCAATGTTTGTGCTCTGAAGTAATGCACGAGGCACAATTCAGTACCCACAGAGTCAAATATGGGATTGACTCCACATTGAAAGAAAGTTTATATCCTTGACTGCATGTCAGAAACAGCAGCCCTAATATCCAATAGCTCAAATGCTGCCTCACACAACACCCCAGAGTGAACAGGGGCACACAGGCCACGTGCCACACTCCTGTTTGGGGTAAATCTCAGTCCACGCTCACCACGCAGAACACCTCTCCCTACAGAGCAGTGCACAGAGGATAGCAAGGTCCCTTTCAACCCAAACTGTCCTATGATTCTATGATGAACTTCCCCTGGGTATTTCTGAGAGGAGGACTTCCTGCTGAGGAGGGACATGTGAAGCCCTTAAGCCTAACCCTGGGGCACTGCAGTCACACCTTCCTGCTGCACCCATGCAGAGATCTCAAAATGCTGCTGTTCCTGCACTGTAACAATGGGGGAAGGTGAGGTCTATCAGCACATTAAGTAAGTTCAGGGTATGTGCTGTGCTTACAGACTATAGGGAAGTAAGCAGAATTAAAAGCAAACACAAAAAGCCTACCCCTGTCCCTGTCCCTTACCCCAAATTAACCTCCTTGCAGCCATGAGTAGACATATCATGAGGTATATCTTCTAGCATGGGTCAAGGTCTGCCTTGCTCCTCATGAGAGTTCCTAGAGGAGTGTAACACCTGGAGCTGGAAAGAGTGGCCTGGAAGAGGATGCCTAGAGCAGCATGTAGCTACTGCCTTATTGTCATCGGAAATTTTGGGATTGAAATAGGCCAAAAGAGCTGACAGAGGTGGTCTATAATCAGCCCCTGCCATAAACAAAGTCAGAAAGTGGCCCTGCTGGGTGCTTCCACCAGCCAAACAGCAGTCCTTTGGGGAAGTCAAGCACAGCAGCCCAGATCTGTTCTCAGGACCTGTACAGGATGGATTTATTCACACCCAATCATCTTGCCACTGCCTGTTTTTATTCATGGTTTACAGAGGAGCTTGGTTTGGCTCGTAGCAAGGTGCAGAGTAGAAGATATTTCCTTCAAAACTCAAAAAACACATTTGAGTTCTCGGCATGAATGGTAGTGGCTCATGCATTCCTCTTGTGAATTCTTCCTCTTTTCCACTCCCAAAGCTGCTAAGATGCTAAATATACTAAACCTAATGTGTCAGAGATCAAAATATCCACTCGCCTCACCAGCAAGATCTTATGAAAGTACTGCTGGTCTCCTAAATATCTGACAGCTTCTGAAATGCTTAATGCAGAGTGCAAAATATCTCATTCGGTTCATTCTAGCACTAATTTAAAATCAAGACTGGTTCTAACCTGTGAATTGTGTATTAATGGTGATAGTTTGCTAAAGACTGGGTGACTGGGAAGCAGACCTTGGCTTTGAAAGGCAGCATGGGAGTGAATGTCTTCTGAACACAGTCATGAAACCCTCTGAACCGTTATTATTTCTCACCAGCTCAATCTCAGGGCTCTTGACACAAGAAGAAATATCAAGAGAGCATTCAAATTTTTCTGGGATTCTGAGTACAATATACTTCAATAACTCTCACTTGTGTGAGCAGGATCTGCTCTCAGTCACATCAGGGCCTGCTCAGGCTTTTAACAGACACTCGTGGCCTCACAGGACTCCTGAGCCTTTGGTCTACTGAAGAAAGTAAAGCTTTGAAAGTAGCAGGTGATAATAAATCAACTGTTTTCATATTAACAGGAGCTCGGCACAGTCCTTACACATGGCAAGGATGAAAGGAATGACCACGTAATGAAGTAGTGTGATTCACCTCCCCTGAAGCTGAGCAGTCACCTTCCTTTCACTACTGAAACGAAACCCATCACATTGCAGAACCACATCAGGGACAGACCCAAACACCAAGGGCTTCCTCTTCCAAAAATGCTCCTCTTGACATCAAGGCACAAGCCACAAACCTTCATTAAATCGCAGATACCCAAGAAAACAAACAGGTCTCACACCCATCAGCCTTGCTCAGTGTTTCTTAAAGTCTCCCTTAGCTCCCTGACCTCAAGCACACAGCTGACTGCCCAAGGGTCAAACGGCTCTGGCCATCCGGGTGGCTGCAGTGGCTGTTATCTTCTCCCACTGCTGCCCAGTGGAGCAGCAGTCCAGCCCCTGGCAAACCCCTCTGATGCTTCCAAGGTATTGACCTACCTCAGAAGCAAAATCCCATCCAACCTTTCTGTTACTGGACAGAAGATGCCAAAGCAGCAGAAGGAAACATCTTTCCACACACTGGGAGCTCCGGGACGGAATTTATTGACACAGGATATTAGAGATGCCAAAATGCAATCAGAGAAACTAATGGAATGCAAGTCCACCATAGGCCCTTAAACACAAAGACATGTCTCCATCCCCTGGCTTGGGAATTCCAACACAAACAGCTGAAACCATTGATTCACAGATCTAATTCTGAGGACTCTGTAGGTTTCAAAGTTTTTAGGATACAGAAGCCCTTTTCCAAATGAAAAAAAGAAAAAGAAAAAAAAAAGAAAAGAAAAAAGAGAGTGTTAAATAGAAGTAGATAAGAAAAAATATCACAGGAAAATGTAATGACTGTGAGCTTATTCAAACAATCCCTTTGGCTTCAGAAGTGCAACATAACAGAACAGCCCATCACATCACATCAGAAGTCTCCAAACAAGCCTGCAAGGAAACTGTCCCTCCAGCTAACACAGATTTAATGCTTTTCTTTGCAACACTACTGAGGAAACGTTTCTTATACCAAACAGCAGAGTAAGTGCAGTCACTGCAGTAGCAGTTTATTAAAACAATATTGGGTTATGTCTCCTTGTTGGTTACTAATAACTTTAATAGCATGAGGGCTCTAATTCTGCCAAGTTCTGAGCTTTCCAGGGGATGCTAAACTGCCCCCCACAAACCAACTTGGAAAAATAATACAGAAATGTTGTCTTTGCAGTTGCACTATTAAGTCTTCACTGATTCTCTGACCCCTCCCACTTTAAAGGTGCTCTCACTTTAAGGCAGTTCATTTCCATGCTGAATGGGTGGACAGGGACAGGGCAGTACTAGAGTTCAACTTTGTTAACAAGTGACACAAGTTATGTGACACCTGAGGATACCTCAGGAAGGGCTGGGCCTTTGATCGTTGGAACAGAGTCAAAAAACTCACCTGGTGTCACTCATCATGTCCCCTGCTATCAGCTGGATATCGCAGTATAAAAAGGTGACGCTGGAGAAAGAGCTATTCCTGCCATCAGCCACTGGACTACATGCTGCTTTCTAGGATTCACAAGGTTCTGGAAGGAGAAAAGGTAAGTTTGGGGAGATATGGCTGCTTTCTCTTCCAGCTAAATGATTAAGCTAATGATTATTAATGAGCAAGTTGGTACTTTATGTAGGAATGTGTATGTTGCTGCTCTTCCATGTAACTTGGCAGAGCAACTGATCTCCAGTTGAACTGGATGTTGCTCTTGGCCAATTCCAGCCATTCCTTTAGTACTCTCAAGGTTTTTTAAAATAACAAAGTGAGGTGCTCAGAGGAAAGAGAGAGGAGGAAAGGCCTGGTGAAAATGATGGGTAAAGTATGATAAAACTTCAAACCTGTCACTGGTCAGTGGCTGTGGCTGTTTTAAGACAGGGTACTGGAAACATTGCTCTGCCAAGGCAAATTATTGCTACATTGATTGAAACAGTGGAGGGATCTGTGGCACAGACTCTGTGCTGTGTGGCAGTGAGATATGTTATACAGAAAAACGTCATGTTCCTATCTGAGAATTTCTAATATAAGCAAGACCTGGCCATGTCTTGTCATCCAGCAGAATGTGACAGCTGGCAGAGAAGATTAGGCAAAAGAAAAAAATAATCTAACAATTTGCAAAGGCAGATGCTCTCATGAAAAACTACAGGCAAATTTTAGGAGTCACCTTTAGTGCTGGAGGAATGGTTTTGCTCACTGGTGACTAATGCCAGCTCTGATCACTTGTACAATGCACCCATCCCTCCGATTCCTTTCACAAATGTTGAGGCCACTGAAATACTGAACTTTCCCTGGCACAAACAACCACCCCAGAAAACAAGGTGCACCCAGGTCACCATCACCATAATGGAGCTGCTGTTGTTTCAAAGGATGTGAGCAGAGATGCCAGAAGGATCCTTTGCCCTAGAGCTTCACCTTCCAACCTGCAGCATGCCAGACCCAGGACAGCTTTCTAATACAGCCATAGAGAACTTAAAGTACATCTGCTGCCAGGGCATTTCCATCAACTCTCCAGGGACCCACACCTTGGAGTGCACCCCAGAGAAGCCTGAAAGGCCTCATAGGGATTAAGGAGAGAGATGGTTCCAGCAAGCAGCAAGGAAGTCTACAGCCAGGCTGTGGATGTGCATGGAGCACTCCATGGTTCTCTAGCTCCATTTGCAGAGTGCCTGTCCTCACAATCCAGGCAGCAAGGAGAACTTCCACAGAATTTCAAGGGAAGATTCACAGATCATTTATGGTTTTTCAGGCTTGAAAAGGCATCCACCCAAAAAAAGAACAATGAAGAGAAAAGAGTGGCCACCGCTTTTAATTGCACTTGTAACTTTACTCACTTTAGGTAAGTCAATTCACTTCTACAGCCACGCTGAGCACTGATTAGAGCAATAGAGCAAAGTGGCTCTGGAGCTGCCCACACCCTGCGGGGTGGTTTGGGCTCCAACACTGAGCAGTGCTATGGAACAAAAATAACATGAATCATTAGGATGTGTGCTCAGTGTTAGTATATAACTGAGTAAAGATGAGTGTAAACCAATGAAGGATGAGAAATGAGCTTCATTTTATACTCCCCTGGTCTCTGTTCCTGCATATTAGGGAGCGGGGAGGGTGGTGTCCATGATAGAAGAAAATCTATTTATTTTTATGCATCTAACTATTCCACTTGTGGTTTGGTTTTTTTTTAGGACCATGTGTGAAAAGTTTAAATCAGGTATGTGTGTAACATCAAACACTGCAAGAAGTTAAATTTCTGGGTTATCAGTCACACAGCAGGCACTTAAAAGTAACATCACCTTCCTGCAATAGCCACTCATAACAGGCAAAATCCAATTTTATTCACTGAGAAACTGCCACTTAAGAGCAATATAGAGCACAGGAACCTTCATGGGGTTACTATCAAACACCTGCAATACTTCCCAGAGCTCCAGAAAGCCACGGGCTGAAGGAATTGCAGCCAGGCAGGATTCCTGCTTTAACACTGATCTGTTGGCTGGAATAAGAGTGCAGCTCCACCAGGACACTGACCTGCACCAGCTGAGAATCTGGTCAGTCTGTCCTGAGCCAGGAATGACCAGTCTGTCCTGACCAGCAGATATGTGGTGGTACTGGTCATCTTTCAACCCATCCTGCTGGTTTGCCTGACACAAACAGGGCAAGGCAATACAGGAATCACTGCTTCATAGCTAGCACACTGAGTAAATTATGTCCTACTTTATGTCATAAACACTTTGTCCTCTGTCCTAACTACCACTTTCTCTCCTTTCTTTCCCCAGTGTCCAGCATTCTTCATATGTAAGTAAAATTTTGTTTGGATCTAAGGTACCATTTGTACACTTGAGATGTTGGACAGGGTCTAGGCATGCAAAAGAGCAGAATGGAAGTATTGGGGAGGTTGATGGCCTGAAATAGAATCCATGTAAGGTTTCTGCATCACTTATTTAAGGGCTGTCTAGAATACCAGTGTCACACATTTGTTTCTTCTTTCACAGCTCCAACATACTGCTCCTCTGAAAGCAGGTAGGCACCCCGGGAATGGGTACCCACAACGCCTGTGAGAGGTGATGCTAGTGCTAAAATATCATAACCAAAAGGTTCAACAAGAGAACCTGCAGCCCACCAAGCTCTTATCTCATTGGATATTTAATGGAAAACATTAAGTGTCTCCTGCTTCCTTTCTAGTTCAAATTTAAGCTCCATCCTGAAGAGCGGTGACTGGTGCAGCCCTTCCCTCCGGCAGTACGCCTGTGCTTCAGTAAGTCACCTCCAACAGGTCCCATCTACCAACTCCCCAGACATTCCTTTCTAGCTATTTTAAGACATTCACAGTCAGATCTGCCTTCCTTTCCCTGGACACATCAGATGGCCTTACTCCGAAATCATGCCCATCAGGCAAAAGGCAGCAAGCCTGGCCACCCCTCTTTCCCTAGAGACTGTCTGTAGGAACAAGGAGAGCAAGAGAACTCTGAACTCTGACCCTGGATTTGTAGATCTTTACCCTTTTTCTGACGTAACATGCTTGTGTCTGTCTCAGGGCATCAAGCTGACATCAAGGCAACTCTCCTCCATCCTCACATGCTACATCACAGACCCTACTGCTCTCCTGGATCAAGGGGCCTTCCTGCTCTTGTTTCAACAAGTCAACAGTAAAGTGCTGCAAACTGCTCTGAATGACATCAGTGTGCAGGTAACATTAGCATCAGAGGGGAGGTCCATCAGCAGCTCCCTCTTCAGACCATACACAGGGGCTATTTAGCTTGGGGTATATCCATAGCTGCTGGAGTATTTGACTGCCATTTTTCCCCATGCTACTATGTGAGCTGAGAGTATTCAGTATGTCATTAATTAGTTGATGATATATATCATCTCTAGGATGTTGTTAATTACACAAAAATGTGAGCATGAGTTTCAGTACAGACCAGCCTTCTCTTCACTTCTTCCTTGAAACTTTATTTTCCCATTCTTCTTAAAGACAACAGGAGAGGGGTCTGACCACTGAGCTGACAAATCTACTTCTTACTCAGCTGAACATTTCCTCCTCCTTCTCTAGCTGTATTTACCTCTCTGTTGAAGACAGCACAGCCTGTCTGAGCTGCCTTTCAGCCTGGATATGGCTCTTGCCATTTCCATGCTCCAGTACAGTGTTAGCACTAAGGAAAGTAGATTTGCGCAAGGCACCTCCAGGAGTGGCTTCTGAGGTGGGATAGATGAACTCATCTGAGGTGACAGACAGGGATTAAAAGCACAAAGGCCATGTCTGTATCTTCTCAAGAACTGCCAAGTTGCTTACAGTTGGACAAGCATGACATGGCAAGAACCAACCTGAAAATCTCAGGAAAGGGCCACGTACCAGCGTTGGTGCAAAACCTACCACAAAGCTCCTGGTCTGGGCACTCCCCCAAGCACTGCAATAGTACCCATCATAAATCAGCAACAGCTTCAGCCTTTTCTGTCTTGTTTCCAGGTCCGCAGTGACCAGATTGCACCAGCCATCAAAGCCTTCATGCTAAATGCAGCATGGGAAGTCGTGAAGTCTGATCCTAAAGTTGAAAATGCAGGTTTCCTGGCATCCTGGTTCCAGGAGACCCTGCATGCCTACCTTCCCTCCATTGGCACCAGCATCCTGGACTGCATGACACAGCTTCCAGTCACCTGCGATGGCCTGGCCACAGTGTATGTCTGATCTAAGCTCAGGGTCTAATTAGATAGCATGCATGAGCCTGAGGTTGGGTAGAACCAGGAGATAATTGCATTGACAAACTTTATTGTTTTAAGACTTGAATTTTTATGTCTATTTTTCTGCCAGTTCTCTCTGTTCCCAATTTGTCTGATTAAGACCAATCCACAGAAGAGTTAAGATAGGGCTAGAAAGAACTGAAAGACAGACCAAGATCCCAGGGCCAGGCATGTGAAAGCTGCCAGCAAAGAACAAGACAAAGGCAGCACGCTGTCCAGACAGTGCAGTGTGCTCACTGGAGTCGGTGTCACATGGCTGTATAGGGTACAACCATATGTAATACTCACCTGTGTCTCACACACCTTCCCTGCTGTCAAGGAGGGAGCTGTAAGCAGGTTTCTCTTCCAGCTGTACAAGAAAACAGTGTGTATTTATTGGACATAAATGAAATTTTTTACTATTATATTCTGTGCCCCTTGGAGACCTCTCTGAGGGAAGAGCTGGTGAAGGAGATGAATGGAGACAGGTAGAAACTTGGAAAAAGATGTGAAGCAGGATGAAGATGTGAAGAAATTAGCTGGGATGTGAACAGGGCTCTACTAATTCACCTTAGAACATGAAGGGTTATCTCAGTTTCTATCATGCACCCAAAGAGAATTTCTAATGTTCAGCTTAGATAAGGAAGTGAAGGGAAATATGAGCTAACAATTTGTTATTCATACCAGGAAATGGCAACAGGTTTTGTCTCATCTCTCCCTTTTGAATTCTAGTGTTCAAGCTCTGGACACTGCTTATTCTGAGATGGACAACAGCACGAGGCAACTGGTAGCTGACTGGATTAGAAGATTCCTTACCACACATGGTCAGTGCTCAGTATTGACAGTCCAAACTTTCCTGGTGTAATTTCAAAAGATTCAACAGAGATCACTGTATAAACTACTAACATCTGTTGTCTGCAAAATGAGAATTGGCTGTTACGACGATCAGATGATAAAGAACTCCAACAAAAGATACTCAGCAACATGCCCATGCTTTCAGCAGCTCCATGAGGTCATTCAAATCACTTTTCTGAACTCAGGTCAAACTATGATGTTAGAGGAGATCAGTGACAGGGATGTTCTCTGGGTCAAAATAAAGTTCACTTTCCTGAGTACCCTCCCTCCAAGCCTTTTCCATCACCAGGGTCCTAAAGGAGACCCATCCTTATTTGTATAACAAGAAATAACAAGTTCTTATTTTATGGTTTTAGTTTGTGAAAAAAATTCAGCAAGAGAGTGGCTACTGACCAACTGGAAGAGTTTCCAGAATTATGCATCATATAATGATCTCACTTCTTGCTGGAGCAGCTTTGATGGGGTAAGAAATCACTTTGAAAATAGGGCTTCCTTCAGCTGTTTCACCCAGCTGGCTGCGAACCCTCAAGCAACAGAGGAGCAGGGGGATAAAGTGACTGAAGCTTTCACATGCCTGTGGATTGTAGTGTTGGTGGTTAGAGCTGCAAGTCACTGAACAGACTTCAGCAGGCGACACCCACACGGCACCTACTAAGCTTACATGATATATTCCATAATCTGGTAACTACAGGGCTGTATGGAAGAATTTATCTTGTGCAGCAGCTTGTTCAGAAGTTTAACTCTTGCACCAGGTCTTTACTCATGCCTATCTATTCACAGTTCACAGCTCTTGAGGTCCTCACAGCCAGCCAGCTAGCCCAGCTTACAGCCCTCAGCAACGCATTCTCCAACAGCAGCCTAGCTGCTGCCATCACACAAGTCCTCAGCACCAATAACATCCTCTACCTTGAAGACTACTTGACCGAGTTATCAACTTTAACACTGACTCCTCCACTTGACCACAATGTGACGTACTCAATGCTGGAGACCATTTTAACCAGAGTCAGAGAGAACTTCCCAGATCTGTGTTCACCCTCTTTGAAAGACTTGTTTCAGGTGAAACTGAAAAGGATGCTGGCTGTTACTGATGCAAATATACTCAGGCTCTTCCCAACAAAAATTGGCTGCACTGATTTCCAAGATATGTGAGTATACCAGTCATCTGCAGTTAGTGAGATGCAAAGTTAACAGAGATGATACATAAACGTGGCTCCTCAGTGCAAACTTTGTGACTGCTACAGGTTTTTCTCACTAAGACTACTATGAAAATGAACCTGCAGCACTTCTCATATCATGTTGTCAAATGTTGCCCTGGAGATTTTGAAATTATCATTTTTAGATTATGACCACAAGATAAACAATGTCACAGCTCTCAGAACAAGCAGCACAGCACAGTGACAATAGCTGCTCACAATGGCTGCTCTTCAACTGATGACAGATGAACAAAGCACCTGAACACTTAAGTGAATGTTCATCTTCTCCAAGATTCAAAACCATTTTACTTTTCTCTCCCTGGATAAAGTCACCTTAGGTTTTCAAAACTTAGTGTTTTTGGGGGTGGGGGGCAGGAACAGCATGGCTCATAAAGACTGGGATATGAAAACCCACTGAAATCACATTTAATTTCTATCACTATGCAGCTACAAAGGACTGAATTCTGTGCACCATGAGTTAGACCCTGACACTCAGAGAGCCGTATACCAGGCCAGAATGGATTTTCTCAATGGGCAAGCAGCAAAAGAAGGTAACAGATTACTGCATGTGACTTTCTTTAACAATACTACAAGCACTTTAATACTAAAACCTTACACTACTTTTGAGCAACATATGAGAAATAATACTCATAATTCCAGGATTACAACAAAATTCACAAAACCAAGTAAATTCCCTCCTTCTCTCAGGGGAACCATCCCAGGAGCATTCTGTGGTACAGCCCAGCCAAGCTAAACTGCAGAGGGGTGGGAGGACTCTAAAACTGGGGGAAGAAACTTTAACATCTTGACTGGCGCTTCTGAGCACCACTTCCTACTTCCCACAGCCACTCTGACCCTTTTCAAGGTCCAGCTGTGGCTACAGCACCATTTCTACCTCACTTTCTTACAAAGAGGTATTTTTCCAGAAGCACACGCTTACCTGGCTGGCCTGCAGAGATGAGTGTCTGATACAGTGGACAAAGCTTCCCCTCTCTTGCCAAGAGACTCTGTTAACTTCTGACCATGCAACACACCATCTCTTGCAGGAGTAGCTTGTACATTCACCACTTCTAACAGCCGAGATTGGTTAGAGGACAACTTTGGATTCTCTAGTGTCTACGTTGACTACAGCGATTTCCTCCGCCTCAATCCCAGCTTCAAGGGAGTAAGTACCACACCAAGCAAAGCTCCCACGGGGTTCCCACAAGGCTGCTCCACTGTGCCACTCTGCAGTGGCAGTAGGGCACTGTCCTTGGCCTGGGGTTACTTGTAACCTTCTGAGTGGCCACTCACGTGCAGAAAGACAAAAGCTGGGGGGTCCATTGAGCTGCCCTGCTCTTGGGATGAATGACATTCTTCTCTGTTTCTTTTTAGTTTGAGGTGACAGATTTGCTTACTTCAGTGCAACTTGGAAAGCTACTCATCACCTCCCATATCCTAACTGACAGCACGAGGGTCAATGCAGAGACGGATGTTACCAAGATTGTGAAAGCCCTCCAAACCCGGAGCATCTCTGAACTACACACTTTTCTGCATGAAGTTAATTCTCTTGCAGCACAGGTAAGAGAGTTCCTCCAGTTTCAGACTATTTTCTACAGGCACCATCCTACCTCTTTGTAGGTCTTATTTTCATGTGCTGCCCAGCCCTGTATCATCTGCTGTTCATTCCAGCAAGAACAAAGCCACAGTAATACTCATGGTGACTCAGACCCAAAGATAAGCATCTCCATCACCCTCTGGTAGTGCATCACGTCCCATTTATTCTTCTCCCCAGAAGCACATGGAGAGCATAACGAGCACTGGAGTTCGTGACATAATGCTCAAAGGCATTTTCCAGATCCTGAAGCCACATTTTGCTTTGATGACAAGAACAGACTTGGAATCCTTGTTCAATGGGACACTGACCTTGTATCTAGGCTCCATCACTCACGATGAATTAATGACACTGCCTGCTATCAGTGACTGCCCACTCTTACAAGTGATGTGAGTACAAGTCCAGCTCAGTTTCTCTCATCTGTGTGCACTCTAAAGGAAAATGTCTCTGTGGCTACAGGGAGGGATTTGACTGACAAGTGAGAGAAATGTGAATTCATCTGTCCCATCAGAGCAGACATTTCTGGCTGGCTGTGCTAAAAATGTTATTAGCATGGACCTGTGAAAGCCACAGCAAATAACTGATGCTGACATGCCTTCTCTCTCCTTGTCTTGCAGAGTGAGAGGTTTGGACTATGCATTTAATGACATGACAACAGAGACAAAGACTGACATAACCCAATGGATTGTCCAAACTCTTCCTCACTTAGGTGAGCCTTTTCTTCCTACTGAGTTTGTTCAGGCCCCTGGTATCCCTCAAGCCTCACCGACTCGTGCACTTCTCCTGTGCCCAGGCATTTTCAGTAATTGGGAGCCAGGACTTTGTCAACTGTAAAGGCTACAGAGGCTGCACTCCAATTATGCCTCAATGAGCCAGTTCCACCTTAGGGCAGCTGTCCCAGTATGAAATGCAGAGCAGCCTCTGTCCTGTAAAGCAGCAACACCAGATTTCCTTGTTGACTGAAGAGAGGGAAGTTTGAACAAACAAAAGCCCCAAAGCCACCATTAACTGTGCCCTTATTACAAGCACAAACTGCTCTTAGGAATTACTGAACCACTGAAGTATGTTTCCTTTTCAACACTCTCATTTTACAATGTTTGTAAAGAATAGAACTTGAAAAGGAACCAAGGAGCAGCATGCCATTTCCATGAAATTACTAGACACCACTTTGTGACAACCCTCCAGGAACTGCATTGACAGAAGCCAAGCTGGTTAAAACCAGGTTGATTCACTGCTTAGATGCATGATAATTGGAAATACTTCACCTATCATTTCTATAAATACCCTGAAGTGATCTTAGATTTTGTGAGTCTTAAACTGAAACAATAAATAATTTGTTACTGCTGCATTTTAGGTTGCCAGATGGATGAAAACTGGATGACTCTCAACTTCCAGAGGTTCAGATCCGTAGCTAACATCACAGACTTCATTGCTGCCTATGAAAACTTTACTGGGGTAAGACTACTGATTCAGACTTTGTGACATTTTACTACCATAGAGCAAAACTATTTCCTTTTTAGACAGTCACACAATTCATGGCAGGATTTATATTCTGAGAGACAGAGTATTACAAAATAGTCTGAACAACAAACATGAAATGAAAACACATTGCCTTTTCTTCCTTAACTAGAAACAAGGGAAATTTTTCCATCCTCCTTCAAGAGCCAGGATTCCCCTGTGCTACAGGAAGAGTTCAACTATGGTTTCTGATTATTCCCCTGCATTTCAGTTCCAACAATCCCTGTATAGTTAGTGCATTTTGCCATAACACAACATCCAGCAGAAAGGATGGGTGCACAGCTGGAGAACCAACAGGGAAGCCAAAGGATCTCTGTATCTAAACCAGGTTCTTTGAAGAGTTCAGAGCTTGGTTTGTTTTCCATGGGACACCAAACAGATTTCCACTGGGATGAGGTGTACCAGAGAAGCCTAACCTGGGTCCTGACTCACTCTCACCCCAACAAAAGGAGCTCACCTAGGCCTAGAAGACACCCACAATCTCCCACTAGCCTTTCAAAAATTAATCTTTTCTATTAAAATCTTAATGCTTCAAATGCTCTTGCCTACGCCAAGACCGGGCTGGGGGGTGGGAAAGGAGTGTCTCAGTCTCATACCGTCATGAACATCAAGTATCATAACCTGTATCTGCCAGAGAAGACAGAGGCCTCATCCTTGAGGACAAAGTGTGCAGGAAAGCTGCAGGCACACATGCCAACAGTGTCAATTCAAGAAAATACAAATGCATTCTTATAATTAATTCTTTCTGTTGCAGATGGCACTCCTGGAAGAGCTGACTGCTGTCCAGCTTGCCCAGCTAACGCTGTACCCAGACGTGTTCAGCTCTGTTGCCAACATTGAACGAATCTTTGACAGACTAAGCAAGCTGCCAGGTATCCAGGAGCTGGCTGCTTACTGGGATGAGTTCAACTCTGCTTTAGAGCAGGTAAGTGCAGACAGCTTGTTAATGGGGCTCAGTGGGAGAGGTGTGTGAGAGCAGAAGTCTTCCCATGGTAAATGTGCAGTAATCTAGAGTAAAAAGGTTCTCCAGGGAACCTTGCAGTAGGTTTAAGGCCGGATAGAGATTATGCCACTGCATGTCACATTCCTCACACACTCAATCTGTGCTTGGGTGCAACACAACTGCCACCAGCCCCTTTCCACCTCAGACTACCTGAACAACACAGTCCAGATCTCCAGGCTGTGTAAGACAATAAGGCTCAGAAGAGGTCCCTAAAGTGCCATTAATTTACATCATACTAATTCACATAAATTTACTGCTTGTCCTTGGCTCAGGCTGCAGCAATTCCTCTCCCATCCATAGTTCTGACTGTGCACCCAGTGCTGCTCTAATACAGTAGTTAGCTAAGGGTCCCTCTTGGCTCCTTGTAAATACAATACCTTTCATCAGGCCAACAGAAGATATGCAAAGTCTCAGTCTGCAAGACTCAGACCCCGCAGGTCTCTCTCTCAGGTAAGATCTGATCACAGAGAGAACAACTTCCTACTGTGTCATGGCATCATGACTAACTCAGCTTTTCCCAGGACCATGAACTAGCTTTGTCCCAGTGCAATTGTCTTTACATCTCTGCATTCAACCAGAAGATGAAGCACTTGTTTAGAATGACATAAAGCTAGTGTCTGCCTTCCAGAAATCACAGTTGTTACTCCTGTTTGGTTTTTTTTCTTAAAAGAACAAATAATTAAGCTCTTTAGAACCCAGCTGCTCCCAGCTCACTTGGTGACAAAGCAGGAATCTAATGTGGAGGTAGAGTCTCATCTGTATCACATTCACAGAGACACTGCAAGCACCTCCTGGAGGCAACAGACCCTTCAGACATGTAGCAACACTGTCATATCAACTGGGTGCTTCAGTGCTTCCATGGGGCCTGGCTTTGCAGTGTTCTCTGAGAGGCAACAAAGCTCAACAAGAGCTGAAAGCAAGTGATGCCTGAAATCCCTGGTCCTGTTCAAGGCTCAGCAGCAGAGGTGGCACAAGGGACTGCATGCCTGTTTCTCAGGTGTTGCAGTTCCTAGCACAGTATATCCACTTAAACTGCTACAAATGGCCACTGAAATGAAAGAAAATTATCTTGACAGTGCAAATAACACACCTGGCAAAAAAAACAGCTGACCAGACTATTTCTTGAGACTCAGTAGGAACTGAACTATAAAATAACTATATAGCTAATATTTTGTGCTATAAAATACAGGACTTGAGTGCAGAGTCTGAGACATCAGGGAATATATTTAGTACCACAAAACAAAAGTAACTCAGAAACCCCCTTCTATCTTGTATAAGCATTGGGAGCTATACCAGCTTGGCTGCCTCCAACAACTCCTAAATACCCAGAAGTGACATCCCTGAAAACAGAAGGTCTAGAGGAGAACACAAAAGTTTGTTTCTCCTACTGTGCTGAATTATTTTCAAAACTTTTCCCTGCTGCAGAAGGATCAAGGTGGAGATATAAAAAAACCCCAGCCCTCTGTTTTACAATGCAGATTTTGCTGGAAGTTTTGCCTGTGTAGCTTGATGCTTCACAGTAACTTATCCAGGTCTTGGCTACACTCTTACAACGCTGTAAAATCCTTGTGGATGTTGCATAATTGGCTGCTACTGCTGTATGAGAAATAAGAGGCTGCATCACCCAGAAATATTCTTCTCTTAGCTTTCAGATATTCTTCCAGAACATTAAAGTTGCATTTTATATTCCTGCTGCAGCCTTTTGCCAACACCTTTAACATCTCCTTGGAGGTAAAGCGTACCATGTTAGCAAGAACAGTGGAGCAGCTCCGGTCTGCACTCCCCACCTTCACAAATGAAGACTACCACCTCTGGTTTCAGAAGAGGCTCATAGCTGTTCTGCCAGGCATTCAAGCCACCATCCTTCAGGACATCCCCAAAACTATCTCCTGCAGTTCCTAAAAGTCTCTGTGAGTCACAGTCACCCTGTCTGAGGCTGTTCCATGGTGCTTGACATTTAAACCATTTAGTAAAAGAATAATCCAGTGCAGTGGATGAACTGGAAAAGGAGGAAACATGGTGCCATGGTTACAGAACGCAGCCAGAAGACAGTTACTCCCACTCCTCTCACTCATTTGTCTTACATGTCTTGGCAAGTCACCTTATTTGGCCTTTGTTTACTTTATGT
Organism: Porphyrio hochstetteri; assembly: GCA_020800305.1. Lineage (NCBI taxonomy): Eukaryota > Metazoa > Chordata > Aves > Gruiformes > Rallidae > Porphyrio > Porphyrio hochstetteri. Next base: position 9,853,555 of record CM036920.1, read on the forward strand.
ATTAGCCCACACACTAATTCAGATAATTAGTTTTACTGCAATGCTTTCTTGGGATCAAACATTTACAAGGTCTCAATTTGACTCACTTTGCCTCTACCAAAACCAACGACAACTGCCCTGGGGCAAAAATGAAGGCAAGGCTTTCAATATTTTACTTCAATTCTGCCAATATATTTGAGAGAAAACAACCCCAGAATATTTCATGAGAGCTGTTCAGCAATGGGCTGGCACTTGTCCTTCATTTATTCCAGGTTTCTTTCTTCTACAGAATTGCTGGGATGAATACAGTCTTCTCTGAAATCCCTGCGGCTGGCAAAACAGATGCCTATAACTACATTGTGGCATTCCTCAGCCAGCAGTCTGAGCTCACTGGTAAATCCCTTATTAGTTCAGCTCCATCACTCTCTGCAGGTTGTGGGACAGAGCTGATCAATCTCTTGCTTTGCTCAATTAAGTAAGAGGTGTTTCTTCTCAGAACTCATTCCTGTTCACCGTATGGAAATGAAAGAGGGCAGAGTGTGCCACTGGAGGGTTGATGCAAAAGCCAGTGTCAGGGACTTCAAGCCTTTTCTTTGCCTTCAAGGTGCTTTAGCAGTGCTGGGTACTGGTGTGTACTTGAACCTGCTCTCCCATGTTATCTGTTTTAATGTGCCCTCACCACAGGTCCTGCTTGCTCTGCCCAAGCCACAACTAGAGACTGGGTATTACAGTTCTTTGGAAAATTCTGCGCAGAAGCACCTTACACTCAATTGGTTTCACTCTATCACCAACCTTTGGATGCGGTGAGTCTGTATATATCCAGGCTGCCTTTGCACTCAAGAGAGGATGTGCCAGAAATCATGGAAATTAAATTGCTCAGGTGTGGGGTAACAGTATTCAACTCCTCTACCTTTCTCCAGTATGCAATTTTAGACCTCCTCACTCCGACTCAGATTGGTGACATGATGGTGCACTCAGACACACTGACCCATATGGATGCAGCAGTCCAGCTTGTCCGGTTCTTCCAGCAGAGTGAAGCTGAGGATGTTCAGATGATTCTGACACAGTTCACCAAGGCTGCAAGGATGGTAGGCACTCCCCATGTTCTCTGCAATTTCCATCTCCCCTGCAGACACTTGTCACCTTACAGTAGTCTTCAAAATTGCATACACATCAGGTCCCTTCAGGGCTGCACTCTTCAAAGTATTTTTTGCTTCCATTTTGAATTCATCAAAATCCTGGCTTAGAAAACCACTTAAAGAGGTCCCTGCCCAACTGTAGCCCTGTAGTTCTGGTTGCCCTAGCATCAGTGTGTTCACCACATAACTTCTTCCAGCGTAACATCAGAGTCCTGCCAAATGATGACATTGCCCGGCTGCTCCTACTGCAATACCTGACCAGCACGGCCGAGCAAATGAAGACATACACTGCTGCTGCCTGGAACATCACCTTCCAAAATGAGCTGTACTTCCTGAGTCCTGTCATCAATGACACAACCCTGGCCCTCATTGCACCACAGGATTACGACTCCTTAGTTGCTGTGTAAGTCTTCTGGGCATTGCTGGGATCTCTCTCTTCAGCCAGTAAACAGGGAAACACTGCTCCTCATGGAGCCAAGTTGAAATGTAAGACAGCTGATGTGGTGTTGGCCTGGAGGAGAACTTCTTCCCAGCTCTTACCCACAGCTTCATGATCTTCTCAGTGTCTGAGGTGAAGTTAGAGCTGGGCCATATCAAATCTAGGCCTTGGTCCACAGATGCTGTTTGTAAAATAGGGGTGGAGCATTAAGCTCCTCAGCACAAATTTTGAGACAAAGGAACAGGCCACAATATTTTGGAGAAGATCCTTGCCCAAGGCTCCAATTAGAGGAAGGTACAAAGAGTTAGTCATCCTGTGTATTTCACCTGGGTCCTTTTTCTTGTTCATTAAGAGTTACTGCACTTGATAACATTTATGGATACATGACTGAGTCCTCTAGAAGAGACATAGCACTCTGGATTGCACGGAACCTCCCAATCTTGCAAGGTAAACTCTGGGACGACACACTGGGTTCCACCCTGGCTCTGCTAACAGATTCTTCCAGGAAAGCAGCGTGTTCAGCTAGTAGACTTCTTCCAGAACACATTAAGTCCCAGCAATATAGACTTGTGCACAAAGGCAAGCTCTAGTGTACTACAGGGCTGTCCAAATGGAAAAATGCTCTTTCTGATGCTAGCTCACACCAGGGTGCCTTGTTGATCTCTGGTGACTGTCCCAAGATATGATGTATATTCCTGGAAACATAAACAAACAAACAAAAAAAGGATTAAGGGATATCTCTGGTATCTTCACCTCATTTTGGGGAACCTACTTTTTCTCTCTTCTCTCTATTGCACACTGATTTTACTTTCTCAAGGTATAAAGTTTAATTTCCCTTGAAAAAAAACCCCACAAATCCCATCTTGTCCAGCAACCTGTATCCATGCCAGTCAGGACTGGATGTCTAGGGAAGAGTAAAGGCACCCAACCAGCATAATCTGGTATTTCCCTTCTACTTTTCACCAGTTTCCAGGTGATCCATGGCTCAAGACAGCTTTTCTTTCAGTCAATGGGATCTGGATCTTCCACTTTTCTGCAATAACTACACTGTTTAAAACGAAGGACATACTGTGGTGGGTAAATCCCTGAGAGTCACTGTGCCTTTTTCCCCACTTAGATGGTCCAAATGAGTTCACTGCTGCATGGATAGAAGTCACCTGGAAATCCTTCTTCCATGACATAGCCCTCCAGGAAGTCATAGCAATCAGCAACAACTTTGACCCTGTATGTATGATCTCTACACTAAGAGCACATGGGTAACTGGGGCTTTCAGAAGTGTTTATCAAACCGTAGAGAGCCTTCAAGGTCAAAAGTCTAAACAAAAATACATTTCAACACTCTATAAGCACATTCCCTCTGCTCAAATATCTTTGCCTGGGATATGAGAATTAACTTCAGGATATAAGCAAACTTCTACAAACCATCATATGTAACCTGTGAAAACTGTGGAAAAAATATTTCAGCTAGTTCTAGTGAAGAGGGATAAGCTCATGTTCAGTGGGTGACATTGTTTCCTAGGCTAAAATTCTGGACCTGCTGAGCATCGAGCAGCTGGTGGAATATAGTCTGATTTCTGATGCGCTGGTCAACGTAACCGCAATGCAGGACGTCCTGAATGCCCTGAGGGGTGAAAATCCCCACATCTCAGAGCCTAAAATGAGCGAATTCCTGATGAAGTTCAATCTGGCTCTGACAGAGGTATGGTAACTTTCATTACAAACACTCTTCCCCTTTAAAAAGGCAGGGATTCTCAGGCACTTCATGTGTGAGAATGTCATGGTGCCAGGTAAAACAAGGCTGCTGATGAAGGGGGGGGAGGGTGGAGAGTCATCCCCCTCACCATTCTGCTACCAAACAGCTCCCAAGTAACAGCATTTCCACTCTCCACAGGAAGGCATTGTGGGCATCAGAAATGATGAAGTAAGGACAGAAATGCTGACAACGCTCTTCACTGACCTTTCCAAGCACTTCTATAGATTCACTGATCTTGACTATGAATTCTGGTTCCTGGAGAACCTAAGGTTCCTCTTGCCCAGTATAAACACAGATCTGCTAGAGTTAATCCCAGGAGACCTCAGCTTCCCAGCCTACACAGCCGTGTGAGTACCATGTGCTGAGGAGTGCTGCCTGCCAGGCTCGTACTGCTGGAAAGCTCTGCCAGGGGAAGCAACACACATTTTAGCAACTTCTTTCCCAGCAGAAGCAAACACTAGCATTTCACAGGTTTAAAAAAAAGGGAAAAATTGGTGTCTCAACTTGATTTTTGCAGTAATGGAGATTCAGGCAGCACTTTTCACATACACATGTACTGTATTGTGCTCTACGTGGGTACCTTCACACACACCCCTACTCCTGTTCCCTGCTCCGGGACAGCATACTCTGAACAAGCTGGGTGTACTCCAACTCCCCCATGACCTACAAAGCCTGTACCTTTTGCTTTTGTTGTTAACATTATTGCTGTAATGCATCACAGTTGAGGCAAGACTTTACACTACATATTATCATAAATAAGGTTATTTTATTTATTACAAATCTCTGCAATCTCAGGCTGATGAGATCTTATTCTTGACCCCTGCAGAGTGAAAGGCCTAGATAATGTCTTTCCAGAGCTTCCACAAAACACATCCCACACTATCTACCTCTTCATCAAAAGGATCCTGGAATCTCAACTTACTTTTTCAGGTATGGGTCTGCTTTCAGGGATGCCCAATGGCATATTTAATTTGTCACATCTGTGCTTAAATTTCTGCCAACTGCCTGTCCCTTCTAGGTTCAGAGAGGAATTCACACACAGGAGCAAATACAACATGGGGAGGCTGCCTGGAAGCCTCTCAGTCACTGGGCTTCCCAGGACAGAGTACTGCCTTTCCTCTGAAACATCAAATATTGATGGCAGCTCAAGGAGCAAAAGCACTTGAGCTTCTGTTCTCTTCTGTGATGCCTCAGCACCATCCCAGTAGCACTCTATCAGGAACCTGCTGCTAGCAACCAGAACCTCACAGCAAACTCGTGGCTCCCTGTGCCCAAACCAGCCCAACAGCCATTGGGTATCCCTAGTCCTGCCTGTCACCCACAGCTCTCTAAAGCCCTCTGTATGCCAATCCCCATGGTCTGCAGCTGGTTGGGACTGATGGAGAGTGTAGGTTGCAGCCCTCATTTCTACCTACATTATGGAGCACTGAAAAAAAAGACCAGTTACCACAGAGTACTGACAGACTTCTTGTACTTTCTCAGACAAGGTGTTTCCTGGCACATACGACAGCAGCCGAAGTTTCCTGGAACTTATCTTCTACAGATTTTTACATTTTGCTCCTTACAGTGACCTTACTGACTTCTACAAGGACTTTAATGGGGTAAGGACAAACATACTTCTGACAGAGGAAAAATTTATAAACAGTTTGTGGATAATTTGGGTCTGGTTTTCAGTCCTGATAGGACTTCAGTGAGTCCAAAACATTGTCTGAATTTTTTTACTACAACCCTCAGGCATAACCCCACAGTTTAGAATCCTCTTGTCTTTGTTTCTGCTAACACTGATATGCCAAGGCTAGAAACCAAGACAAGCCCATGACTATTTAGGAATCTCCCAAAGAGCTTTTCCTTACAAGGTTTCCATTCTCAGACAGCTCTGTAAAAATCATCAAAAGCATTGAGTGTTTTTCATAGGCTGAACTTCCAGGAGACAGTATCCTCTTCCATAACTGTCCCCAAGGGAAGATCTTCGCCCAAGAAATCAGGAGAACCTCTTCCAGGTTTTTAGTATTAAAAAATCAGTTCATGATTCTCCCATGGATTTTACAGAAGTGTGACAATCAAGTAGGAGCATTTCTTAGCCCAATGCTTTCCACTCCTCTGCACACCCCATTCCCATACAGGTTTTTAATACTGCAGTAAGTTATGTGATTAGCAATGAGAATAGAGCTGATGATTAGCATTACCTTCAGTCTTTTGTGTCAGGACAAAATCTAATCCACCCCTGCTGGAGAAGGCTCTCACCTGGTGCTGTGTAGCATGGTGGGGACATTCAAATGGCTTTAGGGCTCTAAGGAGTCATGATCAATCAGAAACATAAACTGTGACCTATGTACGTGGCTGAGAACTCTGCTTAGTGGATGACCAAATGCCTTTCTAAGTCTGTACACTTTCTGCTGTGCTTTCCTCATTAGTATGAAGTTCTTGGCCTTCTGTCTGCCAGACAAATAGGAGAGATGACAGTTGTCACAAATGCTTTTAAGAGGGAACGCCTTACTGTCCAGATTTTGCTGGAGATGGAGAAACGCTCCTTTGAGGACCTGACTGAATTCATAAAGGAGCTGAATGCTGCAGCAGTAAAGGTATGCTAAAAGCTCCCACCCCAGAGAAAAGCCTCCTGTTACAAAGTCTCAGAAATACTCAAATGCCACAATGGAAAGAAACTCCTTACAGTAATGTAAACCTTGGGCACTTGACTAGGATAGAACTCACACGTTTAGGCTTCACAGAGGAGTAGCCAAAGTTACTCTTACACATCGGGACTACACACTGCAGACACCTTACTAATTTTAAAAGGTTATCTATCTTCTCTCATAATGTTTATTTAGTACCTTGATTTCCTTTCAACTCAAAACTCATCCCTTACAGAAGAGGGCAACAATCTTCATTTTGGTTGTGGCCAAATGCTTTTTCCACTGGAAAATGCAGAGCACAGTTATTTTATTAATTTATTACAATAATACTCTCATTCAGTTCCAAAATTCATTTCTGCAGTGTTGCACTACTGTGCAGTCATGATACATTATTGGTGGCTTTCCTGAAAACACCACACTACACGATGGGGAGGAGACCTCCTTTGCTACCTGTGGAAAGCAATAATTGCCAAAATCAATTTGTGTGTGCTGGTTATGTTTCCAGAGAGATCTCACTATCCTTCCTGACCCTCGGATTCGTGAGCTGCTCTTCGATTTGCTTTTTAAATCTTTACCACTCAGCACCTTTACAGCCAACGAATACGCCTTCTGGTTTGGGTCAGAGCTGCAGCTCTTCCTGCCAGCTATGAATGCCGACTACCTGCAGCTACTGCCTTTGGATATTGACTGCCAGTCTCAGCAAATCCTGTGAGTCATGAGCAGCCAGCTTCCCTGAGGCTGGCCCAGCTCTTGCTACTTTGTCAAACCAACAGGGTGGCTTTCCCCAGAGTATTTGGCATCTTACTGCTTTTAGAGTATTGACCTTCACATGAGTTTTGTATCAGCCAAACCCATTCATAAGGATAGCATTGAAATGGCTGAGTATACCTTAATTTAGTTTTTCAAGATGCTACCAAGGGGGAAAAGTAACAGTTTAATCTAGCCCAAATTAAACATTTCAGTTTTACTGACACTAGTACTTTCAGCTTATGTTTCCTATGGACCTGAATTCTTCCTCCAAAGGAAAGGTGCACTCTGCAGATGTTTGGCCAATAATCCCCTTTTGCTCTTTTGTCAATACAGTGTGCAAGCAATGGACAGAGTGTATGAGCATTACACAGACGAGCAGAGACTCTCCATCCATCATAGAATACACAGCTTTCTACAGAGGTACCATAGTACTCAAGGTAAACTCCAGACATTTTCTTTTTCTCCTGTTGAAGAATTTAATGTTTGTGCTTGGCAAATACTTCCCAGGCTGTAATCTTCTCACTCAAAAACTATACACAAGCAGAGTGCTTTAACTGCAAAAAGGGAATTGTGATCCTCTGAAGTCCACTAGGATCTTCTTATTGCTGTTAATTCTACATGTTAAGTCCCTAAACACCAGAGTGACAGACAGCAATAAGAGAATCCTAACACAAATTAGACAGGCAACAGTGTACTGTGCTTGCTCCCTTCACTCTTAACAACCCCTTGTGCCGAGCTCAGGTGGATCTTATATTCCTCCCATCCCCGTTGCTAGACAGGTTGTATTTCCAGGCTAACCAACAGCTCAGAAAACTGCTGACCAGCTTACTGACTGTGGGCTTTTCTGTGTTTCAGGTACCACCTGTTCCCCAAATGCAAACAGCAGCACATGGATAGCTGCCAACTATGGCAGTTTCAGTGCCTATGCCACTCTGAGCGAGTTCTCTTCACTCAATCCAAACTTCAGTGGGGTAGGTCACATACTGACCCTTGCTGTATCTCAGCATTTTTGCCTCTTCTCTACATAAACTCAGCTCTGTAATTCCTTCCTATGGCATTGAGCACGATCCCTGTTACAAATATACAGGTGTTTCTGCATTCCTTTTCAGCTATCAGCCCTGGAAAAGCTGTCCCCAGCTCAGCTGGCACAACTAACCCTGGGAACAGGGGCTCTAGCTGATGAAGCAACTGTGATCACCATCATGGATCACCTACACACGCCATCAGATCTTACTGAGTTCTTTGCCACGCTGAATACCATGGCATCGGTAACTTCCCCTACTGTGCTCCAAAGCTCCTCCACCCAAACTGCAGCTACTTGCACCAGTGCCTGCTGATGTGTGATACTCAAACTCCAGCCCTGACTGCAGAACAGGGCTCATACAGCCTTGGTCATGAGAGGGAAACTTGCCTGAAATGAGGCTACAGGTCATATCCTTGGATAGCTGTTCCTTAAAAGCCTGGGGTTGTAGCAATCTTCTGGTTTTCTGTCCAGACACTAAGCTACCCTTCCTCCACAGGTCTATCCTGAGCCACAGCAGGGTGTGATGGGAAGAGATCTGGGTATACCTCTGGGAAAACAGGCCCATTTGGGAACAAGTGCTATTCAGTCTTCCCAAGAGCTCCCTGCTTGGGTCCTTCACTTGATGCTACCAACCCAGTCACCTTTACAGCAGCTTCCTATGAGTGAAGGGAGAGATATTAAATAATCCTGAACAATATCTTAAATTGGGTAAAGCTTAGCATTATAAATTACATGTCAATTATAATGAAAAAGTGTGTGATTGCAGGTGGAGCTTCAAAACAGCAACCTTGCCCATCTTCTACTAAGCAGTGCCCTGCATAAAATAGCTCCTAGCTTTCCCAAAATGAAACCTTCTGACTTTGCTGACTGGTTCCAAGATACTCTACACAATGTGTTGCATGGAGTGAACGAGATGAGCATCGCAGAGATACCTGTCAATATTGCATGTGACTCCTATCAGCAAGTGTGAGTCACACACATTTATCCTAACTAAGCACTTCTATTTACTTATGCTATACAGGACTTTCTGGCAATACATTCAACATATTGCTAAGAGCACAGTGCTCCTGCTGAAAAGCAGAAGTAACCACAGTAAAGCACTCAAGTGTTTTCAGGCTTCCATGCAAAATACACTAAAATTCAGCAAGTGTTTGATTAGAGCAGCCTTAGCAATTCTGTGACCTTTATCTTAAGCAACTGCATCAAGTAGAGAGCATATTTTAACAATGAAAATGGCCTTATCACATAATATCATGTTCAGTCTGATCTGAAGGTACTTCACAGTTACTTCTTTACAACCTTGCTGATAAGATCTTGTGGTAACTAATGAAGCTCTTGTAATTTTTCTAGTGGAAAAGTTTTTGCAATTGAAAAATGTTGATTTGATTGAATTAAAATACTTGTCATGACCATCTCAATATTCCCTACTGCAGGTTGAAGGGTTTCAACAAAATCTATGCTGGCATCCCCACAGAAAACGTTCGTCATGTTTTTGGATTCTGTAAAAGCTTCTTGACAAGAAAAGTGAAATCAGGTAATGGCATAAAAAGCCCTAATTTGGGAACATCCTTTGAAAGCTTTCCATCACGCTCTGGGCTTGAGAAGCAGCAGGAATTCTTGTAGTAAGGTCTGAGATGATCTTAATGACAAGCAAGAAAAAAGAAGCGTATACTTACATTGTTGCTCCAACACTATGATCTTTTCATCTTACTGATGGGATTCTCAATTCCTCCTGTATTTTGGATGGCTCACTAGTAAGCTTAGCCATTGCCAGCAACAATATTAGGTTACCAAATGCTGTTAAAGAGAAACAAGCCCAAATTTAGACAACAGCACAAGAATGCTATTACTTAATAATGAAGTGTCCTGGTTATTAAGTAACCAGGACATGAAGATTCGGGGGTCTCTCACACCAATGTGAAATCAAACTACTCTGCTATCTGCAAAGGTTTAATGGGAATTTGCAAGAGTGACTCAGGTTTCCAGTCAGAACATCAGGAAAGAGCACGTGGTCCCCAGCATTCCCAGTGTCACCATTCTTTCAGGTGTTGCATGTGGCACCGCAACCCAGAGTACTCAGAACTGGCTGGAACTAAATCTTGGAAATTTTAGCAAATATGCTGAGTATCAGGACTTAGTCACGTGGAACAAGCACTTTGTGGGGGTAAGTATGTTTCACTTTTAATTCTTCTTCACTAGCATTCACTGTGAGAACATGGTGGCGTTCCACCATGAAACACACTGCTTTGTTGGCATCTGCAATGCCTTTACGGAACAGCACGGGAGCTGGTGGGGCATATTCCTTAAAAAATACTCTTGGCATTAGCATCCAACCATCACAAATATATTTACTGCTTTTCACTGGCTAGTGTGCTTGCAGAGCTACAGTAATATGGGAAATATTACACATCCTGGTGGAAAAAGGACTGGACAAGTCCTGTGGATATTCCAGACTTGCCCTGAGTCTTTCTGGGAGCACCAACATTTACAATGACTCTCATATGCTTAAGAGGGTTGCCATCTGCTTTATGTCCCTTTCCACAGATGGACATCTTGGACAAGTTATCCCCACCACAACTAGCATCCCTGACACTTTCATCTGATGCCATTAACGAGGAAGAGGAGATGTGTCAGATCCTTTCAAAACTACACAACAAACCAGCAGAAGAAATCTATCAGTATTTAGACCAGTTCAACAGAGAGGCAGCCCAGGTAGGTGTATCTGCACTGCAAGTCCAGGATAAACCCATGCAGTGTGGGCTTTGGCTATCCAGAATCTTAGAGGCACGCTGGAAAATGGATTCTGAGGTTTCATCTCAAAGTATGATCAAATGCAACAAAGCATCTTACATACAACTGATCTCATCATGGCTGGCTGGCCCAAAGTATTCAGACACTGCCCAGGACTTAGTGGCTGGCTGATGCTCATGTGCACGCTCGTGGCAACACTGAGGTTGTATCAAGCAGAACTACTGAACCTCATGATCTGTGCTCTGTGGTCCAGTGGAGCAAGCTGATCCCCACAGCCACTTCCCATGCAGACACAGCCTGTGCTTGAGCGGTCACAAGAGGCCAGGGTGCAAATAGCACGCAGTGCCTTCAGTGAGCCCTGCAGTGGCAGTGTCCCCACGCCGTTCAGGGACACTGTGGAGACTGACAGCAGTCCTTGGTGTTGGCTACCGATAGTGCAGGTCACAGGACATCCCTAAGTCTCTTCTTCAAGTCTCTGGGACTTGCTCAGAGTTATTTCCTACATTACTGCTCCCTGTGGTTTTGCGCTGGGTCCCTTTTTAATCCTGTTTTCTCTCTCCCTGATGCTCACTGCCTTTCTCTTTCAGCTGGCAATAACCACTATTAAGAATACTAACGTGAGGAAAAAGATGCTCACCCAGTTTGTTGGAGACATTGAGGTGGAATTTCCAGATTTCAGCCCTGCTGAATGGACTCATCTGCTTGCAAGACTTGCTCTGCTGCTGCCAAGTGCTGGAAAGGAGGACACCAAACTCTTCCTGTCCCACATCTCTGACTGTGACAGTTTCAGAGCTCTGTAAGTACACAAGGGAAGTGTCCTCTTTACTGTCTACAAAATAAAAAGGGGAGTTGTCAGGAAAGGGCAATGGATTGCCAGGACAGCACTATGCTAAAGAACTCCTGTGTAAGAGTATCATTTAGAGAAATGATCCATCAGGCAAATAAAACAGCCAGGGTCAGACCTTCATTCCTTGGAGTAAAACTGCAAAAGCATATTAAACCATTTTCTAATACAATATAAAGTCATTTATGATTTATATTAAACAGTTTTTACTTGTTTGTAAAATAGTGCAAATAGGAGCAGTAAGATAAAAAAAAAAATCTGGAAGAGATGGGAGGAAACATCCTGGCTAATGAAATAGATTAAGCTGAGAAGTAAACACCAAAGGGCAGCAGTAGAAGGAAATCACACAGTCACATCTGGGCTACACAAAGCAGGGAAGACCAGGCTACCAACAACAGTCCTGCTTTGACCCAGGAAAGACATGAGAAAACAAACAGCAGGGTTGGGCCCAGAACAGGCTTTTCCAACCTGGTCTTGAATTGCCCTTTTCTGGCACAACTTTATCCTCACAGGGTGGCATGACACAGTTCTGCTTCTTGCATCTGTAGAGGACCTGGGCACCTATAGCAGATGGTTTAGATCTAGCATAAATTAATTTGGCAACCCAGAGGGTGAGGCTAATTACCTACAGTCAGGGGGTTAAGGGATTCATGAAGCACATAGAGATCACTAGGGGAAGCTGTACTCTAAGGCTTTTTGACAGCCTAGGCAAACATCTGCACAGACCTAATCCTGCCCTGGGGCACAGATCTCTCAAATGCCCTTAGCGGTCCAGTCTTTCACATGCAGATCACAGCCAGGACGGAATGAAGCAACACCATTTCATAACAACTAAGCTTTCCCTTTCCCTTCTGCTCCTTCTGTGAAACTCTGTTCATGCTGGAGTAACATCTCTCCCATCTATAGCATCATGGCACCAGCTGGCAAGCAGGAATTAAACCTTTCCCATGTGATTTGCCCCCCACAGCGTATCCTCCTTGAGCCAGGCATACGCGTCCCTGTTGCCCACGAATCAGCAAGGCATCTGTAGCACTCTGCTGACCTTCCTTGAAAGCCAACAAACCACAACAGGTAACGTGAGCCAAAATCTAAGAAAGGCTTTAAGCATTCCTGTGCACTCCAGCAAACCAGGAGGGAAGGTGAGTGACACGCTCTTGTTCTCCTGTGCTGCAGGTTCTGCATGTGCTTCGGGACATGAAACAAGTCTGGACTGGCTGGAAAAGAACTTGGGGGCATTTGCAGCCAACGCTCGTTATGAAGATTTCACCAGTTTAATGGCAGATTTCAGTGGGGTCAGTGTGCTTTCTGACTCAGACCTGAGAGCTTTGCTTTCACTCAGTGGTAGCATCCTGCTGTGCTACAGCTCCTTGCGTGCACAAAGCTGAGCACTCTCAGATTCAGTAAATAGACATTGCTCCAGCCATAGCAGAGCTCTTCTTCCCAACACGGGGAATCCAGGCAACTATGGCTTAGGTATCCACCTGTTAGCGATATTTTACCTCTCTGATGACAGTCCATTACTTTTACAGTTCAATGTGAGGGATAATCTCACTGCTACCCAGCTTGCCCATGTGTTTTTTGATCCTGGAGTCCTGGATGATACCAGCATAGTTGAAACCCTCCTCGTCTCCCTGGAGAACAGGCCAGCGCTGGACATCTCTGCCTTTGTTACCGAGTTTGTGGCCACTGCTGCTCAGGTGAGATACCAGCCCTTGTTCTGGAATTGCAAGGACACAAAACCTGGTCATGGGGGTATTGTTTCAGTACACAGTGAGAACAGCAGCTGCAGAAACTCCTGGACTTCAGCCCACAACAAACTAGAAAATATCTTTCCAGAGCTGGTTCCCATGTCAAACACTTTATTACACCCAGACACACACACTTGCTACAGCGAGAGCTGGGAAGCAGTTTCTGCTCATGCCTGACTTGTGTTCTTACTTGCTTTGTTTCACAGCAAGGCTTACCCTCTCTGACAAACCTGCAAGTCCGGGATGCCATGTTCACTGCAATCTTTGGCAAGCTGCGAAGCCAGCTCACTACTTTTAACGTGTCCCAGTATAAGGACTGGTTCCAGAACAAGCTCAGCTTGTGGCTGGGCAGCATAAATGCCTCCGCCCTTGCAGCTATCCCAAGGAACATACCTTGCAGAATATACCAAGTTATGTGAGTACACCACTGCCTGCATTCACTCCAACTCCCGTCACCAAAAGCAAGGCTTTACTGCTGTCCTGAACCCCCTGCTTTCCCTTCTCTCACAGAATGAGTGGCTTAGAAGGCAGCTTTCAACAGATGTCCCCTGCTAGCCACCAGGACGTTTATAACTTTGCAAGGAGCTACCTGTCTGCTAAGGCTGCTCAAGGAGGTATGCTGAAGGTGTACCACACTCTCTCCTTCCTGTAATTTCCCTGCATCCCTGTCAGAAGCAATATGGTACAAAATTACAGGATGCTGACCATATTATATCTGTGAAAAAGAAAATCACATTGAATTGGGAAGATGTCAACTGCTTTTTGCCCTATAGCTTATCACAGCAATCAGGGAACAGGAAGTGTCTGCAGAAGCAGCTGTGTTTCTCCTTAAGGCCAGGACAAGCCCTAGTGTTAACCACTGTCCCTCACTGCAGTGGCAGCTCACAAGCTGAGAGCTGGACCACCACTGGCACTTCTCTAGCTGCTGTTATCATAGTATCTGAGAATCTCCCAAATTTAGCATTCTCATCCATCTGCCATTGCCATAAGGCATGGGAATGCTACTTCCTCACCTTTAGACCTGTTGGTACATACACACTGGGCAATAGTCACTTCAATGCTGACAAAATCACTGAGAGATCTCTGCACCTAGACACCCTGGACAACTCCTGTATCCCACAGGAGTTCCAGTGGACTAACTCACAGGTTCTATCACCCTTGAATTATGCTTTGTTTAAAAGGTGCCCCATGCACTGAAAACACCCGTGGAAGCTTGGGATGGCTACAAACAAACCTGGGCTCCTTCAGCTCCTTGGCTACTTACAGGGAACTCACTGACGTGAACGGAGATTTCAGTGCAGTAAGTAACTCGACAAGACAGCACCCAGTGCAAGCCCCAAATCCTGCCTGCCTGCCCACAGCTCATGAATACTTGTTGCCTTAAGGCAAGACCAATAGTTCTACCATTTGATTTCACAGGTTGATGCTGTGGCAGGACTCAGCCCAGAGCAACTAGCAGCTTACACACTGGCTAGTGATGTCCTGCGTGACGTGGACAAAGCAGGCAAGGTCTTCAGCTCCCTGAACTCTCACACCATTGGGAACTTCATGGATGCATTCAATGCAGCTGCAAAGCAGGTAGCAACTCCATTTCCTGTTCAAGAGGCTGGAATAAAACAATTTACACACGAAGCACGTACTGATGCGGGAGCTGAGGTTCTGGGTGTAGGAAGAGGCCACTACTTTAACTTAGTCTGGCCCTGTCCTGGAAGGGTTACAGATACTTGCAACATGATCACTCTCTAACCCCACTTGAACTTCAGTGCTGTCACAAAGGCTACTTTTCTCTGGAAAAGAATAAAGGAGTCATTATATGGGCACCATATCACAGTCTCTTTGATCAAATGATAAGAGCCCTGTATCCTTCACTGCCTATAGTCATGAGCATCCTCAGAGGATCCCCAGGAGCTTGTACCCACAGGCCACAGAGGCAGTTTGTGCACATGCACCTCTAACTGCCCAGGAAAAGGCAAGCCTTGGGCACACACTCACTGCAGCCACACATGCAGGAGAGCAGACAAACTGCCAAAACTGCACACACAGCAGCAATCTTCACATTTGCAAATTAAACTAATTAAGCTATCTTGCCTTGAGCCTCCAATAGGGAATCCCCAGAACTGCTATGTACTTCTTGGCTCTCGGTTTGACTCCCTTCCACCAGTTCCACCTGCATCCTTTAATGTTAGTTATGATGTACACTTTTAATGATTTTTTTTTCCTTTTGGTTGAAGCATAACCTCTCTCAGCTTCCACATGGTGATGTGAGACGATTCATCCTAGGGCAGATCTTTTGTCACTTAAGCACAGTATTCGAGTTCTTTTCTACTGAGGACTACACTACCTGGTTTCAAGGAAGGCTTGGTCTCTTCCTGAGCAGCCTCAATGCACAGAACCTCGGCTTCTTACCCAGTGACATGACATGTGACTCTCTTGCAGCCATGTAGGTATCAACTCCATGATCATTTCAGTGATGCTCTTCTTGCTTCTCTCTGCCTGTAAACACGGGAGCCCCAGCACTGGGTGAGGAAACACCCAGTGCCAAACACAAAATTCTTGTTTTAATACAATCTTACTTGATCACTACTGCAATGTCACATCTCAGGCCACAAATAAGACCCTAAGCAGAGACTCTGCTTCACTTCCATACATCTGAACACCCACATAAAACCAACCCAAGAGCCTAGTGCCCTGAACAAGCACGTCACACTCCAATTGAAGTGTGTCTTCCCTGGCATCAAGGTAGTAGAAACATTCCCTGAATGCATCCCTAACACCTCTCTGCTCTGTGAGAGCACCCTGCGAGTTCTGTCCCAGTGGATTACATGGTTGAGGCTGGTTCACCCTGACTATTCATATCCTGCAGAGTGAAGATCCTGAATGAACACAGAGCCCAGGGGCCCTACGAGAATCCAGAGCACATCTACTCCTTCATAAAGAGAGTTCTTCACTTCCAACTGCAGAACTCAGGTAACAAGTATCTGGGCCTGCTTGCCTCCAGGTATGGAGGAAAGATTCAGCCACCTCATAAAACATCTTTCATTTCTGTGGCATGCAGACCCATTCTATCATGTTAGCAGTCTGACAGTTAAAGGTCTAACCCCTGTGAAGCCTTTAGGGTCCCCTAAAGTCAGCAGAAAGAAGCGTCTCTACCTTTAGATAAACTGCTTCCTGTAGGATAAATGTGCCGAATCTCCTGCTAATTCCTAATGGAGTCCTCCCTCACTCCCTAGCTGCTGCTTAGCCCTTCAGCTCCCACTGGTCAGAGAAAGCTAACACCCTCCTCTCTGGAGGCCTGAAACCAATCTTTAACAGCACAGAGAGTCAAAAAGCAAAAGCTGTATAAAGAATGAGACTAGAACATGCTGACACGGCATCAATCTGGCAACCCCAGTATGCTCAAAGGCTAAGTGACCCCCCACCCCCTGTCTGCTAGGCTCTGGATCCTACCAGGAGCTTGCAACATGAACTATGATATATATTTCACTGTGAATGGGAACCCACAGTATTCCACACCTCAGCAATCCACTGATGGAAATGATGTATCTTCTGAGCTTTGCTTTTCCTTTTGCAGGCTCTGCCTGCACACAGGGCACTGCAACAGACAGAGAATGGCTGACACGGTATTTTGGTTTATTCACTGCTTTTGGATCATACTCAGATTTTGCAACACTGAAGAGCAATTTCCATGGGGTAAGGGCTAGATACAAAAATCTGGCATTTTATTCTCAGCCATGAAACAAGCTGACAGGAACAGAGTTCAAGTGTTTGTTATTTGCTCACTTTCTCCTATGTGGTTCCATTTTTTTCCTCATTATGTTTCTTCTTGTTAAGTTTTAATGCTAAAATAGTGTCAAAAGCATTGCCTCTAGGAGATAACTGTCTTATCAGGAGAATATCAATTCTGTAGGAAAACAAGGTTTTCAATGACAAGCTCCAAACTGCAGCGGCTGCTAAGATGCAGAAAGAGCAGATATTAAATTACAGACAGCCTGCAGAGAACATTCTCACAAATCACCTGTCTAGCAGCAGAGAACAGCTATAATTAAATTTAAGCCCAGTAAACACTGCACACCACTTGTGGTCTGAAACCCTGTCCAGAGAGATGTCAATGTTCCTTATATATCAAAGCTCAGGTGGGCTGAGAAAGATGAGCAGAGGGAGAATGCTGTGCCTTGGCCTCCAGTCCTCACTCTGTGCTCTGTCTTCTTCAGGTTGACTCCCTAGACCTTTTCTCAGCTGGGGCACTGGCCCAGCTGACTGTTCAGAGCAAGATCATCTACAGCCCCTCAGGCGTCCGGTCAGTCCTGGAAGTAATTGGGAACAAGGAGGAGCCTCTGCAGTCCCTCAGTGCCTTCCTGGAAGTCTTCAACACTTTTGTCCTGACAGTAAGTAATCTAAATGCCTGCGATAAGACCTGGGGAGGAGAACAGATCACAGGTGAGCTTTCAGATTTCCAACTCTGGGACTCTTGTAGCTAGATACAAAGTAAATCTGGAAGATGAGCCAGAAAGGCGTTCCTGCTGCTCCAGTATGATCTTTATCTCAGTCAACTCCTTACTCTGGCTTAACCTCCGTGCCTAGACAAGTGTAAAAAGTTCCTCTTAAGAGGAGGTTTGGGAAACACATCTACCATTCCAACACAAAACCTGGATGTAAACAGCAAGGGTTTCTTTACTGCTGATCTGTGGTAGCCTAATGACTTATGGAAGCTTCTGGACCAGGCCACTAAAATTATTACACATTAAAACATTTGTGTATGAGTGAACAAGAGAGGCTCTGCTCCTTGCCCTGGTCCTGCAGGGCTGAGGCTGTTTGTACAAGTTAACAGTAAGTCAAGCTGAGAAGCCTAAGTATGCCCCAGCCTCACTTTATACACAGTGGGACCACTCTGCTGACTGCCATAACAAAAGCAGTGGCTGTGGGAGTGTAAGGCAGAGGAAATTCAAGCACCTGGCTTGCTCTGCCGTCCAACTCTGCTGACAAAAGAAAACCTGAATTGCCAAGGTCAACTCCCCAACAAGGACACAGTCAGGTCATATTTCCAACTTTTATTGTTAAGCAGGAGAGGAAGGAAGGGGAGGAGGGCTGTAAAGAAGAGAAACTGTGGTTATTTTTGCAATTTTTCCTTCACCACTTCTGCTGAGCTTCAGTATTCAAGGCTAACACCTCTGCTCACCACCTGCTTCAATTTCTTCCTCCTTCCTCAGAGCTCTGATTTCCTAGGAAGCACTAAAGTTCGAGAAACGATGCTAATGATGGCAGCTGAGATCATCTTCCCACAAATTACCGACATGTCCCTGGAAGACACATCTACATGGCTGCACAGACTGCACGTTCTGCTCCCCAACGTGAACGCGACTGTGCTGGAGCTGCTGCCCCTCAGCATGCCATGCCCATACTACCACACTCTGTAAGTGCCTGGCTGCAGCTGCTTTAGCCTTGTGCTGCTACAAGGGCAGTCACTCTTGCATCACTAGTTACTGATCAGGCAAGAGCTGCTTTTTACCTTTATGTTTATCATTGGGTATAACCAACTCAGCCAATGACTCTGCTCTAAGGGGGGCATTTTCTTGTAGACAGATACCAAATATTCATCCTTATTTTCAAGCACAACATAAACTGCATGGCCCAGGAGAAAACAAAACTCATTAGCTACTGCTATAGGCCAACTACTAGCACCTGCTACCTCCAGGTTGTCAGCATTAAGATCTCCTTACCCCACTATGCCCACCTCTGCTGCTTTGCCCACAAGGAATCACCTGGTACGTGCTTTGTTCCCCAGCATCACAGCAATTGATGGAGTCTACCCAGCACTGTCAGCAAGGAAGAAACATGATGTGTATGAGTTTCAGAAGGCCTACCTGACAGCCCAGTTCACAGACTCAGGTAAGGTGCCTACACATAAGTTCCCAGTAAAGCACTAGTATTTGTATGGAGCATCTTTCATGTTCTGAACACCTATCACACACCTTCCCAACGCTGAGATTCAGTTACTTCTGTTGTTCATTACAACCCTGGGAAGCTCACAACCACCCTGGGAAAGAGGAATGGAAATCAGTTGTTTTGAAGCTACAGGAACACTGCTGTAGGGAGGTGGGGTATAGAATAGAATGAATAGGATATAAGTGGGATTTCCATTTGGCATAACCATTTCCCCAGTCTGGAAGCGAATCAAAGTGCAGAAGATCAGACCCTGCACTTGCAATGGGAAGTTCAGCCATTCTTCTGTTAACAGACATTTAATCATTCACTTGAAGGATGCCTAGATGCCTTCTTCAGTATATGCTGTGGCTTTAATTCTTTGGATCTGTTTTGGTTACAGGATCAGCATGCCAGGATGGAACAACTGGGACCAAAGACTGGCTGCAAAAGAATCTGGGAGAGATCTGTTCAGTAGCTAAACTAAGTGAACTTCAAACATTTTACCCAGACATTGCTGGAGTAAGTTTTACTAGTGTATGCACTGAACAACAGTAAAATTAGCACCAGCTTGCAAGCACAAAAGATAGCCTCCTGGGCTTTGCTCTTATGATAATCAGTGAGGGCAAGATACAGGCAATGCCTCACACAGTGGCAACATCTCTTAAAGCAAGGATCAGCTTGGGTTTCCATGGGAGAGATTACTAGAGATAACATGTGTACAGCATCAGGGATTGAATTACACATTCCAGCTGCTTGTCTTGCTCTTCACAGCTTCTCTTTGATGAAAGATATTAATTCTTATCACTGGTTATCAGAACCAATGCTAAGGGCCTGGGATATGTCTGAAATACAAAAGCATATTCTGCTATGAGTGGTGAGGGGAAACTTCTTTTAAATCATCTTCAAAATCAAAACTGCCTTTCCTAATTCCTCCAGACAATGACTCTCCAAACTCCACTTTGCCTTCAAAAATACCAGACACATCTTAGTATTCTGTGTTTAGTCTAATCAGTAGCAATGGGTTGCACACCCTGTGGACATGGGGAATTAAAGTTTCAAGCAGCCTGCATTATATTACCCAAGCTGTAACTTCAACAATGTAAATGAAGCATTAAGAGAAGAGCAGTAAGACCAACAGGAATTGAGTCCTACTGGATTAATATCTGATTGGGATGTATGTATCCAAATGTTATAATATTGGTTCCACAGCAAAGACAGGCATTGCATTAACAAAATCATTCAAGTACAACTTGAAAATCCAATAGTTCTGCTTTGATGTCAAAACCCAAAGATTTTTCTCTTCATTTGATTTTCTAAAAACAAAATTCTGCACAGCTGTAAAACATGCCTAGACAACATTTTAGCTTCATACACTCTGTAAGCCAGTGCTTGTATTTATTAAAATGCTGATCCTGTTTAAAGAATGTGTGACACTACCTATCCAATCATTAATAAAAGTAATGTTAAACAACCCACTTGGTATGTTTCATCCTGCTTGTGGCAATCTTATTGAGGGCACTTCAACTAAACTGACAGAGTAGGTAGTGGTACAAACACACTACCTGCTGCTACTGGTTGAACTAAACTAAAAATGCCAAGCCATGAACTGGTTTGCTAACTCCTTACTGAGCTATTGAAAGCACGGCCCATGACTATATACCAGGCAGACACACAGAGCTTTGGTAAGGGAATTACACTGATAAGGAAAACTTCCCATTCTAACACTTAGATTAAATCTTAAATGTCAACATTATCAAAATTCACAATTTCCCTATTTACCTAAAGTTAAGTCAAAAGATAAACAGTGTTCTACACCAAATATCTTAGCCTACCACATCCACAGCATCTGAACAACTTCCAGCAGAATCCTGAACAATACAACTTGGCTGTTAACACTTTCCATATGCACCACAGCAGCTCAATGCAATGTCCCCATTCATTCTGCAGCTGAAGCTCTGGAAGGAGAAACGCTGATGTCTTGCAGACATTCACTCTGCTTAGCAAGTTCCACGCCCAATGTTGCCACACTAAAAATCCTTCATTTTCACTACAGAAAGTAACCTCTCTTCTGTCTCTAAACACACACTCCATCAAACAAGAAATTTCTTTCAAAGCCACAGTGAGAGACTTCTGCTTTTGCAACCCAGAGACTCTGCCACTGCTTTGATATCATTTCCTATTCTTCTATGATCAACCTCATTCTGTTACAAATGATGCTGCCTCAGAACACATGATGTGAAACCCATCAGGATCTGGGGAAAGCCTTCATTCATCTAACCTCTTTGGCTCTATACCTTTTCAGCAATGGCTGTTATGCTTTCAAATGCAGTGCTGAAAGTCTTCAGGTGTGACTTTGACAGAGCAGCCAGAAAAAAAGCACACAAACATTTTCATATGAGAAAGAAAACACAACAGTGTTACTTCAATACCACTTCTACTGAAACACGCTTCAGAACAAGGCTGCCTTTTAACTGGCTAGACAACCACTCACAAACACATTCAGTCTGGTACTGTTCCACATCTTTACTTTGCTACAGAAGATCCTGCATTTACAGCAGCACTACACAGCTCAACTTCTCTTTGCTTTTTAAGTCTCCAGAGAGCAGACGGTATTGTCTGGGCTAATACAAGGGGGCAGAATCCCTGGAACGAAAACCTACCCCCTAGTATGACAGGTAAAAAGGGATACAGCATATATTAGATTTTACAAACAATTGAGCTAAGCACTAATTACAAACCAGCCTTACCTAAAGCCCTTTAACCTGGTAATCGTTATTTGGCAGTTTTAGTCAGTCTTAAAGACTGGAGCAGGCAATGTCCTATGAACAATCTCAGGCAAATCATACCTGCCAAAGAGATTAATGTGGAAAAAGAAGGAAGTAAGAAAATGGTCAAGGCAGAGCAGGGGAAGGTGGAAGGAAAAAGAAAATATAAGTGATGAGGTGGACAAGAAAGGGCTATTGCAGATGGAAGCTGCACACACAACAGGGGAAGCTAAAGATCCAAGAGAATATTCCTTGGCAGATCAAATCAACAAGTGTTCGTCAGCTACAGGTTTTCAGGCAGTTTTATCAGATTCTTTGTAAATCTTAAAAGGTACAGATTATAATGTAATTAATATAATTAGTTTATAATATATAATTAACTAATATTATATATTACAATTATTATATATTATTTATATTATAATTAACTAACTAAACACCTCACAGGCAATGAATGCCCGCTGACAGGCAACAGCCCATTTCCAGAGGGATACTTGATGTTCTCCCCTGCAAGGCTCTGTACACAAAGCTGAAGAGTTTTTCACCCTCATCCTCCTAGGAGATGTGGTACCAGACTATTCCCACCTCACTGATCCACATGGAAACATGGATCTGCCCTGGCCTACTTTTTATCTTCTTCTCAAAGAGAACTGCCCAGAAGCATCCACAGTACCCCAAAACCATTCTTTCTCCCTGACTATCTGGTGGGCTTCACTTATGAGCCACTTGCCAGCCACAGCCTTAACACAGCAGCAAACATGGCACTCTGACAACTCTTTTATGTGTTTTGCTTCTTAGTTTAAAGTTCCTGATCTCGATACCCCAGAAGAGATGGCACAGTTGACTGTTAACTCAACACTGACCAGCCTGGAAGATACACTCTCAATCCTGGCAATACTTGAGTGTGGATCCTATAACACAGTCGAGAGATACATGAGCCAGTTTAACACGTGTGCTCACCAGGTCAGTCCTAACAGACCCCAAGTATTCTCCAACTCCCACATGGCTGTGCTGTGGGAAGGCCTATGCCACAACTAAGTGCCCTTGCTGTACAGCTCTACATCTGATAGAGCTGAAAGGCAGAGAGAAGCCCTGGTAAATATTACACAAGTTTATAAGGAGAGACCTCAGCAAGCAGCAAGCTAATGGTCAAGAAAGTAAGACTTAAACCCTGGATAGGGACAGGCAAATAAAAATATTTGATTTGGTTAGGATAATGCTGCAGATGTTCCCTTAACAGCCTCTTCCAATCGAAATGTTTATCCAGAACCTCAAGCCCTATCGATGGTTTTGCTCTTTATGCCACAGGTAAATCTGACCTCGTTACCCAACATGCTGGTTAGAGATGCAATACTGAAGACAGTACTTCTAAAGCTGAGACCTCAACTCCAAAGCTTCTCCAGTGAAATGTGGGCAACCTGGTTCCAGCAGCAGCTGCCCTTATTGCTGTCTGGTATGAACAAAACCTATCTGGCATGGCTGGGGACCAATATCTCCTGTGAATCCTATCAGGCAATGTGAGTTTACCACGACTCTTAACATTACGACAGTATTGCTGTTAAAAGCCAGTGTTTCAGCTGAAACCTCCACTTTGGATTTCTGCAACAGAAGGACTGAGCTCTGACTCCCTCACTATTGTAATCAGCTGAAACCAAACACAGACTTACTGGGCAGGAATTGCAATAAGATCTTCCAGGTCACTTATTTTGCTTGTCACTGTTGGAAAGCTGCAAGGAAGTCCCATATATCCTAGTTCCTTTCTGAAAGTGTCCTCTTTCATTTCCTAGAGTCAAAGGATTTAACAGCATTTATGAGTCTCTTTCACCTTCCAACAAAATCGACATATATCACAGCTACATTAAAACCTACCTGAGCCAACAACCACACTCAACAGGTAACAGCAGCAAAATTGAAAAGTTCTAAAGCCCAAAGAGTAAGAGTGGTCATAAGGGTTTGTTTCCAGCCTACAAAATACCAGTCACCTTCCTGCCTACCTTCACTCAGCTGTCCATGTGGCTGGAGTCAGCATCGCTGAGCAGAAATAGAGCAGGTCCAGACCCAATTTAAGCCTCCCAGGAGCTGGTCCTGTTTGTGGGTCCTATTTGTACTGCACAGATGCTACCCAGAGCTAAAATCGGCTTCAGTACTGTCTCTGAATTCAACAAATCATCTAAAGCAGTTGACAGAGACATGAATGCTGCCCTACATCTGTGCCTGTCTGTAACATCATCATGGCTGCACTTTAAGTGCATAGGTTGTCTCAGTGTGTAGCTTTGCCTTGTACTGTACGTTTTTCCCCTCTTTCCAGGGATTGCCTGTGATACCCAGGGAGGAATGAGAAACTGGATTGACATGAATCTTGGGAAATTCATACAGCAATCCTCCAGGAAAGACCTTGTTTGCTTCAATGCCAAATTTAAGGTACAGAGCTGGAAGTCTGTACAAAGTGCTCAGCAATGCCATAGATCCTTCTTGGTGACAACGTGTTGCACCAAGCTTCAGAGGAATTAAGATTTCCTTCACAAAGGCCAAATAACAGCCAAAGATGTCATCAGGCTTCCAACTACCCCACCACAGTCACTGATACACTCATAGGCCTTAATCCCAAAGAAATGAACATACCACATAATAAAATGGAGCACTGCTTGCTCTGCCTTGTAGGTACCACCATCTCTGTAAGGAGCAGGACTGGGCTCTCACACAACCTCACCTGTGCTTTGCCTGGGACCAGCAAACACAATCCAAATACTGTTTTGACTTAAAATCTATTATATAACTACTGAATGAGCAGCTCCATATACTTTTGTATGAACGTACCCAATTCTTGTACTATTATTTTTCCTGTGTAGGATCTAAGTGCTCAGAGCCTGGAAGATTTGCTGGGACCTAATTTTGGGTTTCACCTTGAAGCAGGATTTTCACCACAGCCATCAGCAGGTGAGTGAGTGAGAATTTGGGAGTTGGGAACAAATTCCAAAGGGCTTATACTTACATAGGAACAGTATACAAAAACGTTATTCCTCACCTGCCTGACAGCAGGTTCTCTCTGCTGTATATAGCAGCTTATCTGATGAAAGGATATACCAGAGCTTGCAGTGGGATCTCTGGATATATACTCTGCTATAAGTCCAGCATCAGTGCACAGAATACCACATGTAGGGTCAACAGGAAAGTCACACTGGGTCACACCAAGTTTGCAGGGCAGGAGCAGCAGGACTGTTGCACACATGTTCCCCAGTGCTCTGCAAAACCTAGTTCTAAATGACTTTGCAGATGACTTTCACTCCTTCCCTTGGGAGCCCACTCCACTAGTAAAACGTTTCCAAACACACTCGTGGGAAAACTATCAGGAGGCAGAATGGCTAATCCAGACCCTCGAACAGATCGTTACCTCTGTGGACAATCTCTGTGGATTCAGAACTGATGAGGTGCCTTAATATTTATTTCAGCACCTCCTGTGACTGGAAGAGCAACAACATATAGGAAAACCCACACGTCTCAGATTTTTTACTGTATTCTCTCCCTCTGGCTACTAAACACCATTTAGTACAATCATATCCTACCTCTAACCAGCACAGAGAAAGCTACACAACTCTTCAATCAACAAGGCCATTCATTTCCTCCAGAGCCCACTGCATCCTAACAAGAGTCTAAATGTGCAATTGCAGGGCATTAAAATCATAGAAAAACCTGCAGCGTGGTGCATTTGTTGGTAAATTACACTGTCCACAGCTCTTGAAGGTGCAAGGACAAAACCCAACAGTGCTGCCAGGATCAGGCCCTGTGTTTTCCCTTGCATCTTGCCTGCAGCTACGCCTGGAAGTTACACGCAGCTCTGCTCATTAACAGCACACCGCACCCAGCGCCTTCCAGCTAGGTACCTCAGGGCACCTCTAAGAGCAGTGCGAAGGTGGTCTTCTGTTGATTAAGCCGCTTCCTTCCCCGGACTAACCGCCTCTCACGCTGAGCTTCGAGCCCCTAACGCAGGGGCCATCACATAGAGCGCAACGAGCTGCCCGGGGAGGACGCGCAGCTTCAGATCCCGGCAACTCACGGGCTGGAGCCGCGGCGGCTGCCACCCCGCGGGAGAGCAGCCCCGGGAAGGGGAGCAGCCCCGGGAAGGGGAGCAGCCCCGGGAAGGGGAGCAGCCCCGGGAAGGGGAGCAGCCCCCCAGACCAGCCCCGCAAGCTCAGGGCAGGTCCCGCGCTGCTTTTAAAGCCCACGGCCACACCACCTCGCTCTCCGCAGCGCCTACACCCTTCCCCAGCCTCACACGCGTCCCGCCACAGCCCATAAACCAGCAAACGCCCCCCGGGCCAGCGGGACGCCCCAGCCGCCATGACAGCGCGCACCCCCGCCTTGCGCATGCGCGTTCACCTCCGCCCAACGCAGCGTCCCCGCGGAGCTGCCCCAGCACGTCTCGGCCCCGCCTTCCTTTCCGGCAGTGTGGCGAGTCCCCTTTTACGGCAGTGTGGCAGTCCCCGCCCCCGGGTGCCGCGCTCGGGGCCGGGATGGCGTCTCCCTTCAGCGGGGTGCTGCAGCTCACCGACTTGGATGATTACATCGGGCCCTCACAGGTGGGTGCGGGCGGCAGCGGGTGAGGAGGCCGCGGCCCTATGGCGGGGCGGCCCGGCCCTGCCCCCGCCCCGGGAGCCGCCTGGGGAGGGTGAGAGGGCGGTGCTGAGGGGAGGGGGTGGCAGCCCTGGCCGAGCGGCAGCTCTCGCCCCGGGCAGGGCCCTCGGCCTGGCAGCGGGCGGGGCCGGCACAGCGGGGCCACAGTGGGCAAGGCCGGCCCGTGCAGGCGACCTTTGGGAGCCCTTGTGTAAGGCGGTAAAAGGCAAAACCACGGAGATCGCTCGGTGTGTGCCTCAGACAGTGCGAGGGGAGCAGAGGGCAGCAGCGCGGGTGCGTGCGAGCGGCTGAGAACGGCCGTGACCCAGCGACCGGCTCATTCCCACCCCGACCAGGAAACCGCCCTATTCAATGTTCATCTACACACGCCACTCAAAAAACCACCCCCCATAAGCCCGAGCCAGTTTCCCTGCACAGTGCTTATCCACACACTTGTTTGTGCCTGTGCATAGGAGCAGATGACAGGTGTGAACGGGCAGCAAGGACAGGTCAAGACCATTACTTTTGGAGTCTTCAAGCACTAACTAAAGTGTGAAATAGTAATCCTGGACATACTTGCTGACAAAGACAGCAGAAGATCTGTCCTGAAATTAGATCAGTGAACAGGGCATAGCAAACCTGTTATCTCTCCTTGCTGTACCTGGGCTTCCTAGTGAAGTCTTTCACGTAAATCATGCAGCCTGCTGTTCTGTTTCGTGATCCTTGTTTGTTTTATTCAGTGAGTGTAACCAAAGAATCATAATGACTTGTTCCTGCTAGTCTCTGAATCTTGCAAAATGTAGCAAAGCTGGATTAATTGTGGGGGGGAACCTTCAGATGTTGGCAAAGCACCGATGGTAAAA
This sequence comes from Porphyrio hochstetteri, assembly GCA_020800305.1. NCBI lineage: Eukaryota > Metazoa > Chordata > Aves > Gruiformes > Rallidae > Porphyrio > Porphyrio hochstetteri. Next base: position 9,880,775 of record CM036920.1, read on the forward strand.
GGCAAAGAGAATCCTAGCTGTACAAGTAGGACAAGGGGTCATGAGATGCCTAAACAATAAAAAAAGGGCACAAAATGCAAAAACACCCTTGAGACTTCATCACAGAACAATACAGAAAACTGGAAGCAGTCCATCTGAGGTCGTCAAGAGTCCTTTCGACATGAAATGAAACTTCATTGGCACCAGCCACATGTTGGCTGTAGTGACCACGCCTCCATCAGCTAAAATTTGCGATGAAGAATGCACGATCATCTGTGAGATTTTGGAGAGGAGGACTGTGCAGGCAACTTGCTGTTCCTTTCAAGGCTCCGTAAAACACAGCTGTGTCCTTCAGAAAGAACAGCAAAATTCTCCTCTGGTTTTGGTATGATGCTGGAAAAGTGTTCCTTCTGTAAAAAGGGGGTAAGCAGTTTTGGCTTTCACGTTTTCCCTTGGTGGTTGTAGATGCTGTAAGTAAATCAGCGTGGCTCAAGGGAGAGAGCAGCATTCACTCTAGAACTAGTGTTTGGGTTTGATCTTTCTACTCCCTATTAAATCTACCTCTTTCACACTTCATTGCTCATCTCCTTGCTTTTGGGCTTTATTTCTCTTTCAGGAATGTATCAAACCTGTAAAAGTAGAGAAAAAGCCTGGAAAAGCAGCAGCTAAGATCAGAATTGAAGCAGATGGAAGCTATTTTCAGATCAATCAGGTATGTGTACTTTTTTCTCACTATTGTGTAAATTATCCAGAAAATGTGAGTGTATTGTTAAGTATTTGAATAGTCTACTGCTATTTAATGCCTCAAAGAGGACAAAGATGTTAGAAAAGCGTTGCTGTTGCTGTCAGCACTCTCACAGCTTTTTTTTCTAAAGTCCAGTTTTTTAATTACCCGGTTTTATAAGCAGTAATTCTGATTTTGTGTCAGTCCTTTATGCTCTGGAACACTGACGTTAGTGAGTTATGATTTTCAGTGTGAGAGCAGATAAACCAGGTATTAGCAATCCCTGGATTATTTGCTTTTTTGTCTTCTATTGCTTCATGTCGTATAGCAGAGTGCTCACAAAGAGATTCAATTAGACCCTCTTAAATTTTGCTCTGATTTTTAAATAATATTTCAAATTATTTGAAATTGAATTATTTAAATAGCCTGTGGAGTTCATGAGTCTCCTGCTTCCAAAATTAATGCTGAGTTTTCCAGAATGATTTTCCTATTTACCCAGAAAAGGTTAGCATTTCTTACTTAACCAAGCTGAGAATTGATCTAGAAGTGGTACCTTTAGGCAGATGATGACCCTTTGATGTAAAAAGGGGAATTATGGCTCTTCCAAAGGAGTCTGGTTTCTTATTTTAAAATTTTAATTTAGCAGCACCTAATTTCATGGTCTGTTTCTGACTTTATTGAGAGGTGACGTTTAAGCAGGGAGTCTCACGGGAAAAACTGACTTATTCAGGTCAACTATTATAAAAAAATCATTTCCTTCCAGTGGGAAGCCACACACTGCCTTTGATTTGCTGCCATACAGCTTTCCCATCAGTGTCCATGGAAGTTCTGCACATGGAAAGGTTGCAGAACACTCAGTATCAATTAAAAATGTTAGCGAGCTTGTAGTCTGGCTACACAATCTGTTTAGACCGAGTGAAATTAAGTTCCTGTGAAGAAACAGCTCCAGTACGACTCAGTAACATGAGCAGCATCTGACAGAGGTGACAGAGCTGGTGTGCTTTCTCCAGGGTAATTCTCAACACGCACAGGAGATCCATGCTTAGAGGCTCAGCATCTCTGTGGCCCATGGTTTTGTGGTTAGAAGAGCAGCTGCAATCTGTAGCATGTTAGCCACGCAAACCCAGACTCCAGCCACCCACAAGCTGAAAAACTGAGCAAGATAGAGCCTGTTTGCTTCTAGGGTAGTGTAATTTCAGTGTTTCAGAGCAATGTTAGCCCACCAAATAGCACAAATAATTGTGGCCTAAGCAAGTCTTCTGTATTTGATGAAAGTTACGTTCTTGGTCTAGCTAAAATCTTCCTGAAGTTCCTCAGCATATTTGCACGTGTGCCAAATAATCCCATCAAAGGCAGCAAACTTCAAAGGTACCTGTCTTCCTCCTCACTTTGGTAAAGGAAAAAGGAGAAAAAAAAAAGATACTTTTTTAATGCTAAACCAAAAGCATAAAAAGGGCGACAGGTTTGTCTCCCAGTATACTAAAGGTGGGAAAACAGCTCCCCAATTCTTCACTGTGATCAGAACTGAGTCTAATCTGTTTCTTTACAGGATGGAGGAGCACAAAAACTGGAAAAGGCTAAAATTACTCTGAACGACTGTTTAGCTTGCAGTGGCTGCATTACATCAGCAGAGAGTGTTTTAATCACTCAACAGAGCCACGAAGAGCTCTGCAAAACGCTGACTTTGAACAAGGTAGGTGCCAAGTCAGGGCTAGGTGGGCTGTGGAGTGTCAAAGTCGTAATAGATTGGTATGAGGCATCTGCAGAAGCATGCATGGGAACAGTGCACACAAATACTATTTTCAAAGTTCTGAAGGATATGGGGACATTCTCTGACCACTGCTGTGTTCTCTCCAATTTTTAAAAGTAATCATGTACTTGGAAAGGACCTTGAATAAGTTGCTGACTTCAGAGTTAAGCTGGAGATACTTTCTGATGTTGAGGTTCACTGGAAGTTCTGCGTGTGCCGTACTAATATTGTCTGAACAATGTTGTTTGGTTGGTTTTCTCAAAGGCTGCTGCTCCCAACGAACAGAAGTTGGTGGTGGTTTCTGTTTCACCGCAGTCCAGAGCTTCACTAGCTGCCAGATGTAAAATGGGTGTTCTGGAAACAGCAAAGAAGTTGACTGCCTTCTTAAAGAGCTTAGGCAAGTGTGATACTGTGTTCTGTTCATCAAGTGGGAACCGTGGGGGTCTATGTTAAGCATGACTGTTAGGATGTGATTTAACTTCTCCAGGGACTCCTAATGTGTCATAATTGGCATTAGCCAAAATGCAAACTGTCTACAAGCTGAGTTGCTTAATAAACTTGGAGTGATGGAAGGAAGGAGCTTTGCATTTTAAATTTGCCATCTTCCTGTCACTTTGCTCATCTTACTGTGCTGACATGCTAGGGAAAAAGGTTCCCTCCCAACCACAGAGACTGATACCTGTAAATAGAGTGTAAATGAGTTTGAATCCAGTTCAACTGGAGGTTTTTGCTGTCTTTCTTGTGAATTTTAACACAGATGCTGTACTGCCTAGGTGTGCACTATGTTTTTGATACAACTTTCTCAAGAAACTTCAGCCTATTGGAGAGCCAGCGAGAGTTTGTGAAGCGCTTTCGCAAGCAGTCTGAAGACAAAAAGGCTTTGCCAATGCTAGCTTCTGCCTGCCCAGGTGTTGTATTAAATTAGTTATAAAAGTAATAACAGCAGTTAATAGCAGTAATGATCTGTACAATGACCTAATGAGCTCTTTAAATTGTATCTTAACTTATGCTTCCATGGCTTTTTCTGCTGAATAACTGAAAATAGTTACTAAAGGGTGCTAAATCTGGGGTTGGAAGGAGGGTGAGCAGAATGCAAGGGGTGCTTGTTATTTTTTAATCTCAGTTGCTAATTCCACTCTTCTCAGGTTGGATCTGCTATGCAGAGAAAACCCATGGCAGTTTCATCATTCCTTACATCAGTACCACCAAGTCTCCACAGCAGGTCATGGGCTCCCTGATCAAGGGCCACTTTGCAGAACAGCAGGTAAGGCTCTGAACTGTACCGTGCTTCATGGCAAACTGTTAAAACTCAACACTTTATGCTGAATTTGTTTTTATTTTGCTATGTTATATATTAGAGTTTAAGGGTTGAAATTATCTCTCAAAAGCCTGCAAAGGCAACATCTTCCTCGCTGGCATTTTATCTAATGAGAAGTTAGCAACTGGGGCAGTAACGCTAAGGGCATGCTGCACAGACTGTCCAAAACCTCTGTGTGTTATTTGGGAAGGCTTATTTTTCAGTCTCCTTTTGCTCCCATCTTGTCTGTGTGTGGTATTTTCATCTTGTTTAAAGTTGTGAATAACTTAAAATAAACTACCCTAAGAAAACTTCAGTCAGTGCATACGTGCAGATCATGTCTTGTCTAAAAGCTGCATGTTCCCAACTTCATGTTCTGTTTCAGTTTGACTTAGTCCTGTTCTCAGTCTTTAACCTTTGGAATCTTTCCAAATGTAAATTTGATACTTAAAGACTAGAATTGTACTAATAGCCTAGGCTAGTCCAGTAAGAAACTTAAGCACTACTTCTGATTGTATGATTTATTGTCCGTTAATGAGCGGTGGTTTAACACTTGCATTAAGTAAATACTGACATCTGCATGCTTGTGACAAAAATTGGCAGCTACTGAGAATATTTGGCACGAGGTACTGAAACAATGGCCTTGAGTCAATGACTTGCTTCCTTTGCCTGTGTTTAGTTCTTGGATGATCATGAGCTTTTTGTCTGACTCCAGATCATTCCTTAGCTGCTGTTGCAGGGGTTGGGGTTTAGTAGCGTGGAGGAAGCACGTTCTCTGACTGCATAATTAGGAATTCACTTCACTGACTGACTGACTTTGGATCATCTGCACTAGCAAAAGGAGGTGGGGTGAAAGCAGTAAAAGACCACACCACTGACACTTGCTACAAGCTATGAGAGAAATAATCTAATGCAAGTGTGTGTATATATTTTTAAATGTTCCCTCATAGAGGACATCTTTTCCAGAAGCACAGTGGCATTAGCTCCATCACTCTCATTTGGACCTGGAAAACATCTCCCTTGAGATAGTTTGGTATCAGGCAGTCCAGCTGCATAACTTTGTCTTTCTTCCAGCACTTAACACCTGACCAGATATACCACGTAACAGTGATGCCCTGTTATGACAAAAAGCTAGAGGCTTCAAGGCCAGACTTTTTCAACCAGGAGTACCAAACTCGTGATGTGGACTGTGTAATCACCACAGGTAAGTAGAGCCAGAGGTAGTTCAGCTAATTTCTGGAAGCCTCAGAGAAAGGTGTTTGCGGGTTTTGATAACCCTTTGTCTCTGACAGAGGATATAGCTTATGGATATTGTTGTATAATTACACTTTGATAATGTAAATCATGTCCTGGTAAAAATTGTAGATGCAATCTTATGAATTGATCTGTGGGTTTTGTTTTCCTTTATTCCAAAATAAGAACTTCTTATGTCTGTGGATCTGTTTTAGGAGAAGTGCTCAAGCTGTTGGAACAAGAAGGAGTATCTCTATCAGATGTAGATCCTGCTCCCTTGGATACACTGTAAGAACAAAATCTCATTTGCATCCTCAGTCATGTTCTTTTTCATCTGGTATTTATAGAGCTCTGCAGCAGAATTTGCCTTTCCACTGCTGTTCTACACAAGGCCACACGTGTTTGCATTTGTTTCCTCATGTCACTTGAATCAATACAATTGTGCACTAAAATACTTATCTACAGAATACGATGAATTTCTACTTTTGGAGAGTCTGTAGCTATTTGTCCTAGAATTTAGTACTCCAGGATTAGCAGCTCTCACTGTAAATCAGCAGGGTTGCCAGAATTAGCTCAGTAAGAATAATAATAATTGTGCAGAGAAACTACCTGCAGACTTGGAAAAGTGAAAGAGTTTAGTCCTCTGATAAGAGTTTGCTGAAACAAAGCCTGTTGCTGGACTGCATTCAGTTTATTTGACTCTCTTCCTAGTTATCAGAGCTATTGAAAGGATTCCAGAATTAAAGCGTAAATAAGAAATATTTAGGTCACCCAGCTAATCTCTAGGAACCTTACTTGTAAAAAAAAAAACAAACAAAAAAAAAAGAGACTGAACCATGTGCAAACCAGATGAGACTTAAGTTCCTTCAAGTGAAGGGTAACATCTGGTTAAGTGACAACTGCGCAGAGATCTGAGTGACTATGGAAACATTAAGATCACATTTTGCAGTGGTGGTTCTGCACTGGAAGCCAAACCAAATCCTTCTCTTCTCCAGTTGAAGAGAAATGCCTGTTGTGGCCCTTTGCACACTGATGAACAGAAAGGCTACACGTGCAGCAACCTTTAAAAAGTATAAAAGATGAGTAATTACATGGTTCAAAAATTTACTGCTCAGGCTCCTTAAGTTTTTAGGAGAGATTTTGATACCCCAAACATGCAGCATCCAGCACAGGATTAGAACGTGACACTAGCCTGCTTTCAGCCATACCCCTTGCAGATGTGACGCTCTTGTTTTATTTCTAAATAGGCATCAAGTCTTTCTAGTACAACCAAATGCTGTTGGCAGCCTTTGCTCAAGAGTTGTCTGATCAGCACATGGATGTTGGCAGAGCTGTGCAGTGAAGTGTCTTTACATGAGGCCCAGTTCCTAGATTAGTTTTAGTTGTAAGTATGGGTCACTCCTGTGCTTCTGAGAAGGAGAATGCAAGATGGAGATGGCCTGCTGCCATCCTATCCCCTTCATTTATGGAATACTTAATTTAAAAATAATGTGCATGCCCAGAGCTTTGTTTTTCTTCCACTACAGTTCAGTGGATTGGCAAATAGAGATTTCACATAGCACATTTGCTAGCACAGATGTGTTTATGCACGCCTTTCCCAGGATTGGTGTCTGGAGAGCTGGGCTGAAGCCAATGGCATGAGGTTCAACAAGAGCAAATGCCGAGTCCTGCACTTTGGCCACAACAACCCCAGGCAGCGCTATAGGCTTGGGGCGGAGTGGCTGGAGGACTGTGTGGAGGAAATGGACCTGGGGGTACTGATTGATGCACGGCTGAACATGAGCCGACAGTGTGCGCGGGTGGCCAAGAAGGCCAACGGCATCCTGGCTTGCATCAAAAATAGTGTTACTAGTAGGAGCAGGGAGGTAATTGTCCCCCTGTACTCAGCACTTGTGAGGCCGCATCTCGAGTACTGTGTTCAGTTTTGGGCCCCTCACTACAGGAAAGACATTGAGGCTCTGGAACGCGTTCAGAGGAGGGCTACTAAGCTGGTGAGGGGTCTGGAACACAGGCCTTACAAGGAGCGTCTGAGGAAGCTGGGATTGTTCAGCCTGGAGAAGAGGAGGCTTAGGGGAGACCTTATAGCTCTCTATAACTTCCTGAAGGGAGGTTGTAGTGAGCTGGGGGTCGGCCTCTTCTCCCGTGTAGGCAGTGACAGAACTAGAGGGAATGGTAGCAAGCTGCGCCAGGGGAGATTCAGGCTCGACATTAGGAAGCACTACTTCTCAGAAAGGGTAGTCAGGCACTGGAATGCACTGCCCAGGGAGGTGGTGGAGTCACCAACCCTGGGGGTGTTCAAGGAAAGACTGGATGTTGTATTGAGGGATATGGTTTAGTGGGAGCTAGTAGTAATAGGTGAATGGTTGGACTGGATGATCTTCTAGGTCTTTTCCAACCTTGATAATTCTGTGATTCTGTGATTCTTCTGACATAGCATATGCACAGATTGCTTTCACATCAAAAAAGAGAAGCATCCTCAGCTACAACACTTGTCTACACAGTTGAGTCCCAGAAGTACTACTTCAGAAGCTGCCCATGTGAACGGGTACTTCTGCCCTACCTGCTTTGTCACCCCACAAACAGAAAAGTGAGGAGGAAAAAAAGAGATTCTGAAGAGTTTGGGCTCCCTTAGGAAATGACATTATGGAAGCATCAGTTATAACATAGAACTGAGTGTCTCATTACTTGATAAAAATCTTTGGCCAGCTTCTTAGGAGTGCATTGGGAGCGCTGGGCCTCATGCTCGGGGTGATAAAGCGCCTCTATAACCTTCTGCGAGCTTTAACGTACTCAGTAAATTGACTGGTTCCAAACAGCACGTATCCCTCAGCGCTTGGAGCGTTCACATAAGCACTCTGATGGCTGTTGTTCTGCTTTATCCTCCTGCACGTGGAAAAGCCCATTAAGAGGTTATTACATTTGGCAGCAAGAATGAGATAAAGTGCCAGAAATCCCAGGACTTTTGCTGGTGTAACCGCTTGCTCCGGGCCAGCGCTGAAGCTTACTGGCAGCTTCATTTTAAGAGAGCAGCAGTACGTGAGGCCAGACACACTGAAACATTTTGTTAATGAAGCTCAGTTCCTGTAAACAAGATCAAATTAAAAATAGTTTCTGAGGGTGATTGCAGGCTGAAGTGTTGCCTTCTGCAGTTCTTCCAAAGCTCAGATTTTATCTGCAAGAGGCAATGTCTTTGGTTTGACTTGAAACCGTTTGGCCTGAATTCAAGTGTTTTCCCTTCTGCAGCTGTTGGTAAGAGAATGCAAGTGTCACTGCCTGATGAGTACTTGTGAGCAGATCCCTCATCTTGTTATTCTCTCCTAAAAAAAGCTATTGTTGTGACTTCCATCTGGTGAGCTATTCTCAAGAAACATTATCTTGACCTCTGATAGTTGGTTGTGTTTTGGCATGTCAGTGAGATGGAACTACTTGTGTGGAACTAGAACTCCAGAACTTACATTAACATACTTGTTCAACACCAAAACCGTGGTGAACTGTGACCAGGGTCCCACTGAGGACAGCCATGTACAGGGCAAGTGCCCTGGCCTCCTTCGGTTTGTTCACCTTCGTTACATGACTTTAAGCTTATGAAACTATTCGGTTATGGGCCCTTGACTACAAGAAAGACATTGAGGCCCTGGAACGTGCCCAGAGAGGGGCAGCAAAGCTGCTGAAGGGTCTGGAACACAAGTCTTATGAGGAACAGCTGAGACAACTGGGACTGTTTAGTCTGGAGAAGAGGAGGCTCAGGGGAGACCTTATTGCTCTGCTTATTTGCTACCAGAAAGGAGGCTGTGGCGAGCTGAGGGTCAGCTTCTTCTCACAGATAAGTGGCGATAAGACAAGAGGGAATGGCTGCAGGTTGTGCCAGGGAAGGTTCAGGTTAGAAATTAGGAGAAATTTCTTCTCAGAGTAGTTGAGCATTGGAAAGGGCTGCCCAGGGAGGTGGTGGAGTCACCGTCCCTCAGGGTGTTCAAGGAAAGGTTGGATGAGGCACTTAGGCACGTGGTTTAGTGAGTAATATAGGTGGTAGGGGGACAGTTGGACTAGATGATCTTGGAGGTCTTTTCCAGCCTTAATGGTTCTGTAAACCACAGCTACATGGATTTCATCTCTCTCTGCTTGTGATCAGCGCACTGATACCCTTCAGAAGTGTTCTCTGAGGTCCCAGCAACCACATCTGCAGTAGCTGCCTTCAAAAAATGCATTGTAACACTGAACTAGAGCTTGCAGTGATGAACTGTGCTTTGGTTGATGTTGCAGAAAGGCTTCTGCACAGATGAGACCTCTTGCCTGAGACAGGACCTCTGCTAGGTTGTGTTCTCCAAGAGAAGCCTAGGTTGCACAGCCCCATGCCATCACAGCTTCGTTATTTGCCACCTCCCACTTCCAAGCACAGCCCTTCAAGATGCTTGTCAAGTTATTAAACAGGAAGGTAACGTGATACATGTGTCAGGTAACTGCCCTTGTAAATCAGACGTTCCCAAACCTGGTTTTGGTAGCTGAGGTTGCCCATGTATGGGTCAGGCCTCGTGGTTGTGACAGTGTTTCCACTGAGCTTTGCCCTAGGGATGCCAGGCCCCACAGGGTTACATCCCCCAGGCTCTGGAGTTACAAATAGTTGGTTCCCAGGAGAAAGGGAAAAGCTAGAAGCTCAAAGGGAGCTGTTCTGTGGTTTACTCTGTTGCTTTTGAGTCCTCTGGAGCTTTGTACTTGTGCTGGCAGTCCTGTTTCATCAAAGATCCCCCTAAAACTGCTTCTCTCTCCCTTTCCCCCAGGTTTAGCGATGCTGCAGAAGAGGAGCTCACTAGCCACTCTGGAGGTGGCTCTGGGGGCTATTTGGAGCACATATACAAGTATGCAGCCAAGGAACTCTTTGGAATTCAAGTGGATACAATTCAGTACAAGCCTTTAAAGTAAGAAGCTCGAGGTCCTGCAGCAAGCACTTTCTCTTCACCTTCCCTCTGTGCTGTTGTTACGTTGCTGATGGACTGAGACCTTCTTTGCAATGTTAAACATGCCTCTTGGAGGCATGGGAATTGTGCCTGGCTCCCACAGTTGCTGAGCAATAAATCACCCAGCACTCCTCACAACCTTTCCCTGGGAGACTTCTAGCCCCTCCACCACCCACACGCTTTATTTTGGCCTGGTGGATTTTCCCAGTATCAAGTTGCAGACCATTTTTAGAGTAATTTAGAGAGCAGAGCTCAGGAGGATCTGGGCTTCCTCACCCAGGGTCAGATCAATTAGTAGCTGTGTTACAGACCTAGCTCTTGTAGAACAGAGTATGGTGTGTCAGGGCTTTAACTATGCTGTGGTAAGGCAGAAAACAAACCACCGCAGTTTGGGTGTGGAGGCTCCTGCAGCTGAGATTCCTGCTGACTTCCCATTTGACATGAATTGTATCCCTGGTTAGCAGTGTTTATGCTTGAGATTCTCTGGTCTAGGAAGCAGAAGGAACAGTCCCCCAGAGTCTCAACATGAAATCAGAGTCACAGAACTGTAGGGGTTGGAAAGGACCTCCAGAGATCATTGGGTCCAACCCCCCCTGCCAAAGCAGGGTCCCTAGGACAGGTCACACAGGTCGGTTTCCAAATGGGTCTTGAATATCTCTAGAGGAGATGACTCCACAACTCCCCTGGGCAGCCTGTCCCAGGGCTCTGTCACCCTCACTGTGAATACTTGATAAAAATCAAATTGCTTACTATTTTTATCATGAACAGGTAACTAACCCTCTGAGTCTGGAAGCCTTCAGAAGTGGTTCAGTCCCTGTTTTATGACCCACTACAACTTAAAAGCTTCCTCGGTGGCCTCCCTAATGTGCAAGTTGGCTGAAGCCAGCTCAGGCAGCCTGTTGCAGGGAAACTTCTGTCAAGGCTTCCTTTACTTTCTAAATCCTTTTAAGGATTTACTCAACACAGGTGTTCTTCAGCAAACTCTGTTCAGGCAGCAGGTCATCAAACCAGACTGGAGGAGGAGCTGTAAGCTAGTTCTTCATCTGTTTTGTTTGGATGGCAAAGAACTGGGACATCTCCTGACTAAGATTTCACAGCGAACTTTGTTTTAGCACAGGGTTCTTTGAAGTTTAAAATAGAAGTTCATTTGGATGAGACATTTTCTTTGCTCTTGTTCCTCAGAAACAAGGACTTCCAGGAGGTGACACTGGAGAAGGATGGAGCAGTCCTGCTCCAGTTTGCTTTGGCATACGGGTTTCGAAACATACAGAACTTGGTGCAAAAGCTGAAACGAGGGAAATCGCCCTATCACTACGTTGAAGTCATGGCCTGCCCATCAGGTGAGACTGCACAGGGCTTTCACCCATCGCTGTGAGGAGCTGTCTGAAACTGCAGCTGTAGCATAAGAACAACAGGTCCTTGTTCCCATCCTGGGTATTGAGGCAAAACCTCCAAACTTTGGAGATACAATAGTCACAGCATTGGAATTTCAGAGCTGGTTGTGTGTTTTTTTACCTACAAGCTAGTAACTCAAGTTTAAGTAATTAAATTTAAATTCCATTGCTCAAAATTTGCATAATTAGTGCTTTTAAGGAGGTCCTGGTTTTCTGAGCTGTTTGGTGCATGAGAAGATTCTTCCTCTAGAATTGCAAAAAATTGATGTCATGCTCTTAGAGAAGACTCACCATGGCTCTGCCTACCTACTTAATTCCCTCCTCCACTTTGTGCAAGCTCTCCTTCTCCCTCCTTGTTCTCTTTGCCAGCAGAGAGCACGGACAGCTTGAACCTAGCCTGGAGTGATGCTGAGCTGCCACTCTTGGTACTCTGAGCAACTGCTTTCTCCCCAAGGGTCTGTGCAACTCCCAGCCCAGAAGGCTGCTCAGCACGAGGATGCAGCTTTGGGCAACCACACACTTCATAGCTCAACTCTCATCACACCTCAGCTCCAGTGGCAAGCCCAGAACACACCCCAGGAACATGTACCTTACCTTCAGTTGAGACTCCAAGGCTGTTCTCACCTGGATCATGTTCTGGCCCTTTGCTGGAGGCAGGAAAGGAGAGCTGAAGCTCACTGCTGCTTCTTACCTCTGTCTCCTGGCCCATACCAGCTGCAAGGCAGCCCTCTCCCCTTCCAGGTGCCTGCAGGCTCAGTTAGTGCTGGAGCAGAGCAGGCCAATGAGCTCCCTCCAGGGAGCAGGCACTCTACTATCTGCCACTGCTGGTGGTGTAGATAACTGTGAGTGACCTACAGTCCTAATGTTCTCATTTCTCTGAGTGCTTGCAGGTGCAGGGCAACTTCCCTGTAGCTGTTTGGGTTTCTTTTTCTGACCAAGCTGAAGTACTTTCTAAACTCAGTGACAGCTTCTCCTTTTGTTCCACCCAGGCTGTTTAAACGGAGGTGGTCAGATCAAACCAGATGGTGAATCCAGCAAGGACCAGCTTCAGCAAGTCGAGAGGTTGTACGAGGCTCTTAAGACTGACATTCCAGAGAAGAACCAGGCTGTGAGCGAGCTGTATGAGCAGTGGCTGGGAGGGGTGGATTCGGAAAAGGCTGCAAAAGCTTTGCACACACAGTACCACGCGGTGGAGAAAACAAGCGCTGGATTTAACATCAAATGGTGAAGCCTCCATACAGAGACACTCGGTGCCTTCTGAACTCAGTGGTGGTTCAGGTTCTCAGACAACAGCTGAAGTTCCGTGCCATCACTGGGAGGTTGCAGTTTCTGACTCGTTAGGAAGGAGAAGGTAGTGTGCAGATGATCACTTAAGCTACATCACTGAATCATTGAGAGGCAGGCAATAATTAATTCCTACAGCTTTATAATTACTGAAGTGATGTAAATAAAACCCAAAAGCTGACTTAGAACATGTGTCAAAAGAAGCCATAGTGCATCCTATGCTCCATGCAGTCTTGAGGGACTAAACCTGCTGTCCCTTTGCAGCCCTGTTCCTACCAGAACCCCTGAATTGGAGTGCTGAAGGCTGTGGCTGTGACTCACAGAGATGAGCTTTATGCTGCACGATGCGATTACTCACCCAGGCCTCACTGTATTTTCACAGCACTGAGTTTATGGCTGTCCCTGTTGTGACATCCTCATTTACTTATAAATGGTCTGATCAGGCTGTTGGGTTCTGTTTGCCATTTCCCTGCCATCGAGGTCTAGCTGCAGCATCTCTGCCCTGTTAGAGGGGGGTGGGTGCTGCTCCGGGGCTGGGAGGCATCAGCGCTGGGACTGCTGAAACAGGACTGCAGTGGATGTTTAAGAAGAAAAAGCTACAGTAATTTTTTTTCTTCTCTTTAATTACAACAATTGTCTGTAACCAGACAGTTACATCTCTAAATACATAGTAAAGAAACTCAAATTGTCACATCTACCCCATCCCCACCAGCCTGTTACTGATGGATCATGTCCTGAAATTCAAAGAAAGGAACTTTTTTACAGTGTTTCAAGTAAGAATTTGTTACCAGCTTTCTTTCCAACCAAGGACAAAGTCCCTGGTGTTGCTGAAAGGTGTTAGTTTACAGAGGTTAATAGGAGAAGGCTGTGAAATGTAATCATTACAACAAGTCGTTTACTGGAGCAATCCAAGAGGTGAGGAAGAGCACATCTGGCTTGGGGCAGCGCGTTACGATGCCAGGAGCCAGATGGATGCGAAACAGATTTGGTCTTTTGTAACTGGAGAGGATGTGTGTGTCATGCTGTCTGTATCTTTACATACGGGTGCTTTCAGAGCTATTTGCAGAAAAAAAAGTGAATTAGTAGCTCTGGTTTGGTCTGTTTAATCTGAATATTGTTTTTTCTGGAGTTAGGATGTACATGGGGAGAAGAAGGCAGCAGTGGGAGGATGTGCTGCTGTCCCTGAGCTCAAGGGGACAGGATGAGGCAGATGTAGAACCTCTCCTTGTGGCTGCTGTCGCTGCGAGTGATGACCTGAAGAGTCGCTTTACGGAGTCCCTTCAGCATTCCTCCCTTGGCAGTTACTGCTGTGTGAGGAAGAGGGACTGTGCAGAAAGTAGTTAAATGGGTGAAAAATTAAAACAAAGCTGAATGTCGCTTTGTTCCTTCAGAGTAAACACAACCAGATGGAGCTGGTTCCTGCCTCTAGCCCAGGCTGAAACCTTGCCCAGACCCCCCTCAGAGATAACCCTCACCCGCTCCGTGCCAACCTTGAGCTCAGGGCTACTGAGAGCAGAGCTGTCGGACCTCCTAACAGCTTCTCCTCCCCAAAGCCTCCTCCAGGTTTTAGTAAAAGAAAGCCAACAGTGTAAAAGACATCTTTTAATGTTTTTAATTAAAAGCTTTACATTTTTCAGGCGTTGCTGATCTGTCAGTGAATTCACAGTGTTCACAAGGCAGAATCTCCCCCTGCTTCCCCCGCCCTGTTCATTTTACGTGCAGGCTGGCGGTTCCAGCGTGTGCCCTGTCCCAGGCACAGGTTTGTTACACACAGTGTTGTGCTACACCACAAAACGTGAACCTACAGCAAGCAATAGCGCTGCTGTCGCAGCGTCAGTCCAGTGTGTCGCAGAGCCCAGACCATAACCTCCACACACCAGTGCAAAAGAAGCATGGTCTGGTTCTATTGAGAACATGCAATGCCCTTCGGGCCAGAAGTGCACAAATAAATAAAGTTAATTAGCTGTAGTTAAACAGTTAGGAGGGGGGATGCCTACATTTTGTCTCCAGTTACCAACAGGCACGCTGCTACAGCCATCAAAGGACTCTCCCCTTGCAATACACCAAGACCTCCGCTCCTGCATGGCACTGACAACAGCTGGAATTTCTCCAGGCTCTGCAGTGCTGCTGCTGACATGAGCAGGCTCGGTGCTAGTTCAGGAACCCTCCCCAAATGCGTGGGCGTATCTCTGCTCCCACTATGAACAACTTCAGAGGAGCACCCAGGTGACAGACTGTACTGCTGCATGTCACCTGAGTGAGGCGATGGTACTGCAGCAGCTTGTGCAGCAGGACTGATTCTTCCCCTCCTGGGGAGGGAGTAAATTCTAACACTCTCACTAGAAAAAAAGGAAAAATAAATCCTTGTTCTGGTCTCTAGCAAGGGAAGAGACACCACAACCCGGGGCCCGTTCAGCAGGAGCAGGAACACGCAGCTCAGCCACACGTACAAGAACCTGAAGTCAGCTCCAGCTCGGGACTGATACAATTTCGAATCCACAGTTTAAAAAGCCAACACACAGTAAAGGATGACAGGACCTTCCCGTGCCCAGACCCTTCCAGGGATTTTCACAGCTATTTACAGAGCTGACATCGAGCCCTGTTTTGTTCCCTAAAACCCTCCTAGTTTGTAACACCCCTCCCCACCACCTGCAGTGCAAGGTGCTGCATGTTTCTCAGGCTCAATCAAACCAAAAATACAGTACTGACTTAGCACAAGATGAAGAGGCTTAAGAGACCCAGCTGCTCCCCAGCTCTGGAGCTAGAGACAAGGCAACGTAAATGTCGGTTTCAGCCAACTGTTTTCCAGTGTTTTTGTCTTGGAGGGGAAAAAAAGCAATGGATGCAGAGCAGCACAGGGTCGTTTGCTGCCTGAGAGTATCACAAAGTCAGTGGGTTAGAGCATGCCTTCTTCCAGGCCTGAACGTGATCTGCTTGGCTAGAGGGGTTAGGAGGTCACCTGTAAGTCAGTGCCTGTGTTCCCAATCCCTACGCAGAGTTTCTATGTTTGCCTACTATAAAAACGGGGGGTAAAAATAGCCAAACCCCACTGCAGTGAGAGCTTAGGTGTGGAGTCTGGTGGGTGCTGCTGAGTGCCAGTCCCTTCCCGGCTTCCTCTCGCACATCTGTGTCTGTGCTGCGGAGCCAGGCAGCTCTCTGCCTGCCCTTGGCCTGGGAAGGACACAGGGACAGCCGGAGAAGGGCAGGCAGGGCCAGGAGGGCTTCCCTGGCACAGCCCAGCCATGCAGGAGGTCGGTGGCTTCGAAGCCAGACTGCTGCAGAGCTCAGCTCCAGCTCAGCCCCAGGGGAGCGCAATGCAGCATCCAGGTCTGGCAGGAACCTTCCTTACAGCCCAACGGGTGCCAGCTGGTCCGTGGGGTACAGCACTGTACCCCACCTTTTCCATACTCTCCCCTGGGTCCTGCAGGACAGGGGGCAGCTCCTGCACCTGCCAAGCCAAACACGGCGAGCATGGGCATCCTCTCCCCCAAAATACCGCCCAGCCAGCATCAGCCTGGGGGGGTAACTGCTGCCTGAGCTCACCGAAGGCACCCACAGGCTCCCTTCCCCCAGGGAAAGGGTGCTCAGCAAAGCTCCCACACGCCAGGGGAGCAGGGCACAGGCACTGGAGGGAGAGAAGCAGAGCAGCCTCAAAACAAGCAGGTTAAAGACACAAACCACTTCCCAACTTCTGAATCCTACGGGAATAAGTCACAGCTGGATGGGTGCAGCCCAGAAGGAAGCCCCCACCGCAACAGGGACGCTGTGTTTTGGGAGCCACCACCGTGGCTGCTCACTTCTTCTCGAGGAAAGGGCTGAAAAGCCCCCAGTCAAACGCGAGCATGGCCTGGGGATTGGGCCGCTCCTTGGGCTTCTTGAAGTTATCCTTCTCCGTGCGGAGGGTCCTTAGCACCTCCACTGGGTCTGTCTTCCCCGTGAATTTCTGCAAGGCCTCCTCCCTGCAAGCAGACCAGCTCTGCTGTGATGGGGAAGGGTGGGATGGGGACCCCCCTCCCTGCTGGGACCCCAGCACACTCTGGGACAGACAACAGGAGAGTGACATCCTTGTGGCAGGAGGCTGCTGGGGGCACATGGAGCTTGTCTGTGGGTACCCCGTGCTGGGCAGGGCAGGACCCGGCATCCAGGTGCCCCCCTCCCTCAGGGCTGGGATTTCCCACTGGCTAGCAAAGCCACTAGGAGAAGCGATGATGCTGGAGGGAAAAGGGAAGCTGAGTTTGGGGCTGGGACTGACCAGCGGGGGCCCACCCCACCCACCCCCAACTCGGTTCAGGATTGACCCACAGGAGGGCCCTTTGCATCCCCCAAGGCACTGGTGCTGCTTACGTGACCCGCAGGAAGGGGTTGTAGAGGAACTCCTCCTGCAGCGTGGAGGGCACCGTGGGCAAATCCTCATCGTCCCGCTGCTGCCAAGGAACCAGAGATGTCCAAAAACCTGCCAATACCCAGTGCCCTCGCCCATCCCAGCAGGGCACAGCCACTTACTTTAGCCCACACAAGTTTCTTCTTCACTACTTCATTCTCTGGTTCCACCTTCAGGGCAAACTTGAGGTTTCGGACAGTGCACTCGTGGCCACAGAACACCTTCTGCAACACCAGCAGGAAGCACCCAGCGTCACACACGCTCCCGGTGCTGGTTCTGACCCATCCTGGTCCTGCTGCAGCCCCAGGGATGGGTGCTGCTAGTCTCAAGCCCCATCCTGGTTTTGGGGTCCCTCCCCAGGCTGGGGCTGAGATGCAGCGCACTCACCGTCTCCTTTGGCAAAGTCCCCAGGATTTCGGTGAGGTTGGTGTACATCTGCTCTGCTGTGCCCTCAAAGAACTTCCCACAGCCTCCCACGAACAGGGTGTCACCTGTGGGGAAAGGGGTCTGGGCACAGAGGGGACCCTGGCCCCACTCCCAGGGACAGGGTGCTGGGTGGGAGCCCACACACACCGGATTCACCTCGCAAGCACTGAGCATGGGGGGACAGGCAGGGAGGATACCTGAGAATAGAGCCGGAGCGTCGGGGGAGCCGTCCTCCCACATGAAGTAGCACATGTGGCCCGAGGTGTGGCAGGGGGTGAAGAGGCACCTCACCCGGATGGCCCCGAACTGTGGGGACAGAGTGGTCAGGACCCCACTGGGGTCACCCTGATCCTGGGGTGCAGCCAGATGCCCCCAGACCTCCAAAGCCCCACGGCATCACCTGCCCGGGGCTCAGTGGGTCACAGACAGACCAAGGGATGGTGGTTTGGGTGAGTCCCAGGTTACTTGTGTCCAGTCTGATGGTGTTTAGCAGCAGGACCCTCAGGAGACGGTTGGGTCTCCCAGTGCATTCCAACAGGATGAGAACAGGAAAGGACTCCCCTCCAGTCCAGCGCTCCATCCCAGCCCCAAACACACATTTCCACACCTGCAGCTGCCCCAGGGCACAGGGAGCCCGAGCACAACCCCAGCTAGGTGCCAACCCAACTCCTGGCACAGCGCTGCACAGCTGGGGACCGCACCATCGCAGAGCTCTGCTGCCTGCCAGCCCAGCACCACAGCAGCCACAGCCACCCCACGGGGCAGGATCTACACACAGGGGCTGAGCCCCAGAGCAGTCCCACGATCCTACAGCCACTCACTGTCAGCTCCTGGTCGTGGGTCACCTTGTGCGTCAGGGCCCCAATCCGCTCGTCAGCGCCGTACACCCACAGGCCGGGGCAGAGCCTGGCCAGCTCCTCGTTGCCCCTCGCATGGTCCCTGCACGGGCAGAGGAGGGAATGGGCACCAGTCCTGCACGGGGTACAGCTGCCCCTGGCCTCCCCTCACACCAGTGGCGCTTACCAGTGGTGGTGGGTGGTGAGCACCGCTCTGAGCACCACGTCCTCCTTCCTGATGATTTCCAGCAACTGAAACAGACCCAGAGCAGAGGGAAGTGAGTACACAGGGTGGGGGGGGATGTGACACACGTGCCAGTGCTGCTACAGCCGCACAGTGCAGCCACAAACAGCCAGCACCGGCTGTGCCCCCCAAGCCAATGCAGGATCTGTCCCGTTCGGCACCGCTCTGCAGGCCAGAGGCTCCGTGGAAAAAACAGTCAAAACCAACCACCGAGCAATGAGGAGGAGGGTGGGGGGTACGCTCAGGTCCCCACACCTCACCACGCCGCGCAGAGGGGATCAGACAGACCCGAACACACCGCTCCCACGGGGGCAGCAGCGTTTCACGGCCGGTGCTTTCGCAGCGCAAGCACGGAGGCGCAGCGCGGGCCACGCATGGGGTCACCGCCGCGGCAGGGAAACAGGCGCTGTGGAACGTGTCCCAGCTCCTCCGCTACAGCAAGGGACACGTACAGCACTGCCAGCCCCGCCGCTCAGCTGCCAGGAGACTTGTAATGCCAACTCCCAACTTCAACCCATCGCCTCTAACAAGCCTTCTGGCTGTTCCTGATTACGTTCCTCGAAGAGGAAGGAAATAACAAAGAGTCACAACAAACGCTTAAAAACCGCGACAGTTTGCAGCAGCTGGAGGTGGCACAAGGGGGCACTGGGCGAGGGGACCACGGCGGTGAGGGGAGACCCCGGCACTGCCTTCCCTGCCACCCCCAGTAGCACGGCCGCAGGCTGGCTCCTGGAAAACGGGACTTCACGCAGGAGAGACAGCTTCCAAAGCCAAACTCCAGGTTATTCGCGCTTGCTTCCAGCCGGGACACTGGAATAGGCACAGTTAAGGCCACATGGAACACGCACACACCCCCACACACACACATAGCCCGGGGCGGGTGGGAGAGCGATCTAGGACACGCACACACACTCCATGGGGCTGAGCAGGGGCCAGCCCCGCCAGTGGGATGCTCCATGCAAACACAGATACAGCCTGCTGTGCACAAAGACCCCACACACCAACCCCGCGTGGGGCCACCACCGCGCTGCGTCCTCGAGTGGGACCCGCGGACCTTCCGGGACGTGGCGGGGCTGTGGCCGCTCGGGCAGGAAGGGGGGGGGGTGAAACGCCTCTCACCCTTTTGGGGACGGCAGCGTCGACCGCAACGGCGTCCCGGGTGTTCTCCTCGATGACCAGGTACATGTAGTTGTCCTCCAGGACAGAAATCACCTTCACCTTCATGGTCCCTCACCGGCCGCGGGACACAGCGGGGGTCGGCCCCACGCAACAAAAACAGGGAGGCGGCGCCAGCCCTACACAGCCGATCGGGCGGGGGGGGGGGGGGGTGGCGGCGTGACCCCGACCTCTGGCAGCCGCGGGGGGAGGACACGCGGGACTGTGTGGTTCCCCCCTCCCCTCCCCGGGGCCCACGCGTGACGCTGCCGCTACCTGCGGGCGGCACCGCCCGGAGCCCCGGCGCGGCCCCTCCCCGCAGCGGGCGGGCGCGTCCCGCCCCCGCCGGTGCAGTGCGGGGCGGATCTCGCTGCGTGGGGCGGAGTGACATCCCGCACGGCCGCCGGTGCGGGGCGCGGGGGCTTCCCTCCTTCCGTCCCCACCCGCGGTGCAATGCGGCTCCGCAGCTGCCGGTGCGAGACGGGAGGAGCGAAACACCACCCCCCCCACCCCCCGGGATGAAACACGAAACACACCGCGGTACTTCACCCGGGGCCCCCAGACCCCCACTTGCGGGTACCAGGACTCAGCCGGGCACCCGGCAGGCCCAGGGGCTGGCGAGGCTGAGGGCGCAGGGGAGCCTGGCCAGGAGGAAGGCTGGGGTACACGCTGTGCCCCCCGGGAGCCTGAAACTGGAGCCCAGCCTCTCACTGCAAGCGCTGCTTGCCGAAGTGGTCCGGCCTGCAAAGCCCCCCGGCTTCTCCCACCACCCCCCTGGCTACACTGAGGGGCAAAGGCTCTCACAGGCCTGGGGAGGCGGGAGGGGGAAGGGGGCTCCAGCTCTTCCCAGGCGCTGGGAACATTGGAGACTGGAGCTGGCACAGCCAAGCCTGGGCACATGCAGGAGGTCCTGCAGGACCCAGCCCTGGCTTCAGGGACGGCCTCTGAGCCCCTCTGGCCCACAAAGCACCCAAGGTGTGGGGCAGGAGGGTGCAGTGCCGTGCCCTGGCTACTTTCCCGGCCAGGCACAAGTCCTGGTTCAGGGCTGACCCTGGTCCCCACATGCCACTTGTGAAGGAGGGAGCGGTGCTCGCCACAGTAAATGGGCTCCCTTCTTTCAAAAAGAAAATAAAGCCCCAGAGGGTCCCAAAACGCCCCCCACCAGGACTAGAAGGAAAGGGGCTTCCAGTTGGTTGACTTCAATTGCTAACACGAAATAAACAAATAAATAAAATTGTGAGATAAAGAAATCGCCTTCTTCCAGACTGCCCCAGCACTGCTCTGTTTACAGCTGTTATTTATTTGCTCGTTGTCAAACAGCCATCAGTACAGTCACGCTCCCTGTAGCAGCACAGCATTCAGGTTAAGGAGGCAGGAAGGTTCAGGTACCACTTTTCTTTCTGAACAACATAAAATTTACCTTTTTTTTTTAAAGCAAACAAAGAACTGGCTCTACACCAAACCCCACTTACACACTGCCCCTCAGCACGCCTGGTAGAACAGCAGACCAAGGTTACAGCTGAGACAGCCAGGTGGTTGTGGACTCCATCATGGCATTGGCTCAGCAACGTGTGCTGGGCAGAGGGGGAGAAACTGGAACCAAAATAATTTGAATCTTTTGTTAATTTCAGCTGCCAAAAATCTGTCTGAAAATCTCCCATCCTTGAGCAGATCTGCAGTATGCAGCTGAGACTGAGAAACAAGGAAGAAAATATAAAGAAAGTGCATTAAAGATGCAGATGCCAAGCCCACAAGGTTGGGTCCTACCACCCTTCACTCACCTCTCGTTTAAAGACACTGAGATGGAGGGTCAGAAGGGCAGGAGGGGGGTGGCCCACACCCTGAACATCTGGATTTACTGTTCCCCAAAGTTTATCCTATTCATCCACTTCAACACACTATTCCATGTCAGAAAAACAGCTCGGGGGGAAGCTCCCTCCCTGCAGTTTTCAAGCTGACTGCAGACTGCAGTCACACAATCCAAGAACAGAGATGCCTTTTAAGCCCCATGGACCAACCAAGAAAAAGAAGCATGCCACACTAACGTGGGGGTCTCAGACCTGAGCCCTGTTTAATCTCATAGTATGTGGACACCTCACCATTTGTAACAGAGGCTGGACAGGCAGAGGCTGCAGGGCAGGAGATCGATCCCAGCAGCGCACAGCGTCTCTTGGAGGAGTCTCGCCATCGCTCTGCTGTTAGACACGCAGCGAGTCGCTAAGTAAGCTCTTCTCAGGATTTTGAGCCAGCAAATCCTTCTTGGTGTGTGTGGTACTAACACAGGTAGCATACAGAGCACACATCAGAGCAGTAAGCAGGTACACGCAAACAGGCTGAAGTTAAGAGCAAAGGGCATAAGCAACAGTGCAATGTCCAAGCCAGCATGCTGCCTGGAGAAGTTACTGCAAGTCCAGGAAAGGGAACGTCAGGGGGAAGAGAGACACTGGATGTTCCCATGTGCCTTTCCCAGAGCCAGACCACCCTGTGCATTTCACAAACCAAGCCCTGAATTGGTGGTAGAGAAGCAATGTCACCCAGAACTGGCTGTAGTGGAGGAAGAAGCAACTAACTCAGCGGTTCATTTAAGTAGCATCATGGAAGAATGTTCCTGGCAACATAGTTACTGCATTTTGTCTCTAATTTAGATTAAGACATCCCAGCCCCACATCCCACCTGTCTGCATTCACAGCAGGCTCCTACAAAAATAACAGGAGCTTTTCCCTAGACCTCAAGGTTTGGCCCTTCCACATCCCAGACCAAGCCACGTACCAACACTGTAAATGATCTGCATGTGATGTGACAGCTTGAAAGCCAGCAATAGAAGGATAAATATTCTTCATCATAATATAAATATGCTGTAGAACATCTCAGTAAGGGCAAAGTGCATTTTTTTTAACCTTAGTTAAAACAAAATAAAAACCTAAATACTTAACCACAACAGAAGGGTCAACTCCTAAAACATCTGAATAGTCTAAATTACACTTAAACTGACATTAAAGTGATCCAGGCAGAGTGCTCAGTCCTTCGGGACTCGGAAGTTATCCTTCTCTTTTCTGATGGCCCCCATTGTTCGGATGGGGTCAGTCTCCCCAGCATGCTGCTGAACCGTCTTCTCCCTGCCAGCGGGGAACAGGGGGACAGCAAATCAAAGCCTGCAAGATACAAATCTCACACATGAAGTCAGTACTATCATGTTTCGTCTGCATCAAGGGGAAACACTGCACTTAAAAGATCAAAGACTCAGGGCTTTGGCACAGGCTTATCAGCTCCCTTGGTTTACAGGCCCATCGGCAAGAGGAAATTGCAAACACTCTTGGGCCTTGCACAGCATCTTTTGCTGCATCCATGTGCCAAACTCTGCTTGATGAAGGAACATAATTACACAGTGCAGCTCATTCTGTCTTCTGAGTCAGGGACTTCACCCTTCAAATTTCACTGCAGCAAGCTTCTGCCGGGAGAGCGAGTATAGGAGGGTCTTGAGGGCATCAGAACAGGAATGTTCAGAGGCAGGAGAGCAATTCCACTTAACAGCTCTGTCTTTGGAAACCTTCTGCTCCCCACATCCCCCCTCCAAACACAAGGACCGTTCCCACACACACATCTCCTCCATACCTCACTCGCATGAAGGGGTTGTACGTAAACTCTTCTGCAATGGTGGAGGGTATGGTAGGCTCACCACTGTCATACTTGGCCTGCAACAAGGGAGAGATTTCTGCTTAACGAGGAATGTTGTGGTGAACAAGAGAAGTCCTGTATATTAACCACGCAGGGCTGGTGCTGCACCCAACTGTCTGTGCTGCTCCTCAGGCCAGGCCCTTCCCAGGACCATGCATACAGCCAGCCAGCCCAACACCAAGGTACACAAGAGCCAACCTTCTCAGACGGACATGGACATCAGCCTGTGATTATCACAAAATGTTAGGGGTTGGGAGTGGCCTTGAAAGAAGTTTCCTGGGAGGGTCACATCTCCACCAGACAGCAACATGTCTTCCCTGGGCTGCATACAAACCCTGTTCCCCAACCATTACTCCCCTGGACGCACAACATAACTGCAACTCCTGGATCTTAACTCCCTTCTCTTGGACGCTCTTTCTCCCCAACACTGTCTCCCCCACCTTCTCAGAGAGGCTCTGCCTCCATGAAAACATCAAGCCTAGGGAAAGGAAAGGAACCAGCTTACCTTGGCCCAAGCAAGCTTTTCCTGGATAGTGACATTATTGGGTTCAACATGACGAGCAAACTTGAGATTGTTGATGGTGTATTCGTGACCGCAGTAAACTCTCTAGGGAGAGGAAGGAAGAGTGACACCGGGTAACCAAAGCGGAGTGCCAGGTACCATCATCAATGTTATGGCACAGAACAAGAGTGTCAACCCCCCAGGACACATGACACTCTCCACTGGAGACATGCACAGGAGACGTGCCAGGAGTTATCAGCCAGTGCTACCTGCAGATTTAATGGCAAGCCTGATGAAAGAGCCTGCGCACCCCACCTCGCTAGCCTTTAATGAGCAGCCTCTACTCTATCCCCACAAAGCACAAACATATTTGGGGTAGGGTTATTTCCTTCCCAGAGGACTCCAGCTATTCAGTGCCAAAGACAATTCCCAGTGTAAGCACTCATTCCTTCAACATGAGGAATTCTCTGTGGAGAACAGTATTATTAGGAAGCCAGTTTCTCTGATGTCTGTGATAGTTTCAGGACAGCTAACTTACTGCACACACAAGGAAAGGTTCGTACCGTTTTGGGGTCCAAGCTGCCCAAAATCTCAATCAGCGCTCTGTACATTTCCTCTGGGGTTCCCTCAAAGAATTTCCCACAGCCAGCCACAAACAGCGTGTCACCTGCAAGGGAGGCATGACATGGCATCAGGACCAGACAAGGCTCTTCACACCAGAGTGTGAGCACACGGTCCCCAAGGGCTCAGTCTTGCCATTGCTGTCCTCGCTCCGGCGCAGCAGAAAGCATGGGGAGGGCCAGGCTACACTGCTCCCCGCAAGGGCACAGTGCTACATAAATCCAAGCAGCAAACAGCTCCTATTGCAGGAAACCCCACAGCCTTGCCAGCCAAACCATGCCAGCGCTTCCTGACCTACAGGGCAGCCTGCTGTCCCATCTCATCCTTTCTAGAGCAGACAAGAAACACTTTGCTATGAAGCTGAACAGAGAGCAGTCACCTCCGCATTTTCTCCCCGGTGCTCCCTAAAATCTTGCTTAAGCCATTACTTCTTCCATGTAGCAGCTGGCGCAGGGTCTGGAGAACACCCATCAGGAGAGGGATGACATGTCAGTCTAGGGAGATTGGGCACAGTCTCAGGAAAGGGGGAATGTTACTCTCCAAAACACGATCCAGAACCTGGTTACCAGAGATGGAGCACCAGCCTTCTCTTAATCCCCTACTTTGTCTTCTCTGTTTTGTTACAGCCATGAGTACACGTATATGGAAGAGCAACAGCTTTTAGAACCAAGCCGCTGTTTGGCTTGAGACAGTAAAATAACAGCTCTTGTTTTAAGGAAGAAAATGCTAGATGTAGGACTCATCCAGGGCTCGCTCTTGATGTTGCTTGCAGGGTGTCCAGCAATGGTTTACAAACCCAGAGGGGTTTCACCAGTTTTGTGTACAATTACTACTTGGTAGCTCTTGGTATGGGGCAAGATGCGGAAGCTAATGAGCTGCACTGGCAGTAAGGGATGAAGGCACATCCAGAGTCAGGAGCACACAGGCAGAGGGGTAGCTCACTTCTTTGCAATACAGACTGCCGGCAATGTAACCTCCCAACTCCTCACCTGTAAAAACAGCAGGTGGCTCGGAGCTATTTGGCTTAGTCACATAATAACAGATGTGTCCAGAAGTGTGACACGGCGTACAGAGGCATTTCACATTAAGAGATCCCACCTGAGAAGAAGGCAGAAGACTAGAGCTTAAGCTACTGTTTGCTAGCATTCATATGGTTAGCAAAGAATTGCAACTATTACAATGGTCTAGTGGTCCTACAGGGAAATTCTCACATAGCTGGCCAGTAAACATCAGCTCTGCTCCTGGGAGAGTCCAGCAAGAGAGTTTTATGGCAGGGACTTGGAAGGGAGCTGTTTCCTCCTAGCAGGTGTTGTGACAAAGAGAGCTGCCAGATTCTTTCATTTACATGCAGAGTGACTCAGTGCCTGGTTGGCAGCAAGAGCAGACAGATCCAGAGCAACACAAAATCCTAAACAAAGTTAATCAAGTGTAAAAAACTGCAAACAAAAATGAAGCCAAAGGGAAGAAGTGGATGACACTCACAAAAAGGGAGGGATTAAACACATTCATGAAGCCAAGGGGATATTTCCCCCACAGCCCTAATTTGCACACCTTCCCATGTATTTCTCTGCTCCCTTTTTTGCTGCTGCACTCCCCCAAATATGCACTGCAAGACTAGCAGTGAGGCTCATGCCAGCCTGCACGTTTCACAGCAGTCTGTGTCATCTGCCAGCTCGTCTGTAAACAAACAGCTAGCTTCCAACAAGGTCTGCTGCTTTAGCTCTGGAAAAGCAATTCGGGCAGCTAGCACTGCTGGCCCACTTTCTCTTCACCCTGTATTCTAGCCTTTGTTCAGAGAGGACCACTTGCATTTGTTTGGCGCTAACTAGGCTCTAAGCAGAGCACAACCTCTGTCCTTTCACACTTGGGTTCCACCCACTCCAGGTTAAGGTAGCTGTCAAGGAGCACATGGACACCCAGCATGCCCCAGGCACGGCACGTGTCTGAGCCATGCCAACATTCCCATCAATGAATTATCACCAGCCAAAACAAGACAGAGGGGTTATGGTTCACAGGGCTGGAAAGGGTAAAAGCTGCACTTAAACCTTCAACTACAGCCACAAGATATGCAAAGGTAAAAGAGCTGTGACCACAATACTAACTCAAGTTGGACCACACCGGTCCAGCTCTAAAGCTGTACCACACAGAGGAGATGACCCCAAATGACTCCTGCAGCTCCACTCCCTTTACCTTGAGGGACGTAAGGTGAGACACTTTCTGTGTCAGCGCCCCGACTCTGCTGTCTCCCCCATACACACGCAACCCCGTCTCCATTTTTACAAGCTTCTCATTTCCTCCAGCATGGTCCCTGGAAAGTCAGAAAAACAGATTTGGGCAGGGATGAAGACAAATCTGTCATAACATACCGCAGTGGTAGCCTCCACGTGATCATTTCTGATCAACTATCTCCCAGTATCTAACGCTGTCCTCATGCTGAAGGACATGCCACATCAATGTGAGTGGAGATAATTTCTCCAGTGCCTAGGGCAGTGAGAGGGGGGAAAAATCCTCAGCAAGTTCATACCTACTTGGGAAACACCATCCTTAGGGGCTCACAGTCAACCTCCAGTAACTAAGGACAGGAAAAGACAGGGATAACTGGGATATGTGTAATTCAGTGTCCCACAAGACACCACGGACCAGGCACAGACATGTCCAAACAGCTCAGCATTCGCTTGCAGGGCTGGTCTGGCCAGATCAGGGCTGTCTCTCCAGCCATAGAGGTGGCTCCACTATGACTGTCCCAGTTTCAGCTAGGATAGGGTTAATTTTCTTCCTAGTAGCTGGTGCAGTGCTGTGTTTGGGAGTTAGGATGAGAACAATGTCGATAACATGCTGATGTTTTTCAGCTGCTGCCAAGCAGTGAAGGACATTTCAGCTTCTTATCCTGCCCTGACAATAAGAAGGTGGGGGGCACCCAGGAAGCTGGAAAAGGACACAGCCAGGACAGGTGACCCAAACTAACCAAAGGATATTCCATATCATGATGTCATGCTCGGCATAAAGGGAGCTAGTGGGGGAGTGGCACGTGGCTCCAGGATGCACAGCTTGGGGACTGTCCAGCTTTGGGACAGCTCTGAGCTGTATGGCCCGAGCTGTGCGGTTCAGTGTGAAACTGCATTGTACATCACCAGTTTTGTATATTCTATTATAAGCCCTTTGCTGCCCCAGTAAACTATCCTCATCCCGCTCCACGAGGTCTGCCTTTGTCTTTCCATTCTTTCTTCCACCCCCTCCCCTGTCCCCGCTGTGGGAAAGAAGCAAGTGAGTGGCCACATGGTGCTCAACTGCCAGCTGGGGCTAGACCACAACTGTCCTTTCTGGCACCCAACGTGGGGCAGGAAGGGTTGGGATACAGAAAGATTATCTGCTTAGAGAAGACCAACTTCACCCAGAAAAGCAGTGATTCTTGACTGCTCATGTTTATGCAGAGGGGTCCTGCTACAGCAGAGAGTTACCAGTGATGATGTGTGGTCAGGACGGTGGTCAGCTTCACACCGTGTTTTTTGACTGCATCCAATACCTGCAGGCACAGGGCACAGCAAGAGCATTAAACTCATGAAATGACCAAAGAGCACACCTGGTACCTGGCATCACCTGGACCTAACTGCTCCAACGTTTAAGACTGCCACACCAGCAACTCTGCAGACAGCTCATCCCACTCCCAGCTGCAGGTATAGATCAGAACTCAGGGTCTCTGATCCAGCTAACCACGACTAAGTCCTCAGTCCCATTTCCTCTTTTTCACACTACATCAAACTAAGGAAGAAAACCAAAATCAGGTCAATAACCTTTGAAGTCAGGACAAGCTGCCTGAGCCCAGAAGCAGACTGCCTGTGAAGCCCTGTCTGTACCTGTGCACAGCCAGTATTTCCTGCCTTTCCCCCACGCCTGAGTCAGCATTTCACCAATTCTCCTGTGGATGTGGCAACCTGGAAGGATCTCCCTGACCCTGCACCCTGCTCACAAGGACAGCACAGACAGCTTTACCTTCTGGGGCTGCACAGGATCCACTATCGCAGCCTCCTTCGTTTCCTCATCAATGAGGAGGTACATGTAGTTGTCTGTGAGGGCTGGGAGCAATTCCACCTTCATGTCGGCTTGTGTGACTGTCTTTGACTCCCTCTGCTCGTGTTCTGTGTGCAGAAAGACCGCTCGCAGCTGTGCTGGACCTGGGGACCCCAAAACAATCAAACATCAGGTTAGCCTAGGGAGGGGAACGAGTGAGACAGAGCACAGCAGGTCACCCCAGCCCATGTCCACAGAGAAGAAAGGGTACAGACAGCACAACCTGCCTCCTTCAGAGGAAGAGGGGAGAGGCCACCATGGGATGAAGCCTTAGTGCCTGGCTGTGTGATCTTGTGCCCCACAGTGTGGAAGGCTCTTGGTGCCCTACAGCTGCACTGCAGAGGGAAGGGACACTTTGATCCCAGAGATGTGCTCATGCAGGCAAAATTGGAGAGAAGAGTTCAAGGGGCAGGAAAGCAGAACGGAGGGAACAGCTGGACAAAGGTCACCCTGAGACAGTGACTTTGCATTAAAGCCCAAGAGGCCATGTGACAGCCAAAAGACAAAAAAAAAACAAAAAGGAGAAAAAAAATTAAAAAGGAGAAATACAGAAACACACACACACTGCTACAACAGAAACATCTGGTTTGTTACTCAGGGAAATGAGAGAAGACAGGCTCTCTGCATGGAAGGAAGGCTCCCCACCTGGCCAGGTACCAAGCACACACTGCAGGCAGGATTCTTGCTCATGAGCTACCTTGGTGCAACAGCAGTGCTTCCCTATTTGCTTTTGGTTAAATGTTTAATCCAATCTAAGAAGCAAAAATCTCATTCCAGATGCAAATAACATCAGGTCCATTGTTCAACTCACAGATACACAGTTCTTAAAGAAACAACCAAGCCCTAAGGCTTTGCCATTAAAAAAAGAGAAGGGAAACAAAGAGGATAAGGTCTTCCATTGCTGGGGCCCTCTAATTCAGGCCTGAGATTGTATATATGCAGGGAAAGAGGCATCAGTCTCTGCAAGTCAGAAATCAGTTGTCTTAGCACTCAAGGCCCTCACACACCACCCAAGGTGACTACATCGGTCTAAGCTGTGTTGGCTCAGCTGCTGTTTCATTTTGCACTGCTGACTCTAGCCCGAAGGCTCCTGATGCTCCATGCTTAGTCACCTCTACCAGTGCCAAAGGGAGGGGTCACCATGCTCTTAATCAACCTGCCCCACTCTCCCAAAACAAGTCAGTCCTGTGTACTCCTGATAAGAGCTGGCTTTAGAGGGAAGAGGCCCCATAGACTGGCTGCAGCCAACACAGATAGACTCCTGAAGCTCCACAGACCAATGGGATCAACAAGGCTACAAAGCTGATGTCCCAAGTTCTGACTGGGACACACAGCTACCTCTGCAAACGCAGACCCAGGGGCAGCAGGAGCTGTGAGGCCATTTTGATACAACTCTCTGGGCCAGAATTTTTTCCCTTTCTACCTCTACCATCTCACTTGTAAGGGAAGGAGGGGAGGTGGTGATAAAATTAAACAGCGTGCTGCAGAGAAGTCCCCAAGGCACAACAAAGTAGGCATGCACTGGGTATTTGAGAGCAAACACATACAGTATTAAGAAAAGCATTCACACCTGCTGAGGGTTCCTCTGGAGCAGAAGAGTCCTTTCAAAAAACAAACAAAAAAACCCCCCCACAGAAACCCCACAAACACACACACAAACACACACTGTTACTATTACTTGAAAGAAAAAAGGGGGAAAAGAAGATCAATTGCTCTTTTACTGCTCCCTAACATGAAACACACTTTTTCTGGATGCTGTTGGTCACAAGAGCTATGTACACTGCATGTGTGTTTGTATGCTAGACACTAACTGAGGGAAAAAAACCCCAAAACAACAAGACCAAAAGAAAACACAACCTTAACTTCAAGTCAAAGGGATTATTCACATGCTTAAAATGCTTTTATCCTATGAACCATTTCTGACCTTGGCCATGATCCCCAAGTCTCTTTGCATGCTGAATTCACAATTCTCGCAAAACAAACAAACAAGCTACACCACATAAGGAAGCGTTTTCTGAAATGTAATTTAAACAAAGGAACGAGAACGCATCCACACAGCATGAAACTCATTCTGAATTCCCATCTGCAGCTAAGTTGCACCTTTCCAGCCTGCCTGCTTGGTGAGCAGAGCAGTACTCTCACGCACGCTCAGCACTGCCACTACGGGCATCTCAGACCCCCTGCTGCTTTAAGAAGCTCCCTAAGCGATACGCAACCCCTGGCCTGGCCCAGCACTAACACAAATCATTTCAGGATAGCTGTAACACACGCAGGTCTGCTCCAAAATTGATGCCCAATGACTTCATCTGCACCCAGTTCTGTAACATGCCCCTCCTTACTCTGTGCATGGGGAGAGGAGAACACCAGCAGCCTTTGAATCACACACTTGAGCTTTCTGGAATGGGTTGTTAGTGCCGCTTGAGCAGACAAGAGTTTGAAGATGAGTGTTAACATTATTACATAAGGCATACATGCTGGAGACTGAAAAGCAAGCAGGCAGCAGCACAGCTGAACAGTGGGTTTCCTTCAGAAAAGGGGTGCTTTATACAGTTTCTCCACAGCATTTTGTTTTAGTCTTTTTATTACAGAAAAAGGTGGGAAATTCCTATTTCAAGCATAGCTGTCACTCAAAACTGACTGCATGCACATACCCAAATGAACACCCTCACAAGAAGAAACACTACATTCACTTTTCACATACTGTGAATGCAGGTATTTTTGCATACCCAGCCAGTTTGTGGCTCCACATGATACCAAGCGAGGTGACTCTACAAATCCAGGGCAACTCCTGTTCCCAGTTGATTTGCCCACCCAGCACACGCTGCCAATGTTACAGCCAGGTCCAGCCAGTGCAGACAAGACGCACACATACCCACTGGTGTAGCGTGGCCTGTGCCGAAGGTGCAGCACCCACCCTACATCCTGGGGAACTCAAGAGCTGATACTCGTTTTGACATATTCGTTCCCAAGATAGCATCAGTGTTTCCAAGCCTCATTTTTTCTCATTAAAGCCAGGTCTTAAAATTGGAGTGATGCAAAAAGGCCTCTGGCAAGACTTGCCAGCAATGCTGTGAAGCTGAAGCCCAAGCTCCAGTTCAAGGAGACACTTTCAGAGTTTAGGCCATTTAAACACAGAGCTTATGCAGTTTTGGTTTTTGCTTACATTGCCAATGCAATCTGCCACCCATCACATTCAGTTTAAATGCCAGCCCCCGTTCCCCAAACCCTCCCCCTGAGTAATAACCAGCGCTTTGGCAGCCCAGAAACTCCATAGGAGCCTCCCAGATGAGTTATCGAAATGAAAAACCACCGAGACAGGCTCCAGCTGAGCAGATACTGACCTACTTGGGGCTGTGAGTCAGCTTAAAAACCTCGGCGCACCCCTGAACCGGGAAACGAGAAGAGGAAAAACCACCGTCAGACTTCCAAGCTTGCCGAGGGACCCGCTGCCAGTCGGGCTGAGCCCCACCGTCAGCCCTGGCGCCCGCGGCCGGGTGCCTGCAGCCGCCCAGCTCCCTGTGGGTCCCGGCTGTACGGGGGCACGGCACGCTCTCCCCCCACACGTGCAGTCCCAGCTGCAAGGGGGGTATCGCACGCCCCTTCCGCCCTGGTACCAGCTGCAAGGAGGTCACTGCGCCGATCCCAGCCTAGCTGCAAAGGGCGATTTCCTCCCCCCCGGCCCCGCTGCTCAGGAACGCGGCCCGGCCCCCGCATCCCGGCCCGGCCCGGCCGCAGAGGCGGCGCTGCCCGGCCCCGCGGGTCCTACCGGGGTGCATCCCCGGCACCGGGCGAGCCGCACGTCCTGCCCCACGTACCGGCTCGGAACACAGCCCCAGCTCCCAGTGCCGCCAGGGCGGTGCCGAGGCCCCGCCAGCCCCCGCCGAGCATGGTGCAACGCGCCCCGCCCGATGCCCAGGCCCGGCCCGGTTACCTTTGCTCCCCGCCCTGCGGCCGGCCCCGGGGAGGCGGGCAGCGGCGGCCGGCAGGGCCAGGCCCCGGCCCGGCGTGCGGCGGGGGCGGCGCTGCGCCCGCCCGGTCTCCTCCTTTCCTTCCCGCTGCTCTCGGCACGCCCGGGCCGGGCGATTTGCTAACCCGGGTAAGGAGGCAGGGGGCAGACGGCTGCCCTGGGCAATCCGCGGCGGGCGAGGAGCAGGCGGGCGGGCAGGAAGGAGAGCGGGGCGGAGGAGAGGCGGCGGCGGCAGCAGCGCGTCTCCCGGCCCGGCAAGGACGGCCCAAGGGCGCCCGCGGTCTCCGGGGAAGGAAACCCACGGCGGCCATGGCCTCCTCCAAGCCCCTGTCCCGCTTTTGGGAATGGGGCCGAAACATCGTCTGCGTGGGGCGCAACTACGCCGAGCACGCCAAGGAGATGGGGAGCACACCGCCCCGGGAGCCCCTCTTCTTCCTCAAGCCTTCCTCGGCCTACGTGCGTGAAGGCTCACCCATCCTCCGGCCCTACTACTGCAACAACCTGCACCACGAAGTGGAGCTGGGGGTGGTGATTGGGAAGAGAGCCCAGGCTGTGTCCCAGGAGGCTGCCATGGAACATGTGGGAGGCTATGTCCTCTGCTTGGACATGACTGCCAGGGACACGCAGGAGGAGTGCAAAAAGAAGGGTCTGCCCTGGACCTTGGCCAAGGGCTTCAGGTCCTCATGCCCAGTCAGTGACTTTGTGCCCAAGGAGAAGATCCCAGACCCTCACAAGCTGAAGATCTGGCTCAAGGTGAACGGAAAGCTGAGGCAGGAGGGCGAGACCGCCTCAATGATCTTCTCCATCCCTTACCTGATCAGCTACATCAGTGATATATTCACCTTGGAAGAAGGGGACTTGCTTCTGACGGGGTCTCCCAAAGGAGTTGGGTCTGTGCAGGCCAACGATGAGATTGAGGCTGGCATAAGTGACATTCTCTCCATGCGGTTTAAGGTGGCACAGCAAACGCGTGGATCCTAACCAGGAGCTGGGCTGGGACCTTGTCTGTGTTGGAAGAGAATTTTTTTGGAACATCTGGTGAACAGAGACACACACAAGCTGTCCTTTATGTTAAACACTTGCATGGCCCAAGCATCTAATGGACTGTCACACATCAAAGACGCGTAACTCATGAGCTCAAAAGCTATCTGACTAGAACAGCCCCGTTTCCATGGAGGCTTCAGCCTCCTGAGGCTGTGAACTGGGAGTCCAGCCCAGTTTGGGCAGACAGGTAACAACACCTAAACCGTACCTCGGAACTGTCGATAGAGAAAGGCAGTGTGCTGGACAGCTGGGATGGCTGTCACTGTGGGTGCTCTTCTGTTCTACTGATGCTTTGAGCTTTGCCGATGTATTGCCTTAAAATAAAAAATTATAAATTAAGCCATTAAAATAGTGATGCAGGAGCTAAAGCTCACCCATGCTATGTAAAATTAAAGATGTATGTGTAACAGTAAATCAAGAATTACAGCTTCAGAAAGAATTTCTCTCCATGGGGTATTCTACAATAAAAAGATGTTTGCTTTTTAGATTAGTTTCGTGATTCCTCCGTGCATTTTTCAAAGGTACAAATTAAATGAGGACTGCTTTCCCCCTGCTCCAAGCAGGAAGTGTGCCAGATGCTTGGCAGATTCCTTTTTTTTCCCTAAACCCAGTTTTAATTATGCTTCTAAAAGTAAACCAATACAAAAGATCAAGAATGAAGAAGCTCATTGGTAAAGCTCACCAGTGAACTGTTTTTACTTTTACTGAATTAAATATATTTTTAAGAAAAAATAATACCTAACTGCAACAATTGCCATTACTTAGCACAGTGCAAGGTTGGGTTTTTAAATATTCCCAGCTGTAAAAAGCCATGCTGTGTAGCTTTTCCCATTTCCAAACTCACACTGATCTTACACTTTCTACCAGTTTGCGTGACAGTGAGCTCTCTTTCAATTCAAGAGCGTGGCAAGGTTGTAAAATATAACTAAAACAACCCCACCACCCCCCAAACATGAAGCTTGCAATTTTCTGCAGAACTGATTAATTTCTAACAAAAGATGAAGGATTATTTTTTACTTACACACAAGTACTGAACTTAAAATTCTTCCATGTATTAGAGCCAGATCTTAATGACCACTTGGCTTTTCAAGCGCATTTGAAGAGTCTTGCAGGGAAGATGACTGTAGCCCAAAGCCAAGCACCCCCGTGAAAGAGCAGCACCACCTGGGACACTGCAAATCACGGGACAAAAAGCGGAACACGTTGCAGCAGAAAAACAAGGCGCTTTCCTATCGACTTGCTTCTCCAGCTGCACACACTTGTAGCACACACTGTGTACCCATGCACCACCTGCACCAGGTACTGACCTTGCAAACGTGCCCACGTTCCAGTTCCCTCAGCTCCAGCTTTTAAGTCAGAGGCTTAGAGCACACATAGAAGTTCATTGTACGATGCAGTGGCCATAGTTCAGATTTCATCTGAAGGAAGCCTAAGGAACCCAGGCCAACTGAAACAAATGTTCAGTCATCACATCTGACCAGAACCAGCCTCTGGCTCATAGAAGTCAATGCTCCAAGATTTAAGCCTGCCTCTGTCAGCAGGGAAGCTGTCCTCTGAATTTGTTGCAACTTGGTGAGCTAGGCCAAGCAGAGAAGTCAGACCAACAGAGCTGGGCTGAGCAGGGAAGTTAAAGTGAATAATTCTCAAAGAGGAAGGATTAAATTTGCTTGCTGTACTGTTACCATGCCCATCAAACATTGTCATCTATAGCAACAATGCATCATGTAGCTTGGTCTTAAGCTCTGTGAGCTGTGATTAAAATTAACAGAAGCATTCTGCCTGTGGCAGGGGGGTTGGAACTCTATGATCCTTGGGGTCCCTTCCAACCCATACCATTCTATGATTCTATGATTCACTTCAACATTTTCCAGCCGAAACAACTAATACTCTAAAGTTGTTTATTGCTGCAACAGGAACGATGCAGTGACAGTGACCCAACACTGGAAATGCTTTTTTTTTGTGCATTCAGCCCCTTGTTCCCACTCACGTGAGTAGGGGGGTGCAATCTTGGAGTATTGCTTGTTAGAATTCACTGTTTCTGTAGTTTTGTTTTCTCTTTGCCACTTTGCTTTAATAGGTAGGCAGCAAACCAGGGGTGAGGAGTTCCTCAAGGCATTCCAGCCTAACAAATACTTTACAAGAGAAGGACCACAGTATCTTCCCATTGTTTGAAATAGGCCAAGTCCCACTATGTTCAGAAGGGGAAGACTGGTGAATGTAGCAAATACACTGACTGCAGGGGAAGCTAAGGACTGAAAGAAGTTAAAACCAGGAAAAAATACAGAGAGAAGGGCAAAGCACACATATCGGGGTTATTTATGTTCAGCTAACAACTATCTTGGGGAAGAAGAATACTTTCTTCTTTGCTGCTTAAAGCCTTGGCTTGTTTGTTTGTCAGAGGTCCCTGGTAATTGATTACTCCATTCTAGTAAGACTCAGCCTGCCCTAAAGAAAAGCAGCCTTGCAAACATCACAGCTCTTTCTAAGCCTCTGCAGTTACCAGAAGTTCCATGTTTGGACTTGCCAACGTACACCACAAACACAGGCAGTATTTCAAAGCAGGTCTTTATTTTCTGAACTAACACAGAAGTAGCACAGCAGTTAAAAACACAGAAGCTCAACAGATCTGTCTTGTACTATTTATTATTTCTCATTTTAAAAAATAAGTTCTAAACTGAGTGAAGAAAGCTTCCATCCTCCTTGAAGGGGGGAGGGGGTAGAACTAACTTTTGTTAACCTGAGGTCCTAGTATAAGGTACAGTCACCTGAGAAAAGATCAACACAGAAGCCCACTTACAGGGAGTAGTAATGCCTATTCCATCAGAGCAAAATATGACAACAGCATTCTACCTCTAATAACACAGTGAATAAATATCTCTTTTCTTAGCTGTTATCAAGCTGTATAGTATAATCTCTTATTTCCAGACTTTTCCCAACAAAGTCCGACTGGCCTCTACAGGGTCTGCCAGTTTGCAGGAGAGAACATGCACTTTCAGTCCCGTTCTCCAGCTGGGTGACAAAGTAACCTGTAAAAATAATTAAAATCTTGTTTTTACTGACATATAGCACTTTGAAATACCTTATTTTCAGGTATCACATAGCATATTTGTTTGACAAATTTGGCTATACATATTTTACACTATTTTATCCATGAGTACATAAATCTTACACTATATACCTTTCACTACTGAAGTAAAGCACCTCTTATTTTGGAAATAGAACCAAAGCATGGGAGATATGGGAGAGTAAGAACAGCTTTGCTAAGCAGGGCAAGTTTAAGAAGGGGAGTCAGTTTAGAGTTGTCCTAAAACAGGCAGTTCTATGAAATTAGTTCAGTCCGGTATACAGAGTGCAATTAAAAAGGTAAAGGATACTGCAAATAATAGCAGATCTTTTATCAATTGCTCCAGGCCCCTGAATCTAGTACTGTTTTAAGGAGAATTGCAGATTTTAGACATACCTAATCACATTATTTCCAAAAATACAGGTTACTGAGAAAGGTACCTAGGTAACCCCATATACCGTACGATCTAGTACAAATATTGGCTGGGCCTTATTTGTGCAGATACTGTTAACTTTATTCGTTGTAAACCCACAGCCATAGAGTCAGTGACAGTAAATCAGAGACACATGTTTCTGAAATATCAGCTCCTTAATCAGCATTAGCTAAGAGCAGTTTGTGTTTTTCAGAGTTTGCCTCATGGTGAAATTATGACAGACTATTTACTTGGAATATTCAGAATATGTACCAAAAAATAATCCTTATTTTAGAAAGTTCAGTAGAACTGACATGGAATTTTTTTGGTAATAAGTATACTTATAAATGGGAAACAGCTACTGTTTTAAATGAACATTAAATACTAACTTTAAAATAAATCTTGCTTCGTTCCAGAAGAAGTTGCCATTTCAATGCAGTCTTCTTGTCTTCTGTTAGCGTGAGGAACTCACAGACCTGTTATAATAACAGGACATCACAAAACATCTCCACAACAAAATGACGATGAAAAGAGCAGCTTACACATTTTTACACATTTCTAAACTGTATTTTTCTCTTTTAACATAGTGTTTGGTGCAATACACATACCAAGACAGCCAAATTAATCACAATAAATTACAGAGCATTTGAAAAATCAAAATCAGAGAATTCCAACCATGTTGGAATTTAAAAAGTGTAAATGAAGGCAGTATTCTGAATAGGGTATTCACTCTTATTTAATATGTTTCTTCTTATCAGCAGCTACTGACTTCTAACTTTTGACTTGTCAAGAATCCAAGTGTGTGTACATCCACACACACACATAGGAAGAACACTTACGTATATTTGTAACTTTCACCAGGCTTCACAGCTCAGATCAAATAAGAACAACCTAATTAATCTCTACTTACTGTGCAGCCTAATGTTTCCTCAGCTACAGTGTCAGACAGGTAACAAGAATAAAGAGTGCCAGTGTGATCAGTCAGATCAACGAGTATGTCAAAGCTTGCAAAAGTTGACTTTGAATCTGAAGAGATGTCCCTGCAGAAAGTGCACGTGTTTGACGTTTCATTCACCAGAAAACGGCAGATTGAACTGAAACGTAAGATGATAATTAATGCATATATGCAATTCCTCATTATTTCAAACTGTTTTCTAGACAGATTTCCCAAGAGACTTTTCCTCTTTAAAAAAACACCCCAAAACCCCAACCAAAACACCTCAATCTTCTAAACTCTTAAGTCTGAGACAAAGCTGCCTCTTTCTTTGCTCCTCTAAGACCAGGGAAAGCAAGCGCTTCATACAGCAAACTCCTCTTCTTTGCTACTTCTAGAAGTCTACACACCAGACATTCACCTGGCATCCTCCAGAGGAGTTTTATTTCTTGTCTGGAACTGGACTAAAATGTTATTCTGTCTAATTTGGGTCTAGGGAAGAAGGATAAGGACTTTTAAATACAAATTTAAAACAGGCAGTTGCTTACCATCTGTTGCGAATAATTTTAGATGCATTATCATCAATGTCCAGTGTAGAAATGTAGCCGTAAATAATGCCATAGACTGGTTCGAGTTTCCCATCACTCTGTAAAGCTTTTTCTTTCAGCTGTTCCACAGTATAAACATCAATTATAGACTCCACTGAAAGTATAAGAGACATGTTAAGTTTGTCTGAGAAGGAAACAACACAGAAGAGCAACAGCAAAAAAGGTTCTTGAGGTAATAAAAAGGAGAGGATGTAAAGCACCATAGAAGCTCCTCACAGTTTCCTTTTGAAGCAGGCTTGTAATTTGGGGACAAAAACTAAACCAAATGGGGAATCAAATTGGAAAAATATTAAATATTTAATCTTTGTATCCCTCAAAATGAGTTTCTGACAAAAACTTTCCTCTCCGTTTTTCATACTTATTCAAGACAAAGAACAGGCCAGAGAGGCTGCAACTTGGCATAATCACCAACCCTGATAACATGTAGCTGATATTATAAGGGATAGCCCCAGTAGCAACACCCCAAACTTTAGGTGTTCAGCCAGGCTCTGTCTTAGTTTTGTTTCTATAAACACACAGAGCAAGAACTCGGTATTTCAACTGCACTATGAAACTACACCACACAATTAAATAAAATCAAAGGGTTTGGATCCATGCTTACAGCTAACGGATTCTTTTGACTGCTCCTCCATTTTATCATGCAAAGCTCCTGATTGGGCACTCTCTTTTACAAAGCTGAAGAGAATATTTGCTTCTGCTGTTTCTTGAAAACATATTTTTAAGAGTTATTAATATATGTAACATGTACAAATAATAGCATAATTATATTTTACAACTTTTTATTCTGATAGCACCAACAAGTTGTCTCTTGGAATTGGCCAAAAGATGTTTTTCTCATTTTTATTTTGACTGTTAGCCCTACATGGAATAGATGAAGCCTGCTTAGATAAATTCAAAACAACAACAACAACAACCAAAACAACAAGGTGGCAGCCAAAAGCATTGATCACTACACAACAGACAGAAGCAGGGAGCTTTGAGGCAAGCAGGCAGAAGTCGTCCAACAATAGATGAATTCATGTATTTTTTTCTCTTACCTGGATTAGTTGTAATGATGGTTTTTGATATCACAGTTGCAGTCATACAGTTCCTAAATTTGTCAAAATTTATTCTCACATCTGATGCAAATATTACTGTGGGGAAAAAAAATATACAACCCAACCTGGTTATTGTAGAATAAGTATCACATCAAGGACTAGAGTAAAAATGTAAAAACTGGACTATTATACCTGTTTCTCGTGGGATCCAGTTCTGTGCAAGCTGGATAGATTCATTATCCCAACTAAATAAAAAAAGTTAATATGTCAAAACATTTTTCAAACAGCACTCAAATTGATTAGTACTCAAATATTAAATAATGTAGTTATAATTAAATTGGTCAAAGGAAACACAACTCTTTTAATATATGCAAATGAAATGCTATTAATTTGCAGCCATCCAGGATGCTTTATGTGGAGTCTTACTACTGTCCCTATTTTATTCCATGCCAAACAGGATAAAATAAACAGCTGTTAGATTGTTCAGAGTGATTAAATGCAGAATATACCTGGAAAAATACTGTATGTATTTCAGAACTTTGTCAAAAGTAATTTCTAACTAAAGCAAAGCCCAGTTAAAATAATTGCTTATCAGCTGATCATCTTCTGTGGGAACAAGCTGATTGCTCACATGTCTAGGCCAGATGTTCAGCTGGCTTTACAACACTGAGAGCCTTTTAACAGTGGATGATGAGACTAGTGTGAGGTCAGTGTATCCCTCAAAAATGGTAACTTGATGTTCAGGTCCCTTGATAAAATCTCATTAGTTCCTCCTAAGTTTGGATGGCAAGAATACTGCCAAAGCACGGTTTTGTTCTGGTGGTTTGGGGTTTTTTCTTAATCCTTGGAAAAAGATTTAAGATACTTAGTTTTCATCTAGCATTGCTTAGGCACCCCTTCACTGATGACCCCTGAAATACCTTCCCTACAATGCTGTTGCTCAAGGATTTCCTGAATCTTTGCCTCTACATACAGCACTACTAAATTGTAAAAGGGACTGCTTCTGGTAACACAGTGACACCACCTGATCCCCGCTTCTGAGGAGTTCGGGTATCCAGCTCTGTGTGACTACGCACTGAAACAAGACTATGGGAGGTGCTGCTGCAAATTCACATTGGTGGCAGATCAAGGCCTAGAAAACTTCACACCACACATGCTTATTATTGTTCATGTGTCTCCATAACTATGTTAAACATTACACTGAATGATAACATGGTTTCAAACTCAGACACAGAGTGCAACTTCTATCTAGGGAACAACTTCTACCTAGGGAACAAAGGTCAACAAACCCTTTGCAAACTAATACCCACATACCCTTGCTGGAGATAAGTTTATTGAGCAAACTCTGAGCAAAATGCAATTGTTCCTGTGTAAACAATTCAGTAGTTACCTGCATAAATAGTGTAGACACAGTTGTACTTATAAACAGGATACTGTTTGAAAATATGGCCAAAGTAGTACTAAAATGTTTCTGTGCAAATCATTTTAAACATTTAAAAATTATTTTAACCTATTTCCATTCCACATGCTCATTCTGCTTGGCTTTAAAAAAAAAAAAAAAAATCAAGCATGCTCCTCTTTTTTCCCCTCTACTAGTTTGTGGAGCAAATGTGCTGCCTTTGCAGCTGTTTTTTAAAATGCCATTTCCTGAATTACTTCAAATTTCCTCATAAAACAATGTAACTCTTTGAAACTAAGCTTCATTTTGCCATTCACGAGCTAGCAGTCTCTGTCAGCAAGTCATAAAACTAGACAATATATATAAGGTCACTCTAATGAATCTCTTTTTTAACCCTCTCTATTCAGGGTACATTGCTGCCTCATCACCTAAATAACATTACATTGAAATTAAAATACAGTGTTATTACAGTATGTGTTATAGTTAATGCCTTCAACTACTCTTGCATTGACTTATGTATTTTAGTGAATTAAAAAACATTTTACCATACTATTGGAAAAGACATCTCTGTTTCATCGTACAGCTTTACTTCACACCTCTGACCTTTTCTTTTGTCTGAAGTCATAAAATACTTCGTCTCCCCAACCTTTAAGAAGAAAGAGCAGCAGTCACTTTTCACTACTAAGTGTTTAGGAAAACAAATGTAATAACCTAGAAAACAGAAGAGCTAAAAAAAGGAAGGGAAAACCTGTAGACCACTAAGAAAAAAAACACCCCACGCACACCACTCAAACTTTAACAGCAATTTTAGTTCAAGATAAAGGGACATGTTTTATTTTATAAAAATCTGAGGTTTAAAAATTTCAAGTTATCTACAGCTTGCACATGTATAATTTCAAAAAGGCAACTGACATAAGACATTTCCATCCCTTTAATTTCCCTCCTCATGTTGTTGATGAAACTCTCAAGTAGCTTGTACTGTTATTGGTACTCAGCTGAAGTGACTGCCAACCTAAACAAACAAAACCAGTCATTCCTGCCCACCGTGTGTCCCAAAATCCATAGTCATGCTTAAGTCAATTAAAGTACCTGTGATACTATTAAAAAAAAAACAGCCCCAGTACTCCACTGTGGCTCCTTAACTTACTGACATCACAGCTGCAAGCACATTAAGGATTCTTCCGTCGAGGCTTTTTCCATTTGCAATGATATCACCCAGTGAATAATAATCCTGAGGGTCCTTGACAGGCAGGTGCAACAGAGAAAGTAGTTTGGTGTCCATTTCATAACGTGGAGAGGTTTTGACCACAGAATGGTTTTCACTGAGCAATAATTTGTAGCAACTAGATAGTATGCATGAAACAAATAACATCATTCAACACATCACTCAACCAATATATTAACATTGTAAAATGTTGATTCAATTCACAGGAGAAAATAATTGTGTTTTTTCCCTAAAGATATGGAAAAGTTTAAATAAATTTCATCAAAATTATTTTAAAATTATATTCTTTACTCTTATGAAATACTTATTGTTGTATACTTTATACCTATTTAGAATTGAAATGCTAGCAATGCACAATACATATTTGTAAATCTTTCTGCCCTTATCAATCGTTAGAAGTAAATTCTGAAATGTCTGTGATCCAGGTCAGTGAGAGGTCTTGGCATTGTGACATAATAAGTCGTGTGTGTGACATAATCCAGTCAGACTGGATTTGGTAAGGTGCTTTCAAAAGCACCTTAGTAACATTTATAATATTACTATATAATATTAGTAATATTTATAATATTATTGTCCTCAGTGATATTTATAATGCACTGTTAGCAGGGGGAAATATGAAATATTCAATATAGGCTCCATAAATATATTTTACAAGTGCTTACAAAATCTATAGATTCAGAGATGAGCTCTCTTCCTTGGTGAGGTTTCTACCTGACCCTTCTACTTCTTTCCATTGGGCCAGAAAGTATATAGCGAGTCTAACTACTACAGCTGTACATTTGCTATAATGCTTAGAAATGATCAGTAAGCAAGAGCATAAAACTTCATGTTGCAAATTTAATGTGCATATATGCAATATTCTTAGACCACCGTCAAAATATTAGAATACAACCGATTAGGAAAGAAACCCCAATAAAGGAACAGGTGTATGGGATATCTAAGATGTAGGTGTTAGACTAAGATAAGTTTTAATTTATCTAAATTATGACTTGCAATGTTTGTTTCAGGTACCAGCTCAAATTGTTTGCATTTTGGAGAATACACTGAAAGACAACGTATGATGCCAAAGGAGTGACAACAGCTTACCAAGTAAGTAACAAATAGCATTACCGTGTATCAAAATACCTTCTAGATAAACATGATGTGAATGGATTTTGATAAGGGTACACTGTCCACAAACAGTTACCTCTGATTAAACACTTTGGCAAAATCAATTCCATATCAAATAATTTCAGTAGACTTTACTCAAAGAATGAAATTTACTCTGTTTAGTCAAGAAGAGCATTACTTTATGACAAAATTCCAAAGACCATATATTGAGAAATATATTCTCCTTTGAAATTATTTGACCATACATGGGTGAACACAGGGAGCAAAGTACAGCTACACAAGAAGATTAACTGCAAATACTTCTACCAATTGCATGCTTCTGCACTTGGCTGGCAAATAAAGCAAGTATTAACTTTGATCTTTCTGGAAAGAACTTCCACTCTATGCTTTAAATTTACCTAGGAGTTACAGGGTTGAATTTTTCTTCCTTTTCTCCTTCCTTTGACTGAACTAAAGGATTTTCAATTCTAACTAAAATAAAGCATTGATAAGTAATGTTAGAAAACTGAACACAGATACATATAAAGAGAGATGGCATTTAAAAATTATTGTTTTCAGGGTTGATATAGAAAGGAAAAGGTGCATTTAGTAACTACTGCTAAACATTTTCATACTGAAAATCCTATCTGTCCAGACATTATAGCCAAGGTCCCACAGGAGTGCTCAAGATATTTAATGAAAACAAATGATTTCTTCTACTCTTCATAGTCACAAGTTTTATCCAAACACTCTGATCTAGCAACCATGGGCAACAAAGCCTTTCTGTTAACTGAGCAAGATAAAAGCACATACTATAAATAAATACAAGATTTTTGTTGTGGGTTTATGAAAAGCCATAGTCAGATCTGTAATTAAATTAAGACAAAGAAAAACACCAACTATTTCAGAGTTGGTTTTTTTTACAATTTATCAGAACCAAATATCATGTAAGAATTTAGCTCGATTAACTGTAGGTAAGTTCTGGGTGGCTGCATTCAGTGGGTTTGTATCGGGTCGTTTTGTTGACATATTTACTGGTTTTGAATTGATATCTTTGAACTCGTTCCATTCCTCTTTATACTTAACATAACTGAACAATTTGTTTCCAATTAGAGCGTTTTCTGACTCCTCAGAGAAAAATATAGCAAAACCACAAATACATAGCACTGATTTACTGGAAAGAAACACATTCAAACGGAACCATGTTAAGAATAAACTCCAGCTTACCACAGTCACCAACTCTAAAGCTTTCTGAAAGCGACCTAATGTATTCTTCTCTGCCCCAAGAATTTACATTTATAAAATAAGTCGGTGAATCACGAATAGTAAAACTGAAGGTGTATCTTTCGGACCCAATGTCTGCAAAAATAAACAGCACTATTACAATTCATACCACAGACTGATTTCCATGTAGAATATATGTATAAAAATATTATTTTAATGTTTTCCTAGCTTTTTGTCATAAATTTACCCCCGGTAATCTCGTGAGTACCACTAGAGGTCAGCAGACCGTTCAGTAAACGCACTGATGTTCATGAATGAGGATGGCTACAATTCACGCCGCAGTTATACCTGTACCACCCCATCCACCTATACACACCGTGTAACTTTAGGCAGCACCATATAAACCTACAGATCTAACGCAAGAGAAAAAAGAA
The DNA here is from genome assembly GCA_020800305.1 of Porphyrio hochstetteri. NCBI lineage: Eukaryota > Metazoa > Chordata > Aves > Gruiformes > Rallidae > Porphyrio > Porphyrio hochstetteri. The sequence goes on from CM036920.1 coordinate 9,925,733, forward strand.
CTGTACCGCCCTGCTTTCAAGGCGTGAACACACACATAAGCAGGGCTAATGTGTGAAGCAATGCTATGAACAAGCATATACCCTAGCCCAAATTTTGTAGTAGGCAGGCTGTCTTTAGATGGCTGTGCCCATGGATGAGAGCACTGTGATGAGGTGTAAGGCTGCAGATCACCGGCACTATCGCTGTCCAGATAGTACAAGGGGCTGTAACAATCAAGGAAAGTGTTTCCAGCTCTACAGGAAGTTTGCGGTCAAGAGGGTATCAGTGTCGGAAACACTGCACTCCTTTTTCTCTTACAGCTAATTAACAAAGCTTTCCATGGATTGCACAGCTTTATGCAAGATGTTATTTTAAAATTCTCAATGAAAACTGTATAGTGATCTGATAGAGCAAGCAGAACCTGGCTGTAGTTCTATGGGGACATAAATAGGAACACCACATTTTCAGACTAAGAATTGTTTCTGGTGATGGTGACTTCCTTCTAAAAATTCACAACAACACTAACAGAATAGCAGAGCACTTCACACACAGCTGGAATGGCTCTGGGATGGGAGATGCTTCCTAACAGCATCTGTATCAACCCTAAGCTGTAGATATGTTACTTATATGTTATTTCAATTTCCAACTAATGCTGTATTACCAATATATTATCCCCATTTTTTTTCACTAGGAATATACAATAAGGTGAAGCTGGAGCTACTCACACTAGAAATTACCTGTTTCACTCCTCAAAACTCCTCTTTAACATTGCTGGTTTAGGAGTGAATTATTAGAAAGGGACCAAAATCAACTCCAGCAGTATTTATATAATAGTGGGTTCATATTGGTACTGTCTTCATCAGACCCTGAAACAATTGCACAGTGGAGTTTTTCCAAACAAATTGTAATTGATAATGTTTAGCCAAACTAATGTTGCTCTTTCATCTCGACCCTCAAATACACCCGATTACTTTTTTCACATTTTTATTATATATATATATTACACTAAGTCTGCTTATAATTTAAATATTTATTTCAGTTATATATGCCAAATTATACTGTATAAGAAAATGAAATAAGAACAGTTAAAAGGGACTGTACTTTTTCTGTCTGGAAAGCCTCTGACATCTGTTTTCCCAATAACCACACCGATTACGTTCTAAAAAATAGAAAGATTATAGAATACAAGTATAAACACAGATGTATATGATGAACTTGATTTCATGGACTTGTACTCTACTGATGATAATAAACATATTTCTGACTGGTAATCATTTTAATCTATTTATTCCACAGTACCATATGAAGGAAAGACTAAAACATAAACATACACTTTTACTTTAAGAAAAAGAGTGACTAACAAATATTTTTTTAAAAAAATACATCTGTTTCTGTTTGTAAAGACAATGGGAAGACAAAAGTTCACCCAAAGCATTCACAATTTTGGCTATTCTACAGCAATCTCTCCTCAGGTAGGCAGCAATATTGTTTTTTCATGCTCTCTTCACAGCTCTCAGATCTCCTTAAATGCACCATGAAAAGCCTGGACAGGATTTATTTTACAGTTAAGCATCCAAGGTTTCCCCTGCTGTCAGCACCAAGATACGCACATGTACGTACATCCATCCACAGGGAAAGACATTTATCCTATCCTCATCTAAGCAACATACATTTCTACAGGTGTCTGTTTCTTGCTGGCATCCTCTCAACTAACTACAGAAGGAGCTTAGGCAATTAACTTTTTTCACTATTCAAAACAACATTAATCTTATTCTGCTTTGCTAAACCTTTATTTACTATGCAAAAGCACCCCAATCTAAACTGTCAAACAAAACAACTAGGAGCACTAGGAAGATATATAGATAGATAGATAGACAGACATATATAAAAAATAATATAAAGCTGGGGGGGTGAGAGGGTGTTGGGGGGGTTGTTGTGGGGTTTTGTGTGTTTGTTGTTTTTAAAAGGTCCTTCTCAGTGTGAAGGGAAAATATTGCAGTGGTAATTGGGGAACTTAAGAGGTAAGCAATCAAAGTTGGTGTGGTAACAGGGATGGGAAGGAGGGACCCACATTGCAATCCTGCAAGGGTCCTTCCAGAGCACACCCCTTCTTTTCTACTTCACACGTGCACTTATTTCCCTGAAGTATTGCCTTTCTCCTTCAGGCAGGGGAACTGCAGCAGTTGGCTATCAAGGAGAAACATAACAATTTAGGAATCACGCGGGCTGAATTTTGCACCTATTCCCAAGGCAATGCAACCTGTCTGCCTTCACTGTAACGACACTAATGTGCTCAAAAATCAGATCTCTCGTTCCCAGTTTATTCTCAATCACTAGATGGAGCAAGGTAACTGTCTTACCCTACACTGATGGGCATGAACTCATTAAGAGGATGTTATGTTTACAGCAGTGTAATATCCTAGTTCTCCCAGTCTTTCTAACAGAGTATTTTCTATCTGTCCACAACATATAGTGATTTAGATTAGGATTTTTTTTTTCTACTTTGTATCTTAAAAAAAGCACATTTTAATTAAATCAGAGCACAACATAGTCTGGATTTCACCATCCATCAAAAGAACTGCCATTTGGGATGGCTCTTCACACAATTTAAGCTGACACAAATCTGCTGTTTCCAAAAGAGATCTCCCCTGCCCCTGCTGCGAATATATTCACCTCAGCACTAAGCCTGCAGAGCAAGCTGACAGAAGGAAGTGATCTGCCTGGAAACAATGCGGGGGAGGCATGGAGGAAACAAGGGTAGAAAAACTTCCAGAGATCATTTCCTTGATCAGCTTATTGAGCAACTACAGAGGCACTAGTTTCACCAAAAGAGGAGGAGCGGAACTGCCTGCAATGAGGAAGCGGCTGTACTGCCTTTTCTGGCAGAGCATTGCTTGTGGCCGCTCAACCAAAGCACAGGACTACAGCATTAAGGCATTTTAAGTCTCTTAGGCTTTGGTCTACTTTGCTTTTAGAAAACTGAACTGCAAAGTAAAAAGCTAGGGCATTTTGGTAAGTTGAACGATGTGTGCTCAGCTGTTTTAACCTCCTAAGCACATACTGATCATTCTGTCACGAGATATTAATGAAATACTTTTATATAACAATACTTTCTTTACTATGGGTTACTATACCATCCTAATTGCAATACTCAAGATGAGTTTAATTTGGAAAATAAAAGCTTTTAACTTAGTGGATCAATGTATTTGGGAGTAACCCCGAATGACAGATTAAGTTAGTTCTGATGGAGACTCAACATTTATAAAAAGAATATACAAAACCGCTGTGAGGGCATATAAAACTCTCTCTCTTAGTTCACGTCTTTTCTGTGACTTCTCTTTGATTGGTTTAAAATAAATTAGAATAAAAAGGGCCTAATTACATCTCTCCCAAATAAAAAGATGCCAGAACAAGAAAACTTGTTTTCACTCTCAAGGCATGAGGACCCCATGGGACACAGAGCTCTGTAGGCAGCGCATCTGCATGAAGCTGCGGGGGGATCGGGCTGTAACACCCATCACAGCTCCCAGTGCAGCCACGTGGAAACGCTGCCTCTGTTTTGTTCTCTAGGCTCCAACTCTCAGCAGCACTGAACACTCAGAAGACATGTTACCACTCATGGGCTACGCATTTAAGGGTGGGAAGTATTGCAACAGAGAGAATAACATAGCGTTCTCCCTCTTGTATCAAAGCATAGTCTTGGAGAGCAAAGAATGAAAAGCTGTGCCTCCCCCCCCAAAAAAATCCTATTTTTTTAAACCATCTAAAAACAGAAACAGAAAAACACTGAGTTTTACAGTGAGCTCCTCTGATCAGCTCTTACTCCAGTGATGGTAGTCCTCAGTCATGCCAGGACAACAAAAATCTTCATACTCAAACATCTGTATGAATCTACCAAGTACAAAGCTTTGCTGATTGTTAAGCCTGCTTTTTGGTTCATCCTACTCTCCTGTACTCCCGCAAGCAAAATTCTTAGCTCCTCATAAACTGACAACCACAAAACCTGCTTTTTGTTCTTAAAAATACAGAAACAATCCTATCTGACATATAATTGTGAGGTTTTTATCCAGTTAAGGCCCCATACTGTTCAAAAAGAGCTTTGTTTGAATAATTCAAGACTAAGTTATTTAGCTCAGAGGGATTGAGCACACAAGTGAAGACTGCAGGATTGGGCCTCACGTTCATAGTTTGTAGTGAAAGACTATTGTAGATTATAGATGTATTGTGACCACATAATGCTGACTCTGCACATCTCTTTACTAATTCAGCATCCATTTAAAACATTACAAAGAAGCCTCTGATACTTTCAGACATTGAATTGTCCAGTCAATATCTACAGTTGTGGTATCCACATACTATGGACAACAACAGCATCAATTTTCATTTTGCTGGTTTATACACAAAGAAGGTAAGGTACTTTATATCTAACAATTATACTAATTCTATCAGTATCTAAATACATGTCAATTACATAATTTTGCAGTAATATAATACAGTCATATACTATTTCATTTGAGAACAAAAGTACTATGTCTATGAGACTTACAGGACGAGCAAGATTTGGATGCAGATCTGAAAGTGCAACAAAGTCCTGTGTTGAACTAGAATAAGCCATTCTTTATCTGAAACTTGAGAAAAATAATTTAGATTAAAAATTTAAACAAATTGCTTAAAACTATTCATAGTGAGAATAACAACTTATGTTTAACACAAATGTTTTGACCTAAATAGCATCTGTTTTCAATAAGAAGCATTTCAAGCCATTGGAAGTAGACAATTCCTTGTTGTTTCTATTTGGCAATGTAAGTTAGGAATTTTACTATAACTACCCTACCTGTGCTTCTCAAATAAAGGTCTGTTATTGTTATTTATTTATCTGATATTGAATTACTCTGAAATACATTTACCCTCCTGTCTGGGAAGTCCAACTGAATTTAATGAGGCAGTTCATATATAAAAGGCCATTTACATCAGAGGAAAGGAGAGTGTTGGGTTCCAAGCCACCTTCATCAAGGTTTTGGACTTAATATTAAACTACTTTAAAATGCGAGTTCATGCCTTTCTTGAAGTAGAAATGCTTTTAATTTATTAATTTTTAAAATTTTTTTAATCAGTTATTTTCAGACTGCCAACATAACATTATTGCCCATTTGTGTGAGCTACTGCACACTCAAGTCCTTTCTATTGATGCCAGTTGGGCCATGGACACTTTGTTAGCCCGTCTGAATGCCTCTTATTATTTCAAGGCTACCCTCAGAAACATTATTGATATTTAGCAAATATATGTCAGATTCCAGGGGGGGTTTTTTGGGAAAATAAACCATCAAGTTGTCCAAATCCTAACCACCTTTAATGTGACAGAACTGCTCACAACTCCTGTTCAAACTTTTGTTATAAAGTCCTGAATAGCTTTTATGGTCTTTATACCTGGTACCTTCTGTGAGAATTGTTAACCATTTCATATTATAATGATCTGTTGAACACACTAGAAAGTCTACATTTAAAAAAAAAAAAAGCAGACAGTTATCTGACAACAAAATTATTTTTCTAAGAGAGAATTTCAAACTAAATTCTCACAGAGAGATATCTCAAATTTACCTTACAAAAACTACTGAACAGAGGGGCCCTCAAACCTATTCCCATCACATTATATGGAAGAATTCACATTAGCCTATGTAGGAAAGTCGCCTCAGCTGTCCATCCAAAGCATGCCTCAAAAGAAGTTAAATATTGTTAAATGACATACCTCACCACAGTCAAAACAGGTTAACAAAAACAGCATAGGAGCAGATGCATCAAAGAAGGATTAGAGAGGCAATATAGGATTTAAAATGCTGACAGGAGAAGCTGCCATTGCCCCCCTCACACACCCTCAGAGGCAGGGGCTGAGCCCTGGGGACAGCTGAGGGAACCTTCTCTTGCCACCACCAAGGATCAGACCTTCTGAGAGAAAGTGCAAGGTGGAAATCACAATAAATTGCAAAATAAAGCCTTTGGCACTACCACCCTATCCCAAACTGGCATTTGGCACCAGACAGACTTACACCCCCCAAAGCCTGGTTAGGCTCTACATTGCAAAGAGATTTTTCTTGCATGAGCCCATCACTGTCCTCATTGCCTGAGCACACATGGCTACCATCCCACACAGGCTGTCAGGAGCTCTTACCACAGATCCAGCTACCACCAAGGGGTCTCAGGGGAGACAGATCAGCCAGAATGAGAAGGGAGCACCCTGAAAGGAAGGTGTGAGGTGCTCGGGACAGGGAGACAAAATGGCGGCCAGTGCTGTGGGCGGGAAAAGGACTTCACACCCTCTCACTGTGTGTGACCTTCCTTCAAGGGGAGAGGAGTGGGCATGAGGGGGAGCAGTGTGAGGGTAGCCTTGGCTCCACACAGTGGGCATCAGCCACGGCCCTGGCGCTTGGAGAACGGTTGCCAAAAACCAAAACAAACCAGGCAGAAATTCAGAGTCCTGGGGCTTTTGCATACCTGTGGAAGGGCACGCAGAGCACAGCATGGCCAGCTTCAGTGTCAGTCAACTCTGTATCAGGTTCAGAGCTGAGGGTTCAGAGCTTGGGTTTCACTTTTTGCAGGTCTGTGGGGCTTTACCCGAGTCCCCACCATTCTTGCCCTGTCTCTCCCTCTGGGGCAGAAGCTTCACCCCAACATACACCAGGTCTCCCAGGCAGGATGTTAATTTGATTGTGTCTTTTTCTCACTCTTCTAACAAAATTTCTATTATTTCCTTGCAGTGCTATTCCACAGCAGGCGCTAGATGATTTTCAATAACAAATAAACAAATGTCCTCAACAGGATTGCAAGCAGGTCCCAAGTCCCTGGATTTAAAACCAACAAAGGACCAACCCAACAGGAGTCTAAAGTCAGGCTTATTCTGCTAAACTTATAAATGCACAACACACAAGCAAGATAAAGCAAATTTCAGATAGTTTTGGAAGAACTATTCCCTATGTTGCAGGTTTGGGGGATTTTTTCCATGGTAGCTCTAAGGGGAAAAAAAATTGCAGCCTGTAGTTTATAAATTAATTAAAATTTATGGTTTAAAATACCATTTGTATTGATTTGCCCACAGAGCTCTTGGATTTTCAGGTCCTACAGAAGACTGGCGCAAGGCATTTTGTCCATTTATATTGCATATAAAATTATTTTTTATAAAATCAATATTCTTCACTTCTGTATCATAAAATTTTTTACTCTTGATGAGTAATTTTATGACCTCAAGGTCATGGCTATTGAAGTTTTTAGTGTAGCCTGACAAATTCTCTGTGTTGACTCTGTATTACAGGATCTTTCATTTCTTCAATTAAACAGCTGAAAATGGATACCACCTGTGCTCTCATATTTATTGTGTCACTAAAGTCCATGATAATTACACCGTGCTGATGACAAACAGCATGCCAGAGAACTGACAGCCTGGCTAGGGTGGGCTTTTTTAGGTCACCTTTTATATAGTATGATCCATGGATATAACTTTGTTCTGTAGGTGTGAAGTCTCCAGAAAATAGGCTGAGATAATCTTTTGTAAGTTCCGTTGCTTGAGTTACCCCAAGCTAATGAACAAGCAGAAGATAACAAATGTGGTGATTGAATCCTAACTGAATGGGAAGATGAACTTGTACACTAGCTGGAAAGTGCTGGCAAAGGTACAGGTCTCATTCTTACCACCATGACTGCAAGGTAAACAAGGGAGGAAAAAAAACACAAACAAAAAAAACCCTGAAATGAGATCTGCAGGGTCTTCACCACTGCAGAGGGTGATAAAAGCAGGATGGCAGACCGTGGGCTTGGAGGTATTGATCTTGTCTGATATCTAAGGAAGGTTTTGGTGGGACGTAAGCACCAGCTGCAGCTGGTGCCCAGAACAGTCACCACTTTCGTTAAGTTTCATCCAGGTTAAGCTGCTTTTTTCTCACAGGCACACAGGGCAGGTGAAACACAACGCTACCGGTGTCCCCAGCCGAGAGCCGCAGGCTTTGTTTTGTTTCAAAGCCACCAGAACAAGGATGCTGTTGTGCTACTCCTCGGCATCTCCATAGCCTCAGCAGACGTCTAATGATCTGGCAGTTTTGCTTTGTGGTTTAGTTCCACTTCCATTTTCAATTCACCTATGTTTTGTAAAAAAGCTGCTCTTTACTTTCCCATGACAGCTCCTGTGAGGAAGATGTTATCAGGGCCATCATGAAGGGGTGCACTGATCTGGCCACAGGCACAAAGGCAGCAGACGTGAGACCAGAGTTATTTCCCCAGAAGACATGATTAGACGCTGAGAATCTAACTGGCAGCTACTGAGACAAGAATTCTTTTGTTCAACATACCTGTCTCACAGCAATGCTGTGGCTTCTGTCATTTGTACAGCACATGGCACAAGCCCGGATGGTCAGTGATTCGGACTCCTGTAGGTTACTGTAAACAAATGGCATCTTTATTAGTGCTTGTAATCAACAAATGTCTAACCTGAATGTCTTCTGCTGATTTACAATGTCAGCTGATTCTCCAAGTTAGGAATTCGTAATACAAACAATGAAGGGAACCTGCAAAAACAAGTTACTTCAATTGTACTGGGCTTTACTCAGGTTTTCCTCCTCAGTTGATGTCAATTTGGTCTCTAAAAGAAATCAGCATCACTATCTCCCTTTGACAACTGGAAAAACAGATGCAGGAGAAAGACCAGCAGCAGTTTCCTGAGGGTCATGCACCACATGATGACCTGCTTCAGTACGAGCACCAGCCCCTGCAAGAGTGCAGCGATATGAAATCAGTATTTTCCTGACTTAGTGCTCGATCCCTGAAAGGTCTGAGTGATTTTAACTCTCCAGCACTTCAGTGACACTCTGCTAATCACAGACTGAGTCTGGCAAAGACTTCCCATACATGGCTGCAAATTGCATGGTCCCTGCTAATTAGACCTTCATGAATGGATTTATTTAAATTACACTCATTGGCATGGTCAAAGAGTGCAAATGCCATTTTGTAATTCACTTAGCAATTTGTTACATGAGGATCAGCACCATCTGCATGCTGGGAAAGCTTAGTCCCCATCCAGCAATAGCAGGGACATTTCAGAAATCATCTTCAAAGCTAGAGCAATATAAAAATATTTGCTCTGTGATTTTTAAGCTGCCCACAGCGTTTACTGAGTGGGCTCATTGAATATTTATACATTCTTAAGACCAAAAGAATCTTTAAAATGAAAAGGGCAGACCTGTAATTTTATGTAATTGGCCTGACTGAATGCATTAAAAGCAGCAAATTATTAAAGGTATTCACTCTTCAGTGGCTTTGGCTGATACCTGAACTGGCTGAGACTCAGAAGTGCTGATGGAGTAATAATGGACAGCCTTAGCTGGAGTAATACAGGTGCTGATGCAGCCAACAGGTGCTTGGTGTGTTGAGGGATATTTAATCTGAATTTCTCCCCATTGCCGCAGTGAGTCATTGTTCATCTCTTGCTTTGCTCCACATCTCCCCCATCCTTGTCCCCAGCACTGGACTCATCTCAGTGCTATTTCAGTGGGATTTCCCAATCTGACCAGAACTGTGACCTCTCACAGCATGGGAAAAACACAGAAATCTGAAGTTTTATTTTAAAATTAAAGTTAACATGAACCGTGGCTAGTTCCTACCTAATCTGTGCTAATTCTGTCATCTTTGGTCCAGGGAAGACACCAAGACCTGAGGCTGGTGCATCTAGCACAAGCACACAGCTCAGACAGTGAACATGTGCATGAGCAAATGGAACCAGCCATCAAGGGGATGGTGGGGATGCCAACTTCTACGCAAGGAAAGGCCTGTTGCTGGCAAAGAAGAAAAGCCTTTCTTCAGGTGCAAAGCTATGTGGAACATGAAAGTGCTGCTCTTTCCAGCTGTCCAGGAAGGACACTGTTTTGAAGCAACAGCTGCTCTCAAGACAACAAAGGCTCCCCGTTCCGACAAATTCACATGAAACCACATAAAAACTAGACCCAGACTTCCTCACAGGCAGGGAGCAAATGGTATCTGCAGGGTCCAAATGTAGCCAGCACAGCATTTCTGCAGCGGTCCATGCTGGGGGGAAGCAGCATTCTTGCTCTCCAAGTCAAGGCCTGGATGCCCATTCATCAGCAAGCTCAATTTATAACTGTTTCAACACTAATTAATCCCTTCTGCAACGTTTGCGCAAGGGTGGAGCGGAAACATCACGCAACACAGGCAAGGGGAAAGCAAGCCGCCGGCGCCAGCCCGTCAACTGCAATGAGCTCACTTCAGGTGGCCACTGCAGAACGCTAGCGAAAAACAAACACCACAACTGAAATCTAAGACCTTCTGGATACTCACTAAGTGGTTGGTATACTTTCAGCTAGTAGTTTGTAAATAAATATATCCCAGAATTAATCCTTCTGTGTCTTTTTTAATAGCAAAAAGTCAGCATAAGACATCCCTGCAGGAATTCACTGCTTGAAAACACTGACCAGTCTTTCTTCTTCAATTCTCCCTGCCTGCGCACTGATACTCTACCTTGCTGTTGTGAAGATCAGGCTTTGGTTGCCCCAGATTTTAAAGCCCTCAGCCTGCTTTTTAGCTTGCCTGAAACCACAGAGGTGGAAAGAGCCTCATTTTACAGCCTCCAAGTGCCATAAGAGCATTTGGGCTGCAGAGAAAAACTTCTCCCGCACATTATTCCAAAATAATTTAAGCGAGCTCAGTGAAATCACTTGGATTTTCATCACTTTCCCCAAGACTAGAATTTCCTCCTCCCTCTCTGAACAAACAAATGAAGAATATTTTCCAGCAAAACATCATGAATTGAAAAATACAACAATTAAAAATAGTTTTAGTGACAGCTTCCTGACACTGGAGAAGAATGCTTTGGGGTGGGGGGGGAAGAAGATATTTAGCATTGGTTGGCAGCCATTCAAACACATTTTCAGCTATTCAAATCAACGAAACCAAACCAGATAAATTATATCTGGATTTCAGTTTGAGACACGTGATACTGAACACCACCAATTCGGACGCTCAGGAGAAGCGTTCTTCCAGCGATAAAACTGGGGGAAACCCTTCCAACCTTCAGTTGCTCCAGTTTCCAGCCAAGCCTAAAACTCAATCCCTGCATAAGAAGTTCATAAGGAGCAGAACTTGGGACGTAATTCTCAAAGACACATGGGGATGTCTGTAACAGAAAACTGTGATCTTAGAGTAAATAACTATTTCTTTTTCCCCCAACCACAGAGCTCAGTCACAGAGCACCAGTGAAATCCAAACGACCCGTCCAAGCTAAACTTTCCAGCAAAAGTTTACCTTTGATCTCCTGGCTGAGCGCTTGGCCCTGGCGCGGCAGTGGCAAGGCTCCCATCGGCTCCGAGAGCCAGGACCACATCCAGCCCCTTCCTAGGTAATCATGTGTCAACATTTCCACCGTACGCCTGGCTGCCTGTCAGCCAGCTCATTAGAAAGCTCCTGCAGGCTGACGCTGCCGTTTTAAAGTTTTTATCCATTAGAAAAACAAAACCTTCCCCCCCCCCAAAGCCTGTCCAGAGCGCAAAGGTACGAGACCCCATCAAAACAGGGCTTTATCAAGAAATTTTCCCTTAAGAAAATGAACGCTAGAGGTCAATCTAACAACTTGTCCCGGAAATATATATCCCTGGAATCAACTATTACAGACTTCTTCTGTGTACTGTACACCTCTCTAACTACATCCAGATTCCCTGGCTTGGCAACGCACTTCATATCTAACAAGAGTTTCTTCTATCCTTTTGAATTTGTTCTTGTCTTGCTATACATTACTATTTCCTTTTCTGGAGCTCGCCTGTATGATCGCCGTCCCGATTCACGTGGCTGGCTAATGTACTTAACTACCCATTTATGAACTGAAAGGGGAAATTGGCACTTGCATGTAAATACTGGAGGCCAAATGTGTCCCTGATGTAACTCCGCCGCAGTCAGTTGAGTTAGATTAAAGATGAGTGCAGAAACAGAGGAGCAGCCATTGCCACGCAGATGAAAGCCTGTCTAACTCGGGATCTTGTGTCTCATGGATAAATCCATGGTTTCAAAGAGGCAGCAGGAAGGCAGCGGAGAACTGGGATGTGAGTGATGGGTTTGCAACTTCCAGCCTTCCAAGTCTGACTCCCTTCCATAGCATCTTCCATCTTATAGCAACAGGGATGACTTCATTACTTGCACCCCCGACTTTGTTTCATCTTCTGTGCTCATGTTCTGGAAGACCTTTTAGCTACAAACTCCCACAGACTTCATGCATAACAAAAACAAAAGGTATTGGGTTGGGGTTTTTTCTTTATTATTCTCCAATGCCCAGTCTTTCCATTTCAGTTAATTTCTCCCTCCCTCTTCCCTGCTCTTAATATAATAGGATTTAGACCCTGCCAGTCTGCTTCAGCTTCCCTACTGCAACCTTCTTTAGCAAATCCCCAGCTCCCCTTTTATAAGGCTCCCATCTCAGCCAAACTCAATGGAGATACAGGAGGAGCACAGGCTTTGCCGACACGGAGGTTGCCTCCACCTGGAAAGCCAAGGGAGATTCAAGGCACAAAAGTCAAGTGCAGATCCAGCAAAGAGTGTGTTCAAGCACAAAATTTCTCCCAAGGAGTCACCGGGATCGCTCGTGTGCTTCGCACTGAGCACATGTGTGAGTGCTTTGCTGAACCCAGGCCAAAACGCAGTTCTTCTTTATGAATGTGGGCCAGATCCTGTAGCACTGAATAACACCGATGAGTAACATTTATTCACACAAGTGGTCTCTGCGGAGAAGGGCTGCCAAGTCCTGGCCCTGTATGATTTTTTCTTTAGCGAGCAGCCAGAGCAGAGCTCCATATGGCAGCGCCGACTCCTCACTCAGCAGCTTGCCTGCTGCCAGCTCCTCGGTGCAAATGGCCCAGTGAGGCAGAAATGTTCCAGCTCAACCTTCGTGTTAGTTACCTTTAAAAAACACCAGATAAATTCCTTAAAATTCTTCCAGGGAGTTTCTTCACGCTGTGGCTGTATGACCATGGTGGTCCCAGCTGTGGCTGGTGATGCTCTTCCAGGGCAGTTGCTCACCTGTGGCAGCACCCAAGCCATTCGCAGGCAAAAGTGTCTCCCAGGGCACGTCCAAAGGGTGTTCAGCTCCTCAGAGGCCAGGCACATCCCGAGACTGCCCCAGAAGTGATGGGCTAGCCAGTAAACCTCTTACACTCCACTCCATACAACCTGACCCTAATGTGGAGCTTCAGCTTGTGCAGGAACATATCTCTGCTCACCCTCCCCAGTTAATGCACATACAGGAGACGTTTAGGAAGGCTACAAGAGCAGCTGGATACAGAGACGGATGCCTTGTGCCACCATGCAGCTGTCATGCATTAACTCCCTTGCTCCAAGACAGTCAAAACCGGGCAGAGCTGAACAGACCTCCTTCCTCATCAACCTCCCTTGCAGCTTGTCCACAGAACCTGGGGGCTCTTAATGCCTTGCCTTGGTAGTTTTCTTCCATGCACAGGGAAGATGCAATCCTCTTCATCCCCAGGTGCTTCCATTCATCCCCACCCCCCTGGGAGTCAGCGCAGCCAAAGCCTGAGTGCACCCAGAGGCTCTTCCCAAGGGCTGACAGCAGCAACAACAGAAAGAAACCCCTTGTCACAGCAGAGACACAGCTCAGGGTCCTCAACAGCCCCAGTGCCAGCTTCACAAGGACCCTACTCAAGCCCCCCAGCACTGGAGAACCCACAGCAGCTGTCCATCAGAGTCCCATGAGCATCCCATGCTGTTGCCATCCTTCACCATCCCCTCTTTGGATGCAATTCCTTGCCAGCAAAGATCTGAAGGGAGCTAACACTTCGCAAAGGTCTCCAAAGATGCCTGTCGCAGCACTTAGGAGATGTAGCTGCCAGCAAGGACTGGCAGCAGTTGATGGAGAGCACAGCCACCTCCCATCCCTCACCACCAGCAGATACCCCCCACCACATTTGGCACAGCCCTCTGTGCTGTCACAGCCCTCTGTGCTGTCACAGCCCTCTGTGCTGTCACCCTCCTTGTAGGGGCTGGGCATATGGCAGAGCCAGGGGTGACACCAGAGCAGCAAAAGCTGCAGCAAAAGCCACAGCAGTATCCAATGTACTGGGTGCATAACCCAGCCAGGGGCAGGCCTGAGGAGCACCTAGGAAGGATCAGGCCCAAACCAAGGCTAAGCAGTGAGCCAGGTTACACTTATGGAGCCTTTCAGCATCCCCACAGCCTCAGCCCTGCTGTGTGTGGTTACTGCCAAATCAATATGTGCATCTTCCTGGTAAATAATGGTGTCAGTGGGACGTTAATGGTGCACAGTGCTTGTGGTGTCAAGGCTTTTTTTTTTTTTTAAACAAAGCAAAGTCATTCATTTTCCTCCTCTCCCCAAAAAATCCTTCCCAAACACACAAAATGGGCTCCAGACCCACCTCCTACAAGGAAATGAGAACCAGCCCTGGAGGATCACCCAGCAAGAAGCCTCTGTTCGGAGATCTGACGCCTCTTCAAAGACGGGGAAGCAAATGTGCTCCTACCTCTGCTGATTTATGGAGAACGTCTGTGCCACCGATGCGGGGAAGCACTTAAACGCTACCAGAGGGAAGGGGAATCGAGCACTCGCCGCCTGCGCTTGGTGGGTTGCACTGAATAACCCCTCTATTTGTTATAGTTTGTGTTCATATAATTAGATCTATATTGCATTTTGAAGGAAAACAAACAATGCAGAGACTGCAGCACATGCTGCTGGAGTCTGTGCTCGCTAGCAAAACAAACACGGTGTGCCACCAGCAGGACCGGCCGGTGGCAGGTGGGACATGCCAAAGGCAGAGCTTGAATTGTATGTGGCAGCAGCCAGCCTGGGACCGTGTCCCCACGTGTGAGGGGATGTGGGGAAAGCAGGTGGCTTGCCCGTGCTGGTGGGAAACAGCCAGTATCACCTCAGCTGGAAGCAGGAGTAAAGCCAGAGCCATGGACAGCCAACCTGGCACCCTGGGAAAAGCAGGAAGAAGGCCTGATGAGGAGAGGGGCATAGCCCAGGAGCATTGTCTGAAGACACTGTTTTGTTTCCTTCCTCCCTGGGTTGAAAAACTCTGGGTGTAAATTGTTCTAAGTTATATCTGTTTGGTTTTAATTTCTGCTGATGCCCCAGTGTTATTTATGGTCCTGAGATATAGTAGTAGGCACGAGTATAGCGTTGTGTGCATGAAATACAGCCCGCTGCCTATAGTATTTATTGATCAGTGCAGTAAATAATTCCAACAAGCACAACTCATCCGAGCGAGCAGAGCACACAGCCGAAGGCTGCACATCTGCCAGGGCCTAACACACACCCTGCAGTGCTGGCAGGACTGTGCCAGCAGCACAGGGCTCACAGAACTGCTCCTGGAATTATTTTCCATCCCAAACAAAGCCAAGTGAGCCAGTACAGCTCCCAGGTGGGTCCCAGCGGCAGCTGTGCCCTGGGCTGGTGCCAGGTTTCTAGCCAGGATGGCCAGTGCTGTGGGGACATCCCTGGGCACACAGGATGCAGCCCCGTGCTCACCCTGGGATGCTCCCAGTTAACACCATGAGGGCAGCAACAGGCAAAAAGCAACTGTGCCACTGCATCCAAGCTGGAGCAAAGGCACCTGAGACACACTGTCACACTGAGAGCTGGCTCCCCACAGCACCCTCAGTGCCACGTGCTCCAGGAGAGCCAGGAAATCGCTGCTAGAAATACAAAGTCTCAGCAAGGATTTTTTAGCTGGGTTTGACCATGCTTGTAGAGAAGGAGGCAGTATGTAACAGCCCTGAGTGTAAGCTGTTGCTTGATTAGCATAGTTAATGTCCATGGAATGTACTCAGTGTCTGAATTCTTGCACTTTTTCCAGGGAAAAGGCAACAGGGGACTCTGCACAATGCTGTCCATGCAGAACTGTCTCTCTTGGTTGTCCCAAGTATTTCCCTGGAAGCCCTCCCTGTCCCACAGCAAGAAGAGAGACCTGGGGAAGTCAAGCACTGGGCTGGATAGATTTAGTGTTGCTACACTGGGACTCATTTATCTTAGCTCAAAGGTGAACTAACACCATCCTCAAGGACAAGAGCTTAACAAGCAAAGTAGGAAGATATGAACCAGATCTTGACCTGGTCTCAATCATGCAGCTGTGCTGAGCCAAACAAGGCTGATTTATGCCAGCAAGAAGCCAGTTTCTTGGGCTTGAATCATGCCCAGCTCCTGCTGTCACCAGCATTGGTGGAGCTGCCTGTCTACTGCAGGCAGAGCTCACCCACTACCGTGAGCTCTCCCAGCAGCTCAGGGACTGCCACCAGCCCCACACAGAGCTATGGTATGAAACCGACTCCCAGACTCCATGGGACATTCACACCAAGACTGACGTCAGCATCCTGCCTCACCAGTAGCCTTAAGGGTAACCCTCAGGGTACAATAAAGACCCACAGAAGGGGATGTTCTGCAGCAAATACCTGTAAGTAACTGTTAGGGTGGTCAAACCACAGAAGGGGTAACTCCTCTGGTCTTTGCTGCAAAAACATTGCTCCCTGAAGGAGATAATCTTGCATCAAACTCATGTCTCAGCCATGAAGCCAGTCTCAGAGAAGATCCCCAAGCTGCAGAATTGTGCAAGCCTGCAGATCAGGCCCCCTCATGCTGCCTGCCTGGGTGGCACTGCACACAGAGCAGCTGCAGCACGTTTGGTGGCACCTGCAGTATCCCCAGACCCTCTGCTAACACAGGGGCCCTGCACCTTACAGCATGCCCCCCCACTCTGCTGTGAGTTCTGTCTGTGCTCATCCTGGTTCATCCCAGGGCAGGGTTTCTGTGTTGGATAGTACACAGCACAGCACAAAAGGGTGCTTTCATCAGCTCTGCTGACTTTTACCCTGGGGCGAGCACAATACCCTGACAGCCTCTCACCAGGGGACAGTTCCTTCCAGTTTAGTTACTCACTGCCCCAAAACAGGATGAGCACAGTCTGAGAAACCCCAGAGACCAGAGTGGGATCCCTGATTCCAAGCAGCATAAGCCATTGGACAGCTCAGCTGCCAGCCAAGTCCCCCACTTTGCACCACTGCCTGCACACACCAGGGCCTTTTGCTTTCCCAGCCTCCCCCATACATCCTCTTTTGCTCCACAGAGACAGGAGGAGATGGCAGCAGACACCCGCTGACTCCATTTCCCAAGCTGCCCCTGAGCTCAGCACCTGCCCCTTTCCACCACCAAGGGACTTCTCACAGCCCCAAGGAGCTGCAGCATCTTCCACCTTCTGCAAAACACCTCAACACACTTCCAGGGCTGCAGGAAGTCCCCACCACTGGAGATGTCCCTGCGTACCCAGCAATGGCGGAGCAGGGGGACCAGTACCCACTACACTCCCCAGTGCCCCAAACCCCACAGATAGCAAGAGGAGCCACTTCACCTTGGCTTGCTCCCTGGGTAGGAGCTGTTTGCCAAGCTCAGACTTGGATCTAGCGATAGACTTTTGTGCTTTGGCTCGTGGATCCTGAAAACAAGAGCTTTAATCATTGCTTGCTTTCATGCACCGGGAGCCAAAATTGTCTTGTTAAATACAGTAAGCGATCAGTGCTTGCAGTAAAGAACATTTCAATGACTGCTTGTGTGGGTAATTATTCCAGGCTTGCCTCTCTTCCCCTCTTGAGAAAAATTACGGAATGTGGAAATTATTGTGAAGCCTCTCTGGACTCTGAGCGTTTTCCACTGGTTACAGGCACTGGCTCTGGGCAGCACTTCAGCCTGTCTACATTTTGCTGCCTGGTTGTGCACTGAGAGGCACCAGTCCCCAGACAGACTGCACCAGGGTCACATCCTCTGTGAGCAGCTACCTGGCTGATTTATAGCTCCCACAGCTCCAAATAATCCTGTCCTAAAGGCAGTAGTTGTCCCTGCTGGGCCAGCCTTGGGGTAAGTAAGCCCATCCTTCCCTGTGGTGCACTGGCACACATCAGCCAAACCCAGAAAATGTTGATTTTATGGGGGTTCCCACCCCATTTCTGAGTCCCAGTGGCAGCTGTGGATCTGTGCTTTGGAGCCCATAGCTGTGCTGTTGCCCCAGCCAGGACCTCTTTCTTCCCAGTGCTTCTCTCCCAGCCGTGTGTAGTATTACACTATTAAAGTTGCCTTTTAGCTTTTATTCTGATGTTTTTCCAAAGACAGAAGAGTGCTGTAGAAGCAGAGGGAGTCCCAGCACTAACCATGTCATTGGAGTTGACAGAGTTGGAAGCCTCAAGCTGGGAGTGCTGCAGCAAGGCCAGGGTGCACTGAGAGGAAGGAGGCTCAGCTGTGCCATCACTCAGCCCCAACTTTGATGAAGGGACCAGGAAAGCAGACTGCAGCCATGCTGCCTGCTCCAGCAGCCAAGGAGGCTGTCCAGAAAAAAAGGGGATTTTTTTTTTTCCACTTTCTGAGCAAAATGCCCTCAGCTTGCTCACAGCCAGTTTTGCATCACCTCTTCCTGCAAGCACAGCTTCTGGCTGGAACCTCAGCACGAGGAAGAAAAAAAGATCTCCAGACAAAGGATGACTGTCTGCCCTCAATTCCAGAGAAACCTTTGGGGTTACAGGGAAAGCACAAATCTGGTTTTTTAAACTCAGCTCCACACACAGTGTGCTCCATAGCAGCATTTGGCACCCACAGATTCAGTGCTCCCAATCCAGTGTTTGTGTGCTGGGTGCGAGACCACACTGTCCCCTCCCAGCACCCAGCGATGCCACCAATACGCTTCCCACCCACTGCTCTGGGTGGTGCAGAAGCTGCATTAAAAGCACTTGGGTGCTGCAGCCAGATCAGCCAGACAAGACTTCTTCTCTGCCTCGCCCCTCTGTGAGTGCAGGGGGTCCCCTTCCGGGCACAGCCCTTTTTTTGGCAGGGGTGGGGGACCGCAGCCAGTGGGGTGGGGACCCATCACCCGCACACAGGGCTGACAGGAAGAGAGTCATTCCCGAGGAGCATTGCTTCTAAACCACTCCAATATGGCAAGGCAATGTTAACCAGCTGGGAAAATGCTTTAAAAGACCCTTAATTAAAGGCTGGCTGTTGCACAAGCCCCTTTCCCATCCCCACCAGAAGCGTTTCCCAGTTTCCCGGCCTCTCCCCTGCTGCTCTCCATCCCTCACACTTTCTTTCCTGCTGGCATCTGCCAGCAGCGTGCTGTGGCTGCTGCGGGGTGTCTCTCCAGCAATCAGCCCCTGCCATCAGATGCAAGTTTGCACTCACAGCAAAAAGGAGAAAAAAAAGTGAAAAATTCTCTCCCGTTGACTTTCAGGCATGGTTGGAGGCAGCAGCTGCCTGTGTGGATACTGGGGCAGGGCTAGCATGGCCATGCCCTCCTGCTCCAGCCCAGGCACTGAGAACAACTTCATCTGGCTGTGGTCTGCAGGACCCCTCCCTAGCCACAGTAAATCAGATGGGATGGGTCTGAATCAAACCCTCCAGCACCCTCACATACTGAGGTGTGGCATCACCCAGTGCCCTACCACCAGCCATCCCCAAAGGCTCCAACCATCCTACTCCCTGCTTTGCACGCCTGTGGTCCCCAGGGCAGGAGCAGCGGTGGCAGTGCTGGGTCCCACATGCCTCCCTCTACCCCATAGCCATGGGAAGCAATGGGGGGGAACAAAATTAAGGCCCAGGACTTGCCTCCCACCAGGGGAAAGCTTGCCAGAAATGCACCAATTTATTCTTTCTATTGATATAAATTGATTATTTATGCGAGGCAATGTGTTGCTGTTTCTAATCAAAGAAAAAACCCAAGAGGTCCCACTAGCTGAGGGAAGCACTCAGCCCATGTGAGAGTCTGCAGGGCTGCACAGCTGCCAGCCACCATCCAGCCCTCTCACACAACCACAACCTTAGCTCTTGGAGCTGGTAAGAGGATGCTGCAAGACAGGAGATATTCTTCCTCCTCACCACACTTGTCACAAATCCTACATGCTAGCTGCAGCCCCTCTGGCATCACCAGCAGGACAGAGATGACCCCAAGAATAAACAGGGTGACCAGAGCATTTTTAAGTGCCCCTGCAATTGAGTTAAACCTGCACAGGAGGATGCTGAGACTGGCACCCCTTGTCCTTCAGAAACCACGTCCCTTTGGATACACAGGAAGAATTTAAAACCCAAATGGAGAAGCTGCTTGCATTTTCAGAGTGTCTTCAAGTACTTTTCTTGCACTCAGAAACACAAGCGTACTCAGCAGAGCTGGTTTCCTCCCAGCAGCCACAGCACTCACATGTGTTTCATGTTTACCCTTGGGAGCTATGGGGTTTGGTAGCAGTAGGGGACCAGGGCTGGGGGATCCAGCCTTCAAGTGCAGCAGGACCCCAGAGACACCCTCACAGTGGTTCCTGGTCCAGACAGGCACTAATTCCAGCAGGTTGCTCACAGGTAAGTCAGCTAATTATTTCAGTAAGCAACGACTGTAAACACCTCAGTGCCTGCTCACAGGCTTCCAGAAGGGCTGAGCACACGGGCTGTGCTCATCTCACCCCAACTCCAGTTAAACCAGTTGACAGCCGTACCCAACATTAGGGTACAGATGAACCAAGGCAGCCCAACTCACTCCTGGAGCAGTCGTAGGCATCAGATATTCTGCCTTCATGACACTCACGTACCCCAGTGCTGCCTACACCTGATGGTGCTTGTTTGTTCCCACATGTGGGATCCAGCCCACGCTCTCTAGGACTTGGAAGCCACTACTGGGCACCTGGTCACAATTACAGCAGCCTCTCCCTCCTCATGGGCATTTTCTTGTCTGTTGGGGAATATGGCATGAGTTTATCCTGTGTGTTGAGACCATGTCAAGATCAAAACCAGAGCAGAAGCCAGCAGAGCTGGCAGCCCTGGATGCTGCTCCAGGGCCACATGCAGTGCCAGCAGGGCTTGAGGAAAGCAGGACACTGCAAAGGGACACGCACATCCCTCCTGGAGCCAGCACAGCACACGCTGGCAAGAAGCATAATAGCCCCAGACATCCTCAAGCATGGGACAAGGCACAGAGTCACCGGCAACGCTGCCCGTACAGCATCTTCCCTCCCTGGGAAACACAGCCCAGCCCTGCTTGCTGCACACCCCCACCAAGCCACTGGTCCCCCATCACTCACCAAAGCAGCACCAGCAGCCCTAGGAGATGCAGGGCCATACCACAGGGCAGACAAAGCTCTTCTTGGAGACCCCAAGCACAAGAAACCCAAGGATGCATCAGCACCCATAGTCACTCCCTGAGCACTGCTGCACAGGACCATGCTGCTGCTCCATCCCCTAACACCACATTACCCCATAGCCCCCCTCCCAAGCAGCACAAAGTATGCCCAGTCTCCCCAGCAAAACCCCCCCTCCCTTACCAGCCAGATCCTGCTTCCCCAAGCCAAAACAGCCTTCAGCACCCTCCACAGAAGCAGCAGGACTTGCAGTGATGCTCTGCTGCCTTTTCTCCCCACTTATAGCCCACAGGTGCCCCTTGGCAGCACGAGCCCCACCTGGGCACTGTGATGTGGGACCTGTGCAGCTGCACACACTGCAGCAGGCAGGGATGGGGACAGATGGGGTGTTTTCAGGGTGAAGTGTACCTTTCCCTGTTACAGGTTATAAAACATTCCCAGGGGACATTGAGATGAAAAGTGTAATTGCAAATCAGTCCTGCTGCTCTCCTGCATCTCCAGACCTATGCAAAGGCAGGGAAGATTTAATTTCTTCCCTTTGGAGCAGCTTTATTCTTTTTCCCTTTTTTTTCCCCCCTTGTTTGTGTTCTTTCCCTTCCAACCCCCTAAATCTGGTATATTAAAAAAAAAAAGGAGTAAATAAAAATTGTGGAAAGCTCTTGCAATCCTGCTCTTCCTGGCTTATACAGTGGTTGGGATGGAAGGGGAGGCCCAGAACGCAGGAACCACAACATTTTGGATATCTGGATTTTCAGAACAAAAATGAGGTTAGAAAGGGAAACTTTGGTTAACTGAGACTGGGCTAAAAACTTTTTTCACCCTTGGGAGCAAAGCTGGACCTCCATTGCCCTCTTGCTCTGGCACATCCCCCATTTAACCTAAAGATGCCCAAAGCTGCATTTCTACAGCTCTGGCAGTGTGGGGGATCCTCAGTGTGAGCAGACATGGCCTCTCCCCTGCCCAAATGCAGGAGCTCACCTAGAAACACTTTCCCAAGGAAGCACCAGCGGTGTGCTGGGGAGCAGACAGACACTGGGTGCTGGCCTGCATTTTCAAACCCATTCTCCCAGGACCTGCTGTCCTGGAGGAAAACATCCCCTTCTGGGTTTCTGGACCTTTTTAGCAATCTGAGATAGACACAAAGAGGAGAAATAGTCACAGCAGCAGCTATGTGGGACTGTGTCCCAGCCCACCCCAGCGGCCCAGCAGCAGGCACACATAGACATCAGCACAGCTGGGCATCATCTTTACATGTTTATTTCCAGAGGTCTTGTGCAGGGTGGCGCAGGGTGGTACAGTGATGGAGCTGGTCCCTGAGCCTCTGGGGGAGTTTCCTGAGGGCTCTGCAGAATGATTCCTGACCCCACGGCTCCTCCTGCGCAGGGACCGCAGTGCACTGGGGTGAGCAGTCGGAGCCCCACCACCCCGGCCAGCCAGCAAGCTTCCCAGCAGCATCGCAGGGTCCCACCGGGTGAGACCCCCAGGCTCCTGCCTGAGGCCAGCACCCCAAAGCCAGGTTCCAAGGGCTGATCCGGATGATTTCAGGAGCCACTGCAAAGGGTCTCAGCCCACCGCCTGTAACAGGGGAAAGGGCCCCCAAATAAGCTCCACCAAAGCACCTACAACAGAGGCAGAGTTTTTCTCAGCAGTCCTCAGCTCTCAGTGGGACAGCACAAGAGGTGTTTTCTGCCTCCACTGAGATGTGACCTGACACCTTCCAAATACCAGCTGCTGATTTTTCTTAAATCTTCTTTTTAAATTGGGGGGTGAGGAAGCACTGACAAAGGCAGTTTCTCCTCTGGATAAACAGGAGAAACACATGTTGCAGTAGGTTGTGACAGGATTCTCTACCCTGCCTGTGCAGGGAACCCTCCCAGCCCCGGGGAATGAAACATCACAGTGGAGAATGGCTCGGTGAGCACCCTAAATTTCAAGCAATTGCTGCTCGAGCGATGCCCATCCTTCCCATGCCCCAGCCCTTCCTTTCCACACCGACTTGCTTCTCCAGCGGAAACCCTCGTGATGCCGCAGCACAGGACAGCACGAGTAGGACGTGAGCACTGCATCCTGTGATGGGCAGGAACTCCACACGGGCCCCAGCAGAGCCCAGCCAGCATCCTGCACCGAGCAGCTTCAGCTGGCAGCGCATCGCTCTCCTGGGGCTCTTTCACTCGGCAGCAACAGAAACGACCCAAAACGCTGCCGTGGTGGTGGACATAGACCTGTGCTCATGCTCTGAACAAGAGCCTGGAGATTTCATCTTGGGCATCTTCCCCCTTCCTCCCCAAAGCTGCTTTTATTGTCTTGATCTAATGAAGTGCAGACTTCACCTGGACAGACCCATAAGTGGCTCCTCTCGGAGGCAATGAATACAAATACTTGACCTCATGAGCTGCGGGGCAGCAATTAGTTTAAGCAGGGGGTTTGTGTAACACTTCAAAAGTCTTAATCCGTGCGGTCAGCCCTGGCACGGTATTTGCCAGAACCTATTGAGTAGTCTTAATGAGTCTGCAAAGCAAGCTTTCAATACATTTTGGGTCGCTTCAGATGCTTTAAATGGCATAGTCTATATGGTATTGTGCGGCTTTAGAAAGGCCCGGGCTTTAAAAAAGTATGGCTCCCTTTCACAGGGCAGACAGAAACCATCTTTAGAGCCGGGACCCTTAACGCTTTGCATATCAATACGGCTGGGGCTGAATGCGGTCACTCAGCTGAGAAATAGGATCACTATCAGCGTTTCCAGGCTTTCACAGGCACTTGGGAAACTTTAAAGCCCTTCGTGGAGAATAATTTGGTCGAATATCGTGGCTGGAAACAAAACCTAAACAAGCAGAGCGCAGTCCATCATGCGGAGCTGCCAGCGGGGCTCAACAGGCTCCAGCAGCTCCGACATCCAGCCCCCAGCGGGGCGGCGGACGGGGCACTTGCAGTCCCGGGGGGACGCGGCTGGGGGCCCCCGGGGTGCTAAACCCACCCCAGCAAGGGGCCGCATCGCTCACAGGGCTTTGGGACTTCAACCAGCAGAAAAGCAGCATGGATTTCATTGCTTCTTACCGTTCTTCTACCACATCCCGGGTTGCTAACACCGGCCATAAGCGCCCCAGGCTCTGGCACCGCAGCGGTGGCACCTACACCTGTCCCCAGCAGCGGAAATACAGAGCTGTTTGCATCTAACTCTGACATCACCTTAAGCTGGTCCCTGTCCCGGCAGCAACCAGGCAAGCCCAAGGGCTGAATGGGGCCAATGCGCCAAACCTCAGCTACAGCCCGGAGCAGGGGTACAGAAAACACGTGTCACCTCGAAAGGGTGACAGCAGCTGGGATGTGGGAGCAGGGAAGGCTGTGCGGTGTAAAACTGGGTCAGAGCTGGGAGGAAAGGGGCCAGTGCCCAGCGAGCAGCCCAGGAGAATCGGGACCTGCCACCCCCATCCTCCCCAGACAGCAGCAAGGGGCGGGAGGTGGTTCCCACACCTGACAGGACAGGCAGCTCTGAGATGCTGCACCATGGAAGAAACCACAGCCAAAGTATATTTGCAAACAATGCAGGGCCTGAGGGCCCTTGAAAAAACATAATTAGCTCGTTAAAGAGACAAATACGAGTCACTAATAAGATACTAGAGGTTAATTAAATGTTTTCCCCATCTTTAATTAAGGGAAAACTAGTTAATTCAGATTAAACTAATTTCTGCAGCCTCCCATGATGACCCTCTATAGCTGATGATTTGAAAACCTATTAGGGTTATTGAACTGAAAGGTCAGAGTTTGGGGCTTTTATCTGCTCTGCTGAACTCGGTGGAAGCAGGGATTTTCATCCTGAGGGTTAGAAATGCCCTGCTTTATCATCTGGGTTACTCTAAGAACATAGAAGGTAGGTGATATACAGCTCCCTCTCCCCAACCTCAGACCTGGCATCTATTCAAGACTACTGCCATTAATTGTTTTTCTTAAGTTGGAAATTCCTGCAGACTATTTTCTGTCTGCAAAACACACCCCATGCTTGAGCTCTGCTGCTCAGCCAGCCTCACCCACTGCCCTGCACAGCGATGCCTGTGCTCAGCACCCCAGTTTGATTTACCCAAAACCCACTGGCCACATGCCCCAGAAGCCAACTGGTTCCCAAAGCTTTTATTGTGGATGGCAGAGCCATCACCCCCACGCACACACACCCCCACACACACGCTCACAGCCCAGAATGGTCACAGTTAACATAGATTAGCAAGGTTTACATGGAAGAATATTTAATCTGGTCAGGTAAGGAAGACAGGTCATCTGTGGTTTTATTTAAATATTTCTCTCTACTCCAGAATGGTCTGTTTCTCACCAGAAAAGGTCCAATATAAATTAGAACAAAGGGAGGAGGTTGCTAGCAGGGCAGCCACAGGCATCCCTTGACCACAGAGGTCACGATCATCCCTAGACAGCGGTCCTGGCTCCACACAGCGCTGGACAGACCATGTCCCAGCATGGCAGCATGCCTTGTGGGTGGCTCAGTCCCACCCAAAGTCCTGCCCTGTCATTTGATAAAACTTCATGTTGAAGGGTCTGTAAAACTCCCGCAGTCGCTGCACGACCTGCACGTCTATTTTGGGGTGCGGCCGCCCCTTGGATTTCCCCAGGCAGCGGGGCTTGCTGCCGCCCTCCGGCTTCTTCAGGCAGGGAAAGCCCTTGGTCTCATTAAAATAGAAATGTTTGTCTGTCACCACTCTCTGGAGACCCAGAAAGTCCTGGACACGGCCCATCTCTCCAGCTGGGTCACTGACAAGCCTCTCCCCACTGACAAAGAGGAATTTGGAGAGAGGGAAGTACTGCAGCCAGTTGTCCAGGTGCTTGGCGTAGATCCCGATCCTCACCGCACTCCAGCTCGTGTCGATCAGTCCTGTGCTGACGTTTTTGAAGGCCAGGGCCTGAAAGCTGGGGATAGCAGGGTTTTTGGAGAGTGTCTGTGTGTAGTCTGAGATGGCCCGGGTGACGGGGTTCCTCACCACCACGATCAGCTTCGTGTCCCGGGACATGTTGTAGATGCGCCGGGGAGCCTCCTTGGTGACAAAGTAGCTGGGGGTCTTCTCCATCGTGATCTGCCCCTCCAGTGTCCGTGGCATCAGGCTCCTGGGGGAGAGAAAGGGACACGGTCAGGACTCAAGGCACAGCTGCTCCAACCTGATACCATGACACAGATGAATGGGAGCAAACCCTGAAATTTGGCCAGAAGTGACTACGAACACCTCAGCTGCCTCTGTCCTTCCCCTCCTGCCAGACAGGCACACTGCCTTGTTACCCCCTCATCTTCAGAAACCTTCCTAGGAGAACCCCTGCCTGGGTCTCTTCTTTCTTCAGCTCATCTCAACCACCTATTTGTCCCCTGCCATGGACCATCCCTGAGAAGGGACTCCCCATCACTCTGTCTTGTCGGCAGCTGGTACCAAATAGTACTTGGATGCTGTCAGTCCCTCTCAGAGGTCCCCCACAATCCCCTCCCCAACCCTGGAAATCCCTCCTGCCCCCCCCCCCTCCTGCCCCATGTGTTTCAGCGGTGACACCAAATGCCTCCACACTCAGGTTTCGGGGCAGGGCTGGTTTTCATCCCAGCCTCTCACCAGTCACATTTACTGGAGGTGCCGACTGGCTGTGCAGGGTTGCAGAGAGGAAAGTCTCAACACAGGGCTGTGCACCCCATTTGGGCAGGCAGAGGGGAACCAGGCTGTGTGGCAGCAGCCAGTGTCTGCAAGACTCACCAGACCCTCTCACTGGGGATGCATGCTGCCCATGCACCATCCCTGGAAACACCTTTGCCTCTGGTGAGGGTGAACTGGGAAAAGTCCACAGGGAGAACCAAATAAAGGAGAAAACCAAGCACACACCTGGGCCACAGAGATGATGGTGACCACTACATAGTGACCAGTACATAGCCCCATGCAAAGAGCTCAACTAAGCCCATCCAGGAGCATTCACAGATGAAACCAGCACGTTGATGCCTGCGCTAATTTTCCTGTTCCTTTTCTTGTTCCCTCTTTCCCTGATGAAGAACTTACACTGGGGTGACAGCCAGTCCCTACTGAGGCCAGGGACACTCATCATGCTATAGCCAGCAGAGGTAAACTGGGTGGGCTGGCCCAGCCACAGGCAACCATGGGTGCTAAGCAGGGTCACTTCAAACCCAGCCAAGTAGGAACATGGAATGCAGATGCCCAGCAAGACTCCCACCTCCTCTAAATCCAGACAGCAAGCTGTTATGGCCAGAAAAAGATTGTTTCCTTTTTTAAAAAAAAAGGCAGAAAAGCTCTCAGGGCTCAGCCACTGCCATGCATAAAATTCACCACCCTGATTGTTCCCTTGGGCACTTTAATGAGGCATTAATTGCCAGAGAAATTACCCAGGCGTGTCACCCTACGGGCTGAAGGGAGCCAGGGGCTGCACAACGGGTCCCCTGCCACCAGCACAGGCACCTGCACTAAAGCCCGTCAAGTCCCCTTTCTTGGGGGTGGACATGACCCCCTAACTGTCCTGGTGGAGATGGCACTTGGTTTCCCCAACAGCAGAGTCCCCAAACCGAGAGCGCGGGGTCAGCCAGCTCGCAGGTCCCGGCTGGCACCCCACCAGCGTGGCTCCCCGACACGCAGTGCCCCCCGCTGGTGCTGCTCCCCACCATTCCCTTGCTGACAAACAGTTCGGATGTGCCGGGGGACCAACAGCTCTCACTGTGCATCCCAGCCACGTCTCGCTCCCACGGCACCCTGACAGGAGCCCTCACCCCACATGGCTGGAGCTCACAGCCATGGGGTTCATCTGGGATTGAAATGGCTTCGTTTCCTCCATGCTGCCACCAGCCATGGTCCTCACCCCCTCACTGCGCTTGGGGCAGTGTGTACACTCCCCCTCCCTGGCCATGTAAAACAGAGGAGTCTCCTGCTGAAAGCCCGGGCTGGAAACACCGCTGGGAGCACAGCAGCATCCTGCTCCTGCGCCAGGAGCCAGCTCTGCTGTCCTCCCCACTGGGACAGCTGTCCTGGCACTGGCTCTGTCCTGAGCAGGAGGCTGCTTTCCCACAGGGAGGGGACACGAGGCTTAATACTTTGGGAAGTGTCCAAACCACTTCTATAGTTCTTCTGAAGTAACACCTACGTGTCTGCGTGCACAGAGAAATACAGTAATACACACACAGAATGAGTGTGTCCTTTGTCCCCTCCTGGGACTTTTCCTAGCAGATGGCAGAGCACTTAACCCAACAGGCAAGTGCTGGTTTGCAACGGGAAACTGAGGCACCAAGCAATGATGTGGCTTATACAGGAGCTGCTGTGTAGATGCCTACACCCATCCAGACAACAAACATCCACCACCATCCTGACGCAGAGCCACTTAGAAGGGTAAGCAAACACAGTGATCCAGCCTGAGCTGCTCCACACCCAGAGAAGTCCCGGGACAAACTCCAGGGATCAGAAAATATCTTGGAAAAAGTACCAGTACCCAAATATTAACTGGGACAAGGAGTAAAAAGAAGGGGGGAAAAAAAAATTGAGTTTGAGTTGTTTCACTTAACTGGAAGGAGAGAGTCGGGACTGGACAGACTTTCCTATAAGGACTTCCCATTTTGCCCAAATTTGGAAGGATTCTGGTGTTAAAACTCAAGGTTCCCCCTGGGGTACCTCCTGCATCCCTGTGCCTGCTTCACCCCACATCCCTCACTGTGTCTGAGTCCTGCAGCAGGGCTGGACGGGGCGTTTCAGGGATCCCCATCCTGCTGCTCAGAGCAGAGGCACCAGCAGGTTGTGGCTGGCAGGAGAACTGGGTCCCCGAGGCAGGAGAGGACAGTCCACGCAGCAGCAGGGGCTGTGCTGTGGGGAAGCCAGGACTCTGCCCAGCAGCATCTGGTCCTTATGTAATGGGAAAAGGCTTGAGGTTTCTGGGTTGGTTTTTTTTCCTCTGGATGCAGGAAAGAACACTTTATTAAAAGCATTTGCGAACGATGCTGGGCCCCGTACAACTCCCTCCCCCAAACAAGAGGCAAAACCCACTTGTGACATTCCCCCCCCTTTTTCTTTGACAGCACCAGCATTTTCAAAGCTGCTCCCATCCCCAGCATCTCTACTCAGCACCCTGGCCCCTCCCTTTGGTACCAGCAATGCCAGGACAGGCAGGATGGGTGACTCTCCTGACAATTTCCACACCATCCCCCCCAAATAACAGCACACAGAGGAGCTGACCTCTGGAGTTCCCACTAGGAAGCACCTTCCCAAGCCAGGATCAGGCCCTTGCACCCCACACCCTGTCCCTTCTCTGCCGTGTTTGTCTGGAGCCAAGCAAAAACCAACCGTCCATCTCCAAACAGGGCTGTGAGCTCACCTCCACCCCACTGCTTGGGCTTCCCCCACCCTGAGCTGAGCCAGCAAAGCTCATGTAACTCTAATTACATCCAGAAACCCACCACGGGGTTTGCCACGCTGCGTCATGCAGCTTCTCTGGGCAGCTTGTTGGGGCATTTCTGCAGCACTTCCCCAGGTGCCACTGGGATTTCTGCACAGCAAAACAGCTCCTTTGTGCTGCTCACCCGCCCAAAACCTTCTCTCAGCAAACATGGGCTTAAGGCCTAAAGCAGTCCTTCTCCTCAAGGGGCAATAAAATGTTTATTACCAAACAGCACACACTTGGGATGACGTGATCCGAGATCCCAGAGAGCCCACATTAAACTGAAACACTGGGTTTTTTTCCGCTGTGCTCCACAAACCAGCACCAACTTGACCAGAGCTCAGGAATTCATGGTTGTGCTTGGTTTTTCATAAAACACCATGATTTGGGTTTGCTGCAGTTGCCATCACGGTGTTCCCAAGGACACAATCCAGAGAGGAAGCCCGTGAGCTACCCCTGCAACAGTGGTGCTCTCCGAGAGCACCGACACAGCGACCATGGAGATCAAGACAAGTCTGGATGCCCCAGCAAATATTTCACTAAAATATTTTAATGAAAGCCATTTTACACCCACTTCCCATCTTCCTTTTTGCAGAGGGACAGCACTGACCAGGCTGAGCCCATCTGTAAGGGGTCTGCAGGGCAAAGAGGCTGCAGGACACCACTCACCGTGGGCAGCCCATGAGACCTACACCCAGAAGTTACCAGCACCTTCCCACTGACCAAGGGCTTCTCAGCACCCAGGAGCAGCACCAATTTTAATTAAAGCCAACCACACCATCACAGCTAATTAAAATAGAACTCTTAATAAGAACCTCTGTTAGGGCAGTGGCTCCCAAATCCGTCTGCATAGGTACCTCCAGAGCATCTCCCATGCCTGTGGGCTGTGCCCCAGGGTGCAGAGACCTTCCCCTGTCAGCATGGCCATGTGCTTGGTCCCCTGGCCCAGGACATCCCATGCAAACTATCCCCCCAAGACTGGTCCATCGGAGCCACAAGCTCCACAAGCCAGTGCTTAGACAACCCCTTGGACAGGCTCCAACACGTATTGACAATCCTGTTCCCAACGGGAACGAAAGGCACACAACCAGGGGCTGGATGCTGCTCACTTGGCTGCAAACCCTCGATCCCACACTTGGCTAATGTGGAGCCAACTTCCTGCTGGGGTCAGGGTGGCAGCAGAGCTGGGTCCAAATGTCATCCCAGGACTGCATCAGGAACCCCAACCTCCAAGCACTTAGTTGTGCAACACCTCCCCTTCCTCAGCAGCTCAATAGCTCCCAACTACTTGCAAGATAATTATGCTATTTCACATTTTCATTAACTCCCTAATACTCTCCCCTAAATTACCCCAGTTAATTATTGATAACCCGTGTTCTGGCTTAAACTGACAAAGAGCAGACCAGGATTCTGTTATGCTCCACTTTAGAGTAAACGTTGGAAACTTTAATTAAGTTTACAGTTAATTCTTATTGACCTTAAGAAGACACCTCAGGAATGCTAAGCATCATCTACGAGTAGGTGATGCTGCAACGAGAGAGCAACTCAGCAGCCCCGTTAGGGAGCTTGTATTTCAAGAGGAGACCACATGCACAGGAGGAAGGATAAAAGTCTTTTACCTTTCTATTAAGCTGATAAACTTAAGTTTTTAATAAATAGTAAAAGTGGCATTTGAGAGGCATCAGGGATGGGATTTCCTACATACAGCCATCCAACACATGACACTAGCTTAAGGAAAACAGCAAAAATCAGAGAGGCAAGAAAATTATACTTCAGAGCCCCCCAAGTGCCATTATGGTTATCATTTCTCCAAGTTTTTTCTTTCTACCCACTCTGGTGACCCATCTTAATCCTCCTCTCCCTCCCCGAGCTGTGGTACCTGCTCACTTGGGCTGCAATCAGTGCTGTACCACTCCGTGCTGCTCACAGGCAGCCAGCCCAGCCCCAACCCGACCCCGGGCTGTGGCTACCAGCCACCACGGGCTGAGCAGACAAGCTCATGCCTGTAACATCCCCTAATTGCTCCCAGCCAAGGTACCTCTCCAAGAGCTGCTGAGCCTCTCTGGGTCATTCTCTCTATTACAATCAATGGGAAATTGCAGATTACGACTGTTGCTCCCAGGGGCCCTCATTTAGATTAATTACCTCCTCTGTTGTGGTAGCAAGGTGCAATAACTTACAGGCCTGATAAAAATGCAGAAAGCTGCATTAAATACAGATTAACAGTCATAGCAGGCAGGTAATCAAAGCAGACTTCAAAAGCCTGGCCTGACATAACTTTCCAGGGTTAATTGGTTCATGATTCCTCGACTCCAGGATGATTTTGTTGCAGACGAAGGAGAACTCCTCCCAGTACGGAGCTGGAAGCATCAAGTAATGGATGCATCTGTCAGAGGACAACCTCATTGATAAATAAGTCCCCAGACCAAGAACACCCCACGTGCCAGGGCTGGGGGAGGAATGTGTGAGCGAGCCAGGCTGGGGCCCAGGCCAGCACTTTGCCCCACATCCAGCTGCAGCAGCCCCCCACAAGCAGGCACCCCCGGCCTGGGCTGTGTGGGGAGCAGCAGCCACCTCCCCAGGGGACTTCAGAGAAGCATCCCTGCCCTGGCAGCTTCGTGGGTGGGGCAGGCTCTACCCACAATTCACACCCCCCAAAAAATAATTGCCAGGCAGTATCTTTAGCAAAGACACAGGCCCAACCTGTGCCAGGAGCAGGAAGGGAGACCCCAGAACCCCAGTGCAGGCGGTGGGTGCAGTCTGGATCAAGGTTCCCGGGTTCTATGTTATCACCAAGAGAAAAGGAGGGGGAAGCCCCTCTCCATTATCATTAAAAAACAGGAGCGCTGACAAAAAGAGCCCTGACAAAAGCAAGTGAAAGGCAAGGGGATTTCTGCCGGAGGGGACGTGGCTGAGAGCTTTCTGCAGGGCCAAAGACAGTGACTCTTTCAAGGCGATAAGATGGGCGATGGCATGTGGGGGACAAAACCCACCGGGACAGCCCTGCTTAACACCAGCCACTTAGCTCTGCTCGCCCAGCCCACCCTTGTCTGGGCAGGGGGCACCCACTGGCGTCCGGCTGCAGTTCCAGGGACCTCATCTCTCAAAGGCAGGGTGACAGCCTACCCGGCACTGGGCTCAATGGGGGACAGAACCTTTTTTGTGTAAATGTAAAACAGTTTGGAACCAGGAGAGGGGGACAAGGCTTGGGACAGATTTATCCTCTCCCAGCAGACACCCAGTACCACCCGGATCTGCATATGAATTCCCCCAGCAGGCTTATCTCACCCGGCGGGACAAGGCCGCCTTTGTGGCCCCACAGCAGCTATGAAGTTGTTAAACTGGAACCAGTTACACGGACTTTAAGGTACTGGCCTTTTCCTTCAAGGCAGCTAAAATAGCAGCACCTTTGCTGGGAAGTGGAGTGTGAGAAAGCAGCTGGGGGCTGGGATGTCAGGAGGGACAGATCCAGCCTTGTGTCCCTGCTCCCAGCTCTGCCAAGGAGACCCCAGTTGCCAGGGGGCATGCCAGACTCCCCTCATTCCCCAAAGCAGGGTGGGGGGCACGTGTGGGCAGCCGTGTTCACCCCCATGCCAGTCACCTCCATCACCTCCTCCTCTCAGAGGAAGCACTGGGGCATCTGTTGAACCTCAGCGCAAAGCAGGGAGGCTGAACAAGCCGCCCGGGAGCAAATTAGACCATGTTCTCTTTTTTTATTCCTAATTACTGTGATCTTCCCCCTTTCCTTCCCTGCTGCCCCTTCGGAGGAGGCAGCGGGTCCTGCCAGTGCCCCCTGGAGCAGGCAGAGCCCCCCGGGCACTTTCCATCCCAGGCCTGCCTCCATTATTTTTGATTCTTTCACCGATTCAAAAATGTGCAAATGAGGCCGTGGCTTCCCAATCAGGCCTGGCCAGGAGCTAATTGGCTTTAAGAAGGGAAACCTGAATATGCTAATGATGGCAGTAACAAGCCTGTGATGCGCCTGGAAGGGGAGCCAAGCCCTCGGCTCAACGATCGGCTGACTCTGAGACACGTCAATTAACAACAAGGAAGATAATTTATTAATGCTCCTTTGCACCCCCCTCCCCGCCCTTTGCTCCTAATTACAGTTTGATACATGAAACACTGCAGAGGTTTGTGGGTCTTGTCGCAGCCTTGAGCCCAGCTGGAGCATCCCTGGGCAGCCCCAAGCATCTCCTCCTGCCTCTTGCCTGGGCAACTGCCCAGGACCATGACTGGAGGGTCTCCAGCCAATGCAAGTGACACCAAACCGTGGGGGACAGGGTCCCTGGGCTGCGATTTAGCAAGGTCAGGCTGTAGAGGAGGCTCAGAGGAGAAGGGAGATGCAGCAGCCTGGGAGGTGCCATTGCCCCTGGTGTCCAAGCCCCCACAGACCCTTCCCAAAGGGCAAGGACTGCAGAGCGTGAGGGAGGCAGCACTGCGGTCTGTTGGGGGGCTCTGGGGAGGGCAGGAGCAAGAGATTTTTGCATTTGGCTTTCCGACCTATTTAGCATGAAGATCTGGGGAGTGTAGAGTGTGGAAAGGGGAGAAGCCCATTAGCATTTCTAATGGAGCGGCTGCTTCTGCAAGTCACCCGACACCCAGTTATTAACCTGATAAGAACTGGGGCCGTAGGGGAAACCATAGCTGCTTTGTCCACCTGCCCAAACCTCTGCGCACCCCAAGTCCCCAGCCCTGGCAGAAAGGCGAGAAAAAGGCCGTTTCCTCCCCCAACCCCACAGGCAGCTGCACGCAGCCCCCGCTCCTGCTCCCACCCAGACCCAGACCCGCTCCCCGCCGTCAGCCGGCATTTGCATCGCAATCGTGCTCATGTTTATGGCTGGGGGTTGCAATTACGGGCAGCTCAAGGCCCTGAAGGTTTTTTTCTTCGCATGGTTATTCCAGCGGGGTCGTTAAGGCCAAAGGGCTCCCGGTGAATGCACATAGCGGCATATGATTATGAAGAGCAGAAAGCAGAGTTAATAAGGGCACGGGCTCCTTCCCTGCCGGGGAGGGACACCGCTGGAGGAAGGGGCTGCTTGGCCTCTGTCAGCATCCAGGGGATTTGGAGATGGTCCCTCCTCACCCTTCTCCCCAGTGGAGCTACCCCGCATGGGGTCACCCCAAAAATGCAGAGCAGCTGAGCTCGCTGTTGATGTCTGCCCGGGACCCATCACAGCCAGCACTGCTCAGGCCCCCTTGCGCTCTTGCTTGGTGGTGCCCCATGGCCAAGGCACAAAGCTGTGGCCACCCTGGACTCCTGCTTGCTATTGGAGCCACGGTCCGTGGCTACAGAAACGTGCATGGAACACCCCGAGGTCCACAGGGACCTGCAGAGCTCACCCAGAGGCAGGAAACAGCAGGACAGTTCTGCCTGCAGCCCTCAGCTACAGGAGGGGAACCTGAAGCAAGACCAACTTCGTGTTCCCAGGAGTGATTCTCACCTGCAACAAGTAAAGGTGTAGAACAACCACCGGTGAAAAGGCAGCTGAACCTGCCACTTGGGTTAGAACGGGGGAGAAACAGGAACAGCGACGTGAATCCCCCAAAACCCTACAGAAAGCATGGGCTGACATGTGCCCAGCCCCAGTGGGATGCTGGGTGGGAGCTGTGCACAGCGAGGGCAGGGCTGCAGCGGGCACACACAGCCCTCTCCATCCCTCCGGAATGAAGCGCGTCTGAACAGCAGCAATTAGAAATCCTCTTCTCTCAGCTCAGTCCCTGGTGTCCCTTTGATTCCCGAGTCCCAGCGGCCCCGGGGGCACGGGGACAGCCTGTGGCAGGTGTCTTGCCTGTGACCCGGGTCAATCGAGGGCTCTGATCTCCAAATGACCCTTCCCAGCAGTGAATATGTACCCGCGCTCAAACAGCTTGCAGATGAAGGAGCAACAGACTGGAGATGATTTATTCAGGAATTAAAGGTTCAGTACCCCTTTTAAAGGCTGCGCCTCGGCACTGTCAGCCTTCATTGCACACAATTAAAGGGGTTAGCTGCCCCAGCCTGCCATGGCCCTCCTCCCTTCCAGAGGAATGAAATCAAACAAAACCAATCCCCCCTTCACACCCTCACCCAGCCTCCGTCCAGTCCCTCCAGCGTGTGGTTGGGGGTACTGCAGAAGGACTTGCAAACTCAGCTCACAAGTGTCCCCAAGCTCCAGCCCTGGGAAGCTCCGTTCTCTGCCAGGGACAAGCTCTGTTCTGCCCAGGATGAAGGGATGCAGATGCTCAGGTTTTCTCCCCACTTGCAGGAGGGGATGCTTGGGGTGAGGGTCTCCACTTGGCTCATGGCGGAGGCAGCCCCAGTGCCACCAGTGCAAAGCCCGTTCCTGCAGCTGGCAAGATGGAGAGGGCTTATTGTGCCTCCTCTTTATGCCTTCAGAGCATAAAGAACCCCCAGGGCCGAGCATATAGACCCTCCAGGGCCACCAGGACCCCCTCTCCACCAGCTCAGCTCCTTCAGGCTCAGAGCAAGGAAGACAAGGGTCCCATGTAAGCTCACACCAGCGTAATTCAAACACAGGCTGGAGTTTCCCTCTTACACCTGAGAGGGGAGATAAGGATAAAAGCTGGCATTACTTTCTTTTTCCCTTTCACTTGTGAGAACTGATGTGGTGGTTTGGCTGTGGGGCAAGAGCATCGCTCCTGGGCCCGAGCAGCAGGAATTCAATGAAAAGCTTCCTTCCTTCTGTAAAAGAGAAAGGACTCTGCTGGCAGCAGCGGCTGCTGATAATCTCTTTCCACGGCTGTAAATTTTCCTGCAGCCATCCTGGCAAGTAATCCGGCAGATTATTACACCTTTCAGCAGAACCAGCCTTTTAAATATGCTCTCCCCTCGCCATGCATCTTGTGTTTTATGACCTGACTTGCTGTCTGAGCACAGGGAAACACAAATTATGCTCTTCTGCAACCAGAATACAGGCACCGGTGACAAATTTTATACCTCTGGTAACTGGGATCCTTGGGCACTGCAATAAATAAGGAAAATTTGCTCTTAAAGCTGCACGGGGCTGTCAGGCTCCACATCGCTGCGGCACGACTGCTTGGGGAGGGGAAGGGACGCCCATCTGATGCTCTGGAGAGCACCCCACTAACCCAGGAATTGCAATGCTGTGTGAGAAGGCACACGCTGCTCAGATGGGTACAACATGATCGACAGGTACTAATATACTTCTGAGGGGCAGCTGTTTTTTTAAGGCACAGTTGTCCCCAGGCTGAGCACTCCAGCACACTCC
Source organism: Porphyrio hochstetteri (assembly GCA_020800305.1). Classification (NCBI taxonomy): domain Eukaryota; kingdom Metazoa; phylum Chordata; class Aves; order Gruiformes; family Rallidae; genus Porphyrio; species Porphyrio hochstetteri. Next base: position 9,962,510 of record CM036920.1, read on the forward strand.
TGGCAGCCCATTGAGAAGCCAAATTTATTGCTGTTTAAAAAAATAGGAAAAAAAAAATCCCCGAGATCACTGTAAGTGTGTCTGAGGGCTTTGTTTTCAATTACAAATAAAAAATACACATATTGGTTTTCACTAAATCATCTTCTTGCAGCAAGGAGGTGATCATTCTGGGCTTCCTAGCCAGACCAAGGAGAGCAAAGGAAGGACATAAAAGTCTCTTCCTTTTTTTCAGGTTTAAAGTTACGTTGCCAGCAGAAGTGGGAATTCCTCCACTTCCTAATGCTCAGGTGGGTAAAACCACTCTGGTTAAAAAGCAGTTCCTGAAAGAGAGACAAGAAAGCACAAGGACATCGAGATCTCCCACGTCATTGGGTGAGTGGTGCAACACCCATCCTGCCAACAACCTCCCTCCACCCTCACGGCTCCACCTCACCCCACGCAGCCAAATTATGGCCAGATGCTGCTTGGATGCTCCAGGGATGCTAAAGCCACATCCCCACTGTGCACCAGAGCTGTGCCCACCTCCACCCCAGAAGCTCCCCAGGCACAGGGTTTGCCCATGCAGCCTCTGCAATGCACAAGCGGGTTCTCCCAAGGATCTCTGTGCCCATGGGCAAACGGGGCTTTTCTCTTCCCATGGCTCAGCCTCACACATGGCACAGCAGCACCTGCTGCTTTTAAGAGGAGACAGAAATAACAGGAGTTATCTGTTGGGCGCACTCACACCAGCCATGCCACCAAGGTGCAACACACAGATTTGAGGCAAACCCCTCCAATATTTCGGGTGCATCCATCCTCCTCACTGTCCTGTGGTGCCACAGCAGCTGCAGGTGGTCCCAGCTCACAAGCGGTGCCAGCCTGAGCCACAAGCTCTCAGCTCATTAGCTCAGGCTAATTAGCCAGGGTGCAGTGCCAGTGGTAGGACCTGCACTGCCCTCCACAGTGATGGGTTCCCAGGTCCATTCCTTGCCTCAATCATTGGGGTGCAGGCTAAGGGCATCCCCAGCAGCTGGGCCAGCCCTGCCCAGTCCCAGGGAGGGTGCAGGGGACTGGAGCCCCACATCAGACACCCCAGTCCCAGCCCTGTCACAGGTGCAGGAGCAGCGGGAGCCCACGCAAGAGAGGAAGAAAGGAGGAACCCACACATGTCTGCCAGAGCGAGACCTTCCTGCTGGCTGGTGAATTGACAGCTGCTTTGATTTGATTAGCAGATGCTGATGAGGCATCGAGACAAGTCCCCAGAGCCATGAATAATTTCAGTGTATTTGTGTTTATTTGATCTCAGTATGGGGCTGGCCCCACTGCCTCGCCCAGCCCTGGCCTGGACCCTCGCAGAGAGATGGGGAAGGGGCTGACGGGCTCTCCAGATGGTCAGTCACTCCAAGGCCACCACTGGCAGGGCTGGCAGTCCCCCTCGGGCACGTGCTCTGGGGAGGAGAGAGCCCTTTTGCCGCACTCTTCACTGCGCCTCCTGCACAGCCATCCCACCGGGCTGGGGGGTGAGGAAGGACCCCCTCTCCCAAAAGCTTTCAGGGAATAGAAAAGTTCCCCCAGCCTCATGATTTTTAACATAACTCATTCTAATGTTTTCAAGTCTTTTTTACACTTTTTCCTTTTTTATATGGACAAAAATGGGAACTTGGCACTTTCTGGTTCCTGGAAGAGAGGTGGGATCAGAAGCCTGGTGCCACAGCCACCAGGTTCTGCTGGCACCACCAAGGATCAGACACTTGTTGAAAGCAACTCATGCATCCCAGAGTAATGAATTTGCCATAACCCCCCGTGGTGCAACACAAAAACCTACCAGGAGTTTCCGCCGAACCAGTGTACTCAAGCACTGCACCAGGTATTGGGTCTCTGATTGCTCCCTCCTCTGCTGGCTGGCTGGTATGGAGCCTGGGCCAGCTCTCCCTTTCCCCCAACCTGAAACTGGGCAGCCAGCGGGAAATGCTACTGGCAGAAGAGATCAAGGAATATGATGCCCCAGGGATGCTCAGCTCCTCTGCCCCAGCACCGTGGCATGCTACAGCACACAGACCTGGCCAGGGCTGAAGAGAGGGGGTCTGAGCCCAGGGCAGGAGTGAGATTCCTCTTGTGGCTCCTCCTGGGTTGGCTTTGGGAGAAGACAACCTGACAGCATACTCAGCAGGCACAGCCCTTGCCATGATGCTGCTGGGGGAGCCTTCCACATCCACTGGTTGGATCTGATGACTTAGAAACCAAAGATGCTCTGAGTGAGGTGAGGTCCCGACCCCCACCATCAGAGCAACACCTCTCCCATCACCCTGTGCTGATCTAGCACATGGTGAGTCAACCAACTACGTTTCACAGGAGCTTCTGCAAAAGTGCTTTCCCAGCCTGGCTTTCCCCTACTGAATGAGTCCTGCTCAAAGCTTCAGCTTCAACTAACCACGAGTTGTTCTGAAATGCATCCAAAACTGTCTCATTTCTACCTAAGAAAACATAAATCAGTCTGTGCTCGTGAACTGGAGCCAGGTCTGAGGTCTGCAACGAAGCCGTGGGGATCCATCAGCAGTTTCCAGTGACAGTTTTAAGCTCTCTTGGCTCGACCCACAAAGGTATCAGGGAACCTAACGATCACCAAAATCACCAGGAACTCTGCCCCTCAATCCTCCTGTGAACAGGATCCTTGCTGCCATCCTAGCCCTCTGAAGGAGAACTGAGCTGGTGCCTTGCTCTGCCCCAGCCCCTGACCCTCCATCCCAGCCTGCCAACACCTCACCTTGCCAGGAGCATCCCCCCCATGCTGCCTCTGCACAGGGGTACCCTCTGCCCTGCAGCATCAAACCCTTTGGCAGTGGATACCCGTCAGCAGCAGCTGCCGCTGGCACCAGTGTTTGGGCAGGAGGCTGCCTGCAGCGAGAGGGGACAAAAGGGGGTACAGGAAGGTGACAGGAGCCAGCAGCGCCAGTCCTGCCCTCGCTGCGTGGTGCTGGACCACCCCATCTCTGCTCTAAGCAACCAGCAGCTTCAACAAACAGCCCAAAGCGATGTGTGTGCCATGGGGCTTGGCCTGAGGGAGGCAAAGCACCATATTGGTGCAATTACCTGAGTTTAGACAAACCTCTGCGGGTGCCTGGGACGGGTTCAATAGCTGGCAGATGAGCAGCAGCATCTGCAGCATCAGTTCTTGGCTGGCACATAGGGACGCTCTGGGGGGCTCGGGCAGGGAGCAGATGTCCTGCCGGCGTGCAGCCCCATGAGCTGCTGCAGGTGTGGGGCAGTGGAAACGTGCTGAGGCAGCAGTGCTGTGACCACAGACCCACCCCCCTGCAGCCTGCAGCCAGGCTGTGGGCAGGATCCAGTCTTTCCCATCTCCCCAGCACTGCTGTAATGCCTTCCACAGTTTGAGCTGCTGATTGCAGGGCTGCTGCCCACCTGGCCCTGTCAGGAGGCATAGTTCATGCCACCATAGAGCAGCAGGTTACCCCCAGGTTAACCCATCCAAAGGCAATGGTTACCCCTGATCCCCCAAGACAGCTGCCAGCAAGGGGGCAGAGATGGAGGAACAACTGCCCAGCCCTCCTTCTCACCACCTTCCCCAGCAAGCAGGGCAAGGGAGTCCAAACTGCATCTTGAAAGTAGAGGGGTTTCATCCTGCAGCTGGAGAGCAAACCTCAGAGAGGGCAAGAGCAAACCGTCCCCTTGTCTCCCCCTCCCCCAGAGTGGAGGTCACGATAGCACCCATCAGCCCAAACCCCCGCATCCTCCCAGTTTCTGCAGTGGTGCTGTAGTCTGCACCCTCGGGGAGGGAGGAGGCTTTGGGGGTTGACTAGGGCAACCTTGACTTAACCTCCCCTGTAATGGTCACCATCTCTGCCCCAGGCTAGTTTCCTCCCCCCAGCAGCTCCTGGCTCTCTGAAAAGCGCATGCTGCATGTGTGACAGCTCAGGACAGCTCCAAGCTAGAGGGGCCCATGTGCCCTCCCCACCACCATCACCAGTGCAACCCAGAAACAGGGTTTGTTTGCTGTCTGGCTGGGCCCGAATGCTGTCGTGCTGCCCTTGTTGCGATGGAAAATGCATCCAGTTTTCCACAGAAACAAAAAAAGATTCCCCATCTGTGTCAAATTTGTAATACAGCCTGGGGGAAGATGGGAATCCAATTTAGCTCCTTTTTTTTTTGTGCTATCAGAAAAAGCCCCATTTCCTGGCAAAGAGTAGAGTGCAGCTTCGTCCCGGGGCACAGCAGCAACATGAGCCGAGCTGCTCCGTGCCATCCCACCCCATGGCATGTGCTGAGACACCAGCAGGAGCTGGGCAAAGGGAATGGGGAGAGGAGCCCGGACACACAGCTCGCAGCCGTGGGGCAGCTGCCAAATGGTTCTTCTCCCTGACAACCTGCTCAGCCACTTCCATGCGTGTGCAAGACTTCTCCCCCGAGTCGGCAGCACATCATGTGGGACCTAATAACTGTTTCCTTCACAGATAAGGGAGAAGCCTCAGAAATCCAGCCAAACCCGGACAACAAGGCTTCAGGATGCTGGGGATACTGATGGGCGCCCAGCAGGGTAGCAGCCCGTCCCCTCCATCCCCTCGCACAGCAGTTCAGCTGGTCCCCAGGCAAAGGAAATCCCCCCACGGGGGAGGGAGATGTGGGTGGATTATGCACTTTGCTGGGGAAACAAAAACCCCAACAAAATAGCTGTTTGTCCAGCACTAGGGAAAAGGGCCTTGGAGGCATCAGGAAGGTGCAGAGGACACAGGGATTTCTCCAGCCCCATGCCAAGCCATTGGCAGCTCCCAGCTGCCCATCACCTGTGCTGGATGAGGCCAAGGTGCCTGGGTGGATGGAGATGGAGGGGCTCCATCCAGAGCCCAGCAGGGTCAGGTCTCTTGCCCTGGCATCAGTGCTCCCCCCGCCGTCTCTCCATCAGGAACAACTGGGAGCTCTCTAACATAACATTTCTTCACTGGAAAAGCATTGGTTTGTGGCAACTGGAGCTGTTTGTGGGAAAGGACTGGATTTTGATTATTTTTAGCCTGGCTTCCTAAGGAAATGTGGCTTAAGCAATCACACGGTCTGTCTGCCTGTCCGCCCAGCTGTCTGCCTGTCTTCCCTCAGCTACGTCTGATCCTACTGGACAATTCCAGACAGATTTGATGGGGGACAAGGATCAGAAATAGGAAGTTTGCACATTTCCATCAAAAGCTGCAGCCGAACGGCAGCTGGGATCCTGACCACTGCCCTGAGCTCAGGGCAAAGCGACTCCAGCACAGCCCAAAACCCAGCAGCCCCATCCACGCCAGCCATGCTGGGCTTCGAGCTCCCCAGGTCCTGCTCAGCACCAAGGTATTTGAGTGGCCAGTGCTGCACAGGAAAGAGAAATATGCTCCTTGCTATTAAAAACCATTTGCAGAAGTTGGAAGGACACGCGGTAATCTCCCCCTGAAGCAGCTCTCTGGGCAGAGCCACGTTTGGCTGGCACCTCTCCCCATCACATTGGGCAAAGCAGCGTTTCCAAGCAGGAAAGTCCTTCCTGGAGCAAGGGGCTGGGCTCTGCCAGGTCTTAGGCATCAGTTAATAACAGCAGCCAGCCCGGACACCTTCAGGGTCACAGTCCTGACCCCACAGCCCAGGGTAACACTGACCTCTGGGGACAGTTGCAGGTGGCACGTCCCAAAACTACCTTTTTCATAAGGAAAAACCCAAACCAAACCAAAAAGGAAGCATCCCAGCATGCCCCAGCCCCATGATGTTTGCCTATCTCACTGCCACAGCCTCTCTTCCCGATGAGGAGACCCTTGGGTCAGGGAAATCACCACATCCACTGCCTTTGGATGGGTTAACCCGGGGGTAACCTGCTGCTCCATGGAGCTGCTGCCTGCCTCCACTTCACCACCTGCGCAGCAGGCATGGCAGAGACCACAGCAAGGAGAAGGCACTTCAGCAAAGCCCCAGGCTGGGGGCTTCAGGAATAGGAATGCAAAGGCTACATTCCTTGCTCCCAAGTTGTTATGTGTCGCTGCATATATTCAGGACAGACTGAAGCCCTCAGAGGCCAGCGGCACAGCAGAGACTGAAGCACAGCAGCTGGCAGAAGCAGAAAGCTGCACCCCAGGAGTCCGTAAAGGGGAGTAAATCCTGCACTGCCTCTCCCACTGACGCCACGATGACAATTCAGGCTTGGCTGAACTGGTGCCATTTCCAGCCATAAACTTTTCATGCGATTCCAGGAAGCAACAGTCTGATTTTCTTTTCTGTGTTTGGATATTGGGAAGTCAATGACCAACCAAGGTGGTGCTCCCGAGAGCTGAGCCAGCATGCTGCCACCACCACAGTTCACAGGTGACCCCCGGGCACTGCCCAACCCTGCACGGTGGCAGAGCGAGGGGCAACCAGACCTTCATCCCCTCTCCTGGCTCACAGCAGACAGAGGTACCTCCATCAACAAATGTGGTCCAAACCAGGGCTGGGCATCAGAGATTGCAGTGCTGCTCTCCCAAACCTGCCAAGAAGTCAATGACATCCCACCAGTGTTTGCTGGGGTGGCAGGACCACACCAGTGGTCCATGGTTCTGCCCCATGTTGATGCTTGGGGTTCCATCGAGCTGTCCCTGTAAAGCCAAACAGGTCCCTGCATCTCTTTTACAAGCTCAGTGGCTCTTCAGCAGCTCAAGACCACCATGTCTCTGCCGGGACCACCAAGGCAGGGCAGGAGGAAATGCTTGTCTGCCCTCAAGCCACATTTTGCTGCGGGAGCAGAAGCCTCAGGCTGTGAAAGCCGGCAGCTCCCAGCCGCTGCTCCTCCAGAAGTGACTGGCCCCCAAGCACCACTACCCCGCATCCCTGGGGACTGATTTAGGGCTGGAAGCACAGGCAGCCCTACAGCAGCCGACCCTCTGGTGTGGGCTTTCTTGCATCTCATTCTGGCGCTGCCTGCATGGATTGTCTGGTGTCTAACGCTGCGGGTGCAGCCCCTCCTGGGATGGCATCTCTGTGGGGCAGGACTGGAAGGGGCATGCATCCCCCACCCTGCTTTGGCTGTAGGTTTTGCCCCTAAATTCATCAGCAGTAAAACATTTCTATAAGCCCCAGAGGCCATCCCACCTCAGAGCCTGGTAGAGCAGGGAGGGAGCAAGGCACAGCATGTGATCCTGAGCAGAGACCATGCCGGGCACTGACAATATCTTCCCTGGGCTGTGCCCACAAACAAACAGCAACTCCCAGGAGAAGTGAGAACCTGTCTCCTTTCTTTAACCCAGCCCGTTTTTCCCTGGCAGCACCAGACAGGCTGGTGGCCACCTCCTGCACCTCCATTAATGACCTGCAGGACAACTGCTGCAGACAAACTCTTGGTCCAGCTGCAATACATGGGAGGACCACAGCTGCCTGGCACTCTGGAGATAAAAAACCCAAGAACCATGTTCCTATGGGCACCTCACTACCCCAGAGCCCAGCATGGGACCACATGGACACTTGCTCACCCACCTACATAGCACTGGGACCAGGTTGATATACCCAGGTGAGAAGGGAAGCAGTAATTCCACCAGTCAAGAAACTGAATCTATTCCTCATGTCCTACAGCATCACCGCATTAGCATCCTTAACTAGACACTTCAATATCTGGGTGATGATGGATAGGCGGAGGGATGATGGATGGAAGCACACAGCTAAACAGACAGATCGATCCCCACATCTCTGGTGGCTGCTCCAGATAACCCAGCCGAAGGTGGGAAGCAGCCGGGGTCTTTGCAAGGGTTGGGGTCTGCACCGGAGGTCTGGACAGTGAGTTTGGGCCGCAAAGCCTGAAGACAGGCAGAGCCAAGCCCACACCAGGGCATGCAAGCCGTAAGACAGGCTGTATTCAAAGCACCAGTAACATCAAGGCTTGCAGCAGCTGATGGTCAAGAGCTTCAGCAACAGCTGCTGATGAGCAGCACTGCAGACCACAGCCACGGACACAGTAAGTGTAGCAGCACAACTTGGGTTTGCTGTCTGCCAATACCCAGCCTAGGAAATCATCAAGTGACAGTCATGGAAACTGCCCTACACAGCTGATGGGACAGTGGGCATCAGGCACATAAACCCAAAGAGCCAGCCCAGCTCTCCTGCCACTATCCCTGTCCTGTCAATCAGCAACTGCAGCTGAAGAGCTGGCCCATGACAAAGCACAGCACTGCCAGCACCCAAGCTGAGCACCCAAGCATCCACAACAGCATCAGCTTTGTGTGATCTTGCAGAAGGGCTGCTCCAGCCTGGCGGGACACAGCCTGGCCTCTTCACCACCATCTCTGCGACTGGGACCAGCTCCCCGAGCAGCACGGAGCTGAACTCCTGGGTGGAGCTGAAATAGCCATGGTGGAGCAGATCAGCCCACCGCTTGCCAGCACCAGCATATTGCTCCACGGGTGTCCCCTGGCTGGGTCCCCAGCCACCGCACAGCTTAATCAACAGGTATTTACCCCCCAACAGCTACGGCCATGCTCATGCCAAACAGCATCTCTTAGAAGTAGCCACAAGCAGAGCAGAGCAAGGGCCGGACCCCAGAACCAGCCAGGAGCGAGGCGCTGGTCCCATGGCTCTGGCAGGATCACCCATGGAGCAGGGCCCCGGGGAGCTGGCGTTCCCAGCAGCCGTGCGGGCAGAAAGCGAGCAGGCCTCTCGCATGGCCTGCGTGTCCCTGGGAGGCACAGGGAAGCTGTCCAGCCCACGGCAGCTGCTGTGGGACCACAATTTTCTCTTTCTTTACCCTTTTTGAATGCAACAGAGGGAAAATCCGGGGCCGTTGGGAGCACAGTGAGCTGTGGGGGGCCAAGGGGCGTTCCTCCCAAGGCACGTTCAGCTGAGGGCCAGCACGCCTGGGAACTCCAGCTGCTCTGTAAAAGCAGGAAGGACACTGGGAGCTTGTTTGCTGCTGGACTCATGCAGGGTGGGATGTTACAAGCTGACAGCAGCATTCTCCAGAGCCCCCCAGCCTCCAGTGACTCAGCCTCTGGGGTGCCACCCCCCCACCCCCAACCCATGGGATATCTTCCTCCTGTGTCCTTGTCCCCATGTCTGCAGTTGGCAATGATGACAAGGCACCCACTGGGCTGACCCCTCGCTCCCCCCAGCTTTGTGCCTGGGGTCCAGCTCTGATCCACCTTATGCTGGGGCCAGCGGCTGTGGCTGCAGAGGAGAGGGAGGCTGGAAATCAGGTAGCTGTGCTCTGGTGTAGTTAGCTCCAAAGCCAACCAAGGGCTGCTGGAGAGCACTAGCACAGTGTCCAGCATGGGAGTGACTCCCTGCTCCATGCCCCAGCTCAGGAAGCACTGGCTTAAAAGCCTCCAGGGATGCAGGGTGTGGTATGAGGAGGATTCTGGGGGATCCGGCCAGAAACCCCAGCTGTAGAGCGGGGACCAAGGCAAAGCTGGGCTTTGGGTGTAGGTGAATGGCAGCGTGAGGTGCCCTGCTGCAGGGAGCCATGAGGTTCCCAGGATCAGTCAAGTCACACTCCCGTGGGGTGCCACCACTCCAAAAAGACCACGCGCAGAGGCACACCCTCACGGCAGAGGTGCAAATGCTGGGTTTACGCTGCCTGACTTGGCAAGCACGTGAGCACACTGCATGGATGCATCCTGCTGAACCCCCGTGAGCTGCAGGGTCCCACCAGACCCCTGGACCCACAGGGTGCTGCACCAACAAGGAGCCCACAGCGTACCAGCAGCCAGTGTCACGGTGGGAGCTGCCCACAGGCAGACGGCTCGAGCCACCTCTCCTGCTGCGAGGATTTTCCACCCCACTGTGTAAGGAGGAAATGCAGAGCACATGGCAAATTAACCCCAGGCTGTCAGCAGTGCTTGAGGGGACACCAAGGGGCACTCAGGCCCTCGGAGCTGTGGTGGGGGTAGGGCGGCCCTGATAGGAGATAGGTTTGGGGTCAGGGTCAGTCTGTGGTCATGAGCAGAGCTCTCCTCCCGGTGACCGTGCTGTACCAGGCTGGGCTCATTCCCAACTGCAACGGGAAAAATAAAAGCAAAATAAAGCAGGGGGTGGAAGGAGAGAGGTGCTGGCAGTGGAAAGGGATGGCACTGAGCGGCTGCTGACTGTGCTCTCTCTGCCAGGTGCCCTCCCTGCCCACCCAGGTCCTCTGCAGACAAGGGGGACATATGGGATGCTGACAGTGATGCTGTGTTTATCCAGGCTCACGCTACTCACTAAACTCATCTGTCCTGCTGCTTGACACCACAACTTAAACCTCACTAGCAGATAAAACAGATCTCTATTTTAATCTGTCAGCAGAGGCAGGGCCCTCACCCAGCTCAAGTTCCCTGAGCTCATCTTCACAATCACTGGAGTCAAAAAGTTGCAGAAAAAGCACATGTAACCAAGCACCCCGAGACCCACACACGAGGACGAGCCCACAGCAAGGGGACTGGAGCAGCTCAGCACAAGGAATGGGTTTGCTGTGGGTCGCACAGGTCTACAGCACACCCAAAAATAATCATAAAAGAAAAAGTGTGATGCACAGGCCGGGGCAGGACCACGTGCACGTCACCCTGTGCCAAGAGGGGATAAAGCTCCCATTTTCTCTGTGGCATCTGACTGGATCACAGCTTCCCCTAGTCAAACGTCTCAATGGCGAGAGCAGCACACGCTGTGAGAGTTTCCCAGCTGCCTTATGACAGAGCATCCGTAATTCATGTGGGTTTGTGCCTGACTGGCAGGCAGTGCCCAGCCCCGGATGGGACCTCCTGCCTGCAAGTGGCACAGCCCTCAGGTTTCCCATCCCCATCCTGGGGACTGGTCCAGCAAAGCCTTGGGACCACAGGCACCGCGGTGTGCAGAGATGAATTTGAGGGGGAGGATGGGCATTAGTGTTGTGTTGTGCTCCATTTTCCAGGGTTGTGGGACTGAATGGAGCCCATCACGGAGCTCCTGCAGGCACTGGACATCCCTCTGTCTGCTTGTGAATCAGACCCTCGGATGGATGGACAGATGGATGGACAGACAGAAAGCACTCACTGGTCGTTTCCACTTCAGAAAGAAGCGACCAAAGGGATGCTCTGTCCTGGGGTTTGGGGGTCCCTCTGCATCATACAAAGGATACCCTGCCTGCTTGGAGCGCTTCTCCCAGGGGTGTCTGCCCACAGACCCCCACCAGCGTGGGCTTTCTGCAAGGACAAGGAGCAACACTGTGCCAGGGTCCCACCAGAGCCCCCGGGCTGGTGCCACCCATGGGACACATGCTGGCCCCAGCTGGGGATGCCGAGGATGCCACACAGGGACATGTTCATGGCCCAGATGAATTCAGCTCTTGGATAACATTTAATGTTGGGGAGGTGGGGGGGAGAAAAATAGTTCTGAAAAGTCACCTTAGAGCAAACTGTTGGGTTTTTCATCCCTGCACATCAGTAGCTTTAAAGTAAAAACACAAAAACAAAACAAAAACTTCTTTAGGCATTTCAGAATACTTTTTTTCCTAGTTATTGTGAAAATTTAGATCAGAAAACGTGTTGGGTAAAATATTCAATTCCCCACAGCCTGGAGAGCCTCATCAAAAATCCATTTGAAGTATTACTCTCAAATCCCTTATGGCAATGGGATATTTTAAGGTCAGTTAAACTTATTATTCACTCAAGATTTTCTTTCAGGTCCCTGCATATTTCAAACAGATTTCCCCCCCCATCTCTAGCCCAATTGTGTTACAAAAAGCCTTTTCCCTTTATCTTTTTTAAAGAAAAAAAAAAGTTGTCAAAAGAAAAGATCCTAATCAGAAACAGCTTCCGGAGTCTTTAAACTCACTACGGTTTGTACTTGTTACCAAAAAACCTGACACTATCTCCAGATCCCCAAATCCCTTGACTTTTAAAACACTGAATGGAGCTGTGCTTGAAAACAAAGAATTAAACCAAATTTGGTTTTCTTCTTGGCGATTCAGTTTCCTTCAAACAGGGCACATACACAGATTTATTTTTAATTCATACTTTCCATTGCACAAGGGAAGAAAGCAGAGTTCAAGAAGGACAACCTGCCTTGTTTCCGGATAATTCAGGATTTCCAACTTAATGTAACTGTAATTTCTGCTCCTACCATCCCTCTTCCCTCTGAGGACAGTTTTTAATAAGTAAATAAAGACAGACCACCTAAAGAATACATTTTTTGTCACTTCTGAAGCGTCCCCACCTTTGTTTGGAGTGCAAGAGCTCTTCTGGCAGCACACAACACCCAAGAGGGGTCATCTCCCAGATCAGTGGTACCTGGAGTGGGGTCAGCAGGATCCATCCCTGAAGAGACCACACAACCACCCTGAATGGAATCTGTCTGGTGTGAAACAACACATTTTAGAGAAAATACAACAACACCTATTTATCCAACCAAGACAAATTCAACAGCCAGTTATGAGGTTCTGAAGTACCCCCAGATCAGCTGTCTCTACAACACAAAAGCCTGTTTTCCACTCAGACCTCCCCAGTTTGGAAACACCAGCCAAATCAAGATTTCGCTTGGGAGATCAATGCTTTCTTTGATAAATAAATAAAGTTGCAAAGTCCTGCTTTGAAGAACTTTTGACACAACAAATAAAAACCTGAATTTCCCACTGACTGGCAAAGGGCTTGCCTCTGTGTCTTCCCAAAGAGAAAAGCTTTTCTGTAGAGGAGATAAATTGCAGACACAAAGCTGCTCCTCTAACTACCAGGGACCCTCAGGAAGGTGTGAGCCTGGGTCATTTCCAGCCACATGCCTGTAGAATCCCAATCTCCCAGGCCTGAGAAGCTGGCTGGGGGTCATGGCAAAGCACAAGTCCTCTCACAGCTGCAAACCTCTCCTCTCCTGTCCTGGCCTGTAATATTGCACTGTCAGCATTTCCCATCTTATTTTGGCACTTCCAGATCTTCTTGGAAACTTGGGGAGAAAAATGCACCGCTAACCTTGCAAGAGGTCAAACGCTGGGATGGACCAGAGGATGCTGGATCCTGCCTGTTCCAGCCTGGCCCCTGTCCTTACACCACCACCCTGACCATGCCCTGAGCCTGCAGCAACACCTCCCCATCCACCTCCCACACTAATTCATTCCGCTGCGCTCACCAGCTCCTAGCATCCCTGCCCTGGGATGCAGGGGTCAGCCTTACAAATCACTGGAGGCTCTCTGAAAGATGTTCAATGTTTACACCCCAGATAATAATTTCACAAATTTATGAAGGCCACAGACAATATTAAGAGCTCTACCCAAAGCCAAGACTAACGCAGCCAACACAGGAGGCAAATTGAGCAGAGAGGAAAAGATTGCAAGTGCCCATAATCTTGCTCCAGAGAGCAAAGACTTTACAAATTATTAAACAGTTCTTAGTATTTCCAGCCATCTGGCCTGCATTTCTCCATTTACTCAATCAGACATATGTTGCTTTTATCCCCACCACTGCCAGCTCTCCCCTGCTCTCTGAAAACATGTGCATCCTCCACTCTCTGCTCATTTTCAGCTCAGCACAAAGCAGAGGCTGCGAGTTCAGCACCACGCAGATTTTTAACAAGTGAACATGCCTTTTAGAGCCAGTTCCACCAAGAGATTTCTCCCACTTGCACCTAAACGTCAGAGTTTGCACAAAAAACAAGGCAGCTCTGGCAGGCTGAGATGTGATTTCAAGTTGGGAACCCCACTGCCACAAAGCAGCATCACTCAACCAAAGCCAATGACATCCTATTGATTCGTGCCAGTCAGGGTCTGGAAACAGAGATCTCCTCCAACTGTGAAGGTGTGGAGGACCAGAACCCACAAAAAGTGTTTTATCTCAGATCCCACACTGCTCTTCAACCCTACAACACACAGGGACCAGCAACAGACCTGCAAACAACAGATAGAAAAGGAGAAAGGGGAACGCTGCACTGCTCCAGTAATGCAGGCTCCCACCACCCAAGCCAACAGCATCGCCCTGGACCTCTACAGTCTTCAGAGAGCAAGAAAACAAGGAAATCCAGTGGTCTGTCCAAGGATGGCCAATATGTCACACGGGTGTTGCTCATGCGAAGAAACCTATGAGCCATAGAGTTTGTTTCAGAGCTGCAATCATCACTAGTAAGATGACAGAGCTGTTGGTTGAGATCTGACTTAACTTCCACCAAGGATGAAAGCTCCAGCCCTGGCTCTTTTGCCACCTGGAGATGACTGCTTTCCCACAGCACGACTCTCATCCCCCAGCAGCCTGCAGCAAAGTACGTCTTCAGCTTCACATCAACTTCAGCCACATGCTCCTCTTCCAACGAGGCTCCTCTGAAGACCGCCCTTCAAGCAGGAGCGGCCTCCTCGAGTCCACAACAGGGCAAGGAGTGAATTACATTTAATTACATACTGTCCAGGGTCTTAAGTATCAGGCCAAGTGTTACCAGATGTGCAGGGATCTCTGTCAAAGCGATCTGCAGGCCTGAATGCCTGCTTGGATATTTAATATGTTGGTATCTGGGGTGTGAGGGTCAGAGAAGGGGTTTTCCATGCAGATGTTACAAATCTTTCCTACTCTTACCATCACCTTTTAATAACACCATAAATCATGAGGCGCTTCTCAGGTGACCACGTTAATTGCCCATTTGTGTATGTGAGCAAGGTTATCAGGGCTCTTTGCTTCCAGCAACGGAGGCCCACCAGGAGCAAGCTCCGGGGTTCTGCGTGCCCCATCTCTCCTTCCCCAAGTCATCTCTTGGCATATGTGCTTCAGATGCACCATGGCAGCACAAGAGAAAGGCGAGTAACTGATACGGGGAGATTAAAAAAAGGTTTGGATCAGTCTGTTCCTAATGCGAGCCTTGCTGCTCGCAGCCCTTTGATTGCAGCAGGAATAAAAGATGGAAATTCACTGGAGGCAAAGGAATTAATTAAAAGGAGAATAAAGGAGCATCAGTCTGTTGGAGTCCTGGCATCAATTCCGAGACTGGTTTTGAAGTGGCAACAGTTTTACTTGTTCTTTAAAGCTGTTGTTCTACGTCCGGACTGAGGGAACTAACGTGCTGCATGTGCAGTGCCTGATGCTAGCAGCTGTCAAGGGACCAGGAGACCCAGTCAGTGCAGGACCTACCTGCACGCTGGTGGGGACACCCAAACACTGCCTCAGCACCTATCCACCTTCTGTTTCAAGGCGCCTTCTCCAGCCCCTGGAGGAAAGGGCATTTCTGTAGAAATCAGGTCTTTTCAGGACCTCACACTGCCTTACACTTGAACTGCCCCAAACTGCATTCTTCTGATCCACTGAGATCTTCAAAGCATGGTGGGGCCACCATCCTTCACTAGGCAGCCAGTGCTCATTTTGGGCTTGTAAACTTCATAACTCTGCACGAATTAACTGCTGAGGTTCCGCCACAGGTGAGAAGAATGCTAACCACCTCCAGCCAAACCACAGCTCACGCTGAGATTGTCTTAAACACAGCCACACACATATGTATGGACAGTTCTTAATAGCTTTCGTCCGTTTCCTTGGCCTTCAGTTTTCCTGTCTTCAGGAAATACTTGCTTCAAGCAAAAATTGAGATTCTCCCCATCCTGAGACTCCAGGAGCTCTGGCTCCAAAAAAAACCCCACCAAGCTACCACATCTCTTGAGATTCATAACAAAATCAGAAGAGTTCCCAAACCTGGCCCTCCACCCAGACTTTGCTTTAAAAATCTCCCTTCAGCTGCCATGTGAAGAGCAGGATTTGTCCCTGGGAGCATCCCAGCTGAGTTTGGGATGGGGGGCAGTCATAGACAGACTCCTCACCAAAGCGTGCTGGTTACCCCTCATCATCCATGAACTTGGCTCCAACTTCACCCAAAGAGCAGCATGGGATTTGGGAACAGTTTTCAGGTCCAAGCTGATTGCATGGCTCACATACACACACACAACCTATTGTGTAATCCATCAGTTTATGATGTCATGCAACCAGAAACTCACAAGGCGTATGCTAACAGAGACAACTGCCTGAGCTGGGATGGAAACGCTGACATGAGACTCCCACAGCTGGACACAGCTGGAGTTAGGTGGTCACCAAACCTTTGCAGGACTAGTACATAATTTAAGCCCAAATTTGCCTTTATTTTAAAGAACATTTGCCTGGAAAAGTGCGTTTAGAAGAGGTCTTGCCCCATCAGAGTGATTGATGCTAAAAAGGAATCGCTCGTTGAAGGTTCCTGTACAGTAATTCAAGTTTTATGAACCTTTTACACGACAGAGACCTCGTTGTGAACCCCAGTAAGTCCCGTGAACACAGCACATCCTCACACACTGCCCGACAGACTTTAAAGCTGGAGAATATTAATTTTTAATACACATAACAAGATCAGAATGGAACAAGGCCACCCCTTGTTATCTGCCTTGTAACAAGATCAGGATCAAACCGAGCACGCTCTCGGGGAGGACACGGTGGCTGGGTTACACCAGCACTGCACGTCCCTCCCATCTGCACAGCGGGTAATTAGCCGGCACGCCACACTCGCAGCCCGTGCCCAGGCTAATTACAGTGACCCGCTGGGACCTGTGCAGGCTGTACCAGGCTCAGCAGCCCTGACTCCTCCCTGAGGCTGATGGGCTCGGCATCCTCACTGCTCCCCCGTGGGATGCAGCTGAAGAACCAGAGATGAGCTCTGACACCCAGCACAGGGCAATACCCAGCACAGGGCAATACCCAGCACAGGGCAATACCCACCCTGCCATCACACCCTAAGGTCCAGGGCAGGTCTGGGTGATGGCAGAAGTGTTTGTCCTTGGTGTTTTCCTAAAACAACCCAGTAAGGGACCTGCTGTAGAGCTGGTGAGAGTGGGGGAGTAGGAGGGCAGGCCCTCCCAGAGTGCCCTCCTGGTCATGGAGCTGGGCTACAGGAGTGACCTGGAGCCATCTGCCAGCGCTGACACCAGGATGACACCCTTCAACAAAACCATAACCTGCCGTCCTCCCATCTAACCCACCCCACTGAGGATGAGATCTGTGCTTCAAACACAGGCAGATGCAGGCCACTGCCTTCCTTTTAGCAATCCCCCCTCTCCACACATACTCAAAATAAATACCAAAGCCTGACTTCAGCTACAGGAGCCAGCCATATGCAGCCTGGACCCCAGGAAAACCTGGTGGGCAAGGGCAGGATGGTGCCCCAGCTGCTCTGCACCGCTGCTGCTGCTGTGTCAGGTTTGGTCCTGTTTCTGGGACTGTGGAGCTGGGATGCTCCCACCAGCACAGCAGGACCTTCGTCTCCCATGTGTGCACCGATCTGGCAGCAGCACACACCACATGGGGCAGGATCAGGCCTTTGGGGACGCCTTTCTCCCTTCTCTTTCTGATGGCTCCTTTGTGAAGGAGAGGCACCAGCCACAGCTCCGCGCCACCCGGGTGGCAGCAGAGCGGATGCAGGTTGTCACGCTTGGGTCTCTGACACCACAGGGGGACGTTCAACTCCCTCCCTCCCTCCAAAATGGGCTTTTCATGGAGACAAACGATCCCTTCCCTCAACAAAACCTAAATTCTCATTTGAAAGTACTTGGCAGCGGCCCCTTGAAATTTTTCTCATGGCTTGTGTGGCTTAGGAACATGACTTTCTGAAATATAAAAGCAGCCAGAGGAAGCTGACGATGCTTGTTGAAGAATAACCCCCCCACCTCAATCCCAGCTATGTGCCCCGCTGGGCTGTCGCTCGCAGGGATGGAGCCGGCAGGTCCCAGCCAGCCAGGTCCAAACGGCTGGGAAAAGCTCTGCCCAGACATCAGTAACTCACCCGGCCGTGGAGCATCGCTGCCTCGACGGGCTGTGTCAGGCAGGGACCGGAGGGGTAGCCAGCGGCCCCCTCCCACTCCCCAGCATCTATTGACAAGTGGCAGTGATGAGGGATCGCACTGATGAGCGCCTGATCAATGGCACTTATCGAGCCCCCTCTGTGCTCCCGGTAATTGGAGGATTTCTTTCGCTTCCACTCTTATCGATGTTCCCCCCGGCTGGGTGTCCGTGGGGGCGCCGTGTCACTTGGAATTACAGAGGCACTTAGCAGCACAGGCCGGATTGGGATCAACAGCACGGCACGGGGTGAGGGACCTGGTGGGGAGAGGCAGGGGAGCCCTTCGAGTCATGATCAGCACCCACAGACAGCCTCAAGGGAGTTAAAAAAACCAAACCCTAATAAAGCATAATCCGACACAGGGCTGCAGAGGCACCTCAGGCTCCTGCCCCACCAGAGCAGAGAGGCAGGGCATCTCTCTGCTTTCAGCTCGAGCAGGGGGCAGGACGCAGTCCCCCACCTCGCCGTGCTGTGGTTTACTCTAGGGATTGATGTTACCTGCAGCAGAGAGAGTCTGCTGGCACCCATGGAGAAGCCAGCCTGCCCTCAGAAAGGTGCTGGTGCCCAAAGCAGAGGGGGTCAAGCAACAGCCGTGGGCAGGCAGCCCTACCCACAGCCCCCCAGGAAGGGGTCTGGGATGCTGGGGGCTCTGGAGCAGCTGGGAAGTTGGGCGGTACAGGAGGGCTCTGCCAGCCCCTGCCGAGCAGCACCACGCAGCGCCAGGCAGGAGGCAGAAGCGTGATGTGGCCTCCAGGGATGGGATCTGTCACTTTTCTTGTCCCTTCCCATCAATCACTTGCAGGGCCTTTTTTTTTTCTTCTTCTTTTCTTTTTTTTTCTCCACACCCCCCTCCACACACCCCTTTTTGCACAGCACAGCAATCTCCAAAAGTGGCTGCTAACTCAACCGCTGAACTAGCCCAAAAGATGCAAACAGGGCAGGTGAGGACGTGGCCAATTCTTCATTCCAGCCACAGAAACACCTCCTGCACACCCACGGGCAGGAGCACACAGACACGGCCACGCACATGCTAAGTAATAAATCAATAGCAAAGTGGTCAACCTTTCCCTCAGCAAGGACGCTTAACAAGGTCACATCCTTATTCTCTCCAGACTAATGAGTGGAGATTACTAATAAGACCTCAGTGACAAGTGACTATATTAACGTAATTCTCTCCTGCTTGTAATCAATTTTATGTGTTAAAATGCACGGCCATCTCGGCCGCCCGGGATGCTCGTGCCACCCCCAGCGCTGCGGAGCTGCTGGCTGGGAGAGGAGAGTTTTGTTCCCCTCACATCCCTGCCTGGCTGTGGGGTTTCCTCAGCGGAGCACGCCTGGTTGTACGAAATCCCTCTCAGGAGGAGCCCAGCTGCACATCCCGCTGCACCCCCCAAAGCTCTGCCGTGCCCTAGGCCACCTAAAACGTTTCTGTGCTTTAATAGCCCAAGGAAGCAAAGATTTCTACAACTGCTTAGGAGAAGCTCATTCCAATTATTTCACCCTGTTATTTCAGTCTCAAACGGCGCTGGGCCCAGTACTCTGCGTGCTCCAGGTCACCAACAGCCCCAAACCGAGCAGCACAATGCCAGAACGGGGATGCTCCTTTTGGTCTGCAGCTCTAGAGCACCTTGGACACACAAAGCCTGGATCTCCAGAGGCAGAGTACAACTCCATGCACTGGGATCACTGGGTCCAAGCTCAGTTAGCTGGGCATGCTGCCTCTGTGCCCCAGCTACTGCCCCAGTGGCCTGACTGACTGCAATATTCCCCATTTGCATTTCAAACGACTCTTCAGATCAAGAGCGACTCACTTAAGAGATGCATGAATAATTTTGAAGACGTTTAGGCTTCTGTGATCTGCGAGCTGTCTCTGGGCAGGGGGAGGAAGCGGCGAAATCAAATGAGACACCACAAATTTTCCACCCAGGATTCTTCTACCCGCAAAAGGCGAGTGAGTAAAACCTGAGCAGCCACAAGCACACTCTGCCCTCAGCACAACACATTGGGAGCTCAGACCCTGCCGAGGGGAAAGTCAGCCCTTGGTTACACAGCCCAGACAAGATTTCCCCCAGTCCAGGACACACAATGCCCACCGTAACACCAGACCCTTGGGGCCCAGGAGTCTAGGCAGAGGCCTAGTAACTAAGGTGTAAGGTCCGACCCACGCTTCTCTGGACTCTCAACACATCTGTGGAAAGCTCCAGTCTATTTTTTGTGTGTACAACCACTGCATGTCTGTCACTTCTTTATCACAGAGCAGAGCTGGCCCATCCCACTCAGGGGGAATAATTAGGACAAGCCCAGGGTATGAGTCCGCTAGAGAGGTCCGAGTTGGATCCTGAAAACCCTGACTCAGGAGAGCAATGCACAGCATCCCCTAGAGCCCTGTAAGCTGTGCTTCCCACCACCTATTCCTACATCCACCCTGTACATCCTCTTTCAAGGAAAGATTCATCTAAAACCACTGCACCTGCAATGCCAGAGCTGGACCAGACCTAGCCAGCCTGCCTCCACCCCACGCCTGCTAGCCACAGGCCAGGCTTTCAACCAAGTGCTTTTCAAAGACCAGCAGAAAGCTATCCAGAACATCCGTCAGCTCCTCACTTCAATAAATTCCTAAACAAATGCACCAGAAAAATGTGGTGGGAGGCACAGAGGGAGATCCAAGAGCTCCATCAGCTCCTCTCCTGTTCATCCCCAGGTAGATGAGCTGATATCTTTTAGCCCACTGGACCAGTGCAAGGAGGCTGGCAGAGATGCATGGCACAGCTCTGCAACGCAGGCAGGACTCGCTGGTGGGGCTGGCTGGGCACACTGCACCTCCTTGGTGCTGCAGGACTCGGAGCATCTTGGTCTCCCCCTCAGCACATGGCTTGGTCCTCACTAGAGGGCTGGGATGCAGCATGAGAGCAAGGGCAGTAATTAAACCAAGCTGTCCAAGGTGCTCCATGGAAGTGGGCAGCAGGGGCGGCACCTCCTAGGACAGCAGACCATCCCGAGGGGCTCCAGACTGGCAACCAGGCGATGCCAGCCTGCCCAAGCCGCTTCGGCCATCCCAAAAACTGGAGTGCATGGAAGGAGCCTCCAGGCTCAGGTCTCACCCAGCTCCTGGAGCCCCCACCAGCTCTAGTTGGGGGTCCTGCAGGACACGGGAGCATCCCTCCGACGCCGGCTGGCTCCCTAAGCAGGAGGATTTCCAAAGCCCTTTGAAAAGCCATTTAGAGCTAAGTCCTGGTATTAAACCTGGCCTTTCATTAGTCAGGTTTTCAATCTCTGCCCGAGCCTGTTTCAGCAAAAAGTTTTTTAAAAGGTCAGGAAGAAGCTTTTAAGCATATTTGCCAATTAACTATTGTAACCCCCCCTTCGACTCAATGCGAGCTGCCCACTTCCTTCTCAGGGGATGGTAATTACTGTTTTATAAATAAGCTTTGAACTCCCTTAAGTAATAGTCTCCCCTTGCATAAAAGCACCCTCTAAATCCACTGGCCTTTTCCACCTTCTGTCATTGTCTGCATCTAAAAATAATCCGGGGGGGGAAAAAAAGATAATACTTTTAAGAAGAAACTCAGAAACTCTTTTACTCTGTGATGACTATTTCTCCAGCCCCTCAATAATTCAACTGAGAGAAACCCTGCAGCTTTCACTGCTCTTTGTGAACTTTTCATGCTATCTGACATCTTTTCGGAAGTTCTCTGAAGTTACATGAGGTGATAAAAAAAACCCCCAACCCTTTCCATGTTTATATGCTTAAATTTCTCCCCCCTGAGGCAACAGAAGAGTAACCAGGGGAGCACAAGAAAATGGACATGAATGAAGAAGCTTTTTCCAAAGGTATTGATTCACAGAGTATTGATTTTTTTTTTTTTAAATTCCTTTTTAAATCAGCCCCATGATATCTAGGTGCCCAGCATTATGTATTTATTTAAGCAGTCTGGGATAGCAGCACTGGCAGACTTGAAACCCTTTAGAAACTCAGGTTACTTCTGCACACCCCACTGCACAGCCTGTATATAAAACCACCATTTATTTAAAAGAGACAGCGACAGAGAAAGCATTCCACAGTCGGGAAGACCACGACTCGTTCCACTCTGCAAGTCACAGCTTTTATCCGATAAATCACAGCCAACACTAACATGCAGCTTTAATCACTTGAGCCTGACACTATCTACGTAACAGCACATGGAATAACCCGACTTCATTTTGCCTTCCAGCTGAGCCAGGCGAAAATCCAGACTCACAAACCTGCTTCTATCAGCAAGAAGCGTTCCATCAGGCTTCGGGTGGGGAACGAAACTCAGGAGCTGCCACATGAAAGCCAGGGAACAACCTCAGTGTTAATGCGGGGGGCAGGAGGGCCAAGTCATGCCCCTTGCCCCATCGCTGACTCGGTGCCGGTGGGAAAGACCCCCACCTAGAAAAGACCGGCACAGCCCCTCTCGCTCGCCCTCAGCGATATCTGCCTGGGATTCCTTTAAACGGTTTCAAATGTTAATTCCTCCTCGTGGCAGTAAAAGCTATTTTTAATCCCACGTGAAAGCAGTTTGCAGAAGACTGAACTTCGCACGTACTGTGGGTTGCTTCCCAAGCCCCGGCAGCGCTGCGCGTCACCGAGCAGCAAGCTGGGGCACACTATGGCAGAGAGACCTGGCAGGCTGGCACAGGCACACCAAAACCCCATCCCAAGGGTAGAGCTGGGACTAAAACCTTGTACAAACAGCCAGCGACACAAAGGGGACATAGAGCCCCTCTACACATGGACACAGTGCTTCTGTCTGAACAGCAGATCCAGAGTGGTGTGCATTGAGTAAAAGCATCAAAGTATCTTCAGAGTTACACAATTTTAGTTTTTATCTCAGGTTTCCTGCATTTTTCTTTGTATTTTAGGATTGATTTGCTAAACACGGGGGTGAGGACCGGAGATGCTGACACAAGAGAGGCTCTGTTTTTCTAATGAAAGTTTTGTTGGGTGTGTGGGGCATTTTTAAATAAAGAAAGAAGAGATCACAGAGTAATAAACCCAAGAAGCACGCTGCAGGACTGAGTTTCCACAAATGTACCAAGAAAAACAAGGGCCGCTCTCAGCCACGGAGCGCTGAAACACGAGTCCATCAGGAAAACAGATTAGCTGGTGTCAATGAATAAAGATAATGTCCCTGAGCAGGTCTCGGTGCATCGCCATCTGACTCCTCGCAAGATCCTTTTGTCTCTTCCCACCTATGTACTTAAATGTGCCTGTGAAAAGCTCTCCCTGGAAGGGGATACAAGCTCTATGCCAAAACGCAGCCTGGTGACTCCAGAGGAGCTGAAACGTCAGATTTTATTCAAGGGCTTGTGCTATAGAGTGTCTTGATCTGTCTGTACAATCACAACACACACAAAAACCCCTCAAGGCATCTACTTAGCTCTACTTTTCAACTGCCAATAACACTCACAGCAAAAGTCAAAAGAGCAGCGCTGGAGCCGCGTCCTTTCCCTGCCGCTCAAAGGCTTCGGGGTTGCAAGGTTCGGAGATAACAAAGTCTGGCTCAAGAAATCCTGGATGCCTTTCAAGAGCGTTATTAGCTCCCATGAATGGGTATGAAGGGGTGGGGGCTGGGGGGGGGAACCCAACACATCACATCTAGCAGCTCTCTGCTAACCATCCATCTTCCCCAGGCACACACACACACGCTCCCAAGCTGGGACACCCCCAGCACTGTTTAATGCATGCACAGAAGCACAGCATAATGCATGACAAACCACATGAAAAGTTCCTCTCTCTCCCACCCCCCACCCCCTGCAAACCTGCATGCACTGCATCTGATCAAAAGGGGGAAATGAAAATTAAAAGTTCAATTCAGCACCCAGGAGAACCAGAGCTCTGGGATGGCTCTGCAGCGCTGGAGGATGCTCGACAGTGATGCCTGCTTGCCCTTTGCCACTGCAGTGAGCTGCAGGGCTCCAGCCTGGCCACTCACCAGGAAGCATTCGCCAAGTCTTACTAGCCACCCCATAGCAGTTCTTACTACTTCTGTCCCAAACTGTAAGAAAATAAGGAATGAGTTACAATGCCTATGAAATCCTGTGTGTGCCATCATCCTGGGTGCAGTTTCACAGAGCCACAATGCCAACAGCTGCATTCCTGTGTGCTGCACTCGGAGAGGCGAGGGGTCAGTGGGTGCTTGGCCCATCCCCGTTCCTGTGTAAGACTTTGGCTATTGGAAAAATACAGGAAGAGGAGACAGAGTCTCAGATCATAGGGCAAAACTGTCATATGGAGATGATGTTGTTGCTGCAAAGCTTTGGCGGGTGGAGACAAGGAAACTGTTCTTCGTATGAGCCACATCAAGCCAAATTCCCCAAAACTCCCCTCTGTGCAAGCCAACAAGTGAAGTCCCTTCACTGCACCACCTTCATGCCCCAGAGTCACTGCTACCTATCATGTCTCCTGCCCTTTTCCCCACAGCACCGGGATGGCCAAGGCTTGCTCCAAGTTACAGCGTAAAGCAGACGGAGCAGTCTGAACCTCTGAGCAACACTGGGCAGCCGCGTGGGAAACAAGCCTGGCTCCAGCAACCAAAAAGGGAACAATCCCTTGCAAAGATCTCAGCTACACCCCCAAAACATCACCAGCAGAGCAGCATCCTTTGGAGAGCCCACCAGAGCACACAGCCCATTGCACGGGCATTGTATGAAACGCCCCAAGCTCTCCAAACACCGCTTGCGACCCCGACCCTGTCCCCCCTCACACCAAGAAGTCCCTGGGTTGAAAGCGGGTGCTGCTCTGCAGACACAGAGGGGGTAACTCCTGTTACACCCCGTCACCACCCAGCCCCCAAGTACCGTTCTCCACTTCACAGACACAAGGGCAGAATCCGGCCCCGTGACGTTGTGCTGAGCATCCCTCCAAATTTTTGCAGTCAAGTTCTAAATATCACTGGCCAACACCTCCAATTCAGTTCAGTTCTTAACGTTCACCCTTGCCTATGCTCCCATAAAGCCACCAGACAGCAAGGTTCCCAGGTCCCAACCCGGACACTCACCCTCCCCAAGCCGCTGCTCGAGCGGAGGAGTAGACACACTAACATCACCCCTTTTTATTTAGGTTTACTTTAACCAGTACTGAGTGCCAAAAAAAATTAAAATAGTGTTTTGCTTTAGGATAAAACGTCACGTCATGCTTGGATTATCCATTAGGTAATTTATGTTGCAGTCTAGAAAAGGTGTTTAATTTTCTTATAATTAGCTAAACCTCAAGGAATTTCATAAGCGATGCTTGCTGCTTGTGCTGAACGTTTTCTTTTCACTGGCAAAAAGAACTACTTAAAAAAAAAAAAAAGGGGTGGGGGGCTTTAGGCTATTTCAAATTTAAATAAAACACAACACTCCAGTAAGAACAAATGGTTTCTGTCAGTAACTTACATTATAACGTAAACTACTCAGCACCCACAGCCAGATACTCCTGCCACAGCAGCGAAATCGCTACAGGAGCAAACTACCAAGAAAGAACAAAACAATTCTGAATTTTTCTTCCCACGTTTACTTAAGACAAGCAACGACCTACAGGTGCCTTCGGGCCAAATATCTTGGCATGAGAAGCAGTTGGTGTAATTTTGGTTTCCTAGCAAGTTCAAATATTTAAAAAATGTTTACATCACTTTGAGATATTCATTGGAAAAACTTGAACTTTTGTCCAACTTATATTTTCCTTTGCTCCAAACACACCCCAGCTTTAAACACTTAGCTCTGTCTGGCTTTCCTGGGCGGGGGGAAACCCAACCCAAAAAAAAGCCCCTCTCAGCGTAGCAAGGTCTTGTAAGAAGACAAAACAAGAGAGGCAAAGAGAAGAGGAAACTAAGGAAAATACTTGTGTGTGTGATTGAAAACACACTTGCTCCACAGAGTTAAAACAAAACATCTACTGATTTCTTTCTCACTAGAAAGGATGCCACTTCTCCCCAGCACAGCATACGCTTCTATACGATGCATCTGGCTGTGCCGAAAACCTTCCCTGCTCTATTTCTCCAAATTTACCACAACCATATGCAGAATCATCTTAAAACATCTCACTGGTACTAGGCCAGGCTCCCTGCAAGCACTTACAGCACTAAAAACTCACTACACAGCAATCCAAACCTAAGATTTATTTTTCCTTCTCTCGCTGTGGTCCAGCCTGCGAACGTCTCGCCGGACTCCCGCGAGCGATATGAAAGCGTTCGATCTTCCACACTCTAATTATGTGCTCGCAGTCATTAAAGTCCCATTCTGCCAAGCGAGATCTATCTTGTAGCCTCTGCCTAAAAAGATTGGTTATCATCATTATTGTTTCTAGAGCAGCGTGGACACAATTGGAGCTGAGGAACGAGCTAATAAATCACGGCGATATTAATACAGTCATAAAAATAAGCGCGCTACTTACTGCGTTTGAAGGTGTGTTAAGTCAGTAACTTTACAGCCCAGATGTGGGGCTTACAGAGCTGAAACTCTGCGGGTAAAATTACCACTGAAGTTACACTTTCCATTAAGCACGCTGATTTTCACGGGTTGGTATTTTGGTGCGGATTGCTAAGTTGCAACCTTCCCCAAAACATGGGGAAGCACTAAGAGCGAGTGAGAAATAGGGTATTCCCGCGGGGCTTGGGGAGAATAGGATGGAGAGGCAGGAAGGACAAGGAGAGCTACTCCTTTTATTATTTTCAGATGTTTCCCTGAGAACACCGCAGCGCTTTTATAAACCTACACGTTTGGACTCCCTTCAAAATAACGGAGCAGATTCTTTTGCTGCCTTCAAGGGACTTAGCGCTCCGACTCCACTTGGCCCGGCCACTCCGGAGTTGGCCAGGAGACGGGAGTTTAATAGACACCACATGCACAGTAGCTGCTCTTCCGAATGCTTTATCGCCCGAAGAGTTCAATTCCATTGAAACCCTCAAAACTAAACAGCTCCCTTGACTCAATACGGCTCTGCCCTCTGACACAAACCAGCCGAGGAATTCAAGCGATAGATACTCCATCGCTCTTCCCCTTCCTCCGCCGGTTCACCGTGGAACCAGGATCGAGCCTGGCCCTGCCAAGCCACTGTCCTCACGCCTTTTTATTTTTATAAGCCGCTCAAATAAAATAATTCCCAAGGGACCCCGGTGGGGAAGCGGTGGGACAGCTGAGGATGACGCGTTAAAGGTTAGCATCGCAAAGGCCGGGTAATTAAGCAAGCAAATTTCTGTTGCCGGCCGTCCCGCTCCCGGCCGCCTGGGCTGCGGGATGGGACCCAAGGGGACACAGACACACATGGGGACACAGACCCACACGGGGACCGTCTCCCACCACTCCCGGCCGGAGCGGCGGCCCCGCAGACGCGCCCCCAGCCCCCTCCCCAGGCAAGGCGGAGGGTCGGAGCTGCCGCCCCCGGGAACTCGCGGCTCGGCTCCCTTCGCATCCCCGCCTAGGACTCGCATATTCTCCATCCCCCCTCGTCCCCACCCGATCGTTCATCAGCTCCTCTCTCATCTCAGCGCCTCGAACCCCCTTTACTCCAGGGAACCGCCGCTCTCGGACCAGCCTGTTGCAAAACAGCCCTATCACGGCACGGGAGGCAATTAAACGCGGCTCGGCGCTTAATTAGCGATTGCCGGGACCAGCCCGCTCCCCCCCCCCCCTTCCCCGCCGTTACCTGTACCAGCGCAGCCCCTTCTCGTAGCACCTGTCGAAGAAGTGGGGCTCGGCGCCCACCGCTCGCACCCCGGGGTGCGCCCGCAGGAACTCCAGCAGCGCCCGCGTCCCGCCCTTCTTCACGCCCACGATGATGGCCTGCGGGAAACGCCGGCTGCCGCCGCCCGCCGGCCCCGCGCCCTCCGCCGCCGCCGCTCCCGGTCCCGCACCGTCGGGGAGCGCGGCGGGCGGCGGCAGCAGCAGGGCGGGCGGCAGCGGCTCGCACGGCCCCGGCAGGCAGTAGAAGAAGTAGGTGAAGAAGAGGATCATGGTGAGGAGCAGCGAGGCGCGGCGGCCCCCGACGGGTCCCAGCAGCCGCCCGCTACATCCCATCGGGGGCCGCTCCCGGCCCCGCCGGGCAGCGCATCCCGCACCGCCGCCGCGCCCCCCCCCCGCCCCTCTCTTTGCGCTCTCCCCCCCCCCCCTCCCCGTTCCCCTCCGCACACACCCGGCCCGACCCCTCCCCGCGCACACCCGGCCCGGCCCTCCCCTCGCGCACCGCCCCCCACGCCCACCCGGGGGAGGGAGCGCGACACGCGCGGGGGGGGGCGGGAACGGCCCGGGGGTGCGGGGGGACACGGCCCGTGCGTGGGGCACAGCCGGGACCCCCCTTCCTCCCCCGGGAAAGGGGGAGCGGGACACCCCCGGCACCCGCGGGCAGCCCCCGCCCGGTCCCTCCGAGGAGCCGCGGGGAATGGATGGCGGGGGGGGTGTGATGCGCGTTCCCATCTTTGCCCACCCGGTTGTGCTGTCATTGCCGTGGCTGCAGCGGGGATTTTCACGCAAAGGGCCTCTGCCGTGGTGCGGGATCCCAGGCAGGCACGGGGCTGGGAATGCGGAGCCGGCACCGCGGGGGCAGCCCGGTGCCACGCAATTAGCAAGCGGCAGGTGGAGAGACAGCGCTAATTAGGCTGCACGGAGTCCGGCCGCTGGCGTGGAAACACGGCCCCTGTGGGGGGGTATTTCTTGTTTGGGACAGGTTCCACCCGCTCCCTTGCACCTTGCCAACAAAGCCAAGAAGCAGCGGGTGTAGGTGCTGTGACTTAAAACGTGCATGTGTAATGGGCAGTGGTGAGAGGTGAGGCAGCTTTCCTGCTGCTGCTGGTTTCCCGGGACCCAAAGCCACATGCATCTTGGGTGCCAAACAAATCCCGTAGGGTGCCACAGCATTGGTGCCATGTGGGAGCCAGACCCCACAGCAAGCGGCTGCATGGGCAGTGTCCCCAGGTGCCACTGGCCAGGGCCTTGCATGCAGCAATGGCACCATGCTGGCTTGCTCCTGTCCCCCAGCAGCATCTGCTGCTACCGGTCACAGAACAGCCAAGACCCACCCCTGGGTGCCTGTGCCTGGGGGCTCCTATGGGCCACCACTCTTAAGATCCGCTGTGACTACACTGAAATGCTCCTGGGGCCCAGCCTGCCCCACGCCTCCAAACACCAAGGCTAATTTCCAGCCTTGTACTAACGCCTTCCTCTTTTGTATCTGAAACCAGCAGTGTCTTAATTAACCTTTTAATATAATTAGCTCTTTTTATAATTAGGTCTCCTGAGTCTTCCAAGAGCCAGAGCATGATGGGGAGGGGGAGATCCATGGCCTGAAACCAGAGGGGATGCAGCCCTGCACAAGCACAGCCGCATTGGGAGGCAGAGACATTCCTGCATGGCTCTGTGGTGCCACAGCTGCACCGCTGCATGCTTCTTCAACAGCACAGCTGCAAGGCAGTGTGGGGTGCAGGACCACCCGGCTGTGTGACAGTGCAGTTGCAGAGTGCCATGGCTGCATGGTGTCACGGCTGCAGAGTGTCATGGCTGCAGGGTGGCATGGCTATAGGGTGACACAGCTGCAGGGTGGCACAGCTGCATGATGTCACAGCTGCATGATGTCACGGCTTCAGGGTGGCACGGCTGCATGATGACACAGCTGTGCGATGTCACAGCTGCAGGGTTGCACCGCTGTGTGATGACAGGGCTGCAGGGTGGCACGGCTGCAGCAGGACGGGGCTTTGTGCCCTCTCGTGGCTGGTGCTCGGAGGCTGCGCTGGGGCTGCCTGGCCCATCCCTCACAGTAGCTTGTCAACGAGAGGAAATAACTGCGCGCAGTAAATGCGGCTGGAGATCCCTTCCAACTCCCAACGTGAAGGTTCCCCAGGGAAAACGAGGAGGAAAGATTATGACAAGGAAGTGAATCTGTTATCGGGAGCAGTCTGATAAACAAAAACGCATCCAAACTGCCGAGCAGCACTTGCCAGCTCTTGTTGGGTTTACGTAAGCGATTAGAAATAGGAACTGTTTAACTTGGGGCGAGAGCCGGCGGGAACGGCTCCAGCTCCCTGTTTGGGTTGGGGGGGGGGGGGGGGTTGTTGTTGTTGGAAAATGCCAATTTGTCAAAATAGAAATGTTTGGCAAGAATGAATCCATTTTGACAAACTTCTGTGGCAGCAGGGCCAGGGAGGCTCTAGAAAGGCGGCGGGGGGTGTGGAACGGCGCACCCACCCTCCTCATCTTCAGCACAGGGGATCTCTCTGGTGTGCAGGGCTGGGGCTGCTCATGGTGAGCTGGTGCAGGGGTGCTGTTCAGCACTGCCAGCTCCTCCTGGCACGACCGGTGCTGCTGGATCTCAGCGCTTGCTGCTGCTCAGGCATGGACAGAGGAGCAGCACGTTGCCTTTCTCACCCCGAAAAACTGGGGAAAAAGGCTTTAGATGTGAGCTTGGGGGTCACTGCTGGGGCCAGGTGCCTTATGGCAAGGAGTGGGGGCACTGAGCACAACAGGTGCTTGAGCTATGTTTGGGTGAGCTGGTGGGTGGCCCTGCAGCAGCATCCCTGGCTTCAGCTGAGACCCCACCGGAGAAGGACCATCTCTCCATCTCGCTGGCAGATCAGGCAGTTAGGGACAACAGGCCCTTGGGTGCGATGTTTTTAAGCAAAATTAGGGCATTTTGTTTGAAAAAAAACAACCCTGGAGTTCTGAAATAAGCAGCTCTGATGTTGCCTGTGCCCGTGGCAGGCAGCAACCACCTTCCCATCTCCATGGCTGCCCAAGAAGAGCTGTGTGGGACGTGGGGTGTGAACCCAGGCCAGTGGGGTTGGGGCCCGGTGCATCTCCCATCCCCTGGCTGCATCATCTGCCACATGCCTTCCCCCTCTGTTAGCACATTGTCACCCACGGCTCTGATAGCACAGCCTACCAGGGGGTGCAGCTTTCCAGGGGTTCAACAGGTGACCCTGTTGAAAGGTGTCCTGCTGCCGCCACACATGGGGCTGCCAGTGGTGCTGGTATCCATTGCGGGACAGGGCTGCCTTCCCCAGGCAGGAGCAATGCCACTGCAATGGGCACTGTGGTGTTTGCGCCAAGGACCCAAAGCCAGGTGGGTCAATCCCTGGGGAGAGCAGGGACAGGCACTGCCATACCCTGTACCCCAACTCTTCAGCCAGGCCCTGCTTGCTCCCAAGGCTGGCGCACGCACCACAGTCCCTGCTCTGGGTCACTGCACAAGCCCTGGCACCAGGGCTCCACACCCCGGGGTGGCACCCACGGCCCCAGGGAGCCTGGCAGCAGTGGGCACAGTTGTGCTGCTCACAGCACACGGGAGCTAAGCTGCTCTGGCAGAGGCAGATGAACGTGTTTGGGGCTGTCACCAGCATTATGGATGGGCTGTGAGCGCTGGTGGGGAGCAGCATGCAGACACTGTGGATGAGAACAGGGCCTCTACGTTTCCGACCCGACTGACAAGATAAAAGTGCATCGGTTTCACATACTGTATCACCATTGCCTCAGCCCTCCAGCCAGGGTGAGGGTGCTTTGAATCCCTGAGATGGTTGTGTCCACTGAAGGATGAGAAGGGTCATTTTTTTTAACCCCTGAGGTCCCAGCAGTAGGAAGCACATCCCCAGGGAACCTCATGACCTGGCTGACAGCTTGTCAGCTCCCCAAAGACTGGGGGACTCCAGCAGCCTGGGGTCAGCAAGGAAACCACAGCCATGGGGAGGAAGATGCTCTGTGGAGGGGTTGGAGTGTGGTGAGAGGAACATGTGATGGCTGCTGAGGGAAAGAGGTGAGACACATCCCAGCTAGCTGGGAGCTCCTGTGGCTGTGATGCCTGGTGCTGACACGTGAGCAGCAAGAGGGGAAAGCAAGGCAGCAGAGAAGCCTGAAGCTGGACAGTGCCAGCACTGCCGGGCTAGCAGGAGGCACTAGGGAGCCACCAGCAGTGGCCCTGCCTGTGGGATACTCAGCCAATGCAAAGACCCACCACCAGTTTGCCCCAGGATCACCTTTCATCAGTGTCAGGCCAGCCTGGCTGGCTGTGGGGGTCCCTGTGCTGCTGCGGACCCCCCACCTGTGTGCCCCCAGGGCTGGGGATGGCTGCAGGCTGCCTCCTGCCCTACCCACCACGGCTGGGTTGCGGTGAGCTCTCCCTCCAACCCACCCAGGCTCTACTGCTGCAGCATTTGAGGGGTGAGCAGGGAAGTGCCACGGTGGGGGCTGCATCTCCGTCCTGCAGAGGTGGCGGGTGCTGTGCCTGGCCCCTGCATCCCTGCCTTGCTGGCGGGGGCAGACAGCCAGGGCACCCCAGGCAGTGATGGCACGGCACAGCTCCCGGATGGGCTGTGGATGCCTTCTGCTGTGCCGAGGGCTGGCTCCTGCCATAGCAGATCTTGTCTGTGGCAGAGCATCGGCTGGAGACGCCTGGTGACTGTCTCAAAGAGCCACGTGTCTGCACGGCAGCAAGAGCCCAAAGCCAGCCAGGGCTGTGCACATATGTGTGTTTGACCTGGGAGGGATTTGGGGAAGGGCTCTCTCCAGCCAGGGGCATTGTCCCCACTCCTCACTGAGTGCAGGGCTGTACCTGCCAGCCTGGAGGGAGAAGGCACGAGGAAAGAACAGACTCCCAGGACTTTCCCCCCCAAAACTGCCCATGCCCCATGCCAGGGCTCACCCAGGAAGCAGGGGTTAGCCAGCCCCTCTCCAGGCTGACACCCCGGTCCCAAAGTGGGTGAGGTTTGTGCCTGACCCAGGACAGCCAAGTGATAACCCCCAGCAGGGCCAAACAGAACATCATCAGTGTGGCACCATGTGAGCTCAATACTTCCCTTCCCTGTCCTCTTCCCTCACCCCAAAACCAGTGGGGCAGATCAGGATGAGCCCCTGGATACCCAACTGGTCACCCCAGCACCACAACCCAGCCTGTCCTTCAGAGACCTCCCCTCCGTCCGCTGCAGCAGGCAGGCAGGAGCCACAGCGTGGGTGCTCTGGTGTTTCCCAAAGTTTGTTATTACAAAGAAAGAAAGAAAAGGGCTCAAGGGATCAGCGAGGATGAAAAATGCTTTAGAAACACAGGAGATCATTTAACAGGTCACCTCCACAGCAGAGTTTGCCAAGCTGATAAAGGCAAGCAAACTTATTAAGGCGTGCACAGCTTGATTCGAAACGGCTGCTCCCAAACAGCCAATTACTCCGGGCCGTTCAAATCCAATTAGGAAGGCTGTTTCCCTGATTACAGCGGTGTGTTTTACAAATACAGCACAACTCCTTGGGTTCAAAGAGCAATCCATAAAAGGGGGCTTGGTAAGTGGCAAGCCAGTGCCCACAGCCCGGGGAGACAAACCCCATCACCCAGGGATGCGGGTGTCTCTTCCCAGGGATGCAGGTACCACAGAGGATGGGATGCCCAAGCCCCAGGCACGGTGACTCTCACTGGAAGAGCAACTCTGTGACCGTCCCTAAAGCAGCACAGCCCTGCCAGTCAAGCAGACAGGATCTCCAAGCTGTGGTCCCTCCCCAGCAGGAGCTGGGCCCTGAGGAGATGGGGGATGCCACCACAGCCTTTGTCAGTGCCACCACTCTGTAGTCCCTTCCAGGGTCTCAGCAAAGGCTTGTCACCCAGCTCAGCTGGCCTGGGACATTAGCAAGCCCTTCCCCTGAGACAGGGCAAGCTCTGAGGCTTACCCACTGGGTATTAAAAAAACCAACCAAACACCAAAAACCAAACACCAAACCACCAAAAACTACCTGCAATATAATGTTGAGGGGGATTTGCCCTGACCCTGCCAGGGGGGAGAGGCAGAAACCCACATGTGCCATTCAGGACTTTGCCTAAGCTCACCAGAGCCAGCTGAGCAGGGACAGAAACGAGCACGAGAGAAGAGGAATTAATCCTGTCTCACCTAATTGGGACCATGGGTGCTGTGGCACAGCAAACGAAGACGATCCCCTCCAGACACTGGGGAGTTCCCATCACCTAGAGCAAAGGAGACACCAGCAAACTCATCACGACGCTCACACAGAGAGTGAAAAATTAACCCGCAGAACTCTGTCCTCAGTCCAAGAGGCTGAGCCGGACTTGGGGCGGCGAAGGGCCAGGGCTGAGCTGCGGCTCCAGCGCCTCTGCGGCTGTCCAAACCTTCACCACAACGGCTTCGATGGGCTCGCTTCAAACTCCTGGCACGGGGCCACCTCTGGGGTGTAGAGCAGCCCTGTTATTAAAATGTGTGACAGCAGCTCAAGATGGAAAGTGAAGTTGTACATTCTCCATCTGAAACCCGGGAGGAATTTCAAGCAGGGGAATGCAATTTCCAGCCTGGAGGAGAGCCAGCAGCACCAGGGCGAGATTTTTCTTAATATGGTTTTGCAAAACTTGAACACAGAAAATTGCCCGTAGCTATAGCAATACTAGTGAGCTGGAGACAGCCTGCTCGGGGAGGAGGCAAGGCATTAGCACAACAAAAACACCCACCAACTCCAATAAGCCCACTGTCCCATGCTGCTGTTGGGGTGTTAGGCCACCTTAGCTCCCTGCTCTGGCCTGGTCTCTGCTGGGATTTGAGGGCTGAGCCATGTGGAGGGGGTACAGAGCAGGGAAAGCTGCTGTCCTGCCCGTCTTGGAAAGAGAGCATCCTTCAGGGAGCAAGGGCTTTGGCAGGGGAAGCAATGCCTCCCACTTTGGGCACTGGCAGCTGCCTTGTAAAACTCTCCCTGGGACACGGCTGCACAGCACAGTGCCCCTTCCCCACAGAAAGCAGCAGCTAAACAGTGACAGGGCGTTTCACCTAAGGTAAAAGCTGCTGCTGGCAGAGCCAAAGGGAGGTTGTGGCCTCTGCCAGATCCTCAGTGGTTGCAGGTCTCTGCTCCCTCCATCAGCCCAGCAGACACACAGGTTTGACAGCTCCACTGTATTCTCACGGCAGCATTTTGAGGCAATGGTGGGGGCCTGTGTCCCCCCATCCTGGCCACAGGACCCACAGCCACCCCTCTGCCCCCAGGCCAGCTCAGAGAACACTGCCTGCTCACGGCAGCACAGACACCACTGGCTCCCAGCCAGCTGCAGTTACGAAAGGAGCCTTCCCCTATTTCTGCTTTTGATTTAAATAATCCCAATAAGGGGATAAAGCAGCCAAAACCCACTGATTTTTTTAAAGCTTCAATTTAAAAAATAATATACATGAAATGTGCGATTTTTATTAGGGTAGGCAGAGCTGCAGAGTATCTGAGGCAGCCCTCTGCTACCCAAACCTCTGTCCACGGGACACCAGCTATTAACGCTGCCATCCAGAGTGCTCAGACATCCTCCACACAGCATCCCAGCTCTGCCTTGGCCCTGCTTTCCTTCTTGTTTCCCATGCAAACACAAACTTGGGGCTGGCTGCAATTATTCCTTTATTGGTGCCCTCCTGGGTGAAGATGCAAGAGTGACAACGGTTTCGCATTATCCTGGGAGCGAACAACCAGAGGGATGGGGAGGAGGCACGAAAGGAAAGGCACTGCTCCGTGTGTTCATTTGCTGTTACCCAGCATCTGACCACACAGGTCTGTGGAAGCAGAGGGATTTCTTTATCCTAGCTAGATGTATGGGCTACTTCCAGCTGGGAAAGTCCTCTTTTGAAGGAGCTTAGGTGATGCCACGCGGTTGGATGGTGAAGCATCGCTGTTTGGATGATGGCTGCAGCTGAAGCTGACAACATCGAGCCTGTACGGCTGCAGCATGTGGATGGAACAGGATTTCCAGCACACTGCCTGGTGCCCTGATGGGTTTCAGAAAATCTGCAGCCCAAAATGCCTGGGGACAAGATGGGTTCAGTGCTTCAGAGGTGGCAAAGTCCCTGTGGAGGGAACCATGACCCATGGGCAAGATGGTGGCACCTCTTTTTTTCCAGGTAACAAGGTCTGAGGTCTCACCATCAGCTTCTCATTACCAGCCTCTCCTACACCCCTCATCCCCTGCAGTTATTTCTGCCTCTCTGCTACATCAATCTGCACGACAAGCGATTGACTGACCAGCCAGGGGTATCTTGACAACTACTTACCCGCTCTTTACAAGCTTAGTAACTTATAATTATACGTTCATTGCTGAGATCATTTGGAGTTAATTACATGCCAAATAGATGTATCTCTAATGTGCTTGGAAGCATCCCAATGAAGGCTCTGAGCAGCCCATCAATACGCATGCAAACACAGGTATTCATTCTGCTGGGTGTTTCACCACCCAGCGCTTATTTGAAGGTCTCAATCAATAACATCATCCCATTTGGGTCAGGGAGGGATGCAGCATCAGTTCAGCTCTGAGGGAGAAGGCACACACAAGGGAATCTCTCCTGGCTGCTGTGGGCAAGACCCAGCCCATGGCAGTGCCAGCCCAAGCCTGGTAGCAGCATGGCTGGGACGGCCCCAGCCTGGCACATAAAACAGTGTGCCACACCAAAGTTACCCATTTCTTTCTAAAATGCATATATAACAGGCTGTTAATACAATCACTGTGTGGTTTAATCCCATTTTTTTAGCTTAAAAATGGAGCTGACCCCATTGCACTTTTACCCCTGCTGCTGGGCTGGGGGCTGCCAGCTGCTCTGAGGCACTGGGACAGCACTGGTGTGGGGTGGAGGGGGATGGAAGCTGCCCGGGCACCCCACACAGTGATGGTGGCGAGGGAGGGATGCCAGTCCCCAGCCCACTCTCACTGGCACTGTGGTGCCAAACCCACTGGGGAGAGTCAGGGTGGGGGGCTGGAGGTTGGCCAAGCTCCCCGTGTGCTGGGCAGGCAGGGACAGCTCTGTGCTATAGAAGGCAGGTAAAGCTTGTCACATCGGAGGGCAAAGCTGGGGGGTTATACCCTAAACACTCACAAAGTCAGGCAGTAAGTGCACAGAGCTGTTCCCAGCCAGGCAGCCAGCCGGTGCAGCTGGGGCACATCCTCACCACTCACTGCAGCACACAGGCTTCCCCCAAGCTCTGCACCACCTTGCCCAAGCACACAGGAACAAGCTTTTTCCAAACAAATCAGTTTACAGGCTTGCTTTTTAAAAAACAAACAAAACCCAAACACAATCCATCACCCACCCTCCCCTCAAAAAACCCCCAAAACCCAGTTGGGGTAGGGACTTGTTGCTCATTTGCCTTTAAAATAATAATGTCACCAGTGCAGATGGCCACATTTACAGCTCCACAAAGGTCTGGCATGCCCACTGCTAATGCCTTGCATAGGTAGGGGGTAGCTTTCATTTGGTTCTGGTTCAGCCAAATATTCGGTGGCCAAATGGGGAGGAAGGTGTAGGGCCAAGGACTGGAACATCTGGAGCAGAGCTGAGCAATAACGAGATGCAAAGCAAAGTTTTAAAGAAAATGCCTCAAATGGATGGAGGGGGGAAAAGCAGAGTTCAAAAGGCTCCCTGCTGCCAGCGAGGAGGGAGGCAGGCTCCCGAGAGTCCTTCTGTTGGGCATTTGGTTGGGTTTTGGATATGGGGAGAAAAAAAAGAAGTGGTGTTGAAGGGGGAGGCTAAAACACAGGAATAAACCCCCAGCTGCACCCCAACCCCAAGGAAAACCTGCTCCTCTGCTCCAGGCAATGTGGATGCCAGAATTTAATGTGGTAAAACCTGGGTTTCAGAAGTTTTCCAGGAGTAGCAGAGGGATTGGATTGTCACTTTGGGCCCAAATCCTGACTTTTAGCCCCCACAAGATGGGGACGGTCCCACTCCCTGTGCCATTCCAGAGGTCTCCCTGCATCCTGTGGTTGATGCTGCGTGGTCCCTGGCCCATGGCAGTGGCTGTAGGTGCCCCAGCACCGCACCAGTTCCATTTCCTCAGCGGTCCCAGCAGCAGTATTTAAGCCATATATAAGTGTAATGCAACTTCTTTGTATACTCTCATTGTCTATTCCAGTCTCAGTTCTGCAAAACCCCTACGACAGCAAGATATTGCACCATTAAGAACAGCTAATGAATGGGTAATGAACAGGGTAATGAATATAACGAGCTAATACTCTCCTTCCCCAACCAGGGGCATGCATCAAACACACTCATGAGTTACAGCTGCCAAAATCAAAGCCCAGGCAGCCGGCCGGTCACACAGAGCCCCACATGCTCAGTGCCCCACGACCCTGCCTTCCAGGTGAAAGCCACCAAGACCTCGGGTCTCACCCCAGAGTGAGGAGTGGCTGCTGGAATAGATCCACAGGGAACACCGCTGCCTGCCGGGAGCTGCCGCCAGCACAAGGGCAGGGTCCGGGTCCAGCCCCGGCTGCTGTGCCTCACCCAGCAGGCAAGGGCTGATCCCGCTCATCTCTCATCATCTGCGATGCACATGCTGAAGCAATCAGCAGAGAAAGGCTGGAAAGTCTCCAAAGTGGGAGAGGATGCAGGGTACGCTCGGGTTCCCGCAGCCCCGGGGCTGCAATACCTCCTGCACCAATAAACTGCAGGTGCTGGAGGATTGCGAGCACTTGCCCACGCACTTCAACAGCCTTGGGATCCTGCCTCCTGGTGCCCTGGCCCCTTCCCCAGCTCACGCACAGCAGGGATGGTATTGGGGAAGAAAAGCCCCATTCAGAGACAAAACCCTCCTGCGATGAGGATCCCCTTTCCCTGGGACAGCGGGCATCTGGTTCCTATAGCACAGGCACCCACATGTGCTGCGTGACCCTGCAGGCCCCATCCCCTCCCCAGAAAGACAGGTCAGCGCTCCCCAGCACTGTGGGAAGGAGCTGGGGCTTTGTCTGGAGCCGGTATGAAGACAGGAGCTTTCAGGCAAATCACCCAGGCTCTGTCATGTCTGGGGGAGATGGAACCCGGACGGAAGCTGCTGGTAACGCGAGGCTCATCAGCCCAAGAGCTCTGACCCACAGGAGAGCCGCCCCAGGGGCCCTCAGACCAGCATCACTCCACGCAGGCTTGTGGTACCCACCAGCATCCCATGCCTCAAATTTTCATCCGAATATTTGGGTGCTCATGCTCTGGGACTTGCCCTTCATTCCACACACCACAGTCCCACACACAGCAGCAGAAGCCCCCATCCCTAGCCCAGTCTCATTCACCTGTTCTTCCACCTCCTGCCAAACACATCCCAGTAGCACAAGCCCCTGTGGGAACTTCACGAATAAACCCCTGGAGCACCCCCAAAGAAGGGGTGAGCCAAGACCCCTCACTGGAGAGAGTGTGGGAGCATCCCCACCAGCTCACTGGGCTGCAGCACCCTCCCCACAGCCACCAACGCGTGGTGAGGGACATCCTCACCTTGGGTCTCACCCATCACCTCACCCAACTTCCCAGCACAGATAAAAACAAGCAAGCCCATAAATCTGAAGTGCTGAGAACAGCTCTTAGGACCACACCTCAGGGGTGAACCCTGACAGACGGACAGGTGTTTGTCTGACTACTGCACCAGGGCACGAGCCACTGCTGCAGTACCGGGAGGGGACCAGAGTCCAGCATGGGGGACCAGCACATTCTCCAGGCACCTCCTCATGCTGGGGGTCTCACACAGCCAGAGCCAGGCTTTTGCATCCCAAGCTGCCCAGATGAGGCCATGGAAGTGGAACAGACAACAAGCCAAGGGCAGCTGGGGAGCTCAGGCACAAGGGCCAGCAGGCCCCTGAACAGGGACATGTCTGGGACAAACTTGTGGGCTCTGCCCTGGCAGGAGCTTCCAGGGCATCCCTGCATCCCTTTCCCTCGTGTCATCCCCACCTCTAACCCTCGTGGCTGCCAGCTCCTCAGAGCATACTCTGCCTCCCCAAAACAGGCAGCGCTGCCCAACAGGGCACGGGGGGGACACCTTGGTGCTGGGAACCCAGTGATGCTCACCCACCCCACACAGCACCAGGCGCAGAGCTGGGACTTGGGGCCAGCCAGCCCCCCCCAGCCCCTCACCCACCACCCCCTGCAGCGGGACCCACCATCCCAGGGCTCATGTGAACACCCTGTGGTCATTTTTAACCTCAGATCTTTGGCATTATTAATAACATACATGTGGATCTTGCTTCTCCTATGGGATAACATCTGGGGGATATTCATCACGGCCACCGCGGGCTGCAGCCCCACGCTCTCCCCGCAGAGCAGGATGGGTCACATCTGAGTACCAAGCTGCTTGATGTGGAGTCATTAGCATGCACAGACTTCCAGCCCAATTACTTGACAGATGAAATCAAGATCTGTTGGCCTTATTGTTTGCATCTGGAGCGCTGCATCTGCACACACCACTCCTCCTTCTCCTCCTCCCCAGTCCAGCCATGGCTGCACCAGCATTGGCTTCATCTGGATGTTGTTTACCGTGGCTTGGCACATGGGAACATATCAAACACACCATAATAAAATTAGTCCTACACAACAGCAATTATCCACAGCACCTAGAGAGAAAAGGATGCACCATTTCCCAGCCTTCCTTTCCCTGCCTGTCTGTGGGGAGAGGAGCCCACTGATTTTCCTCCCCTGAGCATCTCTCAGGAGAAGCCTTGGTCTCCCGGTGAGCACAGGGAGAAGCCCAGGTGGCTGACACCACAACTTGTTTGCAGTTCCAGTTCTGTAGCCAAGCCACTGCTGTTCTACCAACTGATTTTACACAAAGGAGCAATTATGCTTCATTTCTACCCATTAACACATCCAACAGCATGGAGCTTGCTTTGAGAGGAGGGGAAAAAAAAAAAAGAAAAGGAGGTTGCATCAGAAATATTTGAGGTGCTGAAGTCAGCATGCAGGTGTTGGGGCTGATGTGGAGCCCGGCAGCCTGCCAGCGCCAGCCCAAGCAGAAAGCTCCTAATCCCAGCAATTACAGCCCATAAATGTGGGTGTGGGGATGGGGCTCACACCCCAGCACACCCTGGGCAGCACCAGCCACCACAGCAAGTGGGTTTGGCTTTGCCCCAGAGCCTCTCTGGGAGCTGTTAATTAGAGGAGAGGAGGTTAATTCTTGCCACGCGTCTTCTGTTGGGCTTTGCTCCTCTCAAGGAGTTGATGCTTCACCAGGGGCTCTGCTCTGTTGCAGGACAGGATCGTGGAGTCTCTCCAGAGGAAGCCCCAGGTCCTCCTGGACCACCACCAGGGATGTGGCAAGAGTTGGCCACAGGCAGTGCGTGGGGACAGCCCTGGCCGCTGCATCCCCAGGGCAGAGGTGCTGGTGTCCCCATGATGGCTCACCCACTAAGCAGGAGGGTGGCCACCCAGCCCCACAGCAGGCACAAGGGGCTGCCTTGGAGACAGGGTCGGAGCAGGAGAAGGAATTCAGGCTTCTTTTTTCCCCCCTTTAACCCATCTGTCCTTAATTTCTTTGGGGGTTTCACTCCAAATTCTTTGGATTCTATGGCAAACGCTTTGCAGTCCTCGGCTCAGCTCGCCTTGGTGGCTGCCCAGCTTGGAGCTGCCTGCAACCAGAGCAGGGTGAAGGGAAAAAAAAGCCAGCCTCACAAATTTACCAACAAATAATCTATGTCTGACCAGCACTGGCAACACAGAAGCAGCGGGACCTTTGACTGGGCGTTGTGCAGGCCCATCCATCCATGCAAGGGACAATGGATTTTGTGGCAGGGAACACCAGAGTGTGCACCAGCCCCAGTTCCAGTCCATGCCTGTCCATCGCTATGTGCTGTGCTCCACACACAGACCAGGGCCCAGAGCTCCAGCCCATTTTTGCCAACACCTGGACCCAGCAGTGCCCATCCTGCCTGGGAGGCAGAGGCATGGCCATGCTCTCACTCTGCATGCTCTTTCCCCCAAAAGGCTGTGGTGCCAGGAGGCAGATGTCACTCAGGCGTGCCAGAGCTCTGGTGGGAGGTGTTGCCATTTGCTCTTATCGTTTGTAGCAACAAATCACTTGTTTTGCCCTAATTTCACAACTACAAGATGGTAGCTCTGGGCTACGAGCAAATGCAAATGTCTCCGGCTGGGGAGCAAACCGGTGCCGCACAGGCACCCACCCCCACAGAAGCAGCATCAGTATGAGGTACACCGCAGTGGCTGCTAATTAGCTGCTAATTTTACAGACTTCTTTATGGTTTGCAGCCAGTTAACCTTTCCCGTGGGCTGGAGCCCTGCAGCCAGAGCTCTCCTGGTGAACACCAGGACAGCTCCGCAGCAGCTCCCTGGGGAGAGCAGGGCAGCAGTGCCAGCAGCAGAGCAGGACCACCGGCGCCAGCCACTGCCCCATGCCCAGGATGCTGGAGACAGCCTGGGAAGCACTGGGAGGCACTCACAGCCCAGCTGAGGCTGAGCTCAGGGCAGTCACTGCTCCCCACCAGCACTCTCACCTCTCCGGGATGCCAGGATCCAAAATACACCCCTCACTGCTGTTGTGCAAAGCAGAAATTCACATGATACCGGGTAAAGATGAACCTGCTCCAACAGTGACCTGCACCGGCCCACACATCGGTTCAGTTTAGGCCTGGTTTTGGAGATTCAAGCAGTGCCTTGGCTTGACACGAGCTGTCTGCACGAGCACGTTTCCTCCCCAGAGCCTGCATCCAAGCCACAGGTCTGATAAGTATCAGGATACCACGCTGGCCTCAAATGGAGAAATTAAACGAATACCTTGCATATTTTGGCGACTCATGCATGTGAGCAGCTGTAATTGAAGACACGATCTGTCTCGCCCTTCAGCGTGTATTGGCAAATTACAGCCTCTCATTATTCCCCCGAGTTTAATCTGCATGGGGGCAGAGGCGCTCGTCTCTCCCAGGGAGTCCAGCTCCCAACAGATGCCTCAGAAACGAGAAACACGCCAGGCTTATCTTCACCCATCGCGCAAACACCTGTGCTGAGAAAGCCCAGCGCACACGTGGGCAGCTGCCCCAGCCCCAGCCCAGTGTCTGGGCACGTCTGTGTGTGCCACACGGTGCTCGGCACCCCCGGGATGGGTGGCACAGGGGTCTGCAGGGCACGCAGCCCCTGGGGTTTTCTCCCCAGTACTGTGCTTCCAGGCTAATGCAGGACAAGGCAGGCAAGAAAGAAAGAAAAAGTCCCCAGCCAACGACAGCCCCGTCCTGTCTGTGCAGCACAGGAGTGACCCAGCATTGCAAGGAGCATCCTTCAGCCCCAGGGAGCCTCAGGACACAGGGACACGTCCTGTAGGCAAGCTGGACTGCACCAACCACCACACTGTGGAGGGAAAACCCCTCACAAATAGCTCAAGGGACCACAGCAGTCTCCTTTCCATAGGAAAACCAGCTGAGAGCTGCAGCCCC
This sequence comes from Porphyrio hochstetteri, assembly GCA_020800305.1. NCBI lineage: Eukaryota > Metazoa > Chordata > Aves > Gruiformes > Rallidae > Porphyrio > Porphyrio hochstetteri. Next base: position 10,005,369 of record CM036920.1, read on the forward strand.
CTCCTCGAGTGCATCTGGCTCCCCTGGGAACTCATCACTGCCTGCACTGGTCCCACCAGGGATGGACACAAGCCCTGGTGATGCAGTTGCCAGCAAAGATCTGCTCGGGCTCACAGCTCTCTGGAAGCCTCAGGCACACACAGAACAGGGTGTTCACTAGGGAGCCAAGGTGTATTTAGGGAGAAGGTGCTGGAGCCCTGCTGAGCAGCATCCCAATGATCATCTAACCCAGACCAGGGGTTCTGTGTTGCAGCTCCCACCCCACAGCCAACATTTCACCCTCGTGGTTATTAGCATTTACATGGCATCAATTGTTCAATCTTTAAAACACACAATAAAGCACACAAGGTCAGAATGCAGCTCAGGTCAATGTTTGAGTCGGGTCCCTGGGCTTTGCTGTGCCCAGCTGAAACATACACTCACCAGACAGAGGGTTTGCACCTGCTGACTCCACCATTCTCGTTCTGGATAGTTGTGGGGTCACAGCACTGACAGACACCCCTAAGCACGCCCTGCACCAAACTGCAGCTTGGTCCATTACAGGCTGCTCCCTCCTTTAAGCCTTGCCCTGGGCAACGCCAGAGCCAGGTGGAGCTACTCAGCCCTTCAGTGCCCATGGAGCCCACCCTCCCCTGTGCTCCCTGCTGCAGGTATTAGCCCTGCTCACCCATCAGCTGTGCAGGCAGGATCAGGCCCCAGTACTCCATTTCTGCAGGGCTTTCAGCAGCAGAGACCACCCCCCCAGCTCACACCCAGTTCCAGCATGGGTCCATGCACCAGTCAATGGGGCATCTCTGTGACTGATCCATCCAGTGACAGGACAAGGAGGACAGAGCTTTCTGTGCCCATCAGGTGGCACTTCTGCTCTGGATGCGTTTGTCCATCGCTCAAACAGAATGTGCTGCTTTTAGGCAGGTCATTAATTACAGCAAGCTTTAAAGAGCTGGGGATGAGGATGCAGTCAGTGTGATGAACCAGCCTGCTGGGGCCCTGGGGAGCCTGCGAGGTGGATAAAGATAAGAGCTTTTTGGCACCGCAGCAGAAGGTGTTTCCCCACCTTGAGGCACGCCAGGCTGAGCACCTGCAGAGCCTCTGGTTCCCATTCAGCTGTGCCACAGGGCAATGGGACAACCTGAACCAGCTCCGCAGGGGCTGCTGGTGCCCACCTCCCTTCACGGATGAGCTGGAGGATGGGGAGAAGCAGATCCCTCAGGTACTGGATAACCCAGGAGGTTCAAAGTCTCTTTGAGCACTAACCCCGTGATCCCTCAGCCTGTTTCCATCCCAGCCCTGCTGAGCTGGAGTGGCACAGGCAGCTGGAGCCCACTGGTGTGTCCCACGTCCCACCGGAGCAACCGTGCCTGGTTGTTGCCATCCCTCTGCTGTGCGTGGGCTGGACAGGAAAGGTGGACAACCTCCAGGATAGTATCTTAGGAACCATCAGTTAAATGAGCAATTTTAATTAAGTGCAATCTAAGTAATGTCAGGAGAGATGACAGAAAACACTCCCCTCAGCCCAGCCAGCAGAGAAGGATGTATTTCATGAGCTTCCTTAGCCTGTGACCTGTCACCGACCTCACCCACGCGTGTGCTTGTGCACTCTTGCACGCTTGCTCCCACAAGCCCTGCTCCCTTCCAGCCAGACTTCCCAGGAAAAGAGCATGCTGCCTGATTTCCATCCTGCTGTCTGGGACAGGGAGCAGTGTGGTCAGGATTACCTCATCCGCACAGACAGCGGGGAGCCGTGCCATGCGGCGTGCCATGCGCCCATGCCTGCACAGACAGACAGACAGACACGGGATGTGACTGGGAGAGGCAGCGCCTCCCGCCTGCATTACAGCCCTGCCAGATCCTCGCTGCTTCACCCATCAGAGCCAGGGGCTTAAATTAATCTGAGATTAACTAGTTTGATCTCTTACTTTGAATTTTATGCGCAGAGAAGTTAATTTCCAGCAGAGCTGTTGTGCTGCTGCCAGGCACAGCCACGGCCATAAAATACCAGTCCTCACTCAAGACGTCAGAGGGGAACAAAGATAGACTGTGATGCAGAAAAGATGCACGCCTTTAAAATAATCTCTGAAGAATGCCACGCAGCCCTGAAGACACATGTCTCCAGCGTCCCTCCCCAGCCGATCTTTTCCTCTTTAAACCATCCACATCGCTCATTCCCTCCCGGTGGTGTTCCGCTCTTTGTTTTGCATCTAATAATGAAGCAGTTCAAACCCATCACCTCTTCCCAGTCCCTCTGGGAAGCCCCTCGCTGGGTGCTGCTCACCAAGCTCATGGGTTCCTCGGAGGTGGCCTCTGCGCTGCGGAGCACCCAGAGGGAGAGCCCGTGGCCCTGGAGAAAACGTGGGTTTTCCAGAACTTCTTGGCATTCATCCCACAGCTTCCCTACTCCTGAAATTAAAGGATCGAGCCACAGCAACCCCTCCATCTAAATTAAAACAAGCTATATTTACTGTTCGTGCTAATTGAATTACATTAACTCCGAGCTGGATGATAAGCAGAGCCGTCCCTTGCAGTTCCTGGTCTTAATATGTTTAGCATTCAGACAAATGCACGCCAGTGTGTCATCGTGTTTAAAGCAGAGGAATTTGGTCCTGGGCTATTTTCATCCTGCCCTGACAAGGCTGGCCAGGAAACTCAGGGGGTTTTCAGGGGTTGTGGTGCGGAAGCACTGGTGAACCCAACACGGTGCTTCTTCCTCCAGCCCTGGAGAGCAGAAAGGCTTCCGGAGCGTTACAGGACATGGTGGGTAGTGATGGCAGCACTGAGAGAGGCTTGAGGTGATGCCAATGCTGCGTTTGCCCTGAGCAGAGTGCCTTGGGGAGCAGGTACTGGGGATGGGAGAGGCTTCTCCCCCATCTCTACGATGGGGCAGGACCCCTCTCCCTCAGGATGCTGCAGGAACCAACCCCTGTGGTGTCATCAAGGTGGGTGGGGAGGGACACAGCTCACACAACCCACTCAAAAGCGGGGACACTGAAGGGGTGACAGGACAGAGGTATTGGTGGAAAAGCAGAATGTGCCATCTGCCCTAACACCATCAAGATGAACTTAATCTGAAAAACTTAGGCAGGAGGCTTCAATGAAGTCCAAAGGGCTCTGCCAAGAGCCACACTTCCTATACTGAAGTGCATAAAAGCCGGACATGTAAGCCATGAAGAAAGCATGGTCAGGGTAGGTCAGTGCCAGCCAGTAAATATATAACAGTGGGAACATGAAATATTAATCACTGGTGCATAAAACAATAGGAAAAACCTGCCTTTTGAGGCAGCCATCAATCCTCACTCAGCAGGGAACATCAAGAGACGCTAATATCATACAGGTTCTACTTAAATATTTGCCTTCCTTAATGCTCACGCAAGAAGCATTTGCTTTGAAGTTGAAAATAGACTGTAAAATGTCTTTTGTGTGAGATGAAACATGATAAGACATGAAACCAGGAGGCTAAACTGTAGTTAATCACGGTGGTTTTACAAGCAACAAATCATTACTGTAGACAGTAAAGTGTATCTCTTAAAAGCCTGCACCACGAGGCTTGGCAGGGAGGAGAGCCATGGTCAGGCATCACCTGCCACTGGTGGGTTTTTGGGTTGTGGTCCATCAAGGTGGCCATGGGAGCAGCCATGGTGCTGGACTGATGCTTGCAAAGGGCTGGACTGATGCTGGTGCAGGGCTAGACCGATGCTCATGCCGGGCAGGACCGATGGTCACAGGGATGGATGGATGCTGGCACATCCAGGAGCAGCTTCCCCCAGTGGGACCATTCCCAGGGATGGCTCATCCAGCTCCACACTAGTGTACAAGGTGTGCAGGAATGCTGCAGGCATCTCTGCTCCAGCATTGCTCTTTTGGAGGCTGACACCAGCTCTGGCTGTGCCTACAGCACGGGATGGGATTTGGGATGGGGGTGATCTGTCCATCCTGGGGAGGCTCCGGGAGAGCCACGCAGAGAAAGCCTCCCTGGAAAACTTGGGATGCTCCTGAGCTGTGGTGGACAGAGCTCTTTGGGCATGGGAAGGGCAGCACCACTGTCTGCCCATGCTGTGTCCTGGCACAGCCAGCAGCGGCTGCCAAGTGCAGGAGCGTGACTGCAGTGCACAGCCAGCCTGGGACACATATCTCCCCCATCAAAGGTGGAGATTGTGATCAGAAGTGATGTGCTCCAGAGCATGAGATAAGACCCCAAAGCCAGCACAGGCTGATTAACAAATCCTCACAAAGTTGGATCTCAACAGCCGGAGAAGGGAAAAAAAAATAAGAAAGATTTCAAATTTCCTTGGGCTAAACATTTTTCTGGCATGCTCAGGCTCGTTCTGAATGTTTCCAGTCATTATCTCCCTAATTAACATGCACCACAAACTGAAAACAAATTTCTCCACCTCATGGCTCTGGGAAGTTCAGCTGGATGGAACAAACTTCAGGAACGAGGTCAGCGGTTGCCCCTTGCCCAGTGAGCAGCATCTCAGGGTGGGAGGCAGCTTGGAATAGAGAGAGGTGAAGTTATTAACAGTGAGTGGAGCGAAATAAGCCTTTTGTTTTCTCTGGCTGTTGTTGGATGTGCAGAGGGACAGGTGAGCTCCCTGGGATGGAGTGGGAGAGGTGGCCGATGGAGAGGCACCTCCCCTCCTGACAGCCCCGTGTCTCAGGGAGATCAGGGGTGCGTAGGGGTTTTTTAATCTCCATCACTTCATTTTCCAGAGTTGACACAAATCCAGCTCTGGCCCTTATTGCCCCAAAGGGTTTCCAAACAAACCCTTGCAAGGAAGCTGGTCCTCCAGAGTCCATCAGCAGGACAGGACCCTGGCACAGCTTGGAGTTTTGGGCAAAAGCACCTATTTGCTGGGACCAGACTGTGCAAAGGCACCCAAGGCAGGTCCTGCTCCCTGTCCCAAGGGATACCCTGGAAGTGCTGCTCTGCAGTCTCCGTGCACGTTTACAGCCAGATGCATCCTCCTGCCCTCAGTGTGCCACCCTGCCCATGGACCGGCTGGCACAAAGGGAGCCCTTGGGCTCAGCTGGAGTGGGAAACACTGTTGATCAAAGGGTTGAATTAAATAAAATGACACAAACTGAAAAGAAGGCGCCATCCCTGCAAGGCTGGGCAGCCACTTGAGTAAAAATTTCAGGGAAAAGCAGCCGAGTGCAGGCTGAGGGCTGCCTGGCCAGCAAGCTCACTCCTCCCGGTCCTGGCTCCAAGGAATAACAATAATTAGAGCTTTCTAATGCCTCCAGGTCATTTTCTTTTTCCTTGTGTAACGTAATTTCTATAGGGCTTGTTGTCTTTATTAGGAGAATTAATCTAAATCTCATGCTCTGGCTGCTCGGCCGTCCGCTGGAGCCATCCCGAGGAGGGTCAAAGAGGCAGGTCCTCTTCATGGCATGCAAACAAAAAAAAAATTTAAAAAAGAATTAAAAAGGGAGGTCAGCTGGAGGCTACAGCAGAGGAAATTAATGATTTTTTAAACAACCAGGGAAGTTTGTGTTGGCCTGGTAACCGTAATTCAATTTCTGTCACTAAAGTCACGCTGCTGATGTGGAGCTGCTTTTGCCCAACTAAGCAAAATCCTCTTATTAAATCAGAATTGTCATTAGTGTAATAATAAAATGAGGATGAATGGCAGAGGGGAAGGACTGGCCGCAGCCCAGGAGGCGATGGGGATGCCCGGTGCTGCAGAGCGAGGGAAGGACTGAGCGGGTTTCCTCCCAGCCCGAGCATCCGCAGCTGTCCGGGGAAGGATGAGGGACCCCACGGTGCCCAGGATGGCTGGGGGTGCTCAGCCGAGCGTCGAAGGGGCGGGGTTTGGGGGGGTGGGATCTGCCCTGCATCCTGCCCCCTCAGCACCAGGCACTGCCAGGAGCCCTCCAGCCTCAGGTTTTTAATACCCCTGCCCAAATCCCGGCTCCAGCCAGATTTCCAGGGAAACGTCCCATCCCTTTTTGACCCACCGTGAGATGTTTTGGCTCCGGGTATTTTCCCTTCTCCTTGCTGCAAGGGTAGAACCTCAGGAAGGCAAAGATACAGCCGTACCCACCGCAGCCTCCTCCTTCCCTCCCCGCAACGCCCGGGGAAGGGTTAGGCAAAGCACTCGCACCCTCCCGTGTCTGCGTCTGCGAACTGCAAGGCAGCGTGGAAGGGTGGCCGGGTCCCCCTTCCGCAGCCCACGGGTGGGAGGAATCATCGCCAGCCCCTTGACACTGGACCTCCCAAGGAGGTTTCCTTACACCGCAGCATTTTGGGGAAAACATCCCCAAAAATCCCTTCCTTCCCAGTGCTGTGGGAGCTGGAGGTATCCCAGGGCACGGATCCCAGGGATGGATGGGCCCACGGTGCTCCAGGGTGGGAAGCAAAGGGGCAGCTGGGCTGGTGGGGAGGTCACTGGACCAGGGGCAAAGCAGCAGATCAGAGGATTAATCGGTTGAAAAGCAGCTTGGACCTTGAGGCTGGAGCCCGATTAGCAATTAGGGCCAGAGGTCATCCCACACACAAGGAAGGTGGTGGGGGTGATGCCACGGGGCTCAAGCCAGCAGCAGGGAGGGAGACGTGGTGCTGGCTCCTGTGCTCCAAGGCAGACTTTACCCCCTTGGAGGAGGGAGTTGGAATCTTGGCAAAGCCCAGATGAAGTCTCCAGCCTCCATGACCCCAGTATCCAACCCTGCCAAGGTAAAGAGACCTCCAGGAGGCAGAGAAGGGTTGTAGCTTCCAGCCTTGCAGGCAGCTTTGTGCAGGGAAACTATCATGAGATGCTGCTAAAACTCTCATCCCCTCTGCCCAGAAATCCTGCCAGGCCAAAAGGTACCAAGAACACACTATGGAACAAGCCAAAACCAGCTTCAGTTGGGCAAGAACGCTAACTGGAGTGAAAAGGAAACCTTCCCTCATGACAGTTTTGACCCTGGAGATGCCCAAAGGCCTCTGATGCACCAGCACCCCCCTTTCATGTGGCAAAACCTCAGGCAACAGCAACAGATTCAGGATAAAACCCACAGGCATTGACCTCAGACCAACCCTTGAGGTTGCAAGACAACGCTGGATGCGAGGCAGTGCATGCTCATACCTTGGGTCACCGGGTCTGCTGCTGGGGACAGAGACTCCAGCTGAAATTTGCTCTCAGCCTTTTGGCCAGGGCTTCATACCTCCATTTGTGCCTCCTCAGGTGCATCCCACCATCAGCACAGCATCCCTTGCCTCACAACCAACACTGGGCAAACTGGGCAGAGAGGGAATCCCACAGCAGATGCAGCAGGGTGCTATCACCAGTGCTTTTTTTTTTAAAAAAAAAAGAGGTTATTTCTCCAACACAGTGAATCAGTGCTTTATTTTCAGTACTGAGAGAGGTACAAGACCAGCAGTGAGCTCCAGGTAAGGAGCTGGAGCGTTGCACTTTTTACCAGTGCCCCATAATGGTGGGACTGAGGCAAAACACATGCAGAGAAAAGCCTCCAACACGCCCCTGGTGCTGCATCCTAACAGCCCCAGCAGCACAGGCCCACTGAACCATTCACACCTTGTGCTAGAGCTGCACCCCCAGACCCACGAAAGGCCTTCCAAAATCCTGGTGTGTTGATTTCAAAGAGGAGGATTTGGTTTCTGGCCAGGGAGGGAAGGCCACGAATCAGATGCTGAATTAAGGAGCAATCAGCGTTGTGGCCCTCCTGAGTGTAGGGGGAACACAGACATGATTCCTAAAGCCTGAGTTGTGTGAAGTGCAGCCCATGAGACTGAGTCTGGCCTCCCCTGCACCGCTGCACAGCAAGGAGGAGCCGTGAGTGCCACTGGGGCCTATAGCACAGTGATAATCCTGGTGTAAGGCCAAGTCAGGATCAAGCCCAGAGGACACAAGGAATCTGCAACTGCATGCAAGATGGGTCAGGGGGTAAAACACCTGGATGCTGTCTAGTGGGATCATAAAATCATCCTTACCCCAGCACCCGGGAAGGGTTTATACAGGGCAATTCATACCATGATCCCAGCCCAGAATAGCACCAGAGATTAACCCAGCCTGACCTCTGCTAATCCAGCGTTACTCCCTGGAAATGCCAGTAGGGTGACTCTGGACTGAATCGGTGTCACATCAGAACCAGCCCCTCCTGGCTGTGATCCAGAGAGCATCCCAGCTTGGCTGATGTCAAGAGCGAAACCTGCCCAGAGCTCAGCAGAGGCAGGACCACGGGCATGCACACTGCTCTCATGGGCCAAACCCAGCAGAGGTGAGGGTGCTGGGGAGAACAGGTGGCTGGGGAGGAGGTAACAGTGGGTAAAATGAAGAGCTGTAGCCTTTGTATCGCCCCAATTCACGTGAAATGCCCACAGGCACAGGTCATACAACCTGTTACCTCACAAGCACAGAGCTTCAGCAACCCCCTTTTTCCCCTCACCATCCCTCTGCTCCTCCCAGCATCCCAAATTGGAGCAGCACAAAGAGGGAACCAGTCTGGGGGAAACCAGGAGCTTCTTCAGGGGTTTCTCTTGCTCCTGGTGCCCCCTTGACTGGGGCCGGGTGTGGGGAGGGGGCACCCAAGCTGTGAAGACAGGATCAGCCCAAGAGCAGTGTGCCAAGTAGAGCAGCTCGCTTATTTCTCCTTCAGGTCCTTGTCTGCTTTGCCTAAAAAAAGGGAGAGGGAAAATCAGGGCTCATGTTTCTTGCTGCAGAACCCCCCCTGCCCCGTTTACATGGTTATTTTGCTACACGCAGCCAACCCCTCTTGGGCACTGCAGTCTGACAAGCAGGGTAGCAAGTCCTGGCTGGGGACATCAGCCTCCCAAGGGCTTCTTCTGACTCAGGGGAAGCAAACAGCAAGATAACCCCAATACCAAGAAGCCCTGCCCTTCCCCACAGACCCACTTCCTACTTATAGGGCAGCTGCAATATCCAGAGCTCCCACCTTACTCCTCCGAGGAGCGAACCAGTGGATTCTCCCAGCCTCGTTTTTGCCACCACAGGAGCTCCCTGCTCTTATTTGCAGCAGCAGCAGAAAAGCCCCAACGCTCAGTGGTCCCTCAGACACACAGAGAACTGAGGATGCATCCAGGAGCTCCAGCACACACTGTGGGAGGTCAGGGAGCCCCCGCTGAGCCGACTGACGCATGTGAGATTTGCTGAGGAGGCGAGTGGCTCCTTGGCTTATCTGAACAGCCAGCTGGGCCCAGAAGAAAGCAGTGCAATGCACTGCTATCAGCAGTGGCCTGGCTATCAGCAGCCTCCCCAAAATAACTACGTGGCTGAAACAGCTGCCAAGCTGCAGCCTTTACCTTTCGGGAGGAACTTCAGCGAGCTGCTGAATATTCAGAAGCGGGACTGGCCCCGCTTCGGCCCGTCGTTGAGGAACTCATGGCCGAGCCCGTTGCCACACTTGCCACAAGACACCTAGAAAGGCAGGGAGAAGAGTTCAGCAGCAAGGGGTCTTGCTCAGCAGAGGGGCTCGTGAGGAGGGTTTTGCCCCTTCCCAAGCATTTCAGAACTGGCACCTTTAGAGCCCCCGGCCGCTCCTTGCGCTTGGACACGCTGTCCTCCCGCACGGTCTCGGTGAAGGCCGGCCACGGGGACGAGTGCTCGTACTTGGCACGGCTGGAGAAGAGCTCGTGGCCACACTTGGCACACACGTAGATGCCTGGGGAGAGATGGGGGGCAGAGTGGTCAGTGCTGGGGGGCAGCCCCCCTGGCCCCGCTCTCCGGCTGGCTCCCAGCAGCAATTGCCAACGATGGGAGGGTGGGGGCAGACACGTCATCAGGGTGACATGGGACACTCGTGATGGACTTTGCCCGCGTGGGCCATAGGGCAGGACGTGCATCCCCATAGGGACTCCTCCACAGGGCGGGTTCCCTCCAAGGGACCCCCCCCGCGCCCCGTTTTTGTAGGCAGCATCCTCCCACCCCGGCCCCACGGCGGGGATCCCCTGACAAGGACCCCGGAGAGAGGACTCGCAGCCCGGTCCCCGCGGGTGGAGGATGCCCCACGGGAAGGACGCGCACACACTCACCCCTACCCCGGGGACCTCCGCCGCTGCGGAAGACACCCCCAGCGACCCTCCACCCCCCTGCCCGGCCCCACGGGCGGGACCCCCCCGGCCCCACAGTGAATGTACAGACCCCACGGGGAGCGCCCCCGCCTCCGCCACCTCCCCGGCCCCGCTCACCCGGCTGGAAGTGGTCCTTGAACACCTCGCCTCCGAAGAAGGAGCAGAAAGACATGGCTGCGCCCGCCGCGCCGGCCCGGCCCGGTTCCGCTCGCCCCGGCCCCGCCCCGGCCCCGCCCCTCCACCGCGGCGGCCCCGCGCCGCCACCGGCAGGGGGCGCTGTAGGTCAGCCGGTACCGGCTGGGTCCCGGTGCCCGAGGCGGGGGGGGTTCGCTCCGCCCCGCGCCCCCCGCCATGGCAACCCCCGGGCGGGGCCCCGCAGCCCCCGCGAAGTCCCCCCCCGCCCCAGCCCGGGTGAGGAGGGGCGGTGGGTGCCGCCAGGCCGGGCTGCGGGCGGGGGGATGCGCGAGGCGGTGCGGAGCTGCGCGGGGCGGGGACCTGGCACGGTCCTGCGGATGCTCCGCACCGCCGGCTGGAGCGGGACGAGCTCCAGCCCGGCACCGGTCATCAGCCTGACAGCGGGAGCAGGACGGACCCCCCCGCCTCCATCACCAGCACCCGCTCTTCGCACCGGCACCGGCAACCACCCTCCGATCCCGGCACTGAGATCAGTCCTTGGATCCCGGGACCGGCCGGCCTTCTTCTGCTCCGGCACCGGCTCTTCTTTCCCGGCACAGTGTCCGGTTCTTCTCCGGCACCGGGACCGATCCTTCTGTTCCACTCCTCCCGGCACCGGGACTGGTTCTCCCCCGGACTAGCCCGTATCCCCGGCGGCACCGGGACCTCCCACCTGGCCCAGGTACCGACGCTGCGGGAGCAGGGGACCCGCGGGGAGGGCGTAGGGGCCGGGGCAGCCCCAGTCCCCCCAGCAGTTCTGGATGATGGAGGTCGGGCAGCTCTTGGGACGAGCTGTGGGCTCCCCCACCGCGAACGCACCAGTGTCTCAGAAGATGGGGTGCGGGCACAGGCTCAGCAGGGACCACCCGTCCCACTGCCCCAAGGAGCGCAGAGCCAAGGGTCACCCGTGGGGGCCAGCGCAGGGAAGCAATGAGGGTCTGTGCTGTGAGCCTCCATGGGCTGCACGGGGCTCCCGGAGGAGGAGGAGGCAGTAGCTCAGCATGCTGCAAGGTAAGGGGCTTTGAAGGTGAACCGCAGGCAGCCGGCTCCTTGGCAGGCTCTGGGAGGGGATGAGCTGTGTGCAGCTTCCTTTTCATTCCAAAAAACAGGCACCATAAGTCTTCCCTAGTTTCATCTGAGGACCCTTGGGTGGGTGCTTGTGGATTGCCCCTTCCTTGGTGCTGAAATGCTGTCGCCCTTTGGACAGAACCAGAGACTGTCCCAAGGAGCCGGCCCTGCTGCGGGAGCCCTGCAGCCCGCAGCAAAGCGCTTGCATGGGTCCCTGCTTCCTAATGCCAACGGACGTGTCGATCAGCCAGGAGCTCACCCTGGGGCTGTGCCCCGGTGTGGAAGCCCCTGCGTGGGGCCAGCGCTGGCGGTGCTCCTGCCCACTGGATGCTGCCGGTTTGAATTAGGTCAGGCTTTCATCTCGGGCGGGCTGAGATCCCCGCTCCAGCCCCAGGGATTGATGATTTGTGGCAGGCGCCTGGGCAGGGGGGGAAGAGGCACTCGCTGCAGCACCCGTGGGGCAATGGTGAGCCGAGGACACACCGTGTCGCCGTGCAGGGAAGGGGTGATGCGCTGTTTGGAAAGCACCTCGTTTTATAGTCCACAGACATCAAGGGAGCAGGTTGTAGGAAAGGCTCCAGAGAGACTCAAGGATGCGTACACCTTCAGGGCACAGATTTTCCAACAGTGGAAGGAGCCACAGCAGCTTCTGGGACCCTGTGTCCTGGCAGCATTGTCCACCCAGACACCCGCCGCTGACCAGGAAGCCTTTGCAGAAGGTGAAGCGGTGCCTGTGCCAATGACAGAGATGGATGAACCAGCTGGGTCCTTCCCTAGGGCTGTGTCCTGCTGAAACCAGGGCTGAGAGCTCTGCTGTGAGCTGCAGTGGCCGTCCCACAAGTGACACAAATGTCCTAGGATGAGTGGGCTCCTTTGCTCTTGATGGCCACCCCAAGTTAGTGGCTGCTCTCAGCAGTAGCAGCAGCCTCTGTGCAGGGAGTGACAGACAGAGGACAGGGACAGCTGAGCCATGGGGGTGAAGAGAAGCCTGTAGTGATGGAAAGATTGAGCTCAACTCTGGGACAACATGGGGTAGCAGGGAGGCTTTGGGAGTGGGGGACCAGACAGGGTGCTGGGGCTGAGTGCTGAAGTTGGCTGGCTCTGAGCATCCCAGCAGGCAGAGCCATCCCGGAACCATCCCTGCAGTGCTGAAGGCTGCCCAGCTCCTCACTCCCCCCGCAGCACGAAATCCACTCCAGTATCCACCAGTAAACTCCCTGAGAAGGAGCAATGTGTTGTGGAAGCAGGAGCCAAAGATGGAGCTGGGATCCCGCTCTGCCCAAAGTTATGTCTTGAGGCTGCAGGGAGACTTCCCCCAAAGCCCCATGCTCCTCACTCACAGGCTAAGGCAGAGAGCTCTCCAGTTACAGCACTAATAACCACACCAATTTGGTTCCTGTAGTGGTATATTGTGGAGCTAATTAGATGAGGGATTTCCAGCTCATTTGGCTGAGTGACGAAAGCCTCCTCTGTGCCCAGGCAGAGCTGTGCCACCACCATCCCTGCCAGCAGCGCCAGCCCTCCGCCCCCAGCCACCGGCACCCCTAATTAACTGGAGAAGGCTGCTGGAAATTAATAGTGCAATTAAGTCTCCCTGATTTCACAACAAAAGCAAACTGCAGCTGGGCAGTGCCCACCTGGGAGCAAGCAGCCCAGGGCACCGATTCCCATCCTGACATGGGGAAACAGCCTCCTTCCACGTGGTTTGGAGGTATTGCACCCTGGGGTGAGCTAACGGCAGGGAGCACCACACCGTGCCATGCCAAGGATCCTCCTGCTTCCTTGGGCACCTAAAGGGAGCGTTTTGGGGGGAGTTGCTTGAAGACACCAGCCCCATCCAGGCTGCAGCTTGTCTCTGTGTCAGGTCAAGTCCAAGACTTGAACTTGAACCGGAGCTGAGAGTAAGGAGCGGGAATTCGGAGCCTTGGCCCAGCGTAGAGGCTGATGTTTATGGGTTCAGTGTTTGAAGAGCAGCGAGGGGGCTCAGCAGTCACGTGGGATCTTGTGTCCCTGCCCAGCTCTCAAGGCTCTGCAGAGGAGAGACCTTCCCAGGGTGAGGGTCCCAAGCACCAAGTCTGAAACCACTGCCATGCCCATGCATCCATCACCCAGCTGTGCCCCCCCAGATACCCCCAGTGCTTGATGAAATTACTTACAAGGACCTTCATATTCAACTTAAAGAGCAAAGAGGTGCCCCCCACCACATGCCCCCGTGGTCACAGGCTGGGGACAAGCCCCAGGCTGGAAGGTGAGTTAGCACCAGCATGGAGGAGCCAGCTCCAGGGGCACCTCTGGGCTCAGTATTTGCTCCCTGAAGCCTGAGCCAGCAGCAAAGCCTTTACCAGGGCTGCTCCATGGGGGCCCTACATCTCAGGGTGCTGCTGATCCAGCCATGGCACCCAGCAGGGTCCTCTCCCAGTGCTCCCCACCCTCCCAGGCACCCACACACCCGGAGATGGCTGCCTTTCAGCAGCGTGTCTGTAGCCCCCGCTGTACTTGACATCCCTGCCAGATGAAAACTCCCATACAAACCCAGGCTATTATTATCTCCGTCTTCCACCATGCTAATGGTCTCTCAGGAAACAGACGTCTTTTTCTTCTTTTTTCTTTTTTTTTTTAGCTTTTAAAACCCACAGATACCAGCACGGCAGCAGCAAGAACCCAGACACAGTGGGGCACCAACCCCTCACCCAGCACAGGGGAGTCCACACCCCCCTAACCCAGTGGAGAGGAGGAGCAGCAGCAGGGCAGCATCAGCCGAGGACCATCCCCAGGGCTTTCTGGTAGGCACAGCTGAGGGCTGGGAAGGGACAGGGGCGGCACTGGGGATACTGGGGGATGGCTGTGGCACTGTGAGACCTGCATGATGAAGGGTGAGTGGGGGTCCTGGCTGCCCCCCCACCTGCCATGCATGGGTGGGAGGTGTCAGAGAAGGGGTCCCTTCTCAGGCCCAGCTCCACTGCTCATCTTCCTCCTGTCGCTTCCCGTTTCGGGACCGCTCCATCTGCCAGAGGGTGCTGGTGGTGCTGGCAGTGCTGCCCATGGGCTGGATGGTGCCAGCCCCACAGCCAGGGTTTCTGCTGGGTGCAGGGTACCACCAGGGTGAACCACAGATTATTTGGGGATAACAAGTGGCTCCTGTTAATCAGAAGCAAAGCAAAAGCTACAAAGCACCAGATTATATAAACGGCGCCGGAGGCAGCTGCCGCACAGCCTGTAATTAATTCGTGGCAGTGAAGAGCTTTGAAGATCCAGGGCGACACGGATGTGGGTGTAAGGCAGCCCCAGGGGCAGCACCCACCAGCAGCAGGGTCCCACTCAGCCCTGGCTCCCATGGGATGGTGTCCCTGCTCCTACTGCAGGGATGCTGCAAGGGGACGGGGCACTGGCAGAGCCTGAGCACCCCACAAACCCACAGGGTGCTGGGTTCAGCCCCACAGTGGCCCTGCAGAGGAGCCATCCTGCAGCCTGTATCCTCCCACCCAAAATCACACACACGTGGAACAGAGCTGGCACTGTTGCTTTGGCAGGAGTGCAGCAATGGAGGGATCATGGTGGCCGCTGAGGGCAGGATGACACTTTGCCACAGCCAGGACCACCCTCAGGGCTGCAGAAACTTTACATGTTAGGAAAACTTCTGTGCCTTGCCAGGAAAGCCAGAGATTACCAACCCCCCACTTCAGGAGCATCCTCCTGCTGAGCTGGGGCTGGTTTCTTCTCAGGTTTATGCAATGCAATAAGCTAGGGCCAAACCACTGCGGGGTAAGTGAGAGACATTCAAAGGAGTCCGAGCCCTGCCCGCTGGCATTGCATCCCCCCTCACAGCCCCCACACTTCCACTGGGACCAGCACAGTGTCTTGATGTGGGAAAATCCCCCTTGTTCTGCTGCAGACCTGGCTCACAGCTCCAGGTTCTTGGAAGACCTGTTGCTAATTGCCTGGCTGGGGTTTATCCTCATTATACAAATGATGCCCTGCACGCTATCATTGAGCTCATCTCAGCGTGGCACCTTTCCCATCCCATCCCATCCCATCCCATCCCATCCCATCCCATCCCAACTGGAAAGTGCAGGGACAGCCACACGTCTCCTGTCTTCTGGCAGCCCCGTGGCCCCAAGGGCAGCCTGAAACAGGGATCACCCAGCCCGCAGGGATGAGGTCCCTGGGGACACAGCACTGCCTACTTGGCAGGGCAGGGACATGCTGTGCCTCGAGGTGGCATGAAGCTGAGCTGCTTCCTCCTGTTCCCTCACAGCACCGGTGCCATCGGCGATGCGAGCGATGGCAGACCAGGCTGTGGCAGCGGCAGACGCCCCTCCAATCCTGGCGCCATCCCCAGGCTCACCTCGGCGTGGGGACACCAACGGGCTGATGCCCCATCCCACCGGCACCAGGGAGGACGGCAGCAGCCGGGAAGACTGTGGGCTTGTTTTTGCCATGGACGGGGACATGAAGCCTCTCACCTCACCCCAACCTGGGGGGATGCTCCTGGCTGACCTCCCACGGGCCCCCCAGCCCCGGCTGAGCCCAGCAAAGTCCCGCACAGCCCCATCCTCCCCCAGCGTCTCCCCATCAGAGAGCCGCGCTGCCCTGCTCCGGCTGCGGGAGACCAGGCTGGAGGACACGAAGAGGCGGCTGTCGGAGGCCGTGCAGGAGCCCCTCAGCAGGCTCAGCCGGCTCATGGCTGAGGAGAGCAGCCCCATGGCACGGGCAAAGGTGGGCACTGGGGGGCAGGAGGCAGGGGCCAGTCCCAGGCACATGGGGAGCCGTGGAGCTGGGGGACGCCGGGCACGGGACTGGAGCCCCTGGGAGCCCACCCTGAACTGCCGCTATGAGATCTGCTCCTACGGGGACATGATCCAGGTGGTGGAGGTGGCACAGAGGGATGCCGAACCCCAGCTCCCACCCCCTGAGGAGTTACCACCAGCCCGGCCAGGGGGCACAGTGCCGGGCAGAGCCCTCGCCTCCATCGCTCTCCTCACCTACGGCTACTTCATCCTGCCGCTGCCACCCTACGCTGCTGGCCTCTGCCTGGGGCTCATCTGTGGGCTGGTGCTGGGCTTCCTTGCTGTGCTCCTCCTCATGCCAAAGACCCCACCAGCAGCGCGAGGACCGCGGGGCCACCTGTGCCCTGAGCTGCTGCCAGGGGAGCTGCAGGAAACCCACCACCTCCAGGTAGGAGAGGGGTAGTCAGGGATGGGGTGCTGGGTGGTGGCTGGAGGAGAGGCCAAGGTTTAGGGTGCTGAGCCCATGGCACGTTCAGGCTGCCACCCCAAATGGCACAGCAGGAAGCAGCCAGCTCCCTCTCCTCCCACCCAGGGCTGGATGAACCAGCTGCACACCTATGACCCAGAGCTTTACCACCCCTCGCTCACACACTCGGTGTTCGCCACACTGAATGGAGCCACCCTCAAGCTCTCCTACCCCAAGAGCAACATCCCACGTCGAGCCACCTTTGAGGAGGAAATCCTTGATGCAGTCTTCATCAGCCACCGCTGCTACGACCTGACCGATGCCAAGGTGAGTCCAGTGGTTGACAAGGACCCTCCCATGGGAGTGGGGGGTTCTCTCCTTGCAGGAACCCCCAGCACCCCGGCCTCACTGCTGCTCTTGGTGTTGCAGATCTTCCTCTGCCCCCCCAGCCTGGCCAGAAAGCGGACATGGAACAAGAAATACCCCATCTGTGTCCTCCTCCCCAACCCAGCAGAGGTGGAGTGCAGAAGCAGTGAGGAGCAGGATGCAGAGCTGCAGAGGGATGAAGGGACGAAGAAGGTGCCAGTGCCAGGGCAGGATGTCCCAGGAGACTGCAGGGAGAGGTGCCTGTACCTCTTCGGGCGGACGGGGAGGGAGAAGGAGGAGTGGTACCAGCACCTTGTGCGAGCCTCCCATGGGACCCCCAGCAGCAGCCACGGCGAAGACAGGGCAGGTGAGATGTGGCCATTGTGGCTCCTGCTCTGTGCTGGGACTGATCCAGGGTGGGACCTGCACTTGTGCTGGGAGAACAAGCCCTTGGTGGGCAGCAGTGAGCAGGGTGGGGCAGGACATGGAGGAGCCAAGAGCATTTGCAGGAGTAGGGAGAGCTTGGATGGTCCCCCTCACCAGTACAGGGTGGGTGGCACGTCACTGGCACCACGGACAGGCAGCATGTCACCTCAAGCCATCCTCACCCTCTCATGTCCTCATGTCCCCAGGCGTGGGACCAGCTCTGCGGAGCAGTGGCAGCAGCAGCGCAGGGAGTGCTGAGGACATCCCCTCCACTGTCCCACTCAAGGACCTGGCAGGAAGCGTCCAACAAAAAGTTTTCATGGATTACAGCACCTACATGGCCCGATTTGTGTCTGAGCAGGTGGGGGGCAGCCCGGACCAGAGCCCCTCTCATGGAGCATTGGGCAGCCCAACACCCACAAAGGTGAGTGGGACAAAACCAGCACTGGGAGTGGGACACAAACACTAAGCAGAGGCTGATGGACCCTGCATGCAGCCACTTCCAGTCCTGTGGTGTGTCTCTTCCCTCCCAGCACTGTGGTTTGAGCAGCCAAGCCACAGTGCAGGGCAGCACCTGGCCAGCAGGTCCCACCGCTCACGGGGCCACCTTGCTCCACGGGCTTGTGGCTTCTGTCCCTTCACAGCTTGGCGAGGACACGGCCAGGCGCAGTGAGGCGTGCATGGCCTGGATGAATGCACTGGTGGGGCGCATCTTCTGGGACTTCCTCCAGGAGCCATACTGGGCTGAGCAAGTGTCCAGCAAGATCCAGAAGAAGTTGAGCAAAATCAAGGTGAGATGCAGGAGCATCACCGCACCAGGGGAGCCCCATCCCCAAGGCCCCACAGTGGGTACCAGGCTGCAGTAACTGTCCCTGTGTTTTCCCTCCACCAGCTCCCATATTTCATGAACGAGCTGACACTGACAGAGCTGGACATGGGCATATCCATCCCCTCAGTCCTCAGTGCCTCCAACCCCACTGTCAACGACCAAGGTAAGAGCCCCAGAGAGCGGCAGGGGCCCCAGGGCTGGCCCCATGGCAGATGTTATTGAGGTGCCAGCCTGGTCCTTGAAGCAGGGAGGTTTTGGCAGGCACCTGACCAGCCCTCACCCCTGCGGTGCTGACAGGGGCTTACCCTGTCCCTCTCCCTGGCAGGGCTCTGGGTGGACATGGAGGTCACCTACAGCGGCTCATTGCAGATGACACTCGAAACGAAGATGAACCTCTGCAAGCTGGGGAAGGAGAGCGCTGCAGAGGAGAGCGGCCCGGCAGAGGCAGGTGTAGAGGGGTAAGAGGACTGTGCATACTCTTCCTCTTGGTTCCATACTCTTCCTCTTGGCTGAGTAAGGCAAGAAGGTGCTGGCCCCAGAACACCCCTACGATGCTCCTTGGGGTTTGCAGGTCCAGGCCACGGCTGATCCTGCTGGCAGATAGTGATGCGGAGTCATCCAGTGCTGGCTCCTCCGATGAGGAAGACATCACCACTGCAGAGCCCATGGGAGCACTGGGGGAGCGGGTCCCACCACCCAGCGCCGAGGGGTAAGGGACTGTTTGGGCTCTGCGCCATGGGGTGTACGGGGGATTCTGGAGGAGGCAGGGTGCTACCCCAGCACAGGGGTTTGGGACTGGTTTCCCTGGGAAGGCACACACAGGCACCCAGCACATCACAGGCATCTCTTGTCCCTGGGGGATGCTGTTGCAGATGGCTGGGGGATGCCGAAGCCCCTCTTGGCTCTGGGTCTCACCCCGCTGTTGAGCTGTACCTCCCCTTGCTTTAGCCACGTCAGTGGCAACAGCACGAGCCGGAAGATCCTGCGCTTTGTGGATAAGATTGCCAAGTCCAAGTACTTCCAGAAAGCCACTGAAAACGAGTTCATCAAGAAGAAGATCGAGGAGGTTTCCAACACGCCGCTGCTGCTGACCGTGGAGGTGCAAGAGCTGGCAGGCACCTTGGCCGTGAACATTCCCCCGCCACCAACGGACCGTGTCTGGTACCAGCTCTCCTCCCTCCCCTGTAGGGACCCACGTGCATCCTCCATCCAGCTCCCCTTGCTCCCTGCAGCTTGGCCCAGGAGCCAGCTCTGGTGCTTTGGGTTCATCTGGGGTGGCAGCAAGCCAGGGCTGTTCTCCGAGAGGGACTCAGAGACTTCTGGCTCCTTTCTCCTCATTTCCACCCAGGCCAAGACAGGATCTGGGGACCCAGAGCTGCCGCTGCAACCTGGCCACTTCCTCCCAGGAGGCAGATCCCTAAAACATGGCAGCAGGGCCACATAGGCTGTGCCACATATTAGGGATGTGATGCTTTCTGCCTATTTCCCTTCTCCTCACAGGTACAGCTTCCGAGTCCCGCCCCAGCTGGAGCTGAAGGTGCGCCCAAAGCTGGGCGAGAGGGAGGTGACGTTCCTCCATGTCACCGAGTGGATTGAGAAGAAGCTGCAGCACGAATTTCAGGTGCCTGTTACAAAGTCTGGGTCTGGGAAAAGGCCCAGCAATCCCTGCTGAAGCGTTGGCATCGCTGCGATCAGGGATAACGAGACCTCCGTTTGGGCCAGGGTTATCCCTCAGAAAAGCCAACATCTGACCTGGTCTGCCCAGCTTTGGACAGTCAAGAAATGTGATCTGAGTAACCAGCTGCGACAGCTGGTGCTCTGAGCACCAGAGTGCTTGAGGAAAACATCTTCCTCCCAGTATGTGCAGCCCTGCTCCAAGAAGGAGATTAGGAGTGTCCCAGACAAGACACCCCCCCAAAGAAGGGCTGAGTTCACCCATCCACTCTGGTTTTGGGATGTTTGGGAGATTCACCATCACAAAGCACCTGCTGGTTTGTTTTCAGCCTCTCACCTGTGAGACCTCTGGTCAAAGAGCAAAAATGTCCCCACGGATATTTAGGTCCCCAAATTCCTCCATAAAGCTGCCCATTTGAATGGCCTCAAAATGCTGGTCCCTGTCCCCCACCATGACCACCCCCTGCCACCACAGCCCTACATGGGGGCAAAGGAAAACTGCTCCTGCTTGTCCCCACCCTGAAATACCCAGAGCTGGTAATGCTCCAGGGCCAGGTACAGTCAGCTGCTGGCGAGGGGACAGGAGCCCAGGGCATCTTCAGTGCCCCAGTCCCTGACCTGAGTGCAGCTCCAGCCACAACCACTTCCCAGTCAGACCAGTCACCAGTCAGACAGTGGTGTTCAGAACCGCTTACCTGTTACTCTGCATTTCTCTTTTCAGAAAATTTTGGTGATGCCAAACATGGACGATCTCATCATTCCCATCATGAGCTCTGGCCTGGATCCTCAGCCACCTGCTGGGGGACTGCCCAGGGACCTACCAGCCAAGGGAGGGAAGAGGCTCTGAAGCACAGCCCCACGGGGGGGGCAGAGACACTGCACAGGGCTCAGGGACCACAATGGGACATGGAGCCAGCTGGGGCCTGGCCACTGGCTGCCTCCAGGGCTACACCGTGGGGGCTGAGCTTCGCAGACCATCTCATACTTGGCATCTTTGTAGATGAGCCTCCTCCTTAAACACTGCAAGCACACTTTCAGGCAGAACCAGACCCAGGACAAGGGGTTTGCTGGAGACCCAAGAACTTTGTGCGCCTCCTACCAGGTTCCCAGGACTCCCAGTTAAGGGGGCAGCTTGGGACCAGCAGAGGGCTGGGCTTTCCACTGTCTGGTTCCCAAAGAGGGTGCAGGACACCCAGACCGGTTCTGCACTGAAGGAGTTGTGATCACTGCCGATCCAAGACATCACAGCTCCAGGACATTTCACACCCTCCCCGCAGGCAGCTGGACTGCAAGGAAAACAGGGGTGGGAAATGAGTCCCCAATCTGAATAAACCAGTCACTGGCCAGGCTTATCTAGCAGCCTCCTTATTGTACACAAGTTCCCACAGCTGCTGAGGACACTGTCTGGGGTCGTGAGGTTTGTGCACACGGAAGGTGACGGGTTGTACTTCACCCTGGGACATGGAGAGGTGGTCAGTGAGGCTTGAGCAGAGATAGGTTATGGGGAGGCCCTGTATTCCCAGTGGGAACTGGGGCAGAAATGCCAGTACCTGCTCTGTTCTCCTCTGGAAGAGAGGAAGGGGAATCTTCATCAGTTTGGGTGGGAAAAAATTCAGTGGGCAAAGCAGGAGGATCCAGAGGACAGAGCGGACACTTGGCTGCCCCAGTCAGCCCCTGTCCATATGGGCCAGTCCTGGATGCTACTTGTCCCATCCCCACCAGCTGAGGAACCTCAAGAACACACTGCTGTCCACAGGCAGCACCCAATACAGGCAAGGCACTGCTCCAGAAGGAAGACAGGCAGCAGGCATGGCTTGAAGCCTTTTTATTGAAGGTAGCCGGTTTGGTAGCCTTGACTATCTCAGTCTTTACAGCTCTTCCTGCATTCCTGGCTTCCCTTTCACCAAGTGTTTCTTCTGAGGGCCCTGGAAGAGAGCAGAGAGGACAACTCTCAGTGTTAGTGACTGACAAACCTGGCCTACATGGATGCATATAAGTTACAAAGAGCAGAAATGCAGCTCCAGGCCCTTTCTGCTGTACAGGGCTGCTCCTGGTCTCTGCTCTTCAGCTGGGAGCCCTGTGCCACCATTCCCAGCCACTCCCCGGGCTGCCTTAGTCCTATGGCAATCAGGAGCAGAACATCATTGTGCTTGCACAAAGGGTTTGTTTCTCTGGACAGCACAAAAGCAGCCAGAGAGCAGCAGGAAGTGACCTGTCCCAAGCTAGGCAGGCCGGGATGCAGAGGGGAGCAGTAGTTGTGCTGCTAAGTGCTTCCAGGAACGCGCCATGGTGGAGCCGAGCTGCTGCCTGAGCCCCGGAGGAGGCAAGGCCTCCCACAGCCAAAGGCACAGATTCTCATCAGCCAACTCCACAGAACCTCAGCAGTTCCCATCATCTAAGAAATGGGGTTGTCCTGGACCAAATCAAGCCCTAAAGAAGCAGGCTGCAAGAATATATGTACATGGCTCCACGTCTAGCCAAATGTAAAACTTTACCACAGCACACACGGGGGAAACTCTCCCCCCACAGGAGAAAACAGCAAAGAAAACAACCACAACCAGGTAAAACTGCTTCCTGCCACTAAGATCCACGTCATAGCTACTCAGGACTTTGCAGCAACAGCAAGAGCAGAACGCAGAACAAGCTCCTAACACTGAGATCATGGAAAACAGCTTAACCTCTAAAGAGCTGCGCAAGGGCCCCGCAGAGCCACCCCCCCTTCCCAGGGCTAAGGCTTAGCCAGTTTCACATGGAATTTCTAGCTGACAGGCCAGACCCAGGCAGGGTTTACGCCTGCGTGGGATCCAGGCAGTTGTTTCCTTCATTTCTGCTAGCTGAAGGCCTGGCTTACTTCGTGCTTCCTCAGCTTCACATTCAGACATGCACCAGCCCGGTGGAGGCTGCAAAATTATTCAAGAAACTCTGCTTGGTTTAGGTATTTATTTTTCCCTCTCCCCTGGATTTAGAGAAAAATATACTGCTTGCCCTTTGGAAAGCTTCCTGACAAAAGAATGGCAAATTTGTGTCTGAATTTGACCCAACCCCTTCCTCTTAAGAACATTAAAGTCACAAATCACTCCAAACAAATTGAAGAAGGGCACAATTATGGGTGAAAGGGACCATATGTCCACAGCAGTGCCTGCCAAGTTAACTGCTTGTTTAAAACATCCCGTGGTGAATGGAAACTGGTTGGCCATATGGTGTATTATTTTCTGGTTGGGTTGGATCACTCACACAACCATCATGTTCTTCCTTCAGCATCATATCTGCTGTGTGAACTGAATTCACGCCTGTCTTTTATGCAAGGCGGTCCCCGTCACTCATCTGGCTGTTGTTCTATCGAGAAGCAGATGCCTGGTTGGATTCAATGAGCTGCTTTAGCCCCAGCCATGAGCACAGCCCAGGAGCTGGCTGTAACTCACCATGAAAGCTCGCTTCTCCTGAGCTGTCTGGAAGCGGCCGTGGCCAAACTTGGAAGTGGTATCAATGAATTTGAGTTCGATGACTTCCTGAGCCCGGCGGCTTGTATGCACCAGGAGGGACTGGAAAAGAGGAGTCACAATGCATCAGGCTTATCTTTACAGAAAATCTGGACATCTGCTCTGATGGAAGTAGGGTTGAAATATCCTAGGTGCGTGCAGGAGACAGTATCTCCATGAAAATCTGCCTTCTCGGAGAAGAAGGTGCTCAGGTGGTAGGTGATGCCTTGGATTGCAGAGCAACTCCAAAATGAGTCTGCTCTTCACTTAGCATTTAATTTCCTAGCAATCTGCTTATGGCCAAGGCCTCCCATTGCAGCCACACAGGCTTCCAGCTTGTCTGCAGAGAGGGTACATCCCACTGCACACTGCCACACACCACTGAGCTGCAAATGGCCTCGCTGAGCACCTTCTGCATGTCAAGGACCTGACCAGTCTCCCCAATCAACATTTGGAGGCAGCAACATTCTCCACGTGGTGAAACTGTTTGTGGATGAGCTACAGCCCATCCCTCCCCAGCACCAGCTGCACTCTCACCTTACGGAGGGTAAGCACACGCTTCTTTGTGCCCACGACGCAGCCCTTCAGCATGAGGAAGTCGTTGTTGACCTCCCCATAGTGAGGAAAACCACCCTGTGGGGAGAGGCAGAGACAGGGTTGGCAGGCAGGAGAGCTGGGTGGGAGCAGATGTGTCCACACGTGGTTTGTTCTAGGGAAGGAGAAGGCAGTGACTGACAGTCCTTCCAGCTAAGGACACTCTGCACCCTTTGGGTTGCCTGCTCAGGACCATCAGCATCTCAGCCACGCTACCTGCATGATCCCAGCTGAGCAGCATGCTGGAACCAGCAACCCCACGTCCTTCCCTGGAGGGTGGAGCTGAACAGCGAGCAGAGCTGGCTACGCTTCCGAATTAAGAGCTTTCATAAGCAAAAGGCAACTTTTAAACCAAGTAACAAACATTTATCTGTTAAATATAAGATTTTTAATGTCATTTATACTTCTTTTTCTTTTAAACAAAGCTCTCAGTTTCTGCCCAAGTTATCAGCTGAAAGTTGCATGTTTGGGTCTACAAATGGGCCTAAAAATACACCTCACAGAGATGGTTTTCCATGTCTAAACCATGAGGAAAGGGATCACTCCATTTCTTTCAGTTAATTTCCTTCAACTAACTTCCTATACTGCTGTTTTCAGCCAAGGAATTACTGTAGCCAGGGCCAGACACAGTCCTGTTACCCGCTGAGCCCTTACCAGAGGCGTAATGGTCTTCTCCGTGACATCGTAGTGCGTCGAAGCGTTGTTCTTCACCACTTTGCCATCCTCCACGTGGATCCCGTGGCCAATGTGGTAAATCTAGGAACAGGAAAGAAACTAGGATGGTGACTTTCCCACCCCCTCAGTGAGGGATGGCACAGGGACAGCACAGTTTTACCAGGATGTGCCCCCTGTGATGTGTCCCTTGAGCAGGGAACAGAGAAAGACATAAAATCACAGAATCACAGAATCACAGGGGTTGGAAGGGACCTTGAGAGATCATCGGGTCCAACCCCCTGCCAAAGCAGCTCCCCAGCTCATATTGCACAGGGAGGCATCCAGACGAGTCTTGAATATCTCCAGAGATGGAGACTCCACCACCTCCCTGGGCAGCCTGTCCCAGGGCTCCCTCACCCTCACTGGGGAAAAGTTCCTCCACATGTTGGTGCGGAACTTCCTGTGCTCCAATTTGCAGCCATTGCCCCTTGTCCTGTCTCCACAGACACTGAAAAGGGGCTGCCCATTTCCCCCTGCATCCCATACTTAAGATATTGATAAAAATTAATAAGGTCTCCCCCTTAGTCTTCTTTTCTCCAGGCTGAACAGTCCCAGCTCACTCAGCCTTTCCTCACAGGGGAGATGCTCCAGGCCCTTCATCATCTCCATCTCCACAGTCCTCTGGACTCTCTCCAGGAGATCCCTGTCTTTTTTATCCCAGGGAGCCCAGAACTGGACACAATACTCCAGGTGGGGCCTGACCAGGGCAGAGTAGAGGGGGAGGATCACCTCCTTCGACCTGCTGGCCACACTCCTCCTGATGCACCCCAGGATTCCATTGGCCCTCTTAGCCACCAGTGCACACTGCTGGCTCATATCAACCTGTCATCCACCAGGACCCCCAGCTCCTTCTCCACAGAGCTCTTCTCCAGCAGCTCATCCCCCAGCCTGTACTGATTCAAGCAGTTATTCCTTCCCAGGTGCAAGACTCTACACTTGCTTTTATTAAACCCCATGGAGAACAGAACTGCAGATCTCCGGGAAACATCCGAGAAGCTGGGGGGAGCAGAGGCCACCATGCAAGGAAGGGCAGTGACAGCATGGGAGGACATCAGGAAGGTGCAGTGGTGCTCTGAGGGAGCCCAGCTGGACCGTTACCTTCTTGTTGAGCTCCGTGCGGTGGTGGTAGCCCTTCTGGCCAGCCCGAGCAATGGAGTAGCCCACCCGGGCCGGGTGCCAGGCTCCGATGCAGGCAACCTTGCGCAAGCCCTTGTGCGTCTTCCTGGGGAGCTTCTTGGTGTGCCAACGGCTTGTCACCCCTGCAATTGTGACCAGACAGGGCGGTGAAAACACTGGGGAGGATCAGGGCTGGTGTCTGAATGCTGGGGAGGGGAGAGTCTCATCATTCTTCTGCAGTTCTTGAAAGTCACTGTGTTGGAAGGAGACCAAGAGCTGTCAGCGCCGTGAGAGGCCAGAGCACAGAACTGTTCTCACTTCCCATGGATCTGATCAGACTGTGACATGTTCTGCCGAGCACGCACACGCAGCAACTCCCACACCTCCACACACGTGGGGTTTGTGAGAAGTGCAACGGCTTTACGTACTCACAGCGCCTCTGAGCCTCCTGGGAGGACTCTGGGCACAGCAGATAACATGGCCTTTACCCAGTTTAAGGAAGCCAAGCTCTGCTATGATGGATCTGCCTGTCGCAGTTGAGGACCTGAGGCTCTTTGCTACTCCTTGTGCAATAAGTTGGTGGGTTCTCAGCATGGCTAACACTCCATTCCCCTACACTACCTTATAGGCAGTGCCATATGAGAAGGACAGAACCAAGCCCCTGGTCAGGGTCTCCCTGATCTGTACCTTTCATCCCATGCCCCTTGGTCACGCCAATGACATCAATCATCTCATTCTGGCTGAAGACATTGTGCACAGAAACTTGCTTCTCCAGCCTCTCACGAACCCAGTCAACCTTGTCAGCCACAGTCCCACCATTCAGCTGTATCTCCATCACGTGGGCCTTCTTCTGCCGCAGCGGGAGCAGCTTCATCTGCATTAGACAGTGCATTAGGGAAAAATGTCGCCCCTCACATAAGGGCAGGGCCGCATCACCCACTGCTTGTGAGGGGCACAGGGGGGTGAGTAAGGACAGCTCTTCAGCATCCCTCCCTACCCCTTTCCTAACAGCCAGCAACCTGGCTCATCATACCTACAGATCTCTTGGACGCAACTGCTTGTCCTTGAGCCCAACTACGCCATCTCCCAGTGCTCCCATTCCAGGCCCAAGTTGATACACACCCTCTCTAGGGAGCACAGGGACAGGCCACCCCTATCCTACCCCAAGAGTCAAGCACTCTACTAACGGCCATGGGAAATGCCCCAGAGGAGCCTGTCACCAGAGCAGCCTCTGAGGCTGAACACTGCGACCTGCCAGGACCCAGCTCTGTGCTCCAAGCCAGAGTCAGTGCCTCTCCTTTGGTAGTGCTCCCCCTCTGCTTCCAGACTGAGCAGTTATTTCTAGTTCCCACCACAGAGTGCCTCCGCTCTCTCCCAGTCCCAGCTCCTTGTGCAATGCCTCTGCCAAGTCACCACAGCAGGACTTTGAGTGTCTCTGCCAGCCACAAGTGGAGCCTTGAGCCACCTTAGCTCTGCTCCAGACTCCCAAGCAGCCATTACCTCCAGGGATCAGCATGAAAACAGAGGCTGTGTATCCAGCAATCAGCATCTGGCAAAACTGTGCCTCCCCGTGGGTTATTTTTGCCCAAACATTTGACACCAGTTGCTAATTTGAGGTGATCATGGGGCTGAAGAGCCCTTGCTGACAAGGCTCACCACCTGCTGAGGCTCTGCCAGTCTGCTGTCCCCGAAGGGTGCATGGGCTCCCCAGCCTGCCCATGCCAGTTGGTATCAGGCAGGGGCTGGAAAGGTCAGACAGCACTTCCCACTGCCTGCACACCCTGTCCCACACCCTCTGACTGCTGTCTGCCTGCTCAGCCTCCTGAAACCCCACCAAGGTACCCCTGTGATCCCAGTTCCCAGCCCCTCACCATGGTCCCGAGTTGAGGAAGACCCTGAGCCCCCCATTGCCCATCCCCTAGGGGGAGGCTCTGACCTGTGTGTGCACAATGACACGAATAACCTTGCAGTACTTTTTCATAGCTGCAAAATCCTTCTCCAGCTGCCTTTTGCCGTCCTCATCCTGCCATTTTTTGCAGTACTTGGTGAACGCCTTCTTCTTGCTCTTGTGCCTATGACAAAAGTGTTTAACATCCTGCAGAACCAAATGGTGAAGTGAGTCTGTATTTCACTGCCCCAGCGCAGCATGGGGGGGTCAGATCACCTTGCCAGGCCCTTCCCCCAAAGCACAAAGTATCTGTGGGTACCCAAACCTCCTCTGTCTGCCAGGGCCATGACACAGGGCTTTGAGATGGCAAGAGGAAAGTGAATAATGAGCTGTGAAAATGGGGCTGGTAATTCAAACCTCTTTTTTTTTTTTTTTTTTTTGCAGGAGGAATCCAGTTGTCTCCCACTGACTGGCTCAGTGCCATCAAAATACAAGTGGAAAATCAGAGCTAAGCAGAGAAGGGAGAAAACAGCCTCCGACCGGGATCAGAGGCATGTGGTGGGTGGATCTCAACGGCACTTTTGCAGGAAACACGATTCCTCCAGTTACGAAATCCATGTTTCCATTTTCCTCTCCACTGGTGTGGGATTTGGGGTGTTGATGTTTACAAGAGCCAGGAGTCACATTCTGTATCGATTTTCCCCCCCTGACAAATCTGGTTTTTACGCCCTTCATTGGGTGCCTCAGCTCAAGTATTCCAGTTAAATGGAGAGTAGATGGGCCCAACCTACACAAAGGAGCACAAACCTGCTGCAGGCACTGCCACATGACACCGTGGAGAGAGCTAACTTAGTTCAACTCTTAGAATAAATTTACATGTGCCTATGCAGATTCCCAGCATCAAGCTGTTTGCAGTATCTCTCTGCATGACTAAATAAACAGCAGTTTCACTCCACCTCAGAGCCAGCTGTCAGTAGCTGAGCTGTTTGCAGCTGCTGGGCATCGTGGAGAGCCCGTGGGGAAGACCTGTGAGACTCCCCACGTGCAGGGACCCTCCCCAGCCACAGAGGAACGTACCAGTTCTTGTAGAAGCGCCGTCGGCACTCATCACTGATGTGCTCAGCAAAAACAGTCTTGAAATTCCTCAAGCCCTTTGGTGTTTCTATGTATCCCACGACCCCCACCACCACCACTGGGGGGGTCTCAATGATGGTCACAGCCTCCACCTCTTCCCTCTTGGAGATCTCTGCAAGATAGCGAAGGGAAATGGTGCTCAACATCATCTGGGATCAGGTCATTCCCTGAGACCATTCGTGGTCTGTACCAGTGCAGCAAACAACCAACATGCTGGGGGCAAGGTTACATCCTGCTCTCACAGACAGCCTAGCCTCAGCCCTTCCATCTCCCACCTGCTGAAGGACCATGTGGGCTTTGATGGCCCGACACTAGAGAGCTTGGGCCCTGTGGCTCAGCACACTTTAACCCACCTCCCCCAGGCTGGAGGAATCAGTACATTGGATGGTTCTCCCTCTGGAGTTTGGCTCCAGTCCTGTGGGCCTCCCAGGGGGTAAGGATTTGTCAGGATTTGTCAGGTAGTTCTGTTGCAGACTCCTTCTGCCAGCAGGATCCAACAAACCACCAATCACCATACCAGTGTAAGGACTTCCCAGGAGCCCCCACACTCAGCTCACACTGGCTGTGAGGTGGCCTTTGGCCATCCAAGAGCTGCATGACATTACACTGGAACCTGTGTGCTCCAACATCCATTCCCAGGAGCAGCCTTTCCCACAGACAAGTCTGTTCCCTCATTTCCCTCATGGATATAGCTCCCTGCTTCCATCAGCCAAGCCTTACTGAGCCCAGGCCTGTGCACCTCCCGCACAGTGTGGGTCATGCCAGCTTTGTAGCCCAGGAAGGCGGTCAGGTGGACTGGTTTGCTGGGATCGTCCTTGGGCCATGTCTTCACCTTCCCTCGGTGGCGACGGCTTCTCTTGTGGGGGAGGAAGCCCAGGTGGCCATGCCTGGGAGCAGAGAACTTGCGGTGGGACTGCAGAGAAGAACAAAAAAAGATCACCTTCCCTTTCAGGTGCCAGAAGACCCCAGGACCCAAAGCACAACGGGAAATCTCCCCTTTAACATCAGTGAATGCTGGAAGGATTCTTGGCTCTTCCTCAGTTCCAACACAAGAAAAAGAACTCCTAAGAGGAAGGGAGTTTGTTCAAGCTGCTGTGATGTGCACTGATGAATTTAGTAAGTTTCTGGACAAATGATGCCAACTAACTAAAAAAACTTGAACATGATCTCCCTCCTTCTGCTTGAGGACTTTTAGGGGAGAAATGTGTTCTTTAATAGATCTGCCCTACTGTGATATTAATTATAATGATTTATTTTGTATTATGCAGCACCAAAAGAGCCTGCTCAGAATACCTGGGCTTTGTGTCATCAAGGCAAATGGCACCAAACGAGCACAGCTAATGATCAGAAGAAACGGCAAAGGATGCCCAAAGGAATCAGTAATAAGAACATGAGCAGGTTAAATACGCACCTTGAAAACCAAATTAGAAGAGCTAAATATATAAACCCCAATCACAAGGTTATGCTGAGCCACACAGAGAAAAGCAACAGCACTTTAGCGACATGGACAAGTTCTCACACAGTTGGCTTCAAGGCAGGGGACCTGCGGTCAGCCCACGCAGCAAAGGGTTAGCTCTACATCCACTGCGACTCCCTCCTTGCTATGATCAGTCCTGGCACCTGGTTGCACTTTCCACCAAGCTTATTTTCCAGCCTGAGGAGAGCTCTGTTGAGTTGGGCCCTGTTTCAGCTGCACTACCATCGCCGGTAACCCAGCCCTGCTCACTGTCCCTCTGCACAATCGAAAGGTAGCAGTGCCGAGCTTTACAAACCATGGGACGTCTTCAGCCCCGGGTCAGCCGCAGAAGGAGGCGGTCAGCAAGTGCCTCCCCCTCTAATACTTAAGGAAGGCACAAATTTAGCCGCTGGCTTCACCCCTGCTCTATTCATGTGAGCGCCAGGCCGGTGGGTCAGACGGAGCAGTGGCAGTGTGATAAAGGTCAGTAGCCGGTGGCTCAGTTTACACCTCTGCCTCCTGAGCAACTCGGGCAGCGGCCAGGGGGTCCTACCCGGGCACCGCCGGCCAGCGCCCGCGCCAGGCACCCCGCAGCCGGCTGCTCTGCGCAGAGGCTGACTGCAAGTCTCTCCATCAGCCCAGGCAAGAAAGAGCCGCGGTTCTTCCTGGGCGATAGGTGGAGGCAGCGGGCCTGGCTGTGAGAGCCGCGGCCTGCACGGCCCCTTGCCTGGGGGAAGAGGCACACGGACTACCTGTCCCAGCATGCACCGGGCGCGGCGCGGCGCATGTGTAGAGAGGCGCCCTCCGACCCCGGCGTCCCCCGCCGCCGCCGCGGTCGTGTGGGGCGCCGCCATCTTCCGCGCGTCTCCCGCCGGGCCGCCGCCGCCGCCATGCCGGAGGACAGGGACTGGGAGGTGTACAAGGTGCCGCCGACCCGCACCCCCGTCTCCGAGAGGGTCACCTCGGTGCCCAACCCGGTCACCTTCTTCCAAGCCGTCTACAACTATGTCATCGATGCGCCCGTCACCTTCGTCCGAGGTACCGGCGGGCCGAGCCCCTCCTCGCTCTCGCCGCCGGCCCGGGGCGGCCGGGTCCCCTCGCTAGCGCCGCTCGGTGGTGCACGACGGCCGCGGGAGCCGGGCCGCGGCCTGGCACGGGCAGTCGGGGGCGCGGGCACGGAGGGACGGGGCAGAGACGCAGGGACACGGCCCCGGGACAGGACGAGGCCTGGGCGCCGGGGCAGGCGGAGGGACGCGGGACACGGGAAGGGCACGGCCCGGGCAAAGGCAGAGGGAACAGAGTTGGACGTGCAGACACACGGGATGTGCTTGCTAGCCATGGGCCAGGGGGGCTGACCAGGCGCTGTCCCTGCAGAGTGGATTGAGCGCCAGCAAGCCAAGAACAAGTTCTACTACTACCACCAGAAGTTTCGCCGTGTGCCTGACCTGAGCGAGTGCCTGGAGGGGGACTACCTCTGCTTCTTCGAGGCTGAAGCCCAGTGGAGGAGGGACAGGTATGGCTGCCCCTGGGCTGCCCACAGGCCAGACCACTGCTCTGGTTAGCTCTGGGAACCACAGCAGTGGGCTTCAACTCAGTGTTTTTACAGAGCTTGGGGTGTTGAGGCAGCACCTCCTGCCCCCTCTGTTACAGAACACCCATGCCATAATCCTGCTGTCTCCTGTAGCACACCCAAGCTGAGCAGGGTGATGTTAGGACACATCCTCCTGCACTGTCTGGTTCCTGCAGCACAGGCCAGCACCCTGTAAAAACCCAGAGCTGAGTTTCAGCATGGTATCACCACCCCTTTGTCGAGCTTGGCTGCAGCTTCATTCAGCATCATCTTCCCCACAGGATGGTTGATCAGGAAATAGTGGAGATCGTCCGGGAAAGGCTCGGTGCATGCAAGCAGCGGGAAGGACCCAACCAGTTCCAGAACTGTGCCAAGGAGGTGGAGCAGCTGGCACAGGTCACCAAGGCCTACCAGGACAGATGTGAGTACAGCAACAGCCTGCACACCTCTGCTGTGCCTGGGACTGCACATGGGGAAAGGGAGGGTGGAAGCCAAGCTCCTGACTTGACAGAGTGAACGTTTATTTTTTAGCTGCTGTGGGGTACTCAGACTTTGACTTTCTTTTTAGATGGTGATCTTGGTGTCCATGGAAATGCAAGGACATGCCTGATGAAGCAGAAGCACAGGATGATAGAGGAGAGGAAGGCACAAGCTAACGCATCACAGTAGTTCTAAGCAGTTAGCCTGGGGCTTGTGTCAAATAGTGCATGTTTGAACTGTGATGCTGTTTACCTCTACAATAAATGTGCAGCCCAGACATCTGCCATACAACCACTATCTAGACTCATTCTTAAGAGACCAGCAAACACATTTTTTCCCCTTTCAGCTCTGCATTCATCTGTGAATTCCAGTGATTGTTACCATCCTCTGAAGCACTGCCAGCCCCTCCAAACTCCAGGCACCCCTGGCTGTATGTAGTAACTGGGACTTCCCCCACCTCTGGGACTTCTCCAAGCCTTTCTGAGCAAACAAACACCGTGTGCTCTGCCCAGCCCTGGCAGAGAATTACCCATCAGGGTAAAGATTACATGACAGCACAATCTCCAGAGCTGTTTCCAGACCTGGATGAACACTCAATTTTAACACAGATTACTGTAACGTAACATATGATTTCATTACAGATGTGGAATGTCTGTGGTCCACAGACATAAACCTACCCAAATTCCCAGCAGAGACCGAATCCATCTGCCCAATGCATTAACCATCTCAAACCAATCACCATTTCTTGTTCACTGATCACTTTATTGTCTTGTACAACACCCACTTAAGTCGTTGCCACAGCAGCTGCCTGGGTCCTCTGCACCGAGACTCTGGTGTGGGTCTTTGCCAGGTGATCAGTGAACTCCTGCAAAAAAACCCCAAAAACAAACCTGTTTAGTTTTCTGAAGCTGCTACTGCAGGTTCCTCACACCACAGCGCTTTCCAGCAAGATGTAGAGGGGAGGACAGGGTAGTTTGGTACAACTTGTAGTTAATATTTCAAAGCTTTCCTTTCCTGGTTTCCTTTGTACTTGCAATGCCATGCTGCATGCTGAGAAATCACTTCCCTGCAGTCAGCTCTGAGACCTACTCTACTCTCCCACTACTAAGCTGCAAATTCTTTGGTGCAGCACCTGAACTTTGCAGGGCAGGAAGGGCAAGATTCGAGCTGCAAACTGCAGCTGCACTCATACCTGGTAAGGAGACTTGGTGAAGACAGTCTCTTTCCAGAGGTCAGGGGTCAGGTAGCTGTAGGTCTTGGAGATGGCATCGAAGGTGGCTTTAGCTACGGACAGAAGTCAAACATTGCTCAGCATTGCTACGGAAAGGAAACCTGCTTGCCAATACCCACCCAGCTCCAAAGATGTAGAGTTTTGGGAGAAACAGGGAGACCATAGTCGGGTCTCTCTGATACACACACAAAGCTCAGATTTCTTTCTCTCTCCAGTTACGACAATTACACTACTTCACACAAGTGCAATCGCGCAGATTGGGAGATTTTTTTTTCAATCAACTCTTGTACAGAAAGACCGTTTCTTGTAATTAAGCTTTACAGCCCTTCAGGACCATGAAAGACCAGGAACAACCTGCAGTGTTAATAGGTATTAGCAGTTTTCACTTCTGCTTGACTACTTGAAGGTTTTCACAGAGTCACAGAATCAAAGGGGTTAGAAGGGACCTTGAGAGATCATCGGGTCCAACCCCCCTGCCAAAGCAGCTCCCTAGCACATATTGCACAGACAGGCATCCAGATGAGTCTTGAATATCTCCAGAGAAGGAGACTCCACCACCTCCCTGGGCAGCCTGTCCCAGGGCTCCCTCACCCTCACTGTGTAAAAGTTCCTCTGCATGTTGCTGTGGAACTTCCTGTGCTCCAATTTGCAGCCATTGCCCCTTGTCCTGTCCCCACAGACACTGAAAAGGGGTTGGCCATTTCCCCCTGCATCCCATACTTAAGATATTTATAAACATTAATTAGGTCCCCCCTTTTGATTCAACACAGAATAAAACACCATAGGAATAGGTACTTGAGTGACAAAACCAGCAGTATTTACAGCTAGCCAGCAACGCGGAAACCTCTAAGCTTACCGAAGTTGCCAAGCGTGGCAGTGCAGCCCCTGGCTGAGGTGTAACAGTCATCGATGCCAGCCATCATCAGCAGCTTCTTGGGAACAGGGGCAGACACGATCCCTGTGCCACGAGGGGCCGGGATCAGACGCACCAGGACAGATCCACAGCGGCCAGTGACCTGTGCAAACACAACGGGGTCACAGATCCCAAAACACACGGTGCTACGGCACCACCACAGTGCCCAGCCCCAGCCAGTCGTTCTCACCTTGCACGGCACAGTGTGGGGCTTGCCGATCTTGTTCCCCCAGTAGCCTCGTCGTACAGGTACGATGGATAACTTTGCCAGAATGATTGCCCCACGAATAGCAGTGGCAACTTCTTTAGAGCACTTAACACCAAGACCAACGTGGCCATTGTAGTCCCCGATAGCCACAAAAGCCTAGGAGTGAAACGAAAGGTTGGCATCTGCAGTGTGCAGACCACTCGGTGCAGCAGAGTCCATCAGGGTGTCCCATCAGCTCACAGTTCAAGGAGCCCATTTCCCCCGGTAGGGCTCAGCCTTCAAAGCCAGCTACGGCTGGAACACTGAGATCCAAATCCCTGCTACAGCCTTACACTGCTCAAAAGTCCCAGTAATATCCCAACAGCACTGCCTCATCACACTTCCAAGAGTTTTATCTCCAACTCAGCCCCTGAGAAACCAACACCACCACACAACTGCAACTTAGTTCAGAGCTAAGGACACCTCAAGTAACATTTAAGTGTAATACTGGGGCTTTGATGTTAATACAGTAGCTTTGTAGGCTGATCTCCATACCAAGACATTTAGTAGATGCTACAGAAGACTATAGGAGCACATGAGCCTTTTTTTAAATACAGTATGAAAAAAACTACAGGCAAAATCTTCACTATAAGAAAAGGGAAAAGAAAGGGTACCTTAAACCTGGTACGCTGACCAGCACGAGTCTGTTTCTGGACAGGCATGATCTTCAAAACCTCATCCTTCAGAGAGGATCCCAGGAAGAAATCTATGATCTCCGACTCCTGCAAGTCATTTAATCACACAAGTCAGTCACAAAAGGCCATGTTTTTTAAAATAAGCTAAATTAAACTAGTAAGGCTCCTACAATTCAGGTCCAGCAACCCTACACACAGGTATCTGAGGCAATAGATACTTAAATACATTAAGTTTTGCAGGCAGAAGCTTGCTCCAGCTTGCAAGGCAGTCCAACACCTGAGTCCGAAACTTCATTTTTTCCATTCCTGAGGTGAACTTTTACAGGAACACTTGAGCAACACGTTGCCACCCGACACACAGCAGACTGACACACAAACCCACCCCGCTTCACTACAAGTGACTACACCAGGCCTCAGCTCCTTGATTTCTATCTAACCTGAGCTCCCTAAACAGCAAACACTACTACTACTGCTACACCCGCGCCCCAGGTTAAGACTCCCCCACAGGTTACTCTGCAGCCACTCACCTTGATGGGAAGTGAGAAGAGGTAGATCTCCTCAAGAGACTTGATCTTCATATCCTTAACCAGGCGACCAAGCTTGGTGACAGGAATCCACTACGGAAGAAACCCGCGGAGAAGGGTCACCGGCAGCACCACCTGCCAACACCCCACGGAAACCGGCTCACTTTCTGCTCCGGCGTTCGGGGCGCCCCACACACGGCCCGCGACGGGCGCCAGCTCCGCCGCGCTCCCCGCCACCCGGGGCGGCCCCACGCACCCCGCCCGGCCCGAGCAGCCACTTACTTCTTTATCTTCGGCCTTGCCTCCACGGGCCCCGCGGCCTCTCCCTCGGCCCCTACCGCGGCCGCGGCCTCGCCCCCGCAGCCCGGTCCCGAAGCCGCCGCGGAAGCCCCCTCGGGCCGCTCCCGCACCTCCCGCAGCACCGGCGTCGTCCGCCATTTGCTAGAACAAAAAGAAGCGCCTTAAGCCGGGGCGCCACGGCGGCAAGCGGCAGCGGCCGGAGGCAGCCGCCTCCACGCCGCCGGCGGCCCCGATGGACGCGGATGGGGCGCGGGCCGGGCCGGGCCGGGCCGCTCCGCCAGCGCCATGTTGGCTCCGCACTTACGTGATCTCTCAGCGTAGAAGACCGCGCGCCTCCTCCGCTCGCTATTTGTACTCCGCAGATCTCGCGAGAGCACCGCCCGGCAGAGCGGGCCCCGCGCGCTGAATGAGGAATACACCACAGGCCAGAGCGGCGCCTCCTTCTCACTTATACAGGGTGCGGGGCGGGAAGAGCGGCAGGCGGCCGTGCGCATGCGCCGCTGCATAAAGCGGAGCGCGGGGGCGCCCGTCGCTCAGTGTGAGGTGAGGCGCAGGTAGGTGCGGGGCTGGGGAGCGTGGCGAGTCCTGTTTGGCGATTAAAACAAGCGCGGTAGGCTATTTGGGCGCGTTTATAGCGCCGCTTGAGTAAGAAGGTGCTTCGGGGAGCCGTGTTAGCTGCGGGCAGCAGGCA
This sequence comes from Porphyrio hochstetteri, assembly GCA_020800305.1. Lineage (NCBI taxonomy): Eukaryota > Metazoa > Chordata > Aves > Gruiformes > Rallidae > Porphyrio > Porphyrio hochstetteri. The sequence goes on from CM036920.1 coordinate 10,042,098, forward strand.
CAGTCTGAAAATCACTTGGCGCCTCCTGTGGTTCCCAGTGAGATAACTGTGCTGACAGCATAGGGAGCATTAAGCTTACTGCCCACAGCGACGTGTGGGGAGTGAAACCCATGTTCCCATAGCCCCTGTACCGAGCAGGTATTAGGGAGCACGGCGTGTCTGAGCCGTGTTTGAGCGCTGCCTTTTCTTCTACCAACAGGTGCTGAGCGCGGCCCGGGGCCGCTCCACATCCCTGGGCGAGCGGGTGGTGGAGCGAACGGACGTACCGGTGCTGCAGGTCTCGGCGCTGCCTTCCCGAGCCGCAGCCCCGCGGCTTGCGGTACGGTGTCCCCGTCTTATAGCTGTGGAGAGACTCCTCGCTGCCGGCGAGGGTGGGCCGTGCTGTAACGCACGGTGCTGGAGTACCCGCAGCTGGAACGCTTCGAAATGACTCAATTACGGGTTCCTTAGGCAATAAAAGATGAATTACTTGAAAGCGTGTTCGTCAAGTCTCGTGTTTGTCATTCGTACTGTTTAAGAGTCCCCTTTTCCTGGGGCTGGGGCAGCCGCAGACGGCTTCGGAGCGCTGGGCAGCGGTGCGGGGCCGCGGAACGCGTTGCCGTCGCGGCATGGGGCACTTCCGGCCACACCAACGATGGCGTTCCCGCTGCGGCTTGACCCATGTGCGTCATCGCCTTGCGCCGGAAGCGGCGCTCTTCACCAGTAGCAACCGGGAGCGCCGGAAGCGGCCGGCACGCGGAGCGCGGCGGTGTGAGCCATGGAGGCGGCTGCCGGCAGCCCCGTGCGCTTCAAGAGCAAGTGAGGCGGGGGTGGCGCGGCGGGGCCGGCCGGGCCCGGGGCTTCTCAGTCCTCTAACTCCGCGCCTGTCTCTTCTCTTCCAGCTATGCCGCGCTGCGGAGGATCGAGCCTTTCTACAGAGGGGGCCGAGTCCAGGTGCCGAGGCGCTGCGGGCGGGCGGGGGGGGGCAGCCCGACCCCCCGTTCCATAACGCGCCTCCTTCTCCTCCCTGTTCCCTAGGTAAACCGCGACGGGCGGTTCATGTTTTGCCCCTGCGGGACGAAGCTGAATGTCATCGATGTGGAAACGGGAGCTCTGCACAGCCTCCAGCAGGTGAGGAGAGCCGGCCGCTGCTCGCTGGCTGGTGGGCTGAGGCCGTCAGAGGCTCCTGGGGTGTTTCACCGCTGTCGCTGTTCGTCTGAAGCTCCAAGAGCGAGAGGAGGAAGATGAGAATCGCTCTAAGCAGACAGATGTCGTTTGTGTTGTTCCTAAGCACAGCTGGGAGCTGCTGCATGTGCTTGGTGTCAGAAGGGAGCTCTGAGAGCGCACCCCTCTGTGGGGTGAGGGGGTTAACTGGTTGTTTTCCTTTCATGTTTACAGGATGAAGAGGAGGATATCAGTTCCTTTGTTCTTAGCCCCGATGATGAGGTACGTGTTTGCTTTGTGGCTTTCTGTGCTGCTCAAGGCTCCTCATCAAGCCAGTGAACACTGAAAGCTGTTCCACCTGGAAGCACCCTGTGTTTCCAGAGATCCCTGCAGAGCCTCCTCAGGTTCTCCCATCTCTTTCTGCTCTTCTGGGTTCAAGTCAGACAGATGAATGTTGAGAGACTGAGCTTCAAGTGTGTCCCAGCAACTGGCATTTCTGTCCTTTATGTGTCACCACCATAAGAAACTGGATTAGTAGTTAATCCTGTTTTCCTTCACCTTGTTTCTGCACAGATCCTGGTGACAGGGAGCCGAGCGCTGCTGCTGAAGCAGTGGAACTGGCAAGAGAGCAGGTGTGTCCGTACCTGGAAAGCTGTGCACACAGCCCCTGTTGCCACCATGGCCTTTGACTCTACATCAACGTTGTTAGCCACAGGTACAGACCTATTTCACTGTCACACAATGTGAATGGTGTTGAGTGGCCTTTCTGCTTTGGAGTAACTTAGCTCAGCTGGACACAGCCTGAGCTAATGATCTGAATGCAGATGAAATCAGAAGAGGTTTTACTTAGCAGCAACATCTTGACTGACAAAAAGGGACCATTTCAATGTTCTATCTAGAGTGTGCTTAGTATAATGGTCTTAAAAGTCAGGCATCTGAGGCAGTGCTGTAGTTATCTTGCTGTGGAATTGGGACTCCTGGAGATGGAGGAGGGCTGGTGTGACCTGTAACTTGACTGTACTTCAGGTCTGACTGTGAGCAGTCAGGTTTTGCTCAGGTCTCAGCAAGTGTAAGGTGCTCTGTGCGCTTCTCTTGGTGTGGGTGGTTGTTACTGGATAATTTTTTCTTTCTGCTGCCTTTGCAGGCCGTGAAATCTTATGGTTGCTGCTGTGTTGGGCCTCCCATGTCTCTTTCCTCTGTAGTTCCTTCTTACATGCCCTTCTTTTCCCAGGTGGCTGTGACAGCACCATTAAGATCTGGGATATGGTCAAACAGTACTGCACACACAACCTTAAAGGATCTTCAGGAGTTGTACAGTAAGGACAAGTCATTTTTGTCAGCCACATGTGTTCAGTTGATGCTTGGACACTGGGATTGATGTGAAATGTCCTAAGGGAATGTAACAGCCCAGGCTGAGCGGGTTCTGGGCCCTTCCACTTCCTAACTTTTGAGATGTTTAGGGCTTTGCCTGGCTTCAGCCCAGAGAGAAAAGACTTTGGCCAATAAATTTGTTGGGATCTAACTTGCTTGCTGACTGATGCACAGCAAGAATGTGTCAGACAGTGAAGTTCTGTTGTAAATGTTCCTGGTGGGTGGTGGAAGAACGAAATCCTACAGGGACAGTCCTGGTACACGTTCACATCAATTGAATATATGTCTGTTAAATACTGGGCCTATGGCAGATAGCTTACTCCTGTCCTGTTCAAGTGCACCTCCTTCCTTCTAGCCTTGTTGAGTTCCACCCTGATATCTCCCTCCTGCAACTCTTCTCCTCCTCAATTGACTACAAAATCCGCATCTGGGACCTGAAGACCAGCAAGTGTGTGGCTGTGCTGGACGGTCACTTCAGCGCTGTCACCTCGCTGGCGTTCGCAGGTGGAAACACACTCCTTAGGTAAAACCTTGCAGGGGCTCAGCCTTTCCCTCCTGCTCAGCCTGCCTCCTGCCAGAGGTGGGGGGTCTGTAGGGGCTGGGGAGGTGGCCCTGTGAGTGGAACACCTGCTACAGGTGCTCAGTCTCTCCTTGACCGCACAAGTGAACGACTGATCTTGTGTTTCTGGCAATATGCTGCGCTGTCACAGGGAAGGCTGGTGCCTTTTTCCATGTGGGGCTCTTCCTACAATTCCATGTTTGTACTCAGAGTGCCAGTTGAATGGATTTAGCCCTGAAAATGCTCTTTTGACTTGCAGTTCTGGTCGTGATAAAATCTGCATGGTGTGGGACCTGAAAACCAGAGAAAGTAAACGAACTGTCCCAGTCTATGAGGTGAAATTGCATTTAATTTATTCCTTTGAGATCCTTTGGAGTTTCTAGGTCCCAGCTCGTATGGTACCTCTCTCTTAGTGTTCCTATGTATTGTGAAACCAGGTTTCTCCCCTCATACTTTCCCGAGGCCTTCAAATTCTCTAAAGCTGTTTGTTTTCTGTCTCTCCTTGCTTGGTGTGTCATCTCTGGGCAATCTGAGGAAATAAATAGTGTAGCTGGAGGAGGAGGGAAGGAGAGTTGTGTGAAAACTTTGTTCTCTTGTTGTCTGTCTGTCCTCAGTGGCTGTGTGGCCTGGGGCCAGTGGGGTGTGTGCCTCTGGCACAGCTCTGGCTGCTGAAGGGGGACCCAGTCCCTGCACTCAGCTGTGCTGGGCCGACTCTCTTGCAGAGCGTGGAAGCTGCTGTCTTGTTACCTGACAAGGGAGACTTCTCTCAGCTGGGTGTGAAGAAACAGGGGTTGCACTTTGTCACAGCTGGCAGCAAAGGTGAGTGTCCTGGCACGTTGCTGCCAGATTTAGGAGCCCAGGAAGGACTGTATTTAAGACACCACACCCTATTATTTCTGGGGCCTCTGTTTTTTGTGTGATAGAGACCTTAGGCTGAACTCTGAGGCCTGGACAGGAGAGCCTTCTCCTGTGTTCCTCTGGCAGTGCTGGGTGAGCAGGATTGATCAGGCATGCTGCAGAAGTTTAACTGTGTGTTTCCAAACTGCAAAGAATGTTTGATTTGGACTGAAGGAGAAAAACTTTTGTGGCTCTTTGTGCCACAGTGATAAGATCTCTTCACAGCCCTGCCTTAAAGCTGTGTAGCCTTTTCTGTAGACAGTGCCAGGGTTGGTTTTCTGTTTGGACAAGTACTGCCTAGAACAGTAGCTCTGACAGATAATTGTGTCCTCATCTTTCTTAGGCATCCTGAAAGTTTGGGAAGTGGCCACAGCTGCTTGTGTACATACCCAGCCCGTGCCCTTTGAGCTGAAGGAGGAGGCCAGTGAGCGCAGTCTTACCCAGTGCATGCTTGTGCCTGAGAGGAATGAGATTGTCACAGTGTCTGTGGAACACAACATTGTCTTCTATGATGCTCAAACTCTTCAACTCAGGAAGCAGGTAACAACCCTCAGCCTCCCTTCTCCTCTTCCTTTTTCCATACTTGAGGATCAGCTCTGCTCCTGGTGAAAGCTTTGTCTGGGGGTACCCTCCTCTCCTGCCTGTTCTTGAAGCATCCCAACAAGCCAGACAGACCATATTGCTGCTGGGGTTTGGAGGGTTATTACACAGACACAAACATAAGGGAAGGAAATCAGAACAGTCCTTCCTGTGCTCCAGGTTACATCTAATCCAATTTTTACCTGCAGTATGAGATGTAAGGTAACAGTAATGCAGCCTCATGGAGCACAGTGCCAGTGGGCACTTCTCTAACTGTTTCTGTTCTGCTGTCCTCAGCTAGCAGGTTACAATGATGAAGTCCTGGATGTGAAGTTCCTTGGACCTGGTGACTCTCACATTGTTGTGGCTACCAACAGCCCTCAGCTGAAAGTGTTTGAACTGGCAACGTCACACTGCCAGATCCTCTACGGCCACACAGGTGAGTGTGTGTGTGGTGAGCTCTGCCCTGGGTGGGTGGGAGATGTGCAGGTATTTCTTTATCCAGCTTCTTTCACAAGTCTCTTGTGGAGACTGCAGTCCTGGAGCTGTCTCTGGAGCAGCAGCACAACAGGTTTTGGAGTCATGAGGGGAGAGTGTATATTCTGCTGTCCTGATTTTGCACACACTAGTTTGTCAGTTTGGTCCCTTCCCCTAGCAGTGAGATGAGTTTATACTGTGTGTGAGTGCAGGCTCTGAGCTTGGGTGGCTTTGTGATGAGCTTGCACCAGTGCTGCGAGCAGCCAGTCACTGTAGTGAGTGTGGATATGCTGTGTCCCAGGTATCCCAAACCTGTCCCCCAGTCACTAAGCAGGGGGCTCCTGAATTCACACAGATCTTTTGTCCAAATTCAGTATTAATTTGCATCCAGCTGCTTTTTTCTTCTGTTTAGAAACCATTCTGGCTTTGGATGTCTTCAGGAAAGGCCTGATGTTCGTCAGCTGTGCCAAGGTGTGTTAATTTTCTTCATTTAATGAATCTCTTCATTTCTAGTCATCTTTATGGGCAGAGTTACTCCCTTTTGGTGACCCAGAAAGGGGTCTGTCTGGACAGAATTCCTGTCTGCTATATCCCTCAAATAGAAGGTTCTTCTACTATCCCTTTTTAACGTTGTTGCTGGGGAGATGTGGTGGATTGGATTGTATTGTATTAGCCTGAAAGGAGATGTCTCATTCTCCAAGCATCTTACTACTCTTGTGTTAGTCTTAAAAGATGCCATTAGTGAGAGACTGATGGGGAGCTGTGCCTAAAAACCGTGTTGGGAAAGGTGCTGGCTGCCCTGATGCACTCAGAAATAAACCTCCACGCTGGGACCCCAGCCTGCAGTCACTGTGTTTGGCTGTGTCTGCCCTCCCCTGCTCTGATGAATGCAGGCAGAGGTTCAGGCTTGAAAATACATGTAATGGTCAGGCTGAGACATGTGAAGGTGTGGGGAACTGCTCACTTGTCAGAAAAGCACAGTGATTCCTGTCCCCTCCTGTTACAGGACAAAAGCCTTCGAGTCTGGCGGATGAGCAAAGATGGAAGGGTGGCTTGTGTTGCCCAAGGATTGGGCCATGCTCATGGGGTAGGCGCAGTCTCTTGCTCAAGGTAATAAAACGTGCACAAGGGTTTATGTTTGCACGAGTCATGGCTGCTTTGCTGATCCCCAGGCTGCATGTTTTGGTCTGTGTCTGACTCTGTTTCTTGTTCTTGGCCCCAGCTTCTCAGGGTGCTCTGAATTTGAAGGGAGTATGATGCACATCTCTCTGTCTATAAACTATGAAGCTTTCATTTCTTTGTCAGTCTGATTCATGTTTGCCTGAAAGAGCAGCAGCTGGATAAGTTGCCAGATAAAGCTTGAGTGATCGGGAGAGGAAGGATGAGGAATGAAGGGGATCTGTCTGTGAAGATGCTTGCTTGCATGTCTGTTTGTCAGCTCTTCTCCTTTCTTCATGCTGCCTAAGAGTCTGGATGCCCAGCTTGCCTGTTCAAGAGCTGCAGTATACCTTTGTAAATGAAGAGGGCTAGCAGCACTCCTCTTAATGTCCCAATTGCTGGAGGCTATCTCAGGGACCTAAGTAAATGAAAGACAGCTTGAAAAAACATTAAAGCACTCGGTCCCTCTGCTGGGATGTGTGGAATGTGTGTAGATCCTGATAGGGGAGGGGAAGGGGAGTTTTCTGTCCAGGAAAAGCCACTGTTTTGCTTCCTTACGTTTGACTTTTTTTTATTCCTTTCAGACTGAAAGAAAGCTTCATAGTTACCAGCAGCCAGGACTGCACAATCAAGATCTGGAGTATCCCAGAATCCCTCACTTCCAAAGCAAAAGCAGCCTTGATCTCCAGCCCAGAAACCCTTCATGCAAGAGTGACGGAGAGGGGTCATGACAAGGTAGAGCTCCACCTGATATTAGAAAATGTTTTCAGTACTCAAATCCTTCCCTCCTGTGTTGTACCCTACAGTTGTTACCTGTCTGACAGCAAGAGCAGAGACTCCAGCTGCTTTCCCCTCTCTTGTGTGACTTGCCCAGGACATCAACAGCGTGGCAGTTTCCCCGAACGACAAGCTCATTGCCACGGGCTCCCAGGATCGCACGGCCAAGCTGTGGTCCTGCTCAGATTGCTCTTTGCTGGGTGTCTTCACCGGCCACAAGCGTGGGATCTGGTGTGTGCAGTTCTCCCCAGTGGATCAGATCTTGGCCACCTCTTCAGCAGATGGGACCCTGAAGCTCTGGGGTCTCCGGGACTTCAGCTGTCTGAAGGTAGTGAGAACTTTGACTGCCCCTTGCATGTTTTGGGGATTGTCTAGGGTTGCTTTAGAACAGTATGTGCTACTTAGTGCAGCTGAGCTGTGGCAGTGTGGCTGTGCTGAAGGGTTATCCAAGGTGTAGCCCTGTTCTCCAGGGTCTTGGATGCATGTGCTGCATGCAGAGCACTAGAGCAAGAGCATCTACCCAGTGCTCAGGTGATCCTTCTTTTCTAGCTAGCCAGGGAGCAACATGGGTGGTTGTGGGGAGAAGCACTTTCAGGCTATTGAAAGGAAGCAGGTGCTGCCTGATGCAGCTCTGGCCATGAAGGAAAAAACATAAGAGTTAAACTTAAGACTCTCAGAAGAGCTTCCAGTAGAGTCTCACTGTGCTGATGAGAAGGCAACTGCCACCGTGTGCCACATTCTCTGTTACCTTGCTGAATGGGCACCTTGCTGAAAGGTGGTATCAACCTTTTGGGAGGGGAATCCAGCTTTTGGGAGATAACCTGTGCCCCTGGCCTCACCATTCAGACCATTTGTGGTTTGACCTTGGGCAACAAGTTGGAGCAAGCAGGTGGCTTGAAAGCTGGCGTGGAGGCAAGTCCTACTGCCCTCTCAGCCTACACTAAGAGTCCTGAGCATGAGGCTGCTTTCTGGAACTTACCTTTTGGTCTTAGGGAGTATATATTATCCTCTTGAAAGAGGACTCTCTTGAAAGGCCTGGCAACCACTCAGACACTTCTAAGCTTCCTTTCTGTTTTCCAGACCTTTGAAGGTCATGATGCTTCTGTACTGAAGATCATTTTTGTGAGCCGAGGAGCACAGCTGCTCAGCAGGTAAATGCCTACACCAGGGGCCCAGACAGGGGGCAGAGTCTAAGCAGCAAAACTTCTTACCTGGTATCAGCAGCGAGAGGGGAGAGTTCTGCAGTGGATTTCAGATTGGAGAGGCTGATAGCAGATGCCATGTTTATGCCAAGATTTCTGCAGGGAATAGCCTAACTTCCCCTTCTTAGGTACCCTGTGGGTTCTGCTTAGCTGCTGTGATGCTGCTGGGTTAGCGACAGACAATGTATTTAGGCAGAGCTAAGGATCCATCTTGCCCTACCAAGTTTGAGTGAGGGCAAAGCAGCCAGAGCTAAACAGTTCTTGAGATCTGCAAAGGGTTGATTCTCCAGGTAGTAGCAGGGAGGAGTGCAGTTTGCCTCCTTCCTTGCAGAAAGGCTGAGATGTTACAGACTGGAAGTACCACCAGAGCATGTGAGGAAACTCAAGTAGTAGGGTTTCCCAAGAGGGAATCACCAGAAGGGGTGATGGTAGTACTGGGAACTACTGGGTTGGAATTATCAAGCTTTCTGGGTGGTTTTGGTTAATTTAGCTCCTGTTGGAATGGGACGGGTTTATCTGGTATTTGAGGTGGGGCAGAGCGAGAGTGGATTTATCCAGTGACTCTGGTTTGTTTCTGTCTCTTCCAAAAGTGGTTCTGATGGTCTCTTAAAACTCTGGACAATTAAAACAAATGAGTGTGTGAAAACGTTAGATGGTCATGAAGATAAAATCTGGGGTCTTCACTCTAACAAGCAAGATGATATGGTTGTGACAGCATCCAGTGACTCCTGCATCATGCTGTGGAAGGTACCATGTGGGATCTTTGTTTCCTCTCTGGGTTACTAATGAAAACAGAGCCAGAGAGCTCAGGGTCCCTCAGTTCAGCCTTCTCACAGGTCAACCATGGTGTGTGCTGCTCTCCTCCTTTCTGCACTTTGAAGTTGGGTCAGTAAGGCACATCTTGGGGTTTGGGCTTGGGCTTTTTTGGCCATAGTGTATTTCCCCAGTTGATGATGTAAAAGGAATAGCAGATGTGCCTTGGCAGCCTGCCCAGGGCTGGGGCTCTAAGGTGCATGAGAGGGAAGCTGTGAGCTGCTGGAGTTAACGCTTGAATTACTTGACCCGGGGATCCTGCTACAGAAGCTGGTCTCCTCGTTGCATTGGCTGGAGAAAAACTCTCCTCTGTGAAAGCAAGACTTGACAAAGTGATATTTTGTTGGCTTTTTAATAGGATGTCACTGAAATTGAAGAGAAGGAGGCACAAGCTAAACAGGAGGAGCAGATTATAAAGTAAGTTGATCATGTGCAATAATGAGCAGCAAAAGGCCAACTCTGAAACTGTCCACACCTGGAGCCACCCAGCTCCATCTAATCTGAACATCACATCACATTGCTTCGCTATTTACAGGCTGCCAGGGCACAGGAGTCTCTTCTTTAGGGTTTCTCTTTAGCTCCCTTACTGTAACACTGTCAGCTTGACAACTGATTAGCCACATGTTTATGTGCTGCTAAGATAAGCAAAGTCAAACTGCTGAAACCTGCTTTGACTTCCGTCTGCTTCCGCCAGCACCCGAACAACGTGCCAGGGTAATTACCTGCAGAGTGAGGGCACTGAGCTGCCTGCTGGCAAGCAGTATTAACTTCTTGGCCTTAAACCTCTGCATGCCGTTATTGCCAAATATCCTACTTCCTATTTAATAGGAAATTAAATATGAAATAACAACCAAATATTGTCTCACTTTCTTGACCCTGGTTTCTTTTCCAGAGAGCAAGAGCTTTCTAACCTGCTTCATGAGAAAAGGTATCTCAAAGCTTTAGGGTTGGCAATCTCTCTGGATCGCCCTCACACAGCGTTGATGGTGGTCAAAGGTGAGTCCCTCCCCGTTGAGCTCTGAAGGCATTTTTCTGCCCTCTGCTTTTCAGAATGTCTCTTCCAGGGAGACAAAGGCTACAAAGTCTTATTGTCCCAGAATCTCAGTTTTTGCTTTCTTTTATGACTTCTCCTTCTAAGTGAACCCCCCCCGGGAAAAATCCTCTCCCTGCTCTCAGCCCATGGATCCCAGGGCTGGACTCTTGCTTGGACTCCTCATTTCTCTTTTCTGCAGCCATCCTGAGGGAAACTGATGGGAGAAGGCACTTGGAAGAGAACATCGCTCGGCTCCGGAAGGATCAGAAAGGTTTGTTGCAAGATGGTTTAAGTGCTTAAACCATTCAGGTTGGGGGATTGTCCTCTCCACTGAAATTAGAGGGAGTAGAGCCCCTAGGCTTCACGTGTACCACTGAGCTCCCACTGCTCTCAAGCAGGACTGGTGCTCAGCTTCTCCCTTATGGTGCTACTCCTGGTGTACACCAGGAGCTGCTCTGAGCTCGTGTGAGTGGCTTAGCCTGGCCTTACACCCCTGTGCCAGATCACATGTCTTGGCATGGTTGCTCTGCCCTCTGGGCTCACTGGTTGGTGTGTGGGAGCTGTAGGGCGGAAAAGATGCTTTCTAACCTGGCATCTCCTGTGTGCCAATGCCCGAGGCACAGCCAGTGTACAGGTGTTCCCTTCCTCCCCAGAGGCAGTGTTGACATTCTTGGTGACGTGGAACACCAACTCCCGAAACTGCCACGAAGCCCAGGCAGTCATTGAAACCCTCCTGAAGCATGAAGCACCGGACAGCCTCCTGCAGTACTCGGGCATCAAACCTGCCGTGGAGTCCCTGCTGCCCTACACCGGTGAGTTGCGCTGCAGGGATGGGCTGTGAGCCTGAGGCCTCCAAGCCTGAGCTCTTCTCCTGTGTTGTGAATATTCCCTGTTTGCCTTGGTCTGAAGGGAAGAGAGATTTCCCCCCCCCACCCCATTCTGGTGAGCTAGCAGCTGTGTTTCTCTCTTTGCAGAGCGCCACTTCCAAAGACTCAGCCGATTGCTCCAGGCCTCCATGTTCATCGATTTCATGTGGCAAAACATGAAGCTGGCTGATGTGTCCCAGCAGGAAGACATGACTTCATGACCCTCCTCCCCCTGGTTGCTCTTTCCTGAGGGGAGAGTCTGAACTGCTTTCCCACCAAGTATGGCAACTGGACTGTCCTATTTTGTAATAAATTTTTTAACATTTGAATTTCTAAAACAAGCCCAGCACTCAGTCTCCTTTGGGTTTAATGAGGGGGAAGTGTCATTTCTTTGCCCAAGCCATGGTTTCCCTTTGCATTTTCTCACCCTGAATTTTCAGGCCCAGACACTTAGCTTGGAGAAGAGGCAGAACCTGGCTCTGCACAAGCATTGGGTCATTAGGAGGGATTTAAAGCTTTATCGTGTTGAGAGAAACTCCTGGCCATGTCATGTCATATCCCAAAGCCAGCGGGGGAGTGTGTGTGAGTTTCTTTGTGTGGGCAAAATGCAGCCTGGGCCAAGGCAGGTCTCTCACCTGTACCAGCCCCAAATGTTAGCACCTGCGATGGGACATCAGGGCAATTTTAATTCCCTGGCTAGCAAATTTTTGAAGTATAAAAACCCACCAGTCTCCATAGATACTTGTTTTATTTATTTTATGGACAAGCGTGTAAAAGAACAACAGAAACACCTCACAAGTTGGTTAAATTGCTTGTTTCAAACAAAATAAGCAGATACCTGGGAGAATAACTAAAAGGAAAGGTATTAGTCTGTATAAAAGTCCAAAGTGTTTTCCTAGAACTGTTTTTCTAACTCAATTCTAGCAAATGAGTTTGTGATGAGAATTGCTGTGAGTTTCAGTAACTATCAGCCCCCCTCAAAAGAGGAATGTTTTGTTCCTAAAAATGCCCTCTGCCCCCCTTACCCAGCTGGGGAACAAGCTGTGCTGCAACTGTTCTGGTTTCTGTGCCTGCACAGACCTGGCTGGAGGCGCGGTCAGAGCTGAGGTTCCCCCAACAGGTATTTTTGTTCTCACAGCAGATCCAGCCAGTCCGTACAGGTGGCCAGTTCTCTGCTAGTCAAGCTTATCTCACCTTTATAAAAACACAATAAAAAAACCAGCCCCAAACCCTAAAAACCCACCAAAAATCAGAGCTTAAAAAAAAAATTTATAAAATAGGGGGTTCAGACAAATGGCAGTCAGCTGGCTGCATCATCCCATCCCTACCCTGTACCAGTAATTAGAGCTCTGGATTTCATGGGTGACTCTGTCACATACTCTGGGTTTCCCTCTGCTGCTCCCCAGGGTGGCTGCCATGCTCTGCCAGCTGGCTGCATCTGGGGAACAACGCAAGAACCACTGTGAAATGTTCACATACTGCACTGCAGGATAGATACCTGCCTGAGGGAGAAGTAACTGAATCTGAAGTGACCTCTAACTTACACAGGAGCTGTCAGATCCACAGCTGCCAGAAGTTAAACCACTAAATCCTCTGCTAACTCCAGTAAAGCTACTCCTGGCCCCCCAGCTTCCCTGTGCAAGCTGCAGCAAGGATCAGGTCGCCCATGGAAGCAATGTTTGCATGTGTGTCCTGCTGGGATCTAGCCCTGTCTTTGGAAGGCCACAAGTTCCAAGCCCTGATGCTCTCCACGCCGCTGATGCTGCCCCGCCATGCCCATGGCTCCTGTGGGACTTTGGTGAGGAGGATGCTCAGCTCTTGGTCATGGTGCTGGCCCAGGGCTGGGTCTGTGCCCTGCCCGGGGGCACTAGTGTGCACTGGGGAGGGGGAGGGCAGCTTTGAGGGCTGGCCGGGCAGCAGACTGCTGCACAGCTCGCTTGGTGACCGTGCTGCACCTCTGGAGGATCTCGTGGGCTGAGGGGCGTGCGGGCACCTTGGGGACACAAGTGGCCATGTCTGGGTCAGTGAGGGAGTTGCTGAGATCAGCTGCAGATGACTCCACAAAGCCAGAATCGTTCCTGTCCTTCTGGGTGAGGTGTGGAGGCTTGCTGCTGTGCGTGGCCAAGGCATGCTGCGGAGAAGGGCTCCTGGCCTGCTCGACTTCAGGCAGAGATCTTGACAAGTCGGGCTTCCAGCTCAGCTGGCTGTCCTGCTCGCTGCCACTCCCTGAGCTGAAGGATGAACTGTCTGACTCCAGGTCTGAGGTGGAGCTGGCCCTGGGCAGAGACCTCGATCTGCTTCTCAGAGAGCTCGCATCCTTTTCAGTCAGGTCAAGGGTAGAGCAAGCCTGCCCCCTCTGCTGTCCCACAGCCTCACCCTGGGGCTGCGGAGCTGTCAGGGAGCAGAGGTTTGGCATGGAGATGTTGAGTGCACAGCTCATGATGGTCTGGAGCTTGTGGTGAGGGTTCTTGTAGGGCTGGAGGCACATGGAGGGTATGTAGCCGGTGCAGCCATTGTATCTGATGGGGAAGGATGCAAAGCAACACTGAAAGGAGCCTTCCTCCCAGCTCAGGCCCAGGGGAGGGGGCAGAATGCTGGGGGAGCAGGCAGGGACTCAGCCCAATGCTGTACCCAGGGCATGAGGAAGGGGAAAACCGCCCATAGCCAAAGGCAGTCAGCTTGGGGGGGAGGGGGGAGCTATGCCCCTGCTTGGGGAGGAGCAGGTAGGAAGCACCCCCAGCAGGTAACTGGCTCCCTTGGGGAGCAAGGGCTTTGGAAAAGTCTCCTTACCGGATCAGCCACCAGCCATCATCAGATTTCCTGACCACCTCCACAACCACACCCTGGTTCAGTGAGAGCTCATCTGCCTCCTGGGACTCATAGGCTCGCACCACGAAGTACAGGCTGCCTGCAGGGAGAGAGGAGCAGGTCAGCTTTGCCTTGTGGAGAAAATTCCTCCATCCCTGTGACAGCAGCTCAGGAGCCCTGGGGAGCAAGGGAGAGCCACTGGGCAAGCATCCCTGTGCCTGATTTTCTCAGAGACCCACGGCTGGTGGCAGAGCTGATCAGAAGTGTCAGAGCTCTGGGCAGGTACTCCAAGCAATGGTTGAAGTGACAGGGTTTTTGTACAACTAACTTTCTGAAGGAGGACCCTCATGTCCCAGGGAGCCAGAAGCAGACTTACCCTCCTCGTTTGAGCTCAAGGCACTCTGGATGTCCTTGTGGATGTCAATCTCTTCCAGGTACGAGGCTGGGAACCAGGCAATCTGCTTGTCTGCATTTTCTACTAGCCACCATCCTGCAGCAGACGGGAAAAAGAGGGTTTTAAGAGCCTGTGAGTAGACAGGTGACCACGATCCCTGGGTAGGGGCTGCTCTGCCACAAGGGACAGGAGGGACCGTCCGTGGAGCAGCTGAGTGCCTTGGCCGGTGCCCTGCTGACAGCTCGGTCTGTCCTCCTGAGTAAACCCAGGTAAGCACACCACATGTCCCAACGCCCACCCGCACCCGAGATGCCACCGACTCGGTGTTTGCCAAGCTGTGAATCAATCTACACCACCCATCCCTGAAGCTGGAGAATCCCTATCACACATACCAGTCATGTCCTTGATTAACACCTCAATAATTTCCTCCTTGGCCACTTGGAAAGTCTTGTTCTTCGTGTCTTTAGTTTCAAAGGTTTCTATGCACCTGTAGCTCTGGGATGCCTGGGGGTGTGTGATGGAGGAGAGCTGCTGCTGGGGCTGGGTTTTCTTTTCCCCTCCAATTTCTGATGGCATTATCACAACGCTGACAAGTAAAGGGTAATGGTGGGTTACTAAAAACTCAGGTGGAAGGTTCAGTTTAGTATATTTGGTAACATTGTCTATGCAATAGGCTGAGAAAAGCTTAGACATCAGCAACAACATAAACGTGCGTTTGGGGGGTTGGACCCGATGATCTCTCGAGGTCCCTTCCAACCCCTACGATTCTGTGATTCTGTGAACAACGTGTTAAAGCATCCAGCAGAACTTCCCTGCTCTGCTGCCCTGGTCTGTACCTGTTGTTTCTCTTCTACCTTTGTTCTGTAGTGTTTCTGTTTCGTGAGGACATGTACAAGCAAAAAATACAAATGTAATTTTGTACCTCTTCTCAGGAAAGGAGGGGTCTAGGTCTTGGGTCTGGGCCTTGAAAAACTGAACCACGTCTTCACCCTGGGAGATTTTCGCATCCATTTTCAGCAGCTCCTGGGAGTAAGTTTCCAGCAGTTTCAGTATCTCCAGGCACCTGTTCAGCTTCCCACTCTTCCTCTGCTTCACATTTGCATCTTTAACAAGAGCAAAGTTGATGTAAGACGACAACAGTTCTGGGTGCCTTGAGAGCAGCATCTTTTGTGTCCTCACCTACCACCCTTACTGCAAGAAGCCAAGACAGCAGCTGCCTGTGCCTCCTGATCAGTTCTAATCCTAGAATCTCCTGAGTTGGAAGTGACCCATAAGGATCATCAAGCCCAACTCCTGGCTTCATGCTGGACCAGCCAAGTCAGAGCATAGGACTGAGTGCATTGTCCAGATGCTTCTTGAACTCAGCCCAGCATCCTGCTGTGACAACTTCCTTGGGGAGCCTGTTCCAGTGACCTCTCAGTACAGAACCTCTTCCTAACATCCAACCTGACCCTCCCCTGTCGCAGCTTCACTCCATTCCCTCATGTTCTGTCCCTGGTCACCAAAGAGGAGACCAGCAATCCCCCCTTCGCTCCTCCCTTGTCAGGAAGCCACAGACCACCATGAGGTCTCCCCTCAGCCTCCTCTTCTCCAGGCTGAATAATACTGCCTGATAGGATTTTTAAAAATCTAAAATCCGTCTTTGTTCACATGTGAGTGTGGCCCAGAGCTCTGGGCCAAGATGTGTAATACTAATTTACCAAGTGTAATTATCTTATAAAAAAAAAAATCTGGGTTATTTTAGGTCAATAAAGTCAGTAAGAGACCCAAGTGCAGTGCTGTAACCCGGGAGTACCCTGCCAGCAGCAGGAGCCAGCTGTTATCTGTTCCAGAGGAAGCTCAGGCTCCGAGATTGAAGTCTGTGTCATCAGTTATGAGTGTCCCTGACAACTCTATGGTGGTTGTTGGTCCATCAGAGATTTGTTCTCCTTTACCTTTAAACCTTGGTATTGTCCGGTCAGATTTCCTGAGCGAGCCGCTCTCAATGGGGAATTTTCTCTTCAGCTCTTTCTGAAAGCAAGGAGGAGGAGACAGTTGTGGTGCTTCAGCAGCCCGACCCACTCCTGGGCTCCTTCCCCCCTCCCCATGATGGGAATCCTGCTCTCAGGGAGATAATTACTTACATGGAATCTCTTAAAGTCTTCAAAGGTCCGATAGATGAGGATGTTGTTCTGATCTGACCAAGACACGAACATCATGTAGTTCTGGAAAAATAAAAGGGAAAAGGAGTGTGGGTTTGGTTTTTTAATTGCCACGTTCAACGTTGGATGCTTTCAAGCAATCGGCATTTTCCAGGACCTGGGATTTATTCTGGCTTCAGGCTGCAAGATTGTCACATTAAAAAATTAAATTAAGCATTAGACCTATAAAAATATTTCTTTAATTTTAGGGTCCCAAACGGGTAATCATTGCTAAAACCTGAAGCAATATCTGACAGATAGTGAACACAGGCAAAGGTGACCATTTTCTTAGGATACTCAAGCAGTTAAAAAAGCAGTCTGAGACCCCACTTCTTGGATCTTAGAGTCTTAGATCACCAGGCTCTAATCCCAACAGTGCAGGGAAGTGAACAATTATACCCCTGTAAGAGTAACTCAGAAAGAGCTCTAGTTCCTGATTGGAAATACTGAAGAACAAAAAAACCTCCTAATCCAACAGAAATCAAGTACCTTCTGCTTTCTGCATTGCATGAAGCCTACGGCCTTCACATCCACTGGGTACCTGCTGCAGCTCATCTTCCCCACGCCTGTTCCTCCCTCCCCGGGGCGGCTGGAGGCTGAGCAGAGATGTGGCTCCACACACGGCTCCTGTGGTTAAATACCCTGGAGCAGGAGGCAGGCTCTGGCGTTTCCCACTTCCTCCTCCACCCAGTAGCGCTGGCAGAAATTCCGTAATTTGGCAAACTACCGCCTACCTTTTACCTGTCCCCCCCTGCTTTAAGTGTGCAAATGCTCCTGGGTGCAGATGGCAGGGGCAGAGTTCAGGGAGCCGAGGAGGGGAAACATCTTATCTTATTGCATCCTTACTAGAGTCTGCTTATCATCCCTGGGGGTTGGGGAGGTCACTGGGGCAGCAACACTTGCTGTGAGCTGAAATACATTCCCAGGGATGGCTGTGTTGGGTTTATGGCTCGATTGTGTGGCTGTGCCTGTCGGAGTTGCCAGCGGCTCGAGCTGTGCTCACCCCGGTCCCAAGAACTGATTAAAACCACAGCTGCTTGTAAAGCACAAGTCAGGCCCAACTTTCCCTGTGTGCTGGCTGTTACAAATCTCCTCCTTGCTGCTCCGTTGCATCTGCTGAGGTGCCTCCCTCCAAAGGGAGGGCTGGTAGCTGCACCGGCCTTCCCGTGCTCTCAGGAGTTAGCGGGTGATGCTGATGCCGACACTGCCGGATCAAAGGATGGAGGAATGTGCCCCTGAGATGTAACTGAAACACTCCCGAAGCTGCTCAGGTGTCACTGTGAGATGGAGACTCTGCGCCCTGTCCCACATCACACCAGGTGTCTGTACCCGCCCAGGCCGACCAGCAGCTATTCCCATGGGCCAGCTCCTTGCTGCCCGGTGGCACCGGGGAGGCGGGGGGTGATTACAGGCCTGGAAAGCCTGTCCTTTCACTGAACTGCCTCACGTTATGACTTGGCTGAGGGGCATCGTGTGATCAAACCGCCTTCTCCGTCCTCCTTCCCCTTCTCCTTTGATGATGCCTAAAAGCAATCATTGTCATTACTGAAGCCCAAATTGAGAGGCTCGGCCTTGCCTTCCCTTTCATTTCCCAATTACACCCGCTGCCTTAAAACCCTCAGCTGCAGCTACCAAGGATTTTTCATCTACTAAAACCCCCTCAGAATCTGAACAGGAAACCAAGTGAGATTCCTTCAGGATGGTCAGGAAGCACGGTGCCTAGGGCCATGGGCTGTGTTTCCACAGGTTGTGTTTCAAGAGCACATGAGGCTCCTCTGGCACAGCGGGATGGCAGGGGCTGGGGACAAAGGAAGTGATTTCATTTGATCTGTTGTCCTGGGTATCTGTCCTCTGTGGGGAAGGGGAAATTATACTGAGAGCACTTCGGCCCTGCATGCGAGTTTGGTGGGAAAACCCCTTTTCTGGCATCTCCAGGGCACTTCCTGGCTCCTGAAGCTAGACAGGAGCTGCCCTGGGGAAAAGGCGATGCAAAGCAGCTCACTGCCCTCAACAGCCCCGGAATCGAACCCTCCATCCTTCTGTTCACATAGGGCCCAGCAAAAAGCATGTGCTGTTAAATCTACCAGGCTTGAAATGTGAGGGTTTTATGGAGAGAGAGGAAATTGATTCATCCAGCACGATTGTTCTTTGCAATGGTCGTGTATCTAGAAACTACCCTTCTCCAAGGTGGCAAAACCCCTCGCCAACTCCCTGTCATTGCAGCCATGGGCTCCTCTGACACAGGTGTCGGTGGAAGCAAGAAGAGTAGGAAACAGCTTTGGGTTTGGTAATTGCTAGTTCCCAAGGCTTTGCTGTATTTCACCCTTCTCAAGGAATTAAAGAAGGGAGACATGGAAACTGCTGAATGGAATGTTCTGACAGGAGGCTTGGGAAGTCGCCTGAGGCCTAAGAGCTGGAGAGATGACTTTCTGGGGGACGCTGGCAGTTGACTGGGATCCTTCCTTCCAGGAAGGATGAGATCTCGGATAAAGCAAAGTATGAGCAAAACTGCTCTGAACTCAACAACTAGTTGTTGAGAAAGCATTTTGCAGAAGCAAAGGTCACTGTGCTGCAGAACGGTGGTATAGTGGGGGACAGTGACACTGCTCAGAGATAACACCACGTCTAGCGCCATTTCCGAGAGCTCAGTTCAAGGCCCTGTAGTGGTTATGGCAATATTGTTGCCTTGTTGTTGTCTGGTTTCATGTCAAGAAACTGTCTGCTCAAGAGACTGAGCTAGTGAGTCACGTCATACTAGCCTAAAGTGATGATACCTGTGAAACCAAAGGGAGGGCCACGCCAGATTGCCCCTGGATCAGCACAAGCACTCCTCAACAGCATTACTGCACCTCCTCTGCGAAGCCCTGACAGGCCAGGGCCATTTCTGGTGGGAAGGATGGGTAACTGATTGAAGGAGGCCAGTAATCCCACTTCTTTGCTGGATACATTTGAACACGCTTGTAAAAAAATCCCCAAAGTAGTCACTGCTTTCCTGACATGACATCAAGTTTACTTTGCGTCTTCTACTCTTTCCAGCTTGTTCTGCCACAGATTGGATCCTCCTTGTGTGTAATTATTAACTGGAGCGTAGGAGCGGTCTGCCCAGGAAAAGAAAACTCATCAAGTTTTGCTGGGTGCTGCTATTTCATCATCAGTGTTTCTCTACGTCCTTCTTACGGCCAACAGTTACTTTTTTCTTTAGTGGCTGTACAAGAGAGGCACAAATGAGATCATGAACTAACGAGCAATGTGTAGGAGTGGGCTGTCTGACTCTGACAAGATCGAGGAGACACAAGTTTTCCTCCACAACAGTGGTGGTTTCCCAGCCCGTTACAAGGAACCACACGTGTCTCACCAAGGTGGAGCTCTGCCTCCTGCCACTCAAGGCACATCACGGGTGCCCTAAACAGCTGCTCTGGGTACACAAAATGTGGGCTGTGTCACAGAAGGATGAATGTATAGTCATGAGGAGTCACACTGGAGTGACTGCCCCAAGGAGCCCTGGGTCTGAAGAACAGGGTAGATCATCCAGTGCCTTCAGGGAGTTCCTCTGGCCACCTGGGCTGTCCCCTCTGCTGTTTCCATTACAAGACCAGCGTCCCTCCACCCTGTGTAAGATGCTGTGACAAATAAACCACTGACGGTCTGGTTTCCTTTTCATTTTGGTATGGATCATACCAAATCTGGTGTGTTTAACCAGAGTAGAGCAGCCTAAATGGGACAAGTGCCTGGACCAACCTCTCACTGCATCCAATGAGAGCCAGAAATAGAGCTGAAGCACTTGGGGGTAGTCAAAGGCGGCTCTTCACCAGCCCCACCACAGCCACAGCCTTGTCACAAATACACATGCCCAAAAAAGAGAAGGAGCTATAGTATGAACATCATTTACCATGTACAGAAGTCAGGGCTGGTCAGTGACCTGGACATCTCATGGCTGGAGATGCATGGGACTATACCCTGCATTTCTCTTTCTGCGCCCAGCACAGGAGGAACTGCTGCTGGTTAGACTCACTGACCACAGAAAGGCTAAGGGAGAAAAAGTCCTCAAACCACCCTTGAGATACTATGGCTGCAAGGAAGAGATATGGAAAGGAGCCATGGGGGCCCTCACCTGGAATGCTGCCGGGAGGAGAGCTTCATCTTTCCCACCATCACCTTCAGGATCAAAACCTGCCCTTCACTGTGCTTGAAGGTCACCGGCGATAACGCATGACCCATCAGCACCTTTAATGAAAAGCCCAGCTGCTAAAAGCTGATTTTAAGAGTACAAAGAGGTTTTAGGCTGCCAATAAACAGAGAAACAGACTCTTATTATAAAATAATAAAAAAAAATAAATCAAAGACCGGAGTTGACAAAAATACCCTTCACCTCAGAAACAAAGGAAGCAGTTGAACTTTCACACGGGCTGGAAGGGGAGATTTTGCAATATCTAATCCAGAAAAAGGTATTTCATTTCCTCCTAATCTCAGTGGCTGCTGCAGGCACTAAAGCTTTATCCAGCAGCCCGATCAATCAGAGAGACTTTGAAGGCACGCAACCCCACAGCACTTCTCTACCCCCCAAAGAGCTGCATTGCAGGAGGCCTGGGAGCGCAGGGGCTTGCTAACTCCTCCCCAGCAGATTTACTGCACAATAAACAGGGCTCGAGCATGAAGAGCTTGGTGTCTGGTGCTGTACATACAGCAAGGGGGGCCGGGGGGCTGGTACCTGTGCGGGGCTGCGTGCTGCACCTTCCTCCCTGTGAGGGCCTGGCAGAGAGTGGGTTGGGCAACAGCTGCCAGCCCAGTTTTCGTTCACATCTCAATGGCCTGCTGCAGCCCGTAGCTGATTTCTCCTGCTGCAGAGGCCAGACAGCCACTAAGGCTGAGCACTTCTCTGCTCCCCTCCGGCTCAGCTCCTGAGGCAATGTTTGTTGGAAGGAAGGAGAAGTGATTTCACAGGGCTGCTCCCCGAGCTGTCTCAGGTATGGTCCCTGGCAGCAAGGCTTCCTGCGGTGGTACTGGGAAAAGACAGGGCTCCTTTTCTGCTTCCTGCAAGCCTTCAACCTGCCTTTTCCACAGGCAAACCGCACGTGGCTTTGCCAGCCAGCACAGGGAAAGGAGCCAGCTTCCTCCAGCAACTGTCTCCGCGCTGCTTTCCTCTGCCACCCTCCCATCCCAGCATGTGTCCCACTCCTTTTGACCTGTGTCTCTTGCGATGGACTGGTGCCTGGGGCACCCTTGGTTATTGCCCCCGTGCAGGAGACCAGGGCTCAGGACACGGAGGTCCCATCCCTGCCCCAGGTCACCAACAGCGTGGCTGCAGCCAGACGGTGGGTATAAAATCACAGCAGCACATCAAACTCCCTCAAACCTCGCGTCCACTGGCTGGGAGAGGTGAGAGCAAGAGGGCAGGTTTTCCTTGAAATGCCCTTGGGATCTAGTGTCTCGTTTCTCTGCAAGGAGAAAGCAGCCTTTGGCAGGAGGTTTGCTCCTTGCCTGGGGCATGACGGACGGGGCCCTGTTTACCAAACACCTGTTGCAAGGATTTCATAGTTCCTTTGTAGAAGCCGTGTGTTTTAATAAGGTTATGCAAAGAACAAAAGCATGATTCAAGAAGAAAAATTCCAGGAAGGATGAGAATAGAGCTTAAGCCACTGCAAGGGAAAGTTTCCTGCTTTATTTCCTACAGAAAAAAAAAGAAAAGAAAAGGTGTTTGATGAGTGCATGGCGTGGTACAAGGCCAACGCGGTGTGTGTACGTGCTGGGACCCAGCTACAGGGTGTGAAGGGAGATGGACAGCAGGGTTGAGTTTTCAAGGGGTTTCAAACCTTGAGGAGGCTGTGCCAGCCCCGCACACTCCAAAATCCATCAGGGGAAAATCCCAGCAATGCAATCTGTACAGCCAATGGCAAGCAAAGTGAGTACCCAGCAACGTGTAGAAATGCTGGTTTTACTTGGGCAAAGTTTTTGGGTGCTGCTTTTACTTCGTGCTAAATACAGTAAAGTCTCGTTAGAGACAAGACTGTTGTATTCCTCCCAGGTTAGTCAGAGAAATGCTCATCCCATTCTTACCCCTTCCTCATTCCCCACTGCCATCGATAAGCGGAATATGCAAAGTGCCTTATCTCTGCTGGGGTTTCCACCAGCGCCAGTAGCTCAAGTTAAAAGTTCACCTTTATTTCAGAGCAAAGAGAAGGTGTTTGTGTTCCATGCCCCCTTCAGAAAACAGGGAAAATAAGATCTAATCTCATTACAAAACTTTGCAGGGAGGAGAGTAACGTGGAAGCAGAACTTGTTTAATTCTTGATGATTCAATGCCTTCTCACAGCAATTGTTATCTGAGACAAATCTCTTCCTCGCCACTGATTGGGTCTTTCTCTGGCCACTTGTTTTGACCTCCTTCTAGGAAAAAAAACAAATCATTGGAAAATCAGAGCATGCTATGTAAGGGTGGGGGAAAGACAGACACCACCAGGTACACCTCTCCTGTATGAAGGGAAGCGATTTTAAAAGTGTGGCTCTCATAATAACGGGGTCATGAATTTTTAGGAGATAGAAATAGGAGTCTTTGGTCAGGAACGACCCTCAAAATCCACAGGAGAAATGGTGCACTACAACATTTCAAATGAACTTCAACTAGCATCTTCTTACTGAAACACGGGGTGCTCCCATCTCACTGTAGGATCTGCAGTGGCAGTGGAAGCTCCAGCCCAGGGTGGAGACACCCTGAGCCCTCCAGGCCTTTGCCAGGAACAGTCAGGACAGCTCCTTTTCGCAAAGCCAAGAGCAACAGGAGCCACATGCTGAAGATTTTGTGCTTTATTTTTCAAAAGCACAAAAGGAAAGTCCCAATTTTGCTGTGTTTGTGCTCAGAATGAGTTAACTGCTTCTGATCTCTAACAATTTGTGTTTTTTCCTATCTCAGCCATTGCAAATACCCGTGCCACCACTTCCAAACTCTCATTTTAATCAGCAAGAGGATCCACGTGTAAAAACACCACCAACTTTGAAATAACGTACTGCAGTGTCGGGGCGCAGACCCCCAGGTTTGAGCAGGGCAGAGCCTTGGTACACTCTGTGCACAGTGCTGCACCTCAGCCTGGTTTGGACAGGTATCAATAGTTCTGGGCAGATGTGAACCGAGATCGATGGCTCCCCAGTTCACTGGCAGTGGTTTGTCAGTACGGCAGGAGGATCCTTCCTGTCAACAGGGAGATGAATTTATGCCTTCAGAAACTTTGCAGGTGATGCTCAATATGATTCACTTACCTGGAAATACATGTTATTTTTCTGCTGCTATTTCCTAGTTGACTGCAATTTCTCAAACAATCGCATGACTAATTCCTAACGCCAGCCTTGTAGCTGATTGGACTTCAGGCTCTCATCCTTGCAAGTAAACACAAGTCAGCTTCCTCTCAATGTATTCCCCCAGAGAGGGCAACAGTTACATCCAACTGCACCTCTCCACAAAACCACCCCCAAACCATGGTGAGGATCCTCAGGGGTATGGGGTAAATTTTTCCCAAGAGCTTTATTTAAAGTAATGAAAAGTGGCCTATGAAGCAGAAGGGCTTTGAGATTATTACAGCTTGTTCTCTGGTCAAAATCTAACTTCTTATTGCAGTAATGGAGCAAACCACATGCCAGCAGGCAGCCCAGGCTCCGGGGCTCTGCAGACTGTTATGTATATACAGTCCCACTGCAACCTGGAACATGGGCTGGACAGAGGCCAGTAAGAGTTTCATTTTCCCTCTGTTATCTCAGAGAATTTGCAGACTTTCAGTAGCCTTGATCATACTCATACATCAATGAGCATCCTGCTGTAGCCTGGGATCAGACTGTTGGGAAAAGAGCCACCTAAAACCTCCTTGGGGTCACTTCTCCTTTGCTCAGGAGCTGCATTTCAGCTCAGAGCTTTGTCCTCATCTGAAGTCCGCTGTGGGTATGCCTGTGCCATGCTTCTTCCCATCCTGACTCAACCTTCTGGGCGCAGAGGGCCGGGGTGGGTGGTGGGGACTGTCCAGCCCCAGCAGCCACACTTGTGCTAGAGAGTGAGCGAAGGGCTGCGTACCTGACTTCAAGTATAGGTCTTCTCCTGTTTCCAGCCCATTTCTTCTTCATTCCCCACGCACCTGCCGTCAGCTGCCAATTCCCAAGCTCTTGTTTAGCAAGGCCAAAGATAAGAGCAGAACATCAAACAGCAGTCTTCCTCTGAGAAACACAAACACACCCTTTTCGTTTTCCCAGGCACGGGGTTCACTAACGCTTCCTGGTAATTACTGTCACTGCCGCTACCTGCACAGGACTCTGCCCCATGCACAGATTCAGCAGCTGACAGGATGAGGCACCTATTCCACACGCCTGGTCTCACAGGAATCGCTGAAAACTAGGTGCTCTGTTGGCAGCGCCCGTGCCCGGGAGCACTGCAAGGTGCCACTGTCAACAGGCACCTGGACCATGCACCAAGGAAGCCTCGGCCAGGAAGCAGCCGCTTTTAGGAGGGGTCTTTGTTAGGTGCTACTTTGGTAATGGTGCTACCACACTGCCAGGAGCAGGCATGATGCCGGCCTGATGGAGCTTGTGGCAGGTTCCTTCAGCCCCAGATCTCCATCCCTGCTGATGTCATGCGTCACTGGGACATGCTACAGCTCCTCTGCCTGATCTGAGCACCCTCGGGCAGCTGGGAGCAGATAGGGGTGGTACAAGGACGCACAGGGATGCTCCAGTGTCACACAACCCAGGGGAGGGACACAGAGCTGAACACTGGCACTAGTTGAGACCCTCTGTGGGGCACCCACCAGGATCCTGCCAGAACATAACAGAGAGCAGGAAGGAGGGTAGCTGTGTCCTTCCTCCGCTCTGCACCACATTCCGTCCTTTGAATGGAGTTAATTAGGCTCTGCACTTGGATTAAATTTGAGACAGGAAAGTGGATTTCCTTGCCCTGGTTTGAATCTGAGCATCTCCCTGTTCTTTCTCTCACCTGCTTTGAAGCAAGATGATGCTAGTGGTGAGGACAAATAGACAAAAAGCCAGCTCTGCTCTTACAGCCAACCAGAAATGGGGCAGGGAGAGCAACACTGAGCACAGCCCCCTCCATAAGCAACAGCCCCTTCCAGGTGACAAACTTGTTTCCCTTTTAAATAAAAATAGAACATGCTTCTATTTTAACTAACTCAATAAAAGAAATCACTAGTGAGGAGGCAAACAGACTGTTAAAGCCAAGGAGATTGCTTTGACTTAGAAACTTCTCTGCAACTATTTAATTGCTTGAAGGCTAAGCAATAAAGCATTGTAGGAAATTCCCTCGGACTCTCTTCTAGATACCAATACACCCTCTTTCCTGAACTTAAAAAAAAAAAGAGAATGAGGTCATTAGCATCATTTACATATTTATTGGTGGGCAAGGAAAACAAGCATGAAGACTGCCTTTCCCCTACTTAATCTTTCCCTTGTGTGTGAAATTCAGATCTATAGCTGTCCATAATTTTAGACAAAGCCCTTTCAGTAGCTCCTGTTGGTTATTCCTGTCACTTTTCTCTCACTCCTGTATATCAGCAAAGCAATGTGCTCATGAAATTGCAAATATTTATAAGAAGAGAGCAAGCACTGGTAAATAGGAGACCCAAAGATGGAGATACAGACCATGAGCTCCATGCTACACAGATGAGGAAGCAGATCAGCCATTTCCACGTGAAGCACACTAAGCTGTGATATCTTGTCGATGAGGCTTCCAGGCATTTCTCTAAAATGATGCATTACTTACTGAACATTTTACACCATGCTGTGTTGAATATGGGGATAACAGCTGAAAATGAGATGTATTTTTTTCCAGTAACTTTCATACAAATTGTGTCTTTGCAGAATTGGTGGCACTTAACAGCAGGGAAAAGACTCAAGATGCTTTACAGATATGCTGTGGAACAGCCTGGAAGGAATAGGATGTGGAGAAGCAGATCTTTGTAGGGGCAGGAGCTGCTAAGGAGAAAGCTCCCAGGCCACAACTGCCTGAAGGGACATGAAAAGGGCTGGTGCTGCCCAAAGGAGAAGAGACGGAGGGAGGCAAAAACCTATCCCAGCCAGACAATACAGGATTTCTTTGGGGGCTGGACTCAATGAACTCTTGAGATCCATCCAACCCCTATGATTCTGTGATTCTGTGATTCTTAAGATGGTAATTTGGTCCACCTCCATCCCAGGCATACATTTCTTTGCATTAGGCAAAAAAATCATATTTTTCACTTGACTTGCAGGGCATAAGAGTTGAAAAGTGGAAGTGGATACAAAATTCACATTCTCAAGTGCATTTATCACTGTGGGAGGCTTATCCCGTGGCCTTGAAACCTCTGATGGCCCAAGAGCAGCTAGCCAAAAAGAAGGAAAAGAGCGAGTGGGTGCTGCCCTCCGACTTTTCATCCTCTGAACCCCCACCAAGAACTTTCCAAGGCCACTGTGTCTTGGAGGCTGGCTGCAGGGTGCACTTCAGGCAGTCAAATCAGCCAAAAAACTTTATCCACACTTTTAGCAAAGTGCCAAGCTGCAGATAATTAACCTTCCCAAGGGGTGAGAGACCCCGCTCTGAAGCTGATGCTGTGGTGGACCATCGTCTGGGTTTGATTTGAGCTGGGTTGCTGTCCTCATGTGCTCGCAAAGCTTGTAGCTCTCCAGTTGCCCAGAGAGGTTGTGGAAGCCCCATCCCTGGAAGTGTTTAAGGTTGGATGAGGCTTTTGGCAACCTGATCTAGTGAAGGTGTCCCTGCCCATGGCAGGGGGGTGGAACTAGAAGATCACAGAATTGTAGGGGTTGGAAGGGGCCTCAAGAGATCATCGAGTCCAACCCTCATCTTTGAGGTCCCTTCCAACCCAAACCATTCTATGACTCTATGAAGAGCTGTCGAATGTTCGCTTGAGCCTGAGGAGCTGGGGCCACTTTGGGCTGTCCTTCCTGCCCCAGCAGCCCAGCCGCACCCAGCCACAGGCAAGGGCTCACTTCCTCAACATACCTGCCCTTGTGTAACACATGCAAACTCTTGGAAAGAAGTGTGTAAATCCTCCCTCAGTATCTCAATATAGCTTTACAAGTGCATGACAGGTGTTAGAATTTTATATGGGCATGTCGTGCTGCAGGTACCTGCACTGGAACTGAATGATATGTTTGTTTGCTCCTTAAATCACACTGCTGACAGCATCACCGTGCCAGAGACAGCGTGGAGCTGCCCTGTGCCACCAGCTCTGCCCCACGCCACATAGACATACGAGACAGACACTGCTGGGAGGTGAACGCGCACTGGCAGGTGGCTCATGTGAAGGAATCACAGAATCGTAGGGGTTGGAAGGGACCTCCAGAGATCAAGTCCAACCCCCCTGCAAAATCAGGGTCCTAAGGACAGGTCACACAGGTTGGCGTCCAGACAGGTCTTGAGTATCTCCAGAGAAGAGGACTTCACAACCCCTGGGCAGCCTGTCCCAGGGCTCTGTCACCCTCACTGTGAAGAACTTCTTCCACATACTGGTGCGGAACTTCTGTGTTCCAACTTGAGGCCATTGCCCCTTGTCCTGTCCCCACAGACACTGAGAAGAGGCTGGCCATTTCCCCTGTGTCCCACACTTCAGATATTTATAAACATTAATAAGAACCCCTCTTAGCCTTCTTTTCTCAAGGCTGAACAGCCCCAGTTCATTCAGCCTTCCATGCAGGGGAGATGCTCCAGGCCTTTAATCATCTTCATAGCCCTAAGCTGGGCTCTCTTCGGGAGACCCCACCCTGCCCGCCTCAGACCCAAGACTCAAGCCCAGACCCGCTGCTGTACTGGCATAAAAGACCAGATACGCGGGGCCGAGCCTCCTCGCCCAGAGCCCGGCCGCAGGGCACGGTGCGGCCCTCCCCAGCTCGGAGTCACGGCCGAGGCCCCGGCCACCACCCGCCCACAGCGAGGCGAGCCCGGGGCCATTCAAATGGCGCCTCCCGCGGCAGCCGGCCCGGCCCGTGGTGCACCGCGGCGCCAAGATGGCGGCGCCCAGCGAGGGCCGGCCGGGCCGTGGCGCCTCGCCCTTCCCGGGCACCGAAAGCGGCACCTTCGCTTTCCCTTTCGCCGTCCCGCACGGTACCGCTGGCTCCGGGGCGGAGGAACCGTCCAAAAAGCCATGCCGAGCCTGCACGGATTTCAAGAGCTGGCTCCGGGAGCAGAGGAAGCGGGCAGCCCCGGGCGGCGGGGTGAGGCGGCGGCTCTCCCGCGGGGCGTGGGGGTGGCGGTGGCAGGAGCCTCCCCTGTCACCTCCGGCAGGCTGGGGGGTGGGGGCTGGCGTACCCTCAGTCCCTATGGAGCTGCAAAGGGGGCTTCCATTATGTCCCCTACCCCCCCCCCCCCCAGGCCGAGAGTGATGGGGCAGTGTGTCCCCCTCCTCGGGGTGTGAAGGGGCCAGGGTTTCCCCTCGGGGGGACTGTGGAGGGGGCCTCCATCTTCTCCCCACCGGCTGTGGAGGAGGGCTGTGCCGTTGTCCCCTGCTTCTCGCCCTCCCACCTGAATGCAGTGGGGGTGTTTCCCAACCAAGCACCGTTGTCCCCTCACAACACTCTTTCTTGCTCCAGGACCCAACGGTTGTTGAGGAGAAAGAGCCGCCGCCAGACTGTCCCCTGGACAGCGAGCAGCTGGGCCGCAGCACCTGGGCATTCCTGCACACCATGGCAGCATACTATCCCGACCGGCCCACTGGTGCCCAGCAGAAGGAGATGAGGGAATTCATCAACCTCTTCTCCAAGTTCTACCCCTGTGAGCACTGCGCTGAGGATCTGAGGGAAAGGTGAGTTGCTTTGCTGGGGTATTTTTGGTGGCTGATGCCGAAGGGGCTAATTTGGAATGCAGAACTGCAGCAGCTATTTGCATATCAGCAGCTCTTCCTGCAGTTGGGGTTTTTAGCTGCGTGGACTGGTTTCTTCCATTATTGCATAAATCAGAGATACACGTACTCAGAAAGCAAATACTTTTTTTGTGCTGTTAGGTTGTGTGCTGCCTCCAAGGCCTCCCTGAGGCGATTACAGGATTTTCCGTTTCAAACTGGACTTGCACTCAGTTGTGGAATTAGACTGGAGTTGTGGAATTAGATTAGGAGGCAAGTGTTCTCCTACCCCAGAAAACCCCTTTTATTTGCAACCTCAGCAGTAGAGGCAAAGACCAAAATGAGCTGTGATGTTTGATAAAGCCTGCTGTGCCTGTTACCGTTGGCTTGTTTCGTTAAAGTTTCAACTACTCTTTTCAGGATGATGAATACATAAAAAAATAACTGAAACTTAATCACTGACTTAGCAGGCATTGCATGGCAAAACAACTGCTCAATATTTTTGTTTATTATTCTACTTTTGTTTAAATTCAGTGTTTTGGTGAACTCAAGTACTACTTGCTTATTTTCATAGATAACCTGTTTGACTCCTGAGGCTTTTCCAGTTGATGAGACTAGGCACAATGAAACCAAGCCAGTTGCAGACATCGGTATTTTATAGTGGAGGTTTGGACTCTAATAATTATTGATATCTATGCCCTCTCTTCTGTGTTCTCTTTTGGACTCATCTTGCCATAGCAGAAGAGGCGACTGGCTATCTCTGGGCTCTGTGCCTGCTTCAGGTGTTGAGGTTGGTGTCTGTAAAAGAGTAACATTTTGTTTCCTCTTCCCTGTTTGCAGATTACGTACAAACCAGCCCGATACTAGCAACAGGAATAACTTCTCCCAGTGGTTGTGTCTTCTTCATAATGAAGTGAACAGGAAACTGGGCAAATCTGAGTTCGATTGCTCTCGTGTGGATGAACGCTGGCGAGATGGTTGGAAAGATGGTAGCTGTGATTAATCCATAGAGACTTTGGAAATCTAATAGACCAATTCATTCTGGTGTTGAGTCACTACAGAGAGATGTGTGAGTAAATAACTGTGTGTTTGCGTGCTTGTGTGTGTGACTGATGTGGCTTCTGGGAATAAAGGTAAACTAATTCTAAAAATAAACTTGAAAATCTTTTCCTAATAATATTTTGATAAATGGTTATATAAACATAACCTGAAGGATTGAGGCCTTGCCTGTGACACAGGAATAGTCAGAAACCTAAGTCACTGACAGACTCATGGAGACTTCTTCATTATGACATGTCTTTACTTTAATGGCATTTGCTTGTTTCTGTGACTAGAACTCGTTTTCCCTGAACACAGTCATAGAAGGCTACACTGTTTATCTGTAGGCATTATCCCAGTGTTTTATAAATTCACCCAATTTGTTGTCATTTTCATTTCTTTTGTTCCGATAGAGCAAATTCATGCTGTTTTGTGCCAAGTCTGTACGGCTCGATCTCCCTTCCCAGGACCCCCAGTGCTTGTTGTTAGACTTGCATCCAGCTCCTTTGATAAAAGGCCTGATGGCAGGTACATTTAATTTAAATGTTGAAATCGGGGGTCACAGATTTCATTATATTTTTGTCTTTCAACTTATCATGCAAGAGGACATTCTAGAAAAGGAAAATAAAGAAAGACAAAAAAACCCACCCTCAACCAAATCTCATGGGATGAATGGAATGAATTATCAACTGAGTGAAACTCAAATATTTTAAATTGATCACTAATTTTCTTTGGATCCAGATGTGGCATGAAAGTAAGTTCTACTGAACTATTTATTCTTAAAGCAGACCACCTCTTCATCTCTGCTGTGAACTGCTGTCAGTCGTGAAGATAACTTGAGACTGATACCTGTAATGAAGCATATCCAGCTTTGTTTAACATACAGTATTTCTGAGATGTCACTTGTGGTTTGAAATTCTTGATTGATACCAACCAGGTCAGAAAGTATTCTGGTGTTATACCCTGGTTAAAAATATCTCTAGAACAAAAGGACTTTACAAGCCCTCCCCTGCAGTATTTGAGTCCTGTTTTACACTGCAATGTCAGATTTACCTAACATTTATGGCACAGGGGACTCAAAGGAGTAGATTTTCTCTGTAGAAACTACTCAGGATCCATGCTATGTGTATTTTTCCTGGGCCAGCTGTACTGCTGTAGTGTATCAGTACATAAATGTGAATTTCAGATTCAAGTGAAATAGCAGCATAAACGATTTACATCACAATGCATATAAGCATGTCTCTATAAAAAGAGAAAGCTTACAGGGGAAAAAGTCAAAATCATTTCAAGTTCTTCAGCTAGATGGTGATATGATGCCCTTAGTGCATTTCTGGCTGTGAAGAGTTTGCACAAACCGTGAGGATAGTGGGCTCTCCCTTCTGTACTTCCTGCTCAGCTTTTCTTGTGTGTTTTAGTGAGTTTCCTCATTTCATGCTCTAGAGTACACTTATAAATTTACTCTTGCTGATAGCATAAGTGTTACCTGGAAATGTTAATGGTACTTTTAAAATACTAGAGTGATGACAGCTCATATCTAAGAATTTCAATCTTCTAACCTGTGTGGGGAGGGGCTCCTTAGTGTTTAGAAAAGCAGTAAGAGCCTTGGAAATGCATTTCAGTGTTTTATGGTGCATTCAACTTCTTTCAAGTCTGACCTGTAGAAACAGTACAGTGTAATTTTTATGGGCTGGTTATTACTGAAGTCTTATCTAAGAAGGGTCCTAAACCCAAACCTGATGATAAAGTACTTCATGGAGCATGCAGCCTGACTTAACCTGAATGATCCCTTCGAGTCTATTAAAAGTGCACAGAGAATTTCCCAGTTTGCACATTGAGGTTCTTGGAACAAATAAATTCCAGCCCTGGTTTGGGGTATTTTTAGTAATAAACTCAATCCCCCAAATGAAGCACGCTGGTATCCACTAATGTGGAGAGGACCAAGGAAGGGGCTGTAGCCTCCTCTGCTTTGTCAGGCATCACCTAAATTACCCAGCTCTGTCACTGTAGCAGCTGGGGGTGTGGGCAGGCATTTTTTTCTGGACTTGAGTGTGTTAAAAGTGGAATTTACTGTTCTTCCTTTCCAATCTTCCCTCAACTGTGCTCAGTGACAATTTCATCACCCATGGAGCAGATGATGATATTTCTTCAGGTTGGTAAAAGACCTGTCTCATCATTTTTCATCTTCATACAGAACGTGGGCCAGGTCAGTGAGTTGCACCTACTTGTTCATGAGTCCTCAGATCACTGGTGCCTTGTGGTTGGTAATGGGCAGGTGTATGGTAACCTTCTGCCACGCTGCAACATCTGTCCACATGAGGAGTGTAGAGAGGAAAAGA
The DNA here is from genome assembly GCA_020800305.1 of Porphyrio hochstetteri. NCBI lineage: Eukaryota > Metazoa > Chordata > Aves > Gruiformes > Rallidae > Porphyrio > Porphyrio hochstetteri. The sequence continues at coordinate 10,074,547 of CM036920.1, forward strand.
GATGTGTGTCCTGCTCAAAATCACAGGGGATGGCTGTGGCAGCACAGTTCTTTTTGTCACCATGTGTTGCTGGAGGAAAAGCCCTTTCTGCCAGCACGTACTTCTCTGTCCTGTCACTGGTGTGGGGTAAGAGGAAAGCCTGAAGGCCAAGCCAGGGTCTTTAGCAAATGCTTCTTGATACTGGGGCCACCAGCTGTGGCTGCCAGGGCAGTTTGTATGTACAGTTTGTAGCTTTGCTAAGTGGTCATTTGGTAAAATCTGGGCTTGCACTCTGTTCTCTCACATTCATGGCTTTGCAGGAGAGCTTTGACTGGATGTTTCTCAGGCACATTATCTCTGTGGACACAATGCTGCGGGGGGGGATTTTTTTTTTTTTTTTCTGCTCATTTGTACCAAATCTCAAGTTTTAATCTTATGTCAGGAATTTCTATTGAAGACAGTTGTATTTGTGTACAGAAAATTGTGAGTTCTCTTCTAAATGCACTTGAATAAATCTAGTTTTAAAAATATCTATTGTATTTCTTGTTGATGTAAAAATAATAAAGCGACTGAGTTAATTCCTGGCTTCCCTACTATATAAGACCTTCAGCAAAGGCATTGCACTGTGCTGGTGTGCCTGACCCTCTGTGTGCCTGTGTATTGCTGTCTGAGTCTGGTCCTGAAACTGAAGTGGTGTGATCCTGTGTGTGCATTGATGGGACAAGGTGAAGCTGCAGCTCGTCTGTTGTGCTGCTGAACTGACAATTCTCTGTGGGCCAAGAAGCTATAAAAATGCAGTGATTCCATACAGCAGGTCCTTCCCAACGGATCTGAGGTTGGTTTTATGTGGGCACCAGTTGGATATTTTTTTTATGGGGTTCAAGTAGTTGTTTGTTGGATTTCCAACAGCATTCAGGGTAGTGTTGCAGTTGGGTGAAACTCTAGTCTTGCTGAATTAGTGCAGGATGGCAGAGGTGGCTGTTACCTACTGAAAGGTGATGTTCAGTACTGGCGTATTCCCTGCACAACCACATGCATCCCATCACCTTTGCCAGAAAGGAGAAGCTGCTTCCTGTCAGTCTGAGGAGCCTTTACCCATGGAGCTTGGGGGACCATACTCAAGAACTGCTCTGGTGTAATAGGCACCTGGCTGACCTGACCTTTCAGCTTCACAAAGGACTTACTGTTTCTAGGGACTGGTTTCCATTCATTGCTGTATTTCTTTTTTCCTCTCCTACCCCCTCAAAAGCAAAGAGCAGGGACCCAGGAGGGAATTGTCTGCTTCGTGAACAGGAGGCAGAGTTACTTCAGCAAGGAACAAGTGCAGCTGCTGGTGGAAGCACCGCTATGCCTTTAACATTTTTCCAGGGATTAGCTGTTCCTTTGCGTGTGTTGGGTGTATACAGTCTCCTGTTTACAGTAAGATTTCCTCACAGGTGCTTTGCTTGCGTCTGTCTTTTGCCCCAGCCTGTTATGGGCAGTGTGTGATATGCTTGGAGAAGGTAGGGTTTGCCGTTTGCTTTGGGGTGGGGTTTTTTTGCCCCTTCCTGCCACCTTTCATTTTATCATTCCTGGAATGGCCACTGAGGTGTTTGGTAGGTTTTTTTGTCTGACTGAGAAGAGCTGTCCAGTATTTTGTGGTCAGGAATAAGCACTTCAGTAGAAACTGCCAGTAAGGGAGTCTGCAGTCAACCCCTGCTTTTGTAAGCTAGCAGGAAACAATAAAGTAGGTAAAGCAAACCCACAGCTAGTTGCATGCAGGCAAATCAGCAGCTAGAATGTAGAGGACTGTTTGAAGGGGCAGGGTCAGCACTGTGGTCAGCTGGAGCGCTGACCTGGATTGGGAAGTCTACATCAATGCCATATGCCAGTTCCAAGCTGGCTCTCTCACAGCCAGTTCAGGTGTGCCTGCACCAACACACGATGAAGTCACAGTCGAGGGAGCTGAGAGGTGACGGTGGCTGGGATGCAGTATGCATCTTGGAACACAAGTCTGATGGGGATCAGGGACTGAGAGAGCTGGGACTGTTTAGTCTGGAGAAGAGGAGGCTCAGGGAAGACCTTATTGCTCTCTACAGCTCCCTGAAAGAAGGTTGCAGTGAGCTGGGAGTCAGCCTTTTCTCACAGATAAGTTGTGATAGGACAAGAGGGAATGGCTGCAAGTTGCCAATTAGGAGAAATTTCTTCTCAGAAAGAGTGCTTGGGCATTGGAAAGGGCTGCCCAGGGAGGTGGTGGAGTCACCATCCCTCAGGGTGTTTAAGGAAAGGTTGGATGAGATGCTTAGGGACATGGTTTAGTGAGTAATATAGGTGGCAGGGGGATGGTTGGACTAGATGATCTTGGAGGTTTTTTCCATCCTTAATGATTCTATGATCTACTGCATGTCAGGAAACTTGATGCAACTTGCAAAACTCTGGAACAAAGGTTGGTTCCTACCAAGAAAGGATAAATGGGACACTGCCCTCGTCTCTGTGCTCACGCTGAGGTATCTGTTATTGCTGACACATCTTCATTTTTGTAATGGTAAATTCTAACAAGCAGTGCTAGTATTCACCAAGCTCTGAAGCTGGTCTGTTCCCCCTGGCATGTGGCAGTCCTGCCTGTGCTCACCGGGCTAGGGAAGGGCAGCTAATGCAGCCTGGGAAGTTACACTGGTGTTCCTCTGGTCTCATGGCATCTGGCACGGTCTCACTCTTAGATGGTGGCCCTGGCACAGAGTCCTACCCACACCTCCCATGACCTTGCTGCATCCCTTCCTGCTCAAAGGTGCTCTCTGCCTCTGTGCATCGCCGGTTTTCCTTTCCAAGTGCAGAACACTCTTCCTGGTCCCAGGTTTCCCCTCCTGTACATCACGTACGAACACGCTGCTTGGCCTCTGTGACTGCAACGTGCTTCCCGGGTGTGAAGCTCTGGGGAAGCTTCCCTTGCATCTTAACCAAGCCAGCAGCAGATGGCAACAAAGCACGCGTTTGGTTTCATCGACTTTCCTTCTTCGGCGAGGCAAACCGCCCCGTCAGATGTTTCACCCCATGATAGTTCCTTTCCTGAAGGTTTTAGGAAAAGATTTTGGTGACCTCCGTTATTTTTCAAACTAGCATGCAATACCTCTTGTATAAATGAGGGATGTGTTACTTCTCTGCCTGCAGCTAAAATCTGCACTTGGATGTATAATAAAACACTGTGTGGATGCTATTTCCAGAATGCTTCCTACTGATATTCCACCTATAGCTGGTCATGTATGGAGAAGTTCTGCTGCTGCCATCCTTGACACCTCGGTCAAGCTACCAGTAGTGTGAGGAAGGAGATTCTGTGGCTGCACCTCATGTCGTGCCTCTTAGATAGGGTAAAAGATATGCAAGATATGTGAGATGAGATCTATATGACTTCAGCACGTGGGTAGATCAAAATTTAGTTCTTAGTTGTAAGCTTCTTGCTAGGCTCCAGGTAAGTTACCTCATCTTTTGCAGCCACACTTCTGCTTCTGTAAAATGGGGGTAAAAATAGTGGCTTCACCAGCCTTTGCATGTGTTCCCTATTAGACAGCAGTCTCTCTCACAGGAGGTATTTTGATGTGCTTGGACTGCATAGTCCTGGGCTCGAGATTGTCCACAGCAATAAAATCATTCATCTCAATCCATCCCACAAATCACCTTTATGTCAGGTTACATCTTTCTTTGGAACCCAAGGCCCTGTTCAGGATTTGCTATGTTTGGTTAAGAAACGAAGCGTTCCTTGCTTTCCTGTATCACTACAAATACCATGTTCCTTACACAGACATCGTGGGCCTGTTTTCCCCCAGAGTTTGTGCTGTGGATCTCGAGTTCTTGTGTAACACCAGCACAGATGATAAGAACAAAAGGACTGAGCTGTGAGAGCTCCTTTAGGAGCAAAGCTTAACGTAGCTCAGATGAGAGTGGTAGAAGCTCTGCATGTCAGAGCATGGCTGGAGCTGCTTGGAGTCTGCCCTGGGTCCTTGTAGCTGTCAGCTCCGCTCACATTACTGTACCTGCTTCGCTGCAGCACCGTGCAGGTAGCAGGTGACAAGCACCGCAGTCAACTTGTTGGTCAGGCCCTGCACAATGTGACTTGCTGTTGTGGTCCTGGGGAGATCAGTTTGGAGAACAGCTGAGGATCTTATTTCCTTGTTGTCAAACCACCTGCCAAGGCGGTGTACGCCTTCCTGAGCCCAGTGACTGAATCAGATTAGATTACTGGTTTGCCAAAACCCCCAAACTTTTTGTGATACGAAGTATTTTGAGAAGAAGCAAAGAATAAGTTAACTAGATGACACACCAAGCCTGCAACTGCACCACCGGAAACAGTTATGAAACCCTTTGGGGGTTTTGTTCAGTTCTGGTTTTATGCCACTATTGGGATAGTATCTCTTTTGATCAAAACAAATGCTATCTCAATTAATTGAATTCAACTATCCAAATCTTCCCCATGAGACTTCAGTTAGTAAAGTTTTCAGCTTTTTTTTTTTTTTTAATAGCAAGCTTATCTTGTGTTTATACTGGCACAGTAACTGCTGAACCCCACCTGAGAAATGGCAGCTTTGAAGAAGTGGATGAGTAACCGGCTGATAAACGATCTTACAGATATTTTTGGATCTCTTAGGGTGGAGGGCATTAAGTAGCTTCCCAGTGATGGCATGCTAAGGTATTGCTAATCAGGAAGTGCATTCTCTGTTGCTGGGCACTATGAATTTCTAAGCATCTCTCAAGATTTCCATCAAGTCTCTTAGTTTTTCTAGAGACTAATGGCTGGGAGCAATGTTAGCTGCCTCTAATGAATGTCAAGCAGAGTGTTTCAGAGTAACAAGTAAGCGAACATATATCAAAGTACTGCTTCCAGCGTGCTGCCCTGGGAATGTGACAGGCAAGCCGTTTCACTGCCCACGCCCAGGCAAAGGGCAGTGTCAGACCTCATGCTGCTGAAGCTGGTGGGCAGCAAACAGTGGCCAGTGCCTGGCTGGGCTCCCCTGGGCTGTGAGCTGCAGAGAGTCTGCTTTCAGGCTGTTTGGGTTGCTCGGCTGGAGCAGCTTCGCTATAAATACATTGCCAAGGCTGTTCTGAGAGCAGGGCAGTTTCACATCACTATTTTATTTTAGAGATGTTCAGTAGAAAGTGCAGCTTGTTTTGCCTGCTAAATCAGGAGCAGCATCCCACTGTTACCCTCTGCCACAGAGAAAATATGGTCGGTCCTGCTCACACAATCATATTAACTCCTCTTGTCCGTTACTGGGCTCCCTGTGAGCCAAGTCTCCATCCCAGCTATCCAAGTGCCAGGATTGGGGAGCAGGGTGTGATAGCCTCAGCCATCTGCTTGGAAATTTTTGGAAATCCATTCTGCTTCACAGAGCGGGGCTAGCTTCGCTTGCAGTCCTTTGGCTGACAACAGGTAACTCGGTAAGCTTTCATAAACTGGTTCTGTTCAGCCATATGCCCTTCAACAACATTACCACTCTGCTCTGTAGAGCAGCTACAACCAGCCCTTCGCTGAGTGGATAGGGCTGACCTGAACAGGCTTTGGAGATGGAAAAGCCCCACATCTCATGTCCTCACGGTTGTCATGTCTACATACTTACCCCTGGGTAAAAACCTGATCCCTTTTTTGGGTTGGAGACAAAGATTGAGAAGTCAGCATGCCTACAAGGAGCAGGAGGTAAGCCCATGTTTTCTACCACCCTTAATGAAACTCACGTGAAATCAAAACATGGGCAGATTTCAGGCGCTTGTCTGGGAGCCGCTCTGTTTGCCCCCTGTCATCAGAACCCAGGGGGAATGGTAAATGGAGATGGAACTTGTTCAAACTGAACCGACACTCTGGAAAGTGCCATTGCCAAATGCTGCCCATTTGGTGAGGAACATGTTTGGGATGCAATATCCCTTCCCGCTATTGGTTGGCTCCATGTATCTGTTAGCTTGTTTGAAGCGATGGGAAGTGAAACAGAAATAGAGTTTGCATGTAGACTAGAGATAGCTACTGTGCTGTATCTGCACTCCAGCAGGGGAAAAAAACTAGCACAACGTGATGCAAAAAAGGATTGTATAAACACATGGCACATGGCAGAAGCTGCAGAGAAGAACCTTGAAGAAAGGGGACAAGTTTAGAAACAGGCATTTCGTTGGAGAACTTGCTTGGTACATCATGGCCATGCCCTGAAGTATAAAAACCATATAGCTGTTTGGAAACGGTCAGGATTTATTCCCTGGTAGCATCTAAAATATTCAGGCAGTATCTTGGTTATCCAAAATATGCCTGTCCCAGTTGGGACAGATGAGCTGGGTAAGATGTTTTAGAAACCAAGAGCAGACTCCAGAGGTCTAGGAGATTCCCCATGCCATACCCCAGGAGCATGCTGCTCTCCTGCATGTACCCCCTACCACACAGCTTGCCTAACACCGTTGGCTTTCTGAGGGTTGAGCAGTCTTTTACATGTACAAGTTGCTTACATTGGATGGACCCATGGTGTGATACGGGATACCTGCTCCCTGGGCAAGGAGTAGGGTGTGCTGAGCCCAGCCCAGGGAAGGGACCCTCCCTGGCACTGGGCACCCTTGGGGAGCCAGACATAACTCTGGGCTCAGGGATACAGGGCAGTTTGTTCCCAAAGCAGGAGAATGATTTTTGGGGGCACTGGAACAGCTGCCTCTAAACCGATGAAGCTGTTTGAAAATCTCAGCTGTGGTAATCCCTTCAAGTAAATATGGTCTTTGTTCTTAATCTGCACTTCAGGGCTGTGCTGGCGATGCTTTTGATGCTGGAACACAATCACTGGCCAGCCCTGCCGGAAGAAAGCAGGAGGGACCAACCTGGCATTCTCTTGGTAGCTGTTTCTTTTTGGCATAGTAAAATGTGATTTCTACCGAGCTGGTGACACTGAGGAACAAAAGGCTGAATTCTGCTTTTCCTGCTGAGAGTCAGAAATAGATCTGGAGAGATGATGACTCACCTGTAATTGAGAAAAACTCAGTGGCATCATCATAAGTTTTAACAGTTAAATCCTGATTCCACCCAGCAGAAAGCACAGGCCAACAAAGCTGCCAACGGCCAAATCGAGCTGGAATGGGGCTGAGCACATGGGAATCCTTCGCTTTGTTACAGCACTTTGCATGTAAGGGGCTGCACACCCGTGGTACGCCCACACCCTGTGTGATCCCACAGCAGCGGCTCCAGTCCCTGCATGGAGATGTGGGATATATAGACTGCGGGTCGGGAGGAGAGGTGGTGGTGGAGCCATGAGGAGACCCCCAGCCCCAACCGAAGGCCTGCTCCATGCCAGCAGTGCATGCGTACTCCTCCCTGCCACTTTCCCTGCAGTTCCCGTCCGAATCAGAGATGATGTCAGAGTTGTCATGGCATCGGTATCTATGGAACCAGGATCATCATCACGGTGCTATGAAAACTAACTCAGGAGATGGTCCTGGAGCTGCAGGGGGAAACTCCCTTTGCAGTAATTGAGGGTTTCCCTCTGTAAGGTGCCTTTCGTTCTTCTGTCTGTCCCAGGGGAGGGCAGAGGGCTGGGGCTTGGCCTCCTCCCGTCCCATGGCAGCTCTGGCTGCTTCCTTTCCCACATGAGAGCAAGGGCTTCAACCCCATCAGCCTTCACTTCCCCTTTCTTGCACCAGCTAACGGGTACAGAACAGCATGCTCTGCTATGAAGCAGCCACCAAAGCCTTCCCTCTGCCACATGAACAGGCTGCTTGCAGCCAGAGGCCCCGAGCGAGCTGCCAGTGGCAGATGCCATTTGTGCTGTAGGTCAGAAAGCCCTGCCTGCACTGGGGTTCTGCTCCCCAGAAGGGGTGCCAACAGCCCTTCCTGCTGTTGTATCTGCCTGTCCCTGCTATCGGCCGTGACACCAGCGGGTCTGGGTGGGATAAGCACATGGATAAGGGTGCTTATCTTGGGGAAGCAAGGTGTGTGTCTGCAGCAGGAGCGAGCCGAGCAGCGTGGTGACCTCCCTGCACTACAGGCCATGGCATCTCCCTCCTGCCAACCGTGTTTGCCCTGGCCATAGCACCGGTAGCCCTTGCCGTTGCACGGTGATGCCGGTAACCCTTGGGCATCACCCTACCCGTGCCCATAGCACACTGTCCCCAGAAGCATCATGGTGACTGCGCCCGCAGCACGGTGACCCCGGCCGTGGCAAGCTATCCTGGCCGTGCCGCCGCCTCCCCAGGCACAGCACGCTGGCCCCGGCCGTAGCGCAGTGCCCGGTGCCCGCGGCCATAGCACCGTGCCCACGGGGCGCAGGTTGGATGCGCTGGGGAAGGAGGCGGGGTGGGGGCTGCACGCCGGGAGCGCGCACCTGCCGATGCTTCCCCCCCTCGCCCGGCGGGTGGTTCCTCCCGCCGCCCGCACGCGACGCTGCGGACGAGCCCACGCGGGAGGCGCGCTGGGGGCGGGCAGGCGCGCGGCCGGCGCGGGGCGCGCGGCTGGGCTCGGCGCGGAGCGGAGCGGGCGGCGGGGGAAGATGGAAGGAGCCTCCTTCGGAGCGGGCCGGGCGGGGGGAGCCATCGACCCCCTGGATTTCCTGAAGCAGCTGCAGACCATCCTCCGGCTGACGGCCTGGGTAAGGCACCGCGGGGCTGGGTACCGGGCAGCGCCCGTTGCCATTGTGCGGCGTGCAGCGAGCCGGCTCCCGTGCGGCGTTCCTGCGATGTGCGGTGCTCCTGCAGCCGTGCGGCGCCGGGGCGGGTGGTGGCCAGCCGGGCGGAGTGGGGCTGCACGGTCCCGGTCGGGGCGGCGAGGCTTACCGGGTCCCGTCGGTGTTTGCGAGGGGGTTTCATGTGGACGGCGCGGCGCGCAGCCGGTGGATGCGCCGCTGCCCCTTATCATGATTTGGTCCCCGGTGCATGAACGAAAGGCGAGCGGACGGGGTGTGAAGCGGGAGGCAGGGGACATTTTCCTTCCTGCCGCGCTCCGTGTGTGTGTGTGTGTGACGGCAGAAATCCGGGAGCCAGCCCTGCCCAGCTCCCCCCACCCTTCGGAAAGGATGTCATATTTTTTGGCCGGTTCCCGGCTGCGAGCTCCTGCCGTGGAGCCGTGCGGGAGGCGGAATACGCTGTGCCGCCGCTCCGTGAATAAGCCGCCCGGGAAGCTGCGCGCTGGGTGCCCGCCGGGGCCGTGGTGCCCGGGGGCTACGGGAGCCAGCGCTGCGCCTCGCCCAGCCTGGCTTTTACCTGCGTGGGGCCGGGGGGTTGGCAATGCCAGGCCCTATCTAAAAGCCCCCGATGGGGAGGGTCCGCCCGGCTCTCACTGCGGCCGGCTCCTAGTGCCGGTGCTTGACCAGAGGCTGCGGGCGAGCCGAGCTGAGCCTGGGGGGCTCACCATCGCTCATGTCGTGTCTCTGCTGTGCATGCAGGCCCTGGGCTGCCTGCGCTGGTTCTGTGTCACCTTCAGCAGTGCCGAACGCAGGCAGCGAGCGAAGGAAAGGTGTGATGAGAAGGGGCTGCCTCCCCAGCTGCCCTCCTTCCAGCTGATGCAGTGGGTGCATTTGCGGGGCTGTTGAAGGTGGGGTGACCCAGCCAAGGCCATGTACAGAACAGCATGGAGCCATGTGCTTATCTTTAAGCACATCAGCAAGTCCAGGTGCAGTCACATCCTTAAAGTTAAACCACATCCTTAAGGGTTTTGCTGGATGGGAGCCAGTGTATCTCCAGGGTCTTTTGAGAAAGCCCCCGACTCCATTGCTGGGGAAGAGGGGCGGCCAGGAATGGGACTGGAGCATTCAGGCTTGGAGTGGATGGGGCATTTTGGGCAGGGTTTGGGCACCTGGCTTCAGTTATTCCCTAGAAGCCTTGTCTCATCCTGGAAAACTTTGAGTGGGTTCACTTGGATCTTCCTTGAGTAGCAGTGGCAAACTGTTGGCAGTGGTGTTGGTTTGGGGTACATTTGGTAAACTGTTGATGCACTGATGGTGAGTTAGGTTCCTCATGGAACCTAAATCTGCCACCACACACATGGAGAGCTCATCATCCTTATTGCACAGAAGGGGATTGGGTGGTCCTGGGAAGCAGGAACAGAATATGCAATATAAAGATAAAATAAATATTCCAGCATAAAAAATAATTCATGCAGGTGTTGACTGGCTGGCTTATTCAGTGGAGAGGTCACTCGTTTCGTGGTTCTGTGTTCACAAGGAATCTGTGACAACTTGAGCACTTAAACCTACAGAAACACATCAACTTAACTCCAGACAGGAGCAGGGGACACTGGTGTGGCTGAACGTGAGATACGCGCTGTGCTGTCCTAAGCATGGATCTCTGCAGTATTGAGAAGTGGCTCCAAACCCCCCAAAGGGGTTTTTTTGCTGGTTTCAGTGGGCTGGGGATCAGGCTGTGGAAGCTCACCTTAAAAGTCCTTTAGACCACTTTTCCCAGGTCTCACATTTCCAGGCAGATCTGTTGGGGACCCTTCCCCATTGCCACTCCAGCTTGGGGGTTCAGAGCCCCGGCTGGTGTTCGCTCAGCTGTTTCAGCCAGTTGCCTGTGTCTCAAACTGTTCAGCAGTTACAGCTCCTTTCTAGTGTAAGCAGGGACTCCAGGCAGGTGACAGGTATGAGTAGAGGTTTCCTTCCCACCCGCCTGCGTGGCCGTCGCTATGTCTCGCAGGTTTTGTGATGCAGAACGAGCCCTGGCTGTTTCTGAGCCGTTGCTTTGCTGTTCTTGCTAGGCAGGACCTTTGTCAAGATGGAGAGCTTGGACAGAGGAGGCAGCCAGAAGGGTTTGCTTGTGAGATCTCTGCCACCTTTCTGTTCTGCCCTGACACTCGTAATTGCTGCCCTGGCAGAGCGTGGCAGTGCCGTGCCATGTGGCAGTGCCGTGCCATGTGGCAGCATCTGCTCTTTATGGCACGGTGGTGGCAGCCAGGCGGGCGGCACAGACCAACGCCCTGCCATGATGCTCCCGTATTCACACAGCAAACAGAGACCTTCCTGGGCTTTCCTGCCTGCTGTCATGGGGGAGAGGAGCAGCATGTGCTGGGGATGGTTATTCATCCCACTCACTGGGGATGGTTATTCAGAAAGCCCTTGATGGAGACTTTGAGAAGGACTGAATTGAAATGTCGGGGTGAGCTTTTTCATGTGTTTTTCCTTCCTGTGCTTTGTTGTTGTGCCTTTTAAAACATGTTTAATCTGCAGTCACATTAAACCTCAGATACATAACCTCTGATGTGGGTAAGACGTTCCATTCTGTTCCCTTGGTGCAGACAGGAGGGAGCTGCCTGATTTGGGTGGGAGTACGGGTGATGCAGAGCCACCATCAGTGCTGATCCAGCCGATAGCTGTCGCTGAGGTTTTATGGTGACCTGCCACCACAGGAGGGGCCAGCTCTGGTTAGTGGCTCTGCTGGCAGCTTTGGGGTCACAGGTTCAGATCTTGTGCTGGCAAACATCTAAGGGACTGGCAAGTGACCAACGACTTCAGTGCAGAAATCCCCAAGATGTAAGTGATGTTAAAAGGGGATTTCTCGTTCTGCCTTACACATCAACCTGTCCCCAACAGACACAGTAATTCTGAGTACCAGAAGAGAAAAAACCCCTCCTGGCATGAGCTGTAAAATCAAAAGCTGGAAAGAACCATTCAATGGTTCCTCATTCATCTCTTCCCCCTACGTCTGATGCAGTTTGTCAGATGAAGATGTGATCACTCTTGTGGTTTCCTTTTGAGACATTTTTTTGCACAGCAAAACAGACTCGATATTCATGAAGGATGCCTGCAGAATCATGAGTTCCTTTCTCTGCAACTGCCAACACCAGCAGGACTTTCAAGTGGCCGCACGGCTTTGCAGGGGCATTGTTCATTTAATGTAGGTTTAGGTTTGACTTTTAAAAGCAGTTCTGGAAAATATTTTCGGTAATTCCCGTGAATTTCAGTAAAAGCAGCAGTAAAAGCGCAGTGCCCAGTCCTCAGAAGGGCTGGACCACTCTTACTACCCTCCACCCAGGAGATCAGGTCATTATTTTACTACAATATAGAGGAATATTTAAGGATTTTCTTTAAAATGGTTGTTTTTTGCTCCAGTGACCTCCCTGTTGCTACTGCAGGACCCACAGAGCTGGACAGCCTTGCCTGCTACCTGCACATCCGTGGCTGCCTGACCCTATCTGCTACCGTTATCTCTTGCTTCTGAAAGTGGAATGAATTTGTAGTGGATCACTTGGATCACTGGAGAGAGCTTTCCCTCTGCAGTATTTTATCTCATTAGGCCCAGTGTTTTGTTTGGGCTTTCCTTGCAATAATCTTATGCTTTTAAGAGCAAACCCTCTATTAAGGGACTGGACTAGGGCAGACAAAGCTGATTACTTGGCAGAGGCACAGCAGGAAAGTGACAGTCCCTGTAGCCTTTGATAGGTGGTAGGAAACTTTTATGATCAGAAGTTGCTTTGGCTCAGATCCAGCAAAGTCTTTATGTGCTGGGCTTTGTGCTGATACGGGTCTCAGTCCATAATACAGCAGAGCATTGTCTTCCTGCTCAGCAAATGTGCTTTGCTGAGCTGTGACTTTGGCTGGGGATGTGGTGGATGATGGTTCGATGGGTTAGGAGTAGGTGGTGATTCTTGGAGGGAGGGATCATGCCGTTTCCATCCTGGTCCAGCTTTGTTTTGTTCCATTCCAAGGGAATGGAAAGGGTGGTGGTTGTGCTCATGGTAAAAGGTATGTTTATTTTTATTAGAAAAAGCAAACTCTGGAGCAGAAGAGCCAGGGAGCAAATGAAGAGTATGGCTCCAGGATTGTTGCTACTTGGCACCATCAGGACAGAGCTTGCTCTCCCTTCTGAGGTGCTTCACACCCAGGGTGAAGCTGCAGGAGTGGTGGTTTGAGGTGCTCTGGGGCGTACATTTGGGTTTGCAGGGCTGCAACACACAGCTCTTTCAACAGGTAGGAGCTGGAGCCTGGAAAGCTCCCTTGCTGGAGCAGACCTTGCCTACTATGGAGGTGGCTGCTTGGTGTACCAAGCACCAAGCTCACCCCAGGGGACATCACACGAGGTGGGATCCCCAGTGCTGCAAGCTCCGAATCGCTCCCACGACCTTCAGGCGTTTCACAGACTCTTGAGCACCTGGGGCTCTTAGGGAAGAGCCACAAGGCTGGTCTGGCACTTAAGGACCCTGCAGTGAAGCTGAGAATCATGAGTGTGATCTCAGCTGCTCTGGACTTTGTCTGCTCTTGGCTGCTTTTCAGTAGGGTCACCAGATTTCCATCGTAACTCTCTCTTTCCGTGTACTGTAGATTAAAAGCAGAACTTCTATTTAACATTTTTGGTAATGGAATTATACAGGAGTTTCACTGCAACTGAGATTAAAGTGCTGCTAAATGATCATTCTCCTGTCATTGCTGGTTCCAAACGCTGCTGCCTTGCCATGTGCTCAGGTTGCATTACTAGATTAGGAGCTTTGAATGGGTGCTGTGCTTCAGCCAGCATCTCCTGCCACCTTAGGAAAACTAATTCAGTAAAAATTGGCTATGTGGCCATCGATAAGCATCCCTCCCAAGCTGATTGTCCTGGTAGACATGGCCACAAACCTATTACAGCCAACATCACACCACCCCTTTCTGTGCCAGAAACTGTATCAGGTCTTTCCTTTGTGGTCATATCCATAGTCTTCGTGGGAGATCTGGTAGTGCTTAAAGTAGTTCTTTAGTCTTCACACCCTCCAATAAATTATACAGCTCAGTGCTGGAAACTTCCCTGTGACTGACAACTGTAAAGATAAACCGGAGAGGGACACGGGACCTGATTCCCCCAGAATTGGAGCTCGGTGGGTGTTGAAGGAGGCTGGCCCTGTGCCAAGGGTCTAACTCATCCCCGAGCGGAATATCTGCACGAGGTAAGTGTGCAGCTGAAGACAAGGGCTTAACGGGGGCTTATGAAAACGCTCAGTGCTGGGCAGGATTTGGCCTGTGCTCATTTGACCTTAAATTGTTTCCCCTTCTCATTTGGTAGCCCATCCTTCGCTTGCTGGGTGGTGGCTTGAGGAGGGGAGGGTGCCGAGCAGGGTGACATCTTTCTCAGCAGTGGTTGTGTTAGAGTGGTGGAGGATCACCCAGACATGGGTACTGGTGGTCTGTACACAGGACTTATGCCCAACACCATTGGTTGTGAGCTACAGCAGAGCAAATTAATCTTCTTCATGCATTAAATATCCTTGATGTTGATATTAATGGTTGCTTACATGTGTAAGGGTGGTTTTGCTGTATCCTACAACCCCTCACCTTCTGGTAATGTTGTTTATAGGTCCCAAATCAAAGTGGAGTGCATCAGCAGTGGAAACATCTCACCTTAAAATGGCTGGCACTTCACCCACTGAAGTTTTCAGCTTCTGCTCTCCTTGATTTCCTTGCAATGCCCGTGCTCAGACCGTGAGGTCTCATGAAACACATTTTAGGTGCCTGGGCCATGGAAGGCTAAAAGCAATGTGCAGGAAAACTGCGTGTCTGTCCTGGTGTCCAGCCAGCTCAAGCCCTGGGAGGGAATGTGGATCTGCAAAGTCTAATTACAGAACTGAGCTGGGCAGCCTGGCCAGCCACCTTCTTCCAGGTGGTAGAAATCTGGTGCAGAGAAGGGGCCGTAGGTCTCCCAGCTTTGCGTACTCCTAAAACAGTGTTTCCATCGTAGGGCACACAGGCGTACCCAGCACCCTGGGTTGCTGCAGGGGTCTGACAGCAGCTGTGGGTCCAGCAGCCTGGGCACAAGTGCCTGGACAGGCAAGGAACGTGCCCTCTCAGGCTCCCCCCTTTCCTTCGAAATGCTTGCTGGCCTGGCAGGGTGTCCCCTCTTGCTTGGAAGCAAGCTTTAAACTGGGGAAACTGGGCAGCTGGCTTTCATTTAACAGTGAGTCCCTGGCTTCTTACTGGTTTGGTGTAACATAAGCTCCACCTGCACTTACACAAGCAGCTGAGCTGCATCATTTTGGTTGAAAGCGCTTCATGCATCTCCCTGATGGGCGCTGTGCTCCCTCTCAGCGTGTGACTGAAGCACAGAAGCTCCTTTGTGTGGCTGAAGTGCAAGTCTTAATGGAAGGGATGTGAGAAGACAGCTTTCTTCCTTCCCATCCCTCCTTGCAGCTGAATGGAGAGGACCACTAATGGTCTGTGCCACTGGAGCTGCCAGAGCCATGTGCCGGGGGCTCCCAGCCGCTCTCCAACAGGGCTGAGCAATGCCAGGCTGCTTGTCCAGGAGTCCCCGAGATGCCAGCAGATTGATGGGAAAGCTTTGGCAGGCAGGATGCAATTCCATCCTGGGGTGGCTGGAGGTAATCCAGCTTTCTTACTGGGTCTTGCACCAGTTCACCCAGCCAGAGCAAAATTTGTTGCTGGTTGTTTCAGGTTGTTCAGCTGGAAAACGGGGTGTCCTGAGAATACTCAGGCTGCTGTGCAAAGCCTGGGAGATACAGAGGAGTCCCGTTAGAAAGGAGGATGGGCTTGGGATGCTGTGACTTGCACAACAGATGCCCCCGTGCTGTGCGTGCCGGTGACTTGGCACTTGGTCCTGACTCCTGGCACTGCCATGCCTGGTCATGGGGACTGCAGTTTTGGGGACCGACCTGACAGGCGTGAAGAGGTGGGAGTTGGAGGAGCGGGATTCCTCTGTCCTTGCTCAGACCCGTAAAATCTCATTTGCAGTGGAAAGTCTGACCTTGCAGTTTTGCTTTCAAATCTCTGATGAACTCCTGGAGGGTTTGAGCACGTAGGGGCTGTAGAGGGCATTGGAAAATGTCACTTGTTTTGCATGAACTTCAAAAGATGTTACAGGTTTTCTTTTCCCCCATCTACGCAAAATGTATTGCAGAATTTTTTTTCCACCTATACTTAAAAAGACAGTGGCAAACCAGTTCTCAGTCAAGTCTTTCACCAGCACCAGTTAAGAAAAACTATAAAATTTCAGTCACAGGGCAGGGAAAGCCCATGGCAAGACTTGTTTTCACTAAAAAGCATGTTTTGACAGCAGTATTTCAGCCAGCGCTGATGTTTTGAGCACATCCATCAAGCGCAGTCACTCACAATCCGTTACTATTTGGGACCTCTCGAGAAGAAGCCACATGTCCCATGTTGCCTGCACCAAAACACTGTGGGCAGCACCCGGCCAAAAGTGCCTCACGGGGTGAGCTCTCAGGTCGTCCAGCCACCAGAAGGATGCTTTACTCTGCAGAATCCTTTGGAGTGTGAAGTTGAGTGGTGAAATGTCTGTTCTTTCCGTCTCCATCCCAGGAGCGCTGCGTGGGCATCCTGTGTCACCAGCCCTGGGTGTGCAAACCTGCCTGTGGGCAGCCAGGCACCCTGTCCTGTAAAGTCAATCATGGTTATGGGAGCCCTCCCTCACCCCCTGAACCC
Organism: Porphyrio hochstetteri; assembly: GCA_020800305.1. Lineage (NCBI taxonomy): Eukaryota > Metazoa > Chordata > Aves > Gruiformes > Rallidae > Porphyrio > Porphyrio hochstetteri. The sequence goes on from CM036920.1 coordinate 10,090,866, forward strand.
AGCACCCGAAAGCACGGAGTAGTCCAGGGAGGACTAAGTGAAACCCTTATCAGAGGAGCTGCATACAAGTTTGCTGGCCTGCCAGAGGAATAATCCCAGGGAATCAGAGGTTCTCAATTATTCATGTTTTCCAGAATCACATTATTTCTTCCAGGGCCTGTTTTATAAATGCTGCTGCTATTTCTGATGGTAAATAACAATTTTGCATTATTTATGAACAGATTTTTACAACTGCTGATATTACAGCTGCTGCCAAAGCACTGGGAAAATGATTATTACTGTTTGTTGTTGTTTCTTTCTTACAATGCAACCCTCTTGTTCTTCACAAGATGATGATGTGCCCGACACGGTGTGACGACCGAGCACTGTCGGTCTGTAAGTTGCAGCACCAGTGAGGAAGAGGGTGCAGAGGCAAGCGGGTGATTTGGGCAGCCTGTCCCAGGGCTGTGTCACCCTCACCATGAAGAAGTTCTGCATATTGATGCGGAACTTCCTGTGCTCCAACTTGAGGCCATTGCCCCTTGTCCTGTGCCCACAGACATGGTTCCCACAGACTATGGAGGCTGGACCCTGGGTAGTGGTTAAATACGAAGAGGAGGAAGGTCTGATTATCTCCCTGTGCCAGCCATGGGGAGGTCTGTGGGATAAGCATACTTCCTATGCTCAGTGAGTGCTTCAGGGGAAATCAGAGGTTGCACCTGAATTTTGCAGATGTGCATTTGGAAGCTCACATTTCTAGGATGGTGTCATTCCAAGATGGCCTTATTCCTGAGGCTGAGGAGCATTTCCAGGGCAGAAGCCCACTCCTGCTGCCACTCGGGCAGACAGGGACACGTGTTTACTTCTGCCACAGTGGGGATGCTGTTCCCCTCAGCTAAGCCAGCTGTGGAGGGAAGGGACCAGCTCAGAGCCACTGGGTCAAGGGCAGTGCTTGGGGCTACATGAGGTGTTTCAATGGAAAGAGCCCCAGAGAGCCGCTGCTGGGACCTGCAAGTGAATCCCTGAGGGATTTTGCAGAACATCCCATGCTCCCAGCTGCACGGCCATGCAGAGCAGGACAGCCACTATCTCCAGCTATGGCCAGCAGCAGCCCCAGGTGTTTGGTTTCTCACATCACCGTGACACCTCCTATGCACCTTCAGGTAGCTCAGGGACGCCGGGTAAATTAGCAGGCAGGTTTTGGAGCATCTCCACCACTCAACACAGGCCAGCTTGTTGCTGGCCTGAATTTGAAGTGCTAGAAGCAAGGAGAGTGCTGCCACTATCGGAGCTCTTGGCTAAAAGGGTTTGAAGATAAGCCCTGCCCTCGGTTGTCCTGCTGGTGGGTCTCTGGAAGTGGGAGTGAGTATGGTACAGCCTGCTTGCCCATCACATGCTTGCAGATACCAACATGAGAAGCTGGTGGCACAGTCCTGGGCTTGGGGTGCTGGGCTGCTGCTTGCAGGAGCTGCTGCAGACCTAAGGTAGGACATACTCCAGACCCTCTGCTGCTTCTGCTCATCCTTTATTTCACATGACACCCTACAGAGAAAAAAAATCAATCCCTTACCAATCCATCACATTTTCACAGTTCAATCCCTTGCACATCCATTTCTTTATTGTCCCCTCTGTTGTCCCCTCTAATCTGGGGGAGAGTAGGTGGACACTGTCCAAGATGTGTTTGCTAATGATTTGCTTGTATGTGTAAGTAGCTTCAGACAGAAGCAGCTCTGGTGCAGCTTTGCCCCAGCACTGGCAGGAGCTTGGAGGAGAGAAGTCTGGGTGAAATCCTTTGGGATGGGCAAGAGTGAGGTATCTGGCCAGTGCTTGGAAGAAAATGTATCTCACAGGGTTGTGTCTGAGTGGTTAGAGCTTGCTGAATGGTTTGCTTATGGGGCTTCTGCTGTGTTTCACCCAGCTCTGCTAACACCATGCTTTGGGAAGTGTGGGGCTATTGGAGGTGGCCCACAGCTGGGCGTCAGCTCCGTGGGTGAGACACAGGTGACTTTGCAAAGGCCGCCGGCTGCAGTTTATCCTGTGGCTCCTCAGCTGCTGCCTCTGTCTGTCGCTTGTCTCGGTCTCGTGCACTTGGTGCCATGCTGCTGCTGCAGAAGATGTAGCTGGGCATCTGGAGTGGGAGCTGCAGCGTGCCTGGAGAACCTGGAGGAGCCTTTTATCTCTCCGCTGGCAAACGTGGCCTCCAGCTGTGGCCTGCAAGCCGGGGAGGCGGGGAGGCCTGCAGGGATGCAGACAGCAAGGGGCGAGATCAGAGGTTCACAGCTTGCTGGAGGGTGTCCACACGCCTCGCTTCCCTCCCTGCTGAAACCCCAGTGGCAGCACAGCACTTTCTGGCTCCAGCAGAGCGGGTTCCCGAGTGAATTGTGATGCAGCTGGTAGCGTGGCTTCCGCTCCCTGCCCTCGGTGTCAGAGGGATAAGGGAATTACTGCAGCCTGCAGCATCGGGAATGGTATTCATTTAGGCAGCTGGCTGCATACTGCCAGCCAGCCCCTTCCCTGCCTGCAGGCAAGCGAAACACCATCAGGTCCCAGCCGTGGGACCTGCGCAGCCACCAGCAGCCCCCCTGCCCTTTGGTCCCTCACAGGGCTGAAACCAGGTCACTGGATAATGGATGCAGGCGCTGCATCCTTCAACCCCTGCTAAGCCAGGCAGAAAATTGCCCCGTCATTCATGGGGGCAGCCTGTCCCCCCTGCCCTGCTGCACCCAGGTGAGCTGCTCCCTGTGCTGCCACGTCCTGTCCCCCCTCCACTGGGAATCCAGTCCTTCCTGGGTCAGCCTGCTTAGCAGCTCAATTATCCTCTGTAACTTCGTTTCTCCCCACTCCGCAGTGATACTGGAGGGGTTTATCGAGCCCAGCCTGACAGCAGAGAGCAGCACGAGCAGAAAGGCTGTGGAGAAACCTGGCCCATCTCTACTTTTTCCTTCCCCAGCCTGTCTGGGGAATAACATCCCTTCAAATACTCTGCAGACCAAGCCACTGAAAGGCAGACAGGCTCACAGCAAAGGTAGCATCCACCAGCCCGTTGCTTTGGGCCACCAACCAGGCGAGAGTCGAGATCTGTCTAACAAATGCCATGTTGCCATGGAGTCAAAGACAGGGTTGAATCCAATTATGTTGCTGTCGGAAAACAGATTTAAATGTAAACAGCAGCAAGTTCTGTGTTCTCCTTCCTTCTGCAGATCTTCTCTATCGTGGTGTTTGGCTCCATCGTGAACGAGTGCTATGTGAACAAGGACTCCCAGAACCCTCAGCTGTTCTGCATCTTCAACAATAATGAGAGTGCCTGCAGCTACGGCATCGCCATTGGCATCATTGCCTTCTTTGGCTGTATCTTCTTCTTTGTCGTGGACCTCTACTTCCAGCAGATCAGCAGTGTGAAGGACCGCAAACGGGTCGTCCTGCTGGACCTTGGCTTTTCAGGTATGTCTCTGGCCTTGCTGTGCTTGCAAAGGACGATGCTCGCCCCGTGGGCAACGTGGGGCCACTGCTGTGACCTGTAGCTCCACGCTTGAGTCCTCTCTTCTCCTCTCATGGGAGAACAGGGGTAGCAGATGGGTCGTCTCATCCATCTGTGACCTCAGAGGCAGCAGTGAGGAAGCTGATGTGAGACAGTGTAGGGACAGTGGGGTGTCCCACTTGTCTGTGTCACTTCTGCAATCAGAAACATCGCTGAGCTGGGTTTGGTGAGGCCTCCCAGAGACAGGACACACGGTGGTCACAGACAGGACATTTTACCCTCCCACATCTCCTGTTCTGGCTCAAGCAAATGTCGTCTCATTGGTTACATCTGGGCCTGTTTTCACCTTGCAGACGTGTGTTTTGTGGCAAAGCAGAAACACTGTTGTACGAACCCCTGTGATCCCCTGCTGCCTCCAGGACTGCGGAGTGCAGGTGGGTCTGGGGCTCCCAAGGGCTGGCACGGCTCCTCTGTGCTGTCCTGAGCCCCTTGACCTGGGGCTCATCCACACAAACACTAGCGGGCAGGATGTCTTGAGCCGGGACAGGCCATCCTCTGCTCGGCTGCTGGGGGAGTTGCCTGGCAGAGTTTGCAGCTGATGTTCTCCATTTCCAGGCTCTTTTGTTAGCAAAGTCTGAAGGTGATTTATCCAGCACAAGCATCACTGACGGCTCTCTGGTCCCAAATGAAAACATCCATCATTGCCTCCCTGCACTCTGTTGTTTGTAAGCATGTTCTCTCCTTGCTGGAAAGCTGATTTCCATGGTGCTCAAGCTACAGTGTCCAGCCCTCATTAGATGGTATTTACAGCCCCTTCTGCAGGGCTTGGTGCCTGCAGCCCTTCCTTCAAACGGAAGAGGAACATTGCATCCATCTTCTGGCTGGTGCTGCCTGTCATGGAATGAGTTTGTGACCCTCCCAGCCTTCCACCTTGTAACACCTGCTCCATCCCCTGCCAGGCAGGTGTGAAGTGGTCCCACCTCAATCTCTGCCTTGGTTCCTTTTGCACTTGCCATGCATTGCGTGTGTGTCCATGGGCTTTGGTGGCGAGCTGGAGAAGACAGGTTCTGCCCTGCCAAACCTTTACTGTGCAGGGCTTGTGCTCTGCTCTGGGGACAGGCTCCAGCATTGCACCAGAGGTCTGCACTGGTGAATCCATCCATGGCAGCTCTGCTGCCAGCAATGATGCTTTATTGCCCCAGGATTACCCTGGGTCAGTGTGTGTGGTCCCAGAGCATCGTGTCTTCAGGCTGGGTCTGGGCAGAGATATCCTGCTTCCTTGGGCCATCCCCTCTGCGGGCTTCTAGGTAGAAAACAGGCATACTGCTTCCTTGCTGGAAAAACAAATCACTTAGGTGCAGGTCATGTGAACGCGAGCCTGTGACTGACACAGTGTCACCTGTCAGGGTCTGCAGAGACCCAAATAGCTCCCCTTCAGCCTGTTCATGCTGCCCAGTACATCTCCTGGCCATCAGCTCCTTGTCTCTCTTGCTGCTCTTGTACGATCCCGCTTTCCCCAGGTAACAAACCATTTCCCACAGGGCACCCTAGCAAATGCTGTGCTGAAATCCAGCTGGATGCTGATGTAAATGGAACCATTGTCCGGGACCCTTGTAACAGCCTCTGTGGTTGCAGGCAGACACATCTCCACCTAGGTCTTGTTTCACATCTCCTTATGCCCAAGCTGGGTGAGATGCTGCTGATGTGCAGTTGCCCTGTTTGCTGCTGGGGAGGGTGGAGGGGGCCTGGCAGGAAGAATGGGTCAGTCTGGTCCTTCTCCTCCCCATCTGACCCCGCTTGGAGTGGCAAGTTGGACACTTGGCACCCTGAGGTCCCTCCCCACCCAAATCCTGCAACGATTCAAGCTGTGGCACACGCCGTTGGCTGCACGGATCCTCAGAGTGCAAAGCACCCTCCTGCTGCACAGACAAGCCATGGGGTCACTTCCATTAGGAGACATCTGGGCAGGTTCCTTCCCAGTGTGTTTTATCCCATTCCTATCGCTGTGCCTTCATTTGTTTTCTGGAATTACGGCTGCCCCAAAGCTTTCTGACAGCCCTGCTGCTGTACCTTGTACACCCACTCTCGTGGAAATGCCAGGCAGTTGATTGCTCCCAGAATAAGCGTTGGTATAGGCAGATCCCACAGCACAGATGAAGTGCAGGATTTTGTTGGCACGTGAAGCCTCCGCAGTCGCAGAGACTGTGGCTCACCGTACCCCCCTGCACCACTCCCAGCAGCCTTGGGCACCCAACCTGCCAGGAGGCAGAGCTGACCCACGTAATTCCCTTTGTTTAACTACCTCCACATTAATAACCCCCAGAGACTTCCCCTGTGGGACTCTTCTGTCCCCTTCTTTTCTCCTCCCCACCAAGGATGGGAGGCTTGGTTCCCTCCTCTTTCTTTGCAGCCGTTTCATCCTTTCTCTCTGCATGTTATCGCTGTGTTATTGCTTAATTTGAAAGTTGCAAAATGCATCTGGGAAATTAGCAGGTGAGGAACATGCTTGGGTATGAGGGAGCATTGCAAACCGGGTGGTGGGCAGGGGCTGAGAAAAGCAAGTTGTTTCTGGCCCCTTGCCTGGGTCACCCAGGGCCTGACGCCAGCTGCCAGCAAAGGAGATGTTCAGCAAAGTAAACATGTTAACCCAGAGCTTCTGCCACTTGAAGGGGAGAGGACTTGTGCGTTGGATCCGTGGCAGATCAGAGCCACCAAACTGGTCAGGAGGTAACACTGCAGTGCAGGGTGGGGGTGCAGGCAGGGGTGCAGGTAGGGATGCGGGCAGGGATGCAGGCAGGGCTTACAGTGCTGTGCAAATGGCACTTGCAATTTTTCTCTTCCATCTGCTCTTACAGCTGCTCCTGTAGACGTGTGCTTGCTTGGGACTGGACTGTAATTATGGCTGTAATGCATCTTTCCTGGGGTTTGCACTCTTGTCTGAAGATCCTAAACCGATAATCATCTGCTGGCTCTTGCGGTGCTTCCATGTGCTGGACAGTGCAGAGCTGCTACCATGCCTGCTTCCAGCTGGAGTCAGGCTGGCACATGTAGCCTCACAGAATCATAGAGTCGCAGAGTTGTAGGGGTTGGGAGGGACCTCCAGAGCTCATGGGGTCCAACCCCCCTGCCATAGGAGAGTCCCTAGGACAGGTCGCACAGGTCGGCATCCAGACTGGTCTTGAATATCTCCAGAGGAGGAGACTCCACAAGCCCCCTGGGCAGCCTGTCCCAGGGCTCTGTCACCCTCACTGTGGAGAAGTTCTCAGTGTGCTACCGTCAGCTCAGCCCTTTTCCTGAGGTTTTAAAACTCATGGGTAGCAACAGACACCCTCCAAACCGCCCCCGTACAGCTGACGCTGCGAATGCAGCACTGCCAGCCCCTCTGCGGGACCGGGACCCAGCGGGTGCCACATGAGGGCACAGCCTGGTGAGACACAGGGCGTGAGGGGCGTCAGCAGCAATCCTGCTTGTTACTGGGTGCAAAGTCTGGTCTCAGAGGAGTGCTGGCAGAAGGAACGTGACCAAGAACGAAAACAAGCGCTGGTACAGAAACGAAAATAGTTCCCATCGAGCTCCCTGGGAGGGCTGACCTCACACACAGGCATGTGTCAGCCCTCCAAACTTTGAACAACGCCTGGCTGGTGTTTCTGGAGATGCTCTCCATGCCTGACACCATCTCCTCCATTAGCAGCCATACCTGCCTTCCCACTTCTCCAGGGAATCCTTTTTCTTCTCAGGGGTCCAGGTGGAGCTGGATGTGGAGGGGAAAAGCTTGCTTGCTTGCTTCTGTCTCACAAACCCTCTGGGCAGTCCGCTTGGGCAGCAGCAGAAGTGACCCCAGCTAGAGGTTTCTGTCTGACCAAGCTGATGGTTTTAGCACTGGGAAGGTCAGCATCTCATCTCCTGTATCTCAGCGTTGCAGAGAAAGCTGGTAACTGCAATACCCGGCACAGCCAGTGCACATTCCCAGACGTGTGTGATGTCATTTTAACTCTTGAAAGCCCTTGGAGGACACCAGTGATAGATGGGGCTTCATGGCACTGGTCAGCGGGCAGCCCCCATGTCAGGACTGGGACTCGTGCTCAGTGGTAGTGTCCTGCCTGGGACCGTGTGAGTGAGGCTGAGCTGCTGCACTAGGTCAAGTGTTAAAGAAAGAAACAGTCCTCATGAATCGGTTTGTCCTCCCCAAACCAGTGATGCAACCCAGTCCTGTTGGAGGGACCCCATGTCCCTTGGTGCCCCAGAACTTGTCCCTCAGTATCCCTCTACTCCCCACAGCGCAGCTCCGAATTAGCCTGTCAGAAGCAGATCTTACCTTTCATTTCTGGTCTTTCAACTTCCAAATACTGCTTTTTTGAGCTAGAAACTCCTGGCTGAGGCTTGCTCCTTGAGCATGGGAGGGCAGCACTCCCCACTGCCATGGCATTTACTGCCCAAGTGCCCAGAGAGGTGGAGTGCCTGGAGATGTGGTCCAGGGCTGAGACCTGCCAGAGGACCTGTACTCACCACACTTACCGCCACCTATGGGGCATCCGAGCTGCAGCCAACGCCATACCTCAGGCGTGCATCTTCCCACGTCTGCAGTTAGGGGTGGGATCTGCTGCTGGTAAAGCCCAGTTCTCACAGAGCTGGGGCTAACGCCTCCGTCCCTGAGCATTACCTTTTGGGAATAAGCCCCAGAGGTCTCAATGAACACTTGAAAACAAGTGGTCATCCTAAGGGGAAGTGAAAAGGTCTGTGCAGAGATCAGGGCGGGTTTGGTGCAGGCATTAGCTGTCCTCAGCAAAAGGAGGCTGTAATTGGGAAGAGGAAAGCCTGGGTGATCCCGGCTGGATGTTGTGTTGCTCCGAGGGCAGTGGCAGACAAACCCATCGCTGATCGGGAAGCCCCAGGCCCAGCTGTGCAAGAGAAGGAGGCAAGGAGCCTCTTAAACTGCATTTAGAAGGAAATTTTGGATTTGAGGCTATGTGTGTGGTGAGCCCCGTATGTGCTGGACATGGGTGCAGGCGTGCGTTCCGTGTCATACTCAGGAGTAACTGGCAGGATGAAAGGGAGCAAAGAAAGCCTCTTCCCTCTCCCTGCAGTCAGGGTGTGCTTTGCAGCCAGCTGCCCTGTGGGGCTGGCAGCATGGCTGTTCATACCGATGTGCTGACAGCCCCTGACAAGACACTGGGTAGCTCAGCATCCTGCCTGCTGGTGCTGGGTGTCCCCGCATGCACTGACACCGGGAATGGGTGGATGGAGGGAGCTTTGTGCTGGGGATGCCTGGGAAAGCTTGGAGACCCTTAAAGCAGTATCGTGGCAGGCTCCAGATTGCACAACTCCTCTTCCCAGTGCTGGAAGAGCGGCGCTGCTGCTCACACTGTGTGCTTGTGCCTTGCTGCTTGACTGTTCTCTGAGCTCCTTGGCATCGGGCAGCGCTGTTGGCTGGTGATTGAATTAGGGGAGCTGCAGCCCTATCTTGCTCAGCCAGCTTTGGTTCCAGTAAGGAATAATCATGAGAGCAGTTCTGCTCAATCCCCCAGAGGATGGAGAGGCTGAAAACAGGAGCGCAGTCTGCGGAGGGCATCAAGGATGAGCAGAGCTCCCTCACATGAAGCCTACATCAGCTCCATGGGCAGCCCTGCCACAGCCCTGCCCTGGGCTCGGGCACACTGAGACTTGCTCAATGCTGCGCTCATGGGATGCGCTGATGTCCCAGGGTCACTTGTGATCCCCCTGTTTGGAGCAGGGGTTAATCTCAGCCTGGGGTGACTATCACTTGCCTTTTTGTAAGCTCTCTGGCTGTGTCCTTGGACCAAGGCAAAGCCCATGTGGAAGAGCTGGAAAGCCTCTCCCGCAGCAGCCACGCGGCCTCGTGTTGCTCCCAGCAGTGCAGGCTCCTTCCTGCCTGGGGTTTGCAGCATCCTGTCCGAAGTCCTGCAGAGCCGGTGGTGCCAGGGGACATGGGAATGGTGGGTCGATACGCTGGGGTGCTGGAACTGAGTTGGGAGCACCTCGATGACTGCAAGGTGGAAACCCAAAGGCTGTGGGGGGTGCCTGCCCAGGGAGGGTCTGCTGTCCCTTCACACCTTTGAGATCAGGCGGAGATCAGATGAGCTAAACTTCAGGCAGGCAGCACACTGGGTTGTGTGCTGCCTGCCTACAAGGTTCCTTCCATCCCTGGTTTTCTGGCAATCATGGATCAGCCTCTTTAAATAGCTGTTTGGGCCACACCACTGGCCGGGGCACCCCTGGTCACTGTTGTTGTTGGAAAATCAGCAGATGGGGGTCCTTGCCGCAGAGGAGTCGGTGGGCAGGGGCAGCACTGACCAGCTCTGTTCTTCCAGGTTTCTTGTCCTTCCTGTGGTTTGTAGCCTTCTGCTTCCTAGCAAACCAGTGGCAACAGACGACGATGACCAAAAGGGTTTCACAAGGAGCAGATGCCGCCCGGGCAGCGATCACCTTCTCCTTCTTCTCCATCATCGTCTGGGTGAGTTCAGCTTCAGAGCTAAGGTGGGGAGAGGAGAAACGAAACCAGCTCTGGGCTCAGTGCTGAGCATGGAGGAGGAATGTGGGGACCAGTTTGGAGAAGTGAATCCTGGTGGGCAGCTCGGAGCTGTACTGGGGAAACCTGTGGTCCCTCCAAACAGCGGTGAAACTTGTGGTTTCTTACCGGGAAGCATCAGCTCAGTCCCCTCTTGCTGGGGAATTCCAGACTTCCCCTTCTCCTGGGGCTGGAAAGTTGGGTTCCTGTCGAAAATGTCTCACCAGCCGTGAGCTGTCCTCATTCCAGCGCCTTGTTAGGCCCCTGGGAGCAGCTTGGTTTGAAGCAAACATGTCCCCAGGAGCAGATCACTGTGATGAGCTGGTCTCGTGGGGTGGCAGGGGGATTTTTGGAGCACTCAGGCTCATCAGCTCACCCTTGGAGGAAGCCAGGCTGGGTCCTCTGCTGCCCACCCCCCTCTCTGCTCCTGCTTTTCAGCTCTGCCTCCCCAGGGCCATACGGTGACAGAGGTGCATTTGCCAGGGGTTTCCAAAACCCCATGGGGCCCCTTGACTGGGCCCCGCAGAGCCTGGGGGTATCCGTGCCCCTCTGGAGGCTTGTGTGGAGGAGCAGGGATGGCCCTCATGTCGCTGTCACTCATGGGCAGCGAGCACCGGAGGTGTGCTGCGAAAGAACTGGGACAAAAGACAGTCCGAGCCTCTCCAGCAGCAGTTCCAGTTCCTTGCCAGTTTAACTGCCCCCAGCTCTATTATTATCCAAATAAATCTCTTTTAATCCCAGCTCCCCCACAGCTCTTCTCCATTGCTGTGTTGCCAGGCTGCCTGTTCAATGCAGCCGCCCGGGGAGGGCACGGGGTGGGATGCTCCCCCACATCCCATCAGCATCTGCTCCCACCCCAGGGGAGGGCAGCAGGACACTGGTCCCCTGCTCCTGGCACAGAGGATGGCCAGGCTGTGGGCTCACACCGCAGCCCCTCTGCCAGTGCTCTTAACAGACTCAGCAGCTCTGCTTGATCGGCACATAACCAGCACCGGGAGCGGGCGCTGGGCGGTGTTTGGGAAGCTGTTCTTGGGCACCTGCAGGTGTTTTCCCCTCACCCCCACCCCCACCCCAGCCTGTCATTTATAAACTAATTGAATTGTTAATGAAACTTCCTGAAATAAGAGCAAGTGTAAGGCGCTCACAGCTCTGCCAGCCACGTTTCCCACCGTTCCCGACCTGAATACCAGCACCCTGGGAGCGGGTGAAGGAGTCTCGGCAGAACTGACCTATTTTGCCAGGCTGGGACTCAGAGGCTTTCGCTCCCTGCAACAGATGGGCCTATTGGTGCTGATGGTGCCAAATCTGCAATGCCAACCCCCACCCCAGGCAGAGGCTTTGGGGTGAACCTGTCACAAAGAAATGGCTTCTTTAGTATTAGGGGATGTCAGCTGGGGTTTTAGCTCACGGTGGTCATGGAGCAGCCGCTTGGGATGCTGCATGCTCTCGGTGCTTTGCAGCAAGCCAAGGGCATGTGGCATCCTGGAGGGGACACAGGGTCTGGGGGAATGTGGGGCCCTGGAGGGGACACAGTGCCCAGGGGAATGTGGGGTCCTGGTGGGCACACAGAGTCTAGAGGGATGCGGGGTCCTGTCACAGCATTGCCACCCCCCCCACTCACCTCCCTGCATCCTGCGGCAGGTCGCGCTGGCGGTGAAGGCGCTGCAGAGATACCGCCTGGGGACGGACATGTCGCTCTTTGCCACCGATCAGTTCGCCACCGACCCCAACGCGGCGTACCCCGGCTACCCCACCGGCAGCGGCATCGAGAGCACAGAGACCTACCAGAGCCCCCCCTTCACCGAGACCTTAGATGCCAACCCAAAAGGTTACCAAGTGCCAGCGTACTGAGGGGCGAGGGCTGCCTCCCACGAGACCGAGTCCTACGGTGCAGTACTCTCAACCGGTCGATTGCAAATGTATTCAGTCCCATTTCCTTAATGTGGCAAGTCAGTGCTGGGTTCCTTACTATTAGCTAGTTGTGCAGTGAATTCTGTACAGTGGTATTGGTTCTTGTCTTACCTGTCCAAGGGTTTTATAAAAGCAGTGTTCCCTCTAAGTCGGAAGGAAGGAAAGAAGGAAGGAAGGGAGGAAGGAAGGTAGGTAGGTTGGTTGCTACCACATCACCTACACGTGGTGAAAGATGAATAAAGGCCCTCTCTGAGGCTCGATGCCAGGCAGTTGGTGTCAGGCTCTGCTGAGCACCTGAGAAAGCCCAGAATACCTTTTCCTGTTAGAAACCACAGTAGCTGAGGAGTTGTTATTTATCTCGTTCTTCCAGAGCTAACACAGAATCGGTCTCGTGGTGGTGAGGGCGGGTGGGTGATGTTGGGGAGGTCGGTGCCGTGCCGTTCCCGCTGCAGAGCTTTCCTGCACGTGCTCCATGGGAAGTGCCAAATTCACAAAGGAACAAGCGGTGTCTGTGTTACTTTTAGTTGTATATATTTCCTGTACAAACCCCCAGATATCTCTCCAAACAGGTGTTTAACATGTAGCTTAGTGTGCAGGCAGCATGGCAGGGAGCACAGCGGGTCGGGGGCTAGGTTGAATATCCAAAAGGCATCTGCACTTCAACAGTGGGGTCTGGGAGAGGCTGTAAAAAGTTGCTGTTTGAGACTGGAAACCAGTTCAGCGATAGCTGGCTGCTTATTAGGAACGGCCTTTTAATCAGGGGGGAAATAACAGCAGGTTGCAGTTCCACTTCTTCTCCGAGGCGTTGGGAAAGTTGCAGATTTACAGGCAGCTTCTGGCTGGCAGTGCTGACCGCTGACGCCCGCTCAGGCGCCGCGCTGCCTACGCAGAAGGGTGGGTGTCTCAGCAACCTGAGTCACTCAGGAGCAGTGTTGAACTTGCATTTTTATACTGGGAGCAGCCACTGACCGTCCTCAGCTGCAGCAGGACCTGGGGGTCAATGGAGGTTTTACCCTGTGGTCCCTAGAAACGAGCAGTTCAAAGGGAGAGTTGCAAAGACTTGACCAGCCACCGAAGTCTGTCGCGTAGGGCTCATGGCCCCACGTTTGCAAACAGGGGGGAGAAGAGAGCGAACCAAAAACTCCCAGATGAGAGGCTGAGGTTTGGGGTTTCGGCAGGAATTAAAACCAACTAAACATGCAGAATCTGGGAGGTCCCTGCCAGCAGCCTGCCTGCTTTCCCTGCCTGCGCAGCAGCTGGGGCTTGAGCTGTTTTGTCACTAAGGAGCGAGCAAAGGAGCCGAAACTTGAATTCCCACCACCTCGGTGGCAGCTCTGTCCTTAGAGGCTCCCAGCTCTCCCAGTGTCTGGCAAGCTGGGATTTCACCTGCCTGGTTCACACCGGCAAAAGTTGTGTGCTGCCTTCTGACCTCGTGACAAGCAATAGTTACCGGCCTGCCCCAGCCTTCCTCGTAGCAAAGACATCAGCAGGTTCTTTTGTCATCATTAACACAGCTCATTTCTGCTGCTAAATTGCAAATAAATGCATTAATTAACAAGCAGCAAATCTCATCAGGAGCAGTCATTATCGGTGACACAGCACATTACTTGACTCCCCTACTATTCAGGCCGGGTTAAACGTGCATTTGCAGGGAAGGTTGGCTTTGCTGGAGCTGAGCTTCTCCTGCTCACCTGGCAGCACCGGAGCCGGGATTTTTCCAGCAGCATTTCCCAACTTGGACACTTCTCCTGTGCCACCACAGCCTCCCCTTGCAGCATGACCACGCAGGGTGGCACTGAGACCTGGTGTCCTGCCATGGTCCCCACCACGGGCTTTCCCAATGGCAACAGCAGAGGTGACCTCTCTCCCTCTGGACACCTTTGATGTCCAAACACTAGCGGGGCGTCAGCAGCGACGGAGGCAGGAGCACGAGCGGAAGGATGTTGCACTGCTTTGGGAGGGGTGTCACTTGCTTGGTTAATGCTCGGAGTGAGGAAGAAGTGACATGGGCATCTGCTGGTGGCCTCTGCCATTGGGCTTGGTGAGCAGTGAGACATCCTTGCATTAAGTAGACAGGGGACACCCAAACCCCATCAGGGAAGAAGTCTAAATTGCTGACATGACCCTCATGATGTTTCCAGCACCAGCCTCGCTGGGGACAAAAAAAGGTAAAGGATTTTAGCACAGGGTATGGTAGAACTGTAGCAATATTTTCCTTAGAGGGAACACTGAAATTTTAGCAGCACAAACAGTACTTGTGTTAATATTTTAGCAAAATTATAATCAATTTAAATGTTTAAATTGATTGTATGTGAGATAATGTTTGTTCGGTACCTTGTATTTTTTCTAACTATATAACTGTTCCAGAGTTTCCTTGTAACCGTAAAGAACTAAAGCTCTGTCTGACTGCGGGACGTGTCCTGAGCCCTGGTGTAACCGTGCTGAATATTACATCTGAATGTACGCACCGCGGCCTGCATTGCCTTTCTTTCCTCCCCGCCCTCCCGCCCGCCGGTGGTGGGACACAGGAGGGATGCACACGCACACCCCACGCACGCTCTCGTGCCCGGAACTGACCTTAAGAGCACCAACGGTGACACGGGGACAGCGTCAGCAGAGCTTCAGCCCCCGGCCGAGGCACCATTGTTCTTCTCGAGGTCAGCAGCTTTTTACAGCTCCCCAGAAGTCTGTTACCTTTAACTTGCAGTTGGCACGGCGAGCGTGTGGGGACCTGGCTGCGTTATGCTGGGCAGGAGAAGAGGAGGATGAGGAAGGGGCCTGGGCGCCTGAGAGGCTTTCTGGCTGCGGAAAGGCAGGAGGGATTGCTCCTCGATTAAACTGGAGCTGGGAATAACGTGGCTTCCAGCCACAACAGGCACCTCAAGGAAGCTTAACCCTGCTCCTCCTGTCACCAAAACTGTTGGTGCTTGTCAGCGGAGGGGAGGACATCCCCGCCGTGGTGGCACCGAAAGGGATGGGGCCTGCAGAGGCCCGCAGCACAAGCAGGCAGGCTGGCAGCCCACAGCACGGGCAGGCAGGCTGGCAGCCCACAACCAGTGTGGTTTTCCCAGGCAGTCCTGATGGGTTTACATACATAGTTGCCTGTCGAGGCCATGTCAGCCAGGCACAAGCCGAATTAATGTGATGCTACACCACCTAAGATGCTGTGGGAAGAGCATTTGTTCACCGTGAACAAAACTCATCTTCTGGTTTATTGGTGAGGCTGTTGCCAAACACCCCTGTAGCTCCCCAACCCCACAGCAGCACGGGCTGGCAGCCACCACGGCCCTGCTGAATGAGAACATGCTTAGCGGCAGGGTGAGCTGCAGCCCTGGCCAGCAGTGCCACATGCCCACCCCTTGTACAAAATCCTCCTGCTCTGCAAGCCCCCCCACCCCGTCCCCGCTAGCTGTCCAGTGTCAGCAGTGCCACGCATTAACCGGCGTAGCACAGCAGTGTGTCTGTGACTTGTCAGTCAGACCAGTGTACACAGGTATGGACTGTCACTCAGTATAACCCTCCGGGCTTACGGTTAGAGACGTAGATCCATCGGTGTAATAACTGTAGTATATTGTTCAGGGTTCGAGCATTTGTACCATCGGTCTCTGTACTTCTTTCTCCCACCTCTTTTCTCCCTGCCATTCCCTGCGGTACAGTAGCACGAGCGGCTTTCCTTGCAGACCTCGTCCCGAAAGCATGCCAGGATTGTGCTGTGAATTTGTGCCGTGCCAGCTGCTGCCCCCATGCTGTCCTCCCAAGCTGTTTAATGTATCCTCTGTTCTCCCGGAGATCTCAGAAGCGCAGCAGTGAACTCAAGCTTGCAGAGGGCAAGACAGTGCTGCTCTCAGGCTGGCGTGCTGAAAGCTTCTGCCTAGTGTTAGCACTGAATTTGGGTGTAAAGAATAAAATCTAACCAATCCTGTACTTTCCTGGAGATGGGTTCTGCCAGATCACCTTGCTCCAGGAAGCTCCATTGTGACAACACACTCAGCTCTCAGCACCAGAGTTAACCACAGCAGGAGCTTTGTGTGTTTATTTTAAGCATATCAAGAGATTTGAAAGAGTTGGAATTTTTTCCCAACATTTTAAGCTATTCCTAGGGAGGTGGAAATTTTGCTTAGCTGATCCATAGTGAGAAGATCTCCCCCAGCACATGCTTCTGTAGCTCATGCAGTTTGAGCAGAGCTCCCCTCCCTTTAAGCCATGTCCACACACAGTTGGGATTTCACCTGCTGCTTTGCCTGGGTGTGTTTTAAGACGAGCTTCCCATCAGCTCATGCTACAACAGCATCTTTCTTCTACTCCTGTGGGCCAGCAGCTCTGTACTGGGTAATTCTTACCCTGCTCTCTCTGCAGCCAACCCCCAGAGGCGCACAGCTGGCTCTGGCTTAGCTCTGCCTGCTGCAGCTCTGAGGTCACTGGAACAAAACTGTGGTCACTGTCTCTTCATTAGTAAATCACATCATTACTTTGGTGGGATGAGCATTTCTCTCCATAAAAACTACTGTATATACCTGCAGACTTCCCTTCAGCCTGTGTTTTCCTGGAGCACGTTGGGGAGGGCGGCCAGGGGCAGTTCCACTCCAGTTTAGTCCCTGGTACTTTTCTAGGGAGCATCTTGCAGCCGCACGTGCCAGACAACCCTCTCCCACCACCGGCGAGGCTCGGGAACAGCCTTCACTCTCTCAACTTGAAACCCACGTTCAGCTGCCTGTATTTTGTTGCAATACGCATTTAAACCTCAGATTCTTTAAGAGTTTTAATATCAAACTGATGCCAAATGTGGTTTGCCAATTTAAGGGTTTTTTTGCAGATACCTCTGTCTAAGCAGACCGCTTCCAGGAGTTGCAGTTGTCACTAACCTTACGTGCATTGTAGTACAAAGTGGACTGTGTATGGAAATAAGTTAAAAATGTTTACAACTTTTGTATATATTATATATATAAAAATATCTTTTGAGAGAACAATCTGTGATTCTGTATTTTCAGTGTCCGTGTACCAACTGCAACTTATTTTCAATAAAGAGTTAAAAATGAGTAGAAGCAGCCTGAGCAAAAGTTGGTAATACTTTATTTAATCAGGTGAGCACAAGGAAACTGCATCATCAGGCCAAAGAGACTGATTGCCTCGAGGGAACTTAGAGCAGCACCCGCCTGGGGGAACTACGTATCTGCTAACACAGAGGAAATTAACTGAGAAACCAAGGGAAGACGTAAGATACATGGGCAGAGAGTGTGCATTTAACTTCCCCTGACTTTCACAAACCCAACAAGAGATGGGGAAGAGCTGACCCATAGCTCAATGCTGACCAGAAGTGGTGGGAGCAGCTGGCATCGAACTGAAGTGCCGCTGCAGTCGGGTGGGTCGGGGTCATGCTGAGGCATCAGACCCCACTCTGCTCAAGGAACCCCACTCGAAGCAAGAACACGGAAGCATTGCTACTCATCACGTATTCATGCATTGTATAAGCAGCCATGCAGCCAAATAATCCTCCCCAATCCCATTTCAGGGCGTGCAGCCTGGCCCATGCTGGAAACGCCACGTTCAGTTATTCAAAACAGTCTTAATTACTCAGCAGAGAAACCAAAAGCACTTTGCAGCCTGACAGCAAGCAGAAATCAGAAGTGTAAGGCAAGGAGAACTTTCCATAGCCAGGACTAGCTCTTCAGCAATACTCTGAGCTCAATTTCATAGAAATGATGCTTATAGAAAAGCAGTGTTTCATCACTAAAAGTTACATAAATTAATTTCAACTTTATCCCTACATGTTAAAAATCACTAAACCTGGTCTGCCAGGATGGGAGAGAATCAGATGCTGAATTGCAGCCATGGAAGTGCACTGCAGGGAGGACTCTCGTCACTCCATCGCGTCAGAGCTGCTGCTGGAGGAGGAGGAGTTACTTCAAAGGATGAAGATTCCCCTCTTGTCTCAGAGAGGTGGGATTCAGAGCTGCTAAGCAACGTACGCAAAGCTACTTCAGACCAGCATTGCCAAGGGAGGCACAGGATGGAAACGCTCCGTACAGTCTGAACACATTATCCTCATTAGTGCAACCCACTGTAAACAGATAAATGCACTTAAAGGCACTGCAGATAAACATGGTCAGTGATCAGCAGCATTTAATGTCCCAGTATGCTGTTGTTTGGAGCCACCACCATTAATACATCCAAGAAATCAGAACCATGGCAGCCATTAAATAAAACTACCGTGAAGTGTGCTTTACCCCCGTAAAGCCGTGACGTTCTCACTCTACATGCAGTGCTACAAAAGAAGTTTGTTAAAGAACACGTTACATAAAAGGTCAGAGGCCACATCAGATCTCACATCCGACTCATCACACGGATCAGTCCAACTCTTCAAGTAGCAGAATTCAGTCCAATTTCAGATGGGAATTGTCTTTGCTAAACGAGCAGCCCAGTGCGCACAACACGCAGCTGCCACAGGCTGACCAGTAAGTAGTATGTTTTCTTTGTACCCCTGCCTGCTGTGATCTTTGCGGTCACAGAAATATCACCAAGAAAAAAAAATAATAAATCAGAATATTATAAAGGAAGCCACTTGGCTTCCATTCATTTCAGTGATTCATAATCTTCCCCCCCTCCCCCAACCCTTTCCCCCCAGAAAAAAAAGGAAAGAAACCCCCAAACCAGATGCTTATTCCCCTATTGTGTCCCCTGTCAGTCTTCAGATCAGAAAGTATTCTCTCAGCTATTGCGTGTTACAGGAGCAGGGTGGCCCCTGCCTGCCCACCCTGCCATTTCAGCCTAATTCTACTCCGGCATTTCGAAGCTCAGACTTTGGATGTTAAGCAGCTACGGCGTAGTTCAGTGATCCCTTTGCACAGTATTTAATCAACAGCTCTGAGAGGGCTCCCTAACAGTCACCTGTGGATGACTACTCGACTGACACCAGCTCTCAGCCACACTACACTGCCAAACCTCATTCCAAAAAGTGCATATTCATAGATGGTTTTATTGGTCTTCAGGAAAGCTAACTGATGATTCTGCTGATTGCTTGTAAGGATGGGAACTCCTCATCCTCAATATGCAAAGCTTTATGGGTGACAACGTCCTGCTGAGTTAGTACTTGCTTACACGTTGGGCAGATATAGCAGTCGAGATCAGAGTTGGAGTCCGTCTGCCAAACGTTATTTTTGTTCTTTTTGGATTTGTTTGAGCTTTGTTTTTCTTTGATTCTGAAATCGTTGTGAGCAGAAAGCAGTTCTTGTTGCTTAACTGTGTCTGGCAGCAACACCAACAACTCATTAAAAATTTTCTTGAAGTTATCTCCAAGCAGTTCTCGGCAGCTTTTGTAATACTGTGCTGCAGAAATCAGGCCCTTCAGGAGAAAGGGAACAGGAGTAAGTAGGAAAAAAAATATTAAATAAGAAAATTAAATCCCACTGGGATTCACCTTCTCCTCTGAGAGGAAGGCTTCGGGAATCCAAAGGTTCTTGCCCACTCACCTGTCTGAATTGCCCAGAATGAGTCTTAAATTTATTAAACTTGGACTCGTCGCTTTGAAGAAACTCTTTAATGGATTGTATTAGCTGGATGTTCCTTTGCTGGAAGTTTTCTGGTATCAAGTATGACCTGTGACAGGATTTTGGCCTGCATCTGAAAAGACCAAAAGTGACTTTGACATTGCTTCCTGTTATACCAAGATGCTGGAGGGTATATATTGTAGGGCTATTGTCTCCTGTAGACGTGCTCCCTTTCTCCACCCAACCCCGCGTACAATCGCTGTAAGCAGCACACAGCCATCCTGACAGGACCACAAAACCTATCCTGTGGAATTATTGTATCCAGTTCCAGCTTTACCTACACAGAATATTTTGAATGCAAGTTTAACTTAGTTTTGACTAGATGTTTGGCAAGCCTGGTTCACCAAAGAGCCATGAGCAAAGACCACACTGTAAATAAAACCACAGTTTATTACAGATGTCTGTATTAAACTTACACACACGTTCCCCCTCCCTTTTTCTCATACACTCATCTCTCTGTCCCAGAAGGGCCCCAGACAGAGACCAGCTACTGGAAATGCCACAGCAGTGAAGGTATTTAGAGGTCACCAAGGCGAACATGCTGTAGCACCTCCCTTCTGGGACTCAACAGCAAGGTTAAGAAATAAGTTGAAGCTGCAGATTTCCAAATAAATCTAGAAAAGACAAAGAGCTGCCACACTGCAGAGGTTTTAATTTCCTCAGACCTGCATCCACACAACTTTGTGCTCCCCTGTACGCAGCTCTCCTGAATCCAGCCCACAGCAGCCACATAGGGGGAAGCACTAAGTGACTGGCCTCTGCCAGGGCACCTGTTTAGAACAATCCCTGGAGCATTTCACATGTTGTTTGGAGCCCCTGTGCCATAACCGAGATGTCACACGTAAAGCAACTCTAACTCAAAGGACTTTTACTTACTCTTTCAAAGATGTAGTGACAGGTTCAGAGATATTGGTGGTTGGAATAACAGCAAAACCTGGCGGGGGTTTACTAACAGGCACCGACAGTCCTGGAGGCGGAGGAGGACTCTTTAATAGCACCACAGTGTTAAAGCCTAAATGAAAGCAGAGAATGAGCAGTTAAAGCACGTTATCTGTGGCACCCCCATGCCACCGTGTGAAATTAACACCAGTGGTCTGATGTACTCTCCATCATTATACTGGATGAAACCTAAAAATCTCAGAGGTGGAAATCTGTCGCCTTAACAGTCAGGTCAAGAAGCACTTCATAGTGACAGCTTTCACTCTACATAGAAAACTCTTTAACTATTTACTTTTTCAATAGAAAATAATAATAAAAAACCCCCCAAACAACCAAACTCATGATAAAAAAACCCCCCTTCTACATTATTAGAGCGAACAGAAATCACTCCAGAAGTCACAACAGCACAAGGCATCACATGTTCTAGCATACTTCGCTGGGCAGTATCTGCAGAGCGGCACAGAACAGAACAGCTAAGCAAGCATCTCCTGATGCCATTCTACTTTCATTAAAACTGCTCTAAGTCACATTTGTTGCTATGCTACTCCAGTTTTACAAGATTACGACACCACTCAAAGCAAGGGCATTAAATCTCTGCAAATGCAGAACAGAAGTGACCAAGCAAGCAAACTGACAAGTACCAGCAGGCCCAGGTCCCAGCTAAAGAGATTCCCTCTGCCCACAGGGGCTCCCAAACTAGATCTTAAAGCACAAAAGCACAGATACACGTCAGCCATGACTCACCAGAAAAGCAATGACAGGTAAGGACCAGCTGCTCGTCAGCAAGCACCCCCAGAAAGCAGCTGCACAGAGCAGAGCTGTCCCAACACTTCCACTGCTTTAACTGTGTTTCACAGAGGACATTTAAGCCCACCCACGTCCCCCAGACTGTCTTTTTAAACTTCAAAGGTGAACCTAAAAGGTGGTGGCAGCAGCTCTGTCTGAGTGTCAGGAGGAGCAGCTTATACATCTCCCCCCTGTGCTGCACATCTCTAAGACACACCCAAGAGAAGCTGGCCGCCTCTGCAGCGCTTACCTGGTGGCGGCGGCATTCTTGCTGATCCTGAGCTCCCAAGGGCTGGGAAGTCTTCCTGAGGTAAAGGGCATTTGTTAGTCACTGTGGGCTTTTTAAGGCCAGGGGGCTCTTTGGGTGTACTGCAGATCGCTAACGATTTTTCCGAATGACCATTCACGATGGCTGCGGATCTGTCAGGGGCGTGAAGAGCAGAGGCTGCGTTTGATGTCTGCTCTGCTTCCGGCAGCTTCTCAGTCGATGACCTGGGAAATGATGTCTCCTGTAACACGTGGGGGGATGATGGTCGCTGCTTTTCGACCCCCATCTTCTTTTTCTTGCTCACTTTTGTAAAAGTTTGTGAGGTAGAAGCTGCCAGCAAGGATGATACGTCGAACATCGTTGGTGTGTTTCTGATCTCCTGGGTTGTCAAGCCACTACCGCCATCTTCATCATCTGATTGAGAGAGTTTATTGCTCTTCTTACTTCCTTTAGTGCTATTCAAGGAGGATGGTTTTTTGGCTACCTGGTTTGCACAGGGGGTGCTAATGGCTTTGACCACATTTTTACTGGAACCATTGTTCCATGCAGATGTGATGTTAGTCACTGTTTTATTGTTAGGCCTCATTCTGGACACCAGAGCTGGAAAATCCTCCTCTTGGAAAGCTGTTTTCTTTGTGGTTGCTGTATATGTCAAAGGCATTCCAGAGGAGATGGCAGGTGCTGCAGAGGATGACAAACTTGGGAAATCTTCTTCTTTAAGCTTAACTGCTGCTAGCGGGGCAGAGCTGCGAGAAAGGACAAGCACAGCCTGTTACAGCGGCACTGCACGGGCAGCACAGCCCCAGCAGGCAGAACGAGCCCCATCCTGTCTGCACTCTTCCTCAGACTGTCACTTAGGGTGGCACAACTGACCTAACTTAACAGCATGCAAATAAATGCAGTCAGGCTTTTAAAGCATATCTAGGAGTCCCCTCAGAGAAGTCCCACTAGCCTGCTGGGTACCAGTACCGCCTCACCACACCTCACGTGGAGCAGAGCTGCACACACAGGCACATCTGAGGTGCCACATCCTGCAAAGACACTATTCTAATCATCACCAATTCAAGGAGGTGACAAATGATCACAATAACCAGCTCCCTCAAGGTCAGCTATCGAGTTTAAAATGGCTGGCACAGAGAATACTGAGGATATCCCTGAAACTGAGCCACCAGATGATCCAGCCATGAACTGAAGCAAATCCCAATGCTGCTCATGCAGATGACTAGCACAGAGAAAGCTGGAGGCAGAGGGGACATATTCATAGTTTAAGTAAAGTGATCTGTAATTTATAAGTATGTTAGCTGCATTTAAGTAAAAAATCTGTAAAATTGTTTTCTCCAGAAATGCAGAACACCAGTGAGCTCCTACACCTGCTTTCTCACTGCTGCAGCCTTGCACAAACTTACCCTTGTAGAGGTGCCACTGCTGAACCAATTGCTGGAAAGTCATCTTGGCTTAAAGCACCGTTAGCAGCTGCTTCTTTTGGAGTATTGACAAAAAGAGCAAAGAAATGTTTTCAGCTAACATCCATTCACTTCAGAGTGGAAGCTATCAATGAACATGACAGCAGCATTAACAAGTCCTATTTTCAGCAGCTGATGATGTCATTAACTCTGACATTCCAAAAGGACAGTTTAAATCCATGCATCACTCTCTCCTTCATTTAACTGAATTCACCATTATGTCATCGTACACTGGCTGTGGCATAATGGGAAATTCACAATGAGTAACATGAGCAAAACATCGGTTCAGAAGTACTTTGTGAGGGAGGAACCCTTCAAGATGCAGATACCAACGCCCCCAGCTGTCTGCTCCACACTTCTACAGGGTCAGGAAGCTCAGCAGAGCCTTAGTGCTCCAACTGAGCTACACCAATGCTTCTTCCCGTGGAAAGCTGCTACTCTGAGCTGTCCATCACACCTCTCCTGCACAGATGCTCAAGCTGCTCAGCAATTAGGTTCTGGGAGATCATTTTACATTGAAACATAACTAATTTCGGTTTGCCTTAAAAAAACAAATCTAGTGCTGCAGACTGCAGCAGTTCAGGGACTGACTGGTAACAGCTTGACACATGTGCAGCAAAAGCTGGGCAAGCAGGTGGAGGAGACAACCTTGCCTGCCATCCCCAACTGAGCTGTACCCATTAACCAAACAGAGCTCTCAGCAGCTCTCAGTTCATAATGAAAGCATATGATCTTTAAGTAGGAATCCTGTTGTAGGAGCAGTAAGAGTGTGGAAAATGGGTTTGGAGCAACAGGGATATCAGAACACCACTGTGTCTGATTTATTTGCGCCAAACTAGATGTAGTTTAAAACAATTAAAAGGTTTGCTTTCACCAGTTATAAACCTTTACTGAAATAACTTGTTCTCAAAAAAGAGGAAACTCAGCTCAAGCATCACAATAAATCAGTTCTTGCATGCCAGAGCAGGAAATGGCACAGTCTTAATTATACTGATCTGGACAGAACGTCCCACCTACTGTATGTTAATGGCAGTTGGTGTTTCTACCCAGCTCCATTTCATGTGTAACCTGCTGCAGGAACCCCAACACACCCAGACACATCTCACTGCAAACTCAGATTACAATTGTGCAGAGGTCTGGCCATGTCCACCAGTTCTGTAGAACAAAGTGTGGCGACTTCCACTTTTGCCAGGCTGATCTCCAGACCCATCATACCTCTCTACAGCCACAGAACATGTTGAGCACTCACCTGTAGCATCATTTGAAGACTTTGGCACACGTTTGGAGCTGAGCACTTCAGAATCCCTCAAGTCCTCCTTTTTACCTCTACTGCTGCCGTCCTCCTTGTCTTCTACCCGTTTTTTCTCCTCTTGGCGTTTAGCTGCCACAGACGCCCTGACTGCTGCTGCAACGTCTCTGTCTTCTTCCTCCCTGCAGGACAAGGCAGATTTTCTCAGTCAAACAGTAAGGATTAGGGAGCAGCTTTGCCTCACTCCAGCTCTCACCTCTCCGGTGTCAGCTCCGACGACTGTCCCTGATCTTGTGCTGCAGGCTGCTGAGAAGGCTAAAACAAACCCACCACTCCAATACACCCTGGCACTGGCTGGTGAGACAGGCAACATTCCCCCCTGGATTTGCAGTTCTACATGTGGTAATAACAATCCAGGCCAGAAGAAATTGGGTTGAACTCGACAGTACCAAGGATGCATGGGGACACGTGCCTCTCCCACTCACTTCCAAACGTATGAAACCATACTCATAGGCCACAGTAGTTCTTTGAAACATGGTTTGTCATGAACTCTCAACACATGCACAATCCACATGCGACACCAACATATAAGTGTTTAGAGATGAACTGTTCCCCCAGTGAATTCACCAGTAATGAACCAGCTGACCGTCCAGCGAGAAAGAGAAGGAAAGAGATGTGCAGTATGTATAAAGCACTTGGGTCTTGTGTGGATGAAGAGACATATAAATGCAAAATTTCATTTCAATACTTAACCCTCTTCTTTTTCCAAAGCACTCAGTCTGGCCACACACAGATCTGTTAGTTCAATGAGAAGCATGGTCCTTAGAACAGGAACTTCCTGATTACCCAGACCAAAAAGTCCGTTAAACCCACAAAGATATGTCACTTACTTCAGACAAAAGTTAGCATAAAAGCAGTTGCTGAAATTAATTTAGGATTCTGAGCTTATTTAACCCATAAATTGAAGATTACATTGTTTGCTTCCCGTGTCAAGTTCAAACAGCTGAAACTTCACAGAAATCACTTCACTTTGACCGAGAACATAGTCAGCACCCAGCCTCTGACTGAAATCTAGTTCTACTCTCAACTAAGGATTCACTATAGAAGCTCCAAAATTTTCTACCCACTTTCTTCCTACTGGTCCACCAAAGCATTGTGAATTGGTAAGTAAAGAACAACACTGAGCAGCAATAAAAACCCACAAAAAACATTCTGCTACTCACCTCTTGTATCTCCAACTGCCTCTTCGGTTTTGCTGACTTCCTCGGCTGCCCACTCTGCCTGACCTCCCTTGCCTGTTGTACCTGTCAACTTCTTCATAGTCCTCTCCACTTACAACACCTAAACAGGAGGGATGGTTGATTACTCTCAAAGTTAATTCTCTAATCTGGGCATCACACTATGCCTGAAAAAAACCCCAAAGATGTACTAGTACAAACCGACCTAACCATGGGAAAGAAATCAAGATAAGTGGTCTATGCAACCTTACTGCTTACTACATTAAAATACATTTTACAGTACATGGATTCAATGTATTGTAACCTGTGATGTGAGTTCTGAGTAATCTGGATTATACACAGAGGTGTCTCTACACACAGTTCCACACAGAAGGAGAGTTAATACGTACATTGCTCTCTGCACTCAGGCTCTGTGTTCAGCACTAGTTTGTATTCACTGTATGAAGTCATTCACCTAATTACAAATTGGAGAAGTCAAAACTTGTCCTAAAATTATGTATCATCATTAAATTCAGACATGGGGAAAAGGAAATGTAAAACAACTTAGGCAGGAAGAAACCTCTGGATGTCATCTGCTCCACGCCCTCACTCAAAGCAAGGCCAACTCCAACTTTGGGCCCTATCCACTCAAGTTCTGGTTATCTTCAAGGACAAAACTCAACAACCTCTCAGGGTCCCGTTCCAGGGCTTGTCCATCCTCTTTGTAAAGAATTTCTTCTTGGCCAGGAAATGTCTACCTCAAAGCCTGAAGAAGGAATATGTTTCTGCCCACCCGCAGCCACACTTACCCTCGTTCCTCCTCTGGTGCCTAGGAGCGTAGTTAAACTGCAGGTCTATCTGCCGGTTCTGCCTGGCCTCTGCCCTGTTCTTGCTGTGGCAGGCTGTCTTGTGTGCTTTGTAATCTATTTCTGTGCGGAAAGCGTGAGTAAACTGCTCCGTGCTGCACCGCCCCTCCTCACAGAGAAAGTGCTTTTCGCGGAAGTGCTCACGAAGGTATTCGTAGTCACTGGAGGGAGAGAAGAGGCTGAGCTGCAACCTTCCCAACATGTTTTACTAACAGTATATGGCTACTCTTACAAGGTGAAGTTAAGACAAGCTTAGGCAGCGAGTTCTTGCTTTACCCAGCTTTAACCACATGCACACAGCTGACACAATCCCAGATGCTGAACTAAACTACTGGCTGATGCTTGTCACACCCAGCTGTACCTAAGGCACCTATTTTATAAAAGAAGATTTACCTCTATCTGCTTTACATGTGAACTTTGGGGTATTAGAGTTAGCACACTGGGCAGCTTCAGGCATCGACTGTATTGCTGCAAAATGTAACTTTTAATGTTTAACATTAACAGAGAAAACTTTAAGACATGGACAGAAAGTGATTACCGTCTTTGTTCCTCAAAATAATTCTGCTATTGGTTCGAGGAACAAAGAGACTGGAGCCAACCTGCTGACATTCTTGCCCTCTGAGTATTACTTTCCCCAAAATTCACAGCAGACCCAAGCCATTTTCCCTCAACTTCCAAGCTCCAGAAAGAGGAATAAATTTCTTGCACAAACCTGTAGTACTCCTGAGCACCATCAGAATCACAGAAGTGACAAAAATAGTGATCTCGTCTGAGGTGTTTGAGTAACTCATCGTTATCCAAATAACGCTCATCACAGAACTTGCACAGGGGGTGCCCACGATGAGAGGTGTCATCTGGGTCCCCGTGGATTCGATGGCGGGCCAGGTCCTTACGGGAATACCATTTCCGTTCGTAAGTAAAAATCTGAAGAGAGATATGTATCTATTTATTATTACTTCTTGTGAACAGGGAACAAAAAGAGTGAGCCAGGCTGCACACAACTTGCTCGTTTGCAAGAAAGGAAGATTTTGCAATTTGACAATTGGCACCTGCAAGTTTCAGCGAAAAGGAACCAAAATTCAAGTGACAGATCCAAATTAAACCCAACCTACATCTCTCTCACTCAGAACATTAGAAACCGATTCAATTCGCTTATTTGCCCTGTCACAATTTTCTATGTGTATTAACATAACACAACAAGCTTTAAATTACAATCTCTGGTGGCGAAAAAATCCTAGATATTTGTGAACATACAATATTTCCAATACTTGAACTAAAAAACCCCATAAACCAGAACTGAGCTGTTTTCTTTTCCTCTGGAAGCAGCTACCCACACAGCTACATTCAAAGAATACAGCTCAGCAAGCAAACATTGTATTGTAAACCAATCTGCTGTCCCTAACACAGGAGCTATTTTGGTAGGAAGGGTTCTGAAGACATCAGAAATATCAACACAGCCTTGAGAACGGAGTATCTGTTATTTCTTGCCCAGACAAGGTGTGTTAACTGAGTCAGGGAAAAGGTTAACTTGTCTCAACAAGGGTTGACTGACTGAAGCTTCTGGGAATTTAACAACTTCTTTTCAGTGGATGCTAGTAGCACAGAGCTTTTTTCCACACCATAAACATTTCTGCAATGCCCTGAAGTTAAACCAACAAGTTCTAATATTGTTTGTGAATAGGAGAGACAATAAAACATTCCTGCAGCACTGGTTACTTCAGCTGACCACGGAAACACCTCCTCACCAGACCTTGAAGGACATGGCAACTGAAAGAAGTGGTCCTGCCCTTCCCTAACCACTTCCCTTGCATGAGCTCCAGTGATTCCAAGATCACAGGAAAGAGTCAGATCAATCCACTGAAAGCTAACCCTGACAAGAAATAATATGTATTAGTATTCATTCAGGTCAGCCTGTCCACTTTGGGATGCTGTCCCTTTGGCAGTAAACTACAGTTCAGTTGGCATAAATCAACTGTGGCACCACAGAATAAATGCATTTCTCCAATCTGATACTTAATTAGTTTCAGAGGAAACAAACACACACAAAATCAAGTGTAGAGGGTTCTAAAAATACACACTCATGCACTAAATTCCCTCCTACAACAACAAGGAATGCTGACAACTATTAGGCAGAGGGGTTAGCAGTCCTAGAATTCATTGAACAGTAGCTGCTGAGGTGTAATTCGGAAACACAAAACCCATTCTAGCTCCAGGGAAAGGTGGAGTTCTGACTTTCAGAGAGTGAAAAAGCTTTGCCTGGCTGAGATAATGCCAGCCCTTCTAAGGGAAATTCGGGTGGGATTAAAGCAAGTGAAAAGGGGTAATGGTGGCGGTGATGGTAAGATGAGTAGTTTGATGTTTCCATGCACATGACCTTTTCAGACACAGGCAACCAGCTTTCCAGTAACTGCCTTGTCTTTAGCAGGCTGTAAGATACATTTTGAAACAGCCCCATATCATGTTCTACGAGTGTACATCAAACAGAGCAGACCTCAATTGCAGGCAACAATGAGTTTCATTTTCCAATCAAGTCAACAAGATACAGGAAATTTGTTCTGAACAAAAAAAACCAACAAGATAATGAAATATAATTATATTTCATTAAACCAGGAAGATGAATTCTCATCCTGTACACGATCCAACTGTAAATGCTACGTTGTCTCTGATCTGACAAATAAATGCATCACTCCACGATGTATTCTGCTTTCTGAACCAAATGTTTTCTTAAGTTACAGTTCTAGCTTGTAAAGTCTTTACAAGTGTAAGTCCTACTAGACACCAAATCTCTGCAGTTATAGTTGTAACAAAGTCTGCCTACGCCACAGGATTAACTTCCTATCAGGCAGTTTGGGCTTGGTATTTACACATGTTGCAGTGGAGGAGCTAGCATCAGAAGAGTTTGAATGTGGTCAGGTTTAATTTAAAACATAATCCACCAAGATCCTTCAGGCCTTTGTTAATCAGTTTGTGGAAGAAGAAAGACTTAAAACAAAGCAACTGGCCTCAATGCAGGCAAACAAAGAAAACTTAAAACTGGTGCTGTTCAGCCACCCCATTCTTCCCACCTCCCCAAGGACTCTTGCAAGTGGCATAAGGAAGCGCCCCTCCTTCCCCCACATGAACGCAGAACTAGCTCACCTTTAAGTGTTTAACACAGAGTTTGCAACAGAAGAGCTCATGCTGCTTCCTCATGTGTTGTTCCAGATCTGCAAAGGTATTGAATGGCTTCGCATCTGGACACAAGTAGCATTCATGCTGCAGCAGCTTCCTAAGGGACAAGAAAGATTTCCTAAAAATTATCTGATTTTCTCCAGGCAACCCAATACCTTTATCAAAAAACAAATGTTCTGTCAGGGGCAGAAGGCTATATTTTTATAGCTCCTGCAGCAATTTGTAATGAGGTTAGTGTCCTGCTTATTCCAAGAATACTCTGTCATCTGTCAGGAACAGAACACAACCAAATTACACAGAGGCTTCAACTGCAAGGAAAGAGCTGAACAGTCACAGTGCCAGTGAAACACTGCCACAATAGAACTCTGAGTGCAATGTAACACATCCATGCAACAAACCCCTTTCTTATTGAAGATTCAGCTGATACACACAACATTCACATCCAATTTAATTACTTTTTCTACTGTCAGAAACCAAAAAATACAGCAGAGCGAGATAAAGAATTGTAATAGAAAAGGGAGGGGGGCAGGGAACCCACCACAAACTCCCCCCAATGATTCTCAAGAAGAGCTGAAGACAGAGCACAGTTATCAGTAAGAGAACCCACTCCCACACACTTGATTGCTGCCCATGGACCTGTAATCTCCACAGCTCTCCAGAAATCCTGTCAGTGGAAGAAATTCCCAGAGCTGGAGTATAATTAATCAGAACATGCTTCCAACTGATTCCTTTACTAAACCCACTGCCCAGTTCCACAAACATGAAGTCATGCAGAACTGTAAATGTAGCAGCAAAGGTACGTTCTTGGCCCAAATCTGGTCAGGTATAATGCACCATTCTCCAAGAACAAGGTGCAGCTGCCTGCAAGGGTTCATGGTTTTTCACTTTTCTTTCTTTTTAACTGCTTTTCATTTTAATTCTCTTATAGTCTCCCAATTAAGTGCATTATGAAAAATATTTCTGGAACACAATGCTGATGCTACATCTTGCACTTGCATTGCTTTTTTTTACTTCACCCTTTTCCTCTCCCCTTCAGAGAGAAGATCTTTGCTGGCAGATAAGGTTGTTCTACTTCTCACTCAGTGCTGAGCACAATTCGTTTTGATTAGTCCTTATGCAGCACAGCAATAAATACAATTATAACAGTAATTCAGTCTCCACCAATTTCCACAGCAGCCATGCAAAGAATTAAAAGCCTTTCAGCAAGTTTGTTACTGGTAAAGAAGCAAAAAGCAACTTTTACAGACAGAGCAACACTTCTGTATCATCCATCAGTGAATGGAAACGCTCCGGCCTTGAGGAATAGCTCCCTTTGCTGACTGTGGTACTGAGTGTTCATGCCAACTGCTGCTCCAGCCTCTCACCCTACCAAAGCCACCTGCTCTGTGACTAACACACATGGCATGGCAGCCACTCTTCCCAGGAAGCAAAACCACACCGCTCTACCCAAGTTTGCATTTCCTGCCACGTAGTGCAGGTAAGAATACACTGCTTTAGGGGTATGCTATGGGAAAGATGCTGGTACTCACCTGTACAGAGCATAAACATCTCCATCCATAAAATAAATGTCATATTTCTTCTCATGCTGCAACTGGTTAAGTGCTATTGTTGAGAAAGATGTAAGCTTCCGTCCAAAGACAACCTGCAGGCAACACAAGAATCAGCGAGAGCGTGCTCAGACAGAACAGTCTTTGGGATTCCAGATAAACTCCTCAGCCCAAACTGTACTTGTCAGGAAACTCGTCACAGCCTGAAGCTTGGACAACATTTGCAGAGCTTTGTGTCAGTCCCAGCTGCTCACCACTACCCCCAGTTACCGGCCCTACAACCATCAGCAAAGCCACTGTGACTGCTCCTTATCAACTTTGAGTGAGTCAGTTTAGACGAAGGTGGATTGGACTAACCTGGTCTTTGGATTTTGAACTAGACTTTTATGGTATGTTTTGCTACCACAGCTGTGCTGAGAGGAAATATCTTCAATCCCCTTTGCAGCAAATGCCTGTCAAGAGCCCTGCACTCAGCTCCCTCCTATCTCCTCACAGGAGATCACACAGGAACCTACAGTCTGCAAGTGAGAAGTGTCATTACTCGGAGTCTGACTGGGAAATCACTGTTTCTTGCTTTCCTGCTAGTTAAGGAATGAAAAATACTACATTGCTTCCCAAATTAGTTGCACCACATACTCCTTTCTCAGGGAATCTGCTTGCCCTCAGTTGCCTCCGCTGACCTCCAAGCAGCCTGGGTCTGTCTCACCCTGCAGCTGTTTACAGCATTACATCCTTCTTCAGAGGCCACCTACCACTGGTCTGCTCCAGCCCACAGTCTCAGTTTGGGAAGTGCTGGGGTAGCAGGAACATTTACACAACAGCTAGAGTTACCTGAACCAGCACAGAAAGGCTGACACACAAACACTGTAAGCACCCTTCCGTTCTTTCAGTAAACAGAGTAAATTTAGAAATACAACCTTAACAAAAGCTTTCAACTGTATGATGCTCAGACAGTTTAGTCGTGTCAAATCACTCCTCTGCTCTGGCTGAGGTGAAATACCATGGAACAAGTCTTTGTGTTGGGTTTTGTAGGTTGGTGGGGTTTTTTTTAAAGCTTTCCTTACAGTTGGGCTAACCAAAACAACAAAAAAATGCCCAACTTGCTGGAATATCAAGCTTAAAATAAACAATGCAAGTTTAATTTTCTTGGGTAAGTGACAGCTATGTCTAACTCCAACTGTTTAACAAATTTCATCTCAGAGAAATGGTACCAACATTCCACTGCAGCCCCAAGTGAGTTTTAGGAGAGAGGAACAGATTGCTGCAAAGTAAATTTTATCACAGGAGCCCAACACAATTTCCTACAGCAGTTCCATGAACAGTCACAAGACAAACACACTGAGCAAAACTCCAGATAACAAGCACACTGACCAAAACTCCGAGCCTGATCCAAGTATATACCAGGGTTAGTTTACAGGTCAACAAGCAATCCTGCCTAACTTCACTGCATCACTGAAAGCACGTATTACCATAACAAGTACAGCCTGCTTTCTCCTCCCTCCTGCCCTGTGCTGCCACTCATCCTTACAGCTGCATTTCCTTCAGACATTCTGCTGTGACATGTACTGGTTTGGTCTACACTGCTCTGTACCACACTGGCTGAGACTTGGTAGTGTCACACTTGCCTCTTCTCATTTCACAAGCAGTATGCAAATTAAGAGACCCTGTTTAGTGCCCTACATATATGTACAGCTCGTTCAAGGGTGGTTGTGATGTGATTTATCCCCCCCAGGAGCTTTTTCTCTTCCTTGGGGCAGATGGGTGAAGAGACAGAACACTGTTATAGTGCCACTTAAAGACAGGGGAGTAAAAAGGGTACAGCCATTAAAGTTGGCCTCAGACAAGTATAATAATAATAAAAAATCATATTAAACAGTTCATAAGTGAGGGAAAAAGATGGCTGAATGAACCAAAGTTCAGGCCATGTAATATAGCTGTATAAAGCTCAAGAGATAACAGTCCACCTGCAACCCTAGGACAAGCAAGTTTAAGGATGAAGGGCAACGTCACAGCTTGTTTCTTCCAAGATGGGGGAAGTGGAGCAGCAGCCCCTCAGGGCGTGCTCAGAGATAAAATTACTTTCAGAGTATCTTTGTGTACACAGAGCCCACTCATGGGCCAGCAAGCTCAGTCTAAAAACCACATTAAACCACAATGGCCTACACAAAGTCTGAGGATCTTCAGCACACAGCCAAACATCTTCAATCCCTACAACCATTTAAGCAATGTGAAAAGCAACCAAAGCAAGCCCTTTTTTTTTTTTTTGGGTGGGGGATGTACCTCTCCTTTCATGAAGGAGAGAGTTCCCCTCCCAAATATACTTATTCCCTAAGCAATCTCAGCATATTTCAGTGCGAGTGCAAATTCTTTTCTTCTTAAGGGTCTGCTTTTCCCTGCATGGTTCCGCAAAAACAAAGTCATGTACAACCATTTGTTTTTATAACCATCTTTCAACAACTTTTCTTCACACAGCTCAGCACTGCCCCAAATCCTGAGCTCGTTTCACACAGCCAAGCCACAGCATCCCAGCGACGTCCCCCAAGCTCCACAACAGGGTCCTGCTCCTGTGCTACTGCCCGAGTGGGCCACAAGGAAAACTGAAATCTATCAGAAAAGTTATACCTGAGGAGAAATTACTTTTAAGGCATACACTCAAGAGATGGTTCAGGCTAACAGGAACCGGAGGCGAATGCAGCATGGTGTGCTGTAATGCGAGGTATGAGCCAGCCCTAAAAGAATACAAAGTATGTTCTCCCCCAAGCTGAAAAGCAAGTCAGGAATTCGGCAGGATGAGAGAGGCATCTGAGATCGTGTAACACCAACTCTGGAGAGCAAGCCCTGCTGATTTAAAAAAACAACGAAATAGCCCCTTTAAGTGCCATTTGCTTCGTATTTTCTTCCCAGCGCCCCTCCCATTCTCCTCCGCACGGCAGCCGCACCACCGGCCGCGAAGAGGCCTGCAGACGAGCCCGGTAACCTCCCGGCCAGGCCACGCTCCCCCCGCGGCTCCACTCAGCAGATTTCATGAGTTGCTCCGTGGCCCGGCCCCTACCCCGGCTCCTACCCCTGCCCGGCCCATTGCCCCGGCCCGGCTCCGGCCTGGCTCGGGCCCCAGCCGGGTCCCGGCTCCGGCCCCTCCCTGGCTCATGCTACGGCTCCGGCCTGGCTCCTGCCCCGGCTCCGGCCTGGCTCCTGCCCCGGCTCCGGCCCCAGCCCGGCCGAGGCCCTCTCGACCTCCCTCCCACACCGGCCCTGCTCCCCACGGCAGCCGGCCCGAGCCCAGCCCCGCGGGGCGCGGGCAGACCCCAGCACCAGAGGAGGGTGCGAGGGCGCCGGTCCCGGCCTCACCTGGCCCAGCTCCTCCCGGCACACCGCGCAGTACCGCACGCCGCACAGCGCCCGCATCCGCACCGAGCACCGGTAGCAGATGGGGTGGTCGCAACGGCCCAGGGCCACCACCTCGAGTTCTCCGCAGCACAGCACGCACGACCCGTCCGCGGGCCCCGCCGCCGCGCCGGAGGCCGAGGCGGCCATGGCGGCGCCGACCGCCGCGGCCTAGGCCCCGCACCCCCTAGCAACCGCCCGCACCATCGAGAGGCAGCCTAGAGCGCCACCCGAACCGGCGTGCGACTCTCCGCCCGCCTTCCGACCATAGAGATCCAACCTCGCGGATCCCGGCGCGGCGCCAGCCCGGCTGACTGACCGGCCAACCACCGAGCGAGTGTCCGCCTAGAGCGGCGCCTCACGCCTCCTAATCGCTCCCCGCCACGCCTGCTAGAGCGCCGCTCCTCCTGACGTCACCCCGCGTCCTCCAGCAGCCCACCATAGAGAGGCAGCCCAGAGCACCGTTTGGCCCGCCCCGCACCGTCCTTGCTCCCTCCTGTCGCGCCGCGGCCGTTTGGCGGCCCCTCCGCTCGGTACCGGCCCTCGGGAGAGGCTGAGCGGCGTTGGGAGGCCGCGGGGAGACGGAGAGGCTGGCAGCGGGGTGACTGGGTGCGCCAGGACCTGCCCCGGCACCTCTGGGCGCTGCCCGGGACGGCCCTGACGGCGGCCTGGAGAGGGGGGTCCCGGCCTCAGGGAGTGCGGGGGGTGCTGGCGTCCCGCGGGGTTCTGTTGCCCGCTGCCGAGGCACACAGCTCCGAGGTGGGGCCGTCGGGCCTGCCGCTCTGCCTCTCGGTCAGTTCTCAACTCGAGGGCCAGTGGCCTCTGTAAGCGACGCGCAGGCGGGGGTAAAACCCCCCGAACTGTTAAAAAGCGGGCCTGGAGCTCTGGTAAACGGCATAGTGCCCCCGCGGGAACGGTGCCACAAGCGGGCTGTGCCCGTATCTCGGCGTTAAGAGCAGAGTCTGTTTGCTGGAGAAGCCTCTGTGTGCGCTACAGGCCGCGACTCGCGCGTTGGGTGTCTGAGCGTGTGGCAGTGTCCGGGCCTTCAGAGCGAGTTCAGGCGAACTGGAGTTAATCGTGAATATATCTGCCGCTCTGAGGGGGAGATGTATGTTCCCCCGCTTGCTCTGAACGCTGATGCCTTGTTTCAGAGGTCTGTGTGTTGCTGGGGATCAGGGCTGAGAACTGCAGCTCCTTAAACAGAAGAGGGTGCTCTAGGAGCACAAAGAACAGCAGGCAGGGGCTCAGCAGCCATGTTCCTGTAGAAGTAAAGTGGGAGAGCATAGAAGCTTGACTGGGGACAGTACAGAGGGAGAGACCAACGTTTTTCCAAACTTCAGGATCTGCCCGCTTTTTTTTCTTCCCAGGTTCCAGCTAAATGGCCGATACAGGGTCACTTTCCTTTCCACGTGTGAGAAATCAGTGCAGATCTCTGTCAAACAGGGACGTTCTGCTTCTACATCTACCCAAAAAACTCTCAGGAAACCCCGAGGTCATGGCATGAGGCATTCGTGCTGCCACATCATCGGATGTGTCACCAGATGAGCAGCACGTCACTCTGCTTAGCAAACATTCCTGGAGTCCTGTCCCGTGACTCAAGGGCTGCCATCTGGCCCAGAAATGACAAAAGGGCTCGATTTTTTTGGTGGGTGTCTCCCGTGACCTGCAGAGCCGGTATTAGAGGGTGATCGAGGAATGATACCAGGACACACCATGCCACAATGAAGCAGGTTACTCACTGGCATGGTATGTTAACCTTTAAAGACAAAACATGCCAAAAGAAATTTTTCTAGGAAGGAAAATGGGGACAAACCACGTGAAATGAGACATAGCAGTGTGTAGTAAATTCCTAGGATCTCCTTGCCAGCAGCATCCTTATCATTGCAATATGCTTTCTTTTCATCAAATTCCCTGTCATTCGAGTTAAAAGATGCACTTCATTTTCTTCAAGGCATGAATCATCATTTTAGGGCAAAGGAGCATATAAAACACAGAGAGTTCATTAAAATGCACAATGATTTTATCTAGTCCAACACCAGCATTTAACATCGGTGCCATAAAATGAATTAAGTAATATGTTTGATAAGTATTTTTGAAAATTAAGTATTTTAAATGAAGTATTTTAATGTTTTGGATCATTGGCTACAACAGGTAATACTTACTTTCTCCTAAAGAGGCCCATTCACGGTACTTCAAAGTAGAGGAGATAATACCTGTCTTTCTGGTAATCAACAGTAAAGTGTGTTTGGGTGGGGCTGTTTTAAATAATTAGGAATGACTGAGGATGTTGGCTGTAATTACTTCAGGAAATGGTTGTGTGTGTTGTGTCCCATCTGTTGTTCCCCCCCCCCCGAATTAATGATACTGTTGAAAATGTTTTTGTGTCTAAGCTGCATCACACAATTTTGGAGAGCAATTAGCATGAAATGAGATGGAGGTGGCTGACAGTAATGCACTGTCTTAAGTGTCACTCGTCTGTGAAATTACGCAAGTACCCCCAGCGCCATGGCCAAGCATAGGATAGTAAATATACCTGCATAATTAGGCTTAAAAGTGACATTACTCATTGCAAAGAACATGGTGACAAAGTGGCTGGGCAGAACTAGAGTTTGTGCTTTTCAGATTCTGGTTCGTGGCACTGTGCTGAGGGCCTGGTCCCACACGGTGTGTTCCTGCCACGGGTAGCGTGTGTGATGGGCCTGGTGAAAGGAAGCACCGGCTCTTTAGCGGGTGCTGCAGGCAGGCAGATCCTCACCTGGGGCGTTTTCTGCCTCTCTGTTAATCTGTGTCTGAAGGGGGAAACCACCGAAGGTTTCCTGTCCCTTCACAGTGCAGCTAAACTTCCATCATCAGGGAAAGCTGGTACCGCTCACACTTCTCACTCTCACCAAATCCTGAATTTTAAACAAGAGCCAGGAAGTTTATTTGGACCAAACCCCATGTAAGGTTATCTTTGCACAGATACCAGCCCTGTCCTCTACGAGGACCCAAACCAACCCAGTCCCCCAGCTGCTGGCACGAATATTTGCCAATATTCAGACTTTTCTCCAGAGCCTGCTTTCAACTCCTCATCGTTCCCAAAAATCATCTTGACGGGGTATGTGACTCATGGGTTTTAATTCATTTATTTCGCAGTGCAAAGAGGTTTTTGTAATACTCTTTCAATGGATTGAATCATTCTTTGCTGATGACTTAAGTATGCTGTTTTATTTCTCTAGTGATTGCAAATGGAAGCTGGATCTTAGCACTAAGTGTGACCCCAA
Source organism: Porphyrio hochstetteri (assembly GCA_020800305.1). Taxonomy (NCBI): domain Eukaryota; kingdom Metazoa; phylum Chordata; class Aves; order Gruiformes; family Rallidae; genus Porphyrio; species Porphyrio hochstetteri. Next base: position 10,128,457 of record CM036920.1, read on the forward strand.
AACATAAAGAAATTTAATCATATATAATTAACTAGGCTCCAGCACATACTGTGAGTATCCTGGTTGGTTCTTAGTTCTTTGTGTTGTCAGACAGGAAATGTTTTCTTCCCAAGAGAAAGGGTTAATGTCTATGTCAGGGGTAGATAATTTCCATGTTTACTTGCTAAATATCCCATTGTAACATCCAAAGAAAAGTCACTTTTCAAGTCATTTAATCAGCAATAAATATCCTTCGGAATCATTGATAACTCAGCAGATGAGCACAACAAATCCATTTTACTCAGAAGAGCAACAGATCAAATATTTATAGTTCAGCACTAAAACATTGTCAAAGTGTAGAGCTAAAGGTTATGCCTTAGATTAATTTCATATTCACAGCTTGATGCGGATACGGTTCATTTGCAACCAAGACACTTAGAGCATAATAGCAAAATCTGCTTTGATTTGACAAAGTTTCTGTTAAAAGTGATTGTTTCCTCAGGGCTTCTTAATTATTTTTTTAAAAATAAGTCTCAGATATTCTTATTAGCAGTGGCTTTACACAGGTACCACATTTGAGGGCGGGTTTAAATGTATAACCCTGAATATCTATAGTCTTCAGTGACCAGAGTTTATTTTTCTGAGGCTGAAAAAGGCGGTTTAGGTTGCTCTAAGATCAGCGTTGCTTGTCCCAGACACATCATGCTGCCTTTCTCTGAGACTGCCCTTCCACCGTGTTGCTGTGTGTGATGGAACCGGTCTGTGCCCCTTCAGACTGCGCAGGGCTCGGGGCGGTCAGGGTGTTTCAGAGCAAATACACCGACAGCCCTGGCCGTGGGACTGACAGGAACTCACACTCTTATTTTCCTGCATTTAAGAAAAATCCCAGTCTGCCATTACTAATGACATTCAATGTTCCGCTTTTGTTTTAACCAAAACATGTTTTTCTATCGACAAGTTCAGCAGTAGAGAAGCAGAAGCACGCCGCAGCCCTTCAGCATGTCAGCAGGCACAGTGCGCTCAGTACGATGTACAGCTTCAGATCTGATGAGGGAATTTTTCTCCAAGATCTTTATTTGCCAAAAAACGTAAGTTGATGATACAAGCTTCTCTGAAAAGTAGCGATTCCTTGAAGAGGGGGAGGATCCTTAAAGTCTAAAGAGAGACACATGCTGGGAAGCAAAGTTGTATTTTACGGCATTCATAAACATCTGTCTAGTGATAAGAGTTTTCTTTAGCAGCAGTTTGTTGGAGGATGAGAGCAGAGTAAGTGCAGCTAGCAGAAAATAGAGTACCTAGATGGGAATTCAAAGGAGCAGCGGGGGAAAGGACTCTGGCATTAGGCTTTCAAGGTGAAATGTCGATGTACAAATTCCCAGAACAGGATGAAGACCTTGAGGGAGCTTGATTTTCACAGAACATTACGGGAGGTAACGTCAATGGACGGAAGCAAAGCAGCTTGGCAAGCAAGAGCTCCCTTGCTGCTCCTGCCCCAGTTTTTGTAGGGGGGAGGAGAGCCCAGGCTCTGGAGAGGAGATGGGGCAGCTGGAGCTGGGCCCTGCCTGGTGCTTTGCGCAGGTTGAGAACCTCGGGGGCCACTGTGGCAGCGAGCTCTGACCGAACCTTAACCATGCTTCCTCCAGCCTGGTGTGTTTCTCAGACAGAGAGATGTGTTTTCATCCGCATGTTTATATTCAGCAATGTCGAGGTCAGATAGCAAAGACAGATAACTTGGGGATTGTGGCTCAGAGCTCCTGACTCCCAATTCGGTGCCCTGCCAGCTCACCCACTCTGCTCTGGATAATTTGGGTTTTTTTTGGCCTAGATTTTTGGGGTGGGGCAGTCTCACACCTACAGGGACTGCATAAAAAGCAGCAAGAATTACGTGGGGTCAGTGTGGGACATCAGGGTTCTTGTTGTAACGTGCTACTTGCAACACAGTTTTAGCATATTTAGTTCTAGTTGTAGCGCTGGTCCAGGAATAGGACTGCTTATGCACCTCCTCTTTTCATATCTCAGCGGGTTTTACAAATATAGCTCTTTATCCAGCAAAGTATTCATGCCAAGGAAAACATACTCCACCTGTGCAATTTGCTTGAAGACAAATTTTCTTCCCGTCTACATGCTTCAGAACCCTCTACTCCAATTTTCTTACGTGTATATAATTGTGTCTACAATAGAGCCTCACCTAATTAAATTTCAGGAAAATAGGAGAGTGCTTCAGGGTTGTGTGGGATTTGGTTAAGAGATCTCAGAGCCGCCAGTGGAAAGATTCATCTCACAACTCTTCCTCCTTACAGTAAACATGCTTCAGATCAGAGCCAAACATACTCTGAACTTCACACATCTGGGTATTAGGTCGCTTTCGTTACTGTAAATTACTTCCAGGAGAAAGACTGAATCATGGGCTGGAGGGGGCTGCGAAATCTGTCTGCACCAGAGACAACTGTTTGATGGCATCTTTTTCCCCTGCTCTTCTATCTGCATTTCAGATTTTTGTCTTTGCTGCTTGCTTGCTGCTCTTCTAAGGCAACCCTGTCATGCTGCATCATTGTGTTTTTTTCATCATGATTCTTTTTCTTTGGTGGTGCCATGTCACGTCCAAATCACTCTATGATGACGTTGCTTCAGCCTTTGAGATGTTTAGAGACTCTCTCTGTATTCTGCCAACTGCAGCTGTTGGAGGCAAATTAGGCAAAAGTCAGGTCTGGATGGATGGGCAATGCGGTGGTTTCTGACAGTTCATCCTTTCACCCAAGTTGTCCCATCAGAGTCAGGTTCTCAAGTGGATGAGTAACATCAGAAGTGCATCATGCCTGTAGCCTGCGAGATGATGGACTGGTTCATTAAGCTCGGATAGTTGAGGACAGATGAGTGGAATTTGGGGAGTAGCGCAGAGGGCCTGGGTCCGTACCTTGGTTCAGTTTGGTCTCCAATCAGTGACTCAGTTACTCCCTCTCCGTACCTCAGTTTTAGGCAGAAATAATTCCACTGATTCAGCTGGGGCTTAATTATTGTCTGTAAAGGGCTTTGAAATCCTAAATGATCGATGCCTTGAGAGCGTGTGTGATTAGTAAGCTGGATGCAGCGGTGGGAGCTGAGCTGCAAAATTCAAGTGAACAAACAAGTTCTTTTGGCTTGGAGCAGCGAGCTCCACCAAACTGCAAAAGTATCGCCAGTCTGGGGGCTTTTTTTTCCCTGACTTCGTGCTAATGGATCCATTGTTTCATGTAAAGGTTTCTACCACTCTTGTTGAATCGTGTGTGACATTTACAGTACTCTCTGTTCCATTAGCAAAGTAATTTGAGATAGTTTATTATCCTTTGGAGACTTTACTGCTTGCTGGTTAACTTCCATGTGACTGGACCCTGGGAAAAAAAAAAAAAACCCTCTTAAAATAGTACATGAGACTAAGAATAGTGAGGAATTAGTAATTTCTTTGGAGTAAAATAATTCATTTAGTGTGCTTTAATGAGAAGATCTACAACATTAGGAAACACCACTTACTGTTTCCTCTTTCTCTTCAGCGCCACCAGAACACAGCAGCTTTATTGTGGAGTCAAGGTGCTTCTTTGCCTCACAGTTTGAAATCGTAATTTGTTTGTATCAGCTACAGTTCCTTTATTTCTGAGGAACAAAGAAATAGCATTTAATCAGCATGTTCTGAATCACTGGGGAAAGGAATCGCTCCGTAATCTGAGTTTATTCCACGAGGACACGCTCTACATGCAAGAAAATGGCAAAGGTTGTTGTTATTCCTGGGACTCTCTGCCCAGGGTGCTGTCAGTGCGGTACCCCAGGGACTGAGCCTGCTTGGGTCCCGCTCGCTAAGTGGCTCCTCCGCGCTCCTGAGCAAAACACACCCGGTGTGATTCACCAGGGAAGCTCATCAGTGGGCTGGCTGTTGGGAAGCATCAGGGGTTGCTGAGCCACATGTGGGGGAATATTTTTTTCTTGCCATTAAGACTTCACTCACTCCTGGGTTGAAGCAACGCAAGAGGCAGCGGGGATGTGAATCTGGGAAAGTAGGTGAAGGGTGAACCGCAGAAATTCAGCGTGCAGGCGGAGATGGAGCGGTGGGAACCCAGACCACTGACCTGGCAGGCAGGGTATTTCTCACACTCACCTTTTCAGGTGGGATGTTCAGTACCAGGTTGCTCAGATGCTGAGCTTCAAACATCACCTGAAGGACAACTGCCTATACAGCACCGTGCTTTGCACTGGCTCAGGATGAGCGCAATGACATGGGCAGCAAAACTCATCCCTGCTGCAACCTCTGACTTCAGGTCCTTTGCCAGTTTGGTGCCTGCAGCTGATTTCATGGTGGTGAAGCCTCTTCTGCCTTTTGACCGTTTCGTACCTGTCTCTCCGAGGTAAATCTGCTCACGGCGTGGGAAGGCAGAGCCAGACACAGTCTTCAGGAGAAGGACCTCAGCGCAGGGGGCTCCGTTCCTTGGCCAGACCTGCCATTTGCCTGTGTGGTCTTTGGCAACTCGCTTCAACTCTCTGGGCCTCAGTTTCCCAGCCTGAAAAACAGGACACTCACAATTAACAGTCAGAGCAGATCTGCAGAGTGGAGGAGGAGGCAGGCTCTGTACCAGAGCACAGGAGCTGCCTCCATCCTCTCATCATACTCCCACAGGGAGATGCTGTAGAGCCCAAATGGCCAAAAAGTGTCACGTATGGAGTGAGTGTTAATGGCCAAGTGTGCCAGAGACCCCATCACAGGGCTGGCCTCTTCAATTGCTTTGTTTTCATGCTCTCCTGAGTTGCTAACCTTCCAATAAACACCGGAGTCGTTAGAATAAAAATGTGGAAAATGCTATCATTAAACCACACTGGTTTATTTTTCAAGTGCCTCTTTCTGGGACATCAAATTCATTTAGATCATTCTCAAAAGCCACAAATCCTGAATGGGTGCAGTAATGTGTGTGGTGGGAGGCGAGAGCACAAGAGGCATTAAATCGGGCGGAGTGTCAGGGCTCTGACAAGAGCGCTCGCCTGGGTTTATTGCAGGGGTTTAAGACGTGATGCCTCCAGCTGCTCACCCCCCCTCATTCCCCAGCCATGCAGTTATTCAGACTAAAACCCCAGCTCCTGTGCAGGTATCTCATCTTAGAGCTGTGGTGGAGATGGCTGGTCCAGCAAAGAAGAGGGAGGTATATCCTGGAGAGCCTGAGCATCCAGGGGGACAGGGAGTTGCAGCAGCTGTCTCCTCAGCAACCAGGAGCCAGGACCTTTCCATCAGCAGCGTCTTCCTCTTATGAAAATAGTAATTTCCTTCTAAAATAAAAGAAAACAGCCTGAAATCTTTATAGCAGCAGACCCATATGGTTAGACCCCATTGCCCCTCATCTTGATAAATGTGAAGTGACATCATTTAGGGGTCACCTGAGCACCGTGGTAGCTGATAAATTGGTAAATGTGATGCTGGAGCTGATAATTGTGTTTATTAAGTGAAAACCTAGAAGTGATGCTTGAGATCAGCTGGACTCAGCTCAGATGAACCCTGGCACTGTCATTTTACAGGAGTGACCCGAAAGACTGAAATCTTAATCTCACAGGAGTCTGTAAAAAACTTTCCCCACAGCCCTGATTTATCCAAAAGCTTTTTACCTACTGAGAAGAACCAGGATTCTGTTCCTCTGGGAAAGCTTCTGGCCCAAAGAGCACCTTGGGAGCCCCATGGTGCGAAGTGTCTGCTGCTGCACTAAGGTAGCTACTGCCTTTGTGGGAGCATCAGCTTCCATGAGGGGAACAGGATACTAAACTGATCTTTTAGTTACTTTGAACAGAAATAGAAGACAAATAGGTTGTCAGCTGTTGCATTTGGAAGGTATTTACAAATGCTTGGGAGAGGAAACGTGCACTCCGCTCGAGATCCGGAGCCTGACTGTATCTCAGAGTGCCTTGCAGACAGAACAGGCTGGCTGTGAGCGAGCATCATCCAAGGCACCGGGAGGCATCCAAGGCACCGGGAGGAAAGAGTTCAGTTCAGTTCCCGGGGAGTTCATCACCCTGACAAGTTATTCAAGTTATGCCAAAAATACACATAAAAGACACTTCAGGCAGATCTCTAGGAGTGAGAAAATCTTCCACTCCTGGGTGGGAAGGTTGAGCCCACGTCGGTGTTTTGCTACAGTGAGACGTAAGCTGCCAAAGCGCCTGTTTGCTCGGTGGAGGGGCAGGGGTAGGAGCAAGGCTCACATGGCTCTGCCTTCTCCAGACCCCAGCATCGGCTTGTTCAGAATGGATCTGGCTCTCGGGGGGAGGAGGAAGTATAACGGCTGGTTAGTGAGTGAAATAAGCCTGGCAGCGCATGTCTCCTCATGACCGGGGTTCGGTGACCGGGCAGGGACACGATGTGACTGACTGTGCTGTACCTCTGCCGTTCATTAATGGATCTATTAAGACATGAAGGTGGTGAGGCCATTTATAATGTCCAGAGCACTCAAAGGGTGACAAAAATAGCCCACCCATCAACGATCTGCTCGGTGGGAGATTGGAGCCTGGCTTCATCCTTACTGTAAGCCTGGGTGCTTCCAAGAAGTCAGGCCATGGGTGCATTGGGACTCTGGGTCTGGTTCGTTAACAGAGGTGAGTCGTGCTCTGCACACACATAATTTCCAGCACTCTGCATGGGAAAAGACATGTTCTCTTTCTTACCAACTGGGAATTTCACTCACTCCCAGCTTCCCCAGAAGAGGAACATCGTGAGGCTCTGCACCATCCATCTTCTCCCCGTCTCTTACTGCTGCTTTGTGCTTTCCTTTTCTCCCTCCTCCCCTCTGCCCCCAGCCCTGTCAGTCTGGCCTGAGCCTGGTCCCTGCCTGGTCCCTGTCTAGCCAAGGGGCTGGTTCCTGTAGGAGGAGGTTGTTCCTTGGCTCCCACACCCCAAGAGGTCCCCAGCATGGGTCCGTGTCCTGCTTGAATGTGCAAACACGTCCCCATGCCTGAGCAGAGGGTCACAAAACACTGGCATGTGCAAGCTGGGCTGATGGAGAGAGCTCCACTGCTGGGAATGTATGCTCGCTGGGTGTGAGAAGATGAGGCTGGAGGATGGTGGTAAAGAGATGGAGCCAAACAGTGGGAAGCATCCTGGCCAGATTCGTTGGGAGCATGTTAAAATAATATCAGCAGGGAGAAATGGGCACACAGGAGCATGCAAGATGCTGAGAATAAAATTAATCAAGTTACTCTGTAGCCTGAAAAAAAAAGAAATTAAATATTTAGTCATAGTTCAGTGTATAAAGCCAAGAACTTGGCTAATAAACAAGAGGAACTGGAATTGCTCCCTGATGAGCATAAATTTGACCTGCTTGGTTTTATTAAGGAATCTGGGGGAAAAAGTTACCTGATTGGAATGGCAAACTCCTGGCAATATCCTGTGGGAGAACTGGGTTGTGAAAGAAGAAGGGAAGCAGCCTGACAAGCCCATTGCATATGGTCTTGAGCACTTTGCTGCAGGAGAAGGTGCAAAGCAGCTGCTTGCTCCTGTCTGCTGCAGGCTCCTGGACTGCAGAGAAGAGCAGAACCATCGGCTCCTCGCATCCCACCAGAGTATCTACAGGCAAACCCTGGTGTGGTCACAAGGTTTCAATCCAGGTAAGAAAAAGTGGCTCTCAGTGGGAGGAAGCAGGGGTGGTATACCAAATCCCAAACCCTTCTGTTTGTTATGAAGTGGCACCAGAGGAGTGTTAGATGGGCCTGGAAACACCAGGTCCTGTAATTTCTCTGGATTACGAAGGCAGTAGGCTTCAGTGTGAGGAAGACATGCTGGCAGGCGTCCCATGGGAATCAGCTGTTTGTCTGCTGGTCATATCTTCTTTTTCCTAAATTAGAGATGGAAGAGCAGGAAGAGCTTTTGGGGAGGAAGGTCATTTGCAACTGGGAAAGTGACCAGGATAGAAAAGTGATCAAGAGTGAACAGAGATCCAGAGGACAGCTTTTGAGGGGGTGGGAGGTGTACAGGAGCACAGCAGCCATCTAAGCCCCCCTGCCCATGGGTTTGGTGTCTCATCTTCACACCTCTTCAGCAGTTGTGACTTTGTCCTACACCAGGCAAGTTCACTGGCACTAGGACCCCCGAACCCCTCGGTGGGTTATTTGTTTGAGTGGAGCAAGATGGGAGCGAAATCTGAGTCTCACCACTTCATGGATGCTACGAAGGTGGAGAGGAGCCTGTTGAGCTCTGCACAGCAGGATGGCCGTGCTCCCTGAGACACGTGTGGACCCTCTGCTCCCCTCCAGCAGCAGTTCTGTCTCTGCACCGAGGCAGGTAACCAAAGCAGGGCTTCAGTCCTCTGTCTGGCATCCCACTCGGGATGAATTTTGCTGAAAATCACTGCAATTTGTTCTTACCTACAGTTCTTCCAGAGTGTGTTGCTGTGCCTTGCTGTTGGTCCCTCCAGACAGCAAGTCTGGGAGTCATATCTAACGGGAAGGGAGGGGTGTAGGTCCTCTCTGAAGATCCTCACTTGCAGGCAGTTTACAACATCTCTTTCTCCAGCAGTGAATCCTGCTGCTGCCAAGCAGGTCCTGAGGGGCTGGGGAGTATGCTGGGATGCGGGGAGGTTCGTGGGGATGCTCAGTGCTGCGGAGGGATGCTTAGGGTGGTGGGGAGGATGCTCAGGGCTGCAGTGGGATGCTCAAGGATGCCCAAGGATGCTCAGGGCCATGCGGAGGATGCCGCCGTCCCGGGGGGAGGTCGCAGGGGGAGGGCGGGGGGCCGCTGGAGGCGGCGGGTAGGAGGTGCGGGGAGCCGAGGCTGGCAGCGGGGCGGCCGGGGGCTGCCGGGGCGGAGTCGCGGGGTGCCCCTCCCGACGGCGGTATAAACCGGCGGGGCGCGGGCGCGGGGCAGCCTTCGCTGGGGGGCCCGGGGCCGGGCTGCACCCCTGCCCGCACCCTGCCTGCACCCTGCGGCTTGCCCGCCCGGAGCCCCGCGCGATGGCGAGGGGGCAGCTGTCGGGGGGTGCCTGGGGGGCCCTGGTGCTGCTGGGGCTCATGCTGCCGGCGGCACCGGCGGGCGCCTGGTACAAGCACGTCGCCAGCCCCCGGTACCACACGGTGGGGCGCGCCTCGGGGCTCCTCATGGGTGTCCGCCGCTCCCCCTACCTCTGGCGTCGGGAGCTGCCGGCCGAGCCCCCGCGCCGCCCCGGGGGAGCCGCGCCCGCCGCCGCCCCGCCGCCCCCGGGCCGCCCCGCCGGGGAGACCTCGCCGCCCGTCCCGCCGCCGCCGCCGCCGCCGGCCGGCCCCGGCCGCCTCCTGCAGCGCCTGCTCCGGCGGGGCTGGGGCTGGGGCGGCCCCCGCCCGGCCCCCGCCCGGCCCCTGCCCGGTCCCCGCGGAGCTCAGGTAACCGGGTCCGGGGCCCCGACGGGACGGGTGAGGGGAGGATGGGGGTGGGCGGTGAAGCCTGGGGGTGTCCCCGCTGGGACCGGGGAGCACGGTGTGTCTGCAGCATCTCTGCCGGGATGCCCGAGGGATGCCACCTGTGCCTGTGGTGCGGCAGTCTTGCTGCGGTCTCACCCTGGGGTGCTGGGGGGGGTTGGTGTGTGTTTCACCGGGTAAGGGGGTGCATGGAGCCTTGGAGGGGGTTCAGCAGGTAATAGGGTGCACAAAGCCTTGCTGCCGTCTCCCATCCTGCAGGCACCGGGGCTTCAGGGTGCCCCAGGCAGAGCGCTGGGCTGCCCCATGGCATCACCCAGATGTGTGGTGCTGCCCCCTGACACCTGCACCGCCTTCTGCACCCCTTGCCCCGGCTGGGGGGAGCGAGGGGAGCCCTGGCCCTGCGTGGCCGGGGGTTTGCAGCCCTGTCCCTGCTGCATGAGCGTGGCTGCATGAGTTGAGTCTGCTGCATTTTTGAACTTGTACCCCAAGGTTCGTGGCACCCAGCAGAGCAGGGCGGGAGGAGGGGGGGATGTCTTTCCCCCTCCCCATGAGATGTGTTTGGAGGAGCTGCACTCTGGCTTTAGGGCAGAAAACGGAGCTGGATGATTTTTGTGCCCCCCATTTGGTGCATCATAAACCCGCACCCTGCGGGACGGAGCTGCCAGTGCCCCCGGGAGGGGTGTGCGTGGGGTCTGCAGGCCGGCTCCAGCACAGCCCCTGCACAGGACCCCTCTCCCTGCCCACTCGGGGCTCAGCCAAGCTGCGTGGGACTGGCTCGGGGCTGGTTCCAGACATTACATCTCTTTCCTCTTATGCAAAGCTGAAGCCAACATCCAGCTGAAATCCACGGAGGCTTTTAGCTGTTGGATCAGCCCCTGAAACACGGAGCTCTATTCCTCCCCCTCCGTTCCTTTTGGGGTTTTTTTTCAGGAAATCTAGGATTAGTATATTTTTGGGAAAGCCCAGCCAGGTCAGCTCAGCCCTGCGCTATGTCTGTGCTGTGTCTGCGCTGCCCTGTTACCCCCCGCAGCCCATCCATGTGTAGGTGAGATGTCCCAGGTACCTTGGCTGGGGCTCTGAACCTGCGGATGTGTGTGCATCCCTCTGATTTCACAGCAACATTTCCATGGGAGCCTCACAGGCAGGTCCATACCTCATATTTGGGTGTCAGCACAGTGCTTGATCTGCTGCACAGCATAAAGGAGTCCACAGTCACCGAGAGGCAGAGCTGAGCCCAGGAAGGGGAATATTTCATTATTCTCTCAAATGCAGCGGTGGTTTAAATGCTGCACAGAGGGGAAATGTGGTCCCACATGGGGAGGGATGTGGTGGCACGGCCCTGGTCACAGCTGGACACTCAGGTGAAGCTCCAAAATAACCCGTCCCCTCGTCTCCTTTCAGCTTCTCCCACTTGAAGACGTGGCTCTGATCCGCTGAAGGAGATGCTTCAAGTGCCAGAGGAGCACAGACTGCCCGAGGTGGGAACCGTTCACCCTAGCTGGCAAGGAAGAGTCTCATTGGTGGATCTCCTGGTACTCTGACCTCTCTGAAACCATACAGACAATTGCATTCTAAACAAAAATCTGATTTTTCGTGGCCGCTGTCCAGGCACAGTGGTAAATTCATCTTGTTTTCAGGTCAACCTAGTGCTATAAACTTGGGGAGAAAAAAAAACCAGGGAAGATATTTATTTTTGTTTATTTTTTTTAGATTTCTGTACTAGCTTGTTTGCAATATGACACAAACATGTACTGTTTGCTTCCTAGGAACCTGCCCTCATTAAAATGAGAAATGATCAAAGGAAACTTTGGCTTCATTGTCCTGTTCTGTTTAGGTTTGGGTTGGTGGGGTTTTTTTTAAACAAAACCTGGTACAGCTCCTCACCCATCAGGCACTTCAGCAGCCTGGTCACTCCCAGATTTTTCTGACATGATTTAACTCCTTGACACAATTTCTTCTGCATCTTTACAGTAAATCTCTTTTACTGCCCATCCGGGAGTTACTGCCAGGCTAAGTGTCAATTAAGATGACAAAGTTAGAAATCTTTCCTGGAGTGGGCTGAACGAAAGCTCTGAGAGTCCTCACTGCTCGAGTTGTTTTATTTGCCTGCTCCAAGCTTAGTTTTATGTATGTCTCCACCGATGAAAAGCAATGCTGTTCCCCATTAAAACAGGGAGAAGCCTTGGGGAGAAGCAGGATCATGGGGTGAAGGTGTGCTGGAGCAGGTGGGATCTGGGCTCTAGAGAAAACTGAGGTTTGGGGGGGCTGAGTCCAGCTCCCATCAATTGCTGAGCTCTTGTCTGCCTGCACCAGTGGATTTTGTAGGAAATCTGGCAAAAAGAGACAGTTTCCCCCCTCTCATGTGAATCTGCCTGCTCCTGATGAGCCTCTGCGGCCCATTGTGGAGCAGGGATGGCAGGGTTTGTGCTGCCTTTGGTTTGGATCTAAAAGTAACCCCCCCCACGGTGCTTGTGAACAGAGCTGGGTGTACGCTGAGCCCCATGTGCTGCCCTGGCCCATGCACCCAGGGGCTGCTGTCACCCCTTGCCGAACCTCGGAGGATTTTGGGTGGTGTAACACATCAAGGATCATTCTCTCGCGGCTGATTCCCAACCAGTTTCTCCTCCATGGCACCTCTCCCATCCCCCCTCCATGATTTTCCAGTTTCAGCTCTTGGTTACTGCAGCGCGGGGCTCGGATGGGCCAAATGAGAGATGATTGCCAGTAACCCATTAGGCAGCAGCACTTGAAAAGGGCCGTACCTGTCAGGGTGCCAATCAGCCCGTGGAGTGTTCTTGATGGAGGTAAGTGATAAAATGAGGCAGAAAACATAAAGGTCAGCTTTGCTCAGGAGGATGCACAACGAGGGATGCGAAGGGCGATGTGATGAGAGATGCAACTTGAGGGTGCACTTCCAGCCTTGTCTGTTGGAAAGAAACACTCCTACATGCCAATTAGTGGGGCAAAAGCAGACACCCAGGTAACACCAAGCTTCTCACCTTGTAAAGCTGTTTTTCCTGTTGCTGTTGAGGAGCATGAGCTCCTCAGCAAGGGCTGTACATTTATTTCCTCTGTGCTCCCAGCTCTCTGGAGAGCTCTGGGCATTCCCTGGGGGTCAACAAGCCAAATAAAATGGAAGAAAGCTTAAGAAGGCATTTAATTAGCCACTCCTGCCTCAGGGCAGGACCCAGCCATCCCTGATGGATGTTAATCTAATCCTTTCTACATGACTGGACTGGGGGGAGATACCATGCTCCCCATGGCCTGCCTCCCATCCCCCTTGCTCCAGGGGTCTGCGTACCTGGACCACAGGGACCTGCTGACCTAGCCCCAGTGGATGCTCTGAGACAAAATGCAGCCTCAGGGATTCTTGGGGGGAATGCTGGGTCCCTGCCTGCCATAGGCTGGGTTCGTGACCAGAAGCAAAGTGGGGGGGCAAATTTTTTTGGGGAGGATGATGGACAAGCCCAGAGCCACAGCAGCACATCGGCTCCCAGTCACATTCAGGGTCCCGGTGCCCCAGCCACCACGGAGCAGCTGTGCTGTGGAGAACTGCAATTAAGGAGGGCGATTCCTGGCACCACTTTGAGCTGTGGGAGATGTGGTGGGCTGAGAACCCCCCAAGTGACAGTGAGACACATCACCTCTTCCCTCCCATCACGTCCCACCAGGTCACTGAGGCTGTGGGGTGGTGGGCAGGGTGCAGGGGGTGCAGTGGCACCTGGGTGGCTTTGCCATGCCATCTTGTGGCCACATCCAATGCCAGGGGCTGGGGAGCTGCAACAGGGGTGTGGAGGAGCCCTGCCACTGTGTTTCCATCCCTGCACCCTTGCGAAGTGGGGAGCTGCCCCTATGGGTCCCCCTCTGTCTGCACCACCCTGGCCAGGACCACGGGCCTGGGGGATGACGGGAGCTCTGGGCTATAGCCTATCCCGCTGCTCTGGATTGTGGGACGAGGCTGCTCTGGGGCTCTGGATCCCTGTGCAGCACTCCTGAGGTCTGAACCTGGATCTGGTCCCTGGTCCAGGTCCATGCCCCAGGGACCTTGAGAGCTCTGCAGATCCAGCACTGCCAGCCAGAGGCGGCTGACGCAGGGAGGCTTTCCCGGACAGGGTGCGCCATCACCCAGCCTGCCATGCCAGCGGATGCATTTTGTTCTAGTCCAAGAGGCGGGCGAATCCCAGGGGCTGCAGCAGGCAGGAAGACGTCCCACCCCAACCTGGCCCGAGCCCGGAGCAGCTCCCTTTCCTTCCCGGCTCCCCGGCGTCTCCCGGGGGACCAGCAGCATCCACCAAGGCGGCCGGACATGATGTGGCCGGGATCTTTGGGTAGGGCAGCGTCTGGGCCAGGAACTGGCAGCGAGGGGAACCGGCGTGAGCTCACACCGGGGCTGGCCCGTGCACATACAATGGCTGCAGGGCCCCTGCCTGCACCAGGAGGAAGAAAACTCCCCAAGGAATTTCCTCCGTCTTCGGCTCTGCCCAGAAGCTGTTCCTCACCCCACGGGGATGCAGGCAGACGGGGCTGGGGCTGAGCCGGGCTGGATCCCAGCCCCTCTCTGGCAGGTGGCCTCTCTTGAGTGCAGTGGGGGCTGGGGACCAAGAGCCCTTGGGGAGAGCTGGCTACCATGGGCGGTCCCTGTGATGGCCCTGTACGTCCCTGCGAGGAGCCCCGGGTTTGCGGGACCAAGCACTGGGCCAGGGTCTGCCGGGGGTCCCATCTTGCCCTGCCAGGCTGTCCACACCTTCATGTGGACACCCACCAAGGGAACTGATGGAGCCTGGAGATGAGGGGTGGGAGCTGCAGAGGGCAGGAGATATGGGCATCTCTGTGCCTTCTGCTCTGCCTCTTTCCAGCCTGCCCAGAGCACTGACAAGGTGACAGCAGCTTGGAGACACGGGCAGAGATCTCCCTGGCTGAGCTGCAGCATCCCAGAGCTATTCCCCAAGGGAAGCACTGAGTCCAAGCCCTCCTGGGTCCACATTCCCATCCCCAGGTCTGTCCCTGGAGCACCCCGAGGGCTGTGCCAGCTCCTGCCTCCCTACAAGGCTGTATTTGGGGAGTGCCCGTGCTGCTTCCTCTGGGCAGCTCACCCACCGTGGGCATGCGCTGCTAGGAGCAGAGGTGATCCACACTGGAGCTGCCCTGCCTGCACTGTCTGGCTCTGCCTGCTCCCTGCATGTCCTGCCCAACCCCTGTGCCCAATGGGGACTGAGCCCGCTCCCGGGGATGTTCACACACACTGTTGTGACCAGCACAGGGGTGGCGTGCCAAAGTTACAATGCTTTTTCAAGGTCTCCTCCATTCCCCCTTCACCTGCCCCAGGTGATGGGACGCTGTGCTACAGGCACCTTCCCAGGCCTGAGCATTTCCCCTGCCTTTTTTTCTGGTGGATATTTCTCCTAATGTTTGCAGGGGAGAGCAAACCCCATCCTGCAGCAGAAGGAAGACGTCTTCCCCCAGCCCAACCATGCAGCTGCTGTAAGAGAAGCAGCTCCTTCATCAGACTGCGCTCCCCAAACCCCATCAAGAGCTGTAAACACTTCAGGGGCCAGTAAAGGTTCTTGAAGGTGTCCAGTTCTTCCCTCATGTCAAGAAGATGTTGCAGGAATGGTCCCAGACCTCACAGGGCCTCCTGTGTCCTGAGGTGGCATCCAGGGCTGCACAAGCCAGCAGAAGAGATGATGCTTCCAAAACTCATAGCCTGGGCCATGACTTTCACGGCATGGTACAATTAAACCCAGGCTTGACCATGCTAAAACACCAGCACAGACCCCCTAGGGCTGTTGTGGCTGGCTGGGAGAGGGGGTGTCCCAGCTGGGTGAAGCCCAGGGATTCCAAAGCCACTCCAGCCCTGCAAGAGTCTCTGGAGGTGCTTCTGCTGCTCCCCACTCAGGCCACCACCATGAGCCTGGAGCTCATGTCCAACTGCCACATGTGGTGGCAGGGGGCCTCCGCTCTGCTTCTCCTCTCTGGCAGGAGAGGAGGTGGCTGTGGCGGAGCGTGGCGGAATGAATGCTGATGCTCTCCTTGGGCAGCAGGCCGGGCACTGGCAGGGACCTCACGGGCAACATTCCTGCCCAGGGATGTGCCCTCCACCACACTGACACTTCCACGGGCCTGCTCACCAGCGCCTCGCCCAGAGTGGGTGCTCTCCGGGTGGGTGTTTCTGAGAATGGGTGTTCCTGGAGATGGGTGCTGCCAGGGATGGGTGGGTGGTCCCGGGGATGGGTGGAGCAAATCCCTTGGCATGGAATTGTCCACGTGCTTTGGCTGTAGCCACTACAGACATTTCAGCACTTCTGGGGAAAAACGGTGGTCAGTGGCCAGGCTGTTGCACTGCAGGGCACAAGCGGTGGGTGCCAGTGCCGTGGGGGCACAGTGGGTGCAGAGCAGGGCAGCTGGCATGCCACCAGGGTTAGGGACCAGCGTCACGGCTTGCATGCTTGGACATGGGTGTGCTGGCATGTGGGAGGTCTTGGGTGTGCCCAGCCTGGCCAGGGACTGTTTGCCAGCTCCACACCTGCACAACCAGGCCCCCTACAACTTGTTCCCTGTCACACTGCTGGCTGTTGCAAGTAATTAGGGACCTGAGCAGATTCCTACCTGCCAGCTTGTGCAAGGGGGATCTCCCAGCTCTCGGCAGCGTAACTGAACTTTCTGGACTTTCACAATCTGCAGAACGTATTATTAACCCTCGTAATGATCAGTTCTCCTCCTATCTCTATAAATCTAACCTGGAATATGTTTACAGCTCAATAGTGCCACACACAGAGGCCTAGGGAAAATGAGATGGTGCTTTTTTATGAGCTCTCCTCTCATTCCCAGCTCCTCCGGCAGTGCAAATAAATCACCAGCCTTTCTCTGCTCTGAGAGCTGTGGTTCCCCGAGGGCAGCTGGGACCCAGCAGCCCCACATGTGATGGTGAAACAGGGGAGGAACGAGCATGATTGCATCCATGCCGGGTGGAAAGCCTGGGACTTTGTTTATTAATAGTCAGAGCTAATTACTGCAGTAGCAACAGCTCTCTGCAGCTCCCAGCGGGGACCATCCAACACCACTGCTAACAAGAGTACATCCCTCAGCTTGGGAAGAGGGCTGGGTCCCCCATGCCCCAGCAGAAGGTGTCATAGGTGTCATGGGTGGACCAGATCTCGTGGGACATGGAGCGTGGATGCAACCAGCCCAGCAAGCTCTGGCTCCAGGGTGGAAAGCTGGGTGTGGAGTGGGGGGGTGGATAAACACCGGCCAAAGCACACTGATGGGAAGGAGGAGGCTGCGTGGGAGGAAGAGCATCTGTCTCCCTGCCAGCTGCTCCCACAGCTGGAAACTGGTGTCTCATGCAAGCCAAAGGGAGTGGGATCCAGCAGCACCCAGACTTTCCCTCCCCACCTCCCACCTTTGGTGATGCTCCTATCCTGGGAGATGGTTGGTGACAGGGGAATAGAGAGAAGCCACAAGACCTGCCCAGGGCCATCCATCAGGCATGAGATGGGGCCATGAGCAAGACATGGGGCTCTGGATGTCTTGAAAACGTGTCCCCTCTTTGGCCAAAGGTGGCCCAAAGGCACATGCAAAACCTCTCACTTCTTTGGGAGCACTGTCACAGCCCAATGACTCCATCATCAGCCTCAGCAAGACCTCCTCAAGAGCCCCTCTCTCTAACCTTCCACCCACCTCAGAGACAAGGCAGCCTGAAGAGGCTCAGGCTATCAGGCTTCGTCAGGTCTGAATGAAAAGGGACTTCATGGGCTTCAAAAATCCTTCCCTCTGACATGCCAGGAGCCTGATGACCCGGCCTGAAATCTGTAACTGTGAAACTTCTCACAGCATCTGTATTTTGCTTTAGTGATGTAACAGATCAGGCCTAAAGCAAACAGCGTTCAGGACACAGGTGTAATTCCCTGTCACTGCTCAGCCGAGTGCAGCAGAGGAATTAGAAGCAGATGTCAACAAAAAGAGCTTCAAACCCTTCTGAGCCAGTGAGTGTTCAGGTCCTGTGAACTTCCTCAGCCTCCAGGCCAGCCCAATGCAGAATTAAATCCCTGCCCAAATCAAAACCCACAGAAATTTAAATGGGAAAACCTCACCTGTGCAGTATCTACTGGATTCAATCGCAGCTTGGTTACATCAGGAGGTGTGGGGGCCCTCCTGTGCTCTCCAGAGTTGGGAAATGGCAGGATGGCCTTGGGAGCTGAAGAGTAGCGTGCGAGGACGTGCCTCCGCACAGCACATTGTCATGTTCTTTCCATCTCCTTAACACAAAGCTGGAGCCTTCCCCATTGGCTGCAGTGAAATAATACAGCATTTCCTTTGACCCACATCCATGCTGAGCTGGGCATCCCAGATTCAGGCAGGACATCCCAGACCCGTGTACCCAGCTGGGCTCAGAGGCACAACCGTGGCACAGCTCCAGCAGTCCCCACACTAGTGGCATCATGGCTCCATTTTAGGGTCACACAACGTGTGACCAGAAGCAGGCAGGCAAAAATCCTGTGCTGAGTTGGGGCATTACCCAGTCCCCTGTGTGTGTCTGCAGCAGAGGAGACACACACAGGGGGGGTTTGGTTGGGGGTCTCGATGCTCCTGGGGAGCAAGTGCTGGGATGCTGTCACCTCCAGTGCCCAGCAGAGATAGGCAGGATGCTCAGGCTTCAGGTTTGCTAAAGCTTTCCTGGGAATAGTTTGGTTTGCAGATACTGTGCTGGATTACTTCCTCCTGCTGGAGAGGTGACACTTGGTTCCTGACCCTCTTTAATTTCTCTACAGTGAATAGATTGTTTTTTTGGGGAAAAAAATGCTTTTTGACAACACTGAGGTTGAAAAAACATAACAAATCCAGGTGACAGTTGGGAAATGCTTGCACTCAAAAAAAATTAATGAAATTCAAACATCCCATTTTCACCTTTTGGAAATTAAATTTTCTCCCCTTTTTTTTTTCATTTTGCAAGCTACCAACACTTTTCAAAAGACACTCAGAAGGGTTAAAATATTCCCTCTGACCACCCAAAAGGTTTTCTCCCTTGTGTTTTTATTGCACTGAATAAAAAGAGAAACTTTTTTGTTCAAATAAACTTGAAACAATTCCTTCTCCTCCCCCTCCTCCCTCCGACTTTTTTTTTTTTTGTTTGGCCAGTGAGTGGAAAAATCAATTATTCTCACTGCTCTGGCCTGATAAAAAGCTTCAGGGCTCCGCAAAGAGGCTCAGGGGAGTACTTGTGTTGTACAGCACATGAACCCGGCTCTGAATTTCCCAGCTCTCCAGCCTTCTCTCATGTCACCCAAGATGTTGTGCCAAGATTGGCGCTTCTGCAGCCTCAGAACTAAGGCAGCGGTGCCCTTCGGTGGTACTACTCTGGCTGCAAACCGTGGCCAGAGCTGGGGCTGGGTGCTGAGCTGAGCTGGGTGCTGAGCCCACTCCTGGCTGAGGGTGATGGGCACAGCGAGGGACAGCACCACACCCTCCAGAGGGGCTGGTGCCCACCACCCAGCCATGCTGCACACTCTCTTTGTATGCAATGTCCAAATAGCTGTGTTCCCTATAGGAAATGAGGGTGGGAAGAACCGCTGGTGATAAATAGTGCCGTGTTTTTCCAGGATAGCCACTCTCCTCTATGACAAGCATAGAGTCATTATGATAAGCACCAAGCATCTTTTTTGGTCCGTGCATCTTTCCTTTGAAGAGTGACTTTATGTATAAACTCCAGTGGAAGTCTTTTTCTTCTTTAAGCAGAGCACAGATTAAAAGAGAATCAATATTTGTTTCTGGAATCATCTATTTACTGCCTCAAGCTGCCACTGCATTTGCTTAAGCTCTATAAAAATGGGGAAAGAAAGCAGTTGAGGAAGGAGAAATACCACAGAGGAGAGCTAGAAAACCTGTGACACAGGAATGTAACACACAGCACCAACACTGTGACAACTGCTCTGGGTCATTTCCTCCTCGTAACAGATTTCAAGGAAATGAAGATCAGGAATGCAGAAAGGGTGAAGAAGAAGTTTCACCAAAACAAGCTCATTCCAGGTGAAACCTGGATGGCCTTTCCACAGAGGCACCCAGGATGGAGCAGGAGCCTTTCCCTCCAAGAATGTCTGGGATGGGAATGGCAGAGCTGCCTGCTAACAAACCTGTCCCCTGCCTAGTGTTCAGGGGGACAAGAAATATTTCTGAGCTCCCTCACATGAACATATGAAGTCCATCATCCCATGAGCTCCTCAGTGTGCCAGCTCCACTCGCTTTGCAGGGACACCCCCCAAAGAGCTCCACATCTCCCTGTGGTCATGGGCTGGGGGCTGGGTGGGAAGAGGAGCTGCTGGGCTGCGTCCTCCCCTCTCTGGACCAGGGGCTTCCAGCATATCCCATCAGTTGAGGATGAACTCTGGATGAGTGGCAGCGGCTCCAGGCCCTGCTCCCCATCGCCTCCCCTGCTCAGGGTGGTCCTCGCCCGTGTCCCAGAGATCTGCACTGCCCCATGGATGAGCCTTGTACCCCTTCCCGGAGGGGAGCGGGGCCGGGGGGTGCTGGCTCGTAGGTGCAGGGGAGACCCAGCTCGGCGGCTCTGAGTCGGCAGCGGTCCCAAGCTGGCCTAGAGGGTTGGTGGGCAATGGCCCGCTGCCCTGCTCCGGGGAGCTCCGGAGCTGTCCGCAGCCCGAGGGCTCCGTGCTGCAGCGGGATGGCCGCGGCAACCGGGATCGCAGAGTTCCGAACCGTGAGCACGGGAGGCCGCGATTAGCCCCCGGCATCCCCGTTGCGTCGGCCCCGGGGCTCCATCAGCTCCATCCGTTCAGTCCCGGTGCCGGTCCCGATATCAGAGCCGGTCCCGGCTGCTCCCGCCCCATCCCTCGGCCCGTCCCCCATCCCCATCCCTCTCTGCGGCTCCGCCCCGGCTCCGCCCGGTCCGTCCCTATCCCCGTCCCCGTCCCCGCCCGCCGCGCTCCCGGCGCCGTGGGGCAACGCGCAGCATGGCCGCGCTGCGCAGCGCCCCGGCCCCAGCCCCAGCCCCAGCGCCGGCGCCGGCCGCGGCCCGCCCCTCCGCGCCCCGCCGCTCCGCGCCCGCCCCGGGCCGCGCATAAAAGGGGCCCCGCGGCCGCCCGCCCCCGCCCGCCCGACTCTCCGCGCCGCCCGCCCGCCGGGCGCTCCGGCCATGGCCAAGGACCAGCTGAAGCCGCGGCTGTGCCGCATGCTGAAAGGGGAGAGCGGCTACGGCTTCCACCTGCACGGCGAGAAGGGCAAGAGCGGGCAGTTCATCCGCAAAGTGGAGCCCGGCTCGCCGGCCGAGGCGGCGGGGCTGCGCGCCGGGGACCGCGTCGTCGAGGTGAACGGGCTCAACGTGGAGCAGGAGACGCACCATCAGGTGCGGGCAG
This sequence comes from Porphyrio hochstetteri, assembly GCA_020800305.1. Classification (NCBI taxonomy): domain Eukaryota; kingdom Metazoa; phylum Chordata; class Aves; order Gruiformes; family Rallidae; genus Porphyrio; species Porphyrio hochstetteri. Next base: position 10,149,186 of record CM036920.1, read on the forward strand.
GGGACGGGCAGGGCAGGCAGCTTGTTGTGGTACCCCCGGGCCGAGCACCCTGGCTCCAGGCATTCCTGCTGCCTGGCTGCAGCCTACCCGGGTGGGCTAGAGGGGTGGGTTTCTCACGGAATAGCTGTGCTGGAGCATCCGTGGCTGGGCTGGTGCTGGTGTTTGCTGGGGTGGGGCGGGTGCCCCCCAGATTCTCAGTGTGGGCTGCAGGGGGGCTTTGTGTGTGTGGGACACTGAGTTCCCATGAGAATGGTTGTGTGGTGCTGGGTGTCTCGCTGCTGGTGAAAGGATGTTGTAATCGTGTGAAGGTGGGAAAGCCTAAAGGTGTTTTGGCATGGGCAGGGCACGGCTGGGTTATGCAATCTGTGGTGGAAAGGAATGGGGATACCTGAGCTTTATTTCCTTGCTCTGCTATGGGTCCTCTTGGCCACTTTGGGTGAGCTGCTTATGCAGCCCGGAGTGTGTAAGGATGCCTTAAAATCTACTGATAAAGCTCTGCAGATGTTCAGCAGTTTGGCTGGCTTAAGTGAGATAGAGGTTGTGGGGAAATAATGGCTCTTACTAGACCACGGCTGTGACCTGGGGGGGCGAATCCAAGCAAGCTGTCTCTCAGCTCGGTAACAGGAGCTGCACGCTTCAGGCTGTATCATTTCTGCTTATAAAACTGAAACTTGTGTTTGTTAAACAGTTCAGTCCAAAAACCAAGCAATGAGATCCGAGCTGCTCCTGTCCCACCAGGGACACAGATCCTGGCAGGGATGTGGTGCCTAATGTGCCTGTTTGCCTAATGGCTCACGGGGCTCTGTGGGGTTTAGTGCTTTAGTAACTTAAAACATATGGCTGGCTCCTGCAGCCAGTGCTGTATCGGGGTAGAGCCTCTGGGATGTGCCTCATGTAGCTTGTGGACCTGGCAGTGTTTTGAGGGGTGCAGGTTCCTGGGCTTCACCCACCAAGTGTGGATGTCACTGTGGTCAAGGTGAGGCAGAGCCTTCCAGGCATCAGGGCAAGCCCAGGTGGCTCCAGTAAAGCCTTGTGGACTCCTCTCTATGGGGCCAGTGGGTTTTCATGGCTAATTGAGCCTGTTTTGATGGTCTGAGCCAGCTGTGTAAAAGTTAATGTTTGTCTTGAGCGTGATTTCAAAACCCTTGAAAGAGGGTCTGCATCTTTGATCTGGCTTGGCAGAAAGGAGGGCTGTGTTCCTGCAAGGAGCTGTCGTATTGGAAGCCATGAGAACACCCTGCTGAAACTGGGATGCTAGGCAAGGGTGATAGCAGAGCTGAGACAGCCAGCTGTGCCTTTGAAATGTGTGGGGGTTTTCCAGTAGGTCAAGTGAAATGAGAGAAATTTCCCTGCCTTCCATTTTCTGCTGGCTGAGGCAAGATTCAGCCCTAGCACTTTCTTCCTACTGTGGAGTAGTGAATGGGACAGAGTGTCCCACCCGGGGTGCTGTGGAGCCATGTTCCCACTGTGGTGGTGGCCTCGGTGTGTGTGTGAGCAGCCCTGCCCCAGGACATGCTCTGGGATTGCCCTCCCTCTTGCCTCAAATCAGAAGAACCTATCCACCCCCTCCCAAAAATACCCATTGCTGCTGTAGGGTGGGAAGGGTGATACCATGGTGTGTCAGACACTGGCTCCTCTGATGGGTTGGAGCAGCTAGTTTGCTGTGGTCTCTCCTCCTCGTGCTGCTGAGGTTCCCAGCCTTGGATAAGTAACTCTTCTCTGAGTGCATTTGAAGCTGCGGTGGGACAGAGCCTGCAGCTAACAAGGCCTTGCTGTCTGGGTGTAACTGTGTTTCGAGCTGAAGCTGGTGGCATTTGTGTCTTTGTTCTCTGTTTTTTCCTGGCCTTACCCAAGGAGCAAAGGCAGAACGTGTTCGCAGGGCGTTCACATGTCTTGGATGCAAAATTGCATCCTGGCTCCTTGGTTCCTCGCCTGGGCGGGCAGCGGGTGTGCAGGGCAGAGCAACGGGCTCCTGCCCTCCTGCTGTGCCCAGAGCACTGGGGTGTAGGGGCTGGGTGCTGCTGCTGCTGCTCCTGGGTTCAGCCAGTGAGTGGCTTGTCCTGGAGTCCTGTGACCAAGGAGGCAGAGCTTCATCCAGCCAACCTTTGCCTGGCTTGGGTCTGCTCTGTGGAGTTTCTGGAGGCTGTGCTGTGGGTGATGGTCGCCCTGGAGATGTGTGCTTTTCAGATAAGATCTGGTCTTCCTTGCTTGGTGTCTCCCCACCAGCGTGGCATGCACAAAGGCTCTTAAAAGGTGGTGCAGGAAAGCCGCCAGGTCCTTGCGGAGGCTGACAGTGCGGTGCCTGGGCAGAGATGTGTCTTTCAGAGTGGGAGTGATGTACTGAGCTGTTCACAGTGGCATCATGAGTTGCCTTCATGGGCAGCTGGTGTTTGGCAAGGGCCTGGACTGGCTCTGGTGGGTTGGTGCTGGTGGAGCCAGGATGAAAGTGTGTTTGGGTGGAGCTGCGGAAATCACGCGGCTGGGACCGATGCCGAGAAGGTCCTGATGTGCCGGATGCACAGGAGAAGCTGTGTCGTCTTCAGAAAAGCTGTGGGCTTGATGAGGCTGTGACCATGGCTCGGAAACGGGTAGGGTGCCAGGCTCTGCCTATGTCAGGCAGATCCTCACCAGCTGCCTGGCTGCTGCTTTGCCTTCCAGCTTGCTCCTCTGTCCCCAAAGCGACTTGCTGCCTGGGGACTCTGTCACAGAAACCCCTTTCTGCTTACACTTGCTGATGGGGAGAGGGTGAGGGGCAGCTCTGTGTCTGCTCTCCATCCCTGCTGTGCTCAGCCCTGGCTCTTGCAGGGCTGGGAAGATGCTTCCTGCATTGCTGCTCTCGCTATGGGTGTTGGGGAGCTCAGCAGCAGGCTGAGCCCCAGTGCTGCTCCTTGCCAGCCAGGGAGCATCTCGCCTGTCCTGCTGTCAGTGCTGTGCAGCACCTTGGCAGGTCAGGGCACTTCTGTGGTCCCTCTGCCCTTCACTGTGGTCTGCAGGACCCAGCTCCCTGCTGCCTGGAGCACCCAAACTGTGGGGTCTGGGGGACATTGCTGTGCAGGACCCAGCATGTTTTTCCTGCTTGCTTCCACAGGCTTTGTCAATCTGCATCTCCTGCCGCTGCTGGGTGTCAGCTGCCTGCTCACAGGTCCCCTCCAGAAGTGGCCTTGCGCAGGCTCAGCTTTGCTGGTACTGGCAGCGCTGTCAGATGCTGCCTGTAAAGGGATCTGAAAGGGAGCAGATGGGTTTTCTGGGGCTTGGTGGAACAGCATTCCTCAGGCTGGGTACGGATGGGAGCCCTGGGTGTGCTGCCGCCTGGCACAGCCCGTGGAGGTGGGAGCTGCAGCCTGCAGCAGAGAGTTGGTTCAAGACAAGCAGCCTTGTCTGCAGCCTATACATTTCTTGTTGGGTTTTCATTTGCAGATACTGGCTCTGCTGACCTTGAATGGAGCTTGCAGGGGAGTAAATAAATGCTAGCTAATTGCGCATTAGGCTCCTTTGTCACTTCTAACCTTGGCTGCTGCAGTCTGTCTGGCCAGCGTGACCTAGATCAGTGCTGCTTTGGGGGTTCCCCTGCATGCCTGGTGGGTCACAGGTGTGTGGCCTTCAGGGCCACCCCACAGCTGGGGATGGTTGCCAAGCAGCATTGCCAGTGATGTTATCCCTCCTCCTCCTGATGAAGGTCTGAAGGGAGGAGGTGGCCCAGCAAAGACAGCCCTCTGTGGCTGCCGGCAGGGAGGCTGGAGATGGCTTCTCTTCTCCTGTGTGTGTCCTGGATCTGCCCTGCTTCCACCACAGCCCACCTTGGTGTGATTTACCCCCTGCCCAGCTGCAGCCAGGACTGGCACCTCCTGCCTCTCCCTGCTGTGCCGACACCACGGGGCCCTTTCAGACTCTCTGCCAGTCACCGATCCCCATGAAGGAGCCGAGCAGCTGGAGTACAATGGTCCCCATTCAGCACTGCCTGGAGCTGGGTCCCAGCAGGGACGGGCCCATCTCCTGCTCCCAGCACTGTTTTCCCTTATCTCTGCTGGCCCCTGGCACAGAGCAGGGATGAATACGCAGTTAGGGTTGTTTCTTTCATAAATCTGCCTGGGGTGTGGGGTAGCTACTGTAGGGTTTGGTGGGGAGCACCCAGTGAAGGTAACCCAGCAACTGAATGTGTGCATGGGTGCTTGATCCCTTGCTGTGTATCCTGGCTCTACCTGGGTCAGGGTATGGGGGAAGAAAGACATCCCAGATCAAGGAAATGAGGGTGTGCAAGGCAGTTTGCTTGGTGGGACAGGCAGTGTTGCCTCCCTGAGGGACAAAACCAGGCAGCAGTGTTTCTCTTGCTTGTGAGGGGTGATGAAGCAGCTTCTGTCTGACCAAAGCAGCTGATCCTTGGGGATCTGTGCAGATCCCTTGAGCAGAGTTTCCATGTGGGTTGCAGGGCATAGGATGGAAAGAGCTGGCACCATTGTCACTCAGGGCTGCAGGCAGCAGATGCTCTATCCTGGGGATCCCCCAAAACTCTGCTCTGCCCTTCTGGTCATCACTGATGGCTGGAGGTGACAGCAAACTCGCCCCCTGCAGCAAGACCAAAGCTGTAGGAGAGTGTGGGGGGAGTGGGTGGTCCTCAGGTCCACCTCCTGTCACCCCTGAGGTCCCTGGGTTTCCGCTCAGTTGTTCCTCTCCTTTCCAGGTTGTGCAGCGCATCAAAGCTGTGGAGACAGAGACCCGCTTGCTCGTGGTAGACAAGGAGACGGACGAGTACTTGTGCAGCCTGCGCCTGACCTGCACGGAGGAGATGGTGCACAGCGGGATCCTGCTCAACTCCAGCATCTCACCCACCAAATCGGTGGGCAGTGACAACGGGGAGGTCTGGAAGCCGCAGCTGGATCTGAGTGGGGGCAGCCTCCAGCGGCACTCACACAGCTTCTCCTCGCATGGCAGCAGGAAGGTGAGTGAGGGCAGAGCTGGGTGGTGTGTGGGGCTGCTGGGTGCAGAGCCAGGGAGTGGGTGCCACCACCACCCTGGGAGCACCTTCCTCTGCAAGCACGCCTTGCATCCCATCAGAGAAAAAACTTGTGTACGTGACTGTCCATCCCCTGTTGTGTCCCCCCATCCCCTGACAAAGGGTCTTCTGGACCCCCAGAACTGCTGGGGGTCTGGGATGAGGCTGGTGGGGGTCAGCCTGGGCAATGAGTGACCCCATGGTGCCTTGGCTGAGGTCGGTGTCCCAGTCTGGGTCTTGCCTGCCTGTGGGGACAGGCTGCACAGAGCGGGGATGTGGTAAAGCTGGAGCTTGTGAATGAGCTTCTCCATTATTTGCAGGAGGGAGGGAACATCTGGGGTGAATGTGTTCTCAGCTTTTTGCTGAAATGGGAAGGAAATTAGCTCTTTTTCAAGTGGCCTGGGTCTGGACTGTGATTCTGCAGTAAGTGCCTTTTATTGGTAAACTCCTTTCCAAAAAGGAAAGAATTCGGGGTGGAAAACGTCCAGTTTCCATGGCTGCCTGGCTGCTGGGGCCCGGCTGGCGGAGACGGCGCAGCCTTGTGCTTGGCAGATAGCAGGGTTCAGTCCTCACACCGCCCTCAGGGTGTGAATGTGGCAGGAGTAGTGTTGGGTGCTGCGTGGCCAAGCTGGTGACTGTTGCCTCTCTGCAGCCTTGTGTCCCCTTCCATGTCCCCACCCTGCAGCCCCCCATGCTTGCTGGTCTGATGCCAGGCAGGGAGTGCTGGTGCTCAGTGGTGTCCTTCAGTGCAGAGCTGCCATGGGCACAATGCTCCTCCTCCCTGGGGAGCTTGCAGGGGTTGCAGTGCCTGGACTGCTTCTGCCTCCTCAGAGGTGGTGTGGTGGCTGGGTGCTGGCTGAGAAGTGGCCATGGGGCTGATGGAGGACATGGCTGGGAAAGCCAGGGAAGCTTTCTGTCCTCAGGAGCCCCCATGGAGTAAGGGCTGAGGAGATTCCCCTGTGCAGATAAGAGGCGTTGCTGGTACGAGGCAGGAGGCGTGTGCATCTCCAGAGATAAGGAGGGGGTCTGGCCTCTGGTCCTCCCATGCAGAGAGCTGTTTGGAATCCTGCAGAGGAAGATTCCTCCTTTGGGGCTGGCAGGGGCAGGGTTGGAGACAAGATTTTGATTTTTTTTTTTTTTTGACTTGTTGCATGATTTGCAGCTGTTTGAAGGTCTGTGATGACGATGATGGGTGCTTTTCCCATGGGTTGGTGCAATGGAGGGCTGGTCACCCTTGGGATGGCTGGTGGGAGAGGAGTTGTTCCTGGGGAGGGGGCAGCAGGGCATGGCTGGGGGCAGCTTTCCAAGCTGGGGATTTCCTATCCTGTCTCTGTTCTGTTTGCTGGGTGCAATCCAACAGTGTGTGCTGACGGGAAGTCAGGCGAGGGGAACGGGACGGTCCCTTCCGGCCTTTGGGTTTCAGCTCCTTCAAGAAGAGGGTGGGACAGGGAGACCTGGGCAGGGCTGGGGTGTAAGGGGAGAGCAGTGCCTGCATTTCCCCTCAGAGGGGCTGGGGGCTTCACAGGGAGCAGTGAGGCTGGGGTGTTCGGTGCTCACTGTGCCAGAGCTGGGGCTGGTTTTTGGCAGAGCCTGAGCTGGATGAGGGGAATGCTGGGGGTGATGCTCGCTCTGGGGTTGAGGACAGGCAGCACTGAGCATGTTGGGGGTTTGCAGAGACTCGGGTCAGTGGCTGGTTTGCTCCTGCCTCCTCAGGTGGCAGCTCTTGGAAGAGCTGGGCGCTGCAGGCTTTCCTGGCCAAGGTCACTTCTCTCTGCTGGGGCTGTGTGTGACCCTGCTATGAGGTCGGGGTGGCCAGAGCATCCTGCTCCTGTGCCTTGCAGTCCTGCTTGCTTAGTCTGAGTGATGTGGGTCTCCTCCTAGGTCCAAAATGACTGGAGGCCAGGGGAGCAGTCATGCACCCCAGCTCATACCGTTCCCAGCCCTTCAGTGCTGTGTCCCTGCATGGGGCAGCTCTAGACCGACCCTAATCCTGCAGATCACGGTCACTGGCCCATGTGGTGTGTGCACAGCTCTGAGTGGTGCCAGGGCTTTTTGGGAGACTTCTGTCCCTGCAGCAGAACTGGGGCCAGTCAGAGACTTGGCCCTAGCCAGGTTTGGAGGGGACCAGGCTTGGTGCTGGGGGAAGCTGGGCTTGGGCTGGCAGTGCTTGGGGCTTTTGTGTTTGGTGAAGGAGAATAGGCAGCTCCCTTCCCCCCCTCAGACCCCTGGCCCCAGGCTGCCCCAGTAGAAGCAGTGCTGATGCTCTGGGCTGCTCCCAGGGAGCAGCATTTTTGTGAGCAGTGTTTGTTTATGTAAAGGCTGCAGTTTTCCTTGATTTGAGGCTGTGTTTTTCTGTCCAGCCTAAAGCAATGAGCAACTGGAAGAGGAGGGAAATCTGGCACCCGCGGTGGTGGGCAGCAGGGAAGTGATGCAATGCAGCAGGGAGGGTGGGCACAGCCCTACCAGCCTCCCCTTGCTGTCCTAGTCTTACTTTGCAAGAGGAGTGACCCTGCCACAGGAGAGGTGCTGGGAGGTGGGGGGATTCAACACACCCCCCGAGCAGGGACCTGTTTAGGACTTTGTGCTCCCAAGAACCAGGGTTATGGCATGAATAATTCAGCACGTATTTAAAATCAGGCTGCCTGCCCCCAGAGCAGGTCGGCAGGGCTGGCTGCCAGCAGCTGAGCACAGCGCTGCCATTGTCCCCGCGACCTGGGAGCTCCTGGCTGGTGTGGCCATGGTGGCATGGGAGCAGGGGCTGCCTGGCCCTGTCCCACAGTGCTGTACCCAGCTCTGTGCCTGCCTGTGCTGGAGGGGTTTGCCTGCTTGCTGCTTGCCCTGTGCCATGTTCCCCAGGAGGGGAAGCAGCACTCCCCGTCTCCCCACGCCACGTGCTCCCCTGTCCCAAACCCACTGCTGTGCTCACTGGGCTCTCCCTGCCAACACTGAGTCCCCAGGGGTTTGGGAGGTAGCAGGCAGGGCTGGGCGGGGGTCTTGGGGGCTGCTCTGTGTGTTGGGTGCTGGGTGGTGAGCTGCCTTTATTGTGAAGGTGCCTTTGGGCCAGTGGTGGGAGCCAGCAGTGGCTGTTAATTAAACACCTGGGCTAATGGTGTGGAAAAGGCAGGCACCCTGCAGGGCTGGGCTGGTGCTGAGCGGTGCTGCTGGGTGCTCCCCTGGATGCTGCCACTGTCCCAGAGGCGTTTGTATCCCCAGGCAGGACCTTTGCAGGCAGTTTGGCTGCCCCCACTCTCACTGAGCAGTGTTGGGGGGGAGTGCAGTTAACCAAACCCCAGTGTGGCCATGTGGGCTTCGTGAGCCCTGTCCTTGGTGTCCTTGGGACTTGCTGCTTTCTCCAGGTGTGTTTGTAGGAGAAACAGGAACAAGTAAAGCCACCCAGACGTGTTCAGGGTGATGTGGTTCCCTTCCATTGCTTTGGTCCCACCAAAGTGTGACTGCAGGGGGTGTGTGCAGAGGGACTCTTACAACCAGTGTTTATTTTCTGGAAAACAAGCCCATGTCTTGTAGCTGCTGGATTCAAGCAGCTTGTTGGGTCTGGGAAGTTTCATGTAGGGGAATTAGCAGCTGGTGGTTAATTGGCTCCTGCTCTGGGAGGGATGCTATCATCTCAGCATTGCTGCTGGTGAGAATGGCAAACAGCAGGAGAATGGGTGTCCCTCCACACACTCTGGCATGGTGGCCATCTCTGTCGTGACAGTGAGCAGGTGCTGAGCCCCCTGTGTGCCACTGACCTGCTGCTGGAGAGGAGCTGATGTGCCTGGGGCAGCTGGGCTGGTTTCTGGAGGAGGAGGATGGCTGAGCGCCTGGGTGCTTTTGGGGACCTGCAGGTGTGGGGCCAGTGCTGACATCGAGGCAGTAAATATTTACACTTCTGTTTGGGTCAGGACTAAGGACTTTTTCTTTTGCAAATAAAACTCTGGGTTGCAACATCTCCAGCCGCCAGCTTTCTGCCTGAGTGCTGGAAGGGCTGTAACTCAGGACAGATGTTTTCAGAGAACTTTGCCAACTCAGTTGAGGCCCAAAATTCAGAGCTTGTAGAATAACCACAAAGATGTAATAAAACCTAACATGAGCAGAAATGTCCGCAGTAATTATGCCATTAAAAAAAAGACCTCAAAACAAAGAAGTGCTTGCTTTAAATTCAAGCACTTCCCTGCAGTGTTATGTGTTCCCTGGGCTGTGGTGGCAGGCTCAGACCTGTGAGGAGACTAGGGGAGACGCAGCAAAACTCGTCCCTGGTACAGCCTGGGTGAGGTTCCTGCTGTGCAGGCAGAGGCTTGGGGGAAACCCTCGAGCAGGGAGCCTGAGGAGCTGTGGTCATATCCCTGCAGTGTTCTCTGCCCTTCCCACCCCAGCTAGTTTTGGGGATGCTGCCAGCCCGGTGGTGCTCGCTGTGGGTCTGAAAAGGAAGCTGTGTCCATACCCTGTTGGGGCAGGGAGGCATTGCTGTATGTGCCCTGCTCCTCTACTTAAAAATCCCTTGGCAAAGCCACTTCTGTGCTCAGTGTGGAGCTGCACCAGGGCTGCCAGGAGCTGGGGTTGCTCCTCTGCTGTGCCTGGCTGAGAGCATTGGGTGGGAGCACGGCTTCCCACATCCCTGCTGGGGATGGGAAGGTGTCTGCAGGGAGCCAGGAAGCAGAACAGTGGGGCTGGAGACCTCCTGTCTCCCTGCAAAGGGCAGTGCTGCAGCAGGCACCGGGCTACACGGGGGTGGTGAGGGGGCTGCTTCCTGCAGGAGCTGGGGGGAGGAGTGGCAGCAAAACTGGGCTTGCTTTGGGGGTTAGAGCTTCAATCCTGTCCCAGAGGCCTCAGCAGTTGGGCTGGTGTGCAGCAGAGCTGCGGGGAAGCCGGCGGCCCTATGCTGGCCCTGACCCTGCTGCATTATTGATAGCACTGGGCTCGCTGGCATCGTGTGTCATGGGGCTGGGCAGAGGTGGTGCCGGGGCTGCAGGTGGTGTGGGTGGGCTCTGGAGCAGCTCCAGCTCTCAGCATCTTGGGGATGGAGGTTGAGGCATGTGGCAGCCGGAGGGGCTTTCTCCAGGGATGGTGGTGGGATGCTTCCCCATCGCCTGATGGGGCCACGTTGTGGTGGTCCATGCCGGTGCAGGTCGTGGGAGTCTGCTGACATGGGCTTTGCTTGAGGGAGCATGGAGTGTTTTGCTTTTCCTGGGAGCCTTCCCCTTTCTCCTGCAGGCAGCAATAGCCAAAATGGATAAAAATAACTGGTTTTTTTCAGACCTTTGGTCCCTCAGACTTGGCGCTTGGTTAGGAGGAGCAGGATGAGATGGGTTTTTGCAGAGCCCCTTTGAGTGTTGGGGGGTTTCAGGAGCTTGTTGCAGCTCTGACCACCAGCAGCTGGGAGCAGCAGGTCTGTGCTGTTTGAGGGGTGACAGGCTGGGGGGCTCTACATCCTACAGCCTTGCAGGTGCTGGGACCAAGGCAGCTGCAGTCTTCCATCTGCTTGTCCCTTGCACATCAGCAATGTGCTGACTTTTGACCTGGGATTGCTGGGTTTGGGGCTGGCATCACTCTATCTGCAGTGGGGTTTGCTGGAGCCTTGGCTTGAGTTATGATGAGCCCGTGCAGGAGCAGTGTGTGCTGGGTATTGCCACAGCACTCTGAGGAGGTGCCAGCCTGGCTCTGAGCCTCATCCTGCTGAATGCAATCCAGATACCACAGTGTTGTGATGTGAAAGAAGCAGTGTGGTGCTCACTGTGCTGGAACACAGTGGAGTCAGCTCTGGCTCCTGACCCCCCAGGTTCCACACACTCATACCCTCCCAGTGCCATGGGATGGGAGCTTGGATGCAAAGCACTTAGTTGCATATGGATTCTGGCTGTGTCCCATCATCCAAAATGCCCAGGAGCTGCAAGTGGGCTGCAGGGACAGAGGGAGGGGGCTGAACAGCTGTCCCCTGGCCACAGCTCGCCTGCCTGGACTCAGTGCAGGCAGTGGGTCCTGTGCAGGAGCTTGGCTGAGAGGTTATTTTTGCGCCAGGGCAGTGCAGGAAGCCCCTCCCGGGGAGGAGAGCATCCACCCCACAGCAGAAACTTCCTCCACCATGATATTTTTAGTGAAACACAAAGTGAGTGGAAGGGAATGGGAGGTAGGAGGCAGATTAGCATCAGGAGGAGCTGTGCCCTGCCAAGAGCCTTTGTTCCTGGGGCCACACACTCCCAAGAGATAGCCAGCCCTGCGAAGGGACAGTGGGGACACCCCTGGGATCCAGCATCTCTCTGGGAGAGGGGCAGGAGCACAGGGGGGGTGTGTTTGCATCCCAGCCCATTGCCTGGCTGCGGAGCAGTGATGCTGCTGACACTGAGGGATCATGCACATAGTCCAGGTGGTGATGTTCCCTTCTGCATCCTCAAGTAATCAAAAGCTTTCCCTCCAAATTATTTGAAAACTGATGTTAAATAGGAACCATTCAAAATGCAGCCTGCTCTGGAGCAGCCAGTCCTGGCGCTCTCTGCTCACAGGGATGTGTTCAAGCAGCTTGCTTTAATAACAGCCCTGCTTACAAGTGGGCTCCTCGCCAGCTGTTTAATGGTTCTGTTCAATAGTAAAAATATTAAATGGTTTCAAATAAATTAAGAATCTTCTGGCAGAATCAAGGTCTTCTGCATGTGCTGTGGCAGCTGCACAGAGCCTCTGCTGTGACTCTGCTCCATCCCTTGGAGCTTCTCTGGGCTGATGTGGCTCGTGGTCCTGCTGTGGACCTTAAAATGCTGTTTTGCATTCCCTGTTTATTCCTAAGACACCCCCCCCCCCCCCTTAACTGTGGAGGAGGGGGTGACATGCTGCATACTTCCAGCCTTTTCAAGACCATCACTGGTGCTGCTGTGCAGCATGGCTGGATAAAACACCTCTGGGTGTTGCACCTTGCACTTGGCTATGCTGTGTATGAACCCCACCTCCTCCTCCTCAGCCCCCCCCTGGGGCATGGGGCTGCTCCCTCTTGGGGGAGAAGGTGCTGGCGTTACAGCATTATTCACAGGGGTGGAGACACATGGGTATGTTGACTTACAGTGTCCATTCCTGGGGCCAGGGCTTCCAGCTGTTGGGTGGGCACTCCCAGCTTCTGGGTGAGGTTTTAAAGAGCTCCTGTAAGGCAGCATCCCTTTACCACTTGCAGCCCCCACAGCATGCAAGAGTGATGTGGTAGCTGTGGCCTCTGTGCACTTTGTTGCTGGCTTTTGGTCAGGGAGACTGAGGCTGTGGGACTATACCCAGTGAAATAGGAGAGCTCTGGGTATAAATTAAGGCCTGAATCGAGCCAGTTTTGGCTTCCAGGCCCTGGCTCTGTCTGTAGGTGTGGAGACTTTACAGGCAGTGGTCTCTAGAGATGTCAGTTGAGATATGAGAGAGAGAAAATTAAACTTGTAATGAGCACAGGGTTTCTCCAGATCCACAGGTCTCTATAAATAAGGAATTAAAACCCAAGTTGTCGACATAATTATTTCTGGCAAGATCTGTATCATAATTTAATTTCATTACAGCGTTTGCCTGGACTCCTGAGTGTTTTGGTTCCACTGCTGTGTACATTTAAACTGTAGCCAGACTTGGAGCTGGATTTTGCTGGCTAAATGTCTCTGGTTTTTTATTTTTCTCCCCTCTGAAACCTTGCAAGAGCTTGTTACCAGGTAAAATAAGCCAGTGATAGATGTCTGTTAGTGGGGAGTCTGTGAAGGCCAAATAGAAAAGTAATTTTCTGGGCACAGGAAGGTAAGCAAGACAAGTCTCTAGAGGTACTGGTGCATCACTAGCATGCAGGGATGCTCCGTAGGCATCTCTGGCTCTGACTGCTCAGCCAGTCTTCCTCTTGGTGGGGTCTCCAGCCCTGTCACTGAGCCATCCCTTGCACTGCCCTGCAGCTGGGGTGCTGGGGAAAGGAGTGGGATGGGGAGCAGCAGTGAGCAGCTGTCTGGATTCAGTCCTGGGCCCCTCCATTGCTATCTGCCCCAAAGCCAGTTGAGCAAGGCTCCCTGCCTGCACCGACCGGTCAGGAGCCCCGCTGCTTGCCCCGTGGTGTTATGTGATTAAACCCTCTTAGGGACTTACAGGGACTAATCCCGTTAAAGAAACGAGCATTACAAAAGGCAGTGGGAAGGCTAATCCTTCTCTGCTCCTGCCTTGGTGGGCTGGTCTCCCATGGCTGCAGCTCCTCACACAGCCCTTGGATGGGGCTGTGCCCCCTGGCTGGACTGGCATTCCCTGGGAGGTGAATCCCTGCTGTGGGGCAGGTCCCCAGGGGCCCTTCTCACGCCCGACAGCTCCCACCTTGCTGTGTCTGCAGCCACCGTGGCTGATGCAGGTTGGCTTGCTCACACCAGGCTGGCAGTGAGCAGCTAAAGGCCATCCCAGGTAAATCAGTTAATTCTGGCCCTGTGGTTGTTCATGGTTAGCAGAATTTGATTAAGACAAGCCCTAATTAGTTCTAAGCGGGGTGAATAGCCTGCTTTGGCTGGAAGAGCTCCCTGCTCTTGTCTGGCAGCTGTTAATGAGTGCAGGGCTCCCACTGACACCAGGCTGAGTCTGTCCTGGGGATGGGGTATGCGGAAGACCCTGCATTGTGCTGGAGAGGTGCTTGGGGCAGCCTGAATGTGGGGCTAAAAATTGCCTTGTGCTGCTCCTTGAAGTGGGTGCTGGGTTTTGCCAGGCACCTGGGTCCATGTCTGGGCTTTGGAAGGGCTGTGCTGGGGCTGTTCGTGGAGCAGCTGCTTTCCCTGCGGCTTTCTGGTCCTCATCAGCCCTTCTCACAGACATGACCTGCAGCAGGGGCATGTGCCTCAGTGTGCTCAGAGCCCCACAGCCAGCCCCACAGCGTGCCTGACACCACGCACCCGCCTTCGGGGTTTATCAGCAGGAGCAGCCGGAGCCTGGAGCTGGCTCTGGGGGTTATCATGAGAGGTCCTCCCACTCTGCTTCAGAAATGTGCTTAGTCTTGGACCACTGGCTGCTCTGTGGGGCTTTGGCAGAGCCACCTCCAAACATCCTTATCTGCCCCAGCACTGAGGTGCTGATCTCCTGTCCCAGCTGGAGATAAGCACCAGCCCCTCGGGGAGCAGCTGCCTGGAAAGGTGCTCAGCTCCCTGCAGCCTTTGACAAGCAAGAGGTGTCTTCTGTGGTCATCTCACTTTTAAGGAGCTGGGTTTAAGGTGCCATTTTTGAGCTGAGCATCTCAGCAGTACAGGCTGAGGGAGTGAGAGCCCTGTTGAGCTTCCCCAGTGGCATTGGGTCATGCTTTGACCCTGTGTTTTCCACCAGTGCTGTGGAGTGGAGCTGGCACTGGCACTTTGCAGTGCTTGCTGTGGAAGGAGGGTTGTGTTGTGGGGAGGAGAGTAAGGAGAGCCCCAGGCAGAGCTTGGGTGCCTTGGGTGCTGTGTCCAGATCAGCTCCATGGATGGATTCTGTGCAGAAGTGTTGAGTTACGGGATTTTGGGAGGAAGGGGTGTTCACATGTCATGCTGAGGGTGAGGAGCGAGGCCCCTTGCTCCTTCTACTTTTTGGAAAATTACACCTCTGGATATTTTATTGCAGGATTTTTAAATACAAAAGGCCTTACATTTGGTTAACCCCAAGCCTGGGTGCCACAGCACTGCCTTTACTTTCGGTATAAGGAATGCAGAGGATGTTTGGAGCCCTCCCCCTGCTCTGTTTCCTCCAGCAAGCTGTGCTGCCCGGCCAAGACAAATATTGGTAGTAAACTATTGAACTTCCCTGGTCCCGATGCTCCCTGGTGCTCACAGAGCAGTGCCTGTTCTCCCCCCTTCTCCTCGCAGGGGCCAGGCTGGGGTGGTGCAGATGTGTCCCCAATGCTGGGGACACCTGTGAGAGTGAAACACTGCTGTGTGGCAGCGGGAGCTGGAAGGTGTGTGGTGAGTGTGGTGTGCCCCGTAGAGCTGAAGTACCTGTGGAGCTGCACCCAGTTCATCCTACCCACCATCCCAGCCTGGGCATGGGGTGGGCTTGGTGGTGGTAAATGGGAGCATCAGCCCTGAAGGGTCAGTGTGGTGGCTTGTGTGGCCTCTCTCCTACCCTGTGTGTGCTTTGTTGGGCTCTGCAAATCTAAATACAGTACCTGTGACCTCTTCTGCCAGCGCTGGGGGAGGTTGTGGGGGCTTGAGGGGAGGACCAGGAGCTGTGTCCTCCCTGGTTGGTGGTGCAGAACAGACTTCCCCATCCCACTTTGGGCATTGTGGCTAACAGCTGGTTTCCTACAGGGCTGTGAGTTAGTTATTGACCTCTAGGGACTGCACCCAGTCCCCCAAAATCCAGCTTTTGGAGCATCTCTGAGTGGGATGGAGCAGGTTGGTGCTGCACCTGTGGGCTGTGGATTGCAGTGGGCAGGAAGCAGCAGTGGGACGTGGGGTTTGGTGTGTGGGTCTGTGATGGTGTCCCATGGCCCTGGCATGGGGCTGCAGTCTGGCTGGGCAGCCTACGGGGTGGAAGCCAGGAGTTCAGAGCCTGAGCAACCTGAACCCTCAAGAAAGCAGTTTTAGTGACAGTGTCCTGTCTATACTGGGGTGTGTGGCCCCCTATGGGGAGGGAGCAGTGCTCCCTGGTGTGTTGGCCGGAGCTCCCCCCATCTCAAGGGGGATTTCCCTCGTGTGGTGGTGCCAAGCTGGTTGCTGTGGGAGTACAAAGCTGGTACGACTGGATTCCTGCTAATGACTGAGGGTTATTAAAGGCAATGAATGGGGCCAGCATTAATGAATGATTTTGTGATTGCTCAAGGCTTGGCCTCAGTGAGAAGCTGAAGAGTCCAAAGGGCAGGCTGATACGGCCTGGTCAGCGGCTTTATGGCCAGAGCCTCTGGCTGCCCCAGCCACAAGTGAGTGCGAGCTCGGGTGTGGGGTGTGCTTTGGGTCCTGCCCTGGCAGGAGGCTCCCTCTGGGCCCCATTGCATGTCCCTGGAGTGGGGCTGAGGATGTTGAGATGAGCTGTCGTGGGTGGCAGTTATGCCTCTAACTTGGGGTGCCATGGAGCAGGGTATGTCACTCCCCAATGGGCCATGAGGTCTTGGCTGCAGCACAGCCCCTGCACGCTGCAATTGGGGAAGCTCATTCCCAGCATCTCCTGCTGCCTTCCCATCACCTCCAGCAATCCCCCCAACCCCCCTGGGGGGTTCATCATGAGTGTGGGAAGGACTTTCCCCCCATTCTAGCAGCTTGAGCCATGGTTTGAGCCCCACACAGTGTGACTGGCACCCCTCACCTCCTTTCCCTCCTACCCACCAGAAAAAGATCCCTCTGGATCTGGTGTGATCCCTTTTCACCCAGAATGGAGAGCCTGTGTTTTAACTCTTGGACAAATCCCAGCCTGCCAGGACCTGTGCTGCATTGTCCTGGAGCAGATCCCTCCAGAGCAGGGGAGCTCACTGGCATCCCGGCTGTGTTCCCTTGGCAGATAATGCTGGAAAAGTTCTCTCTTAAAGAAAACACATGCACGTGGCGTTTTTGGTCTCCTCCATCCTCCCTCCCGCCCTCCCTTTCTGTCTCTCCAGCTGCTCCCTGCTCCCAGCCAAGCTTGTGCTGCTGTTGCTGGCTCCAGCCCTGCCTGGGGGAGAGCGTGGGTGCCTCTGCTGTCTGAGTCTGCTCAAACGCCAGGAAAAGGAGGGGGGAAGAAAACTGCTTCTTGTGGCTGAGAAATTCCCCAGCTTGGGATTGCTGAGGAATGGCAGGGATAGCTTGGCTGGAGGCATTGCTGCCTCAAGGAGGTGGGTGGAATCAGACCCCCACAGAGATGGACAGGGCTGGTGTGGGTGGAATCAGACCCCATGGAGCTGGACAGGGCTGGTGTCCCACACCAGCCAGCTGCCCTGCCTGGGAACTCTGGGTTTTTTCCCCCCAGGGGTGCATGGTCCTGAGCAGGACGTGGCCCCAGCCCCTCTCCTGAGAGGCTCCTTTGTGCTCAGGGATTTCTGTAATGCCTTGGCTGGAGCTGCAGCACCGTGCTGGGGATTTCAGAGGGGCAAATCCAGGCTTACCCCCTTGCTGCAGAGCAGCAGCAGCTAAGGCCGAGCTCTGATTTGTTTGGCTGCAGATTGCTTAAAGGTGAAACACTGATGGGAGGATTGAAGTGAAACATGCTTCCTGTCACCCTGCTCTGGTGTGGGGTGCTGGGAGCTGTGGCACCCAGTGCTGTCACTGCAGGCTGGAGATCAGGCATCCTCCCCACCCTTCACATCCTTCCTGCTCTTGTTTTCTCCTGCCTGGCAGTTTCTTGGGATAGTAACTTGTGTCGTGTCTGGGGCTGAGGTCTGTCTCTGTGGAAGTGTGCTTGCACAGCCACCCTACACCCCCAGGGGCTTTGCATCCCATAGCACCTATGGTGCCTGGGTTCAGGGCAGATCTGGGCACTTTGACACACAGCTGTCCTTCATGCTGCTCTCACAGTGCCAGGGGATGCTGAAGGACCTCATTATTTCTTCTGATTGCTTTGCATCTCCCTGGAAAAGGCTGCTGGGGGCTGTGGATGACCCCCACAAGTGTGACAAGCCACACCATCCCCTCTGCTGTGTCTGAAAGGGCTGCAGAGCTCAGGGCGAGTGTCCCTAGGGATGGTGTGTCCCTGCTGAGGCTCAGTACCTGCTGCAGCGTCTATGGCCATCACCCTTCCTCTCTGTGGCTGGAGGGAGTCATCCCGTGGGTGTGTGGTTTCCATTGCATGGTTAATCCTCCTCCTCCTCGCGGGTGCTGCCGTCAGGCTGTGACTGAGGGCAGAGCAGGGACTCGGTGTCACCCTGGTCAGCTTGTGACTCGGAGCTCCATCTGCTGCAGCAGACCCATTGGGCTGGAGACTCACCCACTGAAAACAGCCTGGTTACCCTATCAGCTGCAGCTTGGCCGTGGGTCCAGCTGAGTACTCGGGGCTGGACGCTTTCCACTGCTAATTGGGATTGCTTGTCTGTCTCCTGGCTCACCTGCCATCCTCACTCATTGCCTTTGTGCTGCACGTTGGCAGAGAAAGCAGCGGGCTGCATCCAAAGGGCACTGGGTGTGCATGCTGGTGCAGCCTCTGCTCCTCCAGAACCACCCCCCACCCCGGGACAGAGGCGCAGTGCCTGGCTGAGCCCCCTGGGCTGGTGTGAGGATGCTGGGGCAGCAGTGCTGCAGCTGTTGAGGGAAACAGTGAGACCTTAATGTCTTCTGCACTTTAAAAGCAAATCAATAATTTTTTTTTGATGCTTCTGTCACTCAAACCCAGCTGGAACAATTTGAATAATTGGAGCAATTTGAATAATGGATGCAATTTAAATAAGCTACAAAAGTCCAGACCTTGTGTTTGGGGCTGGCAGCCTGTGTGGGCAGGTGAGGTGCCTGGTCAGTGGTGACATGAAGCTTTGATGCCAAGGTGAGGGACGGTGGCACCCCAGCAGGGTTTGTGCCAGCACCATCAGGAACCTGCATCACCCCTCCTGTCTTGAGGATACTGAAGATAACTCCACTCATTGTGGGCTGATCACAGGCTCTGCCTAAAGGTATTTTGTGGCAGCTTGGCTGTGTTTGAACTCCTCCTTTTCTATCTGGGCAGGGATTGCTGTGGATGCTACCACAATCCCTGCTTGTCCCTGGGGAGCACCTGGAATTTCCCCAGGCTGTTGCAGTGCAGAGGCAGCAGGAGATGTTTTGAAGAAGAGGATTTTCAGAGCAAGTGTCTGTGAAGCTGTTGGGTCTGTATGGGAAGGATGAAGTGAGGTTTTTCTCTTACGATGCTGATGTCAGGCTAGCAGGATGGGTGGTAATTAGACTTGTGGCTGTATAAAAATGGAAGCAGGTTGTTTACTGAGCTGGTCCTGTCCAAAGGACTTATTCATGGCCTGGCTTGTGGAAAACTTACGAATTATCCCCTTGCTTCTCCAGGTGCTGGGGGGGGGGGAGCAGTGGGAGGGGGCTTGGGCCTTGCCAGCTGGGGCACCTCTGGGTGTTGGGAATGCCACCTTCCTCCCCAGCTCCTGCTGCAGGAGGGTGCAGCCCAGCCCTATGAGGAAGGGGAGCATCTGCTTGTGTTTCGGTGGGCTTGGCGTCCCACCAGCCCTGTCTCCCCTTCCCCCTCCTTTATTTATAGCATTTCACAGACATCTGGAGTTTGAGCTGATTCGATGCTGGCTGACTGAGGCGGGGGACGGAGCTGGGTGAAACGTGTGCTGCCGGGGAGGAGGGGAGCCCCTGGGCCCTTCCCAGCAATCTGTGGGGGGCCACAGCATCCCAGTGTGGACCTGAGGACCATCCAGGGGTTGGGAAACCCTGGGAGCATCCTTGCTCTGCTTTTCCCAGCGATGGGGGGCAGGGACAGTGGGAGAGCTGCTCTGTCCTTCCTCTGTGGGCACAGACCTGGGGACACTTTGCCTCCCCCCTTGCAGTTCTGACAGTCAGAGGTCCTACTTACCAGCTGGGTTTTGAGGATCCTTTGACATTTGCCATCAGCAGTCAGCCCTGTCCCCTGTGCCAAAGTGTCACTGAGGTCCCCCTGGCCCTGGGGGATGCAGGTCTACAATAGCCTCCTTTCTGGCATTGCTTTAATGGGAAAATTTGAGTCATTCCTGGGGGAAGGGGAATGAAAACCAGCCTGGCTGTAGAAGGCAGTGGATCCCTGGCACAGCAGTGAATAGAGGCAGTAATCCTGCTCCTGGCTGTGGCACCAGCCCAAAGCCTCTCCCCTGTTCTCATGGCGAGTGGGACTGCAGGCATTGCTGGCACTGCAGCCAGGGCTTCAGCTTCTCCTGGCTTTCCTCATCTTTGGTGTGGAAAACAGAGGGTTTTCCTGTGGAGCACATGAGGACACCCCTCCCCTTCTCAGAGCAGGGCCATAAGCATCTGCTTAAAGTTACGGGCATCCCGAAATCGGAGCGAAGGCAGCAGCCTTTCAGCTTCCAGCAAAATTGTATTAATAGCTGTAATTAAAGCTTGCCCGTGGCCCAGCTCCCTGTATAACCATTACTGCCAAGGGAGGGTGCCCGTGTCAGGGTGGGTGTAAATGGGCCCCTTGTTCTGGCGGGGCTGCAGCCCTGGGCCCCTTTCCTGTGCAGGTTTCTCATCCCGCTCAGCTCCTTCCCTGCTCCCAGCACTGTGCCTCACCGCTCTGCCTGCTGGTGCCTGGGGTTTGGTCAGGATCCCATGCTGCTGGAGCTGCCCTTCCCTTCTGCAACCCCCTGAAGTGGCTGTGCATCCCTCCCATGCATCCCTGTGCATCCTTGCTCGCTGCCTGTGGCAGGAGAAGCAAAAGTGCAGGGTGCAGACGACCTGGCTGGAGGCGAGACAGCTGAGTTGAACACTGAGTTCCTGAGAGGTGTCCCTTGTTCCCCTCAGGGCATTTAGGTGTCTTGAGGTGGCTGTGGGGCAGGATGGGACCCTGGTGTCCCCCCAGCCCGGGTGGGCTCTGCTGGCAGAGGTTTACTTTTCAGGGAGCAGGCAACCAAAGGAGCCATTTTCTGACTGAAACCACATGTGAGAGGAGAGGAAACACCATGGGGAGCTGATTTAAAAGAAAATATGTTAACAATGTAAATTAGGCAGGAATGCTCCTGCCTGTGTTTTCTCCAGCTCTGCAGAGCAGAGACAGAGAGGCTTGATAGGTCGCAGGGTGATCCAGAGCCTGGAGTACATACACTCAGGTGGTGACACTCCTAACAGCCTATTTGGCTGCCCCCAGGAAATGGTGAAGCCCACCCGGCTGGGCCATGGGAGGGATGGTGCTGCTTTGGGGAGCAGCCCCAAAAGTGCTGGTTGGTGCAGAGTGCTGTGGGTGAGGTGGTCTGGGACAAGATTGAGCCGATTAGGTGGCAAGCCCTGATCTCTGGTGATTAGGGGCTGTGATGGGGCCGAGGCAGACGTCACACCCATGGCAGATGAGCTCAGCATGGTTTGAGCAAATCCCCATTCCGAGGGGACGAGCGAGGCCAGAGCTCCCGCTCCCCTCACAGCGCTGCCGTGCAGCACTGCACGCTTCCCAGCTGTGCCAGGAGCATCCTTTCAGCCTTGGAGAGGTGCAGGGACAAACCCCTTTGAGGTTCACAGTGACATCGTGGCTTTGGCGTGCTGGTTTGTGGGAGCTCCTCTGCCCCACAGTGTGCTGGGACCCGCCAGGCTCCTGCGGCAGATGGTACCGACCTGGCCTCGGCCACTAGACTAGTTGTGTGTGTGTGCTTGGCCTTCTTCCTCCCCCTCTCCTGGAGGGCCCGGGGAGGTGGGTGTCCATGCTGGCACTGGTGTTTGATTCCCAGAATAAACCCAGTCATGCATGAAAAGCTTGAAAAGCACAGTGACTTTTCAAGGCCGGGCTCAGCGTGGGGTGTGCGTCTGCCTGTGCAGCGTGGGGAGCGGCAGGGGCTGGGGATGGCCACAGGACCTGATGTGGCTGCACTTGGCTGCTGCTGGCATGGAGCATCCTGGGCAGGGAGAGCCCCATGGTTTTGCCTCTGGCTTCTCATGCTGCCTCGTTGCGGGCTGGGCTGGCAGCGGGGTTGTGTTCTACAGCCTACAGCATCCATGTTCCTGCTTCAGTGTGCGCCTGTGTGACCGGGGTCTTGGAAAAGCCCTTTTCAACCCCAGCCTTGCTCAAAGTCAGGCTGCATGTGGTAGTTGGAAGGGGTTGAGTTAGTTTTGTGACTTAGAGCCCTTTGGGGAGGTGGTGGGGAGGGGCTGGGGAGTGCCCAGGGGCAGCCCTGTCCCAAAGCTGGAGGTTGGGGCCGGGTCAGTGGTGATGGCCAGTGGGTCTCTAATGCTGGCATTGAGCTGAGGCTGGTGTGTGGGTACTGGAGCCAGGGAGGGACTTCTCTTAGGTGCAGGTGGGTTTTGCTTGGACAGCAGAGTGTGGGGGGGGCTCCTCTGCTGCCCCTCAAAAATCTGGGGGGTGAGTTTGCTTTGGGGAAAAAGGTGACTAAAATGCCAGAGGTTTGGTGCCTCTGCAGGTGGATTCTGCTTGCATAGAGGCTGGCACCTACTAACTAATTGCATGGAAACCCCTTGTTAATCAGTCAGTGACATTTATGGCATGTCCATGGTGGAGCACACCTGAAACTTCCAGGTGTATGAAGTGGGAATGGCCGTGGTCTCTGCTGGGAGCTGCACAGGGGTGGCACAAAGCCTGTGCTGCAAGGGTGTCCCTGGGGGTCTGTGGCTCCCAGCAGCAGCGCTGGGAACACTAAGGGCAAAAAACACCAGAGCTGAAATGAGCTTGAGAGCTGGCAACACCCAACTGATTTTTATTATTGGAAGTGTTTCATTGTTGTTTAATGTCTTGTTTGTACGCTTGAAACTGGACCAGCTTGAGCTGAGTTTCCGAAACCTTTTTCCTTCTGAAATGATGATGATTTGCCCTGAGCAGCAGCTCTGGGAGCAGTGTGGCAACGCAGCTCATCATCCAAGCAGCATTTATCTGCACACATGTACCTGTGGATGGGTAAGGATGGGGGTGCTTGTGGCTGGAGTGTGGCATGCCATTGCTTCTTAATCCAGTTTAGGGAATCAGTGGCCACTGGTCATTGCTTGTTTTGGCAGGTTTTTTTATGTGCAATGTCTTTTCTGTGCAAATAAACAAACAATATCGCTGTTATTTTTCATTGGCTTTCTAGTATGTGTGTGAATCCAACTTACCCAGCCTGGCTTTTATGTTCTTGGTGTGTGAAAGGGTGGTGAAGCCTCCTCTGGAGCAGCACCAAAGCGTTTCTGCAGGGGTGAGCGCTCAGCAGGTTTCTGCGGAGCCCAGATAACGTGCTGCTGTTACTGGGAACGCTTCATCGCAGAGTTTTGGTTTCACAAAGGCCAAATTCCCCTGGGAGCTTAGGAAATATCTTCCCAGAACACAACGAGGGAAACATTGGCACCGGTTGGAAAGCAAATAAATAGCAGAGCTGGCAAGAGATGTGGCGGTTCCGTGTTAACGGAGCACGTAAGTGCAGTGTGTGAGCCTGTGCTTGGCTTTGGGTGAAGCAAGGGGAGTTTGCTTAATCCCAGAGAGGGGCTTTGCAGAGTTATGGTCTAAGACCTGGGTTTTTTTTTTCCTTCCCAGTGGTCAAGGATTGCATTAGCCAGGAGGTTTAAGAGTCCAGTGCAAGCCCTGGATCATCTCTGTGGGGGGATAAGCAGTTTTGCCTAAGGATTTCTGCTCTGAGCAGATGCTGAACTGGGATTTTATTTATTTTTAAAACAAAGCTCTTGAATTCATTTCAGTTAAGGACCTCGGATGCAAGATGTTGTGGTGAAAGCAGAGCAAGGCCATGTAGGACGTGGTACCGGTTACCACCCTCAGAGCCAAAGGGATCCTGCAGATGCAGCTATCCCCTGTGTGGTTTGTTTATTGAGTAATTTGATTTCACTGGCAATCCTGGGGGATTCCCTGAAATCAGAGGGACTGGCCCTGCACCCCCAGCAGCTGCCTGCCAAGCCCCTGGGATCCCTGTGCTGGGATGGCAGCTGGGCACCTTCAGGTGATGTTCTTAGTGTTCCTGTGCTGCTGCTGGAGCTCTGACCCTGTGGAAATGGCTTAAAAAAATATATATATCCTTTTTAAACATGAATAGGTGATCCCAGACGTGTTCCACTCTGCTTGTGAGAGGTTCCCCCTTTTTCTAGTCCCGTGCATCCTTTAAGGTCGTGCAGATCTGACCCCTCTTTGGCCGATTGAATCATTTCCTGTTTTCTTCGGGTTTGAAGAACTCGGAGGCAGGCTGGAAATATTTGCAGATAGGGTGAACTGACTGCTCTGGGGCCATGGGAAAACACAGGCGTGCTAAATCTGCAGATGCAAGTATGGGGGCAGAGCAGGCAGAGGGTCTGGTCCTGGTCAGGCTGGGCTGGCTTTTGCTGAGCAGGTAGCTGAAGCACTTTGGGAGCCCTGCCCTGTCCTGGCAGGAGCTGCTTTTAGCCATCAGTGGATGTCACACTGGTGATTTTTCACTTTTGAAGAACTAATCTGTTTGTTGGGGTGTCTGATGCCAAGAGCATCTCCCCAGGCAGGTGTCTGTGGGTCTCTTCTCCTCCAAAACTTGTCCTGGTAGCATCCTCATGCCTCCCAAGCTCAACTGCAGTGTGTGCGTGTGAGCAGTTGGTAAGGCTTTTCTTGCAGCTCCATCCACACTTTTAAAAATAAACCACTGAATTGCCTAGTTAATATCTGTAAACACCTAGTTACAGCTTGCAGCTGGCCCAAGCACGCTCGAGTGCTTTTTGAGGACCCATTCCCACCAATGTGTGGATCAGAGCTGCTGCACTGGTCAGCCAGGTCTTGGAACATGCTAGAGAAGCTCTTCTGGTGTTCATGGTGTGCTGACCACTGGATTTCATCTGGTGTTTCATGGTAATAAAAGTTACAAGGGTGAAATGGAGTCACTGCCAAGTGTCAAGCAGACTGTACAGAACTCGACTGGGGAAGAAAATCTCCTCTTGCAAGTGGGTCCATCCCCACTTACACACAGCAAGGCGTTCCCTGGGGTCTTCCTGTGTGACCTGCTCTAGGTGATCCTACTCTGATGGGGGGGGGGGGGGGTTAGACTAGATGATGTCCAGAGGTCTTTTCCAACCCCTAACATTCTGTGTTTGTGAATTTGGTGCTCTGCCCACAAAGATTGTGGTGGCCAGTGTGTCCCTCCTGTGCCAGAGCAGCTCTGACCTGGGCTCCAGTGAGGGCTGGCCATCTCTCATCCCTGTTTCTTCCCAGATGTTGGGATGGAGATGGTCAAGCTGCACCAATCAACCTCTGTGCTCTGTGGGCACTGCAGCTGTGGCCAGAATTCCCCCTGCTTTTTTCCCTAGGATCTGGGACTGATCTTGTTGCTTACTGTCAGAGGGCACAGGTGGGAGCAGATGGGTGCAGGTGGGTGTAGCTCCACCTCTTCCTTTGGCCAGGGGTTGCTGGCTGCTGGTGCTTGGCCCTGGGGAGGAGTTTGCTCTCACCCCCTGCTTTGGGGTTCAGCAGGGCTGGGAGCCCAGGGAGATTCGGGTTGTCAGCCACACAGGAGCTGTGTTTGGAAGAGCTCAGTGTGATGAACCAAGTTGCAGAGGACATGGAGGAGGCAGTTTGGTGTGGCCAGCCACGCTGGGCAGATGCACCCTGAAGTGATGGGAGGGGGAGAAGTTGCTTTTCTGCATTTATATTCCCAAGAAAGGGCCACATATGGATGAAGGCTGCAGTCACATGAGTCGTCCCCTGAACGCTTCTGACCCATCGGGAGCCCCACCAGCTCGAGTATTTCATCAGCAGCTCGAGGAAAGCTGTGCTGGGATATTTATTTACACCCCAGTGAGCCAGCGGGTGTGTGTGGGGTCAGAGTGAGTGCTGGGGGAGTTTCCTCTGTGGTGAAGCAGTCACGGTGGGGCTCTGCTTCCCCTCACCCTGTCTCCAGGTCCCATCCCACTGCATTAAACCCTGTGCAGGCAGGCAGTGCTGGGGTGGGGGTGTCCAGAGCCCCTGCTTGCATTGTGGCTACGTTCACAGCTTGCAGCACAGGGCTTTGTGCCATGAAGTGGGTGTTTCTTGTTGGGATTATGTGTGTTTATCCATCTGTGGGCTCTGTGCCCTGCCAGCAGCAGCGGTGTCACCCCCCTGGGTGTGACGAATGGTGCCTGTGCTCAGTGCAGGTGATGGCTGGTGGCCTGTGCCCTGGGGATCCTTGGTCCTGAGCTCTGACGTGGGGAACCAGCTGGGGACAGGGACATACAGTGGGTAATATCACCATGCTTTGCTGCTTTCCATGTTGGGGTGCTGTGCCCTGGGGCAGAAGGGGCCTGCTCTCTGTCCCCTGGCCCTGCCAAAGGGGAAAGGCAGCAAAGCCCTTCCCCAGCACAGCAGGTCCCTTGGTGGGACACACACCACTCTCTGTTCTCCACCTGATGGTCCTCCAGGAAATCCCTGCTTGGAGGGGATGGAGATGGGGTCAGCCCCTGCAGTGACTTGGCTGTGGCAGCGTTGGCAGCTCACTGGGGGTGCCCGGCCTGCTGGAAGTGGTTTCGCTTGGCGCTGCGCTGCTCCTGTGGGAATTCGGCACTGATGGAGGTGATCAGAGAGTGCTGCTGGGCTGATTCAGCTCATTGCTGCCCTCTGTGTTTGCCCCACTGTGACTTGCAGTGGCCAAAAATGGCACACTGATTGCAAACAGTTATTCCCTGTCATTGTTGGGGCACACGAGGACCCTGTTGGATAGTCCAGTTCCACAGACTGGGAAACCTCCTTTGGCTCTCTGGCTTTTACCACTCAGGGTTCATTTGCAGCTGGAGCCTCTTGTCATCATCCCTCGGGTCTCCCCACATGGGTGGTGGCCAGGCCAGGTCTCCTGGGCATCAGCTGTGGGTGCCCTCAGCTCCCGCAGCCCTTTCTGGAGAGGAAGTGGCTGCTGGGCAACATCAAGGTGTTTTGCAGAGATAACCCCGAGGTGCTGGGGTAACCCCAAGGAGCTGGGGTAACCCCGAGGAGCTGCTGGCACAGGCAGGTTGAGCACAAAGCCAGCACGGTGTGTAGGAGCCCTGAGCCGTCTGAGGGAGGACATCCCCAGGCATGCAGCAGGAAGGGAGGGGGTGCAGGTTTGGTGGTTCACTGTACCTTTTGGTGAAGACAGGAGTGTGGAGGAAATTGCTGCGTGGGCTTTTAATTGGAAAGGGAAAGGCTGTAAGAGATTTCACCGTAAATGTGATCTGGGGAAGAAGAAAAAAGCCTGTTAGCAGGAGGGAAGTGGTATTTCTTTTAATGAAAGATTAAAACTCAGCCCCAGGGGGTGTTTTCCCTAAACCACACATGAAAACACAAAGCCATATCTCTGAGGCAGCTCTCACTGGGAGTGCAGGGCTGTGCTGGGAGCCAGTGCTCCCAGTGTGTGGGCTGGGAAGGAGCTATGGGGGAGAGCGATGTCCGAGGGAGCGTAATGGGTCCCACAGACCTGGGGAAAAGCTGGTGTTTGTTGCTCCCCTGAGGAGCTGTAAAGTAGTTTCCATGGGATGTGGGGAGAAAAGAATTGAACTCCTCATGTGCTCCTGTGCTGTTCATCCTACAGCGAGCTCAGCCTTTCCACGCTGTGGGGAGCAGTCAGGTGTGGGGTTCATCACCCTGGAGCCCCTCTGCTGGGAGCTGATGATACCTGTGGGTGGTGCCAGTGTCACCAGGACCAAGGGCATGGCACTGCCTTAAATAAATAACTAAGGTTAATGTAGTGTCTCGGGGAGCCTGTGCACTGTGCCTGGGCTCTCGGGTTTGGTTCCTGCTGGGGCTGCAGGCGTGGGGCTCAACTGCTGCTGGGGAGGGTCTTGATGTATGGGGGGGATTTTATCTGGGCAGCCTCTGATGAAGGAAATGCATTTTTTTGTTTTGTTTTAATTTCTTCTGGAGTGGTTTTGGACAATTGATTTTCTAAAATAGACTCAATGAGAGGAAATTCATTTGTTAAGCCGTCCCTGCTCAGGGGAACAGGAGGCCGGGGTGCAGATATGGTGCTTCCTTGGCAACTTTATTTACAACTGCATCTGCTTTAGAGCAAACCCAAACCTAAAAATGAAACATTTTGTCTCCCCCTTCCTCTGTTACCCAGGATTTAAACGGACAGAAGGAGCTGTGCCCACGTCTCTGCCACCTGAAGAAAGGCCCCAATGGCTACGGCTTCAACCTGCACAGTGAGAAGTCCCGGCCAGGGCAGTTCATTCGCTCGGTTGACCCCGACTCACCTGCCTCCAGAGCTGGGCTGCGGCCCCAGGACCGGCTGGTGGAGGTAACGCTGGGGGCACTTGGCACCTTCCCTTCCCAGGGAGCCTTCAGGGTTTCCTCAGCACGTGCTGCACAGGGATGTTCAGTCCTGTCCATGTGGGCAGGAGCAGCTGGGTCCTGTCCCCATCTCATAGGTGGGGAGAGGGACAGCAGGAATGGTGGGACCTTGGGGAATCCTGAAGCTGAAACCAGCCCCCATCCCTTGAGCTTTTCCATCAGATCTGTGCCCCCATTCCTCTAATACAGAGCCCCAAGATGGATGCAGGTGCTTTGTGGTCCTTCAGCAGCTCATTAAAACCAGAGCTGAAATCTAGATGATGCTGCTGGCTCTGTCTGGCAGAGGAGGGTTGGGGCAGGTGAACTGCTGCCCCTGCGCCTGTCCAGGTGACTCTTGGGGGTGGCGGGATCTGTGGATCGGGTGCTGATGGGTGCCCATCTCCCCCTGCAGCACAGCGAGCCCTGCGCTGGGTGGCATTGCCTGATGCCACTGGCTCTGCCTTCCGCAGCAAAAGGGCTGTGGGAACACGTGGGACCTGTCCCACCACCAGTGCAGGGGAGGGGGTGACCTTCCTCCCAGCCACACCAGTCTGGTGTCTGGCTGCAGGCATGGGGATGGGTTGGTGCTGCCCAGCCAAGCTGATGTGCTGCCAGGCAGTGTTTGGAGAAAGAGGGGGAAAACTTTGCAGCACATGAAACTGTAAAGGACAAGGGAGAAACTGCTTCTGGAAGCAGCTCCTGGTCACGGAGTGCTGGACATTGCCAGTTTTGATGTGGCTGGGAACTGCTCTCCCTTCAGCTTGGTTGCCTTGTGTTTCCCTGAAGGCTGAAGGTCCCCGTGAGAGCTGCCCACCCTTCAGGCAGGGCTTGAGCAGTGCATGGACAGGGGGACAGGCAGGGCTTGATCTGGAAGCCTGTGCCCCAGGCACAGCAGCTATCATGCCTTTTACTTCTGCACTGTGGGAGCATATGGGTGGCCCATGCTGGGGGTGGCCCTTCCCCAGGAGGGTGAACCCCAAAACCCTCCTGTGGAGAGCAAGCTGTGGCCCTCAGAGCCAGCTCATGAGGGGAAGGGCTCTGGGCTCCTAGAAGAAAGCGCTTGCATCCTGCAGAGCTGGGCGAGTTGGGGAAATACGAAGACCGAAGCGCTTGCCTGCTCTCTAGCCCCGTGAATAATTGCTTCCCAGATGATGGGAGCTGCTGCCTCTTCCCAGCACCTGAAAGTTTAATGCTGGGAGCAGCGTGTGGCCGGGGCTGGGAGTGGGGTGGCAGCGGCTCCCGGCAGCGCGGTGTCACGGCGAGGCGTTGTGTTATTTATTTATGGGTGCCTGGCAGAGCACCGGGCACACACAAAGCGCTGAGGGGCGAGCCAGCGAGCTCGGAAACCTGATCCCCTCCGTGCCTGCTCTTTGGGGCTGTGATAAATATTTGATGTCCCCAGCCCTGCTGGGGTGGGGGAGAGCAGCCCTGTGTCGCTGGGCCAAGCTCAACCAGAGCGAGCACTGGGCATGAATCAGCGTGACCTGGAGTAGCAGGAGGATGCTGCTGGGGACAAAGAGGGGTTACAAGTTGGCAGCTGAGGTTGCTGGTAAGGTGCAAAGCCTGGGGAAGGGGTTCCCTTCCTGTCCCACCCCTTGCAGCCATGTCCTGGCCTTCAGGACTTGCTTCTGCCTCAGGTTTCCATTCAAGCACTTGTAATGTAAACGGGAACACAAAGTTTGGTGATGGCTCTGCTCAGGCCCTGAAGTGTTCACCTGTTGTGTCCCTTGCAACGGGGACCAGGAGCTGCCTCCCCTTTGTCATGCCTGGCTGTGGGGTGTCTCCAGCCCCCTGACAGTCTCCGCACAGTCTTGAGGAGATGCCCACTCATCCCTGCTCCAGAGCTTGACTCTGCAGCAAGGGGGTCCATGGCTGGGCCAGGACCAGCCTCATCTGCTGCCCTGCTTTTGTGGGATGGGTGGCAGTGTCCTGAGTGTTGCTGGGGCAGTGCCATGCTGGGGTAGCTCCACTCACTGGGGCACAGCTGGGATGCGGTTACCCCACAGTCAGGCTTGGTCCCCGGCTCCAGCATCAGCATCCTCTGCTCTCCAGGGCCTGGCATGGAGAAGGCAGTTATCTGTCTGCAGGCAGAATAAAAACATGTTGGTGCTGGTGATCCTGGGCAGCTGTGGCTCTGCAGGAGAGCAGGCACGCACATCTGAAGCATGTGGTTAGTTGTGTGTGGCTTAGGAAAACAAGCAATGCCTGCTGTCCGATTCTCCTAATGAAGGCCCTTCTGTGCTAGGCAGCAGTCTTAGATTTGGTCAGAAAGCTGTAGTAACAGAATAGCTATTTTTAAGCAGAGGTTACTTGGGTCCTCGCACTCTCTGTGCCACCAGCGAGGCCTCTGCCCTTCTCCCAAGCTGAATTAGGGCATCGCTCTGCCCTGCTGTGGGCAGGCACCTTTGGGCGCCACAGGCAGGACGGGCAGCAAAGGGTGGGTTGAGCTTTGCCAGAGAAGGGCTGGACCATTGAAAAGAGTTTATTGCACAAAAGCGGGTCCAGCAGCAAGGGGCTGGGCGGTGCAGAGCCCTTCCCCGGCGGGACAAAGGGTGATTCATTCCCCACCACCAACAATGCCTTGATCACAATTGTCCCCTCCTGCGGGAAACAGTCGGGAGCAGAGGAGCACGTTCCCCCATAGGTCCCAGCTCGCACGCAGGGAAGGGAAAGATGAATCTGTGCAGCAGGCATGGGGACTGGGGGAGTGGGGTGCCCATGGTTTTTCATCACTGAGTGATGAATGATGGTGTGGCAATGCCACAGCCATTTGAGGAACAGGGCACACTGGTGGCACCCTGTAGGCAGCATGAGATACCTGGGGCACATCCAAGGTGAAGGCTGAGTTTGAAATCATTAGAGAGGGGAGCCAGGGTGTTTTGGCAGCATGTGGGTAGGCAAGGTGATGGTGGAGTCTGGGGGCTGTGGTTCCTGACTGGATGTGTTAGGGATGCATGCAGTAATGTGAAGAGGTGGTGGGGGGTGTGACTGGCTCAAGAAGGGAAGGACAAAGTCTGTAGCCTTCCTATGATCCAAAGAGGAATTAAAAAGGATAAATCTCATCACTTAAGGGATGTGGAGGCTGCTCTGGGGGGGTCTGTGAGCTGGAACCAGTATCTCTGCTGTGGGAGGCACAGACTTGGGTTCTGATGCTGTTGCTTTGTAGGTGAATGGCATAAACGTGGAAGGCCTGCGGCACTCAGAGGTGGTGTCCCACATTAAGTCCAGGGAGAACGAAGCCAGGCTCCTGGTGGTGGACCCCGAAACAGACGATTACTTCAAGAAGCTGGCGGTGACCCCCACAGAGGAGCACACCAAAGGTGAGACATCGCTTTCCCTGAGTGACACGATGCCGTTCCCATGACTCACTGTCATGGGTGGGATTTCAGAAGTGAGGGAGAGTCATGTTTCCCTTCCGTCTCATCCCTTGGTAGTTTCCTGAGCACCACCCAGCTATTTATAAATTAGTGAGAATACTTCAAAATCTAGCCAAAAAAACAAATTGTTATTTTTAGACAGTGAATAATGAACTTAGGAACTTGCTGCCATGAAGTGGCTGAGGCAGAGTGGGGTGGGATTCGGGGGGAGCAGGGTGCTCGGTGATTGATGAGCTTGTGGAGGGATGCTCAGATGGGAGCGGTCTGTCTGGACAGGGCTGGGAAGCCTCTTTGGCAGCAGTTCCTCAGGCCCCTCTGTTTTTGGCTGCAGCACCTGCACCCCAGGAGATGAGATGCCTGGTGTTGAAGCGAATGGACTCATAGGGAGCAGGGAAGCAGGGCAGTGCTGAGCTGGGGTCCCGGGGGGACAGTGTGATTAAATCTCCCTTTGCTCTTTGCTCCAGCAAGGGAGCCTGAGGGTGCATTGAAATGCCAGAGCGAACGCCGTGTGCGTGCAGGGGAAGGGTTCCATGCCATGGTGATCACAGGGTTGGCTGCTGGAGGAAATGTTTTCCTTGCTATTGAAATCTGGCAGAGAAAGCTGCCTGTCCACTCCCCAACCTGTTGTGCTGCAGCTCCTGGATGGGGAGGGAGCGGGGCGCTCCCCAGCCTGTCCCACCCCCCCTAGCTGAATGGGGAGCTCTGTTTCCCAATACAGCCGTTCCTTATCTGCACCCCAGCTCCCTGGGATACTCAATGGGGAGACTTGTCCAAAGAAAGGGGCTGAACAATGCTGAGAAGCACATGGGGCGACAGCGGTGTCAGATGCTCCGTGTCGGTTCAAGGAGGAGCTGGGGCAAGAGCTGTCTGCTGGCATGAGCCATAAAGGAGCCCTTGTTCCCCTGGGTGGGGGGGACATAGTCGGGGCCACGGATGTGTGGGGGAGTGGGTGGGTGCTCAAGCCCCTGCCTTGGTTCTCCAAGCTCTTGCTGCTGTCTCGACGTGTTCATCGGAGGTCAGTGAGAAGTAGGTCTGCCTGATTCTGCTCAAGAATCCCTAATTCCTAACTGAGGCTTTTGCACAAGTACACATTCAAAATGATGATTGGGGGTTATTTTTTTAAAGACAAAGCTGCCCTGGTTTGCACTGGGAATCCCTGCAGCTCCCACTGACACAGCCACCAGATCGGTCCCTTGCAAAGTTCAGCTGTGCTTGTATGTGGTGCAAGGAGATGATGGCTCTGGAGCTCTGCAATTCACTGCTCTGGGCTTCTGCGGTTTTGAGCCATGTTTGGCACCCAATGCTGTTCTTCCTTCACTGGAATTTGGGTTACACAGTGACCTGCATCTGCACCACTGTCTTCTGCTGGAGAGATGCACAGTGATGCTTCTTTGCCCCAAGAAGCGTTCGTGCTCGACATGATTCAGCTATTAATCGTGTCACAATGAACACGTCTGTTAGCCCAGGCCAGATGAGACATGGTAATGCTCTCAGCAATGATTTGATCCTGGTGACTGGCAGCTCATGGGCATAAAATTTGCCATCATGTGGAATATTATTAGTGCCAATTGTTTGAAGTGAGGAAAAAAATCCCCACAGCCCAGGGTATGTGGGGAAGGGGTTATTTGCCACATGCTGCTGTCACTCCAACAAGATGCTGATTTTAGTGAAGAATGTTGGGTTCTGTCTTTGTGCAAACTGGCTAAGCAGCTTTTGAAGAAAAATGATGTAACAGTCGAAAAGAGTGTGCTGAATTGAGTGCTCACAGAAGGAAGTTACTCAGTCCCCTTCCTGGAAGGCGTTCTTTTCTGATGAAAATGGGGAAATCAAGTTAAATCAGGGAAATTGGAAAGAGTTTGGTTCCAGAATGGTGCAAGGAGGATGGACAGTGTTTTGCCAGAGTTGTCAGGGCCTGGAACAGGCTGCCCAGGGAGGTGGTTGAGTCACCTTCGCTGGATGTGTTCAAAAAAGGGGTAGGTGAGGTACTTAAACATACGGTTTAGTTTAGGATGAGAAAGGTTGGACTTGATGATCTTCAAAGGTCTTTTCCAACCTTGTGATTCTGTGACTCAGAAGCAACACAGGACAAAGTCAAGAGATGAGATATGCAGAGCTGGTGGGGTGGGTGCAGGCTTGCAGCAGCTGGGTGGGTGATGTTGAAGAGTGCCTGTCTGGGATGTGAGGCCAGCAGTCCCAGCTAAGTGTACTGACAGTGTGTTTTCTTTATGTGGTCTGTAGGTGTGGTGCCTCAGCCCATGACAAACGGCTCTGCACAGACTCAGGTGAGTGCTTGCCTGCTCCCAGATGCCCTGATGACTGAGGTGGCTGAGTAGCATCCCAGGTTACCTCAGTTTACGGAAACATTGGAGCGATCAAGAGGGCTCAGGGGCTGAGAGGCCAGGCTCCTGGCATGCCAGCTTTCCTTGGCTCCCACCTGGGACACGTAAGCCTGTTGGGATGACTTGCCAGCCTGTGGAGCCAAGAGGGATGCTCATTATGTCCCCTAGACTCATTTAGCTAAACTTAACTGCTGCAGGTTGACCTCAATGGCTTCTGACAGGAGCACTGATTTAGGGGTTGGACAAGGCTGGCTTCAGCCCCTTTCAATCTCTGGTCCCAGTGACAAAGGGAGGGGGTGAGTGGCTGCCCAGCGCTGTCAGGACAGGGACTGCGCTTGGCTGGCGCAGGGGATGTGGGAGAGTGGCAGATCCCAGGGAGCTCTGGGGTGTGTGCACGTAGGGTCCCTTCAGCAGGACCGTCCCCTCCAGGCTCCGTCCCTGGATGAGCCTGGCGTTGCTCTCTGCCTCCAGAGTGGCTGGGATGTCTGTCCCCACCAGCATGGATTTTTTTCTGCCTGGCTCTTAATTTTTTTTCTAATTCTGTCTCTGTGCAAACTGGACTAATGTATTAATTTCCACTAGCTAAATGGAGGATCCACATCTTCATCTCACAGCGACCTTCAAAGTCCTGGGAAGGAATCGGAGGTAAGTCCCACAAACATCCCCTCCCTTCCAGACACTGCTGTAGGCACATACTTGCCTTGTGGCACCAGGGTCTTTCTGTGCATTTTCAGCTTTGTCTCCCAGACTTGGGTACACCTGTGCCCATCCAGCAAGCAAATCCCAGAGTTTTCTTTCATCCCTTGCACTGCAGATGTGCGTGAAACGGAGCCGTGAGCTGTCGGCAGCTCCTGGTTCCAGTGCAGAGGTGGCCACTGGGATGGACTGGTAACTCCTTCAGGTGGCTGGTCAGGGGCTTGGGACCCTTGGGGTGATGGGTGCTGTAGCAGCACAAGCTGCTGTTGGAGATGCTCTTTGCCCTTTGTGAGGGGACAGAAGAGCTCCCCGGGGGCTGCGTGACATACCACATTAACAGGTGAGTTTAGCAGGGGTGCGGATGCATGCCCCTTCCTGGCTCCGGTAGGACTTGGGCATGCTCATCCCTTCGGGCATAGGGACCTCAGGGAGGAGGTGGCACTGCCCCACACTGAGCAGTGGAGAAGCTCAAGGGGTAACAGCAGGGAGTTAATTGGCACTTTGTTGGGCTGTGACTCCTGTTTGAAAGGAGGTTTAAGATGAAAGGATGTCTACAAGAGTTTTGGATCTCAAGTGTAATTACACTGAGGAGGAACAGGGCAGGAGGTGAGGCTGCAAAGCCGGGAGGGCAGGAGGAGCAGAGCTGTGGGGTTCAAGGGCTGCTAATGGAAACGAGTCAGGCTAAAGGTTTAAACAGCTGAATTGCTTTTAGCTTGGAGCACAGTGACTTTATCACGGGGTTTACGTCTGAGGTAGGAGGAGAGTGGGTTTGGTGACTGCAGGGCTGGGGCTGTTTCTCTGTTGCAGCCTGGCTGGATGCTGCAGCAAAGGGCCGGGGAAGAATCAGACCTCACTGGGTAGGGTGAATGAGCCACCAAAAATAAGTGTCAGAGGCAAATTTGCATTCTCCTGGTGTCATTAGTTTAGCAGGGGTTTTCTTGAGATACTAGTAGGAGATTTCTAAAGTGCTCAAAAATTGATCTTTAGGGTGAAGCTCTGCTAAAAACAGAGGAACGTCTCCATGCGGGTGCTCTGTGGGGTGTCTGCTGGTTCATGGTGCTTGTGCTGTCCCCTGCCCTGAGATGGCTGTGAGCACGTGCTCACACAGCCTCCTCTGAGCACACAGAGCCTCTAAAGCATCTCGAACACCAGCTGTGGCCCAACACCTCCAGTCTGGCATCTCTGTTTCTCACTGAGCATTAAATAATACATGTCCTGATCCAATGGCTGCTGCCTTTGGAAAACCAGGCTGTGTCCCAGTGCCTGAGTGCAGCGGTTCCTCCCGTGGAATCACCTTAGGGCTGTTTCAGAGATTGCCATTCCACCTCTGCAGTAAAAAGAGTCCTGGGGAGGTGGTGGGGATTTGTCTGGGGCTCTGCCCCACCAGCTCCTAGCCTGGCCTGCTCATCAGAGCAAAGCTGGAGCCACGATCCTGCAGTGGAAAACCTGTCTGGTTATCAGCAGGGTCAGTGAAATAGCTGGAGCTCTCTGCACACGTGGTCAGGCAGTGATGTGAGTAGGCAAGCTGTACCAAGGAAACAAGGCTGTTTCCTTAAGACTGAAGGTCTTGGCTCGGTACATTTGTGCACTGCTGACATGAGCACAGCTGGATGGAGCTGCTTCTCCCTGAGCTGGGCTCCTCAGGCACCTCCACCCTGCGCAGCACGGAGATGGGTGCTGGCAAAGCCTCAGGCACAGATGTGATCAAAGGACTCTGTACCAGTATGATCAGTGAAGCACCAGCTTTACATCGCACCCGCTGCAGAGTCCGCTGCCCACTGAAACCAGTGCTGAGCCAAGTCCCAACAGGGATGGTGCTTCCCAGACCTGTGTGGGTTGAGGAGCTCAGAGACCCGGTACTGGATCTGTCTGTGGCAGGGGTGCAATGGAGTGAAGGCATTTTGGGCAGGTGTGAGCTGTATACTGAGGACAGGGTGGCTGTCCTTCACCTCCTGCAGGAACAAGAGGGGCAGAGTTAGTGGAGGGGCACCCCAGCTTTCCACTCTGGGCACACAGTGCCACAGTGCCTGTAGCAAGGACAGGGCCTTTTCCCATTTTAAAAAGTATTTTTACTAAGCCAACAGAAAGACATGTTTTTCAAAGCTCATCCCAAAGTAAATACTGCCCTGACCAGTGTCCTACGACAGCTTTGCTGGGTAGGCCAGCTGGGTACACAGTGCAGCATCCCCCACCCCTGCCTCGGGTGCTCTGAGAGTGAAGGGGTGGCTAGGCAGGCAAACACAGGAGGTGGTGGGGACGGGGGGGATGCTTACCACAACCCGTTGGAGCCCTGAGGCTCATCCAGCTTGCTCCCTGGTCCCTGTTTTCTGCCTGTACAGGGACTACACAGCTTGTTTTCCCTCTGGCACCAGCTTCTGTGTTCTGATTTTCCACTGCCAGCCACACATTCTTCAGATGGGGGGGGGAACAACCCCCACAAAACTCAATGTAGTAATTAACTTGGTGGCCACATGGATGCTGCTGCTGCCAGCGAAACCACAGACCCCGCACAGGGGAGGGACTTTGACCCTCTGCTCAAAAAACCATCCCAAACCCGTGTGCATGCTGGAGGAAAGGCCTCACAGCACCGTGGCCGTGCGGGCTGCAAGGCCTCACAGCACCATGGCCGTGCTCGCAGCAGTGCCGGGGGGGGATGCTGCCACGGGCTGACACCTTTTCTCCCTTCCCCACGCAGGATGGGGACGCAGAGAAGAAAGACCCGTTTGAGGAGAGCGGGCTGACCCTGAGCCCAACGGCTGCCGAGGCCAAGGAGAAGGTGCGGGCCAAGCGGGTGAAGAAGCGCGCTCCGCAGATGGACTGGAACAAGAAGCGGGAGATTTTCAGCAATTTCTGAGCCCTGCTGGTAGCTGCCGTCCACTGTTCTGCTGCCCCTGCCCCAGCTCGGACATTTCTGAGGTGCCTACGCCCTGTCCTTCAGTGTCCACGTGAGATGCTTTGTGCTCTGCTCTTCACTGGTTGCTTTTACAAGGCGTATTTTAAAGTCCTTTATTTTTTATTTTTTATTATTATTGTTACTCACCAGCAATTCTCATAAGACAAATGTGACCAAAGCTGCTTCTCTTGCTTGCTCTTCAGCCCAGCTCTGGCTGCCCACCATCTCCTGTTCCTGTGAGAAAGGACTGGAAGAGTTTAACCCTCGTTTTCTTCCCTGCATCATTTAGGCTTCTGTTATGTTTTTTTGTTATTTGGGGTGTTTGTTTTGGTTTGTGGGTGTCCCAGACTGAGCCCCATGGGATGCTCTGTGCCCCTGTGCAAATGTCTTACGGCCTTGTGCCCCCAGTGTGGTGGGGGTCTGTGGGGTGGGGGTGTACCTGGCACCCCTCCCCGGCTCCCCATCTGCTGCATTAACTACTCACATGATGGGAAAATGGGACAGTGACTGTAAATTGCTCCCGTTTTGCTTTGCAATTGAAACAAAAAAGGTTTTGTTTTGTTTTTAAATGAAGTCCCATGTGTTTCTAGTTAATTTAGGAACCTCCCTCCCCACCACCGCCTCCTGCCCCAGCAATAAAAGTCCCTTTTCCATCCCCAGCAGCTCTGCGGAGGGGAGAGGGCAGGATTTAAACACACAACCCTAACCCAGCAGCCCAAATACCACAGACCTCACTGTTTGCAGATGTTAATGCAGCCCTGAGCGACAGGGCAAGGCAGGGAGCCTGGCCAGTCCTGCCCCATGGCACAAGGAGTGGTGCTGCCAGCCCGGCTGCTGCAGCCTTGCGAGAAGACAAGAGCCACAAGATGCTACAAAATGCCTTTGGACAGACTTGAAAGTGAGCACAAGGCAGCATCCATTTCCTGGGAGGAACATGGGGCTCTCAATGCGGGCTTGGTGCTTGGAAAGTGGGGCTCAGCAGTGGCTATGCCTGGGAGCTGGGTCCTGGAGCAAGATCTGCATTCGTTCCCCCCCGGTTTATGTCTGGGCTGGGATTTGATGCCTCCTGTCCATGGAGCATCACTGAGGGTCTGTCTTGCCATGGGGAGAGTGTCCTCTGACACCAAGGGATTTGCGTGGGGGTGGCTACAAAGCAGGCACTGGTATGATGGAGTGGGCAGCTGCTTTGGCTTTCTGTGGCATCCTTTGGAAACACCTTGTTCTTGGTAATAAAGCCTCAAAAATGTATCTTGAAAGCATTATAAATTAAGCCTATTTAAGCTCTTTTATTACTTGCCTTTGGCCATAAAGGAGGGAAAATGACTAAGCTGAACTACACCACTCTCCCATTAACAGATGAGGTGTTTGACCAGGGCAGGCTCCTGGCTCTGAGGGGGCAGCCCCCTCCCTCCCACGCTCAGCCATGGTGGCAGCCGGGTATTTCAGCTCAAATGCTGAGGCAACAGTGGGAAGGGACTGCACACAGCAGG
This sequence comes from Porphyrio hochstetteri, assembly GCA_020800305.1. Taxonomy (NCBI): domain Eukaryota; kingdom Metazoa; phylum Chordata; class Aves; order Gruiformes; family Rallidae; genus Porphyrio; species Porphyrio hochstetteri. The sequence continues at coordinate 10,187,714 of CM036920.1, forward strand.
CCAGCTGAGTGCAAAACCACTTTCCCCAGCTAAAAGCAAATGGCAGCAATCCCTTGGACATGGCTCACCATTTAAAAATGCCTGGCTGTGGTTTTGCTGTGTTACTGCAGCACTGCTGTGCTACAAGCCCGCAGCCTTTGGGGTAGTCAGCGTGCTACAGATACCATAGTGGCTGTGCATTTCTTAAGTACTGAGCTAAACAGTGCCTTAAAACATTTACTGCTCTCCTTGGCCAGTGGCAGGTCGGGGTGTTGGCTTCACGGTGGGGAGCTGCTGACCATGGCTGGCTGGCAGGAGAGCATGGAAAGCTTCAGGGGTGATGGAGATGAGTTCTCTTTTATGAAAGTTATCTCTTAGGAATGTCGATGGGCTGAACAGGTTGAAAATAATGATGCTGGAGAGGAACCTGGTGCAGGTGTTTGGCTGTTGGTAATAAGACTGGCGGTGGGATGATGGCTCAGGATGCGGAGAGGTTTGCCTCCTCTCCAGGACTCTGCCATTAAGACACCTCTTCCTTACCCCACTTTGAAGACCATTACCTCCTTTATTCTTGGTCCCCAAAATACTTGCTTCTATAAATCAGGAGCCCTTCTTTTGCATGGTATGCACACTGCTTCCCATGCTTGCATAGCCAAACTCCAGGTAAAGCCCTGGTCTGCACAGGGCAGAGCATTCCCCATTACACTGACCTAAATGCTGCAGTCGAGAGCAAAGACACCTCTGTAAATACCCTATTTCTCATTCAAGACTGGACCACTGTAGTCAAGGGGAGGGCAGGGGGAAGGAACATGTAGTTTTCAATGCAGATCAAAAGAAATCAGGTGTGCAAATCTGTGCTGGTAAGATTTTAAAATCTTAATCTCTGCTTAGTCCATGGAAACTGCTCCTGGTTAAAGCACTTACTGTATTTCTGACATCTTGTAGCTCAGTAGTAATTATTCAGTTCCTGTACATTTAACTTGGAAAAAAAAGAAAATCAATGAAGTATAAGGCTGTCAGCTGTATTGTAAAAACATAATGTACACTGTAATGTCAGTAATAAACTTTGTTTTCCCATGTACTGAGTACTGATTTGCTAGTTCCTCATCTGTTTGGTAGGGAACTTCAGAGCAGAATTACAGCCTTCTTTAGCATGTTATAAACTTTGCTTCCTCCCTTGCCTGTTTAAAGAGTAGCTGAAATTATCCCTTTGAAGCCCCACAATGAAGTCAGTGCTGCCCTTTCTTTGAAGAACAAAACACACATGGTGGTGGTGTCCCTTCTGTCAGCTCCCGAGGCACACAGTAGCCTGGTTCCTCTGGCCACTGTAATCCTTGCTGGCACACACAGAACCCAGAGTGATGCTGGCTCATCTCCTGCACCCCATGCTCTGTGTTCACCCCTGCCCCCAGCTCTTCTGCTACCAGGACCCAAAGGCCACGTGTCCTGGCTCAAAGGCTGCAGCTGTACCCTGTTGACAGCCATGCCCCTTGCTCTCCAGGCTAGGCAGGAGCCTTGGCAGGTTGTGTGCTGCTGGCTCTTGCTGGCAGGGCTGGTTGCTATGGTCTCACTCTTTGGTTAGGCCAGCCATACTCTCCTCCCCCTGCCCTGCATTGCACAGATGCCAGCAAACCTCACGGGTGGAAAAAACCACCACCACCTTTATTAAGTGTGTACTTACAAGCAGCAGCAAGTTGTGCAGGACAAAGCATTTCTCTCCAGCTACTCCTGACACAGGACAGCCAGCTGTGCTGCCAGGACATGCTCAGGCATTCACACAGGGGCTGGAGCCTTTAGCACTGACACAGCGGGGCTGCAGCACTGTGAAAGGCCTGTTTTCCTCTGAAGAGCTCAGCCACTGCCAGCAGCTGCTCCCTCCCCAGAGATGCTGAGCTGGCTGCAGCAGTCCCCTGTTTCCCCGCAGTCGCACAGCCAGCCCTGTGCAGAGCACAGCTTTCCTGGGGCTTAGCTCTGGGCAGCTGCTGGGCTGAAGCAGCTCTGCTGCTCTAGGAAGGCTGGATGATCACTCAGCATCTCTTAGCAGCTGGGCAAATGTCTTGATTGAGGCACTCGTTACAGCGTGGGTTCACAGGCAGGCAGGTCTGCTGGCCAAAGCCCACCAAGAGCCAGTTTATCTCCCTCCAGAGATCCCTGCAGTGAGAGGAAAAACATAACCTTTCCCATACAGCTGCCTGGAGGAGTTAAAGAGCAGCCCATGCTTTCAAATGGATCACTTTTTCCTACTGCCTGTTCTTGGCTTCCCAAGGTGCCTGGAGGCAGGTTCCAGCCTCTTGCTAAGCCCAGCCCTTCTAACCTTTCCTGATCCTCTGAACTGGGGTGGGGAGCAGAGGACAGACATGTGAGATGCCTCTGGTTGTTCTCTTGTGCTACAGCATGTGCCAGATGTGGGGACACAACAGAGTACCTGTCAGCACCAGTGAAGGCCAGAATACAACTATGGTCTGATACTACTGTGGCCATTAGGCTCAGCAGGGGCCTGTGTAGAAAAGCACCTGACTTGGATCACAGTAAACTTGTCAAGGTAAGAATTGGGCATCAAGACCTCCAGGCACCTGGCTGCACTGGTGGTGGTTGATATATCTGATAGCCAGAAAACAACCAAGTAGCTGAGATGCTGCTGCTACAGGTGCAGCTCTCTGGGAAAGGAGAAAGACCTGCAGAGTAGAGGAGGGACCCACAGAGCAGTCTCTGAAAATGCTGCAAGCAGGACTGTGCAGACATGGCCTCTGCAGCCATGTGAGGAGCTTGATGGGAAGGAAGCTGCAGTCTCAGGCCTTACCTGGGCAACCAGTCCTCCAGTGCTACCCGAGTTTCCTCGGGGTATTTGGTCTCCTTCTTCACCCACTTCAGCCTGTTTGTGATCCTGTGCACGTGGGTGTCCACAGCTAGGAAGGGAGAGCCCAGAGTTTAGGTGGGGGCAGACACACTTGAAGGGAGAGCGCACAGCCAACACCTGCCCAGCACAGCACACTGGGTCCAGCACCCTGCACGGGCTTCTGCCAGCCAGCAGGAACAGGGAGGTGAACCAGGAGGGGAGGCTCACTTGCAGAACAAACAGGCTGCTTTCCTCCTAGGCCCCAAGCCAAAAGCAAGACGGATATCTCCCACCACGCAGCCAGCAACATACTCACATGACCTGACCCAGCCTTCCTTCAAAGCTCTGCATGCTCTGATCTAGCAGGGCAGCCTGTCCCAGGTTCTCTCCCTCCCCGAGTCTCAGCTGATGTTACGCAAGTTGCAATCTCTGCCCCTTCGTTTACCCAGATGAAAAACACATTTCATAATACCTACCAACACAAGAGGGTTTGTGAGCTCAACTGAATGTTTATAAAGTGCTTTGAGCTAAAAAGCTCTGAATGCAAAGTGTATTATTGTTAGATCAGCAGCGATAAACCTGTCTCTATGGCTAATTGGGCAAAACCCAGGACATTGCTGTAAACAGGAAGCCTGAGACTTTGCCTCCTCAATCAAAACGGAGCACACAATTATTTGGAAAACAGTTGGCTAGTTTGGCTCCCTCTAGACTTCCCTCCACCACAGCAGGGAGAGAACAGACCCCAAGCACTGTCGAATCTAGTGCAAAAGCCACATTTCGTACTGCTGATGGTCACCCGTGGGGCTGCAGGAGGCAGCTGCCACCCTGCGCTGACCTTGGGCTGTGTGCTTGCTCCAGCAGTGGTTATTCATCAGGTGGCACCATTCCTGGACTTCCCAGAGCTCCTCAATCAAGCAGCAAATACACTTGGAATATTAATCTGTCCCCAGGGGCCAGCAACCTGCTGAGACTCTGCAGCTGATTGTCCAGCCCCATCTGCAGGCTGCTGCAGGCAGCTCTGCAGCCAGCCACACCCCCTCCGTGCTCCCAAAATGAGCAACCTGCTCCCCAAACCAGCATCCCGTGGGAGCAAACCTGCCCTGGGTGTGGCCTAGGCCCATCTCCAACGCAGACTTCTATGTTCTCTGTTCACCAAACACAGTAAGTAAACACATGTACCTGCTGTCACCTATCACCCAGCCACAGGACCTAAACCAGATCAGAAATTCTGCAGCTACAGATTGCCAGAGACCATTTCTGTCTCATGATGAATTACCCACTTCCAATGGTAATTTTGACTAAGTGCTGCTTTTGTCCCCTGACAGCTCGGCAAACGAAAGTTCAAAACCAAGATTCATTTAACAGATGAAACTCTGGAACAAAAGTCACCTCAGACTATCTTACAACTACCCACAAATCGCAAAATTACTCCTTGTGCTGGCTTTGGCTGGGGTAGAGCTCATCTTCACAGGAGCTGGCGTGGGGCCGTGTTTTGGATTCGCACAGGGAGCGGTGCTGGTGACACAGGGCTGGTTTAGTTCCTGTGGAGCTGGGCTGACACAGCCCAGGCCTTTGCTGCTCCTCATCCCACCAGCGAGTAGCTGGGGGTGCACAAGCAGTTGGGAGGGGACACAGCTGACCCCGGTGACCAAAGGGATGTCCCAGACCTCATGGCATCAAGCTCAGCATACAAAGAGGGGGGAAGGAGGAGGGAGGGAGGGACATTGGGAGTGCTGGCGTTTGCCTTCCCAAGTCACCATTATAGGTGATGGAGCCCTGCTGTCTGGGGATGGCTGCACTCCTGCCTGCCCTGGGGAATGAATCCCTTGGCTGGCTTTGCTTTACCTGTTAAACTGAGTCCATCCCCACCCACGAGTTTCTCACTTTTACTCTTCCGATTCTCTCCTCCTCCCGCTGTGGGGGGACAGAGCGAGCAGCTGTGTGGGTTGCTTGACACCCACCAACTCTTTCACTTACCACCAAAGAGATTTCAAAGCATTATTCTGCTAGCACATCTTTTTGGATGCCTATCCACTTAAGCAATACTCCCACTGCTTAGCAGCATCTGAGGGGACAAAGGGACTGCCCTTGCGGATTTCCACTACTGAATTTGGGGAAAACCAGTAGCTGGATCCATGTTTAAATCCTCTATCAACTCACCTTCTGAGAGTGGTCGATGGTCACATCTTTCAACCACCCAAATACTCTGCAGATGACTAACCTGAAGCGATACATCAGGCTCCTAAGGCAGGCAGTTTACTCAGCTGCAATGCTTCCTCTCTGCCCAGGAAATGGATCAGGCAGGATTTAGGAGAGGAATGGGGAAAACACAGTCTGACTTACCTATCCCGGACACACTGTCCCAGGCAATGTTCATGGCCAAGTGGGCCATTTTGGGCCCAACTCCTGGCAGCTTTACCAGCTCCTCCACAGTTCTTGGTATGTCACCCCCATATTTCTGCTTCAGGATGGCTGTCGTCTGCTTTATGTACTTCACCTTGTTCTGGAAAACCAAGGGGAAAGGCAGAAAATCCAAGTTGCCCTCCAATACAGGAGAACAGACACACAACAAACCATTCCTGAGCATATGCTACATGTGAGGCCACACGCTGGAGTTTGTGGAGGGGAAAAAAAAAAAAGAGATCTTTGATTTCTCCTTGAAAACAAAATGCTAAGACCTGATTAGCTGTAACCTCCTCTGCACACTCCAGGCACTGCAGCAAACAATCTTGCTGTGAATACAAATTGCTAAAACTGGCATAAAATAACAACCTTCAGCTCAGCTCCAGGGGACGGATCAGCACTGGGCACAGCACGCAGGAGAACACCAGCTGGAGGTGCAGCTCTCAGGAGCAGGGCTGGTGTGCACCCACCTCCTGCCTTCACCACCTGCCATCAGCTCAGCGACTGGCCTGAGTGTGGGAGCCTGCACCCGCCTTGCACTCCTCTCCTGGGCTGCTGAGCTGTCTCTGACATGGGGATAGAGGACCACGGAGGGGGTTTAACCCATGTTGGGTGCTGCTGTAATCCTGCACTCACCCTCCAGAATCCTACAGGGTAAATGATCTGGCCAAGTGTCGCATCATCCATCTGCAAAATACTGTCGACTGTGAGGCCATGCTGCCTCAGGCGCAGCATAGCAGCTGATGTCACCTGGTCCTTGGTTTGGCTGGACAGCATCAGTGACAGCAGAACTTGGTAGCGCATAACCTGGGGAAAAGGAGACAGTGAGAGACCCTAAGATGTCTGCAAGGATCCAGCCGCCTTTAGGGCTTGGTTTTCCCATCCAGCATGATCTTCAGTATAGTGCGTAACACAGACCCACCCTGGTTCAGCCATATCCATCTGTAGGAGACTGGAAGTCTGCAACAGAAATAATCCATAACCTTTTAGTTCCACCACACAATACAGGGAGAAAAGAAATACCTTCAATCTAAGCAGTCAGCGTGTACAAGGGCAGAGAGCAGCTACTGTCTGCTGGGATCTCATACCCAAAGATGACAGTGCTTCGCCGCAAAAGGCCCGACAAAGCTTTTCCTGATGATGGGATTCTCAGGAGACCCCACAGGATGTGCAAGTGCAAATGCCCAACAATTTTTCATGCAACTTCTGCTCTAAACCTGGTTCTGAAAATTCCATCCCTTTCCTACAATGCTTCAGTAGAAACTGGGTGTTTCTGGCTCCAGTGAGCTCCTTACAAAACCCAATCTAAAGAACTGGGATGACAGAGACTGGGAGATGAAGCACAAACCCCAGCAGCTCTTCTGATGCTGCCATGCAAGGTTTAGCCCAGACCCTTCACACCCTATTTTTCAATTGATATTCCCCCAGATGTAATGCTGTCCCCAAAAGAATGAGGAAAATGATGCAACTAACCTGGGCTGATCCAGGATAACACAGGATACAATCCTTCCTCCAGCTCTCTTACAAACAAAGTGTACAAAACCGCAGGAACAGCAGGAATCTCTGAGCACATGGCAGTAGGTAATTGTGTGAGGAGCGCTGGTGTGTGCTGAGAGTTACAACATCCACTTTTTCTTGGAAGCAACAACCCCACTTCCCTTGAGAAGAAAAGTTATTTCCATGTTGTACACCATGGTCCCCCCGGCCCCACAGCTGTTCTTGGTGTCAGCCCACGTGGCTGCGGAGCGTGTGACCCTGGCTGAATCCAGAGTCAAAGCTAACTGCTCTCCCCAGGGATCCAAACCCAAGGCACGATGCCAGCAATGAGGACAGAGACCCCTCCCTCAGAGCCTGACAGGTCGCTGTGGAGCACAGGATTCCTGCTGCTCTGCTGAGCCTGCCTGCGGGTTATCTCCACATTCCCACACCAGTGCCTTGCGGACAGCAGAGTCCTGCAGCCCTGGGTCCCAGTGCCACGCCACAGCCTCGCTCTGCTTTGTTTTTTGTACTGATGTGAATGGTCCCCTCAGAGGGAGGTGTCATTTCGGGCCTTTGATTGTGTTCCCAACACAGTGCCATCCCAGCACGGCCCTTCCTTTCAACCAGTACCCCCTTAAAAGCGGACCACGAGAGGGGAGGAAGCCAACCTATGCATATGTACTGCTCTGAGAACCATAAAAGCAGCCTGAAAGTTTTTTCTTGCCTCCCCTGGCCTTTTCTCCATACTGTTTTTCCTCTGTATTGCAGATTCATCTTGCTGGATAGTTTATTTGGACTCCTATCTAGATTTTTAAGAAAAAAGGGACATGCCTTTGTCACCTGCCCTCCTGTCCCAGAAGACAGCACTGCCACAATACACGCTCAGGGTTTTCACTCCCAGGTCTAAAATCTGCCTGTGTTTGCCTCAGCTCCTGCTCTTGATTCAGCCTGCTAACACTTCTGGCAGCAGTTTAAGCAGAGGACAAGGACCTTTCACAGCTGTGTTTGCTAGCTGGTCTCTTATGCCCAGTATGGGGTGAACACGAGCAGAGAACATCTCAGAAAACACCCCCTGCCATTTCACAACGGCTGTCTGAAGCCAACAAGCCCAATACCAGAGAGGCAGCAGCTGACTCTCCTCCTTTAGCAGGATGAGCAGTTTCTCTCATTCACATGCTTCTGCAGAAGCCTCTTGTGGGACCAACCCCAGCCCAGAGTCCTGGCATGGCCCACGTTTACTTTTCTGTTCTGCAGACATCCGAAGTGGGACATATCCAGGGGCAACAGGAGGATGAGGGAGGCCAGGGAGCTCCAGAAACTGGCTGCATTTTCATGTGTTTGCCTGACAGAGCAGGGCAGCAGGTGCTGTTACCTGTGGAGGTGCGCTGCTGTCGTAACACTTCTGCACTCCCATCTCATCAACAGGAGCATCTCTGTTCTTCCTCATCTCCCGGATGCGCTCCAGCTGCTGCCGCCAGTCCTTTGGCTCCCAGCATGGTGTTTGGGGCTCAGCTGTCCCCTGCTCAGCACCATCCCCCAACCCAGTTTCATATGCAATGGCGACATTCTTCCTCCTCCTGCTGCGCCTCAGGATGCTGGCTGTGTCCTGGGCCTGGCTCACTGCAAGAGATGGGCCAGAGACCGTCAGGCTGTGGCCAGGGAAAAGAAGCCCTTGTCTCCCACCGGGGCCCAGTGCTGGCCCCGTGTGCCAGCAACCACCCCGGGGACTCCAACCAGGGCTGTGCTTGTCCTCCCCGCAGTCCAAGCAGCAATGCCTCAAGTCCACCCAGTCCTAAGCGGAGCCAGCCGTGGGGTGAGGAGTGGCTGTGAAGGACCCGGGGAACAGACGGCATCAGGTGGGGACGGGTCCCAAACACGCAGCAGGCTACCGACGGACAAGACGCCCAGGCCGCCACCCGGCGCCACAGGCAGGACAGCCGCCGGGGTGCCGCCGCATCCCGGGCCCCAAGGGGGATGTGACGAGGATACCGTGCCCCTGTCCCCGGCTGGGCGGGCCCTGACCCCCAGCTTCCAGGTCCCCGGGTCCCCCTCCCCCTCCCCCTCCCCGTCCCAAGGCCGGCCCGCCAGCACCGGCCATCACCCCTCCCCGTACCTCCAGCCACACCCCGGGCCCTGCCGAGCCGTCGGGCCGCCGCCCGCCCACGGCCGGCAGATACTGCCGCGCACATGGCGGCGGCGCCAGCCCCGGGCACTACCGGCCCCGACCTGCTCCGCGGCGGGCGCGGGCGCCGGAAGCGGCGGGCCTTCCGCCGGGGGCGGGGCGCGGCGTTGGGGGGCCGGCGCGGAGCGGGGCGCGGGCTGGGGCCGCCGGGGCCGCGGGTCGGCGGGTGAGCGAATGGAGGGGGGTGAGGGGAGTGAGCAGCGGTCCCGTTGCCTGGGCGGGGGGCGCTGCCCGGGCTGGGGAGCGCTGGGGCCTGGCGGGGCCTAGCGGGAGGCGGGGCCTTGTCGTTCCCCGGGGGTGTGTGTGGGGCTGCCCCCGGCTTGCGGGTGTCCCTCGGGTGTCCCCTGCCAGGGAGCCGGGGCGTGCGGGGGGACCCTGTGGCCCGTGCCCCGTTTGTGTCCCTGAGGGGTTGTGGCATGTCCCGGGGAGGCGGTGAGGGGACTCTGCTGTGGTCCCGGCGTGCATGGGGGCCGTGGGGGGAACACTGTGCTGTGCTCTGGGGTCTCCTGGGGGCTGCGGTGTGCCCCCCGGGGCAGTGGGCTGGGGGCTTCGGCCTGTCCCCTGTGATGGGGGTGGGGTGGGCATGGCGTGTCCCCCGGGCTGCTGGGACAGGGCCTGCGGTGTGTCCCTGGGGAGCATAACGGATTGCTGTGGTGCGTCCCTGGGGGCATGGGGCGTAGCTGGGGGGTGCCGGGTTTTGGGGAGAGTGTGTGTCGAGGGCAGGGTACTGGGGCGCTGCCAGCACGCCAGGAGTGGGAGTCCTGCTCTGTCCTGCTCTGAGCAGGGTGCTGAGGAGCAGTGGGTTCGGGAGACAGGTTCAAGGGGATGAGTCTGTCCTTGCTGTAATGGGTGTCACTTGCTCTTGCTCCCCCTCTTTTTCCCTGCCATGGCAGCATTTGGATGTCTGAGCGCTCAGATTCGTAAGTCCTTCCTCGTGTCTGGCTACTTTCAAGAGCTGCTTTACAGTGCTGTGTGCCTGTCCATTCCTTTTGGACTGGGAACAAGTGCTTCAGCTCACACTGGCCAAAAGGAGCATGTGTGTTTATACCCAAGAAATCACCTCAAGGGGTTTAAAATGGCGGTTGCTCTGTGTGGCCTGGGGGGGTGCTGGGCATTCAGAGCTCCCCGAAAATGGTAACCGTGAGCTCCCCATCCCTCAGGTAGCCACAGCATACAGGTGCTGAAGGCAGGAGCAGCACAAGCTCCTTGCTGTTTAGTTCTCAGCATTGGGCTTCTCCCTTGCTTGAAACACCTCGAGACACCAGAGCTGTATCTAAAAGCTGTGCTGTGCTGGCTGTTTGTGGTGTTTTCTTGCTTAAAGATTCCCCTTGGGTCTGTCTTAACAAAGACTGTGTTTTGTGTTTGCAGGGGCTCAGCGCTCCTTGCTTGTCAACAATGGCAAAGCCTCAGAGCAAGGATTCGGGGCTGAAGGAGAAGTTCAGGAATCTCCTGGGGCTGGGAACATCCCGAGGAAGTTCAAAGTCATCAGAGGGCAAGCAAACAGAGTTTATCATCACTGCAGAAATACTCAAGGTGTGAGAACTGACCATAGTAAAGGTGGAGATAGGGCCTGGATTACCTGAGCTGAGAGGGTCCAAAAGAGGGCTTACTCATTCTCCATTCATTCCCTTTCCCATCATGCTTTTTTACCTTCTCTCTCAATTAATTCTCCAGTGAAATGGATGTAAAACTCACCTGCTTTGAAGCTACAGCATTTCAGTTTCTATAATATTTGAGATACTTGCTAGCATAGTGGTCCCTCCATTCTGTTAGGTCACAGGATGTTTCCTTGAAATATATTAATGCTCTTTCTAGTCTGAGCTTGTTAAAGTTTGTGTGGTGGCAGTTAGCACAACCTGGAAACTGTTTCTATTTTGAGAATATTTTACAGTTTTCTGAAAATTAAAAAAAAAAAAATTCCAGTAATTGGTCCAGCAAGTGTATAAGCAGAATAGTTGGCACACAGAATGGAAAACACATAAAAGGGAGGAGGAGACCAGGATCCCTTCCCATCTGTGCTGGAGCAGCCAAGCTCTTATTTGTTGCAAGGCTGGGGAGCTGGACTTAACATCCCTCCTTCCTCTGCCATTCTTTGTGGACAGCCAGTGAGTTACCAGCTTTTCTGAAGAAAATGAGATATTCTGTCCTGGAGGTGATTCTAGCCTTGACAAATCATTTGATAATGGAAAAAGGCTTTTGGAGAAATTCCTGAAGATCTCCAGTGATGACTAATGGTTAGATCATTTTGGACAAATGTGTAATTTCAGTGGCTCACAGTCCCCTTCGAGCAATGGGTGTTTCTAGTAAGATACACTGCTAGCTTATTTCTACATTTCTTTCCAGGAACTGAGCACAGAATGTGGATTAAGTAATAGGATACGAGCAATCAGTCAAATTTGTGAAGTGGCAAAAACAAAAAAAATTGAAGAGGTAAGTTTCAAAGTGTTCAGTGTTTATGGGAAGAATGAAAATTGAAGCGATGGTTGTTGACCTGTCATGAGAGGATCCTGCATTTTAGACTGCCTTTTAAAGTTGGTGATCTCAGAATCCGTTTTGTGCTGTGCAAAGCTATATAAGGATGGCTCACATGCCAAGGAAATTAGTCTTGTCCAGCCTACCAACTCTGGAGCAAAGAGGAAATGACTGACAAGCTTCCTGAACTTGAGTGGAAGGAGATTGCTGTGAATATTCAGGCCTGTTCAGAACAGTTCACAGCAGATGATGTTAATCCTGTAGAAGAGGTGTTTGCTAGCGACTTCTGTCTTGTTAATAAGCAACCTCAAATTGGCTGTAAACCCATCTTGTATTTGGGTGAAGGTTTCTGCACAAATGTTTGCAGTGAAGTGAGTGCGTGAATGAAGAACTTCAGTTACTGGGGTGCACGTTGTCATGTAGGATGAGATCTGGTGTCTCTTGTGTGGTTCACCTGGACTTATGTCTGGGCAGGTAGAAAGAGAACTTAGGACAGGAAATCCCTGAAGACTGTGTTCATTAATTTGTGATAATTAATGACTGACCTACTGGATAAGAATCCCAGAAGCAGCTTAACTTTCCTGCCTGTGTCCTATGTTTGTTTTCAGCATGCAGTGGAAGCAATATGGAAAATGGTAGCTGATATGCTACAGCCAGAGCGCCCCATTGAAGCCAGACATGCTGTTCTTCATCTGCTAAAGTCAATCATTCAAGGACAGGTGAAAGCAAACAAACTGTAGAAGTAACACTGCACCTAAACTGGGATTTCTGCAGAGTATGAGCTTGAAAAACATCAGGGGGCTCTTCTCTGCAGTTTTCCATGCTTCTTGTTTTGGTTGTGCCTAGTAAATGGGAAGATGAAGCATTTAAATTTAAGTCCTGATTTGGTTCCATAGCAAAACTTTTCATACAACTTGTAGAAAACTTTCCTGTTTTGTGGCAGTGTTCTTGAAAAAGAGGAAATACTTTGGGTTAAGTTCAGCATAGCGTTGCCAATTTTATATGGTCTTTATTCAGACCTCTTAGTCTGCAGTTGGTTTTGATGTTTCAGCATGTCAAGCATGCAGCAAATTCTATTCAAGATACTTTTCTAGCCTGGCCAAGTTAAGCATACTATGAATTCTTCAGATTTCACAATGTGCTATGCAAATGTAAGACTGTATCAGACCAAAGTTCTAGTTTTTAGTATTCTGAAATGCTGAGAAGCAGTAGATACTCAGGAAGAGAATAGGCATTGATTCCACTTTGTTGGCTTGGCTTTTTTTTCTTTCAATGTCTGCTGGCAGTGCTGGCAGTTGCAGTTTCCATGGTTTACTTTGTATATCGGATGCTGCCTGTGTGTTGCTGGGCAAAATTCCTTCTGAGGTGTTTAATCTGCCCTGAGGCATTTAATCTGCAGTTAAAAAGACAAATACTGAGGATAAGGTAACAGATTGAGAAGACCTGAGCCATTGTCAGTAGCCAGGAGAGGTTGTGGATATTTTAAGGAGACTTTCCTAGCATGCAGAGAAGAAAATAGTTTAAAGCATGAAGATTATTATTATCGTAGACCTTGATAATGTCTAGGCCTTGACTGTCTTTTTTAATTAATGACACTTATTCTGCTCCTTTTTAAAAATTTTTTCTTAAGGGTGAGAGATTAGGGATCCTCCGAGCCCATTTTTTTAAGGTTATTAAGGACTATCCCTCCAATGAAGACTTGCATGAACGGCTTGAAGTGTTCAAGGCTCTAACAGAGAACGGACGATACATCACCTACTTGGAAGAAGAGCTAGGTGAGTGTTGTGTCTGCCTTCAGTTTGAGTAAGTCGAGGGACAGGTGTTCAGTGATATGAGATAACAATTCTGGATAGAAAGCCTATTGTAACAATTTGTTTTCCTCCTTTAGCTGACTTTGTACTACAGTGGATGGATGTTGGTTTGACTTCTGAGTTCCTTCTGGTTTTAGTGAACCTGGTGAAATTCAATAGCTGCTATCTGGAAGACTATGTAGCTGACATGGTCCAGTAAGTTGTTTGTTTTTTTATTTTAACTCCTGCGTGCTTATTCTCAGTAAATTACAGGGAAAAGTTGAAGATCACTACACACAGAAGTGAAATGTTTTTCTGACATTCCTAATAAATACTTGGAATGTTCAGATCTGGTTTATTTTAACTGCATGTGCTTCCACCGTTTCATGTGATGGACCTGGTTGCATTGCTTGGTCTCCTGAAGGGTCTCTGCTGTTGCATTAGTGTAGGCATACTGGGTTGTGTTTAAGTGCAGCTTTAAGTTTATAAAAGTGGTTGTAGTGTTCAGTGTCTCTATAAGTGTTATCAACAGTGCCACAGTATGGGGAATGATGAGTAAAACAACATGCCAATTTACTTTACCTCTTCATAGTTTGCTTAAATCATATTAAACAAACAATTTAACTAAGTGTTCTTTCCTAACAGCAAGATATGCCTCTTGTGCATTCAGACTTCATCGTCTGTGGACATAGAGGTCAGTAATTTGAGTCTTTCTTAGTACTTTAGAGTTCTTTAAAATTCTTTGAAACTGTAACTTTTATAAACAAAATCAGATCATCTGACTCAGTTTATTCTCATCTTACAAGAGAGCTAATACAGTGTTATGAAATACTAGTAAGCCATTGGATTTTGTGCCCCAATCATAATTTTATTGTAAAACAAACAGAGCATTGATAAATTAGGTAGGTCAGTCAGTTTTTCAGTAGCACTTTTTATGGTTTGCTTTCCATCTTGCAATGATTTAAAAAAACCCCTAAGACATTCTCTGTATCACTTTTGACTTCCAGAAGATTTTGTGGGCCTGCCAGGTTAGCATTTTACCTACCTACTGTATTCCTAGAGAAATGTGTAACTATTTCATCTTTCTCTTTCCCAAAGATTTCCTTGCAAGTCCTAGATGCAGTTGTTTGCTATAACTGTCTGCCATCAGAGAACCTGCCAGTCTTTATCATCACTTTGTGTCGTACCATCAACGTGAAGGAGCTCTGTGAGCCGTGCTGGAAGGTCAGAACTTGTAGTTTTGGTTTTTAATGAGTTTGCTCTTTTGGCCTCATGGATGAAGTGCCAGGTGTGCCTGTGCACATCTGCCATAAATCTCAGGTTTAAGACTAAATTAAAAATTGTTTCAAGTATTGAGGGATCAGCACGTTGTTTGTGTAAGTTCTGGCACATCGTGGAATTCAGCCAGTCTGCTCTCAGCTGTGGTGACAGGCTTCTGCTGTGGTGCAGAAGTGGCTGGACACCTTTACTTACTCTAAGCAGGTGTGATTGGCCAGCTCACTGTGTATTTGGGCTAATGAGTGTTTTAACATTGGATACTTAAGGATTCTCTTTGAATTTGCAGCTTATGCGCAACCTTTTGGGAACTCACTTGGGACACAGTGCCATCTACAACATGTGCAGGATCATGGAAGACAGGTAAAGAAGTACATCTAACAAACCCCAAGGATTTCAGTAGAGGTCCCGTTGAAATAGATAGGGAGTCACTGACCTTCAAAGAACAAGCTGAAGGTTTCTGGTGCTTAGAAATCAAGTCCATTCCTAGTTGTGCTGCTGAAGTACTCTTGGTTTTTGGGGGTTCTTTTTGGCTTTTCTGAATTTCATTTTCTTTAGTTTAAAGTTGAACTAAATGATATTTTGCTTATAAGGTTTGTAAATTGCTATGCAAAGCTCTGATGTGTAACAGCTGTTGTGACAGTGTATATTCCTGTTGATTCTTGCATGCTAAGAGAACTGCAGTGTGGCCTAAGACTCTCCTACCATCTCTTCTTAGAGCTTACATGGCAGATGCAGCGCTGCTGAGGGGAGCTGTGTTCTTTGTTGGGATGGCACTGTGGGGTGCTCATCGCCTCAATTCACTCAAGAATTCCCCAACTTCAGTGCTGCCTTCATTCCTCAAGGTAGGATGGGATGCTGGAGGAACCTCTTAATCAGGCTTACATCTGAACCTGTATGAATATAGAACAGAAATGTGGTCCTCTACAACAAAGAGATCTTTGTATGTCTGAAAGATGAGAGACCACAATTGGGTGTGGGGTGAGGCATGGGGAAGCAGTAAAACAACAGAGGATTTATTTTGGAAACTGAGGCCTCCTTCTGGAATTTCTCTGAAAAGCAAAGTCTGAATTTGTTTTATTAAATATCTACATTGTTTACATCTACATCTACATCTTATTAGATATCTACATACAGCTTAAAAAAATAAATACAAAGGAAGAACTTTCCTGCTTTCCAGTGTGTAGTACAGAAAGTGAGGGATAGTGACTGCAGGGACAGCCTCAGAGCTGCCTTCACATTTTCTTATCCAAATGCGTCAGGCAGGAATTACTGGCTTTAGCACCTTGTGTCTAAGATGGGAACTGTATTTGACAACTGATCTACAGCTGTTTGCAGGAGTGTCTGACTGCACTTTATAAAATGGTTCTGTGCTGTGCCCTTTCTGTGTACAGACTTGAATATATTTATCTCAGACCTTCAAGCTAGGTTCCTAATTAGTGAGGCGTGTTTCATTTGGATTCAAGAGGGTTTTTAATCACTGCTTTCCAACTGTTAACTGACTGAAATGCTTCGTGTTCCAGGCCATGACATGTCCCAATGCAGTTGTGTCTTATGAGATAGTTCTGTCCATAACTCGTCTGATAAAGAAGTATGGGAAGGAGCTGCAAGCTGTAACGTGGGATATCCTTTTGGACATCATGGAGCGGTTACTGCAGCAGCTGCAGGTAGGTGTTCAGCCTGGCTAGATGTGCTTTCAGTCAAAAGACCTCACTATAAATATTTTTGCAAATAGATCTCCAGCTTGTGTGCTCTAGTGAACTTCGAAGCTGAATGAAAGTGCTTTTTAACTGAGGTTTTGTTTGTATTTAGAAGTTAGTGCTTTCTGGTTAGATAGAAGTTTTTTAGGAATGTTTTTGTCTCTGTTTCAGAGTCTGGAGAGCCAAGAACTTAAGGCCATTGTACATGATCTTCTGACTACAGTAGAAGAACTCTGTGATCAAAATGAATTCCATGGCTCTGAAGAGAGGTTTTTTGAGCTGGTGGAAAGATGTGCTGATCAGAGACCAGTAAGGCTTTACTTATTATTGTCTTCCTTTGTTGCCAGTTGAATCTGTTTTGTTACTCAGTATAGCTGAAAGTTGGGAGTTTTGACAGGTGGTCAGAAAAATCACAGCAAGGACCTATGTGAGCCTTGTTCTTGGGGGTGGGGATTCGGGGGGGGAAGGACATACTGTATGTGCTTATACACTAAAAAACAACTCTTGATCTTTCCATGAAAGGAATCTTCTGTATTAAACTTGATAACATACAGAGCTCAATCCATTCATCCTGCCAAAGATGGCTGGATTCACAACCTGCAGATGTTAATGGAGAGATTCTTCAGGTATGAAATCATAATTTTGTGAATACACTTTCAAATATTTCTTGCCACATTTTTTCTGTTAGATAATTTTGGTTTCTGAAGTTCTAATGTTAGTAAATGACTGCTAAGATGTATGGTAGTTCCAGTGCACAGTACTTGAAAAGATTCTATTTAACAGAACAAAAACTTTTCACTGAGTTATGTAGGCTTTTAAAAGTATTATTTATTTATTTATTTCCATGGGATGGGGCTATTCCAGGTAGCTTAGGCACCTATGTATTGCACTACACTGCACTTTGTGGTTCTGGCACCAAACAAGACTTTCCTGCTAAGCATCAGGATTGAAGTCACACAGTATTAACATTCTCTGGTTTAGAATTGGTACTCCTAAAAGTATTCTTGTGCTCAAATCTACCTCTGTCTCAAAAATACCAACATACAGTAATCACAAACTTCTGTTGCATCAGTGAAATGCTGCCAAAGAGCAGCTCTTCCTTGGTGTGCCATATGTTTGGTTTTAAATTTGCTCACCAGAGCACTTGTTCTTCTGACGTGTGCTTCCTAGTTTGGATTAAGTATGGGAAAACTGCAGGTACAGGTCTCCAGAAGCAGTAAAAGCTGAATTTGGACTCCAGTTTCCAGTTGTTGTTGAATATGATTTTGTGTGTAGCGACATTAACTGAAGGCTCAGCTGATCTCTAACGTTCTAACTCTTAAGAAGTTCCCTTGTTTACTTTAGTTTTAATTTCCTTTTCTCCTCTCCCCCTTTCCCTAAATATCAGCAACTGTATTTTATTCATCTTGAATTTGCTCTTCCCATTTTAGGAACGAAAGTCGTAGTGCTGTTCGTATTAAAGTTCTGGATGTCTTGTCCTTTGTCCTGAGTATTAACAGACAGTTCTATGAGGTGTGTGTTTATCTGGTTCTGACAATCACATGTGAGATCTTAAGTGGGTGGGAAAGGCTTTTGTGAGGCATGTTGTATGCTGTGCTTCAGGTCATCTCTGCCACTGGGGAATGCACAGAACTGTGCTTTAGGTGTTGCACACAATTGACATATTTCTTTAGGATGCTGGTGGGGAGACTTGCCTTTTAATTGTCCTTAGATGGACACAGGTATGTGCAACTTGCAGTGGGAGTTGGTGTGTTTTGAGGACACACTTTGTTGTGTATTTGCTTCCCTGTTTTACGGTCATTAATTCCATATGCATTTTGGATTGGGAGAAGGGAGAATCAATGTGAGAGATGCAGAGTTTATTTAAAAGCTTTGTAAAAAGAATGAGGACAAAATCTGGCATGAGGAGATTGACTTGTGCTTGGAGTTTAATTGTGATGTAAGATGGAAGCTGTCTGAGAGGAGTTATAGAAGAGCTCTGGGGATGTCCTCAGCTTCTTGGGAGTAATGGGAAGGGGCAGAGGTGCTTCTTGAATTCCTTCAAGATTTGTGAAAACGTGGTGCTGTTGCATGTTTTCTCTCTCAAAAAAAGCCCCACCACCCCACCCAAGCCCTAGAAATCTCTTGTCAACAGTCTGAACCTGGGCTATCCAGTCCTAGGGTAGATAAAAACCAAAACATTGAATCCAGGTTCAACAAAACTATTAATATTTGGAGGGGTGGCATACAGAAATACTTAATTGGATGGAAGAGGAAAGATGAAGGAACCAAACAGTTGAGGAACAAGCCTGATATCGGTGTTCTTTTGTTTATAACTATTTGTCTTTCTAACATGCTGATTGAACAACTGACAGCAAAATGTCAAGGCTTATTAAGGTTTGTCCTCTTGCAGGAAGAGCTGATAAACTTGGTTGTGATCTCTCAGCTGGCTCACATTCCAGAGGATAAAGACCATCAAGTCCGAAAACTGGCTACTCAGCTACTTGTAGACCTAGCTGAAGGCTGTAACACACATCACTTTAACAGCTTGCTTGATATCATAGAAAAGGTGAGGCAGTGTTTGGTCAACTGTCAGTAGCATCACCACATCTTTGTCAGATCCTGTTATTGTAACTGAGGAGACTAACCCCTGACTGTTACCACCTGGGTGGTTCAGTAGGATGCTGTAAATGAGCACCCTTTGGAGGATGCAAGCTTGAAGCATAGAGCGATAGGCAGCTTTCAAAACCCTGTCAGTGCACATCCAAGCTGGCAGAACTTGCAGCAAGGATGACTTGCTGCAGTCTTTCCTGACCTTCCAGGATGGAAATAAAGAAAAGGTGTGTGGCAGATTTAAACCATGTATTGCTTTTCTTTTTGAAAGGTGGCAGCACATTCTCTCTCATCTCCTTCTGAACTGGAAGAGAGGGACTTACTGTCGTATTCAGCTTCTTTGGAAGATGTCAAGACAGCAGTTCTTGGGCTCCTGATAATCCTTCAGGTAAATGCCAGAGAGCATTAAACATGTGCTCTTTAGAATAGTTTCTGCTGGACTGGGCTTTTTAGGTAACCATTCTCCCACTATTAACTATTTCCACTTCTGTTTTGCATGTTTTATTTTCTTAATTTCTGTTGTGCAGTGAATATGAGCACACTTTCATGTATGGAGGGCAGATGCATTCATAAACTAGCAGAAAGGAAGTGGTTCATAACCTTGAATAGATGTGTTAAGGTTGGGTAGCACGTCCTGGGATATGGTTAAGCAGTTGTGAAGAGCTGGATGATCCAACCAGTGCCTTTCTTAGCCAGGCAGAGCTGCTGTGGAGTCTGCAGAGGTTCTGTCCAGAGCCATCTGTTCATCTTGCTTCAGGAACAAGTTTGTGCTGTGTTTGTCTTCAGTTCTCAGTGCAGATACACATTTCAAAATGAGTGCCAGTCTGCTCTTTGACTTGTGTTTCTGTTCCTCTGTAGACAAAACTGTACAGCTTACCCTCCAGCCACGCAGTGCGGGTGTATGAGATGCTGATTCAGCACGTCCAGCGCCATTACGTATACGCGTACAGCCTTGCTGTGGCGAGCAGCATCAGACTGCAGGTATGAGCAGTAACCTCTGCTCTCAGGTCAAGAGCTGCATGCTGTCTTTGGAATTTTTGGGTGACAGATGGGGAAGGTGTGCTTTTTGAGCATGCCAGAAGTAGAATTAATTATGTATCATGTGGGGAGGTGGGAAAGTATTCCACTGGCTTGGGTTTTGAGTGATCCCAGTGTCTTCCCTATTACAGGTATTTGATTTCCTGCTGATGCTTCGAGCCGACTCACTCCACCGTCTTGGCCTTTCCAACAAGGATGGAGCAGTGAGGTTCAGCCCTTACTGTCTATGTGATTTCATGTAGGTTTCTCACTGCATGAAGCAAAAGTGGTTTTTCAGACTATTTGGTATTTTTGCACAAGGTTAAGGGTCCATCAGGAGCAATCTTCAGTTTTCTCTAAATCTTCTAAGTCGTGATGAAGCAGCTGCTAGACAGGTCTATCGTCACAGCTTAGTATGGTTTCAACTAATAACTCATTGATGAATTGTTCTTAAAAAACAGCTTACCTACAGAGCTCTCGATCTTAGATGTAGAATTTCTGCTCCTGCCTGAGCAGTTTTCAACCAAGGTTTGATTCAATGATTTATGCAAATCTGGCTATTCTTAATTTTATAGTTTGATCTATTGTTGCTTCTGCAACACACCCCAAAAGATACTTTTCTAAATTTGCTGGGGGCCTGGATAGAAAGACCCTTAACCTGACCAAACTCTCTCATTGCTGCCTGTCTACTCAGCAATCCTGTTTTTCAGTTGAAAATGCAATTTATATTTTTTGGCCATTGAAGTGGCTGCCAAGGAGAATAGCACTGTAGGTCATGTGAACAGGCTGTGTTCTGATCTTGATTTTACATTACATGTATTTTTCTCCCTTTCTGTGTTCTAGAGAAGCAGAGAAGAGAGCTTCTGAGAAAAAGCCTCCTGGTACGCTCTCTCCACCTTCAGGAAGTCCCAGTGTGCCTTCCCAGAATGCCACCATTCGAATAGGGCATCTCCCATACTCCATGGTCTTTGGTGTCCTTCTGCAGTGTTTGAAGCAGGTATGTCCACTCTTAGTGGTTGTAATCTTCATGTGACATGTCAACTTGAACCAGCTGGCTAGGGAATTCTGTTCCAGAGTCTCTAAATAACATTGGAAAAGCAGTATGTAAATCATCCTTGGGCAGAGCCTGTGTGTAATTGTGCAGCTTTACAACCACCAGTGGGAGCACCAGTTCAGCTCTTCAGCAACTAAGCAAAGCTGAAAGCTTTCACTCTGCTTAGAGCAGACAAGGGCAAAACATGTGTTTGTTAAACAGAGATCAAATAAATCATCCTGTTTCTGAAAGGACATTTGAAACTAAAAGAAACCCTCCTAGTGCAAGTTTTTGAAATATTTTGAGAATTGATAAATTTCAGTCACTGTAAATATAAATTGCTCATTAGTGTTGTATCACACATAGTTATGTGCTGAGGTGTCTCGCTCTGGAAGTTAATTTGTGCTAGTGGTTAGGAGAGTTGAATTCTGGCTCAGGATTTGTGAGCTCAGATCTGGATACAAGTTGTCTTCCAGTTTGCGGTGCCAGTATTGCAGCTAGAGCTGGATGACAGGCAGCAAGTAACTTGTGACAGTTAAATGCCACTTCTTTTTATGTAGCTACCATGCCAAGACCTACATCTGCCTAGGAAATGGCATGTTAGCTGAAATTTCATTGGTCTTCCTTTCAAACTGAACCAAAATTGTACAGAAACTTTCCACATCAACTTCTTCTTTCTTTCCAGGAGACAGATTGGAAGGTGTTGAAGTTGGTCCTCAACAAATTACCTGAATCCCTCCGCTATAAAGTGCTATTTCTGACTTCTCCTTGTAACATAGACCTCCTGGCCTCTGCGCTGAGCTACATGGTAATGCTGTGCACCCCACTGATGTACAACCGCCAGATTCTTAGTTTGCTTGAGAGTTGGTTGGGGATGTGTGTGCAAGTGTTTTGGGTTTTCTTTCTTCAGTCCAATATTCTGAAGATTAGCATGCTGGTTGTCAACCCTCACTTACCTTCCCTTTTTTGAGGGTTATTTTAGGTACAGAAGTAGGTAATAATGAGTGTTCTTTATGTGTATATGTATACATGTGAAAATGGAGCTGTGAGCGGTGCCTTACTGCCTTTTAGAGAGTATTTTTAGTGTGAGGTGTTCTAACTTACTGTGTGATGTGTCAGCTCACAGACAAAAAGACTACTGACAGGCTCCATGGTACCCCAGAAGGCTTTTCTCGCACGGATTTGCACCTGGCTGTGGTCCCAGTACTGACGGCATTAATATCTTATCATAATTATCTGGACAAAGCTAAACAGGTATGGGCAAAGTAAGAGGTGTAGGGCTAACAGGGCCTGAGCTTGTATGATAGAGTGTTTTTCCATACTAGCTGGTGAGGAGACTGAAGTGCAAGGCAACACTGCCCGTTCCCATTACAAAATGCTTCTCCTGTATTTGGGGTGGGATCAGAGGTGAAAAAATACTTTGCTAATTTTATGCAGCAGTAATGGTCTGGTAAGTTGGATTCACTGTTCTCCATCCATATTTGTCCCTCCTTGTAGGTGACTTTATCTTGTGCTGAAAGACCCTGATAAATATAAAAATTATATTTAACCAGAAGTATAAACAACAATTTCTAAAATATCTGCTTGATTGTAGTCCCATCTTAAGATACCAGCCTAGAATACAGGCAGCAGTGTTTCAGGTTCTGTGTCAGTGCATTTCAGATGAGAATCCATACAGGCCTGGCAGTAGTGATACCTTACAAGCTGTTCTGAAATGCGAACTGAAGTCAGGAGATGGTACATCAGAGGGTTTCTTTTACCCCTGTATGACGACTTTCTTGTTTTCTTTTCTACTCTTCTAGCGTGAGATAGTGTATTGCCTGGAACACGGTCTCATTTATCGCTGTGCAAACCAGTGTGTGGTGGCACTCTCGGTCTGCAGTGTTGAAATGCCCGACATCATCATAAAGGCACTTCCTGTCTTAATAGTTAAATTAACCCACATTTCTGCTACAGCCAACATGGCAATCCCGCTCTTAGAATTTCTTTCAAGTAAGTTGTAATGTTCTACTTTGGATCTTCTGTAGTTACAAATGTATTGTTTGCACTGCATGTGAGTGTTTTGATTGGGTTAGTCGTATGGAATGAATTGTACGGGCTTCTTGGGTTTTGGGGATGCCCTTGCACCATCCTCAAGGCATAAATGTTTGTTCATCTCTTGATGTTACTGTGTTTCTATGTAAAATGCTTGCACACCTTGAAGAAAGAGACAAGCATTGTGTAGTGCAGCCATGCAGCGACAGGAGATACACAGCAGCTTTTTCACCTTGCTGCTTATAAATTAAATAGCATAAAATTATACCACAATGTTAACTTCCATGTCAACTGATGATTTAGAAGAAACAAAACGATTCAAGCTAAACTGAATTGTGATATTGAATAGTTTTGTGTTCAGACCTCACCTACATTGGTTTTCTTCTTCAACTGTTCCAGCTCTTGCGAGGCTGCCACACCTCTACAGGAACTTTGCAGCAGAGCAGTATGCCAGTGTGTTCGCCATCTCCCTGCCATACACAAACCCTTCCAAGTAAGTTCATTGCTAACGTGATTCTTCATTGGGATATGCTTTTTTTTGTAGTACTTGGGTCAAAGTTATTTGTAGGATACTGCTCTTTCTGGTATTTACAGGCTTTTTCTGAAGAAGGGACATACTCATCTCGGATCAAATACCTGGTTTTCTTGAACAGAACTTTTGAGGTTTTTTCTTTATGTTTATAGTAGGTAAAGGAACAGTTCCTTTTCTCAGATCGAGAAGTTCTTCTGTTCAGTTCTGGAATGGCATCATAATGCAGCATTAAACTCTGTGGAGTTCTTTCTGCTGTTTTAGGTTTAACCAGTACATCGTTTGCCTGGCCCATCATGTGATAGCTATGTGGTTCATTCGGTGTCGCCTTCCCTTCCGAAAGGACTTTGTCCCCTATATTACAAAGGTAATGGACACTACTCAATCAAACAGTACATGATAAAAATGATGACTTAAAAATTGGTTTGAGAAGTTGAAATACTCTTTTTGAAGCTAGAAAAATTCTACTTCTCTCTTCTTCAAAACTGTCTGTGAGCTCCTGTGCCTTGGCCTGTGATTGGGGTCTTTCTGCTGCACGTCCCAGCCATTCAGATGGCGATCTGTCTGTCTCCATCGGCAGGGTTTGCGCTCCAACGTCCTCCTTTCCTTTGATGACACACCTGAGAAGGACAGTTTCAGGGCTCGGAGTACAAGCCTGAATGAGAGGCCAAAAAGGTAAATAGTATTTGACTCCATCAGGGTCTCATGTTCCCTGTTCTAGTGCTCACACCCTCCCTGTATTTTTCTGAAAGGGGATGGGTCTGGTTATCCTAAATCTGGCAGTGCATTTAAGCAAGCAAAGTAAACCTCTTTAGGTCAGGGGGATTGGTAAAAGACATGCTTAGGTTGGTAAGAAGCTGGAATAGAGCCCAGCTGGCAGTCTAACAGTACATATGAGGGCATCACTGGCTGTTCTGTAAGCCTTTGCAGTAAGGGGTGGGGCTTTTGTTAAACTTTAAAAACCAACAGTTCTTTCAGGTTGATGTGTCAGTACAGTGCTACGAGAAGTAAGAGAGGGGTAATACCAGAAATAATAGGCTACCACATTCATATCGCTAGCATTGACTTCTGATAATTGATCTGTAACAATGATTTAAGTGATTGCAGAGAAGTTGTTGTGACTCACAACTTGTATAAATCGAGAGTGCCAATGCTGTGTTTTGCTATAGTGTTATCTGTCAAGAGTGTACTGAGTGGCAGACAGCTGCCTTAAATATATCTGGATGGCCTGATCCTTTTTGGTTTAGTATTATTATTTTGAAGACATTATGTCAGTTTTAAGCAGAACCTAATGTCTTTAGGAGTCAGAATGTATCTTGCCAGCAGTCTTTCAAAGTAAAGTTTGCCAGGATAGAAGAATATTCCTTGGAAGGCATTCAGGGTTTCTCTAACTTCCTTTTACCTGCAGGGCTTACCTAAATTGGTTCACTTAACTTGCTTCAGTGTTAATGTGCAGTAAGCATACAGTGGCATTTGAACCCTGGGGAAAGTGCCTCTACTTTAACTGCAAGGCTCAATGAGTATCTTGCAATGAAGAAACACCATCCCTGCCCTAATGCTACAGCTATAAACCCTGTTTTGTGTTTCATCTCTCCCATCTCCTCCTCTTTCATTCAGAAACTTGAAAGAGAAGCCTTTTGACACTCGTCTCTCAAATTAGAATTTCAACTAATCTTTCTTCCAAAAACCTGTTAAATTCTACCAGGTTGGAATACTACTGTATCTAAAGGCTTTTGCTAACGCTGCTGGATCACTTTCTGCAGAAATCTGCTAAGGAGTGTGGGCTGTTCAGCAGCCTGAAACACCAGAATGGCAGGATGCCACTGCCTCTGAGTCTGAGCTTGGATTTTGGCCAAGCAAGAGAGGAAATAAGCTTTGAGCAGATACCCGTTTCCTTGTTTGAGAAGCTTGTGTGCTTGGTTTTCGCTCCTTAAGCCCAAAGAATAAGCATTTCTGTGCTTAAGCTGAGGTGCTGGGTGTTCTAAGAGATCAAGATCCCAACAGTTCCCAAGACTGCATGGTGTTGGTGATTATCTTGGATTGTCTCATGATGTTGGTGTAGGTGATTATCTCAGATTGAGCATGGGCTTGTGCTCTTTGCAGTCACCATTTGGCCATTTTGTGGCCAAAAATGATCTGTCAGGGATCGTTGGGAGGAGAAGGACAAAGAAATTCTGATTCCTCCAGGCAGCTATCTGAAGTGAAGTAATTCACTGAAGGGAGGATAGCAAATAAATCATGTTCAGAAAGAGCCAGAAGGGTTGAACTAGTATTTGTATTTTTCATATGGAGATGTGAACTGCTGTAACCAACTGTGCTGCCCAAACTGGTACTGAGCCAGGCATGTGGTGGCTAACTGAAATGCCTCTTAGATGTGTGCATTGCTGCCCTCTCCCGCCTGTGGTTGGCACCTGACAGTGTAAAGGCTCATCTTCCTTTCTGTTCCAGCCGAAAGCTGAGCAGGTTACCTCGAGCTGCCTGCCATGAGATAGATTGTCTGACAGAAAAGCATCACGCAGCCAGCAGCAGACAGGAGGATGTTTGTGTTCTTGCCCTTCTGCCTGCGCAGTGGTGGGTGGATGAGTCTCCTATGGGTGGGCTGAGTCTCCCTGGTGTCCCGAGCTGAGCTAAGGGGCATCTCAGACTGGTCCTGGGTGGTTTTGTTGTTCAGGGTGAGTGCTCAGATTCAGGCATAGAGGTAGAGGTGGCCGATGTATCCCCGTGTTAGAAAAAAATGTGCTGCTGCCTGGTGTGGGTGAAGGCTTTTAGGATTTTGTCTCTGCAGCAGTTGCCAGGTTTTTAGCTGTGCTCAAGCAGGGAGTTGGGGCAACACCAGAGGTGGTTGAACTGCGCAAAACTTCTCAGACTTGAAAAGTTTGCATTCAGGTGCTCTTGCCTTTGTTTAACAGCACAGTATTCCAACTATCATTTCAATCAGTTTTTTGTTTTAACTTGTACTAATTTCATTTGTTTTGTAGCACGTTTAAAATCTTGTTTTCAAAATGTGTTTTGTCTTTTTAATGCTTTCAGCTCTGCTTGTTTGTACGTTTTAATTTTTGTTTTCCTTTTTTGGCATTTGTTTTATTTTACATCACCCTCCGGGATCCCCCAATATTGACCCTGTGACCTGTGACCTTTCAACCTACATCCCTACAATGATTTCCTCCCTTCCTGTGACCTCTTTTGGGGCTTGGTGCTTCTCCACCTAGTAGTTTAAGACTAGCCAAAAATGCAAAGCAAGGCTTGAATAACTCTCCTCCAGTGAAAGAGCTGAAAGAATCCTCTGCAGTTGATGCCTTCCGATCCCGCAGCATCAGTGTGTCTGAACATGTGGTCCGCAGGTAGAGGCACTTTAAATGGGGAGAATCCAAGAGCAACTCAGCACTTGGAAATTTTACTGCAAGGGTGGGTGGAAGCAGGGTGGATTTGCATGTGGGATGCTTGCATGACTTTGTTACGCAATGAAAAACCGGCCTTAGCCACAGCTAAAGGTTTTGGGAAAGTGTCATGGATATCCCATGGCTTCCCAACACCAACTACTCAGTTGTCATATCACACCCTACGGTGTGTATGGTTACTTTGCCCTATTCTCTGATGCTTTAGCAACAAAAGTTTCTATTTTCAAATTAAATACGGTGAAGGAGGGGAAATCAAATGACCTAAAGCACTAAAAGGAAATAAAAAAGGAAAAAGGTTGCATTCTGTGCAAGTGAGAGTCCTGGTTAAAACCCACTAAACCTTCAGCCTTCTAAGCAGCGGCTTGTCCCAGGAAAGGCATTTGATACTCTGCAAACTTACATACAGGCTCTCCTCCCAAAAGTGAGGAGTAGTTCTGACCTCAGTTTAGGATTTGTTCTTTGAGGCAAAGGGATCTGATGGCAGTATTCTGGTCTAAAGTATGGTGCCCTGAAAACCTTCAGTTGTTTTTCTGTAGAGCTGTGAAATATATACTTAGCCCATAAGAAGCTGTTACTTTCATGACTAAAGCAAACAAGCTTTGCTTGCAGACATTGATTTTTCTCATGTGAAAGATGACACAATTTGTGCTAGTTTTTAAAATGTATTTCTGGATCACTTGCTGTGAGTGTTAAACTGTGGGCTATAGCATGTTGGTTTAAAATCTGAATATTTGTGCCTTAATCTGTAAGGATTGCTGCCAGTGGACCTTAATTGTTTGTGTTTTTCATTATAGCTGTATGGTATCTGGGGGGAAGATGTTGAAGTGACTGAATTGTGAATTCAATTCTGACACTTCATCCTCTGATATCCCCATCAGTCTATTAGTGATTTTCTTCTCTGGTATTTTTATGTAAATGGTGGCAAGTAAAAGTTCAGATCATTACCTTTAACAGTGCCAAAGAAGTTGTCATAAAAAAATTGGCTGTACCTCAGTTTAGTTTGTATTACAATGGTGTAAAGGAGTCGTCTTTATAAAATATTAAAGTCTAGCCTGTTATTGCAATTGTTTTAAACTGCATTGCTAACTTGGGCCATTCGAAGGCAGAGTTGCTGTCTATTCTTGTGCCAATTTCCTGTTCAGAGTGCAATTTTTTTTCTATTTCAAGTTAAATTAGGCTTTACAGAGTATTGAATTTGGAGGGGAAAAAAAATCAATGTATGAAAGGGTTGCAACAGAGAAGAAAGCAAACCTCAGGACTGTAAAGTCTAGAGTGCCCCGGTTTATGGCTTATGGGCAATATGTTGCCTGGGAAACTCTGCAGGTCATGGGATGCTTGCCCTTTATGATAGGTTAGTGGACTCAAAGCATGGTGCTGCTACGTACTATTTGCTTGGTGCATTTGCCCATGGGCCACCCAACATCAGAGAGCACTGGCCTGGCCTGGTCAGTTGACAGACATTTCAGTGTTTTTCAGCCTCTCAAAATAAAATACACTTTCTGCAATGACAATCCACAAACCACAACATGAGGCTGATCCAAAAATACTTTGACTGTGTCCTGGGATTGATGTCTGGCCACCTCTCTGATCTGGAACGTGCATGTGCTGCAGGGTTGTTCTGCATCCCTCTTTCGCGTGACAGGGACAGGCGTTTTGCAATGTGATCTGTCAGTTGGAAACATTCTCTTCTAGTCGGATACAAACATCCATCACTAGTTCAAGCCTGGGCTCTGCAGATGAAAATTCAATGGCTCAGGCTGATGACAACTTAAAAAATCTCCACCTGGAACTCACTGAGACCTGTCTGGATATGATGGCTCGATACGTCTTTTCAAACTTCACTGCAGTTCCTAAAAGGTAGGGGTCTGTGGGTGGCCATGGGAGAGCTGGTTTTGTCGTGTTTCACTCTTATTAGTGGAAAATTACCGTGACACATTTGACATTCTGGCAGGCCCAGGCTCTGAAGCTGTTCCTCACAGATAAAATCTGGCTTGGCTAAATAGGAGGTTAGGTGAGAGAAGTTAGATGAGCCTTTGTTTCAGCCTTGAACTGTCCAGAAGGAGATGCCGTGAAGGCGTGCTGTCCGTGAGCAGTGCTGTGCTCCATGGATAATCAGAGTCTTTGCTACACAACTGAGTGTCATGCCAGCTGGCTTCAAATGGAGGCCATTTACTCTTCTTGCTTGCTCTTCCCAGAAGGAGACACACAGTGCAGAGAAGGCTCGTTCCCTTCTGCTCTGCAGAATGTGTCCTGTAGTACTACTGTGGGTTGTTAAGTAAATTCAATCACAGAATGTGTAAGGTTGGAAGGGACCTTTAGAGGTCATCTAGTCCAACCGCCCTGCAGTGAGCAGGGACATCTTCACTAGATCAGGCTGCTCAGAGCCCCATCAAGCCTGACCTTGAATGTCTCCAGGGAAATCAGCTCATCCCTATCCTGATAGAAAACGTGTGTTGATGATTAGTGGGTACGTGTAAAGAAGGAAAGCGGGCAGGGCCTCCTGTGTAGCTCTGTGAAATAAGCCACTCGTGTCAGCTCTGCGTGTGCAGCCCAAGGGCTGTGCTCATCACAGGTGTGTTCCTAGGTCTCCTGTGGGTGAGTTTCTGTTGGCTGGAGGACGGACAAAGACGTGGCTGGTTGGTAACAAGCTGGTGACCATCACTACAAGTGTTGGAACAGGGACAAGATCCCTGCTTGGCTTAGACTCTGGAGAGCTCCAAAGCAGCACAGAATCAAGGTAAATTTTGCCCCCATTTCTACAGTTTTCTGCCTAACAAAGTCACTTAAACCAGTGTTGCAGTGCATCTTTTTAAGTTTTCCGTTTACCAGAAGAGGAATGTCATTTATCCAGCATGACTGATACTTCTCTCAATATCATGAATATCTTCTCTTTACACAGCTCAGACCCTGTTTTGCAAGTGAGACAAACTAAAGAAGCTCCAGCAAAACTGGAATCTCAAGCTGGGCAGCAGGTTTGCAGAAGCTCTCGCAGCAGAGTCCGGTCCATGTCTGGTAAATTCCTATCCTGGAGTCTTACTGCCATTTCTGGGTCCGTGTTGCAGGCTTAAATGTCCGAGTGCCTAATGAAGAGACCTGTGTCTAAACTAATTTGAGAAATATGGACCTGTCTGGTATTTAATAGTGGACAGGTAGCAGCAGCTGCTGGCCTCAGGAGGGGTGGTGGTCCTCCTGCTTGGCTCTCCTTGTGGGAAAGTTTTGGTCAGTGGTTAAGTGGCAAACACCAGCAGTGAGAATCACCTGTGTTTGTCTAACCACGCAGTTTATAAGAAACAGATTCAAGGTGAGGTTCTCTTGGGTTTCCAATATTGTGAGCACAGATGCTAGAGGAGCTTGAAAGATTTATTACTTCTGAGATATTTGTAGTGCTCACTAAGCATGGCTCTCCCTTCTCTTTTGTGTCTGTCTTCCTAGGTGGTCATGCCTTACGTGTTGGTGCCTTAGACAGCTCAGTGTCCCATTTCCCCAGTGGCTCAGCTTCCCAAGGGACACAGAGTCCTCCTGCTCCTGCACCTCGATCAGAGAAGACTAATCCTGCTCCACAGACCCCTCTGCAGAAAGAAAAAGCAAACTTAGCTGCATATGTCCCACTGCTGACACAGGGATGGGCAGAAATCCTAGTGCGCAGGCCAACAGGTATCTTTACCTGAGTGTGGTGTGAGCTCTTTTGACTTGCTAAGAAAGTGGAGCCTGGATGAAGAACAAAACTCTGTACTTAGTTGCAGATGGATCTCTATCACTTACTGCCTCTTGAAACTAATACATCTGATACTCAATTCTTTGAAATTGCTTCTTTAATATTTTAAATCTACAAAAGACCTGTGAAAAGATTGAAGCAAGGATTTACATTTCTCTGTTAAGTACCATTACAGAAATAGAGCCAGACAGTATCAACCCTACTTTGCATTTCCCATTTTTACACTGCTCTGTGGTCTTTCTTGAAAATCTGTGCTGTGTGTTAGCTTCCCATGCTGCATTTCAGATGAATGAGGCATATGGCTAGAGCAGCTGCTGTTCAAGGAGTAGTGACGTGTTCAAGGCCAAAATTCTTAGATATTGGTATGTTACATGACATTAACAGGGGAGTTACCTGTTTCACCTGAAAGCTGCTTCATGAGAAAATAACTGACCCTGTATCGTTAATTAAAATACCTGAGTGTTTTGGATGCCTTTTGGGAATCTGCTGTAGTAGTGAGCTACCAAGCATGATTTTTGAAGAGCTTGGGGTGAAGTATAGAGTTCAGAGAGCTGAAAATAGGAAATTAATCAAGTGCTTCTGCCAGATGTCAGGAGAACTGAGAACTTGGCCTGTTTTGATTTTTACTTGTAAAATCCAAATCAATTTGTGCTTTTTTTTGATGTGAGTTGTAAACTTGGTGGAATAAGGAGTAGTTAATATTCTTCCCTAATTTTCTTTTACTAGGTAACACAAGCTGGCTAATGAGCCTGGAGAACCCACTCAGTCCATTTTCTTCAGATATTAACAACATGCCCCTGCAAGAGCTCTCTAATGCTCTCATGGCTGCAGAGCGTTTCAAGGAGCACCGAGAAACAGCTCTGTATAAATCCCTTTCTGTCCCCTCCTCCAGCTTGGCCACTGGGACAGCCAAACCATCGCTTCTCCAGCGCTCCAACACAGGTGAGAGATGCCAGGCCAGTAGTGTGTCCAGCATAGCTGTCACTAGCCTGTTTAAAGTCTCTTGAAATTACTGCAGATCTTTTGGAACAGTACAGTTAGTGGCATGAGGAATAGCAGTGAGAAGGGGAATCAGTTCTTGCACCTAGAAGTTTTCAGTGAAAATTTCCCTTCCTCCTTGCTTCTGATGTTCCATTGGAAAAATATCTCTCTCTCTTAAAGAAAAGAGGAGTAATGGAGCTTCTTTGGAGGAGTAATGCTTTGTGCTGGCTGTTTCCTGAATGAAAGTGAACAAAATCATGGATCTTTTCCCTTTTCCACTTATTTGGGATTGATCTGGGCATCCCACATGTGGATGGATCTTCCCATGCAGCATTTCCATTTCTGTTTGTCTTCTGAATGGGAGTTTGTTGGGCACTGGGAGCAGTAGGCTCCTGGGAGAATGGCCTGTTACAAACCTTGCCAGCCAGGGTCAAGTAGTTGCCACTGTCTTTTGCAGCATGAGACAGCAGAATCCAGATCCCATTGGCTGTGGATTTATTCACCTCTTAGGAGGAATGTTTAGCCTTCAGGCTGGTGATTGAATCACTTGAGTTTCTTTTGATGGTTTTATTTTAACACCATGGCCAGGGCTTTTCACTGTACTCACTCTGGTGCTAGCTCACTTCCCAAAGAGCTGTTTGTGTTGGGATGTTAGTGTTGACCGACCTGAAAATGCTAGTTTTTCAGCTTTGCTTTCAACAGAGCAGGATGATTTTAGGCTTTCAGAAAGTGTAAGTACAAAATTAAAGTCCAACTATGGCCTTTTTTTAAAAAAGGGGAAAAAAAATGAAGTTAGAATTCCTACCTGGGAACAGTGTTATTGACCTCTGTTGAACCTCTGTTAGTTGAAAGAAGCACCCAGCTGAATGCCACTCCTGTGGCAGTCTGACAGAATCACTTGGGCCACATTCTTGTTAACACAGCTTCTCCATTAGACTTGCTGGAGCTGGCTGGCTGACAAACCATGTTTAGAAGATTTGCTGTCAGACTGTCATATGCATGTTGTTCTTCCTCTTTCGAGGCTAAAACAATGTGAATCTTTATCTGTATTTCTGCTCTTCAGACTCTTCTGTGGATGTAAAAAGAACCTTTTGCCAGAAGTGTGTAGCTCAGGAGAAGCTCAGACTGGTTTCCTGGGTGTGCTAGGATATTGCTAAGGAATTTTCTGTTTCTAAAACTCACAAAGATGCATTCTTCAAAGAAAGCAGTTTGAGTCTGCATTGTTTGAATGTGTTTATGCCTCCTTATTCATGTTGAGACCTTGTTCCTTTAAAGTATCCCTTTGGCATCTAGTGAGCTTATCCCAGCTTGTTCTTTCCTTTGTTTTTATTTATTTATTTATTTTAAAATAGGCTCTTGGTTACATTTTAAACTTTGTGCTTTTTAATTTTTATTTTTTTTTTCATATAGTCTCTCCTTCCTTTTGATGTAGCTGCTCACTTGATTTCCCTTTGCAGTGGCCTCTTTCTCTTCCATGTACCAGTCCAGTTGTCAAGGGAAGTTGCACAGGAGCATATCCTGGGCAGGTATATTTATATATCTTTAAGGGAAAAAAAAAAAAAAAGTATTGCCATAGAAGAAACACCTCTGATTCATAGAAACTGTATCTGTCATACTTCATTTTCCCCTTCCATGTCTCCTGTCTGTACCCAGTCTCATTACTCTCAACAAATGGGATCTTGACTAGCATGAAGAAGTCCAAGCCAGATCCAACATTTGCAAGTGTGGACAATTTCTTAAAGCAGCTTTAGTTTTAGCTGGGGTGGATCGTGAGTCGTGAGGCACACTGTTAAATGACCTGTCAAAATGTCTGAGTGGCTTGATTAATTGAATTATTTATTTACAGCTTTGTTTTACAATTGGCCTTGTGTTCTGCTAAAGGTAAAATCTCCCACTTGTGAGAACAGTGTAGGACACTACAGGACGTGCTACCCTGAAATGAAGTCCCAGGCTGCTCAGCCTGCATGGATCTGTCCAAATTGGATGCAGAAAAGATAAAAGGAGCCGATATATATGTCTAATACTTATGCAAGTTTGATGTTACAACAGATGCTGGTTAAAAGTTTTTGGAATAAAAAAGGAATACATACATTTTGGGGGAAAACCTGCTAAATTCTAGGGTTTGGAGGCTCCACAGTCTTGTAAAATCTTTCTCCACTTCAGCAAAACCGACTTTGTAATTAAATGAAGTGGGGATCAAATTGCATACCTTATGAGCACAACACCTGCATTGCTTTGATAATCTGCAATGCTTTGTGATTTTTAATTAGAGGGTTGAAATGTCTTTCTGCCTTCTTTCCTTCACTGGAAAATTCTCTGTCGAGCAGCAGGGTATTCAGAGCTGCTGGCTGTTGCTGACACAGGCCTCTTAAAGCAATGCAAAGATGCTGCAGTGAAACGTTTTCCTGTACTTCTCTTCTCTGCCTATACCATTCTCTTCCCACTTAAAGAATAATTAGTGTGTGCTCACATTATTTAAAACCACCGGTGATCTTGGCAGTAGTGCAGGAGCTAGGGAAGCTTGGAAACACTGGATATATGCAGGTGTGTTCTGGCTTGGACAGCTAACCAGATCAGCACGTTGTTTTGGGTTTTGGTTTTTTTTTTTGTTTTGGTTTGTTCTTATGTTTGTTTGGGTTTTTTTAGAAGGTATGTGTGTGCAATGCTAACTCTTAATTGCTTCTTTGAAATAACTTTGGTCCTGCGAGCTGAAATCAATCCAGGAAAAAGCTGCTTTAGTGATTTTTTTTTTTTCTTTTTTTTAAATTTTGCTGATTTTCTTTATTTTTTTTGTATGTGCAAATATATTTTTGTTTTACTTTGGAAAACAAATCTTGACCTTTCAGATTGGTCTTCCAGTCCCTTGTGTGCGTAATGGGAAGCCTCCTGTTCTCCAGCCTTTTCCTCAGGACAAAAAAAGCAAGGCCAAGAGGAGCCTTTGGTCAGACTCATCCCTGTGGTCAGGGTCACTGCCTGGAGTAGAGACAACGTTAAGCACTGTGATAACCTCCTCCACCGTAGGCAGGGCTTCCAAGGAGCTTTCTTGTCAGTGTGGTTCCATTAACCATTTGTCAGATCAGATGCCACGTGCAGGTTTCCAAGTATTGCTGCAGTGCATGTATTGCTACTCTTTGCTCTCTTGTCCTTTCATATGTCTAGGGCTGAATTGTTTTGTTTCTACTGAGACATACTAGGAAAACTGCCAAACTGCAAGTAAATGGCTCCTAGTAAAATTTCTTACCTCCTTCTAGGCCACTACAAGGCACAGGAGCATTGCATTTCAGTACAAGAAAAACTTACTTTTTGCACACTTGTGTAGAACTGATGTCTTCATTGCCTGGATAACAATGAACTTTTAATGCTAGTCTTGTACTTCCTTACATCTTTGTAGTTCCTGTCTGTCCTGATAACGAGCATTGGTGTACAAGGTCCCATTTCCTCATTCTGTCCCCTGCTTGTCCATCGGTAACAATTGGAAACAGCTGCACTTACTGTGACCAAAGCAGCCGCAGCCCTTTGCTGTGAGGGTAAGGTGATCTGTTGCTCTATACAAAAGGGGAACCAGGAGCAAGTCTGACATGACAAGAAATCAAAGACCCAGAGCACTCATTCAATGTGGCCTTCCACTGAAATCCCATAGGGAAAAGGCTGGTACTTCAGAGGAGAGGATGGGGGCCTGCCGGTCTGTGCCTCTCTACAGACTTCAGTTCTTCTGCCTTGTGTCTCGGTAGAGTCAGCGGTGGTGCTGGAGGAAGGGAGCCCGTCCGAAATGGAGCTAAAGGAAACAGAATCCCCAATTGAGTCTCCAGAGAGCGAGGACATTGAGACTTCGTGTTCTGAACAAGTCCTAAGCGAGGAAAGGTTTGGTAAATCCCAGGAGTCTTATAGCAGGGTAAGAAGAAACAGGTTAACCAGTTCTGTCCAGTGGGACAGCCCCGTCTTAACACATGGGAGAATTGTCTGTGACCAGCTGAGTCCCTCTTGGCACGCTCTGAAAGCACTCACTAGTGATACCAAAATGCACGTGCAGTGCTGGTTGGGAATGGGGATGCCTTGTGAGGGGCTCTGTGCAGAGCAGCAGCAGTAAATGCCTGATCTGCATTGCTTTGGACTTGGCACCTTTCTGCTCATCTCTCAGGGTGTCTCGAGTGTTACTGCTGGCAGCTTTTATTTTGCATATCAGGAAAACTGTTCGTCCTTGTTTCTCTTTCTTTAAGTCCTCCTCAACCTCTAGCCAAGAAGAAAAATCTCTGAAGTCAGAAGACCTGGTGGAGGGTGGAATTCCCATCGGGAGAATCCTACCATCAGAGGATGGCCGAACGCTGGAGGAGCTTTCCTTCCAGCCATCGCAGCCTCTCAGCAAGTCGAGTTCTTCCCCTGAGCTACAGACGCTGCAGGAGGTCCTCAAAGATGCCAATGGCAAAGAAGTAACAAGGAGGCTGAGCACAGAAGTGAAATCAAAGTCCCAGTCTGGGAACCTGGAAGGGGAAGTGCTGGGCAGTTGGCTGGCCAAGGGAGAGGATGCCAGAGTGACTGGGTCAGGCGGGTTGGATGGCACCGGTCCTGTCACCTCGCCTCGCTCCCCGTCTGGGCACCGGCCCCGAGGTTACACCATCTCTGACTCAGCTCCATCAAGGAGGGGAAAAAGGATTGAGAGAGATGCCTTCAAGAGCAGAACAGCAGCCTCCAATGCTGAGAAAGTACCCGGAATAAACCCAAGGTGGGTGGAGGGGCTTCTCTGAAGCTGGAGATGATGAGTTCAGAATTGCTGCAGCCATGGCTGGATTTGTTCAAAGTGGTTTGCTGGTTTTGTGGGCTCTACAAAACAGTGTCTGATTAAAAAGAAAGATTAATTACCTGCTTTTTAGGACCTAATATAGACATGTTGAACCTGCTACCACCACATTTAGGAAACGGGTCTCTTAAATGGTGAAAGAAAGAGATAGTTTCCTCATGTTCTTAATCTGTGCCAATGCAGGGTCCAAATACGTGTGTGGCTTGAAAGCAGGTTACCTGGGGTTAATTTTTCTGTGAACAGGGTGAAGAAATTTAATGTGCAGAATACTAAGAAGGAGGAAAATAAGGGGCTGTAAGAGTTGCTATTTGAACTTTAGGTATCAATAATTGCCCAAAATTGCATTATGAGACAGGCTTCATCTCATTGAGGGTGGATAAAACGCAAATGTCTGTAAAATCATTCATCTTCTAGCTTAGAAAAGCCCACTGTAGCTGTGAGGCAGGAGGGCTTTCCTGCTCCCCCAGCCTGTGTAAAGGTTGGCTTTTGAACGGGGAACATGTGCAGCTGCTGCTGCTTGACATAACCGGTGCTTTTTATGACAGGCAGCTATTACAAACTGCAGGTAGTCCAGGTGCCTGAAATGTCTCTAGAAGATGACTAATACTCTGTTAGCATTTTAATTCCTCCTCTTTTTCTTCTGCACATAATGTTCTAACATATAACAGATCAAAATTGACTTAATTTTCATGATAACGGGACTTTTTCCCCTTCTGTCCCTTAGCTTTGTGTTTTTACAGTTGTACCACTCCCCGTTCTTTGGCGATGAGAACAACAAGCCCCTTCTGTTGCCAAATGAGGTAGGCAAGGATTATTTTTTTTTAAGAAGAAGTTGTTGTAGTGAATTTTTCTAACCTAATCACCTTTTTTGAACATAAATGATAGGAATGAATGTCCAGCTCAGATGGTGTGATTTAAAGGTGGTTCATACCGGCAGTGCTACAGATGGGTGATTTTCTGTACCCCCATCCTGGTGGCTCCAGCTTTATGGCTCTGGATTGAATTTGAGCTATTGGGAGATTTTGCTGGTAGGATGAAAACTGAGTGTTAGGTGATATTGGCAGAATGTCGCTAGACGAACCTGTCAGCCCTCCGGATAATTGGGAATGGCCAAGAAGCCATTCATGAGAAATTAATACATATATAAATAATACATGAGAAATTAATCATAAATGTCCTGGAGAAGTAGTGCTGGAATGGGATGCTCATGGACCAAGTGCCACAGACCACCCAGTGCCAGCTTCCCCTCACTTTTGGTTCGGGGAGCCAGGCAGTAGGGAGCCTCGGTCGGGTGAGGTGATGCTTTGTACTAAAAATGTTCTTTGGAGCAAGAGACATGATAACTTTTCATGCCTGGAGCCTAAATGATGATAGAGTGTAATTTGTAATTTGTGGCAAGTGGACCTAACCTGTGCAGTTTGTCAGATGAGTTCCATCTGAAGTGTAAAACCAGGGAAGTGCAGTGACAGATGCCATGCAGTGCCGCTGTTTGCCTTGGAGTGATGGTGCACTGTGCCCTTGCAGAACAGGGTAGGGCAGCTTTCGTCAGGGAAGACACTAGTGAAGGTCAGGAATCTGTGCTTATGTTGAGCTCTCATCCCAAAGGGGTTTTAGGGAGGGCAGTGGGTGTGTGAGGAGGTTTTGGTTTGTTGGGTTTGGGTTTTTTTAGAGATGTGACCCATGTTTTGATTGCAGACCTTTGAAAGATCAGTACAGCTCCTGGATCAAATCCCTTCTTACGACACGCACAAGATTGCAGTGCTCTACGTTGGAGAAGGCCAGGTGAGTTGTGTGCAGGTGCATTAATCCTTCGAGGTTACACCTCAGCAGGAGGCCAGGCACTGCTACTCCAGCTGAGATCTGTCCTGCTCCTGCAGTAGCGTTTCTTTGCCTTAGTTTCTTGCAATAAAATCCAGTGTTCCTGCTGAAGCCCTTCTGGGAAGGTGATAATCCAATGGCTTGAGCTGATTGGGTGCTCTTGGCACCCCCGTGTTCTTCTTTCCTAGAGCAACAATGAAATTGCAATTCTGTCAAATGAACATGGATCCTATCGCTACACAGAGTTCCTGACGGGGTTAGGGAAGCTCATTGAGCTCAAAGACTGTCAGCCAGATAAAATCTACCTTGGTGGCCTGGACGTGTGTGGGGAGGATGGACAGTTCACCTACTGTTGGCATGATGACATTATGCAAGGTAAGGTTGGGAGGATGGTCTTTTCTCATCTTAAGACTAACCTGCCTTCTCAAAACTCTTTCCTTTCCAGGAATGTAGTAGACATGAGCTGGGGATCTGTTCTCCCCCCATTCTCTCTCTGGTATCTCTGCAAACCATGTGTTAAATTTTGGGAGAGGTGCATACCCAGCTTATTTAAAAAAAAAAAATCACAGCACTTTTAAAATAGTCTGCTCTATTAAAGGCTAGTGTGGTTTGGTGTAGAGGTTCCTAGAATAAGCTAATTGTTCTTGAGCTCTTATGAATGCTGTTAACGTGTGTATGTCTCAACTCTCTGCTAATTATTTCTCTGAAGAACAGTATTGAAAGCAGAAGGGTTGTCATTGCTGTGGTCATTGCTAATTGAACTGCAGTATTACTCAGCTCCTGCAGCACCAGGCGGTGCAAGATGTCATCCAGGATCCAGCAAGCTGTGATGACCTTCCCAAATCTTACAGCTCTGTGCATCTTAGTTGTCTTACTTTCAGTATGATGTTCAGTGGAGCAGCTGCAGGTTACTCACTGCAGCCCCGTGGAGCTCACTTAGGGAAGTCCTGGTTTAAGCTATCTAACTCTTCCTCCAACCAGATTCTACTCTGTGGTCATGGAAAAAACACCCAGCAGCGGTTCTGCAGGGCAGAACCTAAGAACTGCCAAGAGCAGAGCTTTCAGAGGCTGCCTTTTCCCTGGCCACTGCACAGTGTGCTCCATGGAGCGATCCAGTGGGACTGGATTCAGCTGGCACAAGTGGGGACAAACCTCTTCAGGGAGCACAACTTTTTTTTTGTTTTATTATTCTGGTGCTGGCCCTACTTTGTCTTCCAGCAAGTGGTGCACATTGCCCATTGGTGCTTGCAGCACTGCTTACCCCCAGGCCAGCCTAAGGGTTGTTCTGTTTCCCCTGCAGCCATTTTCCACATCGCTACTCTGATGCCTACGAAGGATTTGGATAAATATCGCTGCGACAAGAAAAGGCACCTTGGGAATGATTTTGTTTCTATCGTTTACAATGATTCTGGAGAAGACTTTAAACTGGGAACAATAAAGGTAGGAGATTTACTTGTGGGTGTGTTGCAGAAAGTCATGTGGCTGTTTGCAGAACCTTAATCTGATGTGCATTGTCTTAGCAAACAGCACTGAGATCGTGAATGGAGGTTATTTGCCTTGGTGGATTCACATGTGTTAGGTTATGGCTGCCACTGAAATGTATGTGACTATTTTATTGGTCTCTCATTAGGGTCAGTTCAATTTTGTGCATGTTATCATCACACCACTCGACTATGACTGTAACCTGGTGACGCTGCAGTGCCGGAAAGGTAGGAAACCCTCCAGCCCAATGCTTGGAAACTGGGCATGGCTCCGTGCTGGTGCAGTGATGTGCCAGGGTGTTTGCTTTCCTCTTACCCAGGAGACACATCTGGGTGTTTTTCTCACGTCGTGGTTCACATAATAAAGACCCAAGCAGGCTCCTCAGATCTTTACAGAGCAGCCAGGATTTGAGAGCCACCTGTGTTAAGTTGCAGTGCGAGTTCTGTTACAGAACTGAGATTCTGTGATACAATTCCTCAGGTTTATATTACCTGTCTCTCTAGTTACTGGCAGCGTTTGGCTTGTCCTTACCTGTCTTACAAGATGATTTTTTTCCTTCCTTTGCAATGAAGACATGGAGGGTCTCGTAGACACCAGTGTCGCCAAGATCATCTCCGATAAGAACCTGCCCTTTGTGGCCCGTCAGATGGCCTTGCATGCTAATGTGAGTACCCCTGGGCTCCCTGCCAGGGTTCTGCCCTGCTGGCAGCTGTGCAGCATGTAACTGCTCGCTCAGTCCCCCCACAGCGGGAGGAGGAAAGAATCGGAAGAGTAAAAGTGAGAAACTCGTGGGTGGGGATGGACTCAGTTGAACAGGTAAAGCAAAGCCAGCCAAGGGATTCATTCCCCAGGGCCACCAGGGAAGGCAGGAGTGCAGCCATCCCCAGACAGCAGGGCTCCATCACCCCTAATGGTGACTTGGGAAGGCAAACGCCAGCACTCCCAATGTCCCTCCCTCCTCCTTCCCCCCTCTTTGTATGCTGAGCTTGATGCCATGCAGTCTGGGACATCCCTTTGGTCACCAGGGTCAGCTGTCCTAGCTGTGTCCCCTCCCAACTGCTTGCTGGTGGGGTGAGGAGCAGCAAAGGCCTGAGCTGTGTCAGCCCAGCTCCACAGGAACTAAACCAGCCCTGTGTCACCAGCACCGCTTCCTGTGCAAATCCAAAACACGGCCCCACACCAGCTCCTATGAAGAGGAACTCTACCCCGGCCAAAGCCAGCACACTCCTTGAGATCTTCTTTCTGCTTGTGTCTTGGTCCTTCCCCAGCTTTCAAGGAAATGAGCAGGGCTTGCTAAAGCAAATAAATAAGTCTTCTGCTTCAGCTGTTGCTGTCAGCTTTTAAATCAGAGTTAGCACATGAACAGCTCTGAGAGCTGCATTGCAGGTGCTGTCAAACTGTTCTGAAATGTCCTATTGTTTTTATTGTTGTGGGTATGTTAATGTGCCTCCTCTCTGTCCCTGCTTCTCCCCACCCTTCCCAAATTAGATGGCTTCCCAGGTTCATCATAGTCGATCAAACCCTACTGACACCTACCCATCCAAATGGATTGCGAGGCTACGTCATATCAAGAGGCTGAGGCATCGGGTGAGTGGAGAGCTGTCTGTTCTAAGTGACTGGAGCAGGGCTCTACCTCAGAGCATCATTACAAACCAGGTGCCTAAAATCAGGTATCAGAGCTTGCTGAATAGCAGGAGTGTGTGTACAAAGGTTAGAATCCAGCTCTTGTGGGAATGGAGAGTGTGGTGACACAGGTCGGGACTTGTCAGCTTCCAGAGAGCCTCCCTGGCAGCAAGGGGTTTGGGAACCCTCATCTGCACGCAGTGCTAGGGATGGTAGGACAAGCTGTCTGAGGAACCTGTCCTGCCCTGCCCAAATGGAGAGGGGGGATAAGAGTTTCAGAGAGAATGGAGCTCATCGGTTCTCGTTTGACTTTCAGCTACGTGAAGAAACCCAGTACCAGACTCCTGGCCTTCCCCTCCAGATGCATCCATCCGCTCCGACAAAGCCCCCTCCCCAGATCCCTCAGGACCCTCCGCCCACCTATGAGACTGGACAGAGGAAGCGGCTTATCTCCTCGGTGGATGACTTCACAGAATTCGTCTAGTTCCCAGTGGGTTGGTGTGTCTGCTCTGGGACGGACGAGGTGGGGGGGGTGTTGTACCTGTGTGCTGAGGCCGTGCGGCTGCTCGGACACGGAGGAGTGGCTGTGCCGCTTGCATGGGGACTGGCACTGAACCCTGTGGGAAGCTCCAACGTCTCGCTGCCTCTGCCTGCCGCTGCTGTCTGATGAGGACGCTCTCTCCCCAGCAGATGCTCTGAGAGAGGACAGGCTCTACGGGGTTCGGGTTTATTTCGTTTAAGCTATTTCAAGGCTTCCATCACGAATGGGAACTTGGGTGCAGAACCTTTCTTTGGACTCCTTCCACACCAGCGTCTGGTGGAAGCAGACAAAGTATGACATTCTGCAGTTCATCACCAAGTTGGAAGGTACAGGAATTGTGGGAATTTTTTGACGACTTTTATTTGGAATGAAATATAAAGTACTGAAAATCCAGTCGCTATTTCTAAGCACCCTGGAATCCCGGCTCCTCTCCAGGTCTCGGTGCCTCTCAGTACTTGAACTCTTCAGGCTCTCAGACTTGTTCTGCTGCCAGCTCTGGTAGGAGTTAATTTGGGTTCTCAAGTGACCTGCCAAACATGCTGCTTAAATTCCCAAGGACTTGTCTCCATTTTGAGAGGTTCACAGCAAACCCTC
The DNA here is from genome assembly GCA_020800305.1 of Porphyrio hochstetteri. Taxonomy (NCBI): domain Eukaryota; kingdom Metazoa; phylum Chordata; class Aves; order Gruiformes; family Rallidae; genus Porphyrio; species Porphyrio hochstetteri. Next base: position 10,229,982 of record CM036920.1, read on the forward strand.
CCTTGTTCTGCAGCAATGATTTTGCTACCAGAAGTAACGCAAAGCAGAGAGGTGGAAACCACAGAGCAGCAGAACAACCGAGAGCAGGGCCACGAATTGCTTGGATGAAGAGTCTGACCCGCCGGGTGCGCTGCAGGGATGTAGCCTGACACCAGACCTGGCTTCCAGGCTCAGCTGCAGAATTTCCACTGGTAGCAGTGATGCTGGGGATAACTCCTGTCCTCTGTGCACCTGGTAAATCCCTTTTTGAAAGACTGTTGACATGTCTTGGGGCATCACCTCAGGGTGAGTTTTCCCTGTTGCACTAACGCCTAGGGACAGTCTTTCCTCCCGGGACCTTGGCTGTGGAAGCGAGCGGCCCTTTCGGTGCACGCGTCTGAGGTGGAGCGGGATTATGTAGCCCATCTTCTGGTAAGATGGTCACCAGACACTACACTACCAGACTGGGAGAAACCAAGTAAGCTGGATGATACTGTGAGTACTTTTATCTCCTGCTGTGTCAGTACATGGGTGCTTTTTAGTAAGGGGTAACAACGGCGCCCTTGCAGGGGAGATCAAGACAAGTGCAATCTGCACATGGAACTGTGAAGTGACAGGTGAGGGGACAGAAGTGATGCTACTGGCTTGTGCAGGGCTGTTTATGAACTCTAAGTGTACGTTGTGAGTGTTTATATAAGTCGTGAAGGAAATAAACTATTTGTACGGACAGTGGGTTCTTGCTGGCCTGGGGAGAGTCAGACTGCGCTTCGGAACCGGGTAGACTCCTTCCTCCTTTCCCCTCGGTTCTCTGAGCCATGTCGCTCCTGTTTCAGTGACCCGCAGCCACCCCTCCAAGTGCCACACAGCACAGTACCCAGCTGTGCTCCTGTCCCTGCACCGTGTGGGGGCTTTCCCTCTGCTTGAGCTCACCCGAAGCTCAGCTGCCTTGGTTGAGTCTCCTTTACATTGACTGCAGACCTGTCACCAACAACCTGATGTCATTAACTACAGCCCAGAGCTGCCCGAATAGGCTGGCTGATATAACAAGGTGTCTTGTAATGTGTAGGAGACCTGAATTTCAATTCCAGTCATGGTTGATGGTAATGGGGGGCACACAGGATGGCAGGAATGTCTCTGGACTGGCCCTGGCTAGTGCTGCTTTGCCCCTGGGCCTTTGGTGGGCTTTGGCTGGTAGTGGGAGTGGGCTGGAGAGGCACAAAAGCACGGGAGCCACGCTGTAGCAGTCAGCTTTTATTTGACCTTGTCATTTTTTTAAGAAACAATCCCCACAGTTACAAAATACGGTAGTTTTGTTTGCTGTGAAACGCTGACCAGACAGTAACACTTGGCATATTGGTCACAATCAGCTGTTCTCTTTTAAAAAAAAACCAACAAGCACTTGTAGAAAAGACCTTCTCTCTCCCTTTTAAACTAGTGGGTGGGTGGGGGGTTATTTCATTTAAGCAGCTTGATACTGTTGCATCTTTGTGAGACTTAAGACAATAAATAAGAAACCATCTGTGGTGACTACAAACACAGAAATACACATTCAGGAGTAGGTATGGGCTAGGGCTGTGGGTCAGGTTTGTTGCTGTTGAGGGTGTAACTCTGTGAGGAGTAACTAGCCGAAGCTGAGGGCATGGATATGCCGTACCTCAGCTGGGACAGCCAGGGAACCCTGTGAGCGTTGCTATAGCTGGTGCAAGTAAAAGCTGTGATGAGAACTACGGCTGCCTGAAAGCTGTGAGCGGTGCCCACCTGGCACAGGGGCCCTCGCAGAGGTGTTTGGCTTTTCAAGAAACAACTGTGGGTTCCAGAGCTGCTCTCCGTACTTCAAGTGAAGGGAAGAAGTAGGACAGTTGTCTTATCCTGTTTCTGCTCCTCTTTGATTAGAAGAAGCGCTTGGTAAGTCACACACTCTCGTCACACTCACACACGTGCAGAGCAAGCGGGGCAAGGAACAGGCACTTGGGAACAGGAATCCTGGTGGAGCGTCCGGGTTGGACCTGCCCCCTGCCTCCCGTTAGCTTATAAAGGCTGCTCGTAGCAGCCGGTCCCGGCTCCCTGCTGCCTCTTGCCTCATGTCTCCCACACTCAACTCCTAAATGAGGATACCGGGGCCGTGGGGAGGGGCTGAGGCCTGAAGGGGGTTCTTGACCTGAACGCTTTGGCTCTTGAAGATGCCAGAGATTTCCAAGTCCCGCTTGGTTCCTGTTGGCACTGAACGCTGGGGCTGGCAGTCCCGGCCTCCAGCCCCCGTCCCTGCCAGCGGCTCTGCCTTGGGGTTGAAGGGGATGCTGGTACTCATGGGGGAAGGGGCGTGGTCCTCAGGGGTGGCTGATCTTTGCCCCTTGCTACACTGAAGGAAGAAAGGGATGCATGTGGCTCTCCACCCAACTGAGAACCCAAACTGAGGAGGAGCTGGTGGCCCACCCAGCAGCACACAAAAGCTAGTGCTCTCACTGCTAACCCTCCTCTCCCACGGCTCTGCTGCCCAAAGGCATTCCTGCGTGCTTACGCAGCTGTGGTAGATGAGCAACTCATGTTTCTGCAGGCAGTTGCTGTTTATGCAACTAAATACTTCGGTGCTTTTCCTTCTGAGGCACAGCCAGAGTCAGAAACTGTGAATTTAAGGACAGAAGTAGAACAGAGTTCCAAGGCCTGTGCTTATCTCACCAGAGAGGATTGTGCTTTAGGACTGTGGCCTTGGTGGCCCCAGGGAGGATGCTCCAGGGGGGCGATGAGCTCAGCAGCCGGATGCGGCTGCAGCCGTGTGCCCAGCGCAGTTACCAGGCTGCAGTGCCTCATCCCAGGTATCCTGGTGCATCTCACAGCTGCTTGTTTTATGGCTGTAGGGGTTTTTGGCCCTAGCTTGCAGGCACTTGCACCTGCACTGTACCTGCCACCAAAAAAAGTCACTGCTTGGGTAAATAAATGGAGCCAAAAAAATACAAGGTCCATAGTTTCAAATCTCTGGCTTGTTTTAGATACCAGAAGAGTCCTGGAGCAGAGGGAGCTGTTTGCAAAAGAGACAAATCACTTCTGCCCAATGCACAAAGTTCACCAACATTAGGCACCTGAGCCAGCCTGGCCCCAGCCCTGGGCTCCTCTGGCCTCTGTGGACCTTGGTGCTGGTTCTGACCACTCCAGGCATTTGCTGCCACCGAACTGGAACCTTCCAACTCCCGCTACTTGTCTGTCATCTCCTCTTCTACCCGCCTTTCCTTCCCATTATGAAAGCTTAGTGGTTACTAGTGTTAGTTTTCTCCACTCTGCACTCAACTTCCCTCTCTGCACTCTGCTCTTTCAAAAACCTCTCTGGTCACCAAACCCCATCTCGTGTCAAGCTCTAGCACACCTGTTTTGTCCTACCACATCCTTCTGCAACCTTTCCACAGTGTTTGTCCTTCCTATGTGTTTGTCAAAGGTCCCACAGCCATCACAAAGAGCACACCTGTGTCCTCCTTCCATCATCTATAAGGAGCTAGGTAAGTACATAGGCAGCTGGACCAAAATCTTTAAAAGCACCTAATGCAGCACAGCAGAAGCACTGGGAGCTGGCTGGGGGTTCAGGAGGCGACGGGATTAGCAAGTGTCTCTGCCCAGAAAGGTCTCACCAGGACATGGAAGGATGCTTCCAGAACCACCCGCATCTAAGGTAAGACACAGTCTAACCCCAGGCACCCTGCCTAAGCTCGCTGCCTAAGTTGCCTTCAGCCCTCCCACGTTTCCAAAGCGTGGAACAGGTTCTGGAGCAACTCACACACTGCTGGGGGTCCTCCTCCCTGGCCACGCTCTGCTCCACCTGCAGCGACTGGCCCCAAGCCAGCCCGGCCAAACCTCAGCTGGGAGGAGAGCACACGCACCACACGCACACAGACACCGAATCCTTTATATACACGGGACATTCCCAGGAAGAAGCACTTAATACATCCTTTAAATAACTCTGACAATAGTATTCTGTCTCCTATCTACATGTTTCAAACACGTTACCGATGCTATGAAAATATAGCAAACATACAAAAATATATACATTTAGAAAAAAACAAACCAAACCAACCCATATAAATTACTTACAATATACATAACGTGAAATGGTGATGACAAAGTGAACGCAGGCCCTGGGGAGGCTGTAGGCCCTGGGGAGGCTGTAGGCCCTGGGGAGGCTTCAGCCCCTGCTCAGCACCCCCACGCCGTGAACAAAGGGGTGCCCCATGGCACAGCCCCTCCCCAGCCGGGCACGGCTAGCACAGACCAGCTGTAGCCCAGTGCACGGCCAGTCCAAGGAGCTGCAGGGTGGCAGGGCTGAGGGTGGGGAGGACACACTGACAAAAGCTCCATTGGGGCTTCACCCACCTCCCCCAGCGCCTTTGTGCTTCTCAGAGGGAAGATGCCAGGAGGAACCGGCGTGGCTGCTGGGGGCTGCGTTCACTTCATCAGCACTTGCTCATTTCAGTTTATGATTTAAACAAACAAAAAAATACTGCTTTTGTGATATATTATCCCGTTCTTGTTAGCTCGCTTGTGTCATTGTTAGCCGAGGAAAGCGTTGTTTAAAGTGCTGGGCAGTACATACGAACAAGTAAACCAAAAAAAATACATATACTTACGTCAATACATTCCTTGGATTAGACAAGCCAAGCGGTCAGCAGCGCCCGCACCCTGCGGGGCACCATGCAGGGGGCAAGCACTTGGGATGGGGTGGGGGGGAAACAGGGGGTGGGTGGGGAGCGCAGCGAAGCCAGCACGTTGGCACCCCCACGCTCAGAGACGGCCGAAAGCAGCCTGAGGTCTCCAGAACCTTTGGGCTGAGCTGCTGCTCGTCGTCCCCTCCGAGCCCGGCCAGGGAGCAGAGCTGGCAGCTCGCTGCAGCTGGCAAAGTCATTTGGTTTAAATACTGGGTTTCCTTAAATACAAATAATAGTACCAATTTCTGGAGGATAAAAGTAGCCAATACTGGAAATTAACTGATCTGGGTGTAGATAGCATTAATCTATATCTATATATATATTTATGCTAAAAAAAAAAAAAATCGGTTAAATATCTTCTTGAAACCTGTAACTTTCCTCCACAGTGTGACTGGTCAACAAAGAATCCAAGACTCAGTTCAAACCTTCAAGGCCTGGGGCTCTCCTCTCCTCACTTCCATCTGGCACAGCCAGTGGGGAAGGGGGTGAGCCTTGTACCCGTCACCCTGCGCCAGTCCCCAGCCGAGCGTGACAGTCACTGATCCGCAGGCTCTTTGCAGATGAGGCCGCGGATTTTCTGCCTGCTGATTGTACCCGTGCCGCCTTTCCCGGCTGTCCCCAAGGGAACACACAGCCTTGTGCAGCCAGCCCTTAATGCTGGAGCCCTCCAGTAAGGAAATCAGCACATCTGACGGGGACGGCCAGGTCTGCGGAGCATGGAGGCTGTGCCAGCCCCAACCATCGCAGGCAGCAGCCCCATGCACCCGGCAGGCACAGCCACCACGGTGGGAGCGGTCAGAAGCACCAGCTCCTGAGGCTCCAGGTCTGCACGGCAGGCACAGCCCACCCTTCGCAAACCCCTTCCCAGCTGCTCTCTACCCTCTGAGGGCATTGCTCTGCATGATGCCCAGCACGCTGCCTCTTATTTGACAGCGGGGTGCACCCTGTTCTTGGCCCGGAGGGGCCGTTTCTTCTTCACCGCCGGAGCCACGGCGGCGTAGGGTTTGTGTGGGGGCAGCACAGAAGCTGCCACACTGATGCCTCTGCTAGCCCGAAGGAGCCGGCTGGGCACGGAGCCCCTGCTGCCTGGTGGGACAGCAGGAGAGTGGGGGGACAGTGGGGCGTCCCGCAGGGGCTGCAGGTCCATGTCGGAGGAGATCTCAGGTGAGGGCCCCTGCTCTGCGCTGCCTGCACAGTACCTGCTCAGGGCATCCTCCGACATCTGGGTGTACCTCTTCCTGGAGCGGCGGCTCTGAGAGCCCTCCAGCTGGTGCTCGATGCGGTACACGTCTTCTGTCACCTGGTTGACCCGGTCAAATTGGGCGAGCAGCATCTCAAAGAGGGAAAGGAGGCGCTGGATGTCAGCGTCCACTTCCAGGCTGTCCCGGGTGCTCAGCACCAGGCTCAGCCCATCCAGCTGGCTGGAGGAGGTGGAGGCCCTGGAGCTGTCAGAGGCAGCGCTGGGAGTGGGGCCCCGGAAGGACTTGGAGTCACTGGAGTCTCGGGATGGCAGTGGCTCCATCCCTTCAAACCTCACCTTGTGCCGGAACTGGAAGAGAATAGGGGAGCAGAGTTATTTCAGGAGCTGGTGAGTGGGAATATCGTGCTATAGCACTATGTCCTGCTCCGGGCAGCCCCAGGGCTGCCCCCAGCCGTTCCTGGTGCACCAGACGATGGCACAGACCTGGACACAGATCCCAGATAAAAGCACACGGAACTGTGGGTCTGAGAACTGGCAGCAGACGGCCCTACAACACCCCATCACCACCCCAGCTCCTGAGCCTCCAGGAGCTGCCACTGCTCCAGCCCTCATCCACCACAGAAACCTGTCTGCGAACAGCAGCAGGGAGCAGCCAGAGGCAGAGGAAGGTTACGGATGGTGGATCCCAATTCTCTGCAAACATCTGCAGCCTGCTGCCTTCTAATGGGCCCCTTCTCCAGGGATTCTCCCGGGATGCACTCACCTCCTTGGCTTTGCTGAAGCCCATCCACATTTTCAGCCTGCGCACGAAGAGCTCCACCATCTCGTAGTCCTGGGGCTCGAAGGCCGGGCGGTACAGCTCGAAGTGCATTTCCCGGTAGCTGTAGATAAGCACCACGGTGAAGAGCCTCAGCACGATCCACACCTCCAGGATGATGTAGCTGGTGCAGAACAGGTAGTAGAGGCCCGAGGACACGGGCAGGCAGGGACGGAGGTGCACGCTGCCTCGCAGCATGGCGAAGAGCAGCAGGAGGCTGCTGCCCATGCTGCGGAAGGACTCTGAGGAGGAGGAGAAGAGCTGCAAATGGGACAGTGGAGATGGAATGAGAAGGGTTGTGTGGCAAAACGTTCTCCTGAGCCCCAACGCTTATTCCCCCATCTTAGACAGCATGAGCCCTGAGCAGCAACCCACAGATCTGCTGTGACAGGGACGGGCCACAGGGGCTGGTGCCTGGTCTGTGTGGACAAGAGCAGCCTGTGCAGGCTAGGGGTTGGAACACCCAGAGGGCTCACTAGGCTTTGTTCACAGCTGCAGTGAGGGGCAAGGGACAATGCGACCTTGGGCAGCCTTTGCTGGTGACCAGCCACGCTGCCAGGTGGGGTGGGGACAGTCACAGAATCATAGAATCACAAGGTTGGAAAAGACCTTTAAGATCATCAAGTCCAACCATTCTCATCCTAAACTAAACCATATCCCTAAGTGCCTCATCTACTCTTTTTTTGAACACATCCAGGGAAGGTGACTCAGCCCCTCCCTGGGCAGCCTGTTGCAGGCCCTGACAACTCTTTCAGTAAAAAATTTTTTTCTAATGTCCAATCTAAACCTGCCCTGGCACAGCTTAGTGCCATTTCCCCCTTGTCCTGTCACCTGGCTGAAGAGACCATCACCTATCTCTCTATAACCTCCCTTCAGGTAGTTGTAGGTGGTGATAAGGTCTCCCCTCAGCCTCCTCTTCTCTAAGCTAAACAGCCCCAGCTCCCTCAGCCGCTCCTCAGAGGATTTGCCCTCCAGCCCCTTCCCCAGCCTGGTTGCCCTTCTCTGAACATGCTCGAGGACCTCCATGTCCTTCTTATGGTGAGGAGCCCAGAACTGGACCCAGCACTCGAGCTGCAGCCTCACCAATGCTCAGTACAAGGGCACAATCACACAGTCGGTAGTTACCAGGAAGCCGAGCTGAGTGTAGGCCAGGATGAGGACAGCGAAGGCCAGCCCTGCAGCAGCCAGCTCCTTCGCAGACTTCTGAAAGGTCTTCCCAAACACAGACCACTGCCTGACAAAGCGCAGCTGCTGGGCGGCCTAGGACCAAGAGAGAGGACGGTGTCACAACAGGGGCCCATTGCAGAGCCTGCTGCAAGGTCCTGCCAGCCCATGGAAGGCTCTTTCAAACATCTCTACAAGCCTGAGAAACACAAACCCTGGCAGAGCAGAGGACATCCCCACCCACAGGCTCCCTGCTGACAAAATCATCCTGTCAGCCGAGGCTGAAGTCCCCAAGGGAACCGGGAGCCTGGAGACCCCAGGTGCCACAGCAGAGATGTGTAATGGTAAGAATGAGGGGAAAAGCTGAGACGTCTTCTGACCTCAGCTACAGCAACATGTGGTAACTCTTGGCCAGCCCTTAGGCCCCTGCAGAAAGAAGCCAGCTGCTCTGAGCAACCCCATCTAGTAAAAGATGGCCCTGCTCATGGCAGGGGGTTGGATGAGATGACCTTCGAAGGTCCCTCCCAACCCAAACCATTCTATGACCCTGTCCTGCAGTACTCTGGATGTGGCAGCAGCCTCGTTGCATTTGAGAAGGTCCTGGTGCAGCAGGACCACAGAGCTGCACTTGTTTTCACTTCAAGACCCTCTGCTCCCCCTGCCATGGGACTGTGCACATAAAAAGCTGGCACAGGAGGACCGAAGCACACACCCCTGCCCACACGCTGCTCCCACCCAACCCTCACCATACCTGCACAGTCAGGAGGAAGAGGAGGGATGCAGCCAAGGTGCTGAAGACTGTGTTGAGGAAGGCTACCTGGTAGAAGTTAGTGAAACCTTTGCGGTTGTTGAGATACTTGAGCCACTGTTGGTCAGCAAGGGTGGCTTGGCTGAGATGCACCACGACGGTGCAGGTGGTAAGGAGGATGAAGACCCACTGGCCGTAGTTGCTCAACAGGGTGAAGTAGGCTCTGCCTTCCTTTTTGATGGACAGTGACTCAGACACCACGAAGTAGACCACAAACATCATGAGGAAGACCTGTGGGAGGAATGGAGAGGTTGCCAGGGAAGGAGAGGGCAATGCTTGAGTGCTGTGCTACACCAGGGGACCCTGCAGCACCCCAGGACAGCAGAAGCCCCTTGTACCAGGCTGAGTTCTGCTGCCCTACAGCTGGAGCACCCCCTGAGTCCTTCCACACCTTCCTCGCTTGCTCAGCGCCCTGCTCCCTCCTGCCCTAGCAGCGAAGCTCCCCAAACCACGTCCAGCACAGTTGTGGCAGGGTGGCAGGGCCCAGGGGAAGAGGGCCCAGGCCAGGTCTCTGGGGACATGGCTCAGCTGGCCGATGTCCCCGCTGAGGATGGAACACCACAGTGACAGGCACTGTCAGAGCTCAGGGAAGCAAACAGGCTGAGGCAAGACAACAAATGCTGCCAGGCAGGAGGAATCTCCTTCCCTTCAGTGGTGCCAGGGATGTCTCCTGTGAACTATCCAGGCTTGGAAGTGGAGTGTTGACAGGCATGGGGACAAGTGACCCCAGCTAGGGGAGCTTGAGTCCACAGCAACCAATGCTGCTCTTCTGGGAGGCTGGGCAACAGGTCCCAGAGCTCTCTGTGCAGTGACCAAGAGGGAAGAGGAGTGTGGAGGGGAAGTAACCACTGACCATCATGAGAAGCTGCAGTGTGACACCTCCGCTGAGCCGCAGCAGCGGGAAGGGGTTGATGGTGACAGTGGCAATGGCCTGGCCGGCCCCCAGGAACTCCAGCTGGAGGGTGATGGCAGCGTGCAGGTCCACGCTGGGGTTATACTGCATCAGCTCCACAAAGACTGCCCGGCTCCTGCAGAGGGAAGAAGAGCAGCTCAGGGCTCTGGGTCAACACTGACCCTAGGCTTTGGTGCCACTGCTTTGCAGGATCATAGATCCTCCCACAACCATGTGACATCCAAGCAGCACCCCTTCCAAAACCTGGGTGACAGTGGAACACTTCCTTCACCCCCGCCACACTTACATGTTGTCGATCCAAGCGTGCTGCTGAAGGAAGCTCAGCTGAGCTCTGCTTTCCTCTAGTGAAGCCCCCAGCTCCTGGATGTAACCGCTGCTGTCGTAGAAAGAGCTGTAGCCCCAGTACCAGACCCTGCAGAGGAAGAGGAGCCGTGGGGTGAGAGGTGTGGGGCAGAGCAGCCACCAGTACGCTCTCCCACATGGCAGGCCAGGAGCAAGGGTGCAGACCCTGACCTCCACCCTGCCCATCCAAAGCTGCCTCATGATTTGTCACACAAGACAAAAAGTGCCTTGATTCACCTCAGAACAGCCCCAAGTCCTGTGGTGCCCCAGATTCCAATGAGGACACATCCAAGAACTAAACAGGGCAGAAACCAACAGCGATTTAATGACCAGTACCCCGGTGAAGACCAATCTCCCCACACCCACTTCAGCAGAAAGCTGTGCTGCTCTGTGCTGGGTTCTCTCCTTCCACAGCTTGGCTCTGCCCCTGAAGCAGCACTACGCTGCTGCCCAGCGACAGGCACCTCTCTGGGGGAGCTGGGAGAGCAGCAGCTACGTGCCTCCCACCAGTCACCCTGCCAGCGTGGATGTGTTCAGGGAAGGCCTCTGGAACTTCTGCCTTCATTTGCCCTTTGCCAGGCTTGGGAGCTGGGGCTGGCCTCGCTCAGGGGAGGGCTGGGAGCCACCCCAGGCACTGCCTCTCTGGCAGATGGAGCGAGGGGTGTGGGTGCAGGATGGGCAGCTCCTTACCCTGTCAGGTCAGGTGGTGAGTAGGACCATGCAGCTGTCACGTTCATGGCCGCCCTTTCCCAGCCAGCTGCATAGTCAGTGGTAGAAAAGCTGTGTGAGTCGGTGCAGTTCCTCCCAGCAGCCATGCCCACGCCACGGAGGATGTCCTGGGCACTGTGCTGGCACTCGGCTGGAATGAGACCAACAGGGTCATCTCACGGGGAGCCCAACACAGCTGAGCATGCTGGGGCACATGGCTGAGCTTTCACACATGGCATTTCCATTTGTGCCCCTGGACTCGGCATTGGTGAGGCTGCACCTCGAGTGCTGGGTCCAGTTCTGGGCTCCTCACCATAAGAAGGACATTGAGGTCCTGGAGCGAGTCCAGAGAAGGGCAACCAGGCTGGGGAAGGGGCTGGAGGGCAAATCCTATGAGGAGTGGCTGAGGGAGCTGGGGGTGTTCAGCCTGGAGAAGAGGAGGCTGAGGGGAGACCTTCTCCCCACCTACAACTATCTGAAGGGAGGGTGCAGAGAGATAGGTGATGGTCTCTTCAGCCAGGTGACAGGTGATAGGACAAGGGGGAATGGCATGAAGCTGTGCCAGGGCAGGGGCAGATTGGACATTAGAAACAAATTTTTTACTGAAAGAGTTGTCAAGGCCTGGAACAGGCTGCCCAGGGAGGGGCTGAGTCACCTCCCCTGGATGTGTTCCAGAAAAAGGGTAGATGAAGTACTTAGGGATATGGTTTAGTTTAGGATGAGAATGGTTGGACTTGATGATCTTCAAAGGTCTTTTCCAACCTTGGGATTCTGTGATTCTGTGATTCCCTTCCTCACAAGCCTTCCACCTTCACGTCCACAGTGATACCTCCAGAAATCAAGTCACCCTCTGTCTCTAGCATAAATCCCCGTGACTGGTTACCCAGTTCAGCTCTGCAGGAGCAGAACCACACTCACACACACGCTGCGAAGAAAAACCCTCCTCTGTAACCTCTGCCTGCTTCCCTCAGCCCCAGCTGCATCCAGGCCTGGGCTACATCATCCCTTCAGGAGTGCCACCACACACACCCCCCCCACCCAGTGACAGCAGAGCCACAGGCCCGTGCCCACCTACCTTCCTGGGCCCTGAGCTGGCGCAGCCGGGCTGCCCCCAGCGTGGTGCTGCAGCTCTCCTGACCCGAGCGGCTGTTGTAGAGGTAAGGGAGGAAGACCTGTGACATCCATGCCCAGAACTGATCCGACCTGCAACAGGGAAGAGGAGTGAGAGGTGGAGCTCCCAGGGCAGCTCTGCTGGGGCAGGCTCTGCATGTCTCACCCGTGACCATCTGTGTGACCATCCGTGTTTCACCAGGAGGTGGGGACTGAGCTCTGGAGAGCTAACGTGGGCTGCTGGGCTTAGCTGGCTGCTAGAGGCAGCCTATCCCTCCACTGCCAAAGCTGGGGTCAAGGAAACGTTTATGTGACACCTAAAGGTGCCTGAATCCACTTGGCACTGGGATGAGGATCAGACCAGAAGGTGTGTGGCAGCATGGCAGGGAACAGATGATATTTAGGTCAAGATTCTGCTCTGCTCTCTCCCCTTCCACCACTTTCACCCCAGAAACTTCTGCCAAGTTCACTGGGATCACTCCCAATCCACAGCGTGGTGAATCAGAGTCTCCATGACTTGGTGTGGCACGGACAAGCCACGTCCACCTGCACAGAACCACCCAGTGGCCTGTGGTGTGATGTGTACAAAGGCACCATTAACTCCAGGCAGCTGTTCCGATGCCAGCCTGGACTGCTGGAGTTTGCAGTGGGGTGGAAACCTGGCTGGGAAAGTTTTATCTAGTTAAAATGTGTGAGCAAGGAAAGGAAGGGCTCAGGATTTATAGGCAGTGTTATTTTTGGTTCCTGTGACCCTGTTTACGTTGTACATTTTGGAGACAGAACAAACTGGCATCCCTTTAACCAGATACAGAAAGATAAACATCTGTAACTCCCACAGGCCCTTCCCACGGAGGAAGTCATTAAAACTCAAAGAAATTAAAGCTCTCAACCCCCACAGGTCCCTCTCTTCTCCAGGAGAAGCAGAACCACACAGACAAAAAGGGACCTTCTCACCAACATGCTGTGCCTGTGTGCGAGCACCCAGAAACACCAGTGCTCCCCAGAAGCAAGAACCTCTCATGGTAGCTACAGCCTGAAGCCAGCCTGCTGCCTGACTCCTCCCTGCAGCCCTGCACAGCTCCTCTGGCATAAAGCAACACCTTGTTCCTCCCCCAACCCCGGGGGCCTTTGAAGTTACCTCTTGATGTGGAGGAATTGGTTGCTGCCCAACTGCTGCTTGATGGAGCTCTGTAGAAGGAAGGCCCTGCCGTTGCGGGAGGCGTCTCCGTAGTTGGTGAGCAGGATTACCAGCAGGAACATCATGTAGATGAGGAAATTCTGGCAAGTGAAGAGCAGAAAGGGATGGCACCCAAGTGTGGGGGGGGCATTGGGTCCTGATCCTGTGGCAAACCAGTGCTTCCTGCCGCCCACCACACACCAGGATCAGGACCCAGAGCACATCATTTTCTTTTCCTATATGGGAAGCGGCTTGAAACGAAACCCAGACCCCAGGCTCAAAACGACAGAATCACAGGATCACAAGGTTGGGAAAGACCTTTAAGATCATCAACCATTCCTGTCCTAAACTAAACCATATCCCTGAGTACCTCATCTACCCTTTTTCTAAACACACCCAGGGATGGTGACTCAACCCCCTCCCTGGGCAGCCTGTTCCAGGCCCCGACAACTCTTTCAGTAAATTCTAATATCCAATCTGACCCTGCCCTGGCACAGCTTAGTGCCATTTCCCCTTGTCCCATCTCCTGTCCCCTGGCTGAAGAGACCATCACCCACCTCTCTGCACCCTCCTGTCAGGTCAGTGGAGGTGGTGATAAGGTCTCCCCTCAGCCTCCTCTTCTCCAGGCTGAACACCCCCAGCTCCCTCAGCTGCTCCTCAGAGGATTTGCCCTCCAGCCCCTTCCCCAGCCTGGTTGCCCTTCTCTGGACTCGCTCCAGGACCTCCATGTCCTTCTTATGGTGAGGAGCCCAGAAGATACCATCCAAAGTGGCTGGCCCAGCACCACTCTGCAGCTGACGGGCATTGCACAGCCACCCTCGGAGCCCTGGCACGCTGGCGGCTTGGCTCATACCGTAGCTCATGCCATAGCTCGTGCCACAGCTCCGGGGATTTCTGGCCTTCACCAGGAAGCCACCAGTTAAATAAGGGGCCTGTCAGAGCAGCTGTGTGTCCCCGGCAGGAGCGTGGGGATCAGCACTGCACGAGCGACCAAGAGCCTGAAACTGCTGCTCCCAGACAGGAGTTCGTGTTTCACAGGCCTCGACTAAGGCATTTTCTCATACAAACCAGTGTCTGCCCCACACTGCAAACCCTGCCCTACCCTCCAACACCTCAGGTACAGAGCCAGACACACTGGCCTCTCCACATCAACCCCTTGGGGTTCTGCTTTCTGGCCACCTTAAGTCTCAGAGCTTCTCTGAAAAGGAGAATGTCACTGCCAGTCTCTTACAGATGAGGAAACTGAAGCAAGCACTAGTCATGGACCTACTAGCTCAGCTGGACTGGAAGGACCCACACAAGGATGTATCTCAGCTCCTGGGGCCAGCACCCTGCCCTAGGCACCACAGGTATCAGGAGGTGTCTTACCTTGAGCATCCTGTGTAGCAGTTTCACCTTCCTGGCCTCCTCCTTGGCCTGGAAAAGGGCAAATCCCTGTGGGGGTCGGACTTTGCTGATCTTCTCAGAAACATGCTCAACGAAAGGATGCTCCACCAAGGTATCGTCTTCTTCTGGGTGCAGGCGTTTGGCAACCAGTGAGAAATAGAGGGCTTCCAGCAGAACCTGGGGAGACAAGCAGTGTCACGAGCCTGCCCAGAGAGCTGTGCCACCAGAGCTGCCACCAGAGCTGTGGGCCTTCAGCATGGGCAGTGAGCAGGGCACAGCCACTGAGCACTCTCTTAGAGCAGTGAGATGACCCCTAAAACAAACTGCCACCAGCCCCACCTCTCCTGCCCACTCTGCTGCAGGGATACGAAGGTGGGAGAGAGTATCCCACCCACACTGTGTCCAGTATGACTTAATTAGCATCTGTAGTAGCTGTAATTAGAATCTTGTCCATGCTCGTGTACAGACACGTGCCTGTGTCCTCGTGTTGACCTTACCTTCAGGGGCTCCCAGACCAAGAAGGACGCCAGAAAGCTGAATATCCCTGAGATGAGCCACATGAGGGCAACGCTGGAGGAAAAGCCCACCCCGATCCACACAGACACCCCTGTGGAGGTGGCGAAGAGGAGGAGACTGATCCCATGAGCCAGGTAGGAGCACCAGGGTGGCAGCAAGCGCTTCCTGAACGTCTGGTCTGCAACTGGAAAGAGGGAAAACAAGCGTGAATGTTACTGCAAAAGGGTCCCAATGGGCACAGGGAAGGCTGAGCACACCACTCATCCCAGGTACCTGTCCACGTTGACTTGGCTGATCTGCTCACTTCCCTGGGAGGAGGTGCCATGCTCTGGCCTTTATCGTTCAGCTTCTGCATCATGACCGTCTCCACCTTCTCCCCGAACACACTGGACCTGCCAGGGCAGAGGAGCAGTACTGGTGAGCCATGCCACTGCTGGCTCTGTGGTAAGCAGGCTGCCACCTAGGTGGACTGAATGCCAGTGCTAACACCAGTGCAGAGGGGCTGGACCAGCTGGAAACATTTCCTTCTAGAGCAGTGGGCTGCTGCAGCACACAGACACACTGCTCTGCATCTCCTGGAGGAGAAGTGGAGGTCCTCCCCCTCCCCTGCCCTGCTGTTCTACACTGGCTACTCAGCTGGGTGCTGCCCTGGGTGCTCTGGGCGTGACATCACCCCCCTTCTCCCTCCCATCAGCACCATAAACCCACATCCCAGCACTTGGTCAACAGTCCACAAAGAGACTGGTCTGGAGACACGTCTTCTGCTGGGATTTAAGGGGATATTCCAGGTGGCTCCTGGAAGGGTGGCAGCACCCTCCTGGAGCTCTGGCTGTGGGGGCTGCAGGAATCGTGGCCAGCAAGAACATCTTGACTCGTGACAAGGCTGACCCAGGCATTTGCAATGTCACAAAGCTCAGCTTAGCTCAGCTCACTGGAGCTGGGTGCCACCATGCTGCAGAGCATGGCGGGAGGACAAGGGACAGGAGGCACTGGCTCACCTGCCCTGCCTGGGGTCTCTGTTCCCCAATACTTACAGCCCTGAGATCAGATCTGTTTCAGCCCTCATGTACGGCCCCAGGTCCTGGGAGTGGGAGATGCCGCTCGCTCCATCAGCCAGGATCTGCCGGATCAGATCCTCATCTGGGGAAACAGAGGGAGCAGCTGGCGTTGGCAGGAGCAGAGCACCAGCATCACACCAGGGTGGCTCTGCAGCACTCGGGCTCAGCCACATTTGTGGAGCTGGGCAGGAGGGTGGCCAGGGTGAGGTCCTCCTCCATGGGCCAGCCCTCCCACCTCCCTGTCTTGTAGCCCCTGTCTATCCGCAGCTTGTCTGCGGAGCCTGGCATGAAACTGCTGGTATAGGAGGCCAAGGTCTTCTCCAGCCACTTACAGAGGTTCAGAGACACACTGAGGGCTTGCAACCAGATATGTTGGTTGCTAGTGACATTCCCATGGGAACACACCTCTCCTTGCTCCCAGTCTGCCACAGTGTGGTGACCATTCACTTCAGACTGATCCAGATCAGGACTCCTGCTTTCCCAGACTGAAATCCCCACGACCCTCTTCTTCTGCCCTTCAAATCGAAGCCCACAGTGACAGCAGGCTCTGCTGTTCTGCTTTCTCCAGAGCTGAGCCAGGGCTTCCAGGCACCTGATCGCTCCTCCTGCACTTTCCTGGGGCCCTGAACCCCTGGCAAAGAGCAACGCTGCTCACACACCCACCCGAGGCAGAGAAGTAGCGAGGCTGTCCCTGGTGAACACCAAGAGACAAGCTGTCCTCCTCAGTTGCCAATGGTGCCTCAAGTCCAAGGTGGCGGCTGGCCCGGCCTCTCTTCAGCTTCTGGATGGTGTTGCCCATGATGGAGGGGTCGCTGAGGAGGTCTGGCCAGCTGAGCAGGGCCTCACTGGAGGGCCACCGCATGAGGCTGTGGGAGAGGAACGGCTGCAGTCAGGTATGTTTGGGGAAGCGTGACAGAAGCAACTGTGCCAGCCTGTAGGGGACTGGCAGGGGAACAGCTGTGGGAGTACAAACCTCAGTCTACCAAAGCAGAAAATTACACTGAACTCCTACTTGGTTCATCCCCAGAACCTCACTTACCTCTTGGAGTCCTCCAAGAACAGATCTGTTTTGGTTTGCTCAGAGAAGGCCTGTGGAGGAAGCAGAGACATTTCAACCACATGGCACCGGCTTATATCTGGTTACAGGATGTTAACATCAGGAGCCCCTGGAAACCTGGAGCCTGAGCTGCTGTGAGCCCTGGGTCCACACCTCCAGGAACCTGCTCTCCTCCAGAGAAAACACCCAGGCAGGCTGGGAAGATCCATGCTCAGAGACACAGAGCAGTAGCTGGACACAGCTTGTGCTTGGCACCCAGGACTGGCCTGGGCAGAGGTACAGGTGAGAGATGGAGGGCTGGGGCTCTTCCCCATCACTGGTAGGTGCCAGAAGCACCCAAGTGCATCACTTCTTGCACTGACAGCTGGGGATGGACACTGTGTCCACGCAGGGGAGCATGAAGACCCATGCAGCCAGTCCAGCTTTTGGGCATGAAGCAGGTTACCTCTGCACGGAGCCCAGGGAAGGTGGGGAAGGAGCTGTCAAGGATGGAGGAGTCCAGGTAGTTGTCAATCTCCAAGGACTGCTGGTCTGAGTGGGTCAGGGTGTGGTTGATGGAGACCTGCAGGAGACAGGAAGGCTGGAGCAGAAAAGCCAGGGGTGGAGGAGACAGTGTCACAGTGGCTCAGAGCCCTACTGCTCAGTGGATCCCATCAGCTCCCTACTCAGCTGGGGATCCCTAGGCAGCACATGCACATTCTCCTCTGCCTCCCAGGCCCCTGGACACTGTCCCACAGCTCAGTGCTGCCGCAGCTGCCCCAGGTACAAGCTCCCAGGAAGCCCCCTGAGTTCACAGCCTCCTGCAAAGCAGGGAATGCTTACAGGAACACGAAACAGCAGACACATTTGCAGCTTATCAGTCACTGAGCAGCTGGCTGCAATACTTAATGGGGCTGCTAATTGTGCCTAACTAGTCATTAAATCCCCAGCTAATCCTTTCACAGCTGCCTAACCACAGCTCTGCTCAGACAGCTGAATTTGTACCCAGGGTAGACATTTCATTAGAAATGCTCCACTGAGCATCTCTCAAGCTCCTGCCAATGCAGCAAGGGGTCATACTTGTCAGTGGCATTCGGGTACCTCTCACAGACTGAAATCCAGAGGGAGTAAGTGCCTGAGCAGCTTTTAAGATCTGCCCTCCTGGTCTCTGCCTGCGCACTGTCAGAATCCAGGCACTGACCAGTCCTTCTGAGGTCAGTGGCTGCTCCCAGCTCAGGAGGGAGGCAGAGACTTGGCCATGGTGCAGAGCAGCACAGAGGCACAACTGGGAAAGTGCAGAGACCAGTTGGAGAACTGATGCACCACAAAGGGCAGACCTGGTGGCATCATACCCATCTGGGCAGCCTGTAACTACTTCTCCCTGTTACCTTGCCACGAGTCATCCTGAAGAGAAATAAAATGACCAGGTAGAGAGGGTAGACCACCACGCTGGACACCAGACCAACAGCCACCGTGTCTACATTAACAGGGATCAGGTTGGAAACGGCCCCGTTGCTGGAGAGAACCAAGAGAGATCAGAGACAAGAGTCAGCAGGAGTGCTCAGGGCTGCCAGCTCAGCAAGCAGTGAGACAAAGCCACACAAGCAGGTATTTCAGGTGAGCAGAGAAAGGAATGGGCAGGGGCTGTGCCAGCAGGTGATGCAGCAAAACCAGAGGAAAGCTGCTCAGGTCGTTCTTGGTCACCCATGTCCTGATCCCAGATTCTATGGAGCAGGAAGGGCAGACTCAAGGCCACAAGCAAGACACCTGGTCCCAGCAGATGTAAGATCTGCCCAGCCCCCACATAATGGGAACCACAGGAGGAGCCCTGAGGAGGGAAGGGACTGGCGGGAGCACCGAGGGATGCAGCGCACCTGAGGTGTACGTTCCCCACCACGCCGTACCACACAGCGTTGGCACAGAGGAAGAGGAAGATGAGGAGGGAGCAGCAGGTGGCTCTCTGGACACGGGTGAAGCGGCTGCGAGGCGGGCGGTCCCACATGGACAGCCAGACGTGCTTCTCAAAGAAACCTCGCTGCAGCTCTGCTATGAAGATCCGGGAGAAGCTCCTCAGCTCCGTCTCACCTGAGCACAAGAAGAGAGAGACTCTCAGGGCCACCTGCACCGCACAGGGACTCACCTGGGCCTGGCATGGTTCCCCTCAAGTAAGTACTCCCACTGCATCTATGTGGTCCTTCCTACACGGCTGGGTCCTTGCCATGCCGTGTCCTCTCACACAGAGCACCCAGCGGAGCACTTGGCTGCACAAGGCATCAGCGCAGTGCAGAAGAACCAGTGTGCCAGCTCTGTGGTCTCTCTGCAGTCTCCTGCTGTGGGCCCTTCCTCAAGGCAATGAGAACTGCCGTGCTGCTCAGCCATCCCAGCCCCACACCCCAGGGGCTGAGCACTCACTGGCTGCATAAACCTCCTTCTCCACCATGCCATCGTTGTCTTCACTCTCCACCGACAGCCAGTCGTTCACCAGAAAGAAGTAGCTCTTGCTGCTCTGCAGGTCCCGGACTATGACGTGCTGCAGGTACCAAGAGGGGCTGAGTCCTAAAAGTTAAGAGATATAGAAATGTGTTTCACTGCAGACATTCCCTGCACAGACCTGCAAAGCCAAGAGGGCGACACGAGAGCCCCCCAGCAGGACAGCCAAAGCCATGCTGTGACACTCTCTTCATCAGTGGGAATTGCAGGATCCCCAGAAGAAAGGCTGGCACAGCCAGGTCACCTCCCAGGCTGGACAGACACTGTCACAGCACACTGCATTGTATGGGTACGGGGTTACAGCTGACCAGTCTGCAGACCCCCCTGTGATGTTCCCTCCCAGCTACCTTCCCCCAGGCCAGTGGGTCACCACGATCTCCCATCAGGGTTAGTCCAGACTGTAGGCCCAGGTATCTCTCTACTGGCCCAGCTACCAGGCAGGGCAGAGCTTGGTTCTGACCTGGGCTGTGTGACAGCTCCTCAGCCCCCACACCTCCCCACGTCTCACCTTTATTGTCATGCCAGACGCGGATGCGCCAGATGCTCCCCAGGCTCCGCTCTGTCGCGATCTGAAACACGTCGAGGCTGTTGCGGTGGAAGGCGTTCTCTCCATCCAGATGCCTGTGACCACTTTTATTGTCTACACCGTACAGGGCGATCCCCACGTGGGCTGTGGTACCTGGCAGAGTGAAAGGGGCTCAGTTAGGGAAGTCCACCCAAGGTAGAGCTACTCCCCAGCCCTGCCTTCCTGCCAGTGACCAGGTACCAGATGCAATGGTCCTTCAGAGGGGCCACCTGGGGACTCAGGAGGAAGGAATGTGCTAACAGCCATAATACACCCAGAGCTAGTGTTGCACACAGCCTGGAGGGCGGCTGCCTGGATTGGCCTGGTGCGTGGACCTTGGCGTGCTCATGCTCTCCTCTTTGGAGGGGACCGAATCCGACATTCCTTGCCTTGCTAACCCAGTAATGGGAGGAGATGTTTATTCTGCTTGGTTTTTTCCATCAAGTAATTGAAAGACTTGATTTGTTTGACTTCCAGTACCAGTTGCCAGTTGCTCCATGGTCCACCTGCTCAACCTGGAGGGTCTTTGTGGTGACTTCAGGAGAAAGCTGCTGCCAGTGAAACCAGTGGTTACACTTAGATCAATGGGGGCGTGTTTCTGGCAGTGACATGGTGGCACTCCACCTCTGTCCATGCTTAGAGCTTCCACATCCCAACAGCCCAGATTTCTGAGTCCAGGATGATGTTTCTGGCAGCTCCAGCTACAAACCCAGCCCCAGATCAGAAAGCCAAGCTTTCTGCCTTCATGCCACTGGGAGAGATTCAGACAGCAGAATAAAGTGATGGATGCTGGAAGACAGCAAAATGGTCCATCTAAAAGGCCCAGGAGGCCTGGATGCTTCTGCAGGAGAGGGTCAGAAGTGAGGAACAATCGCTGCTTCTTGGCTGCTCCTGCAGCCACAGCAGTGTCAGGGAAAGCAGGGTGGGGGTATTTCTATATGGGGTGGTTCCTTCCAGCAGCAGCTGCTTGTCCCAACAGCAAGCAGTGGGGCAGCACGCCGCTTTCCACAGCTCCTGACCTGCCCAATCATCACACAATACAAACTGGGAATGCTGTGGGAAGCCCTGAGCTGACTGTCTGCTCAGTGCTGCTCCGAACTCCAGCTGTGGACCCTGCAGGCGAACATCTGGTGCACGATGTGCTGAGGTGAGACCACAGGGGCACCACACAGATGTCACCTTAGGAATCAAACACAGGAGCAGACTACAGGCTAACCTGATCCTCTGCCCCAGCCAGTTTTCACCAGAATCTCATATTTGTAGAGCCCATTCTTCCCACAGAAGGGGATCACCCCCACTCGGCTGATGTCAATCATGTCCAGCTTGTGCACGATCAGTGCAGCCACCGAGTAGGTCACAAAGCAGACGGCACATGTCAGCAGGACGATGTAGTTCAGACCTGGGCCTGGAGCCTAAAAGAAAAAGAAGCATGTTGTGAGGCACCCTCCTTCCCCAGGAGCTGCCCCCCATTCCCCAGGAGTCATGCTGCCTCCTTCCTGGCGATAACCATCGTTCCCACACAATTCCTACAGGCAAACAGAGACCGGTCCCTGCACACCCAGCCCTGCAGAGTGATGGCAGGAGCCAGCTGAAGCTGCTGTAGCAGCTGCTGAGAGCTTTCTGCTCCTGCTTATGCCACACCGAGAGCTAGAGAAAGCCCCACCGCCCCTGAGGCAGGGAGCAGCTGGCAGGTGCAGGCTCACTGGGATAAAACACAGCTGGGTGACAGCTGGGAGGAGCAGTTGGCATCTCATGAAGAGGTGAACACACTGCAAGGTGTCCAGAATAGAGAATAAAGCCATCTGCAAAGGTCTCTTTTTCATGGCAGCAGCCAGGATTTGTGATTAGAGGACACGGCCCCTGTGTGAGCTGTGCCCATCTCCAGCTCCCAAGGGCCCTCTGGTACTTGTGCTGCTCTGCCAGCTGAGCACAGGTCAGCCAGGACCCAGCTTGAACGTGAAGCCAACGGGAGCCCAAAGCTTCACTGTCTAGGTGACAACAATCTGCTCAGCATGTGGCGATGCTGCACAGCCTCCTCTGCCATACTCACAGGGAAGATGAACTGGACAGAGTTCGGGGGGACAAACAGACTGGCCCCAAAGGCAGTGAGGTGCTGGGTTAAGCACACAGCCTGGTCTGGCCTGGTGTCTTCCAGGGGGATGATGCCTTCTGTCTTCCACCGTTTCTCCTGCTCACTGAAGTACTGGCACAGGGAGGTGTACAGCCCCAGAGTCACCTCCACCGGGGACCAGCTGAAGTGGTTTGTGATGTTGAAGTAATATTTCTGGATGGTGTCATCAGTTCTGGAGAAGGGAAAGGCAGTAAAGAAACAATTAACCCACGAGGAGAAGACACACAAACCCTGTTCTGACAGATGTGTGCCCACAGGAAGCACCGTACCGCAGGGACAGGTAAGCACACAATGAGGAAGAAAAGCCTGGTGAACGTGGTGTAATTTACACCATGTCCAGAAGCTCTGGAGTTCTACAGACCACTTTAATTCTGTATCTTGGTATTATTTCAGCACCTTCAGCACTTCGTTGCACATCCTCTCCTCTAAGCCTTGCACAGCTCTCCCACCTGCCCTTCCATGTCCCACCAACCCACACCAAGCTTCCATAGCAACATGATTATTCCAAGCTCGGAGCACATTTGCTCTCAATGATGATTAATTAAGGAAGGTGTGTGAACTTACACAACAACAGCTCCACTCTTGCCCCACCTATTCCCAAGCTGCCTAACTTTGCTTCTCAGACACTGCCTTGGAATGGCTCGTAAACAAAGGCAGGCATGAACACATATGCTCCCAGGCAAGGCAGCGAGACAGCAACTGAAGTGACAAGAATGACAGCTCTGATGAAAAGAAGAAAGCTTTGCTGCAAAACCCAACAGCACAGCAATGCAGCAGGGTGGGTGGGAGCCCCCGAGGGAACCTGTGTTCCCCTCCAGTCACATGCTGGGAAGATGAGCTCTGAGGGCAGAGGTGCTTTGTGATGGCTACACAGCAGGGCAGGACCCAGGCTAATGTGTGGTGCTTTGCCCCAGGAAATTGTTTCACAAACTGCATGATGTGACCCCTGAATCCACAAAGGTTGGTGTGAGTCCCTTGGGGAAAGAGTCCTGGTAAAGACGGGCAGCTCTGGGAGCAGGAGCGTGCAGGGGGTGAGGGTCTGGACAAGCAACAGACAGTCTGCAGCAGTTGTTAGACAAGTGAATGGAGAAAAGGGCAGTGGTGGGGAAGACTCATCACCAGGAGGCCCTGGGTGAGGGTTATGATACTCAGAGGGAACAGGATTTATGGCTCTAAAAAGGGGAACCCTCTGTCACCTGGGTCACAAAGGCAAATCCCAGAGCACGGAGCTGCCTTTGCACCAGCAGCAGCAGGTGTCTAGGAAGGACAGAGTGCCCAGGTAGAAGAGGTCCCAACACTGGGCTGGAAGAAAGGCAGCCTGTAGCTGCCTGCCCAGGAGAGCTGTCTCCTCCAAGGACAGTGCAGCGCTGAGGACAGTTACATCAGCACCAGCCCCATAAAGCAGCCCAGCATAAACCACAGCAAGGCCCTGAGCATCCCTCATGTGCATTCATGGGACAGCCTAGGGGTGACAGGGGTTACCAGGGAGACTTCTCTTACCTGGGTGAGGTGAAGAAGGTGTAGAGCTTGTGGTCACTTCCAGCCAGGGCATCCAGGCCAATTTTCTTAGAGGCACTGCAGTTGTGCTCGTTGGGCTCTGGCTCGTGATGCAGATAAGCCATGATGAATGGCTCAGGCTCGCTCGCAATGTAGTGGTCTGTGTGGGGAGGGGGGAAAAAGCAGAAAGTACTTTATATATAAACACCAAGGAGAGCCTGACCACAAGCCAGCTGCCAGCAGTGGAGGAGGAGTATCAAGAACACAGCAAGTTGGGAGAGATGCTTTTCCAGACTGCACTTTGTGGCACTGCAGATCAGAGGATCCCTGAGCAAGAGACTCGGGATGTGACTGTATGTGACTGAGAGGGACTGGACCGACTCCCTCCTGTGCTCCTGTGGCTCAACAGAAGGGCTGGGAAAAGCAAAAAGCTTCTGAGTGCTGGAATCCACAAGCAAGGATTACACCAGGGACTGGATAATGCCCGTGACAGCCTCCACCATGCAGTGTGGAACCTGCTTGGCTACACCTGACATCCCCTCCCACACCAGTTCTCTCTCACCACAGCTCTCCTTTACTGCAACATACACCCTCCTCTCCCATGGGAACAGCAAAGAGTGTAAGGAGTTGTCCTACCATTCAGGACTCTGTAGGTGAGCTGGAAGTGCAGCCCTGCTTCTCTGTTGTTGCTCTCCATAGTCACAATTAGGTTCACAGAC
Organism: Porphyrio hochstetteri; assembly: GCA_020800305.1. NCBI lineage: Eukaryota > Metazoa > Chordata > Aves > Gruiformes > Rallidae > Porphyrio > Porphyrio hochstetteri. The sequence continues at coordinate 10,254,287 of CM036920.1, forward strand.
GTTCTCGCCTCGATGACTTCAGTGCCAGCAGAGAGGTTGTCAGGATCAGTGTTGTTTGACACCATTACAGTGATGGCTTTCTCTGAGTCCAGGCTTCCAATTGGGATCTGTACCCCGTTGTGTGTCTGAAACTCCATGGAGGCAACCTTTGTGGACACGGTGTAGTTGCTGATGTAACCAAAAGGGAAAGGATTGGAGTCCACTTGGAACATGACTTGAATGACATCCGTCAGGTTGGAAAGGGTGGTGTTGAATGCCTGAGGGATGGAGAACTGGCAGTTTGGTGTATTTTCATAGCAAAGCAAGTTAAAGGGATCAGACCGCTTCCCTGTGGCCTTAATTTCTCCTCCCACCAGCTCGAGTGGCTCTTCATTCAGCACTCGAGACTTCATGAGGATACGCATCAGGCTGGAGGACAGGTTGTAGGCTTTGGGAGCTAGCAGCAAATTGTGGGAGTCAGCAAGCAGTTCCTGGGGCTTGGATTCTTGTGAAACCGTATTGACAAGGTGAATTAGGTCACCTGGGGGGAGAGAAATAAAGGTGTAACCAGAGGAAGTGGTAAATAGCCTAGATAACTGCTCCAGTCTGGATAACATCTGACAGCTACACCGAAACAATCAGACAAGTCTTTCCTTACTGTCTTCTCACTGTAACTCTACACTGTGTACATGACCCTCCATGCTGAAAGCATTCAGTAGCCCCTAGCTAAGAATAGAGCTGTCAGCAATTGCTGCCAGCTGTCAGCTACTCTAGGAGGTTTGGTGGTGAACGCTTCATCACCACAGGCTTTATTTTCCTCCTGTCAAGTGACTAGAATGGCAGATTGGGAAACAGGGAAAGAATGGGTAAAGCAAACACATGTTCCTAAGCTTTTGCACTCTGAAGTGCAGGACACTCAGAAATACAAAGCAAGGAGTGCAAAGAAGGTGCCTCTGCTTCCTCGCTGGGTAACCAGGTGAGAATTTCCACAGCGGGTTCATGGGTGCCCCAGTGAAGTTTGGCAACCTCCTCAGACTGCAACCAGGAAGACAAGCATCTGGAAGTCCTAGGTGTTACTCCTTCCTTACTAAAGAGACAATTCCCTGAAGTATTAGTGAGTTTATTAACAACTATCATATTTGAGTACCCACAGAGACAGCTGCCCAAGCCAGGACAATGCTGGGAAAAGCAAAGGGAGAAGTACTGGGGTGCCACACTCCAAATGTCAGATGAAATCTTGCTAACAGCCTGAAAAGGCATGAGTCAAACCCCCAGTGGTACAGGGGAAAGCTAGCAAAGCCTCCTCAGCCTGCTTCTGCCCAGCACCCTGCACAGGGAGACCTGTGCTGTCAGTGCTGCCTGGCCAAACATGACCCGTTCCTGCAGGAACAGAGCTGACCTGTGATGTTGAGGATGTTGTCAGCGATACCAGTTGGTGTCACAGTGCCCTGTGTTGTTTCCCCCTGCAAAATGGTCATCATGGTCTCCAGCTTGTTCAAGGTCCTTGTCAGGCAAGACTTGCAAACCAGTTCCTTGCTCACCACCTGCAAAGGGAAACAGTCTGATGAAGTGGGAAGACCCTGGGGAAGGACAAGTTTAGTTGGCTCAGCCCTTCAAAGGGTATTTGCTGAGAGATCATTTGTCTCTGAGAGTCACCACTGCTCTTTCAGCCACAGGGAGGTGACTGCAGAGACCGTGGCTGCCCTGCTCACACTGAGAGATGCCAGGAGGTTGTTGGTGTGTCCAGGACTCTCCCACCCATCTCCCCTTGCGTTTCAGTCTCCCAGCATACAGGCAAGCATGCCAGGAGTCTGACAGAGGATGCATTAGGGTTGGAAAGAGCAATAAAGGGCAGCATGTTCCAGTTCCCTGGAGTTCACTTGTAAGGATCAAGCATGTCTCCTGCCATTGCATCTCATGAACCACACACTAGTCCTATGAGAATCAACCACAAGGACCTGGATAGGATTCCTCCATCCACTCCACCATCTTCAGTGGAAGCAAGGTTTAGCCCTAACTGAATCCATTTCAGTGTCCAAATACTCCTGAAAACTGTGGGAGGGATCCTGCCACTCAGGCATGATGGATGTCCCTCCCTCTGCTCCCAGATGTGTCCAAGAAACAGAATGTTCTAGCCGTGGCCTGGAGCTCCCCGCACTCTCGAGGTCTGGATGGGAGGGACTGAGGCAACACATGGAAGCTGTTACCACAACCCCGTTCCTAGATCTTATTCATCTTTATGCTTTTAATCATCATAGGATTCAGCCATGATTCACATATGTTTTGGTGAAGAATAAAAACAGCATCTGCAGGTCTAGAATTCCCCTGTTCCTGCTTTTATTTTTAAACCATGAGAACTGAGGACATACTGTGTAAATCACAGTCCACGAGGCACGGTCAGGTATCAAGGAGATGGGGAAGAAAAAGGGTTATGGGGAGGAACCACCCAAGGAATACTATTGCTTGGGAAGGAGAACTGAGAGTCTTTTTCTTCCCCTGCAGGGGAAATTAATTCTGACTTTTTCTCTCCCCTGTAGGTAAAATCAAAAAAGTCTCAGCACTGATTGACACTTGGACAGGAAAGGAAACGTGTGAACTCTGTGCTAAGTCTCAACCACTTGGGAAATTCTAGATGCCTGTTTTTCTGAGCTTTTCATTCCAATCCAGAGCACAAAGTAATCCTTGAAGGTCAGCTTTTCCTATGGAACAAATTTCTATTTCTAGACCTACGCTTCCACAGCAAGACCAAGTCACAAGGTAAGTGCATATGGGAGAGACCAAACCAAACCAAACCAATCCAGCGTCAGAATGGGATGTGCCGAACCCCAAATCCCAGAGCTGAACAGAAAAAAGTCATTCTTGAGGTTTCCAGACTTTGAAGCAGAGAAAGGAGCAGCAGAACTCTGTGGGTGGGACACAGTTGTCTGTCCATCATTTCAGCAACAGCATGTCCTGCTGAGTGAGGCTGCTGACCTGGCTGTGGGGGCGATGCGCAGCCAAGGCCACGGTACCTGACTCCAGTCCCAAAAGCAAAGATTTGGGAGGGCGGGGAGGAAGAGCGTGCCAGCACAGCCTGGCTGACCACCAAACCCCAAGCACATTATATAACTGGGCTCTCTTCCCTTTGCCCATCTGACAAAACACATAAAGCCACTCCTAAAGCCACCAGGCAGCAGCCACAGCACCGGGGAGCTGTAACTGTCAGCTGGCTGGAAACACAACGCTTCCAGTGAGCAGCGAAGCAAAGCAGGGTTTCTAATCCTGTATGGTAGAAAGGGGGCTGGAAGGAACCTCAGTCCTTGGCACTGTCCTCTGGCTCAAGAAGGGTCTGGCTCTACTTGTGTTACTCCTGAGGGGAGTCCAGCCTGTCCTCGGAGATTCTGCAGTTCCCCCAGATACTTATTCCAATGCTTCTCCAGTCTGCTGAGGCCTGTCCTACAGTCTCCATTCAAAAATGAAGGAATCTACTTGCTAGGGAGCTGCTACACCATGGCTGGGACCAGGGCAGCAGCACAGAGGTCTGAGGTGCTGTCTTCCAGCACACGAGTGCATCACCTTAGCCACACTCCCTAGATCGGTGACACAGCAAGGGGCAGAGCTGACATAGGACACAAGACACCACAGAAACCCAAATGACATCAAGTGACACCCATCTTCCCTGTGTGGTGTGTGTCTGGGACAGAGAGAGAGGCAAACTAAACAAGAACTGACGAGCATCTAAGGTGCACCTGGAAAATCAGGAGGCTGGAGGTGGTGATGGGGAACATACCGTGCACTGTGCCAAGGCAGCTGAGATCTGCTGGATATCATCGACCGTGTTCACCTTCAGCGAGTTCAGGGTTTCTGTGATGTTGTTGCGAGTCCAGGTCCGGAGTTCAAATTCATTCCCAGTCTCAGGTTCCAGCAGCACAGACCGCTCGTACTGGGGGAGATAGAGTCAGACAGAGCAAGGGAATGGAGCAGGTTGTTTCAGAGGATGATGAGATGTGCTCAAGTCACCTGTTCCCTGCACTCCCTTATCTCCCTGCCTGTGCTTCTCCCCAGAGGGTGATCTAATGAGCTGCATTTCCAGCAGAACTTCCTCAATTTCCCTCGTGCTCTCCAAGCAATTACCTTAACAGCCCTGCACTTGACAGCTAAGTAGCACACCCCTGTGCAGTCCTTATTCAGTTAAGCACAGTGCCCACAGTGCCCTGGGTCGCCCCAGGCCAGCTTCCAGGCACACAGAAGGCTCTTATCAAGGAGAGAAGCAGAAGCATAGACCAATGTCCCTGCCCTGCAGCGCTTGGGGCCTGCTTCAGGCAGGTGCAAACGTGAATGCTGCCAGGAGGATGATGCTCCTGCACTGTGGATTAAGAGCTTTGTAAGCAGCCAGAAGATCTTTCCAGCTGCACTAGCTCAGCAGTCAGAACAAGGAGGTCTCCTCAGCACCCAGAGCATCACCTGAGCAGTTACAGGGAGTTTCCAGCCCTGCTGAGATGGAGTGGGGAGGCTAGCTGAGAAGTGTGAAGGAGGTGGGCAAATCGAGGTAAGATTTCTGATTCTAAATTCATTGTTTAGACTTGCAGTTGGCAGTAAAGAGGAAAAACTATCTGAACAAGAGGCTGCATGGGAGACACCCAAGCTGCTGCTGTCTCTGGGACCCCTGATTTACTTTGCAGCCCCTCTGCTTTCCCTTGTCATTGTGTGTCTGGAGCTTGTTACTCTTTCTGATGCAAGAAAATAGCTCCAGCCCAGCTCCCAGCATGCTAATATGCTAATTTACAAGAAAAACTGCAGCATTAGTCATTTCCCTACACTGCTGCACAAAACCTGGGCAAAGAACGTTACTGGTAATTGCAAGGCCTTCTGGAGGCCCCTCTTAGGCAGATAGTGCTGCTTTACCTCATTTAAGATGGTGATGAGGGCCAGGGAGTACTCAATAACCTGTTGAGGGTCTCCTTGTTTCACTAAGCCCTGGAGGACGGTGTCAGTTTGATTGTAGAGCCAGTGGGAGAGGCTGGGGAAGCCCTCAGGTAGGTTGATTTCCATGGAGCTGCCAAGGGAAAGAGGCGTTTGGCTTAAGTACAGACTATCAAACAGGGCTGGGGGAAAGGGGCAGAATCTGCTCATTAGCTGGGAAGGAAGAAGAAGGGGGAAGCAGTTTGGACCAGCTTTATGTAGGAACATCGTGGACCTGAAGCTTGGCTCCTCACTGGTCCAGCTCTGTGAAGCTGCAGGAGGAGGATGCACATGGGTGCACTGAACCCAGAGGAGAAAATCCGGGTTTAGTCTGGAGCATAAAGAGCACTTAAAAAGAGGGTTGGTGTGCTGGGAGGAGCTGCACTGCTTTTGGCATTGTTCTCTGGGGTCTGAGGCACAGCTGAGACACAGATCCTCCTCCACAGGCACTGCAGGACCATGCACTCCAGCCTGGGAGGCTGAGACCACAGGCACAGTGTGGGGAGCTGCCAATCGGGCTTGAGGAGGAGCAGTCCTACAGCTCAATCAGGCAGCAGAGACCAGCTCAGGATGCTGCCCAAAGACCTGTGGGCACTTGTATCCAACACACTGGAAATCCAGAGGTGTTTGCAGAAGGGATAGCTGGGTTTTCATGGTACTGGCCCTGCTGAAATAAAAGCTGCAGGCCCTTCCACCTCATTCAAATGTGATCTCCAGCTTGGAGAGACCTCCCTGGGTCCCAGCAGTGGGACATCAGGCTGCTAGCAGCATCAGATCTTGCTGCTGCCAAGTCTCCTTTGAGGGCTCCTGATATAGAGAAGGTGGCAGAGCATGGAAATCTTCTCAAAAAGCAACCATGTGCCTTCAGGCCAAGTGTCACCAGGGAATGATGGGGATGGTCAGGAAAGCAGTAACTTTGAAGACAGTCCCCCCGCCCTTGAGCAATGGTCCTCTAAGACTGGAATCCTCTGCAGTGCACTTCTGCTGAGCCTCCCCTCGCCCTCCTGCCAGCAGCCTCTTCCAGGAGGCAAACATTTCACCCAGGATCTGCAAAGCCCTTCAGGACAGGGACCCAGCAGTCAAGCTGTAAGACCACAGTTCAGGAGCGGAGGCTGGACGCTGGCTCTGCCTGCGAGCGGCGGCTCTTACCGGTTAACGGCCACCACGGTCGCTCCCAGCTGGTCCTGAACAAGGACTGACACGTACACCAGGAAGCCGCTCTCATGAAAGCCTGGGGGCAGGAAGGCGCTGTGCTCGGCACGGCTGCCCTTGTACACACAGAACTCGTCGTAGTGCCCGGCCCTGCAGCGGGACGCCAGGAGGATGTACACCAGCGGCCCCTCCGCATCCTCCGTGTCATGCCAGCCTGCAAAACAAACCCAAACTGGGAGTCTGAGGGGGTAAGGGCACAGTGGGGCTGCAGCCACCATCCCCAAGCCCGGCCTGGGCATCTGAGCTGGTGCTGCCTGGCAGTGCCCCTTCCTCTCCCTGGTGCATCCCACAGCGCTCAGCCCTTCAGCATGGCATCTCTCCTGACCGCTGTCCCCAGTAGGGGGTCACCATGCTCTGGCAGAGGGATGGGCATCATTAAGGGACGGGCATCACAGCTTAAAGACTCCGCTGCAGGGATGTCCCCAGGGTCTGCAATGTAAAGCTCTGAGCCTCTTGGAATTTTTCTCATGTTTCTGAGTTTCTGCCTAGGTGTCTGGGTCCTGCAACATCTAAAGGGATCTGTGAAGAGCTCAGGAGCAAAATAAAAATGGGAATAACTGCTGGGGCTGGGAACAGCACTGGCCCAAGGTCACAGCTTCTATGCAAGCCCTGCAAAACCTGACTCAGCACAGCCCTGCAAAACCTGGCTTAGCACAGCCCCCTCAGGCAGTTCAACATCTCAGGAGCAACTGAGTCTAGGATTAAAAACTGCACAAAGGTTTCCTTGGAGCTCCCAGGAATTATGGGAAGTCTTGTGGGAGGTGGGTGATTGGGAAATTCACTGCGCATTTCCCAGTGAGCACCAGTAAAGGTGCTGGCTCTGCCAGGGCTCACTGCCCTGGACATGGACCAGCGAGTCTGTAACCCTTGTGTTTCACTTCAGCTGAAAAACAATCACTTAGAGCTTCAGTTCCCACCACTCCAAAGAAGCACTGATTTCATCATTATCCTGGCTAGCTCAAAATCCACCGAAGTTACAACCACACCATGCTGAATATACTGCTTCTCCCCCAACTTAAGCTGGGCTTTGGTGACCAGCCCCCCCCAGAAGCAGCAGAATCCATCATCTCCTCTGCAGCGTGGCTTCCCGGCATTTGTGCACAGACAGCATTAATCTCCAACACTAATCATTTGGGGAAATATGGTTTTCAGAGGCACTTAGTCCTTGGCCCAAGGCTACAGGATGTCAGCCAGGCCACTTTTCCAAAGCTAGGCTCATTGTTGCTGTCTCTGCAGCTGGTTGAGAAGGTAACTGACGCCAGGAACATCCAGCCCACATGGCAGAGCCGGCCCCAGCGCTTTGTCTTTTGACTCTTCCCACAGATGTGTGACTCATTTTTGGGCACCTTTTTTTTTTTAAGTTTCCTGCACAGAAATACCAGTTTCTTCTGCCTGGCCTGGATATCAGCACTCAGTTACATGAGTTAGGATTAAAAAGTAAGTGCCTGAGAGCCTCCATGAACGTGAGAGCTCCATAATTTGGGCACACAAAGCTGCTCATGGTCCAAGCTCTGGGGAACAGAAATGGAAAGATCCACTTCTGAACTCGGTGCTGGCCAACAGTGTCCTGTTGGGGTAGGAGCTCGGGGTAAAGAACACATCTGTGGGAGGAAGGGCAGCTGGTAAGGAGAAACCTTTGCCCATGAGGAGTAGAGAAGGCTGGGAAGCGTTCAGCTGTCCATACATTCTCACCTGCACATTCAAAGTGCACCTTTGTCATCAGTGCCCTGAGTGGTCCTCTGGGAGACAGCTGGCAGGATCCTCCCACAGGCGGCTGGTTTGGGAGCAGATCGATGGAGGCGAATCCTTCCTCCCCTGTTGTGAGGTCTGTGATGTGAAGGGTAAATGTATATCCCTCCCCATCCTTCAGCGCCCCTTGCCTGAGGACCAGGTTCATTCCTGTGTCACCAGTGGAGGTAGTTTTTTTGTCCAGGATGAGAGACTTGTTTTTAAAGCTGTGTGCTGCCCATCTCTATAGAGATGAAGAAGGGAAAGACAGGAGAGGTTTTGTTTAAATCTGAAGTTATGTCCTTGTTTTCAGATCGAGTCTCTTATAAAAAGTAACAGATTTCTACTGGGAGCATCTGCCAAATTTGCAGTTGATAATTCAGCTTTAGTCTTGTGTGCTAGAGCAACAAGAACTGGAACCTTTCCAAAATGTCTGGTGGGAATATTTCCACTGTGAGATCTACTTTAGTCTCTGGGATTACATCACCCTCCGACAAGAGTATTTCATAATACAGAATACAAAACACAGGAAATAAATTAAGTACTGGTGGAGTCTCCATGGGATACCATGTTTTATATGCTTCAAGCTCAACGTGTCCTGGATGGTTACTGTTAATAGCACAAACGGACAACTGCAGTAACAAGAGGAACAGTGAGATACCCAGCCAGAAACTGTCATGCAAGCGCAGGCTGGGCTTGCTGGGGGCAATACAGACTAGCTCTCGCAACAGGACTTCCACTTCTGAGACCTCCTTCACTCAACAGGTTGCAGAGATGCTGTGTAGTGGTATTTGTCATCAGAGGAGGGCATGAGGGACTTGAGGGATCAGAAGAGACTGAACAACCTCTGCTTGAGCCACCAGAATCATGGGCAAAATGCCAATCATCAGGGAGAAGAAAACACCATACAGACCTTTTCTAAGAAAAAAGTGGCTTTTGTGTAAAAAGAGCTGGTCACTCACGGGCTTGGGTTGATAACAGCCCAGCAAGGATTTGCCCTTGGGCAGGTCAAGACACTGATGAAGGACTGACAGGCCACATGCCCCACAGCCTGCAGGCACAACCCAGGGCAAAGGAACTTCTCCCCTGCAGTCCACTGGTTACGGGACACAGGGAACCTGCCTCACAGGCTCTCCTAGCCATGGACATGACATGGCACGCAGGAGCCCCATGATACAGCAGACAAGCTCAGAGCAGGGCCTGTTTTAAAATTTAAACTCTGCAAGCCAGTCCTGCAGCCAGCTCCAGGGGCTGTGATGAAGACACCAGTATGAGCCAGTCTTCTTCATCCCCTCAGCCAGACCCAGACTGCCACTGCATTTACAGCCTGTATCCTCTGACTTCCCTTCCCCCTCAAGTCCACCAAAGGTGAAGACCCGTGTTGGCAATGACTTTACCCCAAGCTTGGAGTCGTTGTGACAGTTCTGGCAGCTCCCCTCCAGGTAGACGTAGGAGCTCTTGCTAACTTCATAGACAGACTGAGCCTTGCAGGAAACACACTCCAGGGACACAATAGGGACTCCTCCCCTTTTGATGAACACCTGGGGAAGCAAGAAGCTCCATCAGAAGATCTGATACAAAAATACAGGCATCAAACAGGGAAGCAGACATCCCAGCATCTGGTTCTACAAGGAGGAACTGCTCTGCACCAGCCCAGTCTGTGCTAAGGAAAAAGTAGAACGGGATTTCCAAAGGATTTTATGTCAGACTTATGCTACATCGTTTCTCTTACACTGGCCAGAGTGAGTTCTTCTGGCACTGATTTTCAAGAGCCACCCAATGCCAAGCTGGGCTGATCATTCTGGATTTACTTTATTTACATTTTGAAACAACACACATCATTTTCCAAATGCCCCTCTGGTGTTCTGTGCTGAATTCCCAGCAGGACCCACCTGTGCTGCTGGGTGGGCATGATGCTAACTGGAGGACTTTGCTGTACTGACCATCTCAGGGCAGCTGTTAGCCCTACAAAAATGGGACCTGTGTACAGAGTTTGGAAAAGAGAAGTCTTAACTGGGAGGAGGAAAGCCTCCATTACAGCACAGACCAAACATCTGGTGAGCGCCGATCCCAGGAAGCAGCTGCAGCTCTCCTTTGCTTTCTGTGGGCCAAACTCTTGATCCTGCCTCTGAAGCTGTGGAGCACCTGACCTGATGGGGTCACAGCAGATCTGCCGTGGACACAGGAGTGTGGGGCTGCAGGTCCCTGCCCTCCACTCAGAAGGTTGCTAAATGGCAGATGTTTACAGAGGGCTTGGGCTGAGCCTGAGAGCCTGGTCCTGCTGTCCCACTCATTCCTGCTCTGATCTAGAGAGAGCCTGGACTAGACTCGTGTGCCAGGTTTCAGGACCTGACCCTCGGGCACACTGCCCTTGCAGAACCATCACCATTTCTGACACTACCCCATCCCTGAGGCCAGAACAAGGATAACAACAGCCAGAAAGCACAGCTCCTGCTGTGCATCAGACACATTTCGCTCTGCAGCCTGGAAGAGCCAGGCCAGAGAGCAGCACAGGATTCCAGACTTTCGGCTTTCACCTCAAGACATCTACCACACCTCCCTGGCAAAGCACTCGGAGAGAGGAGAGCTGGTGGCTCAGACACAACAGGTACTGAGCCCTGACCCTTGCACTTTGTCTAAATTCCTTTAATCCCCTAGCAAGCAGGTCTGCCCAGCACTCAGCAGAGCCCTCTGCCTTGGCATAACGAAGATTCTGAATTCAAAGACAGACAGTAAGGAAGGCATTGTTTAACATGGCAGACATTTACAAGAGGATAAATACTCCAGAGCACCGAAGCTTCATTCATTCCTACACTATTTGCAAATTTCCTGCGACACTGGAATCATTGTTTTGTGCTCATGCAGGAAACCAGATAGTACGGAATGTCCTTGAAAGACTATCAATTTCATATTTTTTTTTAAAAGTTTTTATCCTCCAGCTTTGGTTTAAAACCCAGGCAGTAAGAGTTTCCACTTTCAGAATAACTACATCTCCAATTGCCAAACGCACCACGATGAATGTTTCTGACATAAACCATAACTGCTGTCCGACTGCAGACACATTCAGCTTTAGGCTTAATGGGACATAAACAACGTGCACTTAAAAAAATCCTCTCTTAAAATATTCAGGAATAGAGAGGAGAGGAACTGTCGACAGTAAAATGAAGTTCCAGCTCTTAGGAAGCTCTCTGTGGGCAAACATCAGGGGAGAGCGTGGTGCTGTGACATGTGAAGAGCCCTGGGACTGCTCATACTGGTGGGAGAGCTACTGATACAGGCTCCTTTGCTGTCCTATGGCAGCTTGGGGGTAGCAGACTCCCAGTTCCAGGAACAGCGGCCAGTACTGTCCAGGGCTGGGTCACTAATGCAGCCTCTGCACACAGAGGGACTAACTCAGGGTCCAAAGGAAGGAAGAAGCTAAAAGGACTTGGCAAGACAAGCAAAAAGTATTGCCCAAGGCAGCGTAAGATGAGTCTGTCATGGAAATACCAGTCTGTTCCTGCCAATGACCTGGACAGAATCAGTTATGGAGCCTCAGTGATGCCCTGAAATCTGCTTCCCTTGCTGGCTGGTGCAGGCAGCAGTATTCCCACAGTCCCCACTGAACTGGCACCAGGTCTCGGATGGGGCCAGGGGACACAGCCTGGGGAGTCACCCACAGCTGGGCACAGTCCTGAGCCAGCAGTACCCTCCTCTAGAAACATCCTTAGGAAAAGGGCCAGGGCCTTCCAGCTCGGCTCTATCCAGCAACAGGCACACAAGGACAGAGAAACGACAGTTGTCTGAGGTACGTACGGTTTGATTTGTTGCCTCAGGACTCATACCCTCCTTCCTGATGGTGAGGTCGAACGTATACTCCACATCTGCTTCTAATACAGCTTTGGAAATTGTGACAATTCCTTCCTTGGCACTGAAATTCAGAGAGCACCCTGCAGCCGGGCTCTGCTTGCAAGGAGAAAAGAACTTTCAATCCCTCCTTGGTACGGGTGGATATCGGGTTAGTCCACAGCCAAAACATTCAGGTCCACACAAGGTTCCTGCTACAGATCATCATACTGTACAGTGCCACCACTAGGGTGGGAGAAACGGACAGCAGTGTGGACAATAAAGCACATTATCCTATTCTTCAGGTTAGTAAGCAGTACTTGTAATACTCCTGTTTTTCTGAGCTTCAAATTCTCATTTTATAGCAATTAATTCTTCATTAACTGGCCTAGAAACATTGCCACATGGCATAAAAAGCTCACAGGAAATTCAAAAGTCTAATTCACACACGCTACACATTTTTCTATTTTGAGGTAAATACAGAAAACAACGACTTTTTACAAGTGAAAGAATCCCAAATTCCATCAAAAATACTCCCAAGATGGATCCCCCATAAGAATCCAAAGGGCAGTTCTCCCTTGTCCTTTCATCACTTCAGCGTGTGAGGACAGTGGCCTTCTTGTGACCACAGTGACCATGGCTTGTGTTGACTTATGTCTAATTTTGGCCCCTGATGCAATTAGAGATATTTAACAGTTAACTGGAGAGGACCAGAGCCCTCAGCCCCCGAGACTGCCATCAGCAGCTCTGTAATTCCTTCAGGCTCTGGGAGCAGCTACGCTGAACCTGTGAACCAGAGGCCAAGCACAAGGGAAGCAGCGATGCGAAGGCCTCAGGTCCCACAGCCAGCACTCCTGCCACGCACAGGGACCCCGCACAACACCCACCTGCAGCAGGCTGCACTGCACAGCTCCCCACAGCAGTTTCTGTACCAGCACTTTGAGCTGGGAATTGGGAAACCTCAGCAACCCTCCCAGAGCAGCTTTGTTAAAGATGCTCACAAAAGCATCTGGCAACACCATTTCAACCCAGGCCCGTGTTTGTAGTGGAGATCCCAAAGGATCACCCTCTCTGGCTGTGCTCTTACCTTGGAGGAGAACGTACAAGACCAGTCGTATAACAATGGAGTCTGTTCACCATCATCCAGGTTTGGATCGTAGGATTTCTCCCCATCCAAGATTAAGTCCTGAGTGTTGGACCATACACGGTATGACCCCCCATCAATGATTGGGACCAGCTTACTTGGTATCACAGTTACATTGGCAAAGATGCTTTTGGACAGCGGGGTATCTCCAAAGGAGACAATGAAGATGAAGCAATAGTTCCCAACTTCCAGGGCAAGCTTCGGTATAACTAGCTGGGGCCTGTTCACATCAACATTTGGCAGACGGATCCTGCTGGAGTCATCCAAGTTCATGCAGCTGGGAGCTCGGTAGATCTCCCACAGGTGCTCTGTCTGGTATTTGATGCATCCTCGGAGGTCAATCTGTGCCTCTAGGTAGTTCCTCTGGGACCGCTTCATAACTACCTGAGGGGGCAAGGCTAACTCCACCTCTGGCTCCTCACACTCCAGGACTTTGACAGTGACAGTGAGGTGGGCTATGAAGAAGCTGATGAGATTGGTGGCATTCACCTCCACTAGGTAATCCCCAGGGCTCAGGTAAGAATAGTTGGCTGCTGCAACTCTGGTCATTTGAGTGGAAGAGCCATCCCCAAACGTCCACAAGAACTCAACACTCCTGCTGCTGGGCACCACCGCTGCTTCAAACAATGCTGTCCTGTTGACAAAGGCATTGGAGGCAGTGAGGTAGACTTGGACTATCGGGTCTTGGACCTGGATGGTTCTGGTGACATTGACAGGTCCCAAGTCATTGTAGGCAATGAGGTGAATCTCAAGCAGCCCTGCAGCTTCTGGAGTGTAGGAAACACTCTCTCCTGCCACAGTGACCACCGATCGGCCTTGCTCTTTCCACAGGGAGAACTGCCAGAAGAATGACACACGGGAGCCACTCCCCACCTGGGCACTGAAGGTCTTCTCTGTGCCCGTGGGTATGCCTTCCTCACAGCAGTTCAGGAGCCTGACATCACGTATGGCCTCCAGGACAGAGATGAGCACTTGGGCATGTGCGATGCTGATTTGGTTCTGCACTGTCACAGTCACCAAATAATCGCCACTCTTGGTGAACTCATGGGTGTACCTGGACCCACTGAGCACCACAGAGTAGTCCCCACTTATGCTCACCAAGTAACTCACAGAGGTACCGGACAGCATCCTGATCACAAAGGTGACCTGTTCCCCTGGCTCCACCACCTTCTTGCTGGCAAGAACTTCCAGTCCTTGAATCCTGTCTAGCACTGAGATATTCCTGCTGGCCACAGCCCAGCTGATGTCATTTGATGCATTCAGGTAGACTGTATAAAACCCTGCTGTGGGGAACATGACTGGCACAGACTGGCCAGTTAATGTGCCATTTGGCACCTCCCAAAGCCAGGTTACTTCTGTACCTTTCTGCAACTCTGCCTCAAAGACCACCGTGGAGCCTGATGAGACGTATCTACAGTCCAGTTCTGCAGTCCCTATACTCAGCCCCTCTATGACCTCCTCCACACAGATATAAATTGTTGCATTGGTTGAATCCAGTTTATTTTCTGCTCCAATGATGACCTCTATCACTCCAGGGCTTTGGAAGGAGTGTATAATAAAAGGTTCTGAGGTAACAGGAGAGAAGCTGTCTTCGAGGTACCAAACATACGTGATGCCAGTGCCACTGGTTATGGTGGTACTTATGTTAACAGAAGTATTAATAGCAACTGGGTTGGGGAAGGCATAAGGCTTTAAAAGACCAATACTTTCTACAAACTCCAGTGTCCTGTTAGCAGTTGCACATCCCAGCATATTAGTGGCTTTCAGAGAGACAGTGTAGTTTCCAGCTTCCAGGACGCTCAGGGAGAAGGTTTTCCCATTGAAGGTCTGCACCACACTGCCATCCCTTTGGGCTACCCAGCTGTAAGAGATGTTTGTTCCCTCTCTCACCACTGCCTGCAAATGGAGAGTTTTATTAGTTGGGAAATAGATGTCCTCCACCAGGTCACTGCTAGCCACCTGCAGGCCTTCGATCTGCTCCAGGACGTAGACGTAGATGCTGTCCTGCAATGAGCTGATCTTGTTCTCTGCTGTCACAATGACATTGAACGTGCCCACGGACCGGAAGGTGTAGGAAATGGTGGAGGAGCCTTGGATAGGAGTGCACCGGTCACAGAGGATCCACGAGTAGCGGATGGCACTGCCAGCCACAAGCGTGGCTACAAAACTCACGGAACCATTCAATGGCACCACTGTCCTGCTGGCATTGACGGTCAGCCCATGGAGCCGACGTTTCACTGTGACGTCTATGATGGTCTTGTTAGAGCTCACATCATTCTGGCCCATCACACTAATCGTGTAATGGCCAGTGGTGTTGTAGGAGTGGGCAGCGATTTGCCCAGGCTGGGTTGTGCCATCTCCAAAGTCCCAGCAGTAACTCACTTTGGTTCCATTCATGCTGGCAGAGAACAGGTAGATCTGGTTCAGCTCCAATACGCTTGACCCGTTATACTCAATCTTTGCTACCCCAACTGGTTCCTGGACTTCCACAAACGCTGTGTCATTGTTGAAAGAGACATTATTGGAGACAGTCACCGTGACGAGAAAGACCCCTGTGTTCTTGTAGGTGTAAGTCACTTCAGTCCCACTCGATCTAGTGGACTCATTGTTCCCAAAATCCCAGCGGTAGCGGTACTGGTAGAGAGGCACAGCACTGACCTGGAAGCTGCTCTCTTCACCAAGCCTCACAAACTGCTTGGAAGGGAGAAGGGTGACATTGACTATCTCTGGCTCCACACAGATGCTGGTGAAATAGTGAGCCTTGTTAAACCTGCTGGAGAGAGTCAGGGAGAGGGGGAACGTCCCGCTCCGGGTGAAGTTGTGCATCACCACAGGGTCCCCACTGATGGTGACATTGGATGAGCCATCTCCAAAGGTCCAATCAAAGATGTATTCATCAGGATTCCCTGTTACATAGGCAGTGAGCTGCACATCCGGGTGCTCAGGGATGCAAGAAGTAGGCTCTATTTTGAGTACTTCCAGGACAAATATCCGAACAGACACAGTTTGGGAGACAGAGTTCACAGGATTCACGGCTGTCACGTTCACAGTGCAGTTGACATCCTTTAGGTACACATGTTCTACCACTGGCACCTGACTCCTCAGCACTGTCCCGTCCCCCATATTGAATACCCAGGTGATACTGTCCCCTGTCTGCACTGAAGCATTAAGGGTCACAGATGCTCCCAGTTCTGCTGCCTCCTCTGTGGAAACACGGAGCCCAGTTATTTCTTCAAACACTTGGTAGCACTCAACTGTCTCCACACTGCTTATGGTATTGTTTGCTGTCACGGTGATGTTGTATACCCCTCTTTTAGGGTAGCTGTATGTCACTGTAGATTGGCTCTCTGTGAACAGCGAGGACCCGTCCCCAAAGTCCCAGGTGTACGTGACGCCGTAAGGAGATGGCAGAGGATTGACTGTGAAGGTGACCGGATGGTTCACAACTAAAACATTCTCCTCTACTTCCATCTTCACATCAATCAGGTAACTGTGGACGTGAACTGGGGTCAAGTGGGTGAGGTTCTCAAACTGGTTTGACACAAGAACCATCAGGGCATATTCACCTGCATTGGAAAGAGAGCAAAGGAAGACCCATCATGAGGACACACTTGTGCAAGAGGTTCCACAGTGCTGCAGCAGCATGGGAAGCATGACGGGGGACTGCAGGGAGATACTCTGCTCCTGCACTGTGCACATGCTGGGCTTCCCTCCTCCACTCCAGGACGAACAGGGATTACAAGAAGGCCACGCATATGAGAACCAAACACTGAGTCAGAAGCCAGCCTGAAGGACACAGAGTACTGGTTTTCTTTCTGCTCACACAGAGATCCCTTTCCCCCTGCCCACTGTTGCATTCTCTACCCCCCCTCTCATCAGCAGAAGATTGCCTGCCACTTGTCTATCTGTGGAGACTGCCCAATAAGATCACTGCGTGCAGTGGATCTGCTTCTTTCAGCATGGAGAGACTTGTCCTAGGAACAGAGTTACAGAGGGTGGCAATGCCTGGAGACTTCCAGTCACTCTGTCTGTCTGCTCAGGAACAAGGTAATGACTTTGAAGCCACAGTTTTCCTGGAAGGTGCCTTGTAGCCCCCTCACAACAAAAATGCCTGAGCCCCTTCTTTCCCAAAGAACCGTCCTGAGCGTACCTGGGTCTTGATAAACGTGGGAAACATTGTGCTCAATCACAACCTCATGGACACTGGGGTCAGGAACAAGGAAAGACTTGTTGTAGGGAGGTTTGAACAGGTATGTCTCCTGGATGCCATCTCCAAAATCCCACCTGAAGAAACATGCAAACCGTGTTACACCACATAATGAGAGAGTCCTGGAAACCCCCTGGGCTGGCCTAGGGTCATCCTTCAGGCTCAGGGCTGGGGTTTCCAGAATAACACAGGGAGCAGAATGCCAAGCATCAAAGCAGTAACTGCCCAGTGCTGCAGAACTGTCACTGTGAGAAGAGTGCAGCCCTGGTAAGAAGAGGAGGAGCCCAATATTGAAGCAATGTTGCAGTCCTTTAAGAGAAAGTATTTCATCTACAAGGTCCCAGCCAGTGTGACTGCACCACACTCATGGGCATTTCAAACTAACTGGACAGCAGTTGAGAAATGGGCTGTTTGACATCAGCTGGGAAGAGAAATGGTGCAGGCAAGAGTGGCAAGCTGTGCAGAGCAAGATCCTAAGTTCAGGCAACTTGCAAAGGACTCACAGGAACATAGCATCCACAGCTGAATCGACCTGAACTCTCGCTGTAAGCTCCACCGTGCTGTTCTGAGGGAGGACAGGCAGGACACCCAACACAGTCAGGTTCTTCATCTTATTCATCATCTCCACCGTGACATTGTAATTGACCGTAAAGTTACTGACGTGGTTGGAAGCGGTGAGCTGGGAAGGACAGGGGGATAAAGAATGCATTTGGGTTCACCTTTCCATGCTGCCCTCTCCTGAGAGTGAGGCTTCACTTCACAGGAGAGGTCCCCCCCGGCAGGCAAGCAGCTTAGGTGAGAGAAAGGTCACCTGTGGAACAGGCAGGCAGGGGCAATGGCCTGAACAGCACTGGAAAGCAGCACAGACTGGAAAGTCACCTACCTGGTGAAGCCACCTCTTATTGGAACCACCACATCTCCACCACTAAAGTCAGTCCAAGGAAGGACTGGTTCTACAGCAAGAAAGCAAGAAGAGCTCCTTCTCAGCCCAACCTGGGTCTCCCCTGGCTCTGAACTTGCCAGTTACCCTTTTGCCTGCTCCGATGTGTCCCACACACTATCTCCAGCTGCTGAGCCCAGGCACTGACTGCCATCCAGGGGGGCAACAGTCACCCAGTTTCCTCAGGACAGTGGCAGATGAAAGGCTCCAAGCACAGAGAGCAGGGGTGACAGAGAATCAAAACCACGCCAAGGGCAGCTCCAGCACCCAGGGTGCAGTGGACACAGAGAGGGAAAGCAAAGTTGGGCAGAGGAAGAAAAGGGAGAGAAGAGACTGAAGAGGTATGACAGAAGTAGAGCAGGATCCTCAAGATTATCTAGACATGTAACGCTGACGTGGCACCTAACAACAAAGCATCTTGCCACCTCCTCATGTTCAGGAGAGCTGAGCTGCTGACAGAAGGGATCCTTCCAACCCAGCTGAACAGAGACCTCTCACCCCAGCAGGTAATTTTGTGTCTAGGCTTCTGCAGGTCTGTTACACTGAACCCAGCTGACCCCAGACTAATGCCACCTTGTCAGCTCTGTAAGTGAAAGCAATCCAGGCTCGTCAGCACAGTGCTTCACCCAGCAAATTAGTGCTACTCAGCATAGTGCTGCACCAAGCAGGTTAGTGCTAGCGTGTCCTCAGAGCTAGGGCTGGTGTCTCTCCAGGAAGCCAGCAGTTACCCTGCAAGTGGATTGAAGAGCTTGGAGCAGTCCAGGACTGTGTGGCAGTATGGGACATGATACAGAAGGATTCTTTGGCCAGAGATAAACTGTTCCACAACAGACACCTTTCTCTCACCAGACTCTCTGCTCTTTCTTCGAGGGTCATGGCAAAACCCAGTGTTCCAGTCTGCACCAGTGGAGAGAACAGGACAGAGACCAGAAGAGCTTGTGGCAGAAGCTCTGTCCTGGCTATCAAAGTCTCATGTTGGCACCCTGCCTCTGCCTGGTTCTGAAGGCACATCTCCTGCCTGCCAAAGCATTGGCCAGCACCCTGCTAGTGGGGCTCCCTGCCTCATTCCTGCTGGAAAGGAGTAAGGACAGAGAGAAGACAGGGAAAAGAGGAGACAGCAAAGATGAATAAGACAGCAAAGTCAGCTGTGATGGACGGATAGGAAGAAACTTGCCATTTGCATTTGCCAGAGCAGCTCAGTGAGAAATACCAGAGGATCTCCTTAGAACAGTGAAAATCTCAACTTGACTCTGCCTTCTCTCCCTGTTGCTTTTCCTGTTTAGTTTGTGGGATGATATAGAAACCCAGGACTGAAATGGTATCACAGGAAAGGCCTTGGCTTACCGAAAGCTTGTACACAGCTGGGCTTTGGTAGATAACGTTGAAGACAACATTGTAAAAAGTGAAAGATGGTTTATCATCTACCGTCCATCGGAAAGTCACATCTGACCCAGCTTCCATCACAGGGATGTAGCTCTGAAAGGCATGAGAACATTTTATACTAGTGCAAGAGAAAAGCATGCCCAGCACTTCCCATGAGATCTCCAGCTGAACTGGAGAGGGAGCAGTGGCAGACTGGGAGGCATCACACCGCTCTAAGGCAGCGCCCTCAGAGCATAACACAGAGGTGTGAGATCATCTGTGGGTTTGTTGTTGATAGATAAATGCAGACCCTGACTCCATGCATCAACAGCAGAGCATGGAGTAGAACCTGTACTGCCTGCTCCCACTGCTCTGCTCTTGTGATCAGATCTTTCTTGATGGCTAAGAAAACTTGGAATACCTTTGCAGAAACAACTCAGCCATAGCTACTCCTGTAAGCTGAGTCTCTGCCCCTCATCCACTGATGGTGCCAGAGCCAGAGCCTAAAATGATTGACCTGCACTGGCCAGGGGAGGTTCCCTCCTCACTCCTACTCCTGAGCAGACTGTGGTAGCCAGGAAGGGTGAGACCACCAGGCACTGGAGGCACAGGGTTCTGCCATAAGCAGCCAGAGATGGAACACAGCATCTCACGGATACAGACGGGCAGTGACTGAGCAGGTTCCTAGGGCTTGACTGTAGCTCTGGGGACTGGAGATTTAAGGGAGAAAAAAGACTGCAAACACCAGAGTAACTCCAAGACTTTGATGGATGGATGAAACATTTTTATAGCTTCAGATGTCAGGATTTAGTAGGGCAAATCTAAACAACTAAGGGAGTAACTACCTTGACAAGGCAAAGGAAGGTAAATAGTGGCCTTTCATCATGCCTCGGGGTTTCTGTGGAACTGGAGAGCCAGTATCCCCCTCGCAGGAGGTGCTGCCCTACCTCTGAGGGATTTAAACTGAGCGTACAGCTGAGCTGCCTTCCTGCAGGAAAGCACCGGTGCATTCTGCCACATGCCTGTGCCTGCAGCAGCACTGTCTGGGAGCCCACGCTTAGCAGCAAGCAGCGCTCCACACCCTCAGCGTGGAGCTGCGCCCCAGCCCTCCCCGTGAGCCAAACACACCCCGTTAGTGGCAACGGCTAGAAACATGATGAACGAACAGCAGCAGCCACTCACCACTCGTGTATTTAGCAGGACTCTGCTCTCAGGGTCAGGGGTGGCCCGCAGCCCACGGATGGGCTCCTCCACTTTCACTGTGATGGTGATGTTCTGGGAGCTCACGGCGTTCTCCGTAATGAGCACGTGGGTGCTCACCCCCTCCCTGAGGCCGCTCAGGCTGACCACAGCAAACCAGGTGTCGTTGGTCTCCCTGGCACAGTCTGCTGTCAGCAGCGCAATAGCCGCTGGGCAGGACCGCTCGAAGGGGAAAGTGTGGTTGTCTCCCAGCCAGCGCCCTGTCGCGTTCACCCCCGAGGAAAGTTTGACGACCAGGGTCGTGTGGTTGGATGGTAGGTAGACCCTGCTGCCTTGAGGGGCGGGGTGGATGACACGCAGGCCTGACACTGGGGAAGCCACCCAGAAACTGCAAGACAGATTGGTGCTGAAGACCCCGTTGTCCACACTGGCTCTGACTGTGTAGCGACCTGGATGCTCCAGCCCCACATTGTGGGGGCTGATCACTGCGACCAGCTGTTCCTCAGCATAGTGAACTCGGAGAGGGCAAGCAGTGCTGTTGACCCAGGTGGCACCACTGGAGCTGTCAGACAGGCCACGGGACCACTCGGAGGAGTTGGGTCTGTGAGGGGAGGTGGCACTTGGCTGGCACTGGAGGAGTAGGCCCAAGCCCGCGTTGTGCTGGAGACTGAAGATATCCTTGGCACTGACAAAAACACTTTCTGGTTTGAAGGCAACCTGCACAGAGAGGAGACATTTTTGGATTAATTTCTCAGCTTAAGAGCCCCCGGCACCCAACTCTTGCCTGGGCAGACTCCTGGATTTACTGCCAAACAGAAACCAGCAGAAAAGCTGCAGATCCAAACGTGGCATGGGGACACGTTCCACCACTCCACTCTCCTTGGCCACTCTGAATCAAACATGCTAACACAGAAATCAGCTTTATGCTCTCTCTCTCTCTCCAGGGCACAAGTGCAATGGGAACAGCACAGGTTTCTGATCAACTGTGTTGGTTACTGGGGAGAGTCCACGGCTTAGAGAGGGGAAGATAGAAAGTGGTGGCGTGTGTGGCACTGGGAAAGTCATTTCATCTGAATGGACCTCAGTATCTCCATCTGCAAACTGGGAAAAGTTCTTTAGTCACCCAAAGCACTCAAGAGAAAACTGCCCCACCTACTCACTGGTTACAGCAGCTAATATACACTGACCAGATACTGGGAAGAAGGGCCAGCTGGTACTGTAAAGAGAAATTCCTTGATGAGTTCATAGCTGAGCTGGCTTTCATTGTGCTGGAGGGAATCGGGCGTAGGGCTGCTGGCAAGAGAGCTGTTGGCACACTCGGTCGCATTGCAGCAGTTGTTTAGTGACGAGCACAAATCAGTCAAATGACACCACTGGAAACCAGGAGGACATTCAAGTAGAGTCCAGTTTCCATCATCCTGAGCAGCATGGAATGGTTCGGTAGCATTTTTTCCCTCCTGGTAATCTGGAAGAAGTGAAAGAGAAAGGAAAGATCACTGTCCTGACAAACTAATGCTTCCAGTGTGCTTCTTCACTCCCAAGTCATCCCTTTTCTCCACTCTTAGTGAAAGCTGCCAAAGCAGTGCATGCTGGTACTGTGCAAGACCTGTGCAAGTCCTGTTGGACAGGACAGTTTCGCAAAGGCACAGAGATTGTTGAAAAAAGTCTCCTTCCCAGTGAGGATGCACCAAATTTGCAATCTAAGACAGATCTATGTTCAAGTGGCAGTCCAAGTGAAAGCAGAGCTGGCTTTGACATTGCAAACACATTAAGCAACTTTTCTCAAGTTAACGTTTCCACGTCAAAGCATCAGCTTTTCAGCGTCAATAAATATCCTTTTGTAAGCAGCCAACTCTACAGTTACAGCAAACATTCTGCTGCAAAATTAATTGCTGCCAAAACTGTGACTATTGAGGAATAAAAGGCTTTTTAGATTATCTCATCCATCAGGAAGAAATGGGCTCACACAAACGTTCTTCCTTGTTAACCTGTGGGGCCAGATGGACCAGAAGACCT
This sequence comes from Porphyrio hochstetteri, assembly GCA_020800305.1. Classification (NCBI taxonomy): domain Eukaryota; kingdom Metazoa; phylum Chordata; class Aves; order Gruiformes; family Rallidae; genus Porphyrio; species Porphyrio hochstetteri. The sequence goes on from CM036920.1 coordinate 10,276,841, forward strand.
TCCCATTTGATATGTCATGCCTTCCCAAAGTATCAAAGTGTAACTCAGAAGATTTATTTGCTTTTACACATGTTCCTTATACTCAAATTTTCTTCACACACTGAGACAGGTTTCTCCCTCTATTAATTTGTCCAGGACAACCACTTCTGCAAGGCAACCTCAGGCCGTCCAACCACGCCTGCAGATTTTGCACTTGAGTCTCCTCAAAAAGTAGAACCTAATCTTTGAGCCTCCAAGGCTTCAAACCTTCTACCTTGAAGACAGAGGGGCCACAAGAAAGCCACACACACAGTTTGATACAGCGTTGAGAGGAGATGCCTCACCTTCTCCATCTATGGGTCTGTGCACCTGGAACCTCACTTGAACAGGTTGATGCAGTTCCTGTGTCACGAACTCCAGGGCAGTCAAATATCCCTCGTGCCTGACCATCAGCTCAGGGAACACCATCACCTGCAAAACAAACAAGGCTCTCACCTGCTGGCACCCCCCTGGGCTCCCTCTGCAGCAGCAGGATGAGCAAACCCTTCTTACCTCTGCAGCTTGCCATGGAGCTGACAGCTCTTCTTCTGCCACATTTTTCACAGGCTCCTGGGCGTCAAACTTCGGGTCTCCCACAAAGAAGTTTTCAGCATTTAAGAGAACTCCTGTTTACAAAGGAAATATTGGAAGAGAGCCCATGAGACTCAGCAAGGCCTGAAGCTGTTCCCCCAACCCTGCTCACACTTGCTCACACCGCTCAGCAGAGCTGTAGCAGGGCTTGGACCACGCAGGAGCTTTACTGGAGAAGGAGCTGCTGTAATCCTATACTTTCTCCTTCTCACAGGTGTTTCAATTTCTTTCTCATCCTGTGCAAGTGATCTTTGCATCTGCAATTCACAGCAATTTTGACTTCTGGGAACTCTGAAAATACTTCTGCCTTCCATCACACCAAGATTTGCTTTGAATTTTCAAGCACAAGGTGCGCTCCCCATCTTCCTGGTCCCTCTGGACTTCATGGGAAACATGGCCAGGACCAGCTGGTTTCCACCAGTCCAAACATTTCTGCCTCATTCACAGCCAAATCTGGCTCTGGGGACTAAGCACAGCCAGCTCATGCTGTCCCTCCTACCAGGGCCAGCGGGCTCTCTGCCTAGCAATGGCTTTTCCTTCTTCACCTTCTTCTGTGTGCCATGTCTTTTCTGCTTCTCCTTCTTATTCCCTACAGCTCTCTGGGAGATCTGGGAGGCTGCAAACGCACAAATGAGCACAGCACACACCACATGGAAGTTCACCTAATGATCTCCCAGGCCCTACAGTCTTTTAAGTCACAAGACACCAACATCTCACAAACTACAAGATGCCACAGAAGGACAGCAAGAGTCATCAAGGCAGCACCACGGCCTCAGATCCTGACAGCAGCAGAGACTGCTCAAATGAGAGATAAGCTACTTCTAAAGTTCTGCCTCAAAGTTTTGTCCCCTCTCTGCCTCTGTGGATGGCCAAGACTGAGTTGGGCCAAATTCTTCCCTTTGGGCTGAGGCCACGTTTCTCAAAGTTTATCAACCAAGTCTCTGTTGGGAATACTGTGGTGGTTGCCAGTCCCACCTGATCTGGGGTGATGCTCTGGATGCCCCCTCCGTGCAGCCCTATTTTTCCTTGGCACATGTGAGTGAGCAGGATCCCCACCTGCCCCTGATGCTGGTGGGAGAGGAGCAGAGCCCACCTTTTGGCTTGTACTCGCAGACGTAGCTGTGCTTGGCCATGCACAGGTCTGTGTTGCACTGGCCCGTCGGGCCCATCCGGACACAGTGGTCAGCGTTTGATGGATGGGGTTCTCCTGGCAGCCAGTTCTGACAGCTCTCCAGATTAAATCCTTCACCTCTCTGCTGTGCTCCAGTGCTTGCAAAATCGTTGAATCCAATCCAGACATCGAGGCTCCTTCAAATAGAAATAAAACAGGGAGGGGGGAGAGGGAGGATTTCAGGAAAACATGAGAATTAGAAAGATCTGGGACAGATCTCTATGAAAATAACAATGGTAACAACAGCTTCACCCAGGTGTCACAGGTTGTGTTTAGCAGAGCCTTTTAGTGACTAAAGGATGTCATTATCCATCATCCTACCACCAGAACCTGGCTCTTCAGTAAACAGCTCCTTCACGGCACACCATCTTGCTGCCTACCAGCCCTTCAAACCTCTGTCCTAAGAGCTACAGAAAGCCACCTGCCCTCTGATAGCTGAGGGGACAGCTGAGCCAAAAGGATTCAGACAGCTGAAAGGATTCAGACAGAGCAGTTGATACCAGTGCTACAGCACGGCGGAGCCAGGAGGGAGAAGCAGCTCAGAGGATCACTGAGAGCAGCTGAGTCTGACCCCTGATGATCGCTGCCCCACAGCTTGAGTCACCCCACTCCCAAAATGCCAGTTTCTCTAGCTCAAGTTACCAAAAAAGTCCCTGTCAGCACCACAGAGCTTGTGACATACTGGTAAGCACTGACTCGTACCAGCCACAACTGGTACAAAGGTATCAGGGAGGGTAATGAAACACGGGCAGGAGACCACAGGCTAGAGAGGAGAACCACGAGGTTTCATTGCGCTCAGAACTTCCCAGGACTCCCTCCAACTGCCCATCTCCTGCTCTCCCAAGCTGGAGTTGCTTCCTTTGGGATCAATATGTTTATTAATACCAACATGCCACCTGGCACCCCCCTCCCAGGAGACACGGGGAGCTGATGGCCATGCACAGGGGATGGAAGGGCTGGGAGCAGCTCTCCCATGGAGGAGGAAACCCTACACAGCACAGGGCAGTGGGACTACCTGCAAAAAAAGTATCAGCACGTTGACTTGAACTTTAGACTGCTCTTAGGAGAGTGGCTTGAATGGCCCTCACCAGTGCTTCGGAGCCTGTATCAATGGTATAGATAGAATACAGAGGAACGGTACAGTCATACAAAGCTGATGGCTGGACTTGATGATTTTGAAGGTCTTTTCCAACCTTGATGATTCTATGATCTTTTAGAAAACTTTTGCTTTGTTTTTGCAGGCCTTTGAAGAATTTGCCACTGGTCAATTCATCACTGCAAGTGGAACTGGCACCAGTGCAGAATTAAACCTCAGCTGGTGCCAGGTACAGGAGCTCTTCTTCAAATTGGGGCATTTTTGATGCTGCTGCTGGGAGATCATCAGCTCCTCAGCCACAACTGAAAGAGGCTGAGGGGGACAAGGCACTGGCAGCAGAGGCCGCAGCACTGCAGGCAGGGGAATGCCACATGCACAGGAAACTGCCAGGATCACTTTAGGAAGATGAAACGTCCCTTCCACGCTTGGAAACTGGCTGAATCCCAGCAGGAAAGCACCGAGCCATCTTCCATAGCCACAAACAGCCTGGGCAGCACAGAGTGAGGCATTTGTTCCATACTGAAATCAGCTGGGGGGGTAGGACAGCCTCATTGTGCATCCTCAAAGTCCCCAGCTCATTCCCCACACTCCCTCCTGCAACCAGTTCTGCCCCAGCCTGGCCCCAGCATGGCACGACTGCAGGAAGCAGGCGAGGGAGGTGACTGGTGTTCCTCCACCATGAGGCTCATGCCAGGTGAAATGACTCATGAGGTCAGGCTGAGAAACGATGAGGACGACAATGGCTGGTCTGGTGAACCAGTAGTTTTCACTGCAAATAGGATTCACAAATCAATCACTGTGATGCTCTGCTCCCGACCCACTGGCAGGGGTCAGGGGGAGCAGGATAGGAAACCGCCTGTCTGCTGCCATGTGGAAAACTCAATAGAGATTTTCCTCTTCTAATTCCAGCTGTGATCTAATTGCAAGTCATCAAAAAAATAAAAGAAAATAATAAGGGCTGGCTGGCTCACTCCCCACCCCTGTCCCACTGCTTCGCAGAGGGGAACAAGAGGACTCTGTGCATCCTTTGTTGAAGCAAGATGTGAGCATCCCTCTGTCTCCAAGGAAGGAGCAAGCTGCCTTGCTTGGGGCGGTGGCAGCAGAACAAAGCCTGAGGAGGACTGGGAGTGAAGAGGGGCTCCCTGTGCTGCCTCAAGTGGGGTCCCCTGGAAGGGGTGTGGGCTGGAGCACTGCTTCTGGAGGTGGCAAGGGGACCAGCTCAGACCATACCGCTCCCGGGGAGGCCATAAAACAACAGAGGTGAAGGAGAGGATAGAGTGGTCCTCACTGCTGCAAGCTCTAACGGGAAACAGATTTCTGCTTCTGTCCTTTTCCCACAAGAAACGACAGCAGCTCCATGTTCCAAAAACCTGCAGCTCCCTTGATTTGTCTTTTATCACCAGGGAAATCGCATCCTGGAGCTGCCTCATTCATGTTTATCTGAATGGATTAATAAAATAAATACATTAAATAAAGGGGGCTGGGGAGAACAGCAATGTGGAGCAGCAGCTGGGAAACAGCTGGCACAGCTCATTCCCTTCTGAGGTCTCATGATTTCCTTGCACTGTGGTCCCATCAAAAGCCCCGCACGCAACGGCTGAGAAATCAGAGCACCGAGTGACCAGTCCCTAACCCGCAGGAAGGGACAGGCTCCTCTTCCCCGGAGGAGGGACCACATGTTTGCAATCTCAGGATAAAGCCCAGTGTGAAGGGAACAGGGCAAGGATACAAGTTTGGGAAGAAGGGGCTGTCAGACCTTAGGCAGGACCGCTGGAAGCCTACGTCACATGCAGCTATTCCCTTTGCATGTGCTTTCTGGGCCGCGTTCATTAAGAGGCCATCTTCAACATCTGCATCTGGGAGCACTGACAAGAGCTGTCAGGCCCCTGAAAGATCTCCTGGTTGTCCTCTCTCCCCTCCTCTCCCCCCCCACCAAAGATGGCTGGTTACAGAAAGGGTGCTTAGAAGGGTGGGTTTAATCAAAGGCTGACACTTTCAGTGCGCTCTGTTTATAAAGCCCTAGTCCTGAATTGGAACAGATGTTGCTGGAGCCTGACACTCGGAGAGGAACGCTGTTCCTCCTCAGGAGGCAAAAGAAGAGGGAAGAGGTCTGGGCTTCAGGCTGCAGCCATGTCTGGGATGGTGCAGGATCCCAGCTGGGAGGCAGGACTGCAGCATTGGCTGGGCTTTGCTGGAGCGGCCACTGGATGTCACAGTGCTGTGCATGGGACAATCCAGCTGTAACTCTGCTGATGGAGGGAGCTGGTTGCAAGGTGACCTTCAGGCCCTGCCTGGCAGCTGCATGTCCAAGCACGCTCAAGACATGAGTGCCTGATCCTCTCTGCCACCCAACCCCACTGCAGATTTTGCTGAACTCCCAGGTGAAAGGGCTGCTCAGCCCAGCCCTCTGCTCCTGACCCCGCATCTCTCTGCACCACCTCAGGTGCACCCACAGCCACAAACGTAGGGTACAAGATGCCCACCAGCAGCGATCCCATAATTCCCAGTTCAAACTTCCAGTCTGTAAGCAAAGAAGCCCAGTTCTGCAAGGGCTCAAGCTGTGCTTGCCCCTCCTCTTTGTTCATCAGCACCCCCCTCCCTAATTTCTACCATCTCCCCACACTCAGCTGACATACGTGTCCCTCCAGCCTGAGCAGCTGCACAGGGTTCTGATGCCAAGCTCCTCAGGACCACCCCCACCTGGAGTCCTCTGCAGATGTGATCCCAGAACTCGAGACTTGTCCCTAGGAAAACTTAACTCTTACCCTCCTCACTTACCTGATGACATGAGCGACCAAGAAGCTCTGGATCTCAGGGCTGCTCACAAAAGCCAGCTCTCCGTTGCCGTGCTCCTGGCAGTGCTGCTGGGCCTCCCGCCACTCAGCCTTCTCCACCACCAGCTGATAGCAGTGGTTATTGCCCAGAAAAACCAAGCCATCGTGGGGACACATGGGGTGAACTGCTGCATGAGGGAGAACACAACCATGACACCCTTTCTATGGGTCCACATGCCCCAGTACAATCAGAGGAGCAAGGCTCCAGGAATGTCCTGTCCTTTTTGAAGCCTACAGATCCTGTTTTGCTGTTGAAGTGCACTCTGTGCAGTCACCTTCTTGGCCCAAGACAGCACAAAACACTGCCTGGTCAGTCAGGTAGCAAGGAGTGCCCAGCAGAGTTATCCACACCTTTTCATTGGGAAGGAAGAGAAAGGGAAGTCCCGGGACCCAGTGCCACTCCTCCCTTGCCCAGTGCCCACCTACACAACCCTGCTTACCTCTGCCCAGCTCTCCATCCTCTGCGGTGATGCTGTATGACACCATGAGGCCAGTGCCACCTCTGTTGCGGATCCGTATGTCCAAGCTCTCGTTTGTCTTGACCAAGGAAGGACACTGCAGTTCCAACTGTTGGGGTGAAGCCACCACCTCAATTTCTGTCTGCACATATAAGACCTTGGTGCCCACAAAGATGGTGGCAGTGACATTGTACTGCCCAGGTAAGGCATACATGTGCACAGCTGCATTTCCAGTGGTGTTGAGAACCTCTGTCTGATCCCCAAATTCCCACAGTAAAGTGCTGACAGCAATGGGAATACTGACATTGAAGAGCACGGCCTGGTGTAGGCTGTACCGTGGCTGGAGTCCTGTGAAAGCCACGGGCAGCTGTGCCTGGAAGGGAGAGGGGATGAGTGACGGGCCACCACAGGCCTGCCTGGAAAAATGCTCAGTGCAAAACGGCAAACAACCAGAGGAAGAGTTTGTTTCCTGGGCAGTACCACAACAACACTGCCCCTGGCTGCTGAAACCTCCATATTCCTGGTCTTCAGCATAGCAGAGGGCACTACAGGTCTCCTCAGTGAGGTTCCCAGGGTGAACAGATGTGAAGAGGATGACAAATCCAGCTCCTTCTGTGTGGTTGCTTGTCAGACACGTTATGTATTGAGCTCCTGGGGAAAGAACAGAAGATGCAAACTGACACTGTGAAGTCAAGGTTTGGTGAAACCCTCCAAGAGACACCACTCCACACGCCTGGGAATGGACTTCTCCTGGAAAGCTTCTATTCCAAAGTATTTCCTTTTTGGGTCTTGCCTGGGAAGCCTTTAATCCCTCAGCAACGATTCCCAACTCTTTATGCTAATTAATGATGACAGAAATAACAAGCGGCTCACAGAGATTTATGGAGCAGCAACACTCAGCAAATAAAAGGGGTCTTTGGAGAGCCTGACAGTCCCATGGGACATGGAGACACTGAGCCTGACCTTCAAAGGGGCCCAAAGGACAAGTCACCAAATAAGACCAAGACAAAAGGTGTTCCCTTGGCTGTACCTTGGCTTGGTTTGGTGCAGCATGTTTCTCTGCACGTTGCCTGGGGCATCCAGCAACATGTCTGTCACAAAACATGGCTGGGCAGAGTGACACAAGGGGGACAGGGGGGAAATGCCACCAGACCCTTCTCCAGGCCTGTGCTGGAGCTGGGCAGATGCTGCAGCCACGAGCTTCCCATCTACTTGCAGGCAAAATGCGGGGCTAGAAAATGGGGCAATGCCACAGGCAGCCTGCCCTGAGGAGGGTGGAAGGACATCCACACACTCATGGGAGGGACACAAAGAAACCCCACACACCTGGCTACACGGAGCACAGACACACTCGTACACAGGCACACAGACGTGTGCAACAGTGGCAGCCACAACAGCCCCGTTCTCAGAGCCACAGCTCATTCCCCAGAGTTTACTCCCCCCTCACCGACGTGCAAGGGGTGGGACGTTTCTCTGCCACAAAGACACAGGCAGGGCCTCTGCCTCGTGCACAGCCGCAGCCCAGCTGGGACTGCCTGGCCTCCTCTCCATCACTGCCCACGCAACCAGGCCATGTTTGCTCCTCTGTTTCTGCTGGTTGCTACAACATCTCCCCCAAACATCTCCACAGCTCCAGCCTTGCGTGATTTCCCATCTCAAACCCATCCAACCGTCCTGCTTTCTCCACAGCGCTCCTGCGAACGCTGAGCCGCTTGTCCTAAGAAGAGTCCCACGAGCAGGACCATGGCATGGGAACAGCTTTGCTTTTTAACACCAGCCTGCTTGTACTTCTCCATTCCCTGCTGGCCAGTGACAACTGTCAGGCTGTCCCCATTACCCAGAGGACAGCCTCCCCTTCCTGCTCCCACACTATGAGCAGTTCAGGAGGGGAAAAATTACTCATCACAGGGAACAACAGTGCTGGTGTTACTCCCTGGGAATTCCAGCACTGGGCAAACACTGGGGTAATTTCCCTGCAGTAATTTTGCTGGGGAAAGTGGAGCAACCAGCACCTGGATTTTGGCCCTGGGGGAGCACTGCACTGCACTCCCACCAGCTCAGTTCCCCCAGCCCTTGTCACTGCACCCACCTGCTATGCACTGAAGGAGGTGCCAGGTGCCTGTCAGGAGGGAGCACCCGCTCTCCCTCACTCTCTCTTAGAGACAGCTGAGCATGCAGGCAGGATTAGTTTTCTTAGGGCTCCCCTTTGCTGCCCTCCAAGTAAACACAGCCCCACGTTTCTGGTAGCCAAGGCAGGCAGAAAAATGTACCCAGAGCAGGCGATGGGCTGCGGATCGGGGCAATGTCCATTCAGCGCCCCCAGTGTGGAGCCCCAGCTCCTGCAAAGATTCAACTCAGCGTGTCCTGAGGTCCCATCAACTCTAAGGGATTTTACTGCTTAAACTGAGAGAAAAAAAAAAAGCTTGAGAGAAGGAAAGTCTAAGGCTGGAGGGCATGGAGCTACTGCTGCCTGAAGCTTGGTCTGTAATGAGTTTGCTGATCTCAGCCCTGGTGTGACTGATTCCAGCCTTAGGGCACCAGGGTATGGCCATACACCACAATTATTTGCTTAATTAGATTAGAACTGGTGCTCTGAGGTCTAAAAAGGTCTAGATGTGATCCCCAGCTCCCCTTGGGCCCATCACATCCACTGGTTTAGTCACTGGCCCCCACCACAGCCCGCAGCATTTCCTTACCACAAGAAGCATTGACGAATGAGACATCGAAGAGGGAAAGGTTTGCCACCTCAGGAGGGTGGGCACACCTCGTGTCTGACGCCTGAATAACGCTCACTTGTCTGTCTTCCACCCAATGGGGCAACCAGGAAAGTTTGCAGTCACAAACAAATGGATTCCAACTTAAGTTTCTGTAACGGGGAGATCAGACAAAAGTTAGGTATTAACTTGACGTGTGCTAAGTGTTAATTACAGGAGTGTGCAGATCCCTCACTGTTCCCATCTGCACCACTCCACTGAAATGCTTCAGAAAGAACCGCGAGGGGAGTTAATGAATAGGGAATCAAGCAATAATTAACATGATTTTTCTAGAGGCTAGAATTAGGCAAGGACTCCAAGTACTTCTTTCACTCTACAAATAATCGTTGCAATTAGAAGCAAATTACAGACACAATCTTATATTTAAAACAGTCTGCCATCTAACAGCCACTGGATGTAATGACAGCCTCTCCAGCTAAGGGAGACTATTTACAGCTGCATTAAAAAATAGCGAAGAGAATAAAATTGATCTGTCAAAAAAGAAATGCAAAGTTAATGATAATCTTTCCATGTGGCAGTTTAATGAAAAGATGGAAACTTTAATTGCAGCTAAGCTTGATCCAAATGACAGCCTTTGGCATTCAGCTGCGAAGGGGACAGAGATGGAAAGCTGTTTGTTTAGCTGACGCCAGCTGGGCTGGGCTGCCGCAGGGGCTGAACCCGGGTTTTTATACTGGAAGCACCACTTTGCTGGCCAGCCTGAGTGGGGACAGACTCACATGGACCTTCTGGCATTTCAGTACCACTTGGAAGCAGAAATGCAGAGCTGCAAATGCCCTTTGTGTCTCGTCTGCAGGGAGGATGCGTGGCTGAGCCTTCTTCTGGCTCACCAAGAGCGACTGCACAGAGTCAGTCCTTTGGCTCACTCGGGTACAGAACTGCTACTCTGTGCTGCCACTTTGTGCATCCCTCCTGGAAATGTGTCATAGAATGGTATGAGTTGGAAGGGACCCCAACTCATCCCCTCGCTGCCCTTCATATAACAGCACAGATTTTAATTGCTTCAATTAAAATCCACTATAAGCCTAGAAATTTGAATCACTGAGGGAGAACATCTTCAAGTGTCTTCAAGAGACTTAAGAAATGTCAGTCAGGGTCTCTTGTGTTGCAGATCAGTGCCCTTTTCATCAGATCCCCCCCAATACAGAGGTGTGACCATACAAAGAGGAACAAAGTGTGACCTGGAGCATGGCCAGAGACAAGAGCCTCAGCAGAGCTGGTGTGGCAGAGAAGCAGAGAAGCCAGGAAGGCAGTGGCAGAGGTTGGAGGTATCCAGGAGACAGAAGCAAAGTCTGGGAAGAGGTTAGGCTTGATGGGCACCAGCAGAACCCAGAAGCAGGACACAGCTTGAGGAAGAACTGGGGAAAGTCCAGAAGACCGCTGCTCGATTGGGTACATGTCCCAGATCTCCCCAAGACAGCACTGCACCCCACTCCACTGGGAAGGGAAGAGCTGTTTCAAGGAAAGGTCTAAATAGAGAACGGGGAAACAAAGAAGAGAAACTTACATTTCACTTAAATTAAATAAATTATCAAATATTCCATCTTCTAATGTAGAAATCTTGTTGTGGCTTATATCTCTGTAGAAGAGGGGAAATGAAAAGGAAAGTTCATCATGTTGATAACAACCTTCTGGCCAATATACAGGATCAACCTCTGTCCCAAGTTCTGCTTGGGCATTAGGTACCCTCTGAGCACCTTGAGTCTCAACAGCCACATGCATATCGCAGCAAAATGTCCACTCAGGTGCTAAATCATGGAATCACAGCACGGTTGAGGTTGGAAGGGACCTCTGAAATTCATGTGGTTGGAGCCCCCTGCTCAAGCAGGGTCATCTACAGTAGGCTGCCCACGACCATGTCCAGATTGCTTTTGAGTCCAAGGATGGAGACTCCCCAGTCTCTCTGGACAGCCTGCTTCTGTGTTCAAGTCCAGTCCCCACACTCCAAGTCCTTCTCCTTTTAGAAGATTCTGAGGGGTAACGATGGCAGGCTGTCCAGGTAGCTGGAACTCAGCTGGAACCACCAAAGCAGGTTTTGATGCTGAGTCTATTACAGCCTTTTTAGATCTGACACTCCAATTTTACATTAAAATAGAGTTCATCTTCTCTATGAACCATCAGCAAGTAACAGTGTAAACTCATCTGATAAGCATCTGCACCAGCGAGTTTGCTAATGGTCAAAGACCTCCTCTTCTACTGGCCCACACAGAGTCTGGGTAGTTTTTGGGACAGCTCATGGTGTGGGGAGCGATGGGAATTGGACCTTTACCCCACTACTGCCAGGCCCCTCAGTACTCAATTCTCTCAGAAGGCAAGTGGGATTTGGACACTGCAGCTTTAATACAGTTTTCCACATACTACACACATCTTGCAACAAATCCCTTTCTCTTGCCTTGACCTCCTCTCCACCTAGCAGCACAGAGGGTCAAATCCTGCCCGATCCGCTGAATGCCAGTGAGGGAATCAGTCATTCACTGGATCATGCAGATAAATTCCTTGAGGAAGGAGTCCACAGACACATCTATCTGGGGCTTGACAGATGAGGTCAAGCAAGAGCAAGGCTAACTTGTGAAACACAGGCACACGTTCTAGAAACCAGCTCAAAATTGCCCAGTGAGCTGGAGGACTAAAGGGCACCGCGTGTACTTACAGTTTTTCCAGAGAAGTCAGGCTTTCGAATGTCTGAACATCTAAACCACTGATCTCATTATTGGAAAGATCCCTGGAGAAAGAAAACACAATTTTCAGCTTTCATTCAACTCCATTTTGTCATTCCCCCATTACTAGACCTTAGAACACCCTCTCTCCAAACTCCATCCAGGCTCCAGACTGGAAGGTTTTGGTGTCTGAATGCTGGGAGCATTTCTCCCAGCTGAAGAAAACACCTTTCCCCACATTTGCTGCACAAAGCTTTGTGTAACGTGTAGATACAGAGCAGGACTGTCATGATGTGCCTGCCATTGTGCAGTGTCCCCAGAGCAATTACAGCCATGACAAGTGCATTACCAGATCTGATGTATCCTTTTAAAACATGTTCAAGTCTAATACGTGTTCAAAGTAATTAAGAAATAATTTAGACTAAAGTAGTAATTAACTTAGAGAAAAATTTATGAGGAACTTCCATTTCTAGTGCCAAAGAACCGTTCATTAATTACACAACTGAAGCCTTCAACTTTCGCATCTCAAAGATCCTTTTGTCTGCTTTTGGAAAAGCTTAAAAGGGAATAAGAAGTAACAAAGAATATTTTCCATGTAAAATCAGGTTAGATTGTCCTTAGGAAAGGAAAACTACTTTACGAAAATCTCTAATTGCTCCCTGTAACACCAAGAACCTCCAGCTGATCCAAAGCAGACCTGTTTCTGCCCTCCAGCACAGCTCTCTCGTTTCACCCCATGTCCTCTTTTCCATTCTTAAACTGTCACCCAGCTAAGAAGTGAAAGTTTCACTTATCAGACTCCACTTGTTCCCAATAAACTGCACTCTTTGGTTTCAGATAAATCTCCTTTGGCCAAAACCTTCTCTTAGCAGCATCAAAACACTTTTTCCAAGCCCATGCAATGGTTATTATCCTTCAAGGATTTCTGGCAGGGCTCCAGGGAGGAGAACAGGGCTGGAGCCATTGCAGCTGCAGCCCTGCCATGCCAAGAGACTTTCTCCTGCCCACCTCCTTTCTCACCTTTCTCCCTACAAGCATCTCCCATACTTTCTCCTTGCTGCCTCACCTCTTATTTTTGCCCCCACCTCCATCAATTAATTCTTGGTTTGATCTGACATTTGAACATAATTTATCCAAACGTAAAGAATTCTGCCAAACTGGCAGGGAAATTGTGTGTGATTCCAGGAAACTCTGGGGATAAGTAACAGGGATGGATGTCTCTTTAAAAGGTTTGAGTTTATTTTCCCTGATTTTGCTGTCCAGGATTTCTCTGCCAAGCTGCAAGTGGATTCAGAAGAGTTCACCAGCAACACCAATAAAGAACTCCAAGAAATGTGCAAAATGAAAGCTCAACAAATACACTTTAAAAACCAGACATTAGAAAAATATCTGCCCAAGCCAGTGCTCATTGTCACCGGGTAGCTGGGGCAATCGCTAAAGAATACAGAGTATCCACTGCCGAAGTGTCATGGACCCCGTGGGAGTCATATCCTGCACAGGAGACATGAAAGACACCTCCAAACCCACTTCCAGCTCCCACCTGTGGGAAAAACACACACGACAGCCTGGACTGGAGTGCCAGCCGCTGCCAGGCAGGTCAGAGCCTTCCTCCAGAAGGGTCCTGCTCCAGGAGTCATGTCTGTAAATCGTACTCCTCTGCCTCTGCACCTCCTTCCATTACCTGACCAGTTTTGGAAAGGACCAGACCACCAACCAGTTACCTTCTGGGGAGACTGGTAAAACTATTTGTCTTCTTTGAACTACCTGGAAATAACCCATTTCGTTTTCAAGCAGCACCTCAAGCCCAAGACAGAAGGAAATGGTGTTTCTGATGCCTTCTTGCTCCTTGCCCAGACAAGAGCGACCTCCAAAACAAAACACTCTGCTGCTACAAAAACCAGGGCTTTGGCATTTCAATGAGCCTCCTGAAAAGTGCTGCATGAAGAAGAGAGCGCACAGGGCAGGGTGAAGCTCTCAGCATCACAGATGACACACTCAGCAAGCGGGCACCTGAGTCACGCCAGGTACCGGGCCAGCCCCAAGCCCTGCCACCTCCTCTGCAGCTCTCTGCAGCTTTCTCTCCATCTCTCCCTACTTCCCAAGTAGGAGGTGAACAATTCCAGCAGGACAGGTCTGCTCTTCTCTATCCTTCTGTCACAGGGCCAGGCATGGAAGGGTTGGTCCCAAGCCTTCCCCAGCCCTTTACAACCATCCCTCACCACCGTTTCCATTTCACCTCAGAGAAAGCTACTGAACTTCAGGCAAGTGATGACCCCAAATCCTCAACTCCCAGGGGTCAATCAGCTCCATTCCTACCTGAGAGCAGGACCAGCACTGGCTGACCTGGTACCTGCTCCAGGAAGATGCACATCAGCAGAGCTGCTCCCACCAAACCTCACCCAACAAGGAAAACAAACACAGCGCGGCTGTTACTGTGGTGGGCTGACACTAGATGTCACTGCCTACTGAGCCGCAGGCACGGGGGAAGGAGCTCCTGGTGAACAAGGGGGACCCAGCAGGGACTCAAGGGGTGCAGGATGCTCAGTGCTGTGGCTGCGGCCAGAGGGTTTTGCTCAGGAAGGGCCAGGAGGAGCGACAACCCTCAACCTGCTCAAGGGACGGTGTTGCTTTGCATGGCCAGGACAGCTCAGAGGGTGTCAGGCTACTCGGGTGTCTTTGGGATATCTGCACTGCCACCTCCACAGTGTCACAGTGGAACTTGTCTGTCACTCTGCACACACCACCACCAAGCTGATGCTGCCATGTATTAACATCTGAGCTCACCCATCCATCTGGCACGCAGTACCAACATCCAAAGTCACACTGGCCCACAGCCCAGCATGCAGAGATGCTCCACCAGTGGGCTTCAAAGGAGAAAGCTGGAGCTCAATTTCCAGGTGAGGCTGCTTCAGAGATGCTCTGGAAGCCTGGAGGTTACAATTAAGCTCTGTCTATACCCTGACACTTTATCACTTAACTACAGTCCTGTGTGTGAGATCCCAAGACCTGGACCCAACCCTCCATCTTCCACAGTCTGAGCTGCCATCCAGGAGCTCCAGAGAAGCTGCTGTCCTCCACCCAGGCCAGGCACTAGATGGCAACCCACTGGTACATACAAACCAGAACCCAATTTTCTTGCTATTTTCTGCCCTCCTCTTCATGATTTGACAAGGAACTGATAGAAAACCTCCCAGCTTTCAACTTCCCCAGACCTCTTCTATGCAAAGCCTGGGAGGGAAGCAAAGGACAGCTTAGAGAAGCAAGGAATGGTGGTGGATGCCAGCGCCAGCCACCTCCACCCACGAGTCACTGAGCTGGGCTCCCAGCCGCCTGCTTGCCTTCTCCCACTGGTCCCTCTCCAACTTGTATGGAAAATCATGTTACGCCTTCCTGGCATGGGAGAGACGGCTCTGACCCAAACCAGGTTGTGGGGGAAAAAAATAATCAGGAAATACTGAGCAATAAAAGCAATAAAAGCCAAGGCAGGGGCTGCGGGACGGAGCTCAGCCCCTCAGTGCCACAAACTGCCATGACTGCATTTTCCCAGCTGACTGCCAGGCTGGAGGAAATTCGGAGAGGGTTCAAAGCAGAGCTGCAGCCAGCAGCAAACAAGGCTCCCTATTGAAATGCACCGAGTCCGCAGGCTGCTGCCCCCGCCGGGAGAAGAAAGAAAAATTCAGTTTCTTTGTGCCACGGGGCATTCTGAGAGCACACTGTGCTGCTGCCTGCGAGCAGCAAGTCACAGCTCCTCCATCCTGCCTCGGTTTCCCCACCTGTAAATAGAGCTGTGTAATGCCAGAGGAGGCTGAGAGGACTGGCCCACATCTCTGCAGATGTTTGTGGGACAAGGGGCACCAAAACCCACCAATGCCTATGGAAGAGAAGTGTGTGAGCCATGTCTCACGGAGAGCTGCCCCTGTGCCCCAGCACACGCTCACACATTTCACGTACGTGCCCAGCAAAGGATGTTTTACCAAACTTCTTCTGGGAGTGCAGCTGGCTGTGGAGGGAAGGTGAGGCTTCATATAAGAGAACCATTGGGTAATGAGGGTGTGAACCTGAGCCTTGGGAGCCTTCAGCTCCATCTCAACTCTTGCTACCGACTCCCCAAGTGATGCTGGGTGCGCCACTGAGCCTCTCCAGAGCTGTGTGTGCTGCGGGGCTCACAGCAGCCGTGTCACAGAGACTGTGAGCATGGATCAGTCACCAAGCTACCAGCGACATCTCCTGCAGATGGGGCCAGATAACTTCTGGGGGTAAAAAGCATGGAGCACTGGCATGTCCTCAGCCAGCTGCTGATGGAAGCAAGCAGCAGGGCTTGGCGCCGCCTGACTTCTCCCTTCCTGATGCTCAGACAGACTCAGCGGCCCCGCAGCTGCGAGCCCGGGGCAGCCAGGGGGTTATTTCTGCAGCACTGTGGTGGACAGGCTTTTTTTGGTGCACTGCTGGTTTTTTCCTTAATTCCACAGAACATATAATGTTGAGCAGAGTATAGCACGCCTCTCCTTGCCAAGCCTGATGTCATGCTCTCATTATGTCATTTGCGGGCCCGCTCTGCCTTCATTTCACAAAAAAAAGGGAGGGAAGGGAAGGGGAGGCAGTGCTGGCTTGTGCCTTCCCAGCCCTTTTGGTGCATGGAGCCCAGCCAGAACGGTAATGGGAAAAGCATCCACAGACAGAGAGAAGCCTGTGCAGAGGAGCCTGTGCGCAGGCTGGGAGAGCTGCAGCGGTTCCGTAGGAAAGAAGCTCCAGGTCTGTCAGCCACAGTAAAAGCTACAATTTTTGGGGGTCAGTGACACCCCAGAGGTGCCAGGGAAAGGCAGAGGCTTGGGTACAATCGTATTCCCATGCAGAGTCCACACAGGAGCCTTACTATGGGGCCTGCAACAATGCAGGGGGGTAAAGCATCCGCCCTCCCGACTGCCCGGTGCAGCCTGCAGCCAAGGGGAAAGCTTTTCTGTCTCCCAGCACATCTTCCAGAGCTGGGCTGGCCTGGTGGGACACACAGGGTGAGGAGATGGAGCATCTGCAACAGACAGACCCTGTCCTGCACGGAAAATCGCTTTCTCCCCACGGATCAGCCAGCTTTGCCACAAGCCTCCTCACCCAAGCAGCCTTCCCTGGTCCAGGACAGCCCCTCCGTGTTTGTGTGACCACAGCACAAGCCACAGGGACAGGGCTGGGCCCCATGTTGACCCAGGAACTGTTTTAACAACAGGAGTGGGTGTAGGGCCATAGAACAGCTCTGTCCCTGAGATCAAGGGTCCATCCTGCCCCAGATGCCATCCCCAACAACCATCAGTACCAAATGTTCAAGGAGATGCAGGAGCCAAGCTCCCAGTGAGCGATCTTTCCCCAAAACACATCCCAGCTCTTGGCAGCAAACAGCAGAGAACCTTCCAAACCAGACACCACACCGGGCTGCCCCCAGTGACTGATTTTCCACGATGCCATCCATCCCTTCCTGAGCCAGCCTGGGCTCCACAAGAGCCTACAGCAACAAGCTCCATGATTCACATGCTTTATGAAAAAACCTGAAACCTGCTAGAGGCATCACCTCATTGGAAGCTGCCTAATTTTCTGCACTATGAACACTGAATAGTTGTTCTTATTTATCTTCTCTGCCCCACTCCTGACTCCAGAGCCTTTCCCATGCTGCCTGAGTCCGCTCTTTCCCAAGAACATCTTCCAGTGATAACAGTTCCCTCACTCTGATCTCAACAAACCCCAAAAATCTTGTCCAAACATCCACTTAAGAATACAAAGGTGCTTGGCTGCTGGCAGTTCTCACAGCTAAACCCTTGAAGCAAACAGGCAGGAGAGACAAGGAGCAAACCGAGGTGCAGAAGATGCCTCAGGGAGCAGGAGCTGCCCAGCAACGCTCAGAGCAGTGCTCAGCCGCCCTCCCTGTTCTCACCCCCACCAAAAGCCAGGCTGCACCCTTCCACACCTTGCAACCAGAGAGGACAAGCAAGAGAGGGACACATAAGATGGCTTGTGAGACACAAAGAAGCCCACAGCTTCCAGAGCCCCCTGCCAGCACAGCAAACTGCCCAAGGGGTCTCCTGCATAGCTGAGATGCTGTCTTATGAGTTACCATGGCAAACACTTCGCTAGTCTCCAGGAATGAAAGGCAGCCCGGTGCCCTGTGCAGCGGGGCTGTGCTGTACTGCCTGACATACCTAATAGACTTTCCAGAAAAGAAGAGGAAAAAGCCCTATGTGTTTTTGCATGCTCGAGCCAGGAAAAATTACAGATTTTTTGCTGATCTGATTCCTTTTTTTCCTTTGTCTTTTGGCCTGCACCTCTCCTAGGAAGCGCAGCAGAAGGAACAGCGCTTGTGTGCAGAGTGGGGAACAGAGGTTCTTGCCACAGTGGCTATGGAAATGGGAAAAACATACAGATTTTTCTGAGTGCAGGGCACAGGGAGCATCACTGCCATCCTGCACTAGATGCAGGGACATCCTGGCTGGCAGGCTGCAAGGAAGGGTATCAACAGCTCTCCTGCATGACGAGCTCTCAGCCTCTCAGCACAGACAGGAGGGCAGCAGCATATGGAGATCTTCATCACCACCTACTGTTTCGATCACACCGAAGCAAGGGATTTTCCAAGGCAAAGGGATTCCAGCTCCACCACAAATCACCTCCAAGAGCTGCAGCCAAACACTAAGAGGGGCCTTTCACTGGTGGGTTTCACCCCTTCCTTTCCCAGAATGTGGCAGTGGGGTCCCTGGGAACTGATGGATCCCAGCCCAGGGGGGGCTGCATTTCACCCAGGGACTCGCTGCAGAGATCAGCTCCCGAAGAACAGGGGAGCAAATACATGAGCTGAAGTGGAGGGCCGTCCAGGGAAAGGCTCCACAGGAGACACAGGCAGCTGCAGAGAGTGAGTCCTGAGCAGAGAGCTGCACACTGGGACTGGCAGACGGCAGCAAGCACCCTTGTTGCCCCGAGGCTGTCACAGCACGATGACAATTTATTTGTTCATTTTGAATTTATGAGTTCCAAATGCTGGCCTGAGCCCCAGCTCTCTCTCTAAGGAGTTTGCCCCAAAAGACTTTTTCACAAATATTCATCTAGAAACTGAATGTTTTTCTTCCCACAGCAAAATCCTAATTGTTGATATGAAAATGTAAGGCAAGGATACAAGCATTTTTGCAATGTTCTGTACACTTTGTGCTCTCCTGGGAGAGCTGTGAAGCACTCTCACATATGCCCCTGTGAGGCAGCTGTGCCAGGAGATGGCTGGGCTTGACATGGAGCAGACCCAGATGTACCTCCCAGCTCAGCTGAAGATGCATTGCAGGCCACGAGCAGGTCATCCCATCCCTGCAGGCTCCTGCTGCCCCTCTGAGCAATGGGAGCAAAGCGATGCTCCTCCTTCCCTTCTCACTGCCCTGACTCATCCTGCCACAAGCTTCTCCCAGAGCATCAGCACAACACGACTGTCAGAAGTGCAGAAGCAAATCCTACTCATCTTGCTGTTAATGATCCCACTGAGGAGTGAGCTCAGGTGGCTGAAGAAAAGGGTTTGCGAGAGCCTGTGCTTCTAGAAGCATGGGAAAGCCTGATCCCTGAGCCCTGCATGAGACTGAGCTGAGAGCTTGGGACAACCCAGGTGACACAGATGTCCCTACCCAGCTGCTGCTCACCCACACTCCCTCTGCTCCTGTGCTCATGCGCCATCCCAGGAGAAGACAGAGGAAGTCAGGCTGTGCATGCCTGTAGGATGCAAGACCAGGGCATCCCCACCATGGCCATGGCATCCCCACCACAACCAGGGCTTCTCCACCACAGTCAGGGTGTCCCCACCACGGGGAACCCCCAGCCCTCCAGGTGGGAGCTGTCTGCAGTGCAGCCGAGGCTCAGAGAGCGGCTCCTCAGCTCCCTGCAGCCAGCAGCTTTCTGCAGACTTTCCCAAATATGGTTATAAAGTCAGACCAGGGATGAAGCCACTCGAACAAAGGGGACGTGTTACCTCAAGGAGCGACGTCATGTTCTGGCAGGGCCAGCTCGTAGGCAATGGCATCATGCACTCCATCCCTCTCCTCCCCAGCCAGGAAGGCTGGGTGGGAGCTTTCTCGCACAAGAGGCTCCCAGGAACTGGAGCACTGCTGTCTTCACAGGGACCCACAGCACAGCTCATTTTACAAGTTATTCTTAGACTTCCACTGACTTCATCTCCTCATTCCCAACACCAAAACAATGGAGCCAAAGGCAAGGGGGGTAGTGGAGAGTCAGCAGGGGCTTTCCATGCTTGTGGAGGTCAGCGAGAGCTTCTGCAGGGCACAGCCCTGGTGGGACAATGAGCTGGTGACAGGAACGGCTACCCTTCTAAGAGAGGCTTTTCACACCAGGTCCCACCTTTGGAGCTTCCTGAGTGACCAGGAGCTGGCAGTGACCAGAGCTTGCTCTGGACATGGTCCTCCCACTGCCAAGAGGTGACTTCAACATGGCATAAAATAAGGCTTCAAAGCCCAGGTATCACCCAGCCCTGCCCTGCCTCTGTAACATCACACTAAAAGATGAGAACAGAGACGACCTTCAGCTTGGGAAAGCAGCAACCCAAATATTTAAATGAAGTTAATGTCCATAATTAGTGCTCCACGTAAACAAGCCGTCTGCAGTTCCATCCAGCTAAATGTCAGCCTTGCAAATATAGGTTTGTTTCACGGACTGTTTGTGAGCAAACCAAAGACATGGGAAACCCAAGCATCTGCCCAGCACACACGGCAGAACTCAAGAAAGGAAACCATGCCAGACACTTCCAGCCCAAATCCAACCAGCTTCCACCGGGATACCCACTTCTTCCCCCAGAAAGTACCCATCCAGGGAGCCCCAGGCGCTATGGCATCACCTGCTGACACATGGCTCTTTCAACACCCCGCTCGGGTCTCTTGAAAACCCAAAGTGTTTCCAAGTCAGTGTGTTCAGAGCCCAGTGATATTTTATTTTACCAAGAAAAGTGAGCCCTCTGTAAGCTGTAATTTAGGAATTGCACAGCTTAATCTTCCTCACAGAAAACAAAGGGTTTTCACTAAAGGTTATGGGATTGTTGATATTAATTCACTACTGGGACAGGGGATGGAGTAGGTAATCTTTGGGTCCTGTTTTTTTATTATTCTATTTGTATTTATTTTAATGTGAGCCCTTTGCTTGGATAGCTACACTCCAGGGATATCATTTCTCTGTGAAAAATAATAAAAACACAATGCTGTTTTGCCCCAGCACTGTCCATTCTTCTATACACAAGGAATGAGAGCCACGGGCAAGGTTCACAAGACACAGGAGGTTCTGGATGCTCTTGAACCAGCAGTGGTGATACATTGCTGAGCTGATACAGGGACTGGAGCCAAGAGATGCAGAAAACTCTAGGAAAGTCTTCTCCAAAGTGCACATCCAGTTTGCAAACACTGACAAAGTATGAAAAAATATTTGCATAGCGTGTCTGTCCCTTGGAAACCTTTGGGGACATCCGTGTTTTGTATCCCAAAAGGAACGGGGGAACAACTTGGGCATGGATACAGCACGAGAACTGTGAACCAGGGATGTCCTGGTTCATCTGAAATGCCCTGAGGAGACTTGTAAAAAACTTAATGCTGCTGCCTAGTTGAATTTAGACCTCAAGCCAGCTGACAGAGACTGATAAGGCAGTATCAGATCAAAAGTAATTTCTTCAAGCAGTCAGGAAATGCTTCTCTCATGTCTCTGAGAATGGTCAGTGTGTTGTCAGGCACCACATGGCACTGGCAGCACACACACAAGAGGAAAACAAAGCCACGAAGCAGCAAAACACGGCCTTCACGGGCGTTCCTGAAGGACCCAGGAGTTAAGAGTAACATCACCTACCAGCCAAAGCCACCCACGAGTGGCAGGTAAAGCAGACATGAAGAGGGCACCCTGGATCCAAACCAGCATGAGAACAGACGGGGAAGTCTCATGGCCAAATGCCACGAGGCAGCTGAGGGATGGTGTCACCGTGTCCCCTTATCCCTGCGGGCGTGGGAGCAGCCCGGGGTGAGCACGACACACTCCCCACTTTGGACCTTCGGCTGTCAGAGCAGCACAAAAGCAAGCAGACCTAACAGAAAGGTACTCTGGCCATTTCTTCTTCAGTCATCTGAGCTTCAGCCCCCCAGGTCCTGCTCCAAAACCACCCAGCACATATGTCCCACCAGGCACGGGGAGCAGAGATGGCCAGGGATGCTACCAGCTCTGCAGGCTGCGGCACAGACCAACCAGCACCCGTCCCAGTGCTGCAACGTCACCAGCCCTGGTGACGCCGACCCAGACCTGGACAGTCACTTCCCACAGATGGCAATGCTCCCTCAAATGCTTTCCCTTTTGTAGCTGACAGTACAAATCCATGTGACCTTTAGCTAACAGCGTTCTCTAACAGACCATCAAGTTTTCCAAGCTCCTGGGTGGTTTCTTAAGAAAAACATTGTTGTGTGTGTTTTAGCCCCGTCTGTCAATTCATTTCCATCTCCAATATGTTCTACCAACGTTTCATTTTATTTAAGAGCTCCCCTGCTCCAGGCTCTCACCAACACCCCTCAGCTCAAAGTATGGGGTGCTAACTAAAAATAACTGCGACGGGGAAAAGGACAAGTAAAGACCAGGAAGATTCCACCAGGTCCAGGCAGCATGTTGTTAGCACTGGAGAACAACTTTCAGCAACATTCTTCAGCACAGCCTGTGCTGGAGAGATGCTGAGCCCCTTCCTTAGTTTCTTCTCTGGAGAGAAAACTCTGGGATTTTGGGCAGTCCCTTTAGCACTTGATGTGTTTAAAAATAGCACAAAGTAAATGGTGCTGCTCTGTGAAAACAATGATGTTGAGCACAACCACAGAGTTCACAGCCCACTGCCTGCGACAGAAAATCCACAAACCAGGGGAGCCTGGAGCAAAAAGAAAAGTGCAGCATGTTCAGGACCCAAGACCTGGCCAAACCACGGCTGCAGCACAGTCCGGTTTGTGTTTTCTTTGCAATCCTGATGTTATGTCTGCTTTCTGTGGTCTCCTCAGTGAGGGACAGGCTCTCCAGATGTTCTAAAGCCCTGGGACCTACCCAATACATGAGCCAGTCTGGGGAAAGGGGGGGACAGGACACAAAGCTACCAACCATTCCCTTCTGGCAGTCTGCTTCTTGACCTAACAAAGAGCAACAGGGCTGACTCACAGATTTCAACGCGATCTTATCCCAATGACTCACATACTGCAAGCCATCAGACTCCTCACAATCAATTCCTGCATCAAACCTAAGCAAGCAGTTCCCTGTCCTTCCAGAGAACATTCCCACCTTCACATAAAGACTCCCAGAGAGACGATGGCCACCACCAGCTTTGACAGGTGGTTGCAGGCCAGGCAGGCTTATTTCTGATCTGAATTTGCCCAGCTTGAGTTCCTAAGTGTAGGACTCGCTCTCAGTCCACCTCACTGAGGGTCCTTCTGAGGATTCTTTTCCTGGTTTTAACCACAAATACAATCCAGACTGCAGTCACCTACCACTTTCTGGCTGGTGCAGTGCACACCGGTTGCCTCTCAGGAGTGTCCTTCAAACACACCTTCGGTTGGACTCTTTAGGGCACCACCATCTCTACAAAGTGAGGACACCAGGGAATACAACCCCTCTGCTCCACAGCTCCCTCCTCACATCCCTGAGGTGCACGAACCATTTTAGTGGCCATATCCTTCATTGCACACCCAGCTAGCCACACCTCCCTGAGCTGAGTCCTTGCCTTCTAAGAGAAGGTTCTCACCCTACACACCATGCCTGCTTCCCTTGGTCACAGATATACAATCTTTCAATCAGCAGCATCGTTGCTCCTTTCTATGACCAAATCTCCAACCGAGGCAGAGCTCCATTTCCTTCTCTGGGCTCTGGCACTCTCAATACAGTATCACTAATGTTTTTTGTTTTCCTCCAGTCTGTTGACAAATACACCAGGGAGGCAGTCAGCAATCCATCCCTCAGACACTGCTTTTCATGATGACTCCAGTTTATTCTTACATTTCCAAGCCAGTATTTAATCTCTTTAATATATGTAGTGCTGATTTTTTTCATTCCAATTTCTGACAGATATAGGTGACATTGAGTCAAACAGCTTACAGAAGTCATATGTGTATTACATCAACACCATCATCTTCATCTACTCCATCTGTAAACTTACTTAAAAGTCTGAGGTTCATGAGATCTATTTCCCATAAGTGAATTTTCCATGTTGATTGCCACTAATTACACTATCCCCTTTAGCTTCTAGCTCATGTCCATGCTACATGCTGTATGGTTTCTCCTTGGGCCAGAATACCAGGGCACCAGGCTAACAAAGGTTTGTACCACCCCATCTGCCTTCTCCTAACACTGGCACCATGGGCATTTTGACCCAGTCCTTGGGAATTTCCCTACTGCCCAAAAACCCACCAGAAGTGAACGTTAATAGCCCAGAGGGGTCTTCAGCCAGTGCTTTAAAAATTCTTGGATGCAAAATATCTGAACTTGCTAGTTTAAGAAGGTCTAACATTAATAGCAGCTGTTTAACATCCTCTTCAGTTACTGTTGGAGTGGAAAGTGTTTCATCATTCTCATATGATACAAATACATCACCTGGCTTTTTTCCAAATAGAAAACAGAAATATTTACGGAGCAGTCCTGCCTCTTCTGAATTTTCATTGATAATTTGACCATGTCCATCTATTAACAGACCAGGGTAATTACATTCCTTAAATCCCAATATACTTGAAAAACTCTTTATTCTTCCCAACTTCGCTAGCCACCGACTTTCCCTTGCATTCTTTTCCTTATCAGTGTTTGATGGGATTGAGCTCTCAGTCCATACTCATCACTATCAACATTTCTCTCTCCCAGCACTGCGTCCTGTGCATTTATTTTCCAGAACTGCCTCTGCTCTTCTCCACGCTCCACTTGGGTTTTGTGCAGGGTATGAGGTAGTCCTGTACAGTGATTCATACGAGGCACACATCAGGATCAAGGCAGATCTCATCATCAAAACCTATCTAGCACCCCAAATGAGGTTTTCTCTAGAGATGCTATGGGCCCAAAACGCTCTCGCAATGCTAGAGACAGGGTTTCAAGCAACACAGGTTAATTCAGTCCAGATATACCACCTGGAGCTGCAGCAAGACAGTGCCCATCCCCAAAAGACTGTCCGGACTGACCTGCAGGCACAGGAGCAGCCGTACAGGAGGCACAAGGCTCAGAGCTGAGGGGAGCAACCAGTGTGGGACAGACTGGGAGGATGCCAGGAGCACTTAGGGATCTGTTATCCCTGTGTGCTCGACAACCCCTTTTAAGGGGACCTCTTTAAGGACCCTAACAGCTTTGGTCTCCCAGTAAAGACAATCCTGAGAAAGAAAATTAGCCAAGTAAAAAAATGAGCCGTCTCCTGGATCCTCCTACAAAACCAGGACTGGCCCCGTAAGATATTCCTCAGGGATGGTTACAGCCTTAATTCAAAGTCCCAGTTGCCTGGGTTCCCATCCACCAGTAGCTGTTCTATAAAAAGCATCTTTCAGCGTTCTTCACCCCCTGTGCAAACTTTCTAACACCCAATTAAATCCCATCTCTCCATTTTCTCTAACTCCGGCGCATCTACAGCAACCCTGCTTTGTCCTTGGCACGCACACCCTTGGATACCTGCAGGATGTTATTTTGC
This sequence comes from Porphyrio hochstetteri, assembly GCA_020800305.1. Taxonomy (NCBI): domain Eukaryota; kingdom Metazoa; phylum Chordata; class Aves; order Gruiformes; family Rallidae; genus Porphyrio; species Porphyrio hochstetteri. The sequence continues at coordinate 10,302,115 of CM036920.1, forward strand.
ACCCTGTAAGCCAAAGTTTTCACCATTCTTCCAGTCTGCCTCCAGAAAAACATTCATATGTGGCACAGTGTAAAAGCTGAGCTGCAAAAACAACACGCACAGCTCCTGCGGGCTGCGGAGCGGGACCTCTCTGCAACCAGCACATGTGTCCCTGCAGCCCAGCAGCAGCCCAGCCCCACAGCTCCAGCTGAGATGTTGGGATTTGTACATCAACAGGGTTTTGAGCAAAATGCCCAGCCCGGGTACAGCTCCACAGGGCTCGGGTGTGCGTGTGTGTGTGTGTGTGTGTGTGTGTGTGTGTTTGTTTGTGATTTTGTGAATAGGGCCGCTTAGCACGTTGAGTCCTCCCCATGGGGATGATGTGTTAGAGCGGATTGGCTCGCTATTCCCCCAAGGAAACATCTGCACATTCCAGACACATTTTGTAACGGGAGTGAAACCCATCCTTGAAGTGAAATTTTACAGCCTCCACAGCGCAAAATAACGATTGCTGGCAAGAACCAGTGGAAAAGTAATGTTTAAAATATTATTACAGGGAAGCGGCTGCCAGAGCCTCAAATTAATCATTTGAATGTGTCTCTGGAGCGGAGCGGTGCGTTATGTAACGCTCATCCAGCTCCAGCCTGGAGCGTGGCTCCCATCCGGACCCATCCCGGTGCCCCCGCTCCCCTTCCCTCACTGAGAGCAAACAGCCACTGTGCCCTGCCACGCTGCCGCTGACCATGGGACCTGCATTCCCTTCCATGAGGTCTCTCTCAGGAGATTTCAGCAGGGCCTGGAGGCCACATTTCCTCCAGGTGCCTGATTTCTTCTTGTGTTAAAGAAAAACCCAGGACAGACAAGGATGAGGGGTGTTTCTCAGTCACCTCAGGAAAGCTGTGCTTGCCACAGCCCTCTACAGCAAAACGAGCACCAGAAGAGCCAAAGGAAGCTTGGCCACTTCCCACCATGGCCAGTAAAAGAGGGGAAGCTATGGGTCAGTTCATTAAACCCTTTGGACACTGGAATGCAGCCAGCCCGGTCTGTTCCTGAGGGCCATGGGCCTGGTGACAGATCAGGGATGTTATCTGTGCAGCGTCCTCTCCCTCGCCCCACGCTGGGCAGTGATGTCTAACACACAGGATCCAAATATGATAAAAATGCATCTGATGTTCAACCAAAAAAAGAAAAAAGCCTCTAAAGGAAAGTGGGAACACAAACAGCAGAGGATGCAGACACATCTACGGGGGAGGAAGGAACAAAACGTTTGGCAGCCTGTACCAGGCGCAGGAAGAAGTGAGATGTGTACCTAAGGGAATCGAGTCCTGTGCGACCACAGAGAAAAGCCCACAGGCTCTCAGGAAGGGGTATTCTCTCAGCAGCAACAAGGGCAAAGCTCTGTTACTCATCAGGCTGAAGATACCATGAACACAGCCAGAAACTTCACTGATGAGGATTTCTCCATCCCTCCTGGTCAGTAGCTGCGTTGGGGGATCCACCCTTCTAGGTGATGAAGGCTCAGCCCAGCCTGTGCCAAATTTCACTGCCTACCCCCCAGGAACACAGCATGAATGTCGGGGTGGCCATGTTTGGTGGGAGCTGTGAAGGCAGAAGACACGTGGGGATCAATGACTCGTTCCAGGGAATGCTGATGGGAAAATGGGAGGCGAGGAGAGGTGTGTGAGAGCCGGCAAGTCAGATCGCTGTGCTACATGTGTCCACTGGCCCAAATACAGGTGGCCCAGGGAAAGACCCAGATGGAACTGGGCTACAGTGACCAGTGTGTAGCTGGGGTCCCTGTCAGCTGCTGAGTCCAGCAGAAGGGTTGTGGGACTGCAAGATGACAGCTCCCAAATCCCTGATCTCTTCTGTCTGTTTCAGGCTGAGCAAGCAACATCAGGCATCACATCTGAAATGCTGGCCAAGGTTTTAGGGTCGCAGCATCTCACACTGTGTGATTCTACTCCGGAGCGTTGCTGAAGTATCCACCAACATCAGCTATCCCAGTTGATAAAGCGCATCTCCTTTCTGTTCCTGGCACACCTCCACTCTCCCTGGATCCCTGGGTGTTACAATACTCCCGGTTTGACACTGGACAGATAGACAGACAGGCACACATACAGACAAACAGGTATTTTGCCCCCAGATAGACTTTCTCATTCAAATACAATTTATCAAACACCAAAACAGTCTGGACTGTTGTTTTAAACGCTGAACCATGTGTTTCATTACAGGACACCAGCAGCAGTTCTGCGGGAGTTGCCGGGTCTATCAGCTAAATAAAACACTGTCAGAAGCTGCCTAAACGCACAGTTAACATTCGGTCTGCCAGGCAAGAACCACAGATTTATGATCAGCCCCAGAGGGTTCCTCTGTTTAAAGGGGGGAAAGAAGCAAACCTGCTTAATTAAGCGGCCTAAAGCAAAGGGAGGATGTGCAGACTGACAGGGGCAGAGGTGCTCTGCTGGCAGGTGGGTCTGTGTGGTCTCCATGCATTGCAGTTCTTCATGAAGCTTGAGATAACAGTATTTGCATGATCCCCAGAGAGAAAGGGCTCCCAATCTCCTTTTGCTGTAAACATCTCTCTAGCGCAAGGGCACCATAATTCAAAGTCAAGTCCACGAATCTCTAGTGGAACAGAAATGCTCAAGGAATTTGTTAACCAGCAGCTTCAGCTGGTGTTATGTGCCACAAAGCACAAGGCATGGTAGAGACCCAGAGCCAGTCTGCTCTGCAACTGGGCAGACAGAGAAAAGGGAAATTATTTACATGATGCTGAAGGATGGGCCTTTCCTTAACCCTCTGCTCCTGTGCCAACACTGATACAAGCTCCTCTGTATTTTTACAAATGTGGTTGTTTGGATTGGAGGGCTCTGCTCTTAATGTTTTTGGAGTATGTGCACTACAGACCCTTAAAAATCTTCCTTCTGAAAACAAAAAACCAATCAGACCCCAATATAGACCTGCTGGTTCCAGTACAAAATGCATTTGCATGTTCCTGGCATTAATAATCTGTGCGATTGGGTTGCTTCCTTTTAGCATTAGAAAGTCTTCTGTGATGCAGTCAGACTATTTCTGCTCCAAAAATGCTGATATTCAGAGGCCCCAAAGTAGGTACGAAGGGAAATGAGCAGCTTGCTTGGGCCTCGGACGGGGCCTGAGCTCTGCAGCAGAGCTCCCCCCACTAGAAGACCTTGTGAACAGGCAGGAGAAACAGCAACTGATTTGTCCCCTGCACAAGATGTCCAGAATGTCCCTTTGCCACTGCAGTGAAAGAGTTGACAGTTCCTTGTGCTGCTGCGGCAAGAGGGGACATGGGCACCACTAGCTGCACACACAGAATGGAAACCACACCACGCTGCTCCTCTCCCCAGCACTGCCTCCACTGCCGGGATCGGAGTGCACACAGGCTGAAGAGTCCCTGCCCCATCCTTATCCTCCATCACCTAACTGGTCCTGGTTTAGGTGCAGCGCAGAGGCTTCGGCAGAGAGGGCTGACACATGCTCCACAGGAACTGCTCACCCTTCCTTCCTGGGTATTTCAAGGAAAAGTGTGAAGATGGAAGTCTCCCTTCTCTTGAGGCTCCTCCAGCAGCTGGGGCAGATCGATGACCCAGAAGCCATCAGAGGACATTTGTTCTGGTCACTGGCCATGTTTTCTGCTTCTTCAGTGGGGTGTCAGGCTCAGTGTCTGCAGATACTGCTGCTAGCATGGTGGAACTCCCCATCAAGTCAGGCCATGTGCCAGGCCTGGGTGCAGGTGATGGACATCTCTGGGTTTCTTCTGGACCATTGCACAGGAGCCTGCTCAGTGTCCTCCTCTGAGCCCAGCCTGGTTTTAGCCCTCTTTGCATCACTATCAGCTAAAGTCTGGGTTGCAGTCCTACCTCCCCAAGAGGAGATGGGCATTTTCCTGCTCAACCCATCAAAACAGCCAACAAATGTTCTTGCTGAGAAGGGCAAAGTCCAAAGCCACATGAATTAGGGGGAATTTTAGGACAAAAGGTGTCAAGCAGTGATGGGACGAATTCAGCCCTGAAGCCAACAGACATAACCCAGGAATCAACTCATTTCCACATGCTGTACATTAAAAGATGCCAATGTGCATGGGGCACAGGTGGCACAGCTGACATTAGCAGGGATATAGATGGACCAATACAAGCCCAAGGCTGCAGAAAAGAAAGGTTTGGATCTCACAGGTTAAACAGGACTTTCACATCTAACTCTCTATCCATTCCTTGGAAAATTTAAAGTCCCGATAGGAGAGAGCCAAAACTTTAACATGAGCTGCCTGGGATGAATAACTGTCCACACTTCTGCCAAATATTAATGGCTGATAAATCCACTGTGCAACATATCTGGAGGTACCGGGTGGAGAGCAAAGGACAGATCCCTGGAAAGAGCTCTGGAAGAATGCTCCGCTCAAGTCATCAGCTTCTCCTGGAAAGATGCAGCTGACCTTGAGATAACCTACTTTAACACTGCTCCCCTCAGCTCAACTCTCCTCCTTGACACAAGCTGACCTCCACCTGTCCAGAGCAATGAAACCAATTTACCTCTGACCTCTGTCTCAGTCAAAAGCCCTCCTGGGCTTGTATCTGCTGGCTGTAACACAGCTTCTGTGCTGCTTCACCACAGCCCAGAAGACCTTCAGCAACTGCAGGCGCTTCCTACTACCTGCTGCCTGGAAGGGCTCATGCTGCAGCCAGAGTGGAGGAGCTGGGGCTGCATTCAAAAGCAGAAGCTGCATGCTGTGTAGGGAGAGCATCCACACTGCTTTGGGAAAGACACAGAGGGACCTGATCCTTCATGACTCACACAGCTGAGTGCCAGGCATCGTCCCCTGTCCTGGTGTATTTATTATCCACACGTGTACACAAGCCATAAATGCTCTCAGGTCAAGGACACATCACCCCTGGAGCATCTATTTCAACTCACCCTGGGGAGAAACAGGAGGAAATCCCAGCAGCCATTTGGTAGCCTAAGGACTGAGGCTCAGAGGTCCCAGCCGGCTTCCCTGAGGGCAGGTACCCCAACCACAGAGGGCGCAGGGCTGGTGCTGAACCCAGATCCTATTTCTGCAGACCCCTTTCTCCAATCATCTTTGGAAAAGGGATGTGTCCCCCTCACAGTGAACACAAGAGTGGGGACCAGTAGCTCTGACTGTGCTGCGGGCATGGCAGAAAGGATAACTAACTTCATCACTCCTGACTACAGCCCATGTCAGTGACGTAGCGAAGGGATGATCCTGCAGTGTCTGTTCCCTTCTCCCACAGGACTGATGCCTATAATCCTTTTTTAAAAGCATCATTATGTGGAATAAACTGTCCAGGGGAAAAGAAAAAAAACAGCCTTGCAATTTTGCTAATCTTCCTAATGATTTAATACCTGCAAATGCTCCTGGGAGGTATTCCTTTCCTGATCGCATTAGAGGCTGTCATATTAAACATCTCACCACACTTCAGCATCCTACTGTGGATTCTTTTTTTCTTAAACAAAACCAATTTCTCTGGAGGCTGAGTAGGGGTTTTTGCTCTCACTGCCCTCCCCTGCCCCCCCATTTTAAAAGACCTAATGCCTGCCTGGGGGATTCCAATAAGTCCTGGCACAGATCCTCCAAATAGTAGCAAAGCTAAACAGGGTATGACTGTTATTGCAGAGATCACTCACTGCCAGCACAAATACACAGACTGGACCATTCAACCTTTTACAGCAGGAAAGTCACGGACAGTTGATGATTCACAATCAGCATTTCTTCTTCTACTACAGCCACCTTCTTTCTTTAATTATTATTTCTTTCTGGCAAGCATCCCTACCCTGCAGCTTTGTGATGCTGTTCTCCCCTGACTTTTTAGTCTTATCAGCAATAACAGGCAGGGGACATCCCAGAGCCCACAGTCTGAAGTCTGCATCTGCTCAAGGGGCCGTGTGGCACAGGCCTGGGGAGAAGTCCCGGGTGAAGGCCACTGTGGCTCAGCTAGCCAGGGGTAAGCATTCCCCCACATACAAGACCAGAACAAGGCCTGTGAAACACTCTTGCCCCCCTCGAGACCTCAGAATAAGGCTGAAGTGGTATCACAGGCCGTGTTCAAGTGGGTTCTGTGCCCAGGAGTGAACCTCACCCACAGCAGCCTATACCACACTCTTCTTTCCATACAGAAAGCCAAGAGACGTTTGTTTCCCAGGTCAATACATACACAATGCACTTACATCATCAAACTGTCAGATACCTTACAGCGGGGACTGACACAGTGGCTCAGGGGCTCAGTACCCCGTGGTGCACCCCATTGCCCCCCTGGAAGGGATGCAAAGGGTTAATAAAAAAGACCTTTGTGAAACCAACTGTAACTAGAAAGTAACAAGAGCCCTGAACAAACAACACCTCCTTGATTGATTGTTAACACACTAACAAGAAAGCTATGAATAAGGTCCTTCAGTTTAGCAGAAGAAAGGAGGAAACTTTGTAGACAAGCAGAGTTTTGAGGACACTTCCTAGATACACAGAAGAGGAATTCCTGCTGTAATTGAAAGGCATATGGAAGTTGGGCCATCCATGAATTTTAATGAACTGAAGAGTGTGATGGGATGAAGCTGCAACCCTTGAGTAAGACAAGGATGAGGAAGAGCACCCCTTGATCCAAATTGGTTGAGAAGTGGAAATACCATAGAAGGTGGAACCCCCAATTCCTGGAATAGCTACGAACATGTACTAGATTTCCCAGAAATGTGCTGAATATGTCTGCAATGCTTGTATATAAACAAGCTAGACCTAGAGCTCAGTGTGCCTTAGGAGGAATAATCCCCTGTGCACCCAGCACTGCCATAAAGGATACCTGCTTAACAGTTACATCAGACTGTTAATCACCACGTTTCACCCTCACTGAAGCAACCCAGCATGGAGCCCAGGTGCCAAGGCTCACAGGGAGCTGGGCGGGCACACCAAGCTCTGCCCCAGTCTCTCCTCCACTCCAGTTTCACATGGCTGCAGCAAAGGGGCTTTCCCCCAGGGACCGATTCTTGCTCTCAGAAATCTTTTCCTCATGATTCAGCTTAGACCTTCCCCAGTCCAGGTTGTCTCCAAAGTTCCCAGGGACGGGTCCTCTGACAATTCACCCCCAACACCCTCAGCCACTGCACATCACACACATGTCAAAGCAGGAACCATCAGAGCCCCAGCAGGGCCAATGTCACTGGAGCAGAGATGGGCAATTACTTCTAAACCATTCACATCCCTTCCACTTCCCAGCTTTTTTTTCTACTGTAAACTAATCGATTTCTTGGTTGTTTCACTTTCTGTTGAGTAAAACATAAACCCAAAGCCCAGTCTCCTCCCTGCACAGTGCTACTCAAAGTGAAACGGAGGTCGTGTTCGTTGAGGAACCTTTGGGGAGACTAATGCTTCAGGTTCAGGCAACCGTCTTGGGCTATGTCTCAATTGAATGATTAAATACAAAATTACCCTATTCTTCATCAGCTGAAGATAAAAAACCACAAGGGTGGTTATGTAAGAGGGTGTTAGTGGTACACACAAACCACCAGTAAATTTGCTTTGTTTAAAATGGAAAGAAGAGCGTGTACCCAGGCAGCGCCAAGCCCGCTGAAATACGAAGGGCAGAGTGCCCCCCACAAGCAGAGGCATGCAGCCCCCTCTCCTGAGCCATGTGGCAGGCAGAGTGGGCACCAGCATGCTCTGTGCCCTGCTAGCACCCATCCACTGCCTCTGTCCCCCACACCGCAGACTGGAAGGCTACCAAGAGCAGGCTTGGTGCAGCAGGACACGTACATTCAGTCTGGTCCCTGCTTAGGCTCCATACGGAGACTCTGGAGGGTTTCAGTAAACATCCTGGTAATCTTTGGACACCACAGCAATGTTAAGAAGTATCACATTCATAAATCAGACCTTACATCAGCCCTGATGGCAGGAAGAACATTTGCCCAGTTCTCGAGGCGCACTGAGCCTCAGACCGCATCATCGTTTCTCAGGATTTATGGTAGTCGCTGAGTTAAGCTGCATCTTTGGTCTTATGTTAAATCCCCTCCTTGCCAAGGCTAAAAATTGCTCTGTGGTGTAATCACAAACTGAGGCAGTAAGAGCAAAATAACAAATTTCATTCCCATATTATAATAATAACAAGTTAGGTTTCCATAGCACCCCTCTTCCTCTCGGATCCAAAAGGACATCACCAACTGCACTCGCTGAAGCACACTCTGTGCACAGGGATTATGTAAACCCCCGCTGCAACACAGCCACTGCTCTTTACGGGTGCGACCCAGCACTGGAGCAGAGTTTAAAACAGAAAGGAGAAGAGCCAGTGCAGGAAGAAAGGGATGCCATGGAGCAAGAACTAAATCCTCCATCACGCCGCTGCTGAGGAAAGGCAGAATACGATCCATGATCTGCAGATCTCAGAGGAGAGAGGTGCTGCTTTCTGTGACGAGGCGAAGCCCAGACCTCTCAAGGACAGTGACAAATGCTGAAGCTCCCTCTCTTCAGCAGCAGCCAAGTTTTGGGCAGCACGATGTGCTGTCCCCTGCTCAGACTGCTGGCACCCTGTGCGTTCCCAGGAGGGCAAAGTTGCTGGGAACATTGCTTTCCAGCACAAGGGAAAACCATGGCCCGGGCACCTGTGGTCAGAAAAGGTCCTGGGTCACATGCAAAACCAGTCCCTTATTTGGCCAAGTCATGCTGGGACGGCTGCCCAGTCATGTCTATCCAAATAGCATCAACCTGCACTGACTGCGCCCTTCTCTCTGCCTGTCAGTGCAAACAGAGGCTCAGACTGGCTGGAAATGGCTCTGTGCTTGTCGGTGGGCTGAGGAAGACAAAGACCCTGAGGCTCTTCCCAAGAGGCAGTTTGTCTGTCCCATCTTATCCCCAGGAATGCTGTCCAGGAGCTACTGGTTCCCTCAAAATAAAGTAAAATCAGGAGAGTGGAGGGATTATAAGTACAGCAGTGAGCAAGGAGGGATTTTGTATGGGCAGGGGGACCAAGGTGCTCCCCAGCGTTGTGCACATGGCTGATCCAGAGGCAGACTGAGCTACAGACAGCCGTTGCTCCATTTTCCCTTTCCAACATTTTCCACACTGTGCTGCCAAGAAAGCTCCAGGAGCTGCCTGCCATGTCTCGCAAAGGCTCCCCGCTGCAGAGCCCTCCCGATCAGCTCAGGGAGGGACCCCACACCAGGACGGGTGGCTGACACAGCTCCATCCTTGCTCCTCACCAAGGGACCAAGGCTTTGGGGTATCCTAAAAGAAGAGACTTGGGGAGAGCAGGCATGATCTGCTGGGCTCAGATGTCCGAGAATGGCTTCAATCTCTTTATTACATTCAGAACCATGAAATATTATGACATCTCAGTGAAGCTACCTGAAGTCACAGCTCCTACATTAAGTATAATTTGAGTAAGTAAAAATTTGCATCTGATGTGTCCTGTGTGTTTGGATTTTTTTTAATTTCCTGCTGTGTGAAACAGGAGGAGCAATAAAAATAAATCCTTGGAAACAAATTACAATTGCTTAATGGAGTAAAAAAAAAAAACCCAGTCCCAAGGCCTTCCTAGCCTGCTTGTGCCACAGCTACTACACACATGGCAGCTTACACACGCAGAAGAACAGGCTCCAAGTCCGGACTTCCTCACTTTTATGGGTTTAAATTGGATCCCACTAGGTGTTTAAGGCCATTGTTGAACTGCTAACACATTCTGCAGCATGACTAACACCAACCAGGTTATTTTTCATTCCCATTTGGCTTTTTTTTTTCTTGCTCCATCTGCCTGTCATAGCAGCCAGGAGGGCAGAGCAGCGGCGAGGACCAGGTGAGTGACAGACAGCGTGCTGGGTGTGCAAGGAGCAGGGAGAAGAACTCACAGCAAACCTGTGAGTGCAGAGGTGCAGGGACAAACCTGCTGCACCAAAAAAAAGCCAGGGTCCAAAAGCAAGGAGCAAGTATGACCTTCTCTCAGGTAAAGGGCAATTGTGTCTGATGTGGCAGAAGTAAAAGATGGAAGAGCTTGGGGGTCGCTGTTACAGAAGGTAAAGGAGGACAGTGACTCCCCAACAAAGGAGGCTTCAGCCCCCAGCAATGAGCTGCAGGACCTCTCCTGATCTAACTGGGCTCTTCTGCATTTGCACCAATGCTCCTGAAAGCAGTATCTTGCCCTGTGCTTCCGTGAAGTTGGGGAGTTTCTCCTCCTCCCCTACTTTATTTTCTTTTCCCCTGACAAGAGACCAGCAGACTCTGGCTGACTGCATGCACTTCACTGGCCAGAATCTGGCAGCAGGGACAGAGCCAGGCCCAGGAAGAAGGCAGCAGGCAGTGGTTTATGAAACACCCTGTGCAACCAACACTTTCCTCTACCAGGAAATGTCTTTCGCAACTGGATGTCTCTGAACTGTGGATTCGGGTGATTTCAGAGCTCTCCCTCCAGGACCTCTCCCCCTCCTTGCCACTCTGTGGCTTCATCTTAATGGAACAGGCAAACTGGGTTGGGAGCATCACTAACAGCGTTGAAAGAAATGGGAGAGACTTCCCAAAAAGTGCAACCACCAAACCGGTTCCAGGAGGCCCTCCCTGCACAGCAGCAGCTCCTGGGGGATCCTGCAAACAGCACACTCATCCTACTTGGGATCTTAAAGGTCTCAAAAAAAGGGCATGCAAGAAATTGTCAGTAAATTAAATCCATGCTTTTCTTGTAGTAATCTATCTTTTTGATATGAAGATAGACCCAACCCAACAACTGCTGGCTCATAACTGGAGAACAGAACTACAGCAAGATTTCCCCATCTAATGACATCTGTACTTAGACAAGGCTTTCCTAGTTCAACACACCACCAAACACGCTTAGAAATGCTCCCTCTGCTCTGCCATTAACCATTCTGCCTAATGAGATTCCACGTGGGGAGTCCTGGTTACTTACAGTGAGCAATTAGGGGTTGTAGTTTCAAATTGGAAACAATCAGCTACACAAGCAATCTGTCCATGTCCATTATGTGCAGATACCCCAGGGGCTGACACAAACCATCATTTAAAGGCTCATGAGCTCTCTCAGCACAGGGAAGTCAGGATCTGTTGTCCCATCTATGTACTCCTGGCACAGGTTTACAGTACTGAGCTGAACCAGACTGAGACCTTTGCTATGAGACAAACCAGAATCAGGCTTTAAATCACAGTATTTTTCCCCTGGAGTCCTGAGAAAGCATGAGGAAAGAACTGTAAGATAACCCTGTTGGACATGCAGAGAAGGTGAGGCTGGAAGAATGGAAGAGAACTCTGAAATCAAAGCACAAGCTCGAAGAACGTGCCCTTCCCATTAATGCTTCACAGTACTCAGCTTTGGGGAGACCCACTCAATACAGCCTGAGGGTCCCTGTTACAGTCACACCTCACGGGTCTGGTCAGCGCTCCCGAGGAAGACAGTACATCTTGGGCACATCACATCCTCAGCTCTGCAACCACTCTTTTCCCTGAGAACAAGGCAAAAGGCAGAAGCTCAGGGATAAAACTTCTCAAGGTCTGAGAGGTGTTTGGGAGGTGGGTCAAGGCTGGGAGGAAGAGGAAGGCAGACTCAGATTCCTGGATTGAAGACTAGCTCCATCCAGCAAAGCATTCAGTTCAGCCTCTGCTAACCTACAGATTAAATGTTTACCTTGAAAGGGCAGAAATATCATACAATCCATCTGATCACATGATAAATCCTCTAAAACTGACCCTCAAGATCACCTCTTCAACCACCTCAAAGCCTGCATTAACCTTGCTTGAACCCTAACCAACTCCTCTATCTGGTTCCTGTATGATCCACTTCTACCCTAAGGAGGGAATGAGAAGATATACTCAGCCTTGCTGTAAGAGAAGTGGTGGGTTCCCTAAAGCTGTCTCCTGGAATCATGACATTAAATTATGATCTCTACTTTCCCCCTTCCCTTTTATTTTGCTGAAGTATTTTTTTTTCCCACTGCATCTCCTTATTGAGAAGTTCAGATGCCTGCAAACGTCTCTTACATGGGACATCAGGCTCAAAACCCAGAAGGAAACAACATCTGGCCTTTTATGGTTTATTTTTAATCTCGAGATTTATGAGAGGTAGCTGACTAATGTTTTGGCTGGCAGGGCCGGGCTCTTGTAAGTAATTGCATTCTTGCTATTTTATTCATTAAGATAAGTTTTCCCACTTCTGTTTGAGTTGTTGGTGATGCCATCGACTGCTGCAAGAAAAATACAGACCTTTGCCTTGGCGCTCAGGCCGGTGAAAGGCCAGATGTTTCCTTCTTCAACCTCTGGCCCAAGCATCCAAAGCGAAAGGCGCAGATATCTCAAACTTCCCAGATACATCAAATTTCCCAGCACTGCTCAGCTCTACCAAGTTATTCAAGCATCCCCTGTCACAGGGGAGCTCCTCCCTTGCAAAAGGCAAGGAGTCCTACACAAACCAGGGCTACTGTGACTCGTTCAGTACGATTTTGCTTCCCATACCCTGACTTCCTCTCCAGCAATGCACCAAAAAAAAAAAAAAAATTAAAAAAATAACCAAGGAGTTTGTAGCTAAGGAATTCAGTGAATGATTAACTCCATCCTACCTATTACCCATTGCTCTCCATTCCCTCGTGCCTTGCAGAAATCCCAGTTCCGGGTAGCAAAGCCCCACCAGGATCTGATATCCCATTGGCTTTGCGTGCGGAGCGGTCAGGTGATGCGGATGGTTCTAGCTTTGAGTTAAAATACATTAAGGGCAGTAATGATTAATCCGGAACCCTGGCATAAATTCCTGGTGACATGTTCCTCTTGTCATACCAAATTTAACGTAAATGCATCCTGCTTCCTGGGGGTCACCATGGAGAACAATCTCCACACAAGCCTGCAAAGACAGGACCTCTGTGTGTGCCAGGAGCAGGGGCTGGTGCAATGACAGCTCTTTCCAAGGTAGCAAAAGCATACAATGCCCAGATGTTGCTTTCCCCACTCCAAAATGCACCACGTCTAAGCCAAGCTCTGGGACCAGGACAAGGCAGCAAATGCAGCTGTGCCAGCCTGAAGAGCGTGAAGGGGCTCAGCCCAAGGGCAGTGACGCATGTGCACCCACAGCACGTCATCTTGTGCTGCAATGTCTTCACATAGGACTGGCCCCACGTGCAAGCCCATGTGTTTATCACACTCAGCTGCACCTCAGAAGACTGGGAGGGCTCGGTGCTGGGTTTGGACACAAACTTCCTACATGACCTCAGGCAACTCCCTTACTCTCTAAAGCACAAAGCTTCTACAGCCTTACCCAGCCCAAAACCAGGAAGACTTCCTTTTTCTTTTGTCTATTTTTATTGCAAGATCCTGAGGATAAGGTCTGTAATTCGGTATGCTTGTGTACAGCACCCAGCACTGCACAGTCCCAATCCAGTCCCGGCCTTGCAGTACAACACACACAAAAACCAGTTCTTAGAGATTCAGGTCTTTTATGCAAGCCCACACAGACCATGGTACCACACAGCAGAGATACAACTGAATCTCTGCATGTTATATTGGGGCTTCTGGTACCTCTGCATACGAAAAGCTGCTTCTTCATCACCCAACAACTAGTAGTTAGCAAGAGGCCTGAAAGCCATGCTCTGTTGTCAGGACATAATCGAATCGAATGATGGTGTCCAATATTAAAAGGCCAGAATTTCCTCCCACTAGAAGGACTGTTCAATTTTACAGGCATCTGCTGAAAGCAACTTGCCCCTACCGCCTGTCACCAAAGTCCCTGGCATGGACAGCAACATGTGAGTAAGCAGCCCTTGCTTTGCCATTGCCATGCCTGAGTTCCATCAACCCGTGGTGCTGAGCCACCCATGCAGCTACAAAAGGTATCTGCTTAGACTGCCCAACACCAGGACCTTCCCAGAACACTCAGGGCAAGGAGACACCAGCTAAAACTGTACATGGAGACCTACGATACATGGATTCCCAGCATCCCAAGATCCAGAAAGCTGTCCTTGCAGTAGGAGAGCCAAGGAATTTCATGACCTGCATGTACTGATGGCCAAGTGGGATTTAAGAGCAGCCCTTGCCTAGCTCGCAGTGTACCTGAAAGTGTAGGTAGGAAGGATTAAAACACTCCTCTGAGAAGCCAGGACCTGATGCTGCAATGCGACAACTCTCTGTCCACAGCCTGCGCAGAAGTAGAGTTAACCAACACAACTCTCCCACCTTCTCCAATTCTATTCGTCAGTTCAGTGACACAAACCTGACAGAACCCTCTCACTTGCCCCTGTGCTGATCCTCTGCCACCCACGTGGACACTGACTGTAAACTCTTCTCTTCCTTACAGACGGCCAACAATGGCTTCACTCCTGCCAGACAGCCCATGACCCAGCAAGACTCAGGATCCCAAAAAGTTCGAAGAGACAAGTGGAAAAGCTGAGCTGTAGCCAGGGGAATTGGGACCCATCCCTGCCACAGGCCTGTGTCTCATCCCAACAGTAGGCTCAAGCTCCTGCTGAGGTATTTTTTGCTCTAGATTCAATAAAGAAAAGAAAAAAATAAAGTGGCTGCTGCAATGTGTTTCGTATTGCTGAGGACAGAACCGCTCCAGGCTGCTGCGGCAGACACAGCTCCTCGTGCCCTGCACTGAGTTTGACTAGGCAGAGGATCAAGACATCCTCAAACTCCCTGTCACGATCCCAAACGCACCCCTAAGGAGGAGGAAAGGGCCAGTCTCCTCTCCCTCTAATCAGCCATCATTAAACAAACAACTCACAGTGGGGATCTTGTAGCATGCACCACAGCCAAGAGCTACCGACTGCCTACTCCTGAACTCGCACCACAGCCGTGTCAGCGCGCCCAGTGCTGCAGCCTGGAGGCAGGGCAGCCAGCTCAGCCCCACTGGGCACCCAGCCCAGGACACAGGGCAGCTTGTGACACCCCTTCCCCATGGCTGCACCCAGCCTTGCTGTCTCTGGGAAGGACAATGCTCCCAGCCCTGCATCCCCACATCCCAGGGAGCACACAGGGAGCATCCACATTTCTCTCAGGAGCTGGGACCTGTCTGGTGTCAGCACCGACTTCCCATTTGGGGCTGGGATGCGTCTGCTTGGGAAAACTGGTGGCACTGCCTTGAAACAAAAAGTCAAGTTGGGCAGAAAACAAAACTTCTTTTGCAGATGGGTTATAAGAAAAACAAGCTCTCCAGCTAGGACAGCATGGTGCGGTCCCACTGGCTCTGGTGCCTGCCACACAGCACAAGGTTGAGTGTGTAAGTCAAAGGACAATGTCAAGAAGGGGTCAAAGCACAAGCAGGGGTGGGAAGGCAGGACCACAGTCACCAATAAGCCTGTCAGAACAAGTACACATGTGTGTTTTGCTGCTCTGCCCTTCACCTTGCTCAGACCGAAGCTCCAGCTTCCCAAGAGCTGGTACAGGGTAATGCTTTGCCGCCTCTCATGAGAATGGCAGAGCACCAAGCAAGTAAAGAATTAGAAATCCAGGGCATTTATCCAGCAGCCAAGCATTTAAGCCCTCCACAAGCATTTAATTCCTATAAATAACTGCTGCAATACTCCCGCGAGGCAAGGAAGCACCAGCCCCATTGCTCAGACAGGGGAGACTGAGTGCAGATGAATCAGTGACAGCCCAGCCCACGCAACCAGGGTCAGAACTGAAAACAAAACCAACAAGCCCCGCTCTCCCTCGGTGTTCCAGCTGTTAGACAACACTGCCCCCAGTAGCTCGGCTTCCTTCCTAAGCCAAGGTATGTGCTTTGCTTCAAGGGGAGGAGGACACCGGGGAAGCAAGTCCTGGCTGTAAGCACACCGCACGCAGGCCCCGGGGCCGCTGCAGAATTTTGCATCTTCCAGAAATGTGTGGAAAGCCAATAAATGCACTGCCAGCTCCTCCTCCTCTCTGTGGGAATGAACAGGAGTTGCGGTCAGCATGCATGGAGTGAAAAGGGTGCTCCATGCCGCTCATCAGACCCACCACCTGCAAGAGAAGAGGGTCTAGAGGAGGGCTGCATGCTCTCCAAGGTGCAGGGCTCTCCAGTGAGTTAGACAGCATGTTTCCCCAGCAGATAGAGAGTGCATCTAGCATGGGGGAAGCTTTGTGTCCTGCAGGAGCGGGGATGTTGGAGATGGATTTCCAAATGTAGTCTCCTCTCCCAGTGCTCTCTGAAGTTATGGGATCAAGCTGCAGACTTGGACATGTCACAGCTAATCCACAGGAAGACAGGATGCAGCAGTGGGCTTTGCTGGCTTGCCATCTGATGGCGAGCTGCAGTTAACCCTTTAAACACTGCACACTCTAAACCAAGCCAGAAGGTAACGCTGCAGTCTGACCAGCTGCAGAACGTGGGTCACAACACTCAGCACAAAGCAGACCCAAGGTAACGCGACTTAAGTCGGTGGCTCTATCAGAATCAATCTGTACGTGGAATCAGAAACTAAACTGCCCAAGGACAGACAGTGTCACTGCTCCCTCAACAGTTTACTTGGCTGTAAACACTGGAAAGACAGAATGCTTTTCAAGAAATGGCAAACTGCTGGATGCAACGAGTGACAGCAGGGGCAGCAGCAAGGGCCGAGGGTCTGGTGGTTGGGCTATTGCAGTTATTCTGTGTTGCATGAAACACAGATCCAAGAACCAGCGATGCTCCTGGCACTCCCTGCAAAAAATGGGGTGTGTCTTCTCTCTAAACCTTGGGAATTGTGTTGTGTCCGTCTAGCAGAGCCTCAAGCACCACCCAGACAGCCTAAGCTGTGTTCCCATGGCGCTGTCCCAGTATGAGCTATGCCCTCTAACAGCTTTCCCGCACAAAGGGGCAGCAGATTTCTTCTTTTTTTCCTTTTTTGCAACTAAAGCCATTCCTTACTGCTGGTGTGAACCCAATCCACCACATCTATTAGCTACAGAGAATTTTCTCAACGAAACTGAACAACTAACCCTTGGCCTCTTCTAGGTTTCTTCCTGCTACCTCAGTTTAGTGTCTACACTAAATTTTTGAGACCCCGGATAGAAACTTTGCACTGATCCACACAATCAGAGGTTGCAAATCCAGGCAGAGATCAGTGCATAAAGCCAGGGATTTCATGTTTTCCCTCTGGAACAGTGTTCCCACACTCTTATGGAAACCTTTGATCTGCACAGATTTAATTCATTACTTATGAATCTCTGGCCAACGTCACTTTGCTCATTTCGATGGCTCTCTACTTGCAGCTGCCGTCTGTGTCCGGGTGGATAAGGAACCTTTTCTTTTTTGCCGTGTAGTGAAATAGCAGAAAAGGGATCCTGAGTAACAGCTTCCACCCCTAACTGCCCTCTTCTGGAAAATCACCCAGGTAGCGATACCAAGCCACCCTCTGCAACTGGGAGCCAGGGTATTTTCCAATGGAAACTCTTCTTCCAGGGAATCACCCTACATCATATTCCAGATGAGTGCTTTGTTTTGTTCCAGACAAGACATGAGAAGGTTTCTCTTTAATGGTGCTGGGCTTAGGTGCAAGGGCAGCTTCATGACACAAATCACTGAGGAGTCACTGCACAGCCTGAGGGGATCACCTACGAATGGCAGCAGCTCTAACACCTCAAAGGTGAGTGCCCACACCCCCCAGTCATGCTTCACTGATGGCTTGGACCACCTGCGGGCCCTGGGTCAGGGCTGTGTGCCCGCAGTGTCTGCACTGTGCCTAAGCTGTGGGACCCCAGCACTGGTACAGCAATACCAAATAGTAAAGCTGCCGGTTGATTGCTCTTTCCGTATCCAAACTCCTCCCTTTCCCAAACTCACTCTTTCCAGAAGGCTTTCCAATCCTTTTCATCTGGGGAGGGGTGAAACCCAAGTCCCTGCCGAGGGCCAGCTCCAGGCAGCACATGCTGCCTGCGGGGGCTGGGGCAGAGCACGGACCCTTTCACAAGGTCTTCACAACACTCCTGTTCAAGCATCTGTCTGTGGGTGATGGGGCAAGATGCTGACCCAACAGCCCTGTCCCACTCCTCTTCCTGAGGAAGAAACACAGCTTAAACAGAGATGTTGGAGGCAGTAACACACATAACTAATGGGAGGGAATGTGGCTGCAACACTTTTTCTCTGAGACCCCCTACTCTGCATCTCACTACGGTTTCCCTCGGAGAGGAAACGTGGCAAACAGCCCCTGTGCTGGGAGCACACATCACAGGATGGGCCCGTGATAATTATTCTTCTCACCCGCAGCCTGCCTGGTGCTGGCTTAAGATTTCTAATGGGTCTCTGCTCGCAAACAGGACCCAGGCTCTGCATGGGAAAGCCATTCAGCAACAGCACAGAAGCGACCCATGAGGCAAAACCTGTGACCATCCCCATACCACCAGCGTGCCAGTCCCTGCTGCCAGCCAGATGCCAGGGTGCCGACACCAGGCTGCACACAGGTGCTGACCAAGGAGCTGTGTGCATCCCCTCGAAGTGAATGCTTGTGTGGCCAGCTCTCCCAACAGCTCCACAACCAACACAAAGGCATGGGAGAGCCAAAAGCCCTGCAGAGCCTCCCCATGCACAGCCCTGGGTTGGCGCGGCAGCACCGACATCCCACTGCTGGAAATGCAGCATGGGGCAGCATCGGCAGTGGAGGCAGGGACAGCAACATCTGGTTTTTCCAAGCCACACTTGGAGCGGCTGTGCTGTGTTCCTCCCCTAAAACATGACCAGCCCAGCTGTGAGGCAAGCAGATGAGCAGAGAAGTATAAAAATAGCCACTTCTGTAGTGCTCTTTCAAGCAACACAAGGCTGCCCTACAAAAATAAATACACAAAAAGGAACGCTCAAGGGAGGGGGGGCGGGGGTCAGCTCTTTTGGAGGGACCCATGTGCTCACATCACTGAAACACCATGCAAGGACACATCCCCTCAACTCCCAGCTCTGTGGTCTCAGCACGCTCCCACCAGCTCACCACCGCTGGGCTTGAGGAACTGCACGTGGCTTCCACGGACACAGTCCCTGATGGGACTAGGTACAGCTGCTTTCACCAACCTGACCTAAACCAAAATCAGCGTACTTCAGGCCGGGCTCACTCCACCTCCTTCCCGAGCCGCAGCTTTGAGAGAGAAACTAACAGCTTTGGCCAACACAATCCGTCTGGGCTCTCGCTTTCCCAGGCTTAGCTGTTCCTCGGGTTCCTCCCTCAGGAGGACTCAACCCACACCCCAGATCCTCTTTTAGCAGAGCCACTCCCACCTCTCCCTGACCATGAAGCATTTGCTATAGCAGAACCTATTTAACCCATTCCCAGCAGGATCTGTGCCCAGTGACTGAGCAGGGAAAGGTGTTTACAGAATCCCAGTTGAGCCCCCACACCAAGGAGTGGAAGGATAGGCTTCACGCACTGTCTCAACTAAAGCTGCAGGGAAAACCACTCTTTTGCTTCTGGATCTGCACAAGTCCTCCCCCCAGTTCGAGGAGCCCAGCGCAGCACAGATGTTGTGGGAGCCAGGGCCGAGGTACTGCCAGGGGATGTTGCAACGGAGCTGTGAAGAGGCCACTGCTGGGGATCTCAAGTGCCATGAGTGATGGCCATCCAAGGAGGTGGCACAGGCTCTGGCCAGGGCTACAAACTCCACCTTGGAAACCTCGGTTTCAAACCAGCAGTTGGACCTCAAGACTTCATCACAGATGTGCAAAATAAATGTGTTTCCTCACAGAAGGAGCTGTCTGTATAGGTGAGCGGAATGAAAGTTGTGCAGCTGTGGCCAGAAGAAAAAAAGGGGCATGGTCTGGTGTCCAGGTACAATCTGAAATGAAGAGGAACGGGCTGGCCAAGTCCTGGCTTGGATCCAGAGCTCATGTCACTACAGATCATCCCGCAGGCTTGTCAAAAGCAAGAGCTGCCACAGAGCGTGTCTGCTGTCAGAGCGAGTACAGCATTCTCCTGGTGATGCTCGAGAGCACGCGCCAGCACGGCGGCAGCAGGAAGAACCCCATCGCCTCCCAGCACCGCGCTGCCACAGGGCAGCCCCTAGACCCCACACTGGAGTTCGGCAGGGCCACCTGGTCAAGACACATGTACTGTGACTGGAAAACGCCATAGGTGGGAGACGCATGACCACAAAGTAAACACTGTCACCTCCTTCCACCCAGTACTGTTGCCTACTGCACTACCTGAACACAGGTTGCTAATCACAAGAAAAACGATGCTGAATTAAACACGATCCCTCAAGGCCATCTGCCACGTCTGAAACTTCCATCTCTGATCTCAGCTTAGTAAAAGTTTTAACTAGGCCCGATGCCGGGAAGCCAAAGGGATGTACGTACTCATCCCTAACCTGAGGGGAACTATTTTTACTGTTAGACAGGCAGAAACAGCTGACTGAAGAATATTATGCTTTGATTATCTCTGTTTAAATCCAGCAGTAGCAAAAGGGATTCAAGCTTTTGGGTGGGGGGAAGAAAGCAGCCAGAAAGCGAGGACAGAATCCATTCACAGGTCACGGTTCCCATAATACACCAGTAATGCTACAGATGGTCAACTGGCATGTTCTTGATGCTCTTCCTGATGATAGTTATCCCGTGAAAAATGGGAATGGCTGTAATCACATGGCTTTTGCAAAGCAAGAACTAATGTTACATTGCGATTTGACATTTTTAGTTTTGGCAGAGATGCCAACGTAGCTTCAGTGTCTAAGCAAACAACAGGCCTTCAACGTGAAAAACAGGTTCTCTCTTTATTGCAAAGGCAGGCTAAGAAACAAGGGCAGGGGAGGTCTGCCCCGAATCCCCATCCTTCAGCAGAGCTCAAGTGGCAGGAGCTGCAAGGGAAGTGTGGTCAGTAGCTCGGCAGTCACCGCAACCTTCCAGCCTTTAATACCGACCTCAGCAAAGCCTGGAGAGAAGGGTGGGCTGATGTGGGGTAGCACCCACTCCCCCACCCAGCAATACCACCCTAAGTGCAGCCCGGGAACAGAGCCATCAACTTTCTACTGGGGAAGAGACAGAAAGGCCTAAGTCATGCCATTGGCAATGGAGGGACTACTGCACAAGTGCAGTGTCCCCCACATCCCTGTGTCCCCACACTGCCCATGCACTCTCCTCAAGGTAAGAGCAAGCAGCTCTGTGCAGCTCCCAGCCCACTTCACCCCAGCCGTGGTAAGTACATCTTTGCTCCTGAGCTGTCCCTCCTCACCCCCGCCTACCTTCTTACTCCCCTCCTACAAATACAGAAATGTTTGGGGACATATGGGGTAAAAAACAGGCAAGATACATTGATTTGTATCTGCAATGCTCAAAGGACAACAAAGCTTGAAGAAATGGAGAAAGGGTGATGCAGAATTGCATTATTGAAACCACAGTATGGAAACCACAGCATGACAAGAGATAAAGCAAGGAATCCCATTGAATGGCAAAGAGGGAGAGAAGTGTTAACAAACTGTATGAGTCTGTTCCCTTCCCACCTTCTGATCAAGTGATTTTTCTTTCTAAAATCCCTCTTTGTAAGAGCAGGGTGAAAGCAGCTGGGTGAAACGTGGGAGAGACCTGGCAGGGGCTTGCCAGCAAGAGAAGAGCAGCATCGGTACCCCCACTTTCACCCCAACATGGGCAAAGCCACATGTAGAAAGCCTCCACCAGCAAACTTCAAAATTGCTGGAAAGACAGAGAAAAATCAATGCAAATAGTAAATACACCAGGTATCAAAGGAACCCCAGGAGATGAGGTGAGCGGAGACACCGTCCTCCTTTCTACTAACGTCCAACAAGGGTCGTGAGCATTCAAGCAGCAGGTCTGGTCTTCCCCCAGTGCCACAGGGCTCTGAGCTGTTTAGCTGTGGTTCCTCAACTCATGGTTTTCTGTCACTACCTGGGCTTGTAGGTTCGGCAGCACCGAACCACAAATGGCAAACATTGAGAGACCATGGGCTGGCGTCGGGAAGCGAGACACCTTGGTGCTGCTCAGGATTATTTAACTGCAGTGTCTGCCATGGAGCAGGAACAAATTCCAGCGCCACCTCTCTGGGAGATGCCTTTTCTTACCTCCTAGGACATTTTTGCTAGTACACTTGCAAACACCACAAAAAAAAGGCAAAGTTTTGATTTTAAAAAAGGGCGAGTCTCCCGCTGGTGGAACACCGCTCACCATTGCCTTGAGGCTGTGGGAATCACACAGAATCACAGAGTCACAAGGTTGGAAAACACCTTTAAGATCATCGAGTCCAACCATTCCTGTCCTATGCTAAACCATATCCCTCAGTACCTCATCTACCCTTTTTTTAAACACACCCAGGGATGGTGACTCAAACCCCTCCCTGGGCAGCCTGTTCTACATCCCAACCCAGACGTCCCGCTCATGCCGTTGCCATGATGGCATCGCACTTCACTAACACCAGAGACCATGACCCCCTGACAGAGTCATACAGAATTGCCTCCTTGTTTGGCACTTAAACTACCGCCACAGTTTGCCTATGGGATTGGTCCCTTCCATGGGCTGAATGAATCTCATTAGCAAAATATTTATCTAGCACCTCATTTGGGCCTTTTTCCTCCTCCAAAATGTCTTATGAAAGAGAAACAGAGCCCTGTTTTTGTCTTATATGAACAGCATTCCAGGCTGTTTACATTTTTTCTAGGAACAGAAGTAAAGCTATTTTGCCTTTGTGCCCTGGACACCACCATACACACATGCTGCTGCTTGTGGTTTTACCTGACTCGGATTTTAGTTTTAATTGGATTCCCTCCCCCCTTACGATAGCTTCTGAGCCCTGAAAAGCCCTTTGCTGCATCATGTAACAATACCAACACCGACTGATCATTGCCAACTCTTGAAATTTCAAATATCACAGACTGTAGGGTCCCGAATCGTAAAATCTGTTTATTTTTAAAAGGTTTGCTTAGGTGAAGTCACTGCTGAGGCAGTGTAACCCCACGGCTCACTGCAAAAAAAAAAACCCATTGCATTTTGGATGAAAACTGTGACCCCCCCCCATCAAATCTGCAAAGCTTCTGCAGGAGCCTGGTGGTAGCAAAATTCCTCTGATACTTCCACCTTCCCCTTTTTACCCACCCACAGATAGTATTCCACATTAATAATGGAAAAATAACCTAGTCTCACAAATTGAGGCTCTAATCTCTGTTTCCAAAGTGCAACATACTACAGACATATCCAAAATAGTAAATATTTGCAAGGGAAAATCAGAAAATCCTTATGAGGTTTATTTCCACTCCAGGAATGAAAGAAGCGATACCAGCTCATGAAAGAGCTGAGTCTCAAAGCAGATGAGAACAAAACCCGGTAGCCCTGGAAGCAGAGCACTTGAAAAGAGAGCGGATCAGAGCATTTCTCAGGTGGAGAAACTCAGAAGTGCAAATGCCGCCACTCGAAGCACGTTGCTCATGAAACATGGGATCTTTCATCTTGCACACTGCAGATTATATGGAAAAAAAAAAGACTTTGCTCTTGATTCCAGCCAGACCTCACGTTATACTTCAAGAACCCGACCATGGGGATGGGAGGGGGCCGATATTCCCATTCAGAATGCGTAGAGACTGCTTCCAGCTAAGTATGCAGTGCCTGCAAGCTGCAGAGCTTAGTTCCTTCATGATTCTTTGGATGGGGCAGTTTCTCCTGTGCTCCTGGTAACAGTGCTGCTAAAGTTGGCATGTGTTTCTTCAAAGTTGCTACCTCTATAATGTCGGATACGAGAGGAATTCATTTCCTAGGCCTTATTTCTAGAGCTAGAGGTACAGTATCGCATCAGCTGAGTGCGACTGCTAGTGCACACGCTGCCGCAGAACCAGCGGGCTTCAGCGCTGGAGATTTTCTGAACTTGACCTTCTTAAAGGCTGTTTTCCTTTCAGACTAATGAAAGAAGAGACGGCAAATCATTAAAAGCATTATTTACTTTATCTGTCAGTGCTCAATGAAGGGAACGTGAAAGGAACAGACACAATCGCTTGCATAACTTCAGCGCCATGAGCCAGAGTCCCCCTCGTCCCAACAGAAATGAAACTGTAAATCTTTCATGGCTGTAATGATGATATAAGCACACACACGTTCTTTCCCATCGTCAGGAGGTCAAACAGGGCAGTCAGCTTCTCCCCAAAGGAAATCCGTGCACTGCATCAGACTACTTGAGAGCATCTTACACCCGCCGTCAGAGTACTACCAGCGCACACTCTTTCAGCTGAGTTGTGACTGAGCACGCAGGACGATCTGCTGGCTGACAACGATGACTCTACAGTCTGAATTCCAAAGACAATCATCCCTCAGCGGAGCAGAGCTCTTCCCCTTACTGCACAGCTCTCAGCAGTGCTGTAAACAAACATTTCTCCACCGAAATCAGAGGAAGATGTCAGTAACACTACCCTGCCGATTCGGTCCATTTGCTTTAGCAGATTCCCCCCTCCCACATTCGGGGCACTTTGTTTCGTTGACCTGCGAGAGCTTTATGTCCAACTTCAATTTGTCATCGCACAATACGATCTAATCCAAAACATTCTGGGAGCTTTTACAACTCAACACCTCTCAACAACAATAATATAAACAGTCTCAAACAGTTACTACCAAAATTAATAATCCTAGAAACACACTGCAATAACCCCAAATCCTTAAAAAGTCAAACGAAGGACTTATTGTCACAGAAGGCTGCTCTACGAGTCACCAGCGAAGCGCTGGCACATCCCACCTCTGTCACAACGGCACATTCAGTCTCTGGAGCTGTAGATCCCCACAGCTAACCGACAACGGATAATGCAACGTCAGAAACCCCTTAATAAAAACCAGTCTTTCCCAGTTAGGGACTTTCTGCAACAAACAATGGATAGTTTGTTTAGAGAAGCCTAAATGTATCTTGTAAGGAAATATTTAGACAACAATTTCTTGGATTTAGAGACATGCACATTTTCCTGAAGTTACTCCAGATACAGCTTGGAGACCTGCAACCCAACAGGACTTCGCAACTTCTGTGGTCTCTCTCAATCTAAACTGACACTGAAAAGTGGAAACTCAGTGAAGAACATTCAAATTGAAAAGCAGACCCTTAACTTAATGAAATACCAGTAGAAATAAGTTCATGTGAGATTTTTCTGCTGTGCCGGGCCCCACGCCATCTCGCCTACATGAATCACTCAATGCTTTTGCCTCCTCAAGAACAGAAAAAGAAAACAAACTTGGTTCAAAAATAAATTTTAAACCCCACTTTTCCCCCCAAGCCTGGGGTTTTTTTTTTTGCACCGTGAAGTAACTTTATTTAAGTGACAGAGCACACGGACCACCCCAAAGCCCCTCGAAGTAACAAACCTTCCTGACCGACTTTCCTGAAACAACAAAATCAGCATGTGGACACCAACACAACTGTCACCCTGTCCGAGCACTTCCACGGAGAACTCCTTTGTGGATGAACTTGTCAATCGAGTCCCTTCAATGTGCTGGTAACAGCCCCGTGTCTCACCCCCATCCAAGCGCTCCCCTCCCAACACCGCTTCCCTCCTGCCATCTCCCCAGGAATTAAACTCCCGGCACAAAACCTCCGGCACAGCAGCACCCACACCCCACACCCCCCAGCTCGTTTTAACACCCCCAGGGTGTTGTGGTTATCCTCAAATATCCGCGTGGGTGCCTGTGATCCCGCACACGGGTGTACCGAGCGCGCCGACCCGCTCCCGGTGCGGAGCCGAGCGCATCCCCACGGCCGGGACCTCCGGGGCCGCCAGCCCCGCCGCGCTGGCCCTGACCCCAGCTCACGCTACCGAGCCCGAGCAGCGCTGCCAGGCCGGGCCCGCGTACCTCACATACCGAAGCCGTTTCCCCTTCGCTTGGGCCGCTTCTGCCCGCGCCTGAACCGCCTTCCCCCTCCGCCCCGCCGGTTCACGGGAAACTTCGCGCCGCGCCTCCGCGTTTGCCCCCGCCGTCACGCGTCCCACCTCCGGCGTAGGAAATAACTCGAGGGCAAACGGGACGGCGGGGCAGCCGACCACCCCCGGCCCCGCGCCGCGCCCCGAGGTACTCACAGCGCCGTGGCGGCGGGAGGGATGCCGGTCCCCGGGCGCTCCATCCCGCGGGCTGAGCAATTGACGAGGCAGGCGGGGCCGGCGCAGGTACAGTCGGCGGCGCAGGGCTGGCAGGCGCGGGCCGGGGGTGTCCGGGCCGCCGCCAACCCCCCGCACAGCAGGGAGCAGAGCAGGCACCAGCCCGAGAGGGGCAGCCGCGCCGCGGGGACGCCATGTTTGCGCTGTGATCCAGTGTCTCCATTTCCAAAAGGCATCTCTCCCTACGGGCATGGCATGGCCCCGGCCCGCCGCTCCCCCGGCCGGCCGGCCGGGCCCGGCCGCGCCCCGCCCCGCTCCGCCGCTCCGCTCCGCGCCCCCCTCCTCCTCCTCCTCCACCTCCTCCGCGCCGCCCGGCTCAGCGCCCGCCCGGCATGGCGGCCTCCCCCGCAGGGCTGGCGGTGCGCGCTGCTCGGCGGCGGCGCCCGGCCCGGCCCGCTGGGCTCCCGCTCGCCGCGCTGACAGCCCCGGCCCGGCGCCGCTCGGCTCTGCGCTCCGCCCGGGCCGCGGCCGCCGCCTCCCCGCTCCGCCTCCCGCCCGGCGGAAACCCGGCGCCGCTCCAGCCCCGCCGCCCGCCCGGGCCGCCCCCGCCGCGCGGCCGCCCCCCCCCGGACGGCCCCGGACAGCGGCGGCGGGGAAGGGAGGGCTCCGCTCCCGGGCACGGCGGCGCCGGCGGACTCTCGGGCTGGGCCAAGGGAACGCGGACACTCTGCTCGGAGCGGGGGATCCCGGGAGCAGGGGGATCCCGGGAGCAGGGGGATCCGGGGGGCAGGGGGATCCCGGGAGCAGGGGAATCCGGGGGTCAGGGGGATCCCGGAGCAGGCGGATCCCGGGAGCTGCGGGATCCGGGGAGAAGGGGGGTCCCGGAGCAGGGGGATCCGGGGGGCAGGGGGATCCCGGGAGCAGGAGGATCCCGGGAGCAGGGGGATCCGGGGGGCAGGGGGATCCCGGGAGCAGCAGGATCCGGGGAGGAGTGGGGTCCCGGAGCAGGGGGATCCCGGGAGCAGCGGGATCCGGGGAGAAGGGGGATCCCGGGGGCAGGGGGATCCCGGGAGCAGCGGGATCCTGGGAGCAGGGGGATCCCGGGAGCAGGGGGAGGAGGGGGATCCTGGGAGCAGGACCATCCCGGAGAGCACAGAGTATCCGGAGGGACATCTCAGAAACCGGGCAGAGCAGCGTGGAGGAGCTGGGTAGAAGCTTTGGCTGGCTCAGTTACCGGGGAGGGCTTCCCCTCCTCTGCACGCAGGGGTGAGGGGGGCACAAGCACTCATCTGGCACCCTCCCTGAAAGGCTTCTGGTGCTCAGCTCCCGCGGCTGGTGCCCACTCCTGAGGGTGCTGCAAGCCTGTAGAATCCAGGAAGAGCTGCAGGGTCCGGTGGGTGTTATACGTCTACAGCACAGGAGGTAATTCAGATATCTTGGAGGGAGAGGATGAACAACACAGGTACTTTTCAGTGTGTTTTTTCTTCTAACGACAACCACAACAAAGTCATCAGGTTTCAGTGCCCCTTGCACCCTGCGCTGGCCCAGGGCACTAGTCTTGGTTTAGTCTAGGCCAGACCTGATGAGGTCAATCCTGTCATTATATGATGGCTTCTTGGGGATCTGAACTGGTTCCAGTTTAAAGTGACTGAAGAATATGCCTAAAATTAATTCTTTATACAGCCAAAGGAAGCACATTTGTGTCCTTATAGAGGACATCTCTCCAAAACCAAACCCAGCACAGTTTGGAAGTGATGGAGAAGAAGGTGTGATAGCTGCCAATTTTACATGACCCCTCATTTGTTGGTGTTTAATATGTGCCATGTCACTGCGGGATGGTATGTACAGACAGGTACACACTGAGGACAGGTACAGGTAGACTCCATGATCTGAAAGGTCTTTTCCAACCTAGTGATTCTGTGAGCATGGCTCCGACCATCAGGATACAAGGAAGCTCAAATAAAAATGGAAGAAGTTGCTTTTGAACTTGTCTGGATCACTTACTGTGCAGACCTGAACCAGTGGTCCCAGCCGAGCAGGGATTTCTCACCACAAACAGAGCAAACGTGTGTAGGGTGGTCTATCCAAGAGGTGAAAGCCAGACAGCTGGATGCTGGCTGACCCCCAGAAAGATGGAGAAGCCTTTGGGGGGAAGCAGTGGACTGGTGCACAGTGCCCAATGCTTCCCTGCAGTGAGTGGCATGGGAAAGGCATGGACTCAAAGACAGAGCAGTAAATCCTCCAGAGATGGACGCTGCTCTGCTCAGTTGGGGTATGACATCCGAACTGCCAACCAAAGGCACTTTGACCTGAGATTTGCCCATCTGGACCAAACTTTCAGCAGGGTTTTTACTCAATGAGAGCAAAAGTGTCTTGCTCTGTGTTTATGCAACTCCATTAATTCCTGCAGCCATTCACACCCTTTAAAATATTCATACATAACATTTAAGTTCCGTGCAGCGAATGACTCCAGCTGAGCCTTGGCACCGAGCACGCAGGCATCCACGGGAGTCCCTGGGGCTGCCCACGTGGAGAACTGAAGCCAGGGTCAGTTCATGCCCAGCCGTGGGGACAATCACTGTCTTTGAGAAAACCTCTGCAAGTGCTGCCAGGTAAGCAATGGGCTGCTGCTTCCATGGCCAGGTCAGCCACCCACCCCCAGAGAGGCGGCACCCCTCAGACAGACAGCCGGACACCCCGATGCCAGGGTGAGAGGCACTGTGTGCTTGCCGGAAGCAGCTTGCACAGGCACACAGGGCTGGCATCTGTCTAGAGCTCCTGCTGACCCTCAGGGACCCCTTGTCTCCACCAGCTTTTGCTGCTTCCCCCTGCACTCCTCAGTGCCCGGCAGCACTCCGACAGCAGCGTGCTGGGAGCTGCTACCCTGACATTCTGCAGCAGGCATTTTGTCGGTGGGGGCCAGCAACTGACAGGCTCAGGAGGTCTGCCTGGCAGCTTTTAAGGGAGAAACCACAACAACAAGGGGCGGGAAGAGACATGCTAGCTGTCCACAAGCATCCAAAGAGTACAAACAGCAAGAGCCAGAACAATTGTTCAGGGTGGGACCAGAGGACCTACGGGAGCCTCAGAGCCTGCTAAGCCCGCTGCTCCTCTTCTGAGAATAGACTGGGGGAAGAGGAGAGCCCTAGGCCGTGTTTGCCTCTCTCGATGGCTGTCCATGCCCAAACCTTGTCTCTGTCAGTGCAAAACACCCTCGCTGGAGTCCTCACACGTGCGGATGCCTGTGTGTGCACTCACTTTGGGGCCAGCTCCCAGGTTTTCACCATGCACCATGTGATGGCTGCTGTGGTCCTGTGAGCCCCGGTTCCTGCAGCAGGCAAAACATGGTCATCTGCCCTTTGCCTAAGAGAAAATGGCGGATCAGGGCTGAGATCCATCCACCTTGGGCACACCAGAAACTTCAAATGCTCAGAAAGGAGCGGGGCAATTAGCCAAGGGCAACAGTCAGTTTGCTTTTGAATCACGCAGGAGTTTTTAAGCCACTCGTGATTTTGGACACTCAGGATTCTCAAGGGAACAAGGGACCAACCCACTGGCACAGGGTGTACACACACCATGCGCCATGAAGCCTGCGTTACACCTCCAGCGCTGCTCACCGCCTCCCTGCTCTCCCTGCTGTGCTTAGTTCCCAACAGCCCCAACCCAACAAAGCCCATAAGCACCAGCATGGTTTTAGGCCTGCACCTCATCCCGCTGAAACCAAAGCAGCGATGTCGGTCTGTGTCAGCTAAGGCTCTGGCTTTCCTTACCCGAATGCTGAACAAACCTTTTCTAAGAAGCCTGACAGCATCCGATTTCAGTCCTTGGCGTAGTACTTAATGTATGTGAGAATTTACTTTCCGAAAACATTTTGTGCCTTTTGGACTTGAAATCTGCTTGAAAGACACATCATCTTCTTGCATGATGTATTGTGCCCAAAATAGCTCAGCGGTTACTGCTTACTCACGTGACTACAACGTATTTATTTCCGCTCCCTCAATTGAAAATTGCTTTTTGGGGTTTTTTTTTTCCCTTTCTTCTGTACTGATGCACATATTTTTCTCGGAAAACAGTAAGGAGAAAATATCCTGTGCATGGATCATAACCAGCAGATTAGATCCCTAATGTAATCCAGCCAGTGTAATGAAGTTAAGAGCTCTCCCCCAAAAACTGGAGCTGCCAAGCTGTAATGAGGGCAACAAACAAGGAAATAATTGAGTGAGTGGGAAAGGAGACAGCAGATCTCAATATAGCTGCAGGAGAGTAATTTGTTCACATCGAATCCCAATTTTTTGTCTTGGAGGAAGGTCTCGTCACTGAGTTTGGATGGGTTTTTAAATGCAAACTGTGGAAAATTATGGAAGCAGAAAATGCACTCTGGGGCTGGAAGGTTGTTACTCTCTGTGAGGCTGGGAATGGCTTGTGGGGAAAGGATTCTTCTGGTTTGTCCTACTGGCAAGCGAACGGAGAGTTTCTCAACACTGTTTACTTGAAGTAGAATTAAAACCCCAACTAAGAGGGTGTTAATTCTCCCTGCCTCACCAGTTCGGGTGGCTGAATTCACCCAGAACATCAGCAGCAGCAGATACACTGTGGTCAGCAAAACGTGATGGAGCTGCGGCCAGCCGGGAATGTTGCTGCTGCCTCCAGGCCCATCCAGCCAGATCACAAAAGCACCATAGATGTCTTCAGCAGCACCTGGACAGCCCCAAAACCCCACTGTGCATGGCCAGACCCTGCAGCACCCCCTCTCCGGCACTGCATTTCTATACATTAAAGCGCTGGTTTGCTCTCGTCTGCAGTGCCTGGGTGCAGGGGACTGTGAGCAGTGGGTGTGGAGCCAGCTGTGCTCCCTGCAGCCATGTGCTGCAGCCATCCTGCTCTGCAAAAATCCCCCACATGGGCATCGAACGGGGCTTTGCATAAAGACACGATGGCAGCTGCTTTTAAAACATGTGCTGGGAACAAGGCCATGCACTGAACTGCCCTCCCACACTGCTGCTTTTTCTCTTGCCTGAGAATCCTCTGTCCCATTCACGGATGAAAAAGTGGGTTGTCGGGACTGGTGGGGTCACCTTGTCACCCAGGTGGGTCCATGGCCCATGAAAGCGAAGCTGTCTGCAGCTTGAGGTTAGCCAGGATAGATGGGGCAGGACAGGGAACCTTCCAACCCCCACAGCTGTACCTGCTGGGTGATTTGCGGAAGGCAGGAGGAATAAAATACCCCTCTTGACCTTCCTGCCCCTTTACTGTGAGCCGTGGTCCCTTTGGAGAGTGGCTGTACTCAGTATGGCTGCAGTGCTGGGTCTGCTCTTATTGCCCTGAGCGGAAGGCAGGGGCACAGCTTGCCCTCAGCAGGTGTGCAGTGGGGGAGAGCTGCCCCATTTACCTTCCCATGGGATATGGGTACCACAGAGGATCTCCTCCTTCTCCTGGGAGGAAATAGCTCCTTCCATCCCTCCAGCTATTCACTCTGTGCCTGTATTTTGCCCCTTGCTCTGCAGAAGGACTTGCACGATGCCACAGCCCGTCCTGCAAAGGGGGTACCGCAGAGTGACCCCCACAAAGCCATCTCCATCCACCCAGGCCCTGCTCGGGTTCCCTCCCCGTTATCCGTGCCCCGGGAGGCTGCAACCGGACGCACAACCTCCGCCCCGCTCCCCCAGCCCCGCTCCGCAGCGGCAGGGCAGCACCGGGAGCACAAACCGGCCCGTCGGGGAGATGGGGAGCAGCGCCGGGGTGCGGAGGGGCAGCCCCGGCTCCGAGGGGCGGGACCCGGCGGGGCGCGGGCGGGCTCGGCCCCAGCGCGGAGCGGGTTTGCGGGCCCCGGGCGCCCTCTAGCACCGCCTCCCGCGCTCCGCCGGGGAGCAACCGGGGAGCAGCCGGGGAGCAACCGGGAAACAGGGTTGCGCGGCCCCACGAAGGCAGATCGGGATGAACTTGGAGGCACAGCGAACCCCAGGCAGGCCGGGCTGTCCCTGCCGCCCGTGGGGTGAGGATGACTCCGCTCCTGCCCTTGGCCTCCGATGTGTGTGTGTGTGTTTATGCACTGAGAACGGCAAAAAATCCATACGGTCAGTGCCATGGACCTGGGACAGACTGACTGGCCCCCAGCTGCGTGTCTGCAGTCGCTGGGCACAGGATGCTGTGGACAGGGCAAGGAGGTGTCGGCTCCGGACAGCCATCCCGGCAGCGTGGGGTGCCCACAGCCAGGTGGGATGGACACTACAACCCAGCTTCTCCCCAGGTGGCTGGAAAAGGGGCCCCTTCTCTCCCCAAACTGTGCTCAGGGTCCATGCTCTCCACGGAGGCGTGTGGTTGGGTTATAGTATTGGGTTTTCAGCTGCTAGGGGCAGGGCTGAGTCAGCAGCACCATCACAAGCCCGTTGGGCTTTTTCTGGATGATTTTTGTGGATGGTTTCAGCTCAGGAAGTGAATTTACTCACGCTGATCTTTTTCATCCATTTGACGTAGTGTGAATGCAAAACAGAGCCAAGAGGTTCTGGTGACGACACTCTCTGCTCAGGAACTAATGGGTGGCGATTCTGCTTTTATTTACTGAACCCTCCCTCAAAGCAAACAAAACATCAGGATTTCTCCCTCAATAGTTTTCCATGTTCAGGGTGTTCAGGGGTCTCTGGCTGATGGAGGAACATTCCCATCAGGCTGAACTTGCAGACCCTTGTTTCCCAGCTGTGAGTGCTCTCTGCCCATTCCCACTTGGCTCTCCCTGTGTTAGCTCCCAGGGAGCACTCCGCACATCAGGAGGGGTTCACAGCTGCTTGGGATTCTCCTCTATGCGGAGATACAGCAAAGGCAAGGTCAGAGGGGTTGCATTGACTGGAGATAGGATGGAGAAGAGGTTCATTAATCAGAAATTTCCCAAGGAGAATGCTAGGCGCTATGAGGCCCGGCTGAGAGCCAGCCATGTGCCAGCAGCGCTTGGAGGATGCCATGTGCCCTGCATGCACCAGCTGTTGCTGCCTGGGAAGGGTGTCAGCAGTGGGGCAGGGGCTGGGCGGCGGGGCCAGCATGGCAGGGGCGCTTCCAGCCATGGGGCTGGCCTAATGTCACCTTTGAGCATCACATACCCCAGTCACCCTGAGAGCTAATGCTGCTGAAATCCCCTCTGCCAGCTGCAGGCGCATCGGTGCTGGCAGCAGGGACAAACCAGCCCTGTTTTCTTACTTCTTGCATTGCTGGGAAAGTCCAAAGCGCAGGGAGGTAATAACCAATTCATCCAGGAAAATGGTGGAGAGTGCTGGCTGCGATAGCTGGGAGGAAGGCTGCTCTGCATGGTGGGTGCCCCATGGGTGTCCATCCACGCTGCATTGGGACTGACCGTGGGACAGGACAGCAGGCAGCGAGTGGCCAGTCTGGCCGCAGCGTGGTCCCCCTGAATTGCTGCTGCTCGGGGCCCGTTGCTATAGCAATGCTGATGTCGCAGCGCAGTCAGGAGGCATTGCAGTGCTGGAGTTGGCATCTTTCGTTGAGGCGAGTTGAAGCCATCCTGGGTTTTAGATGGGTAAAAAGTTGGGGAGCAGCCAGAGCTGCTCATTTCCCACTGCGGGGGTTGCAGGAAGCCAACTCCCCGCTCCCCCACCAACTGCACCCACCCACCACGGCATCACCCTGCCCTGCACAAGGGGATGGCTCCCCCCCTGCTGCAGAGAGCCCAGGAGAAGCATTGCCTGGTACCAGGCTTGGGGTGTGATGATCCCATTTGCACTGCAGACATCCTTGAGGAGAGGAGGTGAAAGCTGAGTCCTCTGCCCCTCGCTGCAAACAGATCCCTGGGATCATTCCAATCCAGAAAGCAGGGTGTAGCAAACATGTTGATGAAGCTGAAGCCAGAAGGCAGCCAGTGAGGGGCACAGATGCAGAAACGTGTGCCCAAAACCTTTATGACAGGCTGAGTTTAAGGGTCCTTCCTCCCCCGCTCCAGCCTGGGGTACCAGCACCCCGGCAGGATGAGGGGGTGTTCCCCAAAACGCAGGGTAGGGCCTGTTGCACCACAATGCATCTGTTATTGTGAAGTCAGCTTGGAAAAGTTACTTGCCAGCAGTTCTTTTGGCTTTGAATTGGCTGTAGCTGGTTCCATGTGGCTGCGCCTCACTCTCTGCCTTCCCCAGGCAGTGTGGATCGCTCCCACGTGTGCTCAGCTGGTCAGAAGTAATCAGTCCCCCTGATAGCAGGAGGGATGCAAAGCAAGTAACTTGCAGATAAAGCATTTGCAAGGCTGAGACAGCCCTTAGCTTCACTGGGGAAGAAGATGTTTCTAGCAAAAAAAAAACCCTCCAAGAAGCCCTTTAAAGCAGAGCAGAAAACTGTAAACTCCCAGAAAAGGGCAGGCAGTGGAGGCTGGCTGAGTGGATCTCGGGAAGCTGGTTGCATCTCAGAGCTCAGGGTGCCTGGAACTGTCTGGCTCTGGGCTAGCCGTGCTGCTCACATGCTGTCATCTTGAAGAAAAAAAGAATTGCCCAAACTTACCAGAGTTCTGCCTTCCTTGGAAAGCGTTATCAAGCACCATTTAAACTCGAAGATCCGTCTTCATCCTCCAGATTACTAATGACTTGGAGCAGTGCCACTCGCTAACAGCTCAGACCCTGGAGCGCAGTTGCAGGTATGTCAGGACAAGCAAGGACAAGCATGAAGACAGAAGCCATTGATTCTTCAGCTGATAAACACCCCCCACCCCGGCACTGCTTGTGTCAACCAGCAACGTGCCCCAGTGTGCCCTACGAATGGCTGAACAAGCTGCGGGCGCCCATCTGCATCTTCCCCGGCAAGCAGGAGCCTGGCTCATCATCCGCCAGCTCTGCAACAGCCACAAGCTGGGCCCCGCTGCCTTCCTGGGAGGCCAATTTCCTTTTCCCCCTCCCTGAGGGACCCGCCGGCAGAGCAGGACCCCTGTCCAGCGAAGGCCTGGCACACGCTGCCGCGGTGGAAGGGTCAGGCAAGCCCAGCGCAGGCCGCAATGCGACGACTCCCTTGGGTGGGAGTTTCTTCCCAGCCTGGCCCTTAGCGATTGACTTATTCTCTGGAGCAGCAGCTTTATGAGCCTCTGCACATTCCCGTGCTCGCTCATTACCGCTCTTTTATTATTTTACAGGACCCCAGGGCACTGTGTGCATCCCAGAGCTGGCGCTGGCCTGGGGTAGCTCTCTAGCTCTGCAGTGCCCGCAGTGCTCTGCGCTTCCAGTGATGAGGGTTTGGGGTTTTTTTTATCTGCTCAAGCTCTTTGGGCTCTGCTGCGGTGATTCTGCACCCTGGGGAGCAGCCAGGCTTGGTGCTGCTGGCTGGGCTCGTGCTCCCAGGCACGGCGGGACTGGTGTGAATTTATCTGGGATGGAAACAGCTGAGTGTGCACCAATAATGGATGCAGGGTGGGATGTTTATACACCCGCTTTTGAGACCATAACCATGCTCTGACTCTTCCCCATCTCAGGATGTGTCTGTATATGGATGGTTTTAAGCTGAGATGTTATATTTCTAAAATATTCGATGCTGCTGAGGCATGTTTGGAAAGCATTTAAAATTTACAAAATATCCTGAAAATACCACCTCTTTGTGAGCCTGAGCGTTTTCTGCTTGCCTCCCCTCTATCTCAGCAGGACACATTTCAAAGGCCCTTTGAAGATCCAACCCTTCATCATGTTTGAAAGCTCTCGTGGGTGACTGCTGGAGCTGGGGACTTTCCTATGCTTGGTCCTCCGCTGCCTGAAACCTTGGCTTGTTTTGATCTTGGCACAAGGCAAATTAATTTCCTGGCCTGAGCCCAGTGCAGGCTCATTAGGATCTGGCACCATCACCCTTTTGTGCACAGGAGGGGACGGCGGGGGCTCAGGGCAGCACCGTGTTCCCTGGGGATGCCCGTTGGCAAATGCCAGGGATGGAGGAGGTGCCAGGCAGGGCCCATGTCCCAGCCTGCTGCTGGCAGGGATGCAGGATGCTGACCTGCAGGGAGCAAAACCCTTCAGGCACAAAGGGGGTCGTTGTGTTTGCAGGGGTTTGGTGTATTTTACACTGTCAGCAGTCACACTGTGTCCTGCTGCTGCAGCCACCTCCCAGTGCCATGCTATGCTGTGGGCAACCGTGGGGTGCCAGCCCCAGAGCAGGGCAGAGAGGAAGCCGTGCCCCATGTCTCGTTTGCCAGCTTGAGCCCAGGACAGCCAGCTGGTTATGCCAAAAGGCTCTTGCACTGCTCCAGAGGATGGGACTGAGCCATCTTGGCTTGGCTCAGACGTGCAGGGCTGCGCTTGGAGCAGAGACCCCGTCCCGTCCTCCTGTGGAAGGTGGCACCTGTGGAAATGATGTCTCAGCGGTGATTTGGGTGGTGCTTTTGTTACCAGCATGGATCCTCCTCTGGAACACTGCTGGGGGTTGCATAGAGCTGGGGAAGAGGTTTTCCTCACTTGACTTTGCCTTCTGGAGAGGGAGAAGGGACTAATGGGGGCAGTTTGATGGGCAAAGGAGAACTCAGGCTTCTCCCTGGGGCTGCAGGTGCTGGGATGCCAGTGCCTGCCCAGCTCCATGCTTTCCAACCCTCCTTGGGGAGCTGGATGCCACTCTTACCAGGAACTTCTCCAAAAGCAGCAACTTTGAAATGCATTAAAGTGCCAGCCTGGTTGCAGCGCTGGTTTGCAGCGTGCCAGAGTTGCCCTGCCTGGCTCCCAAACCAACCCCCAAACCTCCCGGGGTCTCACTGGCATCAAAAGGAACCGAGAGCCCTCTGGCACCACCCGGGCAAGCTGGACCAGCCAGGCGAGGCTGCTGGTGGCATGAGGCATTCGACAAGGCTTGCTGTGCAAATAAATTTGGGATATGAGTGCCAAGAAGCAAAGAATTGGCGGCAGGCTGGGCTCTCGAAGCCTCTTGGGTGGTTTGCAGGGAAGACAACGGTGGTGAGGGAGGCTGGAAGGAGCCACAGGTGGAAGCTGCCCTTCAGGAAGGCTCAGAGAAATGAGCTGAGGAGCCTGAGATGGAAACAGAGGGACCGGGCACAGGAGAAACCGAAAATGAAATACCCAGACAAAGGAAAGAGAGTGGCAGTGTAAGGGTGGGCTTGGCAGTCTAAGAAAGGGGAGAGACAAAAGCTGTCTCCCAGCAAAACGCTGGAATTTTAACTTTCACAGCTGCAAAAGGAAAACAATTGCTTCCCACACAAAAATAACTGATGGGCTGTGTTGATGAGAAGATGTCTGAGAAATTTCAATTAAAAGCCAATAACACTGACAAAGGCAACAAGATTGAAGTGTTCAAAGGTAAGTGAGCAATGGGGAGGGAAGAACAATAACTGGCGAAGGAGGGAACGGTGCCTGCTGAGCACTGCGTGGGCTGGGCCCTTCCCAAGGCAGCAGAGAGAAAGCCCGCACCCGCTGAGCATGGCAGGGTGCTGGGTCCCACCTCCTGCACATGTCCTGCACCCTGTGCACCCTCCCTCTGCCTCCCCAAGCCCCCGCACGCCCCCGCGCCTCCTGCATGCACTCAGCTTCGCAGGGAGATGCTCTCCAAAGCAGGGCTGTCCCTTCAGTCTGACACCTCGGGGGGGTGTCTGCTCGTGTGCACCACTGAACCACACTCTCTGCACTTTGCCCAGGTGACACGTCAGCCCCGTG
This sequence comes from Porphyrio hochstetteri, assembly GCA_020800305.1. Lineage (NCBI taxonomy): Eukaryota > Metazoa > Chordata > Aves > Gruiformes > Rallidae > Porphyrio > Porphyrio hochstetteri. Next base: position 10,339,654 of record CM036920.1, read on the forward strand.
AGCATGGGGTCACCTGTGTCCCCGGCTGCCCTCCCACACATCCCATCCAGGTGATGCCCACTGCCCGTGACTCTGGGTCCCTGGCACAGGACCTGTAGCAAAACAGTGAGGGAAGAGGTGGTGGGCTGGCGTGTGATTAGGAGACAAGCCCCCTGAACCTCTGATGGTGCCACCACAGTAGGTAATGGGCGAGCCAAGCCGAGTTACCAGCAGTGCGTGGAAAGAGCCTGCACCAGTTTCCTGCAGCCACCAGGCACAGGAGATGAGTATCTTCCAGGACGGTGCAGCTGACATCGTCTCTGATGGGAATAGCTCATCCTTGCAGCCTGCCTGCTGAAGGCTCCACTGCTCCATCTGAGCCAGTGACAGGAGGGCAGCAGGCTGAGCACGCTCCAGGAGAGGTATTGCCAGAGCCTGGCCGGGACAAGGAGGGTGTCCCTGCCCAGGGGACCGAGCAACAAGGAGCAGCTGAGGCTGGGGGAGTGTGGGGGGAGCTGTGGCTCCAGCCAGTGATGGAGCAACAGGGACCAGCAGCAGGAAGGAGGGCTGGCCTTGCACTGAAATAGCTCGCTCGGCTCCAAGCACAGCGTGCACCTCCTGGCACACAGAAAGCCCTGCACATTTCCACGCTGAAAAATAAATCTATCTAGACTAAAAATCCTGAAATGTGGTGTTTGTGTGGAGCAGCCAGGCAGAGCCCAGTGCCCAGCCTTGGCCAGGCTCTTTGTGAACCCAGCCCCACACAGATCTGTGTCCCCAGGCAGGGATGGCCAAGCCAAGGGCAGGTGCCACAGGCACAGGCAGCAGTAGCTGGTGCTAGCTGGTCCTCTCAGCACCTGCACTGACAGTCCCCTGCGGGCTGCAGCACAACAGACCTCCTGGGCTCACAGCCCTGATGGGGACCAGCTGATTTCTGCCTTCAAAACCAAATCTACTTATATGTAGATGTGTCAGGGTAACAGATAGCCGCTGCCACAGCCAGCCCTGCTGAGAGCCTGCCAGATACAGCAGTTCTGCTTCCCCAAGGCTCGCCGTATCTTCAGGCGTCTGTTGTTCCATTACTCTATTTTTAGTAAATATATCCCCCTTAGTTCAGCTGCAGTTATCTGATTAGTTCCTGTAACTGTATGAGGAGCAACATCTCCAGGCGTGACTGTGATTTCTGAGCAGACTGTGTCTCCACACACACGTTTTCTAAAGGAGAGAAACTTGCTGAAGATGCTTCTCCCTGCAATGTTTGTGGTCACGATGCTCTGAGCTCCAGCGCTGTGCAAGGCTGAATTTTGGGGTGGGGGGGCAGAGCAGCAAAGACCAGCAGCGCTGCAGGTGCTGGAGCACATGACCTTTGATATGGGCAGAATTAACCAGGCACACTTCCCCACTGCCACCTGTGATAAGGAGCCATCCTCTCCAGCATTGCCCCGATGCAGCAGCGATAAGCAGCTGGCTTTGTTTGCTCCTGAACACCAGGTTGTTGATGGAGGTTTCCATCATCATCAACTACGGCTGAGAGAGGGGGAAAGTCCCCGTGCTTCCCTCGTCACAGCCTGTGGGGTGGAGTGCACCCCAAAGGTGTGGGGTGCTGGGGCTGTGTACCCCCTTCCTCTGGGCAAATAGCACTGTGCAAAAGCTCCATCATGGATTTGTTGCTGCATAGCACCCAGTTAAAAACCCTATGGACCCACAGATGGCTCCAGCATCGCACTTTGCTCCAAGGCCTCAGCTTCTATTGACTGCAGCTGTCCTGGAAAATCAGATTATACCTGGCATTGCATCTGCTCCACGAGTCAGGTCTTCCATCTTCCAGCTAGATCATCAGGATGAAGAGTGTGCGACAGGAAGCAGGGGAATAAGCCTCCACCGTGAGAGCTTTTCCTCTGGCCTCAGCTTGGCAAACCTCACAGCTCCTCAGTGTTCCCTGGGAACCACAAGAGTCATGGCCATGCCTGAGACTTGGGGTGGGCAAAGGGGGATCTCTCCCAGGAACCATGTACAGGAGCTCCTGACCTGGCTCCTCTCCCTTGTCCGTGGCCAAAGCCATGAGAGCTCTACTGCCCACTCCTCCTCCTTGCGCCAGAGTTTGAACGAGGATTAACCATAGAATCAAATGCTCCCAAGGCAGCAAAGGGAAAAGCTCATCTGTGCCCACAGTGAGGGCAACCCCTCAGCATCACCATGCCTGGCACCCAAGCTCCAGTGTTGGCACCTCAGTGTCACCGCAGCGGGCACCTGAGCTCCTGGGCTTGCCAGGCTGGCTGAGCCCCGCGGTGTTGGCCATCACCTCTCTCTTGTGCAAGCCTGTTACTTATTTACATCTCCATTGTGTGCCTGCCTGGCTTCTCACCAGAGCAATTTATTTTCCACTCCTGCTTCGATGTGACTGTTCCAACCTCCTTTCCCAGTCAGGATGAGGCCACACCACTGGAAATATGTCACACAGTGAAAGACATTTATTTCAGTCGGGAGAGTCGCAAGTGCCTCAGGTGACGCTTCGTTTGCAGCCAGGAAGATGCCAAGTGTTGCTCGCTGAAACCAGTTGCTGAGGCAGACCAGGGATAACACGGGAACCTGTCTTAGGAAAACTGGAGCCCGCTGGCCCAGCACCCCACAGGCTCTGCCCTGCTCAGCCTCCCTCACACCCCACCCCTCGCAGGGATGCTGCCCGCAGCGCATGGGCCCCGTCTGCCTCGAGTGACCCCCCCCGCAGTGTGCCCCGAACCGTGGGGACCCCAGCTGTGGGGGGACATACCCTAAACCTGGATGAGGGGGTGGAGGGTGCTGCACCCAAGCCCCGCTGCGCACCCCCATTCCCGCCGCTGCTCACTGCGGGGCTGGAGCCGCTGGAATGCCTCGGGGGGCGGCGGGCACGGCGTGGGGACCCCCCCTCACCGCTGCTTCCCGGGGTGCAAATGCCCCCGTGGGGCTGTGTCAGCCCCTCCACGCTGCCCCTTCGCGTGTGCTCCCCCCGCACCGCACCAGCGCCGCGCACGCCGCTCCCGTGGACGCGCCGGTGCCCCCCCTCTCCACCCCCACCCCCCCCCTCCGGTTACCGCCGGTGCGGCGCGGTGCGGGGCGCGGGTCGGGGCGGAGCGAGCGGGCGCGGAACGGAGCGGTCCAGCCCCCACCGCCGCCCCCGCGGCGCTGCCATTGGCGGCGGGGCCGGGCCGGGCCGGGCCGGGCCAGGGGAGACGGCGGCGGCGGCGGCCGGCACAGCCCGTGCCCCCCGCCCGCCCCCAGCGCCCGGCGCGGCGCCGTGGCCCCGGTATGTCGCGGAAGAAGGCGGCTCGCAGCAAGGGCGGCGGCGCCGCGCCCTCAGCCGCGCTGCCCCCCGCCGCCCAGGGACCACCCGGTCGTGCCGCCGCCCCGCGGGGATCCGCGCCCGCCCCGGAGCTGCCCCGCAACGGCGGTGCGGCGGCCGGGCGGCCCTCGCTGAGCAGCAGCGGCGAGTTCTACGATCTCGCCTTCAAGGTGCGGGGGCCGGGAGAGGGGGGTGGGGGGCGCGGAGGCGTGCGTCCGGTGCCGCTGTCGCTACGGGGTTCGGCGGGTGCGGGTCCGGGTGCAGCCTCCCCGCGGGCCGCCGGAGAAGTTCCCGGGGGTCAGGGCCGGGCGTGCCTCCCGCCCAGCCGCGGCATCCCGACCCTCCTCAGCCGCGGCATCCCGACCCTCTGCTGCCGCCTGGTTGATGTCTGTGGCGGCAGGTCGGCCCCGGCCGGGCTCCGGGACGGCAGTGACCGGGCTGGGCTGGACGGGGGGGCTGCCCCTCCAGAGCCCTCGCAGGGGGGCTGCCTCTGCGGGACTTTTGCAAGTGATGCCAAGAGGCTTTCTGCTGGGATGAGTTACTGTAACCTTCTGGTTCCCTTTGAACCACGTAAAAAATGCGGTTGTGGAGCGGGGTGACTGACAGTGTTCCTTGAGTCGCATCAAATCTGCTCCTGCTGCTGTTGAAATGTGTCCAGATTGGGATTTCTTTTAAGGGTTCGGATGGCTTCTTCTCGCCACTTCAGATTCTGGTGAGCGAGTCACAGATCGAGCGTGTTTGCACCCCCTCTCCATCAGGAGACCTGATGCAAGCCCGGCTTGAAGCTTGCTTAGAGGTTTTGGCTGAGGCTGCAGTTCAGCGAGACCAATCTGACTGCATCCCTAACACATCTTTGTAACCGATCCTGGGGGTTAAGCTTGGAGGAGACGGGTGTTTGCTATGGCAAGTCCGATCTCAGCACGCTCCGTTGGAGAGCTGGGTGCCTGTGGCATTTGGCATAACCGTTGGGTTGTTAAGATTTGGGACACTGAGTACCAAGCGAGGGGTGTTGAAGAAGTGAATTTGGCTGGTTTTGTAGGTGGTCGGTCCTGATACAGCTGCAGTAACAGTTCAACAGCTTCCCTAAAATGGAGCCATCTCTGGTGTTCACACTGGTCCTTGGCTCCCTGAGCTTGCCTCTACCTGCCAGCGCTAGGGCTTTCCCTGGGGATTGCCCCCATGGCACAGGGGTGAGCCAGACAGGGTCACAGACAAGCCCAAACGCTCCAGGTAGCCAAAACCTCTGCTAACATTCTGGCTGGTTTTGCACCAGTAGCAGAGAGAAATTGGTTTGTATTAATTAAAAACCCAGTTAATTAAACTTTCTCTTTCCCTTCCCACTCTCCTGAGGCTCCCGAACTCCACCAGAGGCAGTGACTGAGCCCAGGTCCCAGGCACAGGGCTGGCTCCTGATGGCTGAGCCCCAGGTCTGAGCCTGGCCCTGGGTGCTGCTGCACTCCCCAGCTGAGGCTTCAGCAGAGCTGGGTGGGGAGAAACTGCCTTTAAGGTTCTCCCTGCTCCAGAACAGAGGGCTGGAAAGTTTAAAAAAAATCAATACTACTATTTTGTACTTAGATTGGCTTTTTTCCCCCTCCTCTTCCCCATCCTTGGTGCAGATGCACCCTCACTGGCTTCCCTAACCCTGCTGTGTTAGAGCTCCATGTGTGGCTGTTGGGGTGCTCCTCTGGGACACCTGGTTCAGGTCTCTGCAGTGTGGGTGATGGATCTATGGCTGGATCTCTGCTGCCTGCTCCCCTCCCTGGCAGTGCCCTCCAGCCCCGAAACAAGTTACAGCTGTGCCCTGGGGCTGCTGCCACTTCTTGGGAGGCTGAGCTGCCATGAGGTTTGCTGCTTCTGATGGCTCCTGCCTGGGTTTGGTGTGACCCAGGGCAGTGCCTGCCTCAAAACCATTTAAATTCGGTCACGGGCTAATGGCTCAGGGAAGGCTAATGGCAGAGAGAAGGAACCCTGCCATGTCAGCAGGAAGCCATGCAGATCGGTGTGGGCGCAGCAGCTGCTAATGCAGCTTGGCTTCATGGTCTGGGGTTTCTCGGTGGTGGGAAGTGGTTGCCCTGCTGAGGGGAGTGGGGTTGGCAGCCCCAGGGGGCAGGAGGGCTCAGAAGAGCTTGTGGTTTGAGCACGGGCATCAGGGAGCTGCGTTTAGGATAAGTTTCAGCCCTGCCGTGGTTTTGTTGCAGCAGGGTGGGTGCCTGCCTGATCGGCACCCAGAGTTGCTGCTGTGTGGGGAAACTGAGGCAGGCAGCACTGAGAGCTGCTCCCTCGGCATCTACTGAGGACCATGAGGGTGGCCATGGGGCTGTGTGGGTACCACTGAAGGAGTTTGCTCACAAAAGGCAGAGTGCACTCCTGGAGTTGTTGCTTGTGGTTGGGGCCCCCGTGAAGTCTCCCTGTGGGCAGCAGTGCCCTCCCAGAAAGCCCCACACGTGGCAGGTTGTGGGGTGTTTCGTGGGTGGCAGCTTGCCTTGCCTAGACAGCGCCTCTTGCTTTCCAAGGGGTTGTTCTGCCCCACAGGGCATCTATTAAGTACTGACGGGGAGAAGGTGTCTTGAGTTCAGTGCTCAGGGACATGCGTGGTGCAGGGTGGGGAGTAATCCCACTGGGGGCTCCTCCTTCCCTTCCCCCACGCTGCCCTGGGTCTGAGGACCTCTCCTTGGATGTGCTTTTCCCTCTTCAAGAATTCAGGATCTCTGGGGACGGCGCATTTGGGATGGAGACAGGTAACAGCAGTGGTGGGGCTTCCTTCCCAAAACCCGCTAACACCCCCCCTTTCCTTCCCTCTCAGGTGATGCTGGTGGGCGACTCGGGGGTCGGCAAGACGTGCTTGCTGGTGCGGTTCAAAGACGGCGCTTTCCTCGCCGGCAGCTTCATTTCCACGGTGGGAATCGACTTCAGGGTAAGTGCCTGTGGGGCTCCCCTGTCCCCAGCCAGGGGACCTGGGTCCCTGCCCGCAGGGTCTGGCAGGTGAGTGGCAGCTTTTGCAGAGGAGTGAACAAAATATTGCCCCAACGACTTAATCCTCATCATCCTGACCCATGTCAGCTCCAGCTGGGGACTGGGGCTGAGCAGCTGTGGTGGCAGCACAGCAGCCTCTTGATTACTGCTTTGGGTGAGGGTGGGAGAACACGTCCTGTGCTCTGGGTGCTGGGGGGGATTCAGGTAAGGACAAGCGCTGCGGCCTGGGTGTCTGCCCAGTGAAAGTGTTTCCCTAGGTCAGTGTCTGTGGTTTTAAGAGTCTGCTCTTTGTTTGGTGTCTTTTTTTTAAAGAAAACAAACTGAAAAACCCCAACAAACCCAAAATTGACACAAAGCAAAATGCTCAGGAAGCATCTCCTGAGCACAGTGTTGGGGTGCTGGAGTGGGGGTGCAGGGCCAGGGTGCACCCCCTCCCTCTGGCACGTAAGGTGAGAGTTGTGCTGAAGGGTGTCCGAGCTCTCAGAGAGTAACTCTGTTGGCAACGACTGGAGCATCCTGCTGCCAGTGCAGGGGGAGCCCCAAGGGCAGCGTGTTGGGGCTGTGTGGCACAAAGAGGACATCAGGCTCTTGCTTGATAGCGGGGATAATGTAGGGAGAGGTGGGGGAGGGGAAGATGGGGAGATGCTCCTCTCCTACTGTGGGCAGAGCATCCTTTGCCAGGCAGGAATGCCTTGGTGCCAGCCAGGGCTCTCGGGCTGGAGGGGCTGCCTGGGGATGCTGTGGTCCCGCAGCCCCTGATGAAGGGAAGCAGCAGTGCTGCTGTGGACACCCTGAGCTGTGGAACAGGCACCCCCAGGGTGGAACAGCAGAGAAACGGGGGGACTGGTGACTTTACAGAAGTGGCATCAAGGAAAACTTGCAGCAGGCTCTGAAGGGCAAAGAAAGGAGCTTTTGCTACCAAAGCAGCAGCCAGCAGTGTGCCTGGCCAAGGATTGAGTGCTCTCTGTCCCTCACCAGCTCCCCAACCATCCGTTTCCTCCAAACCATGAGCTCACCACCCCCTGAGAGGTCTGTCCGGTGCTGCAGCCTCTGGGGGGGAGGCTCAGCCCCCAGGAATGGGGACATGCCTTCCCTGTCCCACTGTCAGGGCACTGACTGCGTCCTCTAGCCATGTGATGGCTTTTGGCTCTGTTTCAGTGGTGGGTTCAGTAAAGCGCTGGTGGTGATGCCACGTGCCAGCGTTCCATCTTCCCAACCACCTTTTCTCAGCAGGATCCTGGATCTCTCTTGCTTGGAGGATTTCTGGGAATTGGGGGTCTCTTGTAACTCGCTGTTTAGTTGGTGTGTGAACAATAACTCGCTGGTGCAGTGAGCTGTGGAGGAGATGAGGGATGAAAAGCCTTTGGAAAGAAAGTGATGCTCTTCCCTGCAGATAGGCTTTCAGTGCCGAGCGATGCTGCGGTGAAGTTGGTAAGTTGAGGTCTGTATTTTTACACAAAGGTAATTACATGGTGTTTCAGGTGCTCTTAAAATGAAAAGCCTTTTATTACTGATTGCAGTGATTGATACCAAGGGCAGTCATAAAACCCTGTGACTTATTGATTAGAGCACTGAAATGCCTGGTACTGAGAAGCAATCAAATTAGGGTTAATTTACTCCTGTAATAGAGCTGCTAGAGCTACATTGGTTTGAAATGGGCAGATTATGCAGTGGTGAAGATCATGTATATTCCCTAAAACTCATTATTATCGTCTTTGTATGGCACTCATAATTTCTGGGGGGACATGGAAATAGTTTTTTGATTGTACATCTCATTCCTGTGAAGATAATCCTGTTTGCAGACGCCGTCTGATTTTGCCCCTCTCACCGTCCGCATCGTGATGTGGGTGAAGCTCTGGGGTGGTAACGCTGGAGGCTTCTGCTGTGAGAGCAATTTGGGGCTTAATTCATGTCTGCTAACGGAACTCTCACATTGTGGCTCCTTTTCCCTGCAATCCCAAAACTTTGGGTCAGGTTTTCTGGGTGAATCAATCGAGGCTGTTTGCAACCGCAGGCAGCTGTGGTCAGAGAAGGTGGTTGCCCTGGGACTTCCCTGTGTTTGCCTGGGACTGGTGGAAGAGGTGCTGAGGCAGTGTGGGGCATTGTTTTGGTGCATTGAGCTTTTTTGGTGGGGTTTGCTGAGCCTTGCTGGTGTGGAGACCATGGAGACCTCCCCAAGGCCAGGGCGTGTGGCAGCTGCGCTCCTGTGCACATGCGACCTTGCTTGGCCAGGCTGTCTGGGAGCTGCTGGGAGCATGAGCAGAGGCTGGGGGTGTTGTGGGGAATGAGCTGCCCAGCTCCTGCCATTGTTTTTGGGACTTTCTGCTCCTGTTGATGACAGCTGGTCTCTGCGAAGCATCCTTCATGGGACAGAGCCACTTTGGGGGTCAGCCCCCTGTGCCCACCCAGCCATTCTCTGCCTTCTCTCCCCATCCATCCACTGGTCCCAGTGGCCCCAGGATCAGCTGCTTGTTTTTGGGGATGTCAGACCATTAGATCCAGGCAAAGCTATGGCTAATGGATTATGTAAACCTGCGTGAATGTAAATGAATAGAAATCCATTTAAAATTAATCTGGCATTACAATTCCTAATGGCCCCCTAGGTTTTTTCCCTCCTACTGTTTTATGTTAGGGAGAACCTCTCGCATTGTGTTTGTTTATCATCATCTCTTAAACAAAGAAGGATGTTGATCTAAATAGACTTGGAAAATAAGCCATTGATACTAGGGAAATGAAGATGATTAAAAAATGCATAAAAATGATACCTCTTGGCTTCTAGCTCTGGAGGCACCAGGTCCTTTGGCTTTCCTTCCTTTGAAGATTGGTTTTACTGGGGGAGCATCTACAGCTCCTTGGGAACACGCCAGCCCTCACCGTTCAGCTGGGGCAGTGCTGGGATGCTGTGCAGAGGGTTTGGCTGGGGGTGTGCTGCTGGGGTGAGCAAGGGGGCTCCAAGTGGGGGCTTTGTCTGAGCAAGGGGCTCCCTTGGAGCAACAGAGACTTGTGTCTGAGTTACTGAGCTGCTTCCTCCCCGAGGGGAAAGCCTGGCCTGGGGAGGCAAACTCTTCTTTGCCTCCAGTGTCACAGTCACAAGCATTGCCTTTGGGGTTTCCTATTGTTGGTAGATAATGGAGTGGCTTCATTATTCCCTCCCGTGAGCTGTGGTGTGGTCAGAGCTGTGCTGAGTGGTAGCGCCAAGTCTTCCTCCTTGTCTTCCCTGGGGTTGGAGGGTCTCTGCAGGTCCCTCTGCCTGGGGGCAGTGGTTGGCAGATGGCGAGGGCAGGACGGGTCCTGGCTGTGCAGGCAGAGCAGCCATCTGGGGCAGATGGTGGGTGCTTTTCCAACCTCGTATGCAGGGATTTCAGGAAGAAGGGTCTCCTGGAAAAGAGCAGGTTTAGCACTCAGGGGTGTGAATCTCGTTTTTCTCGGTGCTACGGAAGGCGCTGCCTTCTGCTGTAATTTTGGGAAACGCTGCAGAAACCTCGACAGAAATTAAAGCTGTGCAGCCAACAGCACTTCTGTCTCGTTGTAACAGCTAACAAACGGGAGAGATGTCTTGCCAAAGCCGAGAAATCAAAGGGCAACATGAGCCCATGGTGTACCCCCTCCCCAGTAATGGCTGGTGCTCACAGCCCAGTGCTGTCCCAAGCGTTGCACAGTCGGTGAGTTAAGGTTTTTGTCCTAATTGGACCTGAAAGGAGAAGAATATAAAAGAAAAAAATTAAAGATGAGCTTTTTCTCCCTGGGAGAAGGTGTTAATGAGCATCTTTGCATTAGCAGGGGAGATGGTTTCTGTGATAGTCAGTGGGATGGAGCCCTCAGGAAGCGCTTTGCTGGCAGAGGTCAGAGCAGGGCACCTCTCCTGCCTTTCCTCTGAGGTGTTTGGGGGGGTATTGCCCCTCTCTGCTGCCCCAAGGAGAGGGAGCAAACCCACATCCAGCATGCTTAGGTGCTGCAGGAGGAGGAGGGTGCATCCAGCCCTGGTGCTTCAGCACAGCTTTGGGCTTCCTGAGCAGCTGGGCGCAGGGAATATTTCCTCTGAAGACTGGGCTTAGATGTCCACCAGTTTGCACGATCATGCCAGGAGGGGTTTCCACTGGTTGTTGCCCTGCACAGACCTGCAGCTTTCCCCCCTCCTCTCCAGCCACTGTGTCCTCGGGTGTGAGCGAGCCCAGGGTGGCCGTGCTCCCTGCTCCAACCTTGGCTGTGCTACAGTTAATCTGCACACTGGGGCGGCTGCTGCGTGCTGTAAATAAAAGCTGTCACTTGTGACCCTGAGCTTTAAGGACTCTTGATTACATTCAGCCTCGTGCTGCTCGGGGGGTAGAATCACTGATAAAGAATGCAGGGGGTTTTTTTGTATAAGAGATTTGTTGCATCTCTGTTTATTTTTTGTAGGGGGTGTGTGTATGTGTGCACCTTCCGTCGGCAAAACAGCAGATGCTGGCTGGCTGCTGACTCCCTCAGCGAGCTTAACTTTGCAGGAGGGATGGAAGGCTTTGTTCCAGCCATGCAGCGTGTGCAAACAGACGCTGGGCACGGTCTGGATTTGGCAAGTGTGGTCCTGGGTCTCCCTGTGCTCAGAGGAGGGAGGTGTGGATGCCTGAAGCACCTGCTGGTCCCCAGCGGGTGTCTGCATCCCTGCCCTTGGGGCGATGCTCCAGCACAGCGTTTGTTCTCTTTTTGAAAGGTTGGTGCAACCTGGAGCGGTCTGAAAGCCAAGGGCTGGCTTTTATCTCAGCAGCTGGCACTGAGCATTAGCAGGGCTAATTTTCTGATGGATCAATCCGGAAAAAGTGGGAGGGGATCTGCTTAGACCAGAAGAAAGAAATGGAAATAAATTAATTCCAGCGTGTCTTTCTATACAAAAATAGCCCTGAACATTCGAGGGAAGGGACTGTGGGCACCGAGCAGAGTGTTCAGTCTCTCCCGTTTGCACACTCTGCTGGGTAGTGTGGTGACGTGTGTGGGGTTGGGTAGGGGGGCTGCTGCAGCCTCCAGTCAGTGGGGTTTGGTTGGTCCCTGGTGTTGCGAGCTGGAGCACCCGATGCACAGTCCTGGCTCCGTCCCCTTTGCAGGAGTGGTGGCCTTGCCTTGGGAAGGGCATCTCGGTGCTGCCTGGGCCTGCCTGTCCCCCACAGGGCTGCTGTGCCAGTGGCAGCATGGCTTCAACTGCCCTGGGCTGGGGGTAGCGCAAGGAAGGAGCTGGGTGCAGGTGCTGGCATGGCAGGGTGGGCAGGGGCATGCCCGTGGGCAGGGGCATGCCGCCGTGCCCACCTTGGTCTTCGTTTCCAGCAGCTCTTTATCTGAAACCGGCTGGTTCTGCCTCTCCTGTTGCCGTATGAATTTCAATAGACGCCAGTAGCTGATTTCATACTTCAGTTTCTCACTGTAAGGAGAGCTGGGGGGCTAAATTTGCCCAGAGGAGCTTTACATGCCCTGCTTTCCACCCCTCCTGCCCAGCATCAGGGCGCAGGTGAGGTGCAGGCACGGGTGCCGTAGGTGCCAGCAGCAGGTGAGGCAGGTGCCGGAGGGCTCTCTGCGGGGAGGGACAGTGCTGTTACCCGCAGCACACCTCGATTTTATCAGCTTACATCGCATCATCTCACTCTTAGGACAGCAGCTTCTCTACAGCCGCTGCTGGTGCCTGTTCCCCGCTCCCAGGACGGGCTCTCAGGGGAGCCAGCGGCCGCTTTTCCCAGGAACCCAAGCCCCGCTCTGCTTTCGGCTGCCGCCCTCCTCCCTTGCAGAGGGACACGGCTTTGCAGTCGATGAAGCCTGTCATTTGCATGCAGGGGCTCAGTTGCCAAGAGATGCTGCGCACAGCGCCCGTGGCGCGCTGCACCCGCTTTCTCACATATGCTAGTATTTTATTCATGTTTCTTTGGGGAGGGGGTGGGAAGAAAAAGCCGAGCCCTCCTCAGTGTGCTCCAGTTCTGCAGCGCACCAGCAAACTGCAAACGCCCGTGTGCTGGAGATAATCCCAACGGACAACAGGCCTGATTCCCCCCGAGGCAAAAAGAAATGAGATTAATGCCTTCAAAGCAGATAAGTGCTTGAGCTGCTTTTTAAATGGGTGGCTGGAGCGGCATCGAGACACAGAGCCCGGTTAAGAAAACTCTTTAACCAGTTTGCAGGGTGGCATAAAGGCACCTGCCCTGCTCCCAGCATGTTGGGGGCTCTCCATGCCTGGGAAGTAACCCCAGAATAGGTTGGGTGTTTAAGCCACAGGTCAAATTTTGTGCCTGATTCAGGTGACAGCAAGAGGATGCTGGTTTTCATGGGAGATGCTCTTGGAAGGGTGCTGGTGTCTCCCAGGTCCCTGCAGCTGCCCTGCTGCTGCGTGGTGGCTTCCCGGTGCATGCCAACAAGCCATCAAACCCACGGGTCTGTCCTGGTCTGGGATGGTTGGAATAAGAGGTGTCATTAGCTCAGGTGGAGGGCAGGAGTCCTGAGCTGCTCAGGAGCTGCACAGCCAGGGCACAGGCATTGGAAAAAAACACACTTGGGAGCTGTGGTGGAAGGAGGGAGAATGTCATCTGCTTCTCTACCCTCCTCATTAGGGCTGTCAGAGCTCAGACTCCTGTTAGGGGATGGGCCCAGCATGGTGGATGGTGCAATTCCCATAGATCCTGACCAGAACAGCGTAGTTCCTTAACCCTTCCATTTCTTTCCCAGGTGAGTTGTGCTGCAGTGCTGAGGTGGGTTGGGAAGCAGTGCCTGGGTGTGGGTGCTGTCACTGCAGTGTCCCCTCACTGAGCTACCGGCGTCCGCCACGGCTGGGCCACCATCGGGCACAGTCCTGGCTCCGTGGATACATGGGGCTGGTGATGTGTGTGTTCTCTGTCCTCAGCAGGGAGATGGCACTGTGCTGTGGGGGTGGCTGCCTGCACTCCAAGAGCCCTCACATGCCTTCCTCTTATTCCATTTTCCCCTCAGCAGCATGGAAAAGGAGGTGTTGGCTTTGCGCATCGTATGTCATACAAGTTTTCAGTGGCAGCTCAGCAGCTGTGCTTCCAAGTGCCCTGCAAGGTCCCCACAGAGAGATGGGTCTCAGCGTGGGGTGATGGATCCGCTTGTGTGAGTGCATCCTCGCTGCAGCACCCACCTCCTGTGAGGGTGGTGGGTGCCATGGAGCTGCCTGTGGGGCAGCCAGAGGCATTTCCCCATGTCCTCTGCCAGTTTAGCAGTTTCCCTGAGAAGGAGCATTGTGAGGAGGAGGAGGGTGCTGGGTGAAGGCTGTGGGCACACAGATGTTGTGTGTCTGCTCCTCTCTGGATGGTGCCAGGTGAGAAATCAGCCCTTGGAAGGCCAGTTTGTGTGCTGGAGCATCAGCTGCCCTGGTGCAGAGCTAGGCTGGGTCTGCTCATGGTGCCATGGCCTGCGAGGGAGCGCTTTGTAGCTGGTGAAACATTTAAACAGGCCTAGAGTAAGTCTAAATGGTTTGAATATTTAATGGAATACATTTGGCTTAATTTCACTTTCATCCTTTATTTGCAATAAAATATTGAATTCGGCTGTGCAGGATTGGGATGTTCTTTGAAAGTGGAGGGGAGGTGGCTGAGCTGGTGAGGGTGGGTGGGCTTTGGGGTGCCTCTGCCCTCCACTGCTGCCCCTGTGATGTGGGTATTTAGGGGCAGCCCTGCCCCATGACTTGCCTCGCTCATCCTCCCTTACCCCCCTGAGTAGCTCTCAAGCCCTTGCTGCCTTTCCACTGAGCCAATGACTCATTTTGTTACTGCTGATTGTTTGCCCCCAGCAGCCTTCCGTTCATCCCTAGAATGGATGTTTGCTGTCTCTGTGTGCACGTGAGGAAGAGCACGGTGTCAGTCCTGGGTCCAGCAGCGCTGGGGAGGGCTACAGAGGGATGTCGCTGCCTTTCCCGAGAAGCCAGTGCAGGGAAAGACATCTCTGGCTGAGCTTGGGGGTGGTGACTGCACGTTGTCCTTCCCCAAACACCACCTGCCAGGTGGATCAGAGCTGTGTTTGCTGGGGAAGGAGCTGGCAGCACAGTGTGTGTCTGAGCAATTGTCCACTCATCCTTGGCTGAGTGGTGATGGGGACGCACATGCTGGTTCCTCTGGTGATGGGGAATTTAGGGACTGAGGGTTTGTTCACCCGCAGAACCTCTGGAAGCAAAATATTGGGTTGTCCCAGGGGCAGGTGAGGGATGTGGCGAGCTGGGGGACCCAGGGTGGCTGCTGGTGGGGAGCTCTGGTGGGGAGGAGAGCAGGTGGGGTGGCACTGGGAGCTGTGGAGTTTCTACATAGGGCAACACTGGTGGCACCATGGGGACATCCTCATCCCAGAGCATGACACTGGCTCAGTGCCATGCCATCAAATGCTGATGGCTGGGAAGAGCTGGGGTGATGCTGTGGGGCTTCTGGCTGTGCTCACAGCCCAGCAAAAGGGGAGCGAAGCCAAGGTGCTGCTGTACACGGCACTGGCCGGCTCTGAGAAGGGTGGAGCTGCCCCTGCTCCCCTGGCTCGGGATCTCCAGCAGAGCAGTGTAATTCACACAGCTTCGTTTCACCGGGGTGTGCAGCACTTCTCATCCGGGCTAAGCACCGAGTCATCGCTGTGAAGGGTTGCAGAACCTCTCAGAGGCAGCAGCAAATGTTTCATCTTTATGCCTCCATCAGAAAAAGTATGTCTTCCCAATCATAACTAGCATGTCCTGGGGGCTTGTGCTCCTTCAGCTTTAAAGGGTGATGCCCATCACCCTGAGCTGCAGCCATCCCAGGGTAAGAAGCAGCCCAGTGGGGTCTGGGTCTTGGTGATGGTTTGGGGTTTCAAGCTGGGGAGATGTTTGTGTTGCAGACATGGTGGTTATGGGTTCTGTGCTGCCCTCAAGCAGGAATGGTTGATTCTAGAGGTTGTAAGACTGGCAGCACGTCTCTGAGGGTGCAGCTGGTCCTGTTGAGAACATCTGGATGGATTTTGTTTCATTTTATATGGGTTTTTAAATATTTAACTTAACTGGAAGGAGGGAGTGATGGGAAGCTGTGCCCAGCTGCATCCATGCAGCCAACCCTCCCGGGTTAGACACCACGAAGCCATCTACCTACGGCGAGCCCGGAGCTCCCCAGCCCTGCTTCAGCCTGCCCGTGTCTGAGGATGTTTTCCTCCTTCCCATCCAGCCTTGATGTTCCTGCACCCAAGTGATGCTCTGGGGAGCTGGAGCCTTCGGCTTTTCCAGCGTTGCTTGCGCGGTTGTCGCCACAGCAACCGTGCGGCCGCCTTCCCCCTCCCACTGGTGAGCGTCCGGCACGCACCGTGTTACGGCATTAACGTGGTTGTTAACAGAGTGATGCCGAGCCAACGCCGTTTGGGGGGTTGGGGTGGTGGCAGAGGAGGAGTCGGGGTCCTGGCTGATGCTTCTGCTCCTCGTTACTAACAATGAAGCTGGACAGACCTTGATTCCTGGTGTGCTCGTGCCAGGGAGAGCTGTTGGTGTCAGCACTCTTGTGGCCCTTTGCTCTCAACCTGGAAACGACTCCCAGTTACTATTTTTCCCCTCCCCAAAGTCAAGTGCAAGACACTGCTGGAGGCACCCCAGGAGCCCCAGCCCCTCTGGGGAGCACAGAGCCTGCTGACCATGACCTTGCCCTCTGTTGGATGGTGATGCTGAGTTTGGTTTTGAATCGCTAGGGTTTGCTTCATCGGCAGCAGGTCCCCAGCAGTGCCTCCGCACCTCTCTGCTTTCCCTGAGCTGATGACTAAGAAAAACACAACTGCGGGGCTGGATGAATAATTCAGCCCAGCCTTGTTGCTGGGGATTTGGTAGAGAAGACCTTGTCCAGGTCAGAGGGGGCTGGTCCCAGGGTGAGCATCCATCTTGTGACAGAGATTTGGCCCCCCAGGCGATGCAGAGCCAGCCCCATCCCTTTCCTGGGTGCACAGGGAGCCCTTCCCGATGGCTGGGCAGCCAGATGGCTGGGCTTTAATTTGTTATGCAGGGTTTTTTCCCCCCCCAGTGTTAAGCACACTTGGCTCTTGGGAGCTGCAGGGAAGCAGCTGTTTCTCCCAGGTCGTGGCTGAGGGAGGATGGCACCGTTTCCCCTGCACGGCCGGGCACTTGCTCTCCCACCCCACTGGCTGCAAAGCCCCCCCGTGAGCTCACTGCTTTCGGCGTCGCCCCGTTTCCCACACGCCTCAGCGGAAACGCTGGGGGATTGTTGCTACTCTCAGCAGCAATTTTTAGAGCACGGCGCGGGTTTTGGCAGCGGCGTTGGCCAGCCCACGCAGCCCTGAGCAGCGCCAGCCTCGGGGAAGGACTGGCAGCCTTGCCAGGCTGGCGGGGACCCAGCTTTCTGGGGGTGAGCCTGCCGTGCCATGTGCCAGGGCACCAGAGTGGTTGGGTACGCTGCTCTGGGCCAGGCAGAGACCCTGGTGCTGTGATGGCCATGCTGCCTCACGAGTGTCACTGGGTGCATTTATTTTTGGCTGTAACCATGTGGTCTTGGGTGTTTCCATGAGGGCTGAGGGGCTGTGGGGTGTTGCGTGGTCATGGCATGGGTCAGCACATGCAGGGAGGAGGGTCAGGGCTGTGAAGCATCTCAAGCCATTGCGTCATGAGTGTGGGCTTCCTCGGGCTCCCGTGAGTCAATGCTCTGTGGAAGAGCAGCGTTCCCAGGAGATCACATGTCACAGGTTTCAGATGAGTGGGCTTTTCTTTTTCCTCTAAGTGCCCACCCACACGTGGCCTGAAGCCAGCCCCAAGCAGCACGAATGGTGCCGGGTCCTGAGCTCTGCGGGCACACTCCTCCTGCTCCCGGAGCCATGGGGAAGGCCAGCTCCTTTCCTAGACCTGCTACATTTTGCTGACGTGGGCTGGGGAAACGCGATGGGAGCAGAGCGGGGCTGGGAACTGCTTCCCAGTGCATCCTCCTGCACTGTGCCTGGAAGAAGGGCTGGCTATGGGGCATCCCTGCCCTGTGTTGCCATGGGGCATCCCTGCAGCCCATCCTTATGGAGCGTTGCTGTGATGCAGGCACAACAGCCCTGTGGCAGGCAGCAGTGGCAGAACTGGGGGGGCTGGAGCCCTAAGTGGGGTGACCCCACCTGTGTGTGCCTGAGATCAGAGGTTTGTGCCGTGATGAGGGGTAATGAAAGGAGGAGCCTGTCCTCCCTGCCCCGAGCTCTCTGCCTGGGGTAAGTGGTGCTGGGCCGAATGGCAGCGTGCACCAGGGCGCTCACTCCTGGGGCTTCCCTGAGCCAGGAGAGCTGCAGGGATGGGAACACCTGAAGCATGCCAGCAGGACAATGCTGGAGCGTGATCTGCCCTGGGGGGTGATGAGTGCTCCCAGGCCCCAGCGTTGTGCCCACCACTCCACTGCAGCGGCTCACCCGAGGGCTTTGCTGGGAAGGAACCAGCTCCTGCAGCATTACTGTGCTCTGTGATGCGGGATGTGAACTGGAATCAGAGGGATGCTGGCTGTGGTCCTGAGAGCTGTGGTGCTGGCAGACCTCTGAGAGCGGCTCCAAGAGTGCTTAATTTAATTAGGGACGAGGAGCTGAACTTGGAGATCTGGGTCTTGCTGTGACAGGGGTGTGTGCCGTGCCCCGTGTCAGGGTGAATCACAGCTCGGCGGGGAGGCTCCTGGCAGGGTTGGGGCTCCACAAGTGGGATTGCAGTTCAGCCTGAACTTTCTTAAATACATTAACAAGCTGCACTTATAAATGTGCATGCATTAATGTGAAAAGTGCTCAGCGATGCCTAAAATAACTTTGTTCCTGAGCAAGCGTTAATACACGGCAGATGTGTTTCTCTCTCCCAAATAATACACACGTGAGGTCAAATTTCTCCCAAAAGCTCGGTGCTGGCAGTGCTGCAGGGCCTGGGAGCTGCTGGGGGAGAGCAGCTGGGAGCAGTGCAGCTTTGGGGGTGACCGGCTCCCCAGGCTGAGCCCTGCAGCTTGGCACAGAGGTGGAAATCCTCTCCCAAGGACCCCAGCACTTCCAGCGTGAGTGCTTGGCTGCTGTCGGGCTTTCCAAGGGATATTCCTGGTGGAACAAAAAAAACCAAAATCAAGGCCACTGTTTGTGGGTTTTGGTTTGGTTTTATTTGCAAAAAGGGGCTCGTCCTTCCAGGCCAGGGCTCCCCTTGCTAGGTGTCCCCGTGCTAGGTGTTCCCTGCCATCAGCCTCGCTGCTGCATGGCTGCTTTGGGACCAAATCAAACACCTCCTGAGCAGGGATGGCTTTAGTGCTGGAAATGAGATGGCTGCTGCAGGGCTTAAACCTGATTCCCAGGACCCTGCTCCCAGGCACAACTGGGCTGAGGCAAAATCATGTCCTCTCTCTCTGGGGTGGCTCCCTCGGGGGGCTTGTCCCGTTCATCACCCTTATTGGGAGCAGAGGATGGAGCCCATGGGGATGGGGCACGCAGCCTGGGGCTGGCTGTGGTCACTGGGGCTTTGATGGGGTGAGGCATAGGGTGCAAGCCCAGGAGGCCAGGAGCAGTGATGCAGTGCTGCAGAGCACGGCTCACAGCGGGGCTGCCCAGCTCGGCTGCAGCTCCTGCTGCTCCGACACCCTGCTGACTGCTGAGATGGGAGTACTGGGCGCAGCAGCATTTCTGACATGAGGACTGGCTTCTTTGACATAAAAACTGATGCAAGGCCTTATTTCCCCCCTGGAGTAGAGTAAACAATTCCCCGTGTAACAGTAATTGATGACCCATTTTTCATTCTCATGGCATTGACAGGCGCTGGGTTTGCTGTAAATGAGAAATGATATTGCAATAAATGCTTTGTAGAGATTCTTGTTCTGCTTTGCAGCACGGTATGTCCTTGATGAGGAAAATGAAGATAAATATGTTGAGTGCCACATTACTTATTCTCAGTATTGGCACGGATCTGCGTGAGCCAGCTCTGCCCCCTTTGTTTCCAAGGCTGCCTGGTTTAGAAGTAAGCATGGATATTTTTGAAAATATCTCTTCTATTATAAAATAGGAAAAAAAGGAGACTGAAGGGGTGAGTGATGCACCCCGGGGTGGTGGGAGAGCTGCTGCTGACCATCCCTGGGCGGGGAGGAGGGATGTGGCTGTGGGCTCCGTCCGCTCCTAGGACTCGACTGGGTGCTGGTAGCTGTGGGGATGGGCTGCAGCCTTCCTGCTGACTTTAGCTTTTTGGTGGCTCTGGTCTCTGGGATGGTTGCAGCAGATCTTGTCCTGTGGATTTGTAAGGGCAGAAAATCCAGTTTCCCTGACTGCCGGTGGGGCTGGGGCACAGGCTTGCTCCAGTGTGGTGGGGATGTCTGAAAGACTCGTGCAGCCAGATCTCCTGTGTGTTGGGACGAGCCTGAGCAGCCCCATCAGGCTTAAAAACATCAGTTTTGAGTTGAGTCTTGTCTGCCTCTTCAAGGCAGATCATCCCTGGGCCACTGACTTTCTGGGGAGGGAAAGCATCACGGAGCCGGTACTGCTCCACCAGCACCGGGAGCCGAGTGGCTGCGAGACGTGGCTGCCATGGGTGATGCTGAGAAGCACAGCGCTACTTTATGTTAAAATACATGATCCTAAGCAGATCCTCTTACCCCTAATCTGTCCCTAAACCAGGATTCCCTACTTCTTGCCAGAAAAACCTTTTATGTGCAGGCTGATGTGAATAGAAGATGGTAAGTCGCTAATTCTTCAGCCTGTCTGCTCTAACAAGAGCCTTGACTCTTATCTCCTGCAGGGCTGGCAGCCAGGGAGATGTTAATTGTGCTTTAATGTAGCATACATGGCTCTTGACAAAGACTAGTGCTGCAGTCATCCCTGGGGCGTTTGTTGGGTGTGGGGAAGGGGCTGCGCCACGCAGGGAGGGTGAGTGGCTCTGCAGGGCAGTGCAGAGGGTCTGTGCCCACCTGGAGACCCCAGGTTGGGGTGATTTATATAAGGTAGGGCTTGTGGCTTCTCCTGTTTGCCTGCAGCATGTGGGGCAGGTTGTGCCCTATCCAGGACCCGACGTGCAGGGGGAGAGGGGACACGGTGGAGTGACCCCTGAAAGGAGGCGGGTGGAGGGGATGCAGGGCTGAGCGGATCGGAGGCGCTGTCTGGTGCGAGGTGCTGTGTTAATCTGCATTTCTTGGGGGTCTGCTGTGGAACTGAGCAGTGAGCACCGACACGCTGCTCCTTCTGAAAGGATCTTGGCACCGGGGATCGTTGGCTGGCTCTGGAGCATCTCTGGCTGCAGGCAGGAGCGTGTGAGTTCTGGAGGGGAGAAAAAATAACCAACCCAAACCCAAGGCAGAAGTTTCTATTTTTAGCTGTGGAGTGCAAATGCACAGTGCTGCTGAGGAAATTAATCACCTGCCCTGGGAGATGAATGGTCGGGTTTTCTCTCTGAGCAGAAGATTTATGGGTCGAGGCAAAGGGATCTGTGGCAGGGTGTCCTGGCTGCCTGGGTCTCCCTCAGGATGTGTGCCAGGGCTGCAGGGCATGTTGCCTGTGGTGGCACAGCAGAGATGTGTTTGTTGCTGCTCCACAGCTGAGGAGGAGGATGTCCATCGAAGCTGTTTCCCAGCTGCTGAGCCATCCTCCAGCGTGGCTGGAGCAGGAGTGTGTCCAGACGCACCAGCTCTCCATCCAGCCAGTGTTCCTGCCATACTCTCCCAGCAGCTTTCTGCAGGCTTCAGCATGGCACTGGGCTGTTCCCTCCCCTCTCTTGCAGGGGACACGCTCCCAAAACACTTTTCCCCTAACCTGGGGGTGGTGGGCTGGCTGGCAGCATTCTCCATCCAGGCGCCACGGGGCTGGGAGCAACGTCTGTGCTGCCGGGTGATTGGGTGATGGGCAGGGCAGCCCTGCCATAATGGGCTCTGAGAGCTTGCCTGGAGTCAAGATAAGAGCTCAGCTCTGCTCTCACTGCTCTGGTGTCTGCTCACGGTTGCCGAAACGTAAATATTTGTTCCTGGTTGCCATTTATCTCACTGAACAGATCTTGACTTTGGAAGTGCAGATCCTCGTGCAGTATCAGCCTCCCGCTCCCTTCGCTTCTGTTACCCCCAGCAGAAATAATGGGACGATTTAAAACCAGCTGCTGCCAGGGCAATTCCTCCAACAAAAGCTCTAGGCAGCTTTTTCCTCCTAGTCAGGTCCATCAGCCACACTCGGGGCTCCTGCCTGTGGCTCTGTCATGCCAGGGTGCTGGGCACAGATGCTGGGCACAGCTGCTGTTCTGGCTGCTGGACCCCACGGCAGGGGGATTGCAAAGCCAAAAGCTGCTGGGTGCTGGCCCTGGGGACCCTGGGCTTGTGCCGTGCTGCTGTTGCTCTCGGGTTGTGCAGAGGCTGTAAATAATGCAGACCTGGAGCGTCGGAAAAGCTCCAGCTCCTCTCCCAGAGCCTGCTCAGATGGTCTGTGCTCCGAGCCAGACCTTGTTGCTGTGCCCCAGCCTCCCGGCCCCCCGTGTTTGGGCACCCTGCATGGCCAATGTCATTGGTTTGTGTGGGGTTTTTTTCCCCTTTTGTCAAAGGAAAACAAAATTTTCTCATTTTCAGTCTCAAAATTTGGCCACTTTAATTACAAGGGACCAGGTTTTTAGAGAACTGCTTGTACTGAGGGAGCAGGAGAGGGGCTGCTCTCTGAGCCCTGACCTTGGCACAGGGCTGGGCTGTCCCTGAGCCAGGCTCTGTGGCTGGAGAAGATGCTGAGCTGCCAGGACCAGCTTGCTGGCAGCAGCACACGCGCGTGTGGGAAAACTTCAGGGGTTTAATGAGTAAATTTAATGCAGTGTCCTGCTGTTTTGGGCAGATTTCCATATTGATCCTTAATCTATTTTTGTGGCTGCTTTTGAAGGTGGTGTTTTCTTGTCTGTCTTCTACGGCTCCATCACAACTGCATCCCAGCTCCTCCCGGCACGGGAGCATTTGTGCTCGTGGAGGTAGGGGCTCTCCAGGCTTTCCTGAGTGGGAATTTGGATCCACGTCCTTTCTTGGCACGTGATCCCCCCAGCATCCCTGCAGCCAGCTTGCCCATTGCTGTTTTCCTTCTGGCTTCCTAAAAATAAAGGATGCCCCAAACTATCACCCATTCCCTGCGTGTTCCTGAGTAGCGATGGGGTCCTGGCAGCCCCCCTGCCCCTGGCTGGCGTGTGACACTGCGGTCCTAATGATATTTGGTGGGCGGCTGTGCTGTCAGTCCTGCAGCCCGCAGCAGAGCCGTTACTGCTGCTAATTAACTCAGCCAGTGCCCCAGCCGCCTTCGGTCAGGTTTGATGTACACTCACTAATGCAATTTTTCCCCCTTCTGCAGGAACTCTCCCCCGGTCAGCCGGAGGGGCTGCCTCCAAAGTGCACTAATGACATTTGGGGTTGGGGGTGTTCAAGGAAAGACTGGATGTTGTATTGAGGGATATGGTTTAGTGGGAGCTAGTAGTAATAGGTGAATGGTTGGACTGGATGATCTTCTAGGTCTTTTCCAACCTTGATAATTCTGTGATTCTGTGAAAAATGGAGACAGGGATGGCTGGGGGCCAGACCCCACCATCTCTGGGAACAAACCTGCTGCAGCAGAGTCCTCAGTCCCTGCCCGGACCCCACAGCCCCCAGGCTTCTCTCTTGTCTCCCCTTCTCCAAGCAACGACCCCAAAAGTTTGGGGAGGAGTGGGGCTGTGGGGCAAGCACAGCAGGGACCCTCAGCTGGTTCCCAAATGCTGCCTGTCCCATCGCCCTGCTTTGGGGCTGTGCATGCTGGGCTGCATCCATGCCACATGGTGCCGTGCCCCATGCAAGGCGATGCTCTGGTGAATGGGTGTTGGTGGGTGCTCCCAGGCAGCACCATTTGCACCAGCATCCATCAGGGGCACTGGGAGCCCTGGTGAGGAGTTCCCGTGGCTGGAGCCTGGATGGTGTCAGCAAGCAGCTTTCCATTTGTCGGGTTAATTGCGAAGCGAGTTAATCCATGTATCCAATTTAATTTTTAAGGCTTCAATTAATGAGCTAATGTGTGGAAGGGTTGGGGAACAGCAGGGCTGTTGTGTGATTGCTGACCCTGGGTTACACTGCAGCCTTCACCAGCATGGGCTCGGGTGCCTGCGGATGGGCTGGGATGTGCCCATTGCTCCCAGTGTGCTTCACCAACACCACAGGGACCCCATGGACCAGAGGAGTGGCACTGCTCCCATCACAGCCACTCACCAGCTGACGCAGGGATAGTGCAGGGACACCCTGATTTGGTGGGAGCATTATCAGGGTGCACGTTTTGGGGAGCAGCACAGTTCCTCCTTGTCACAGGCACTTTTTTCCTCTCTGCTTCCATATGGCTGCTCCCATCCTGTGGCCACTGGGCAGGATCACACCTCACGCTGGGGCTGCAGCCAGTGGGGCTGTTTGTGTGTTGATAACACTGCTTTTAATTGAGGACCATCTGCACTTGGTAATTTAATTTGTTCTGCATCTGCAAGGTTCCAGCTTTATTTATCTGACGTCCTGAGGATTATTTAACTTACGAGCATCATGTTCCTCCAACAAAGGCACTCCAGGCGTTCCACTGCAGCCCCTGCTAAGAGGTATTTTAATAACATTGTCAAAGCCCTGGGAAAAAGGACACATAAAAACCAAAATTGCAAAGGGCAACAGCGGAGGGGAGTTGGGGGGAGAGCTTTTCTGCCCACTTTTGCATAGCAGGGGGCCTGCTGTGAGTTGTACCCCCTCATATTAAACTGTGCAAGGTTAAGAAACAACAAGCCCCGTCATTGTGATCCGGCCTGGCAGTGTGTTTCATGTCACAGTGTGTTGACACACGTCATCTTTTGTCTTTGGATGGTTATTAGTTGTGAACCCCGCCGGCTGTGCCTTTGAAAGGCTGTGGGTATGGCACTGAACAGCAGCTCCTTAAAGCATAATGATACTTGGGGGCTGGGAAGGCTATTAGCCATGGTACGGGGGAGACTTGGGCATCTGGTTCACGTGGCACCAACGGGAGCTGCTGTGTGCTGCCGGTGGCAGCCCCTGCCTTTTCCCACCCCACTCCTCCCACCTTCTCCTCACCTGTTCTGCAGCCGCCCTGGGCTGGGGACCGGCAGGGATGCTGCTCCAGACACCTTTGCCCATGTGTCCTGCCTGCAGGAGCGTCTCTGCAGATTCCCACCCTCAAGTGCCACTCTGTTCCATACTGAAACCCCAGGGAATCTGCTTTACTTTCCCCAGCCCAGTCCAGCACCACCTGGATCCACATGCAGCCTTTAATTAAGCTTAAGCATGGCCCCCCCCAAAAATGTAGGTCAGTCGTAATTAGTGTGAATCCTGCTGCGGCCAGCTTTGCTTTTAATTAAGCTCCTGAAGTGGAGGTCGATGCATGAGGTGTGTAGTGTCAGAGCTTCAGATTTTTTGGTTGCTCACCAGATGCTTTGTGGTCATTTCAGCTCTACACTCCAGGCCAGGGCCATGTTCTCCCTCCTTCCCTCCTTCCCTCCTTCCCTCCTTCCCTCCTTCCCTCCTTCCCTCCTTCCCTCCTTCCCTCCTTCCCTCCTTCCCTCCTTCCCTCCTTCCCTCCTTCCCTCCTTCCCTCCTTCCCTCCTTCTCACGGTGGCCTGTCACCCTAGCAGCATGGCCATGCTGGGGACATGGCCACATCCCTGGGCACAGCCATCCCTCAGCAGCTCTCCTCCGAGCTGGAGGTGCAGGGTGGGGGCTGCAGGGGCAAGGGCACTCGTTTGGTACAGTTTTTAAGGTGAAGCTCCTAGTGTCATTGGCCCTTGTCATCACCCATCACACCAAGTGTCCTCATCCCCTGTGAGCAGCGCTCTGGGACCAGTAGGGACACAGGTGACATCAGCAGCTTATTGCCACCAACTGGGGATGGTGTTTGGACAAGCATCATGCTGGTGTGGAGCCCAGAGCTCCCAGTCCCTCTACTCTGCAGCTCCAGTGCAGCACTGGGACCCGTGGTAGGACCCAGGGTTTTTGAAGAGCAAACTGAGCGCAGAAACTGGATCTTCTGCAGGAAGGAAATCTCCTCCATCTCACCCGTAGACCAGGTGCCCAGCAGCGTGGTTCTCCTTCCCCTGGGAGGATGGCAAAGGCACAGCTCCTCCAGTCAGGTTTTCTCAGAGCTGTTTGCTGTGACGTGTTTGCACCCTGGGACAGCTCACCTGGTGCGGCCACGCTCACCCAGCAGCCAGTGTGTGGAGGTGCCCGGGGCCGGGCAGCACATCCCAGCAGTGGGAACCTTCAGTTTTAAGTGTCTCAAGCCTTCAGCAGCCCCAGCTTTGCATCCCAGGGAGACCCTCAGCTCCATGCTCGGGACACAGTGAGCCAGTGCCGAGCCCCAGCCGGTTTCCCGCACGCTTTTGGGCTCCCCACGCCGCAGCTGCCTGCCTATTTTTACCGTTCCGGGGCTGTGAATCACTCTGCTCCCTTGTCTCAGTCGCTGCCTTTGAAGGTATTTATAATCCACCATCGTCTCTCCTGCGCCTGCTTTAGCAGACTGTGTAAATTTAGCGATCTGGCTCACTTCTGCCCTCTCCTCCCTGCCCATATCCTCACTGTTCGGTGAGCATAGATGTGCAGGGGCCGAGATGCTCCCTCTGCCCTAATTAAACATCAAACCAGAAAAGAAGAGGCCCATAGAAGCTGCCCTGGCAGGGTGATGCCAGGCACTGGCATCCCGAGGTGCTTGGTGCTGATCCTGGTGGGATGTGCAGGGATGGCCCTTCACACTGTTTGCCTGGGAGGGTTTTGGAGCTGGTGGTGTGTCCAGTGCTGGGGGTGAGCCAGGGCAGAGCCTGTGTTCCTGCCAGTCGGTGCCAGGGAGGCAGGGAGTGGTATCGAGCCAGCAGAGCCCATCCAGCATCGGGGTAGCCCCGGCCATCCTACAGCTGTGTGCCTGGGGAGGGGAGAGCACCCCACTGCCTGCTCCAGAGCAAAGGGCTTGAAATGAGGCATCACCAGAGCAGCAACCAGCTGCCCCAACCCGCTGGTGTGCAGCTCCCTGGCTGTGTTTTCATCACGTCCTACTGATTACTGTGCTAATTTCTGTGGATTGAGCAGGCAAATTAATCTCTTCTCTTCTCCTTTCCCCTGGGAGCACTGGATCATTAGGATTGGGTTTCATTAAAGCTTGGAGAGCCTGGCGCTGGCAGTGGCTCTGGGATGTGGTCAGGATCCATACCCTGCCCTCACTGGCCAGCACAGCAGTGTCACCTGGGTGGTCAGAGAGTTTTTTGTTGGCTTTAGGGAAAACCCTGAGGGGCAGCGTGGAGTGGCACTGCCCACCCTACCCCCAGCTTTGCTGCTAAAAAAAGGGGGAGAAAACCCCCCAAACTTGAGCTCACTGGGAGAAAACTGGTTACAAGCAGCAGGAAGCAGAGTTATTTTTAAGTTGCTGACTGAATATGGAGTAGTTGGCCGTGTCTTTTGAAGGCTGTTAAGATGGGATGCTGGTGCTCATTAATTTATTGCCCCAGGTCTTCCAGCCCGAGCCGCACACCACACTAAATCAGCCTTGCAGACGCAAGGGTTGAAGTATCCAAAGAGCTGTAGCTTGCAGCGGACGCAGGGAAGGATCCTGTGGTTGGGCCATGGTGCAAATGGCTCCAGCAGGCACTGGGACTAGTTTAAAAAGTGGAGAGGAGATCAGCCTGAGGGCTTGGAGGAAACACAGCTGGGGTGCATCTATCTCCCCAGGGTCCTCAGTGTCCTGTGGCCATGCTTGCCCCTCACTGCCCTTTCTCTTCTCTTTCAGAATAAGGTGCTGACGGTGGACGGGGTGAAGGTGAAGCTGCAGGTACGTCCCCGTGGTCCCGGTAGCAGGTCTTTCACCCCCACCCCCCACCCAGGGCATTCAGGGCTGGGAGCATCCCAGAAGCAGGACCCCCATCCTTTGCCACGGTGTCTCCCACTGCGGGACAGTCGCACGAGCCCTTTCAGCTGCTCTGTGCCATTAGTGGGAGTCTGCTGGAGTCTGGGAGCTGGGTTGGCCATGGTGATCCCTGTCCCAGACTGCCTGCTCCTTGCTGGTAACTGCAGCTGGAGGTGGTGAGACTGGGGTTTGCCCAGGGTGTCCAGTCATCTCGTGCTTTGGGTGAGCCAGCGGATGGTGGGAGGGACAGAGATCCTCTGGAGGGATCCACATCCCTTGCCTCAGCCTATATCCAGCCCGTGGATGTGTGGAAGATTTTGTGTCCCCTACAGCCAGAGCCACACTGCTCTTACTTTGCTGAGAGCTCCGTAACAGCATTAGTGCTGACCTTCCCCCGACAGCAGCACGGCACTCTGCAAGCCTATCACTGCATTAAACCCAGATAAATTAAATTAGCAGGTCCCCATGCACCCATCTGCTGGGTGGATGTGCCAAGTGAGGGACACATTGAGAGCCCTTTGCCACACGCTGTCATCTCCACATGCTGAGGAGCGGGGAGGTGCTGCTGCAGTATTTATTGCTCTTGCTGTTTTTCCCATCACTGCCCCTAGAACTAAAAGTCCAAAGATGCTTCCTGGGGTGGAATGGTGCTGCTTGGTTTGGTGTTGGTTTTGGTGCTGGATGGGTCCCTCAGCCTGCGTGTTGGCAGGTCATGGCTGACCCCCCTGCTCCCATCTGCCTTCCAGATTTGGGACACAGCCGGGCAGGAGCGCTTCCGCAGCGTCACACATGCCTACTACCGGGATGCCCATGGTAAGTATGGCCACCTCTGCTTCCCAGGGGGGCAGCACCCTCCCTCCCTCCAGCGCTTTGGGACCCTGGGCTGTGACTCCAGGAAGCAGCAGCCAAGGATGGAGGAGTCTCTGCATGTTGAGGTGCAACACCATGTGTCTGAGGCATGGCCTGTAGTAGATTTAAGCGCCTTGCTTTAGATTTTACACCGGGTCCCCAGGTGTGACCAGCAGCAGGACGTGTGCTGCCTTGGGGAACCACACAGAGCAAGCCCTGAGCTGTGGGCTCTGCTTGGCTGTGCTCCAGCCAGGCACCAGCACTAATGCTCCATCGCTCTCTCCACAGCCCTGCTCCTGCTCTACGATGTCACCAACAAAGCATCCTTCGACAACATCCAGGTACAGCAGCGCACAGGTCTGTCCCTGCCATGCAACAGGCTGGGCCGTGGTTGGATCAGCCCTGGGGAGGGGGTTTGTGCTGTGGGAGGTGCACGTCACTGGTGTGAGCCGTGACCCTTTCCAGAAGGGCTGTGGTTAATGCTGAGTGCCTGTCTGATGGCAGGTCTGTCTAGGAGGACACCAGAGGACACACAGAAAAGGTTTTCCCTTTCCCAGCAAATAAACTGGGTAACGGATTCACTTCACTGGCAGATCTACACTGTGTGTAGCTACAGCACCGGCTGGAGAACTTGCTCCAGGAAAGGAGTGCAGGCAGCTTTACCAAGTGAGGTGCTCCTTGGGCGGAGGCACCTTCAGGTCCTGATGGGTCAGGCTTCGGGGGGCTGCATTGTTCCCACCCACCTTAGTGTCAAACCCAGGCAGAGGAGGGGACTGCAGGAAGACCTGGCCTCAGCAGTGTGTGTGTGAGTGTGTGTGTGTGTGTGTACCCCCCTGCCTGCCAGACCCAAGCATGCTGTTCACCAGAGGAGCAATTAGCCCTGAATGAACAGGATGTAATTGCTCGTGTCCTGGCCCCAGAGAATGCCACATGTGCCAGCGGCGAGCAGGCTGTGCACCCACACAGACACCCTGCTCCGCAGCATGGGAGCTGCTGTGCCAGCATTCACACCTCGGGTGGGGAAAGGTGGGGCTGGGAGCATGGCCCTGGGGGCAAGGAATGGGCATCCAGGGGGAGTGCAAGATGCTGGGAAGAGGGATGGAGGGGAGCAGGGCCAGAAGGGAGCAAGGGGAGTTTCAGGAGCGACCAAGTGTCCTTTAGACCAACCTATCCATTGAGTTGAGCACCCCAAGCCCAGTGGGGTGCAATGGGGTCTCCAGGCTGTGTCTGCATGCACTGGGCTTCTGCTTCAATCCTGAATCATCCCTCCCTTCCCTGGCTGGCTGGGGGTAGGTGCAGGATGCTGCTGGCTGAGGAGCGGTGGTGGAGCAGGGCACTTGCCATGAGCCCAGGCCTGGTAGTGCTCAGAGCCAGGACCTGAGAAGCAGCAAGCGGCCGCTCACACTGCAGGGTCAGGGATTACAGGGAATTAGGGCAGGTTTGATTAGATTAGGCTGGATTAGAGGGCAGGGAAGCCACCCTATGGCTTGGGGAGGCAGGTTCAGTTGCCAGCAGAGATAAGTGTGCTCAGCACAGGGCAGCACATCAGGACCCAGGCATGGGGCAGGGCCTGGAGCAAACCTCGGCCTTACCCTCCAAAAGGAGGTGTATGTCCCAAATGAGGAGGGGTGTTGGGTTAAAGTCCTGCAAGCACCTGTGGTCAGATGGAGCGAGCAGTGGGGTTGAAAGGCTACCAATAGCCTCGAGAATGGGGGCTTGGTCAGCAAAGCTGGGTGCCAGGCTTGCTTGGCAAAGTGGGTCCCCCCGAATGCTGAATCACAGGGGATCTGTGGGACTGTCTGGTTCCTGCCTGCGGCACCCACCCTACACAGCTGAGTTTCTGAGCTGGGCTTTTCCCCATCCACCTCCTGTCTGTGCCCACCTAACACCCCCCAGCATTGCTCAGGGATGGCAGTGTTTCACACGGAGGGTGCCCAGGACTGGGGTAGTCCCTCATCTTCCTCCTCCTCCCACTAACCCCTCTCTAACCCATCTCTCTCTGGCTGTCTCTCCCCAGGCTTGGCTGACAGAGATTCACGAATATGCGCAGCAAGATGTGGTCCTCATGTTACTGGGAAACAAGGTGAGCCCAGTCCCACAGCTTTGCCAGACTGTCCTCTTCCTCCCCTGAGGGTGCTGTGATGGAGCTGTGCTGCAGCCTCAGGCAGGGGAGCTTGGGAGGGCACAAGGGGATGTGAGGGCTGCCTACTGCTGACCTTGCAAATCATTCCAAATTGCTCTTTGCTGTTACTGTTGGCAGGTGGATTCAGCCCAGGACAGGGTGGTGAAAAGGGAAGATGGAGAGAAATTAGCCAAGGTATGTGAGGGTGTCTGTCTGCTGCATCGGAGTCGGTTGTTGCATGCTCTGATGGGGGATGTGCAAGTAGAACGGCTTGTAACTCATAATGTACACTGGTGAAATGGTTAACTGGAGACCAGCCTGGCCAAAAATATGTCTGGGAGCACTTTGCTTTTCTCCCCATGTCTTGCTCTCGTCTTCCTCTTCATCTGCTCTTCTACCTCTAAGCTTCCACTCACATGTTAACTTCTTTGACCTCAAAAATTATTTCAGAAGGTGTGTAAGAAATGCCTGAGCTATGAACCCTCACTCAGCTTTTCCTGCCCACTGTGGCAGACCCCCCTCCCTGGGCAGAGTCTGAGCTCCTGCAGAGGGCACTGGTGTCACCAGGGCTGCTGGGGCTCAGCCTGAGGCAGGTGCTCCCAAGCCCTTGGGGACACACTGGGTGATGTTCCTGATGCTGGTGTTTCTTGTCCCACAGGAGTATGGCGTGCCCTTTATGGAGACCAGTGCAAAAAGTGGCCTCAATGTTGAATTAGCATTCACAGCCATTGCAAAGTAAGTGACTGGTGCAGTGGCCACGCTGGGCACCTCTCCCATGGGGGGGACAGACAGCAGTCTTCCAGATAAATGCTGGCACTGTCACCCCCCTTTCCATTCCTGGGGCTCCCACCTTCAGCTCTTGTGGTGATGCTGCCCAAACCACTGAGTTAACTGAACTCAGGAGGCATCGCAGGCAGCAGAGTAACCTGGTTTTCCCCTTCCTGCAGGGAACTGAAGCACAGGTCCATGAAGCTGCCCAATGAGCCCAAATTCAAGCTCCACGACTACGTGAAGAAGGAAGTGAGAGGCTCGGGCTGCTGCAGGTCCTAATGCGCTCGGTGATTTGTACAGAGACTCATGCCAAGTGTTTGTGCGCCGCGCTCTCTCCTCGTGGACAGTGTGTGCATGTCTGTCTGTCGTGTCTGTATGTGCCTAAGAGGTGAGCTGGGACGTGGGAATGGAAGCAGCAGCAGGAAAAAGCTCTCTCGGCCAGGGTGGACGCTGGCCACGCTGCAGTCACCTGCCAGGCGCCGCTCCCCCAAGCCCCCGTCACATCCATCTGTCCCGCGAGCCCACCCGCTTCCCGTGCAGGTGGGAGGTCGGCATTCAGGAAGGGACTGGGGTTGGGCTGGGGGTCTCACTGTCACTCCTTCCAGGGCTGGGGCAGGCGGCAGACCTGGCTGTCTCCCCCCGTTCAGCAGCAGCCAGGAGCGTTACGAGGCTTCTTTACCATTAGTGGGAATTGCGATGTGACTAAGGGGAACGAGCGAACACCTTCTCCCCACCAAACACCTCCGTAGGACAAAGTCCCCAGTTCCCTTTCCCCACGTACCTGGAATTCAGCTGTTCAGAGCCCTGGCCTGGGGCACGCAGGAAAGACTTGTTTTCGAGGCAACCATTTCTGTAGTTGCTCACTTATGTCTGTCCATCTTTCGTGGGGTGTAACGCACCTCCTCGATGAAGGCTTCTCCTCTTCCCTGCAGAAGACAAGAGCTTAGCTGTCTGTGTGAGTAAGCTCCTGCTAACCTGTCTGTTGTACAGAGATTCCTGAATGTTCATCTGTTCGGTAAAGGCTTTGGTTCTCTTACTACTGCTGTCTCTAGTACTTTCATTGAGAGGAAATCTGATGTACTGCAGCTTATTCTAAGTACCTTCATGTAAGTGTTGATAGCGTTTTTAGACCGCAACAATGCTTTGATATCTTCAAAGTTCCCTGGGGACAGCTCTGTAAACTGAAGAAAGCTGGGGGGGGATGCTGGAGGTGTTGATTCACAGGCGTCAGACCTCTGCCTGCTCTCTTTGTGGGCTCCTCACCCCTTCGATGGGCTCCTCACCCCTTCGATGGGCTCCTCACCCCTTCGATGGGCTCCTCACCCCTTCGGTCTGTGTCAGGCACTTGGCTTTTGTTTAAAGCTGCACCTCTAAGTACAAATTTGAATTTGGATGAAGTGTTTGGCCCTTGGCAATTCTTCTTTGGAAACTCCACCCACGGGACACCAGGTGCCCCCTGCACTGAACCTCTCTGCGCTGCCCTAAACGGACTACTTTAAGATAACCCACCCTTCACCCTCCAGCCAAGCACCAGCTCTCTCAGCAATCGTTTCAGACACTGCTGCCCCTTGTTTTGCTCCAGGTGTAGCTCCAAGACAGCGTTCCTGACAGGCACAGAGGCCTTCTGCAGCTACTGCGTGTGATTCAGATAGGCAGGGACCCCACAGGGTTAGTCTCCATAAAATGAGCAGCCACTGCTTCAAGTGGATCCAGCACAGTATGGAAAAAGGATTTTAAAATAAACATACTGCAAGCAGAGCTTTTTTTTCCCTCTAAATAGCTTTGTTAGGGAGAAACTAGTCTTTCGACTGTTGGATTTAAAGTTTATTTAAATTATTTATTGAAAACCCATTCCTGCAGGAATTACTTGCAGGGCACAGCCAGGAACAGACCCCTGCTGCCAGCACTGCAGGAGCAGGCAAGCCAGGGCTGTGGGGGTACGGCAGTCAGGGTCCCCCCATGTCCCACCTCAGCAGCAGGGCTCCCCACACATCCATGGGGACAGCCAGCACTGGCACAGCTGCTCCTGCTGGAGCAGCAGCCATCCACTCCTCTGCCAAGACTTTCTCTGAAACAAGAGGAACTCTCTTCACCTTGACCCGCTCTAAAAGGCAGCAGCGCTGGCTACAAGCGCTCTCTGGTTTGCAAGTAGCAGCGGATCACAGGGAAGGCTCTGGAAGTTACTCAGGCACTGTCAAGAAGTGCAGAAGAATCTGTAAAACTCACTTATTTCATGCTGCTTCAGTGAGCTTTGCTGTGCTCCTGTGCCTGCTACTTGTGCCGTGTCTCTCTCTCCCCTGCGCCAAGCTGCTTCTCTCACAGCCGCCTCCATCCTCATTCTGGGCTGCGTGGCACACGCTTGCTGCAGGGAAAAGGGCAGTGGGATTTTTTTTCCCTAGTCCCAAGCTTGCCAACTACCAGTATTTTGGCATCCCAGCTTGGCCTCAGCAGTGCAGCAGCAGCTGCCCCTGTCCTGAGAAGCTAAAGGGAGTCTCCCAGAAGCCCAAAATAAGCAGCAGGATTCTTAATGTTCCTGTCAGGTTGCTGCTTTCCCTCTTCCTTGCAGGGCAGGAGTGCCTTGCAATACAATTTGTAACTCATTTCTTCAGCGTGGGACCAAAACCAATTTAAAAAGTAATTTAAATAGGGGGTATGTAAATGCTACCCTTCAGAGTAAGTATTCCTGTTGGGAGCCAACTACTACAGCACAGGCATCACAGCTGCGTTTGTGGTATTAAACCTAAACGCTAAGCCAGATCCAACCCGCATCTCTCCAGCCACCAGTTCCCTCTATCCGACTGGTTTCCCAGAGCCTCTACACTGACCTTCCCCCTCAAGCTCCTCCTCAGACTGTTACTCGGCATCTTAACGTGGGCCCTCACTGCCACCAAGCGATGAGGAATTGATAGCTCCCCGCATCCCAACAAGCCGGAGGGCTCAGCATCACACACAACTTCTCATTTCTGCTGCTCTCGTTTACAGCTTTTGTTTCATTCCTCTGAATAAATTTTTTTAATAATCTTTCTGGCTACAACGGTGTTTGATTTTCCACCACACACCTGCGCTACTTAAAGGTCTCTAACCGTTCAGCTCATGCTCCAACCCACCTAGATCCTTCCACGACCAGGGTTTGGGTGCACCCATGCAGCCAGAACAAATTGAAGGGAGCTGGGCTCCAGCGCAGCATACGTTCTGAAAGGCTCTGGCTCCCGTTAAAGGGAATACTGAGGTGGTTTAGCCCACCAGTCACTGTTCAGGTGAGCAGGGGAGAAAATAATGAGAGGGTAAGGAGTTAAGGGCAGGGAGAGATCATTCCACAATGTCATAGGCAAAACAGATTCAACACAGCATAATCTAATTTATTACACTACACACCCAGTAAAACCAGAGTCAGATGAGAAGTGCAACCAGATCTTAATGCACTTTCCCCCACCCCTCCTTTCTTTGTGGACTTTGTTCACAATTTCGCTCCCTTCTTCCCCCCCACAGCACAGGGAGGGCAGGGAATTGGGGTTTCGGCCAGTTCTTCATAAGCCGTTTTCCTTTGTAACCAGGGCAGGGCATTCCTCACACCCTTCCCCTGCTGCACCATAGGGTCCCACTTACAGGAGACAAGTCCTTCACAAACTTCTCCATTGTAAGTCCTTTCCCACAGGGCTTTGGCTCTTCCCCAGCTATCCCAGTGTGGGTCACATAAACCACAGAATATCTGTGTCTTCCAGGCCCAGCCTGGTCCTTCATGGAATCACAACTTCCCCCCACGCCCCCAGCAAACCTGCTCCAGCAGGGTCTCTCACCAGGGGCTACAAGTGCTGGCAAAGCCTTACTCCATGGGCTGCGGGGGTCACCCGCTCCACCACGGGTTTCTCCACCTGGGGCACCCCCCGCCCTTGGTGTCTGCAGTTTCTTACATCTCACTCCCTTCTTTGGGGGCAAAAAGCAGCTGCTTTGTTTTTTTACTTCTTAAATGTGACTCCCAGAGGCCCTGTGACCATCACATGGGCTTGGCCTTGGTCAACGACGACTCCAGCCTTGAGCCGGCTGGTGTTTGCTCTGTGGGGCCTGCAGAGAGCTTCTGGCTGCTTCTTGCACCAGCCGCCCCTGCAGCCCTCCCGCCTCCACCAGAACCCCGCGGCGTAGAACTCCGGGTAACCCGCAACGGAACGGGACTGCTACGGCCCGGCGGAGCGCCAAGCGGGCCCGGGGCTCTGCCTCCCGCGCGGGCTTGACAGAGAGACAACAGCAAAGAGAGTCCTTCGAGAGCTTTTATTACGGCCGAATTCCCCCCGCTTCCCCGCGCTGCAGCTCCCGCAGCCGCTTACCGGGAGGCACGGAGGGTGCCGGCGGCCGCCCCGGCCCGCACCGCCCCCCAGCAGGCCGCCCGCCGCCGGGCTTCCACGCGGCCGTTCATGGCCCCCGTCTCACCGCCCCTCAAGGCCGCCGCGATCCCGTTCTCGGCCGGATCGGTCCAGTTCCCGCGGCCCCTGAGGAGAGACGGCAGAACAGTAAGCGAGAGCGGGCCGCGCTACCCCGCCCGGCCCCAACGCGGCTTCCCCGGGCCTCAGCCGTAGAACCTCAGCAAGGGGCCGCGGCCGCCCGCCGCCCTCAGACGAGGTGTCAGAAAGGTGGTTATAAGATCATCACCGGCCCGCCACCCACCTCGCCGCCTCCCCACCAGTCCAAGTGGCGACCCCAGCCCCACCACTCCCCCTCACCTCCGGCTCGAAAGGTCGGAGCGTGGCCCCCGCTCCAGACTTTATAACCCCCTCCACGCCGCTATTGGTCAGATTCCCTACAGACGCGACCAATCGCGAACGGCTGGCGTGTTTTTTCTCCCGCCTCCCCCAGCGCTCATTGGTCGCTGCTGTTTCTCTCGCCAATGGCGCCGCGCGGCGCAGCGTGGCCCGAGGTGGTGGCCTGCTGCCGTGCGATTGGTCCCTGCAGGAGACCGAGCCAGGCCAGTAGTAACAGTGGTTGTAGTATAGAGTGACTGGGGAAGCGCCAATCAGCGCTAGGGCCTCGGGGGATGCTGGGAGCTGTAGTCCCAACGTCACGGAGGCGCAGCGAGGAGCGGGCGCAAGGCGGCGCGCCGGACTACAAGTCCCGAGGAGCGCGGGGCACAGGGCTTCCGGCCCGGGCGGCAGTTCAGCCGCTAGACGAGCGGGGAGCAGGCCCGGGGTCGCGATGTGCCGGGGCCGGGCACCGGCGCTCCGGCCGCCGCCGCTGCCAGGTACGAGAAGGGCCGGGTCGGGCTGAGGAAAGTCCCCGGGTGAGGGGAGGCGCCCGGACCCGGGGCTAAGGGAGATCCGTGGGGGAAAGGGCCGGGCCGGGCGCTGGGCTCTGTGAGGGCCGGGGGGCCGCTGGGCTCCCCGCAGAGGGGCTGTGCGGCGGCCCGCGCCTGACGCGCCTCTCCCAGGCGCCGCGGGACTGCTCGGGGCAGCTCCGGGGGCCGCCGCCCGCCTGGCAGCGCTGCCTCGTCCCGCGCCGCCCCGTTCCCTTCCCTGGGGCGGGTTATTCGTTGGGTTCCAAACTCTGCGGGTGCCCACCTGATTGTTCGGGTGTCGCCTCTGCTGTGGTTTGGGCCTGGGTGAATCCTGTCCGTGTCTGGCGTTCCTCGGCCCGGCTGTCTCTTCCTTTTGGTGTCTGATGTACCTCACTGCGGGGCGCGATCAGCGCTTGCTTTTTCTGCTCCGTTACTTGTGTGGCTTGGGGCACGTGTTGCTGATGGCTCTCCCTCCATCTCTCTCCCAGTAACAGTGTTTCCTCGTGCTTTGCTTTCGTGGTCTGTGCGATTCGGGCTATTTGGTGGTGGAGCTCTGACTGGGGATATTTTGTGGTCAATCTCTATAGCTGCCCCAAGGCAGCAGCACATCTCAAAGCGGGCAGGGAAACTGCTCTATCATCTGCTCGCTTCAGACATGCTGCTTAGTTCTGCCTCATTCTGCTGCCAGCTCTCAGCTGCTGTTCCTCTGGCAGACTTGCTGTCAAACGCTTTTCTCCTGTTTGATTGATGATGCTGTTGATGGTCCTGTTTCCTTGCCCGAAATCCAGAAGTCAGGGATGCTCTTTCGGTTCAGCTTGCTTTTGAGCTGCGTTGGTATCAAAGACAGCAGCTCAGGTGGGCTCTGCTGCAGGCTGATGAGTGTGAGAAGAAAGCTGGTACAAAGGTTAGCTGGGTTTTATAGGTACATAGCAAGCAAGGCCCAAGCTGCCATACCCTCCGGCATGTAAGCGAGTTGTGAAGAGCTCTGGCCTAGCAGTTATTTTTACAACTCTGACAGTGTTGCCAAACACTTTGTTTCTCAGTCCCAGCACTTTCATTTTTCCTCCCTATGCATTTTCACCCCAGCAATGTATTCCTCACAGCCTGTCCTAAGCAGTTATAATGACTCTTCAGAGAGCTGTTGCATTTTGGCTTCCAGCGTTTCCCTGTCAGTGACTCTTGCTTACAGCCACAATGACATTTGTTGGGTTTGCAGGGAAAGGGTCTGTGTGAGTGAAGGATGGCTCCAGAGAGCCCTTGCTGGGGGAAAGCGGTGTGAGAAGGGCAGCTGCTTCCATGACAGCCTTTACATGGCTTCCTGGGAGCAGTGTGAGGAGAGGAGGTGGTTCACAGAAAGTGCCTTGTGATGAAGATAATCCACTGCACCACCAAAAAGTGAGACTGCATTGTGTCAAGCACGGTACAGATGTCTCCTAACCACGAGTCCAAAGAGCTGGCTGTCACTACTGACGGGAGGCAAAGGAACAGACAGTGCTGTCAACATTGCACAGCTGGGGAGTGAGAGATCAAAAGAGTTTTAGGATTTTCTAAGAGTCACGTAGGAAAGTGTAGGACCTGGGGACTGTCTGCAGTGTGCTGGGTCCCCCTCCAAGTCCTGGGTCTACCACCCTGGGCACTGCTATCTCAAGTAAGGCTGAGAAGGGACAGGGTAAATCCAGCTGGAAAGCTCCAGCATTGCAGTGTGGTTTGCTGCAGCACGCAGCAGCAGATTGCTTGCAGGTGAAACTGCCCAGCAGTTTCACGATGAGGGAGGTTAAATTTTACCAAGGGGCAGTGAGTAACCTCAGCAGAACTGGAGTGACCAGAACGTTTACTCAGGAAATGCAGGTACCTTCACTGGTAACACCCAAACATGAATTTCATGAGGTTGCTTGAGCCCCTGTGGGGGAAAAAAATAAAATCCATAGTTTTCAGGCAGTTTGGTTCCCTGGCCTAAGGGATCACATGGTGATAACACTCTGAAGTGTGAGAGTGGTGGGGCTGGGGCCACAGCTGCTCATTGCTGTGGCAGCACAGCCTTAGATGACCTTAAGCCACTTAGTGAAGCACCACAAGGAAGCATGTCACCCCTGATTTGAGCCTTTCTGCAGCCAACTGTTCCTTTCCTGAGACTCCACAGACACAGCCCTGCTGCTGGGGCTGCGGGGAGGCCCGCAGGCTCTGGGAAGTTTTGAGTGCTGGTGCCTGCTCTGCTGTGCTGTGAGCTGCTGCAGAAGTGGCTGTACACTGGCCAGGGTTGGTCCTGGGGAGTGCTGAGCATTTTGGAGGCTCAGTTGGTGTTCAACAGGGCATTATGGCTGTTCCATGGGACCCTCCCAGCCATGACTGTGGCGCTTTCTGAAGCGGGATCATGCCAGCCTCTCGGCTTGTCTCAGCAGGATTGTACCTGCCTCTTGCCTCTTGCCTCGCCTCACCTCAGCCAGGCACAGCTGTGCCAGGAGAAAGGCATTTCAGAGAAAATCCTTCCTGGTTTCACTAACTTAGAGCTGGGGTTATGTGGACAGCTTGGGTCTGTCAGAAGTCTTCCCCCCAGGTTTTTTCTGTCCATTCCCTTCCCAGGTTGACCTGCTTCGCCATGGGCATGGTGAGGGGCACATTGGCACATCCCTTTGCCCATGGATTGGGGGACATAGTGGCTGCCTGGGGTGGAGGTGGGTGGTTGCTCACAGGAGTACGTGTCACCCTTCATTCAAGCTCAGAGTTCCCCCAGGAATCCAGGGCGGTGGCACCCCAACTTACCCATTTACAGACTGCTCCTGCTCTGCCTTTAGTACAGCCTGAGTTCAGAGCTTCAGCAGTTACCTGGCTGCTTTTAATGGTGTGCCAAAACTGCAGGAGGTGTATTGGGTGCCTGAGTGGGGTGAGAGCTCTCTGTGCAGTGCCTGCTCATGGGAGCATGTTGTTCTCCCGTGTTGGGTGGGTGTCGTGGCAGTAGAAGTCCCCCACTATCAGTGCCTGTCTTTCAGGCTAACCCTGCCCACCAGCTCTGCCTTTTTGTTGTGTTTCTTAGCTAACTGGGTTTCCCTTGATTGCCTCTGCAAGCACAAGACTGTGCTTGTTATGCGGCTTGATGTTCAGTATTATGAATAGCTCAGGAACTATCTAAAGAAACTCAAACTCCCTTTAAGGTGAGCGATAGACTGTCCTGTCTCTGAAGACTGGAGGAGTAACCTGTGTGTGCTAAGAGAGCAGTTGGTTTTTTTCTGTGCTAGACTAAATCTCTTCAGTCTCAGAGCAGCCAGGGCAAAGCTGTGAGGCAGCGTGGAGATTGGCTGAGCTGTGGGATTTTCCAGCTGAATTTACATATCGCCCACTGCTCTGCATGCCTTTCTGTTTACATCACTCAAGAGCGATACACACATACACGCACACAGATAGCAGAAGAGACATTTTGACCAAGGAAAAGCCTGCCCACAGCTTAACAACTTGGTCATGGTGGCGTCTTGCCGGGCTTCGCTGCTTGGATGGCTGATGGTGAGTTTCCTCTGAGGTAAAGTGTTTGTTCTGGGTGCTGGTTGTCAGGGCTGTGTCAGCAGGGTTCCCGGGAGGCTGCTGTGCTGTAGGGGACGCAGGCAGAAGTTAGAGAGGAACTGTTTTCCTGCCTGTGTCCAGATCTTAGTGAAGAAGTGGGAGGTACCTGAAATCCAACACCAGTTTAGGAGTGGGTACCTGTTGCTTCTCTAAGGAGCTGGCCCCGTATTACGCTGATTTTGTGATCCTTCAGAGTGACCTTTGCTAGGGCGTGTAACACTGCCCTGTGCAGCAACCCGGCACGTGTTTTCCGAGGTTGCTGCTGGTGGTTTCAGAAACGGGAAATCCTGGACTTTCTGTCAGTGATGTGTGAGCAAAGAAGCCAAGTTTGTGAGAAGAGGTGGCATCACGTGCTGCCCCCCTCCCCTTGCACACAGAGTGGCTGCAGTACAGCTGCTAATGGTATGTTGGGGGAGTCACTCCAGTACAGCTTTCCTAGCGCTGTGTTGGGTACTTGTAGTTCTTCTGTTTGAAGGTCGCCAGTAGACTTGCCATGCTGGAAGTGTTCACACCCAGATTTCTTCAGGAATCAAGGACTTGGTGCTTGCTGGTTACGGGACAGGACATTGCTAGTTTGATCATGTTTTGCCCAGCTGACACCCTACCTGTAAAGCACTAGTGTTTTCTCCTTTGCTCAGTCAGTGGTTAACACTTACTAGCAGTGAGTGTAGCTGTCTTTGTTGTGCTCTCCTGCTTGTTCTCAGTTGCAAAGTCCAAGGAAACCATATTTTAAAAAGAAAAAAAAAAAGCAGGTGACTGAAATTAAAAATAGACTGGTAAGTTTATTTATTATCTTTTCTAAAAGAGCTGATGCATTTCAGAAGGATCTTTAAAATAGCCCTATTGCACCCAGAGGGCAAGCAAGAGTGTGTCATGAACTTTCAAAGTGTTGGAGGGTCTTGGGGGGCAGCAGGGAGTGGAGTGATACTTTGTGTGTTCTGAGTAATGATTATGGGTCTGGGTTTCTTACAACTTTAATCTGGAAGAGGCCCATAATGTGACAGGAGTGGTTAAACCTTTCCAGAGACTTGCAGCTGCTGGTAAGGCAAAGCAGTGTGAAAAGCCCTCAGTGAGCACACAGCAAGTGAAGTATGAGCAGTGGAATAGAGAAGAACTTGAATCACCTTAGGTGGCTCCAGGAAAGGGTAATGCAGGAGGTGAGACAAGCACTCCTCTGGCTTGCTTGGAAGATGTGGAGTGTGTCATCTGCTTAAACCTTAATGCATTCATTGGTGTTTAGCTCCTTCCTAGGCCAGCTGAGGGCTTCTGAACTGTGGTAAATTACCAGCCCAGGGTGGGACTAGAATGGCTGAGGATGGATTGGTTTCTGGTTTTCATCGGTCACAGCCTTGCTGGAGTGCTCCTGCTGGCACTGCAGAGGTGAGAAGTGCACAGAGATTTCTGAACCTGTTTGTACAGGAGTTTTCTGTGTGAGCTGCTGCTCCTGAACTGATCAAGATTGAAGCCCACCAAACAGAGGCCTTGCTTCTTCATGTGCTGTCCTGCCAGGACAGAGGCTGAAGCTCTCCAGAACCAGGCTTTGCTGTTGAGCTGGCATGCCTTAAGACATGGGCTCTTCTTAAATGAGTTGTGAGCCCATTTATCTGCTGGGATCCTGCAGGCCAGTTTGCAGCAGGGAAACCAGCAGCAGAGCCTCAGCTTGTTTGCAGGGCGCCTGTGGGATCTCAGCAGCTGCTTGCTCTCTGTCAGGCAAGGCTGAGGAGGACCAGTTAGCACCAGTGATTTGCGTAGGTGACTATTCTTAGCTTTTGTAGTGTGATATCTTATATCATCACCTGCCTTGCACAGAGGAATTGGCTCTTCCTTTTCAAGAAACAGCAGCAGGACTGAGATTTTTGTCTTGGAGGGTAGGAGAAATTGGTTTGGGAAATTGGTTGGTTTGGGGTTTTTTTTTTCTTTCTTTTTTTTTTTTTTCTTCTTAAACCAGTCCTCAGGGTCCCTGTCTGGGTCTATTTCTTGAGTGAGGATGTGGGAAAGATCACAAGCTATGAAAGGAACAGCAGACAGCAGGCAGCACTGTAATGTCAGAGCCAACTTTTAAAGCACCTTTTGATTAAGGTGCTTGTGTGGAAGAGCTCTGAGCATGCCTGTTTCTGCAGTGACCATGCAGGTACTGAGTCAAGACAAACTGGTCTCAGGTGCAGGGGTCAGGCACTACCAAAACCTGGTCTGTGGCCTCACAGATAAGGAAAATGGTTCAGGAGGTGGATTCTTTCAGGTTTCCTGAAATGGAACTGTACCATCAACATAGTATTTGACTACTCAAAAGATCTTAGTGTCATCTGCAAACTTGACAATTTCACTGTTCACTCTTACTCAATGTCTTCACCTAGGACCTTGGAAAAGCTTATTCAGCGGTGGCTCTCAGGGGACCACTTGCATGGTCTCCTCTAACCTGACGAGTGATGACTGCTCCCTCTGCTTCCTGTGACTGCTCTGAGAGATATCTCAGTGATCTGTTGTCGCTCACCTGCATTCTTATGGCTCATGTTTTACAAGTCCAACTAGATGCTGATAGCCCTTGTCACCGTGTTCTTTAAATCCTGTTAATGCAGTTCACAAGCACTTATGAAATGAGCTCTCCTTCCACCAGAAACACTGACCAAGAAAGCTAGAGTGACTGTCCCGTGGTTGTCTCTAGAAGAGTTGGCATCTGAGCTGGTGAACCTTGTCTCGCTTGTGCCCTGGTCTGAGTCGTTCCCTTGCAGGTTGCTGCGGGCGGCTGAGAATCCCTTCGCAGGTAGAAAGTGTGGGCCACAGGACAAGGTGGTGTCCCTGGTACCACAGGACAAGGTGGACAGACCCTGCCTAAACACAGCTGGATTTACTAGCTGTTAAGTCCCCTTGAAGAGTCCTGGATGTGTGCGAGCTTGCGATACAGGTGAGGAAGGGGTGTAGTCCGCAAACCCACCCCCCTGCTCTCAGCACCCATTCTCCTCACTTTTCCCTTGCCCTCTTGAGCTGGGCTGCTGGAGCAGCAGGGTGCCTTTTAGCTTTTGTAACAGTATTTCCCCAGTGATGTGCCAGTAATCTGGGTGATGTGTAACCCTTCCCGTTCTGGCAGCAGTGCTGTAAGAGGAACAGAAGCTTGTGTCTTACACTGTAAATACCCAGGCAGTGAAATAAGTGAATTCACATCACCCAGGGCCGGTTCCCAGCTGGAGCAGGGTAACCCCATGCCTGCCTTTCTCCTGAGGCCAGCTGCACGCTTGGCCTCGCTTTCCAGCAAATGCTCCTGCTGTGTGTGAATTTGCCAGCCCAACAGTTTCCGCGGGAGTGAATAACCTTAGAGACAGCTTCAATGAACTGAGGGGGGGAAAGGGAAGAACAAAGCAGATGCAGGACATGTCACTGAGCTTTACAGGCTGTTCATTGCATAAGGTGGAGAGGCTTGCAGGTTTCTTGGCAGAGGGACGCTGTGCAGCATGGGGCACTGCATCTTCC
This sequence comes from Porphyrio hochstetteri, assembly GCA_020800305.1. NCBI lineage: Eukaryota > Metazoa > Chordata > Aves > Gruiformes > Rallidae > Porphyrio > Porphyrio hochstetteri. The sequence goes on from CM036920.1 coordinate 10,382,734, forward strand.
AGCCGCTCCGTGGCGGTGCCACCATTCAGCGGTGGGATCCAGCACTGTGCCTGCGTCTCACCCCGGAGAGCAGCCAGAACACAAACCCCAGCAGTGCCATTGTGCCTGTGATAGTGGGGCTCCCACGTTAGGAGGTGGCTCTGAATCAGGACTGGGCAGGGTAGGTGGTGTTTGAAGGATGGGACACCCTGCCATCCCTTCTCCCCATGCAAAGCCGTGGCCTTCATCTTGAGGTTGGTTCTAAGGATCTTTGAGTGTTGGGGATAGCCAGGGGTGTATGTGTGCGCTTTGGGGGGGTGAGAGTGGGACCCTTCAGGTACCTATGCGGGTCCTACCTTACCCCTCTTCTGTGCAAACTCTTCAGCACCAGCTGAGTGGTCAGTGTTGGCCAGAGGATTAGCTTGCCACAGCTCCTGGAGGTGATTCCCCAGCAGCAGGGATGACAGCAGCGTGCAACAGGCAGCAGTAAACCCTTCCACTGCTGATCTCTTTGGCCTTTGCAGCAGGGAGAAAGAGCAGCACGTTCCTCAGCTGTCTCTGTAACCACTGGTGCTTGGGTTTTTCCTTGTCTAGAGTACTAAAGTAGGAATTTTAAGGCTTTTCTTCTTGCTGAGTCTCTAAATTCTGGGTTGATCCTTGTGGTGTGCAAATCTGAAACCCAGCCTCTCCCTTCCCTCGCATCTGGTTACTGTCAGCCCAGTGATTGAGCAAATAGCAGGTACCCCATCTTCCTTTTTCCAGTGTCGTCCCCCCCCCTTTTTTTTTTTAACTGTCACACCCACTAAAGTTGCATGTTAAAAAAAATATAAAAATTAAAATTAACTCCGGGCAAGGAGAGTCTGGATCACAGCCTGGGTTCCCAAGACAATCTCCAACATGTGGGTCCAGAGATACCTCTCTGGTGTAGAGGGCAGAGCCCTGTGCTCCAGGACACAGGAGTTGTTGCCTTTTAAGAGCAAATGAAGCCTGTCCTCTCACTGCAGATGTCAGGGTGCCTCTGCAAACTGTTTTGCTGTAAATCATGACCTGACTCTCTAAGGTCCTGTGCTGGAAAATTGGGTGAATGTGGGCTTCTGACCCACTTCTGTCTGGAGCTCCTGAAGATGCTCAAGGGATTTCTAGAGTCCCTTTGTGTTTGGTCCTCTGAGAAGAACTTAGCAGCCTGGAAGATTCTGCAATTTCCAGTAAATGTTAGGTTTCATTCTAGGTCATGGAGTGCAGGTGTTTTGTAATGCAAAATGTTTGATATTTCACTCTGTTGTAGTCTGTATCTCCTCAGGATGTGGCTGTGGTTGGACGGCTCAGGCTGAGCAGCTCTGCCTGCAGTCAGGGCAGGGCCAGGAGTTGCTCGTGGGTGGTGCAGGGTGCCCCAGGGAGGGACACCAGCCACCCAGGAGGGATGCTCATCTTCCAGGCCTGGGAGCATGGGACAGCGTAGCTGGCAGGGTTCAGATGCCAAGCCAAGGTTCAGAGATCTGGTGGAGAATTTTTTGAGTGCTGTAGGAAGCTGGTATTAATGTTGACAACACCAGCTCTTTTCTGCCTCCTCTTAACAACTTTGATAACTGTTGGAAGAGGCCTTTCTCAGTACCTCTTGGAAGAGAGCTTGAGATGTGAAGGAGCTGTCAGACTCCAGCAGCTCTGGAGGGATGTCTGCTCTGTTAAAATGCTTCCTATATATGGTGGTTGCAGAGATTTGGGCTGAAATCAGATATCCATGTGGCAGCTGGTGTTCTGCAGCCTGGCTGATACTCCACTTGACATTTTTACCATTGCTTACATTGCTCTGGTTTCTGCTCAGAGCAGACATGAAGCAGGCTCCCTGCTGCTGCTTGCAGGTAGGTTGCTCAGCCAAGCTGCAGAGCATGGGATGTGCTCATAAACAGTGAATGGAAAATCCCTGTATCCCAGCCCGTGTCCCCTTTCATGCTTTGGATTTATCCAGGTTCTGTTGAAGTTTGAAGGGATTTTGCATCCATTTCAGTGGGACTTTGAGACAGGGTGAAACTGGAGATGTTCCTCCTTCATGCCTGCCAGCAGTGGCCTGCTGGGTTACCCTGTGAGCTGCACCATGGTGGACACCTCCTGGCCTGCACAGATGTTTCAGTGGGTCGTACTCATCCTTGGCTGACAGGTCACTGATTGCAGTAGCTCAAGAGCCTGTATGTCACTGTGTGTTGCATGTCTGATTCTATGTTTAATGATATTACCAAACTACTCAAACTGTTAGTTGTCCTCATTCTTTTTTCCTGTCTGTCTGTGCTCCATAGTGAGTGTTTTCCCATTGCCTTTTTGAGTCTCCATCTGTTATATTTGAAGACAGTACATACCCTGAAAATGAGAAAGGGGTAAAGCGTTTGCCTGAGTCCACAGAAAACCCACCCATAAGGATGGTCTTCCTCTCTTTCCATCTGAGAGCAACTGTTTGCCTCAAAAACCCAGTAGGAATATTCAATATATTATGTTCCCTTAATGCTGTTGTGACTGGTCAGGTGGGAGCGTATCCCTTCTCTTGTCTTCTGAGTAGTGTGTGACAGAGGGTCTTTGGGTAGTTGCTGCTGAGGTTCTCTGAAGAAGGAATCGTGAATTCAGAGCCCTGAAAGGTGACTCCCTCCATTTCCACCTTAATGTGGGAGGAGGAGGATGCTGACGCCCTTCTCCAGAGGAGAGATTGGTGGGTTCAGCTGCACCGTTAGACATAGGGAACCTACATGAAAGGGGAACTTTAGGGATACGTGCATATTATCAGACAGGAGATAATGCAACCTTGAAGCATGACATCACAGGAAATGTGACAGTTTGTGTCATCACCCATAGAAGTACTTACTTTACATTATTTATGAGCGCTGCATCTTCTGGAGGTCTCAGCTAAGGTGGAGGCCTTTTTGTGCTTGATGCTGCACAAACGTTCAAAGATCCTTTCATCTTCAAGCTTCATAGTCCAGCTACACTGTGCAGAAGAGGTAAACTAAAGAGACTTGTGCAGGGAGGAAGCAGAGAGCTCTGATTGCTTGCTCAAGGTTGTGAGGGAGTGGGGGGCTGAGTGGGCTTCAGTTCTCTTGGGGTCATGGCCAGTGTTACCCAAAAGCTTTGGCTCCTCTCTTCCCTACCACCCAGCTTCCCTGTGCCTTCTGCTATCTGTGCTCTAAGGAACCACAGAAAGGAATAAAAGGATCCTGAGGGCTAGTGCCAAACTTCTTGGTTGCTGAAACACAGCTTTAAACTCGGCAGGTCTCCATCATGCAGCAGCACAACACTACTTCATTCCTGCTGTTCTTGAGACAACTCCAGCAAGTCTGCTTAGCATCTCCTAAGGGATCTGGCATTTGCAAGCGGCCAGGACAGTGCTTTCCAATGTGTGGAAAACATTACCCAGATCCCTGTTTTTAAGATGGTCTTGGGTTGGGTTTTGAAATTTTTGGTTGGAGGTTTGGGGATTTTTGTTTTAGACTGTAACTTTTATTGAGAGTTGATACCTGAGTGGCAATCCCCTGGGCTATGCTGCTGCTGTCATCTATCTGCCTGACAGTTGTCCAATGAAGAGCTGCAGCGAGCAGCACCAAGTGCTGTGTCAGGCGTGGCTGAGCTGAGCGTTGGCTGAGGACATCCCCAGCATCGCCTCTGCAGTGTTTAACATGTGAGTGCAGGATGCCACCAGCCCTGTGAGCAGGCAGCCTCGTGCTGCAATTAAGGAGGCCCTGGGCAAGTCCCAGCTCACAGCTAAGTTATGTGATTGTGTGTCTGTGAGCCTCAGTTTCCCTTTGTGTAAAGCAGAGAAATTACGGTGGTCTCCTTTAGAAAGAGCTTGGAGATTTAGGACTTGCCACCCACAGAGAAGAGAAATCCACTTGCTAGAAACGCCCAAGACACTTCTTCTCCCCCAAAACTGGAAATGTGAGCAGAGGGAGTGTGTGAAAGCCTGTGGACCAGGAGCTCTGCATGGGCCGATTGCAGGCATCTGCGGGGTGTTTCTTCTGAGGCACCCTTCATTGGTGGTTGGCTCAAGTCCTGCAGAAAAGGATTTTGGTTGTGTTTTAGTAAACCATTTTGGCCTGTCTGCCCTCACTGCAGATGTCTATCTGGTCTGTCTGTTTAGGACTTGGACTCTGTTGCTGGCAGTGAGAATACCAGGGCTTAACTATACCTTGGACAGAAAGGGACCTCTTAATCAGGATCCTTCCTGAGTGCAGGGTCCCTATCTCCTTGGGCAGGCTGGCACACCTGCAAGGATGAAGGGGCAGCTTGGGGGGAAGCTCAGTGTCCTGATGGCAACTTCTGCTTCAGCCAGAAGCGTCTCGGTGTGATGGCAGAGAGGAGGTGCAGCTCCTTCCTGTGGGTACCCTGACTCTGAAGGAGACACTTTGAGAGCATCATGTCAGATTTACTGGGACAGCAGTGAAATGTGCCCTGAAGCCAGGATCAGGTTTCAACAGAGGTTAAAACTCCATGTGTTTGTGCAGATCATTATTGTGTAATACTTGACTATGTAAACTTGAACATAGTGAAAAACTGTGTAAACAACAGAGGAAGAGAAATGAGCCCCTGTGCTGACTTCTCAGGAGGAGAGGGTTTCTCTTTCTGGGTGATGATCCAGACTTTGCTGGTTGTTTCTGAGGAAAAACTGGGAGTGAGATCCAGAATCACAGACATGTTACTTGAAGTAAGGTTTCTTTCATGGTTTCCTTGACCTCATAGCTGGTGCTGGGAAGAACTCCTTTAATGCAAATACAGCTAAATCAAACGTGGGATTTATGCTTTCTGCTGAGATCTAGCCCTGGCTTTTGTGTTCAGCAGTACAGACCAGGGCTTTTGAATTAAACAGCAAAACTCCCACTGAGTGCTCTCTGTGCACTCAGCTTCCCAGCATGCTGAAAGATCACACTTGTGTCTGTGGCCTCAGCCAAAATCCTCCCTGCCATGGCACAGTCTGCTCTGTGTTTGCTGTTGCTGTCTTGAGGAGGGGGCTTCATTTAGGGACTCTGCTTACTAATCACTGCTCTGCACAAAGTGTTTCGGGAAGCAGCAGAAAACCAGCTTTCTGAGCTACACTCAAGCTGGGGTGGGAGAGGGGACCAGATACAGAGCCCACATAGGGCTCTTCTCTGCTGTGACACGAGTCACAGTTGGTACATACTCTGATTTTGAAAACACAGTGTATTATGGTGAGTGGGATGCTGTCTTAGTCTCCTGAGATGTCTCATCTGATGTTAAAATGGTCATATACTTGTAAAAGCAACTAATGATTATGGGTATTACAGTATTTGGGCAGTAAAGGAGTTATTTTAAAAGATAATCTGTTCCTCATCCAGGATTCATTTGAAAGAACCTGACTTTGTCCTTGCCTCTTGCTTCTGAAAATCCAGGTTTATATGAGTTTAGGTAAATATTTGGATTTAATGCCACAAGAGAGTGTTCTCTGAGCCCAGGAAAATACATACAATGAACCTAATTCTCTTTCTGTCTGTCTTCTCTCACAGAGCAAACTTCCCATGACTAACAAATGCTGGCCTAGATTATGAGCTCAAACAAGAACGCTCGCTACAATCGTTTCTCCAGTGGCACAACAAACATCACTACTTCTGAAAACACTAACGGGGTAAGGCTTGGTGTTATGGGCAGTAGATGGGGCTGGGGCTGCTGCTTCTGTTCTTGTCCTTTCTTTGGAGAAAGTGAAGATGCCTGTTGAAAACACGGTATTAAAGTCACAATATCCACATGTTGAAGTTGGGAAGATGTATGTGTGTGTTTTTCACCAGTGCAGGAAAGGTCACAAGGCTTTGGGGCTGTGCTGCAGGGCACACTGACATTCATTTTGTCAATATTTCAGACAAGAATGGAAACAACTTTTGGGCCAGCCTACTCTGCTGTGACAACCATCACAAAGGGTAAGTGTATTTCCCACGTAGAGCTTCTTCCCAAAGCACCACGTGTGATTCCTACCAGGCTTTTTGTTGCTGTTGTTTTACAAATCATAAAGCTGTTGGGAGCATCACTGTGTTCATTACAGAGAGGCACCAAGATGCTGGTTTTAGTGTTATGCAGCTCAAGTGTTGTTTAATCATGGCATCTGATCACCAGGCAAGATGGAAATGAACGTGCACAGAAATTTTCTCCCATTACACAGACTTAACAGTACCATTGGGAAGCCCTTGCTGAAATTAAGGTAGTACAACAGTGTTTGATACCGAGCTCAGTACCTAATCTTATTTATCCTGTAACTTCTCACATACATCACTAGTGCTGAAAATTCCCATCTTCATACTCTGACTGTGAGTCACTCTGGACCCTTTGGCAAAACCACCACAGCTATTTTTAGCTCAGACAGGAGGGGATGCAAGTGTACCCGCTCATTTAAAATTCTTTTGCTTTGTTCCTCAAAGCCCAGCAGGTGAGAGGTCTGAGCCCTGACACATGGTGTGAATGTAGGAAAAGGTCTGGTTTCATTTGGAGATAAAAATACCCTTACTTTAGTAAAGATAAACTGTGGTACTTGACACTGATTTAGATAAGGAAATGAACATCTGCCCCAGGGAGACGTTTGGATTACATTTGTGCAGGACTCTGGACTCTAGATGTCTTTGGACTCCTGAATACGTACATCCAAGAGTTCATATAAGTCTGTAATATGATCTGTATAGAAATAACTCCAGTTTAATTTAGCATGCTTCCCTTGTGCTACAAGAATCTCCAGACCTCCCTTGATAGAAGTGATTTTTGTTGGTGAGTGAAATATCTGGGAGTGTAAGGTTTCCTTTTAACAGTATTTCTAGCCTGCAGACCTGGTAGAACATTTTCTGTGCTTTTTTCTGGGCAAGCCACCTTCAAAAGGCTGCGTGCATTTCAGCAAGCTGTCAGGGATCAGCACTGTTCTGCTTGCACTGATATGGCCAGGTCAAGAACTGGAGTTGGGGAATCCCTAGTCTTTCCCTTTTTCAGGGAACACAAGCTCCAGAGGAGCCTAACTGCTTGCTTTTTGCTTTGTTTTTTTATTTTGAAGCTGATGGGACCAATACTTTTAAGCAGCATCGTCGGACCCCATCCTCCTCCAGCACCCTTACCTACTCCCCACGAGATGAGGACGATGGCATGGTAGGTGTTGCCAGGAGCCCCCTTGGTGACTGGCTTAGATGATTGTATGTCAGATGAGAGATTCTGGTGCTCCTCTGGACTTCTCTGCCTCCCTCATCGTTCCCACACACTGTGTTATATTGGAGGCAGATGCCTGCAGCAGAGGCAGGACCAGCCTTGGCATTTCCTGGCTGCTCCTGGAGTTGGTGTGGGGGAGCAGAGTCGGATTCTGACCTGGGGCATTAGGTTGGCACTGCTGGTGCTCTTTTTCAGACTGCTTAAAAATGTTACGTGGTTACAAAGCCCAGGAGCTACAAATCCCACAGGCCTACTGTGAGGGTACCTGCCTCCTGATGTGAGCAGTGTGCTCTGGCTCTCCTGAGCTCTGGAGAAGACAGAGCTGCTGTCAGCGATGTCTGGGCTGTGCCTGAGGCCAGTCACTCTGGATCAGGGCATGTTGGACGGTCCATCCAGCTGCACAGCTGGCCCTGTGGTTATGACCAGGAAATCCATTCCTCTTTCCACCTCCAGATGGGGCTTCTGACCACAGGGAACCTGCAGAGTGGGATGTGGGACACTACAGACTGTGCTCAGCTCCCAGGGGTTGCGTCATCGGGGGCTTCTCATTCCAGCCTTTCCCGTGTCTCGCAATATCTTTGCAGAAAAGTACTTCCCCTTTTCTGTTTTTACTCAGCTTTCTCATGCATCACACTCACTTCTGAGTAACTTCTTTTGGGGGAATTTACTGAGCCAACAGGCCTCGGGGTTAGCTGCTTAAAGAGAAATTAATTCAACTAAATCAATCAAATCAAGAACAGCAACAGCAAAGCAAACCTCAGTGGATGGACAGATAGCTCCGAGGCCTTGATCTTCTCCTCTCCCCAGTGCTCCAGCCACATCTCATAACCACAAGCTCCTATTTAGATTTAAGCATGTCAGTAGTAGACTCTTCAAATTAAGTAAGTTGTCATAGGCTTTGTCAGGTTGCAAGACCCAGCTTCCAAGCCAGGGATAAATGGATTGCTGCTGCTGAAGTTAGGCACTGGGAGAGACTGGGGTCAGCAACAGCACAGAGCTACAACACTCCTTAAAATAAATTTGACACCAGATTGCAAAGACCTTTATTGTCAGCATCCTGTAACGTTTCTTCTGTTGCTCAGAGCTCTTGCTGTGTTTTATGTGAGTGTGTGTTTGTTTTTTCAAAAAGTCCTTTGAACATTTGCCTCGTGTCCTTGGCAAGCACAACCCCAGCACATCGCTGACCCCATGGTGCTGGGCTGCTGTTCCAGGAAGCCCTTGGCTGTCAGCACTGATCCTGTGGGCTCAGCACTGTGCTCACTGCACCCTCCTCACAAGATGCACAGGGCGCAGGTAGGAATTCTTCCAGAGGAATGGGGGTGCTGAGAACATGATGTTCAGCAATGTCAGGTAGAGAAGCTCCCACATTCTGTTGAAAGCTACGTGTGGCAAACTGAGGCGTGCAGTCAAGAACAGGAGAGATGTCTCCTAGGGGACCTAGCCTCTGCCTTCTTGGGCAGTCTCAGCCCACCTTCCCTTGGAGTGCTAAATATTCTTAAGCAGAAATAGCAAGAGGATTAACGAGTAGTTCAGAAAGCAGCCCACAGCCCTAGGTGCTAACAAACCGGAAGTGCCACAACCTGGCTCTGCCTGCTGCTCCAAACTCTCACTAACCCCTTTAGGAAGCTTCCTTTGCTCTGTCAAGAAATAATCTGGGATTTCCCTTCCTCATTGCTAAGTTTTCCCCTCTCCAGAAGCTGCTAAGGGCTTGTCAGCCACCAGAGGAACAGCTGGAGACAAGTCAGAGCCCTCCTGTGACCTCCACAACCCTTTTTTTTTTTTCTTTTTAAAGCTTCTGTTAATGACCCCAAGAGCAGAGCAGTGTGTTCTGCGTGGAAGGCTGGGATTATTGAGTGGCTGCTGTCATCTTTCCTGAAAACCAGGCTGTGGGTTCCTAGCCTCACCATGCCTACAGGCAGCGGGAATCAGGACTGTACTAGAGCCTTCACTTGGAGGTTGCTTTTGTAGCTGACCTAAAGATTTCAGCTGAGTGCTGGGGTAAAGCATACTAATGGATGAAGAGCTGACTGGCTGTCCAGAGTCTCTGTTTCATACTTGGAGCTTCATCTCTGATCCAGAGTCTGGACTGAGTTACTGGCCAGCCACAAGCTATTCATCTTCCGTCGGAATGCTCCATCCTTGGGCTGCGTGAAGATGGGCTTGGATGCTCTAAACAAAACAAGTGCTGCAAAGCTCAGCCAGGCTAGGCCTGGAAAGCAGTGCAGTGATTGACCCTGTAGAGCTCTCACATCATCTTAGCCTTGCTTGTTTGGCAAAAACAAAGGCTACAGATACCTCAAGGGGCACTAAACACTAGCCCACACCTCTGCCATTCAGCACTGTTACTACAGCACAAGTGCAGTGATCTTTCTCGGCACATCAGCTTTCCTCCTGAGAAGTCTATAGCAGCAATTGTCCTGCCAGGTCACAGGGAGCTGAGCTTGCAGCATTGCACAAGCACAGCAAGGCTGTGTCTCACACCCCTGCCTGCTGGAAGTGGTCTGGGGCTGCAGCCCCCTCCTCTCCATCAGTGATCCATGCAGGATGTTGCTCTTGATAAACCTGCCTTCCTGCAGAGCCTGCCTGTGCTCTGCCCTGATCTCTGTGTCACCTCCAGGGTGGGAACTATGCACAGTCATTCTTGTTATTTTAATAACTTCTGTTACCAGTGGAGGAAAATAATAAAATTAATGGATACATATAAAATTGATTTACCTTGTTATAACCATTATTCCTCAAGGATTAGATATTTAGCCAATAAATACGCCTTCTTCAAGAAAAAGAGCTTTATGCTTCAGCTTCTAAGCAGATGCAGCATTTCTAAGCTCCTGGGATCCCATTATCGTGAAAATTAAGCAGCAGAGCACTGTGAAGAACCAGCAGGGTCCTGGTCTGCTTCTCTTCTGCAGCCTGGCAAGGACTGCACTCAGGCTGCAGTATAGTCTGTCTCTGGGGAAGACGGCAGTCTCTGAAGCTCATCTTACATCTTTCACTGCTGAATTTCCTGAGTCCCCCACTGGCCTCTTACAGTGCTTTTGTCTGTGCTTGGGTCTGATGTCACACGCTTTGAGCCAGGGCAAGCACACGGAATGCAGCTTGGCAAATTTAGACTGAACATGAGGGAAAACCCAGGGTAGTGCAGCACAGGAACCTGGGGCAGCAGTCTCTTCTGCACAGCTTTCCTCTCTCCAGCTGGGCAGTGCCAGGGCTGACCTGATCCAGGGCCAGGAGAGTCCCTCTTCGAGTGGGCAGCAGGGCCAGTGATCTCCAGAGCTTCTTCCAGCCAGCATTTCTAGAAGTTTGCAACTGAGGTTGGCTATAGTCAAGCCACCTGTAAGTGTGATACATGCAGGTGCAGGCAGCCTGGTCATCTCTTGATGCTTATGGCTTCATTCTGCCATTTCTTTGTCCTGCTCCTTGAAGACTTTCATTGCTTCACTCTTCCCAGTCTTCCAGAAGCATCTTTTTTGGAGTAACCCAGCAGTGGCTGCACTATTGGCTCTTCTGGACCCTCACATCCCATCACCCCATGGTCCGAAGAGTCTTAATTTCGCTTTGACACCGAACTGCATCTTGGCTACGCAGTGCTGGTTGGTCTTCCACCCTTAGAGATGAGTTGCTGGTTAATATTCCAGCAACAGCATTCCCTCAAAGCCAATCCCAAGGCTGTTGTAACCAGTGGGATTTTCCTTGATTGGTGCCTGCGATGTCCACTGAGCTCTCCCCTCCCGCGCAGGAAGCGACAAAACCAGGCTGTAACTGAATTGAATAGAAGGAAGTCTCCACACTTACGCAAAGAAATTTGGCAGAAGTTAGATAGCGACTGAAACAACAAGTGCTGCTGCAGAGATTATAGAAACTGCAGGAGCTGGTAGCTGTCTCTGGGGGAGATTTACAAAGCTTTCTGTGAAGGATTAATTCTTCCAAACTGTTGCTCTGCGAGTGCTCACGGTGAGTATGCGATCCGGTGCACCTTGGAGAAAGTTACGTGCTTGGGTTTTAGATGTCAGCTCGATTTAGAAAGTTAAACCTGAGTGATGCCTGTCCTGACTCTGAGCATGGGGCAGCGTTCCCCAATGCCGGGAAGGGCGCACGGCAGCGAGATGTCCTACTGCTGGGGGCCACTCAGTGCAGCTTGGCAGAGTGGATGAACTAATGGAGTGGCTGAGTTTTGTGGAGGGGGGGACTGCACTTGAAGTCTGTGCATAGGGTTTTGGAGCAGGGGGAATATTTGCAGTAACAAGAACTGGTTTTTATCTCTTTGAAGCCTCCGATCAGCACCCCACGCCGCTCTGACTCTGCTATCTCCGTCCGTTCATTGCACTCTGAGTCCAACATGTCCTTGCGCTCGACGTTCTCACTCCATGAGGAAGAGGAGGAGCCAGTAGGTATTTGGGATTGTCTGAAGAAGCAGTATTAGGAAGTTCAGTGTCTAAAGAGTGGAGTCTTTTGAGTACATCAAAGTATCATGGGCAGATTTTTGTGATGCCTGGCAGCTCAAAGCCTGCCTGTCAGGACTCCTGGTTTTAATTTTGTTTCCATCACTGACTTCTGTAAGTTACTTTGCCCGTTTCCCCACATATAAAGAGGGGACAATGGTGAGGTTTTTCTGCTTCTCAGAAAAGCTGTCTTGGCAAAGTCAAGTGTGATTCTGTGGCTCTGATACAGAGCACTAGGGGGTTGCAAGTCTTTAGGCTGGTGGTCTAGCCCCAGGTAACAAGACTAATACAATTCCTCATTGATTCCAAGCTCCATCCCTCATTTAGGGCTGTGTGGCGCCCCACTGACTTGATTGTAAGCCCCAGGAGGGTGCAAGGAATTGTCCACATATGACTTTTATTGGGGGAGGATACTTTTAAGCTGAGTTTAGCTTGTGACCCAGTGACTAACCCCAGACTGGATGCTCAAAAGGTCAGGCGGCATTTTGCCACAGATCTAGGGTAAAAGTGTGTTTCATATTTAGGAACCCAGGGGATTGTGTTTGCAGTTCTGAGAGCAGCACAGGATGAAAAGACAGACTGAGCTGCAGTGATTGATTTGCAATGCTCTGAAATGTGAAGCCCTGCTCAGAGCCTGGACTCTGGCAGTCGGTTGGTGAACGAAACTGGAGAGATGGGCAGAAAAAAATAATGTTGTTTCTGCTTCCTAGGGGAATGGAAGAGCCCTTCCTTCAGAATGTTTTAAAAATATAGAAGAGCACACAGCTTTAAGATTGCTTTTAAACTTCATGCTCTGTATTGGGGACACACTTGACAATGTTTAGTCCAACCAGGCAAAAAGTAGCAGGCAGTGCAGCTCACACAGGTCTGGTGACTTGAGTCACCCTGGAAAAGAAGTTGATCTGTGCAATTTGCTGTCAGGTCCTGATCATACCACATGCTGATGTCACCCAGTTTGTGATAAGCTGAGGGTCTCCAGCCATTCCCAAATTCACTCTTCCTCTACCTCTTACATACTGGAGGTCAGCAGATCCAGACAAAAGTTTAGTTTGAGATAATGGAATTGTTAACATGCCCTGGGCTCCCCAAGACTTGCTGCTGATGAGTTGTTTTGCTCCTTCTGCAGAGCTGGAGGGTCTTGTGTTTGGACTAATCCTTGTGCTCTCTCTGTCCCTTTCTCTCCTCCTCTTCAGGAGCCGCTGGTGTTTGCTGAACAACCGTCTGTGAAGCTGTGCTGCCAACTGTGCTGTAGTGTGTTTAAGGATCCAGTTATCACAACCTGTGGGGTAAGGTTCCCATCATGAGCATCATGAGCATCACGTACGTCCTGTGTGACTGTCCCCAGTGAACGTCCCCAGTGATAGCCAGCCTGAGGGAACAAAGATGAGGCAGCCCGTGCCTGGCGAAGCCAGCCGCTCCAGCATAGGAGCAGATTTGCCCACAGGGCAGCTCTGGACCACTTTGCAGTGGGGTGTGTGGGGCACTCTTGGCAGTTAGCTGGAGAAGCCTTGGGCTTGCCTAAAACTGGGCTGGTTTCCCCAGGAGAGCTGTGCTGTCAGCTCCGCATCCTGGTCACAGTCTCCTTGGTGTGACCTCAGCAAAGTCTAAAACTCTTTGTTCCCTGTCCTGAAGGGCTCTGCAGAGCGCTGCTGCCTCCTGGGCACCCCAGGAACGGCTGTTCTTCAGTTGTGAAGAAAGTGTTTCTTATAAAACAAGAACGGCTTGAAGGTTCATTTAGTTAATGCCTGCAGAGGGATATTTGAGATCCTCTAATGAAAGGCACAAAGTATTATGAATATTCTTCTGTATTCCATTTTACCAGGATTTAATAGAAACTGTATATTATTCCTGCTTCTGTGCTACATGTGGAGAAAGACAGCATTGTGAGAGGCTCTCTAATGCTTCTGATGTGCTTCTGATTGCTAGGACAGAGCTGTAGCCACAGAGTGTGGGGTTGTATATTGCAGCGAGTGTGTTATCCCCAAAGGTGTTACAAGTTGGTGCAGTTTTGTCACTCCATTTCAGTAAGCAGCTCTTTCATGGAGACACTGAGATTTACTGGTTAATAATGGGGGGGGAGGGGGGAACCCAAATCTGCTGCAGGAAGCAGACTGGCTTCATTTGCAGTCCTGGTTTGGCAGCTGCAGAGAGAGCACCATGCAGCTGTGCAGGGCAGGAAAAGGCCGCCTGAGCAGGGCAGCAGATAACAGCTCTGAAGAGTGACTTGCAGCCTCTCCAGCCCTGCTGCCAAGTGCTCAGCCTGTGGCAGGGGAATGTGGCTGAGGAGGCTCCAGGGACCCATGGGGCAAGTTCAGGCCCCATAAAACGCTGCAGCTTTTGTTCTTCTCTTTATATTCATTAGCATGTGAGATTGAATTTGCTACTTTATCAAGTTAAATTGTTACCCTACATTTCTGCTGTGAGAATAGAGAGCTATTTGAAGTGGCAAAGTTAATGGCACATTTAATGGACTTACAAACCAGCTGTCCCATCCACCTGACAGTGGGACAGCTAGAGGAGTTACAGAGGGATATATGTGATGGGCTGACTGGCCAAGGACAGGGAGAGGCCAGACTTTGTCTTACTCTTCCCCTTGAGAACTCGTCAGGGAAATGAGAGGAATGACATGGACTAAGAGGAGGGTGAAGAAGAGAAGCTGCATGCAGACTTGGAGGGTAGGAATATCAGTGTGGCAGAAGGTGTCCCTCACTTTGGCTTGCACCATGATCGTGGTCTGATTGTGAGCAGGGCAGAACCCTCAGACATCAAACCACAGGCTTAATCGTTCTCAGGAACACGACCCAAGCGAGCAGCTGTTTTTTTGCCCTGTGGTGCAGACTGAAGAGCACGCTGAGCTATAAAGCAGGCAGAACAGCTGCTGAGGCCCCTGTGCCACAGGCGTTGGTATCTCCCACCTTTCCCATCATTAGCCACAGGGAATAATTTGTCTGATGTTGTTTATGCTGACACTGCTGTTCCTCTTTGTCTCCACAGCACACATTTTGTAGAAGATGTGCCTTAACATCTGGTGAGTACAGAACTGTTCTTGTGTGATGCAGCCAAAACACCGTTATTTTCTGGTTTGTTTGCTTTCACTCAAAAAGAAACCCGCAGAAAAGCTGTCTGAAGGGTGTAAAGCAAGCTTGTCAGTCAGAGACAGCAGTGAGGGGCTGGGGCAGGGCTGGCTGTGTGGCTGGGAGCTCTGATGGTACATGCTGCAGCACGGGCACTAGAGGGCTGGGCCTGGCTCTTGGGCACAGGATGTTCTCAAATCCCGGAATATGCAATGGATAATCCCAGGATAATACATGTCTCGCCCAGAGCTGACCCATTGATTTCAGACAGAAAGCTTTCTGTGGCTGCCTAAGAAACAGGGGGGCTGTGTTTGGCAGAGACCCATCAAACCCCTCCTCCCCCACCCTGTTAGTGCCAGCTCTCAGGCTGCTGCCTGAGCCCATGCACAGCAGCACAGAGAGCTGCTTTAGCTCACCCAGCTCTCCAGAAACCTGGTGGAGCCCAAGTGTCTGGCTGCTGGCATGGTCTACCTGCTACTGCTTGGTTTGGACTCTGTGCTACAGAAAAGACTTTATTTGGCACGAACCAGTGCCCCTCTTGGAAGCCTGTTCAGCACAAAGCCCAGCCGTTCCTGTCACCAGAACAGTGAGCCCTGAGGAGGCTTCCTGGGGAGGAGCTGGGTGAGGGAATGGGTTATGTGCGGGGCATCTGCTGTGAATACTCTCATGTCTCAGCAAGCACGAGGTAGTCTGGATGAGTGTGGCCTTCTTTCACCAGTAGCTAGCTCAAATTATCGTGGATTACCAGAAACTGTAACTTTTCACCAAGCCCCAAGACAAACCAGAGCAGTGGTTTGCAGACCTTGTGGGAATACTCATGGCTTATTCCTTTGCTCCCCATCTGGGAGTTGGCTGTCTTGGCCAGAGGAGGCCAAAAAAACCCATAAAATCTCCTGCGTTGTCTCAACCCTTGCTGACTCTCTCTTTTGCTTCCCCACCTGGCAGAGAAGTGCCCCGTGGACAATGCCAAACTGACCGTGGTGGTTAACAACATTGCGGTGGCGGAACAGATCGGGGAGCTCTTCATTCACTGCAAGTATGGCTGCCGGCCTGCAGCCAGCAGCAAGCCCACTGCCTTCGAGGTGGACCCCCGTGGATGTCCGTTTACAATTAAATTGAGTGCCAGGAAGTAAGTGGCTTCTTACTAGTGTGCAGCCTCTCTGGGGAAAGGGCTCCACCACCAGCAGTGTGCTGTCATATCTGAGCTGCCCTGCGGCTCCTGGGGACAGTGCGGCTTCTGCCAGCGGTGCTGGCAAGGGTGTTGGGAATGGACAGGGTGACTTGAGGGGACACTTCTTCCCACTGCATCTCAGGATGATGGGAGATGTCTCAAGGAAAGGATGCTGTTTGTTGCTCCCAGCTTACTGAGTGTCTCAGCATCAGGATATGCTGTGAAAACAGCCACCTGTCATCTAGGGTGAATCACTGTGGTGATGGTCAAGCAGAGACTTTGAGATTCTCTTTGTAAGAGGAGTTATCCTAGTTATGTCCTGGAAATCTGAAATCTATCTCCTTTCCCATCCTAAACACATTCACTGTCTTCCCTATCACATGGCTGTTGCCTGTTGTTGATAGCTGCCTGAAGGCTCAGTCAGTGAGCTGCAGAAGAAGATGTTCCCTGCACAAATGTGGCCTATTACTCTTCACTTACTGGCCATATGAGAATATAAAGCTGTAATTGCAGTCTTAAAGCTGGAGGCTTTTGATCACCTGACAGTCTCACCGGGCTGATGTGCTCATTTCCTGATGATCTGTGTTGTTTCCATTAATTTTGGCTTATCACTGACTGTTCCCTCCTTTTGCTTCTCTTCATGGGCAGAGATCATGAAAGCAGCTGTGATTACAGGCCGGTTCGCTGCCCCAATAACCCCAGCTGCCCACCTCTCCTGAAAATGAACCTGGAGGCACATCTGAAAGAGTGCGAGCACATAAAATGTCCCCACTCCAAATATGGGTAAGGAGCTGGGCTTTTTAGTGGGAAGGATGCACTGGAGCTCATTTCTGAGCTGCTTTTTCGCTAGCACAGCCTTAGGATGGCCCCATGGGCTCTGAGCCTCTTCTGCCCAGTGTTGTGCACTGGCCTGAAACTGAGATCAGGCCTGCAGGGCTTGCAAAAGGCAACTCCTGAGCTTCTTGTTGAGAGCAGGCAGGTCACGCTGCCCAGCTGTAAGCCCTGCTGGCAGCTGAGGAGGAGCCTGAGGTGCGTAGGCAGAAGAACCAGATGGAGGAGAGTCAGATCGGTGGATGTGCCCAGAGCCATGCAGGGAGAAGGATGAGTACAAGGGTAATGGCAGCGCTGTTGTGGTGTCTTTCAAATAAGTTCTTCTCCTGAGGCAAGAGAAGTGCTGAGCAGCCTTGGGAGTGTTGATTGTCACCTGAGCAGGAGCGTGGCCGGGCTGGGGATTCCCTCCAGGATGCACAGCTAAGGTTCCTGTTGCAGGAAGAGACAGATGTCTTGGCAGAAGCAGAACAAGGCAAGTCCTGACAGAGCAGCCCTGACTCCCTGCCATGCTGCAGGCCCAGGTCAGCATCTGCTGAGGTCAGCTGCAGTTTTGATGGCTCTTAGATTAGACTCCAGGTGAGCACACGAACTGGCACCACATTCTCTCTTGCCCAAGATCTGCTTTTCCTTGCAACTACCTAGACAGACAGACAAACAGTTGCATTTGGGGCCAGTGCCCTGGATGGAGGAATGAGAGTTGCTTGGCCTCTCCATTGCCCTGCATTTGCCTGCACCCATCTGGATGGTGAACCACTGCTTCTGGGGACCCATACAGGCCTTAGACCTCCCTCTGAGGAGCCAGCTGAGCAAGGAGGTCTCCACTGTGAGCCTTGCTCCACCTAGCATCTACCTTCCCCTTGTAGGTGTACGTTCATAGGAAATCAAGACACTTATGAGACCCACTTGGAGACGTGCAAGTTTGAGGGTCTGAAGGAGTTCCTGCAGCAGACAGACGATCGCTTCCATGAGATGCAGGTGGCGATGGCTCAGAAGGACCAGGAAATTGCCTTCCTGCGCTCCATGCTGGGAAAGCTCTCAGAGAAAATTGACCAGCTGGAGAAGAACCTGGAGCTTAAGTTTGGTGAGTCTGCACCCAGCGAGCTGTGTGGTCAGAGCTATAGGGAAAGAGCAGTTCTTGCTAGGATAGGGCATTACAGAATTCATTCCATGTTTAAAACTGGGGCTGAGCAGGTTTCAGGAGGATCATATTCCTTGCAGAGGAACAAATAAGGTTTCCATCAACTCCTCTGCTGCCAGAACATCATGGGACCTAAACCTACAGTCACCAATCACATGGCAAGTTCTCGAAGTGTCTGCAGGCAACTGCTACCTTTCTCCTGTCCTATGCAGCTGTGGGCACAGACACCCATAAAAATCTGTGAGTCAAATAGCCTGCAGTGCAGCCATCCTGGAGCGAGCATGGTTCTTGGGCAGCTTTGTGGTGCCCAGCCCTGTCTGTCCTCTGAAATTTGCTGGGTCTGAGTACAATTTGCATTTGAGTAGCAGCCACCTCTGCTATTTCTCCCTGCTGATAACAGCAGTGTGTGCATTCTTCTCTCTCCTTACTCAGAGGATAGGTGTTAGTGGGTGTCTTCTGCCTGTTCCCCTGGCCACCATCACTGACTCTGCAGTGTCTGTTTCTCACAGATGTGCTGGATGAGAACCAGAGCAAGCTGAGTGAGGACCTGATGGAGTTCCGCAGGGATGCCTCCATGCTGAACGTGAGGAGGGGACCGGGGCTGTAACAGGGATTGCATGCAGTGAGCTGCTGGCTCTGCTACTAGTTAGGCTTCTCCTGCAGTGGGGGGAGTCTTTTGAGTTCCCTCCTGCTCGCTACCTCTGCTCACCCCAGGTTGGGTTTGTTTTCCCTGTCTGAGGTCTGGGCGAAAGCTTCCTCAAAGCTGAATTAAATGCAGTGAGCACATTCTGGTCACTGCACCCAGGGTGCTGTTTTAACTGTTCCTGCTGCCTTTTCTCAGCCGGTTGCTGCTCTTGAAATGTGTTACCAGAGGGAAGGACCTCTACAGCAAGAAGAGAGCCTCTGCTCCAAAGCCTGGGCACTCCCATACCTTTCATGCTAGCCAGGGGCAATGCACCCTTCTCCCTGCCTGCAGACAAAGCAGGATGATAAGCAGATCCCTGCTAACAAGCTGGGAGTGAGGGCTCTCTCATGATTTTGGACGTTATTCAAGCACTGATGTTAGCCAGACATTCCTCCCAGGTTCAGGCAGACTGCGTCCCACCGGACGTACTAAGCAGGAGGAACTCACCCTCGTTTACCTAAGCATACAAATGAAGAGGATCCCCATGTATGCAGTAGAGACCAAGCCATGAAGGAGACTGCAAAGAGACCTTCCAATTCTCCTCCAGCAAGGTGGGCTTCAAGAGCCCAGCTGAGCAAGCAATCCCCATAACCAATGTGATTATTTTTAGCTGTCTGGTGAGTGGCAGAGCAAGGACACCCTATTCAGAGTGGTGCCTGCCTGAGTACTGAGGAGCTTAGTGCAGGTCTGAGGTGCTGTCAGAGCCCTGTGGTCTCTGCAGAGACGTGACAGGGGGATGTATGCCCGCAGTCCTAGAGCAGGAGACCTCCAAGAAAGAGAGTCAGATGCTGAGCGAGGGCCTTCACAGAGAGTCAAGACCTGTCCAAAGGCAAGAGTGGATTTAGCAGTGGAGGGAGACAGTCTTTAAGCTGTGCCCAGAAGGGCAGGCTGGTCTTGATGACTCTGCAGCTCATGCAGCCTGTTCTGTTTTTCAGGATGAACTCTCCCACATCAATGCTCGGCTCAACATGGGCATCCTTGGATGTGAGTATGCCTGTGGTTTTCATCCTCTCGGCTGGGTTTGGGCTGATGGCCCAGAGTGCCCTTTAGGCATGGCCACAGCTGCCTCTAGGTGCAGCAGTGATTTGTTCACAGGATCAGCGCTACTGCAGGAAGAAAATACCAGTGGGAGAATTTTCCAGAAGCACTGGCTGAAGGGGAGCCCACAGTGCTCCAGGGTTATTAGCTGGTTGGGGGGAGATGGCAAGTGGCCCCCGCATCTCTGGCCTCGCTAGGGCCAGGCTGGGGCAGTTGCATGAGGGAAATGAGTCCTGGGGCTCCAAGCATTGACAAGTTGGTGAGCTGTAAGGGTGGGACATGAGACCCTCCAGCCAGTTCCTTCTGGCCTTCAGCAACCAGGGAGGCCAGTGCAGGGAGCTCTGTCCCTCTGAACTCATCGTGACATGGTGTAGCACTATTCTTCCACCTCTCACTTGCCCTCTTGTTTCTGTAGCCTATGATCCTCAGCAAATCTTCAAGTGCAAAGGGACTTTTGTGGGACACCAGGGCCCTGTCTGGTGTTTGTGCGTTTACTCCATAGGAGACTTGCTCTTCAGTGGCTCTTCAGACAAAACCATTAAGGTAAGAGCTTGCCTCTTCTGTGTATCTCCTGCATTTGTAAATGTGCTTCAGGTGGGACAGAAGCTGAGCTGCAGTTTGTAGAGTGGGGGGGATGTCACTTCCCAAAGTTTCTTCCAGAGAATCTTAAGTGAGACTTTGTAGTTAGAGTTGGGCAAAATCCTCTGGGCAGCGATGTGACGCGATAGCGTGTCTGAGACACGGATAGTGGCTTTGCAAAGCCCTGATTAGAATCTCATTCCTGCTGCTCCTGGTTTTGCTTTATATGGTGTTTAGGGCATCCAAGTCTATTTCAGCTTCTGATTTTATTTTCCCTTGTTAGAAAAAGTCATCTTAGAAAAAACATCTCCTGATCAAATATGTCCTTTTCCCATCTTATGGCATGTTTGTTTTCCTTCGTCCTGTTTCCAGTAACTCAAGCTGATAGCACTGCTCCAGTGCAACCAAAACAGCAGTTCCCCATGTCACCATGTTGGCTGCTGGTGGTTGATGGCTGGGCTGAGGAACCCTGCAGGCTGCCAGCAGCAGAGCTTTGGTTTGATTTCTTTGGGTGATGGCAAAAGCCACATGGAAGAAAATGGACATTGCTGTACTTTCTTGAAAGAGAACAGCTTTCTCCCTGCCCTGCCTTCACTGGGCGCCACCTTCCATGTGTCAGAGAGAGTGGTGTGTGCTCAGTGGGGAGAACCCATGTGTGGCAGAGGAGGCTGTGCTGTGCCAGTGCAGCACTAGGATGGGGTGTGAGTTGCTAAAGCAGGAATCCGAGAGCCACTTCTCTGGTTCAGGGTGTTGTGTTGGCCTGGCCTGTGAAAGGCAGAGAGAGAGGCTTATGCATGTTGCTGTCCAGAGTCTCGTTAACTTCATCCTGACCCGGTGCAGTAAATTTCCTTTCCTAGACAAGCTTATCTCTGCCTGGGAGCCCGGAAGGCAGGTGCCCAGGTGACAGCCTGTTTCCTCCTTTCGGTGCCTTTGGGGCGCTGCTGACATCCTGCCCGGGTCCCCAGCTGCTCTGCCTGCCGGCGTGTGACCCTCTGCTGACTTGTGTTTCCTGTTAGGTGTGGGATACCTGTACCACATACAAGTGCCAAAAGACCTTGGAGGGTCATGATGGAATTGTACTGGCTCTCTGCATCCAGGGGTGAGTGGAGAGGACACCTGTCCCTGCAGGAGAGTGGGAGGGACACCACTGGGGTTCCTGAGCATGCCTTTAAAATTCCCGTCCTTGGTCCTGCACACACCAAGATTGGCCCTGTGAGGCACATCTCGCCTCTTTGCTCTTCAAAAATCGACAAAGTGCATCTCTCTCTGGCCTCCCATGTTGACCCAGCTTCCTTCCCTGGTCACCAGGAGGATGCCTGGCCTCCTGCTCCAAGGGCCAGTCCAGTCTGGCTTCCTCACAAGACCTGGGCTCCACTCCTGGGGTTGGTGTGTTTAGTCTTGGCCCAGTAAGGCTGTGGAACTGCAGCTCCTCACCCAGCACAGTGCCTGGGAACAAGCTGGGACCCTGCACTCGTTGCTCTCCCTCTCTGACCTCCTTTTGTTTTCTGGTGACATTACAGGAACAAGCTGTACAGTGGCTCTGCTGACTGCACCATTATTGTGAGTACCCAGGACCACTGCTCCCCCTCACAGCTGGAACGTGCCCTGTGGGGCAGCCCTAGGCTGTTGTGGAGCAGGGACCCACAGCCTTTTAGCCACGAGGCTCCTCAGCACCGGTGGTGTGAGACTGATAACCTACATGTGCTTTATCCACTGCCTTCAGCCAGGTTACTCCTGGGTTGAATTTGGGGGGTTCCTGCAGGCTGGATTTCCCACTCCTGCTCCTGCATGAGGAGCTGGAGACTGGTGCTCTGAGCTGCCACAGAGCCGACGGCCCTGATCAAGCCAGCACAGCAGCTTGTGCAGGTGGCCTGTCCTGCCTGGGTTTCATCTGTGTGTGCTTGCCTGCCTTTGGAGGCAAAGAGGAAGGGTTTTGGCACGAGAGGCCTGCCCCTGCCCCTCACAACTGCTCTTCTTCCCCTTTTTGCAGGTCTGGGATATTCAGAACCTGCAGAAAGTGAACACGATCCGAGCACACGACAATCCTGTTTGCACTTTGGTGTCCTCACACAACATGCTGTTCAGCGGCTCTCTCAAAGCCATCAAGGTAGAGCTCTGGGGTGGCTCCTCATGGTCTGGTTGGGGACTGATGGTACAAACAGTCAGGCAGCAACATCCAAACAGGAAAAAAGTGGCGTTCTGGTCTGCAGGTGACCTTGTTACTGTGCTCTCCTGAGCCATTACAGAGAAGCACAACTACACAGAGCAGCCAGCGCTGCAGAGGTTTAGCCCATGCTCTGCGCTGAAGTCAAAGCTGTTCTGGGACCTGGCTGAAAAAGGAACTTTTGCTTCTTCTAACTGTAAACCTGGGGCTGCAGGTGGAATTTCTTGGCAGTTCCTGAGCGTGTGTGTCCTTGGGCCCACAACAGACCTACGCAGACTATTGGGAACCGTGTCTGGGTTCGGAATTGGCTGGGGATTCAGGCTGCCTGTTTTGAAACCCCCTCCAAAGGATCTTGAGTTTTCTTTACCCAAAGCACGCAGAAATCAAGGAACAGCTTTGCAAGTTGCCCTTTAAAGCTTTGGCTACATTCCCTCACTTCTGCTTCCAGCTCCTGGTGGGATGGCTTATGGGACCATCCATCTGTAAGAGGACGCATGCTCTTTTCTTTATCTGGGGCCTGTGATGGCTCAGCTATCTAGAGAGCGCTCGGGGCTGGAGGAGCAGTGAGACAGCACTAAGCAGAAGGACAACGTGAGGCTTTTTGGTTTTGTCATCCCCAGCCACTTTCTGCCAGCTCAGAGTGGCAGTGTGACATCTGTTGGTCCCCATGGGCTGGATGTTTTGACCACCATTTACCAGGAGCTCTGGGAAGGGAGCTTTGTGGGACAGGCTGGGAGAGGAAGCCTGGAGCAGTTGTTACTGTAGGTGTGGGTTAGGTTTTTCACACCCACGGCACCGCTGGGGAAGGGTCTCTGCCATTGATAATGCAGGCCCCAAGTGAACTCTCTCCAGGCCCTTGGGGAACAGGCCCATTCAGCACAGTTATTCCATGTTCTGTCTGCAAGTCAGTGGGTGTAGATGATTCTCACAGCACCGGAGAGCCAGCGCGAGGTTCCCCTGCCTGAGTTGGTAGGGCCTTGTGCTGCCTGGCCCCTGAGCTGACCTGTCCTGCCCATTGCTGCCCAGTCCCGCTGAGACTCCTCCTCCGTGTGTGTGTTTGTGTTTTCCTCAGGTCTGGGATATTGTGGGTACCGAGCTCAAACTGAAGAAGGAGCTGACGGGTCTCAATCACTGGGTGCGAGCGCTGGTGGCTTCTCAAAACTATCTCTACAGTGGATCTTACCAAACGATCAAGGTGGGACCCTGAGACCCGTGGCAACTTTACATAGCTGTATCCTACAGCACGGGGAGCTGCTGGGATGTGAGCGGCTGCTGTAGCGCTGCTGACACGTTACATTTTCCTGTGCTGATTGCATCTTCACAGGCACAAAGGCTGGGCTCTGCCCGGTCCTGAGGAGCGCAGCTGCTGGAGGATGCTCACTAAGATAAAATGGCCTCACAGCCATGGCGCCTCACACTGCCTCTGCAGCTGCCGCAGCCTTATCTGTGCTGACAGTCCTGCTGATAAGAGGACAAGGTCACTGACTGGCTGCAGAGTTACCATAAATCTGTCTGGTTTCTGAAATGCCCTCATCTGTGTTGGCTCAGGCTTTGATGAGTAGTTCACCTCTGGGTGACACAAGAGAATTTGAAGGTTCCCTCCTCAGTGTTAATAAATCCCTGTGAATTTGTCTGCATCAGTTTTTACCACTATCAAGGGCTGGGTTGTGTGAGCACAGGGCTGTCCGCACACAAGGTGTGCAATCTCCACAGCTGGATGTTCAAAGCTGGGCAGCTAAATACAATGAGACTTTGCTCATCAGTACTGCACATTCCCAGCCAAACAGATTTGTTCTTAAAGGTGTGATCTGAGCGCACACAGAGCCAGGCTGACTGCGTGGCTGGAGAACAGCTTCAAGGGATGCGGGGTCAATGCATGGGTCTCATCCTGCCTTTGCTCCTGCATCTCTTTCAGATCTGGGACATCCGCAACTTGGAGTGTGTCCACGTGCTGCAGACGTCAGGAGGCAGTGTGTACTCCATCGCTGTGACAAACCACCACATCGTGTGTGGCACCTATGAGAACCTCATCCATGTAAGGGCTGCGGGGTTTGATGCCTTTGTTGGCTTCAGGCTGGGGAACAGAGGAGCAAGGAGATGGTGACCTGGCTCTGCTGGTCCCCTTTATGGCATGTCTGGAGCTTGGGGTGCACAGCACCCACCCTGAGGTGGAAACACTTCTCGGAGGAGAAGTGAGTGGCTTGCAGCCCAGTGTAATCTCTGAGCCCTGCTCTCCCTCCACAGGTCTGGGATATAGAGACAAAGGAACAAGTCCGCACGCTGACCGGGCATGTGGGTACGGTCTATGCCCTCGCTGTCATCTCCACACCGGATCAAACCAAAGTCTTCAGTGCATCATATGACCGGTCTCTCAGGGTACGTGTCCAGGGCTGTGCAGCTCTATCTGTGCGCTTGTTACAACATGGACAACCTCGAGGGAAAGGGAGGATGGGGGATCCTCATCCCTGCGTGCCACATGGCCTTGTATTTAATTCGTGTTGCCTGCTTGAACCCCATGGCACACAGCATCCCCCTTCCCTCCTGGTGCTCAGACCATCCCATGTGCCTCGCTTGGCTCACTCCTCCTGTGTGCCCATAGGTGTGGAGCATGGACAACATGATCTGTACTCAGACACTGCTGCGACACCAGGGTAGTGTCACTGCCCTCGCAGTCTCCAGGGGCCGCCTCTTCTCTGGCGCTGTGGACAGCACTGTAAAGGTTGGTTTCCTCGGGCTTCTCCTTGATGGCTTGGTCTCTTCCAGTATGGGGACATTAAGCGAGTCAGGAACCATCTTCAGACAAACAAGGGGATGGTTCTGAGCGGGTGGGAGGTTTAATTCCTGACAGGGGGTGGTGGATGCTGGAAGCCCAAAGGGAAGCTCCACAGGAGGATGAAGAGAAGCCCGCAGAGCTGCCCAGAACAGTCCCTCCCATGGGTTCCCGTTGTCTCTCCACAGGTCTGGACGTGCTAGTGAGAGCGCCACACTAGTCCTGCACACTGAAAGACCAAAAACTCTCCTCCGTTGGCCTGCTGGGTGACTAACACCACTATGAAGTAACTGCTGCAGCTCCTCTCCACACCAACCACTGCCTGCTGCTGCCCATCGGCCGGTTCCCCCACCCACAGGGCCCTGGCTGGCAGCTCTCAGGACGTGTCTGGCCCACAGACACTCCAAATGTCCCCCTGGATCTGCCGTACACAACTGGAGGTGCAGAGGAATTCGTGCCAGAGGCTTCTGCACCACAGGCTACTCCCCTCTGCCTGTGTCCCCCCAGCTGGAGAGCATCCTCTGGGGCTAGGGCGGCCCCACCAGGCACCGGTGCAGCTGCAGCACAGCCCTGAGCCAGCAATGGGACTGAACGGTTCAGCTTAGCACGGGTGGGAGCTGGCCTGGCCAGGGCAGCAGCGCTGGGAGGCCTGTCCCTTTGTAAATGGTAGAACTGTGCATTAGGCCTTGCCCTGGGGTGGCACCCCGACCCCTTTCTGTCTCTATTTAATTTTACTGCCAAGATGTCAGGCTGATCCATCTGGGAAAAGGTGTTTTCTTGAGTAGCCAGGTACGATTTTTATGCCACAGCTAGTTCTCAAATAACACAAGCCCATTGTTCACCACCCTGTAATAATGGTCTCCACATTAAAGAGAAGAAGCCTCCGTTGCATTTTTACTCACATTTTCTACTGTTTTTAAGAATGTAATATAGATTTGATTATTTCTTCATTGACAATAAAAGCTGAAACAGTTGTTCCTGGCCAGTGTGACTTCTTGCAGGCTCTGGGTGGCACCTGGCGCCCAGCACCCATCCTGCAGCAGCTCCTCCCTCCAGCCTGTGCCCATCCACCCTGCTCCCAGCGCCCGGCGGAGGCACCCAAAGGTGGCCTCAGCCCCTACAGCACACACCCAGCAAGGCACAACCTGCATGCCCGATGTTGCACTGCAGCATCCGGCACCCACAGCCCAGGACCCCGCAGCCTGGAGCAGACCCGGCAGCGCGGCGGGTGCTGTGACACGCGATGGCTGGTGGCTTTTGGACACAAACAGTGGGGGCAGCCCGGGGAGGGGTTTTATAGTTTATTTTTTCTTTAAATATTTGTTGCCAGACTTCGTATAGGAGCAAACTTCTTCACAGCACCACGAGCCACCTACTATTCAGAATAGGAAGAATAAGACGAGTAGAGGTGAAATCTAAGCACAGAAGAGCAGGGAGAAGCACCAAGATGCATAGCTTGACAGATGGGATACGATACAGAGTCCATAACTTAATCATAAAAAATATATATATGTATATATCCATCATGTAGAACTTTATGGATTATTTTTTTAGATACATTTTTGTTTTTCTTTCCAACAGATATTTTCAGGCGGGTGATTTTTTTTTTTTTGTTTGTTTTGTTATTTTTAAAATCTTTTTTTTTTTGTCTTTTTTTGTCTTTTTTTTCGTTTTTTTTTAAAAGAAATTTCAAAGTTGTGCCAAACATATCTGGATCTGCGACCACAGTGGGAGAGATGGGGGAGAGAGAGAGAGAGAGAGAGAGAAGGGAGGTAGGGGAGGAAAGGAAAGAGGGAGAGGAAGGTGGTGGGGGGGGAGAGACCACTCTGTACGTCTGGAGAAAAGAAAGGGACAGCAACACTTTGTCTGGAAAACACAAGCAAAAAAATGCATTCATCAGGACTCAAGCGACTGAACCAGACTCCAACTCCAGTTTATACACAAATATACAGCAGCGCGTCCTGCAGGACGCCCGCGAGCACACGCACCCCCAACGCACGCACACACCCAACAAATGCCAAGAAAACAACAACAACAGCAACAACAACCGAAAAAATAATAAACCCCAAACCCTGAAGACACTCCAAAAGAACTGAAACACCTCCGAGGGTTAAGAAGGAACAGAAAACACCTCCGTAAAACAAGGCACATCCTTTGAGTTCGTGACGGTGTAAAAAAAGAACGACGCAACACTGAACCCCAACGGAAAGACCCAAACAGAACTGCTCGCACGTACCTTCCACCCAGAGAAAAGGTAAATATTGTGCTACTCTTAGAATGAGTTTGCCACAAGACACACAGCTTAGTATAATCTAATAGGTTTTTTTTTTTTTTTTTTCTCAAGCTAAAATCCAGTTTTCTCTTGATTTCTTTTAAACTGCTTTATATATAATTGCTAATATTTTTAAAATCTTTTAAATATATATTTGTTAAAGTTTATTCTTTTTTATTATTTTTGGGGGGTGGGGGAAATCTGGTTTATATCTTTTTTTATTATTATTATTTTCTCCCCTCCAATAAATTAATACTTCTTTATAGCTTATCACTGTCCTCTCCCCCAGCGGGGAAGGGGCCGGGCAGGGGCACATCCTGCTGCCCCTTCCACCCCCGACCTGCGCCACCGAGGCCCCCAAGTCGGGGTGTTCGCTCCCCAATTTGCAACCAACGCAAACAAAACTCCCTTCCGAAACCCAAGGTGAAGCCCCCACAAAGGGGAATCCTGCGGCCAAGTTTCCCCTCACCCACCCCAGCCTTTCCCCTCCAGCTGCCCCCTTGGACAGCAGCCCCCCAAGCCCGGTGTGACGCCGTGGTGGGACCCTGCGCCCTGCTCCTCTCCCAGCGACCCACGACGGGAAAAAAAAAAATAAAAGAAAGAAAAAAATCTTTCAAAGGAAAATTTAAAAACGGAGAAAAGAAACCCAAGTGCATTTGCCCAACGGGACCCGCCACCAGCACGGCCACCAGCAAACGCCGTCGGTGACATGTTGCACGCTGCTGATGACGCTGCTGCCGGGGCCATCACGCCGGGCAGGGCTTGTGCTACATTCGGGCCGCGACAACCCGCGGCACCAGGGCCGGCAGGACACAGGCGCAACGGCGAGGGCCACCGGACAGGTAGATAGAGAGACCCCCCCCAGCTGCTGCCCCCCGGGAGCCCCGGCATCTGATGGGGACTGTTTCGGTCCAGGACGTGTTGCTTTGATTCTTCTGGTGTTTTTTGCTTCTGCAAAAGGGAGTCCTGCCGGAGCCGGCGCCAAGTCCGTGAGCACAATCCTGAGGTATCTTCTTCTTTGTGCAAACCCCGAGGGACGAGATGTCCAGGAGGGAATGGCTGTACAAAGGGGATGGGGAGAGGGCGGCGGGGCCTGGGGGTGGGGGTTGTGGATCGTTGTGCCCTTGTGCCCACATAAGCCCTGAGGTTCGTGGGGCCCTGGCGCCCCTCACTCCAGCATGGCATCCAGCTGGTCCGCCAGGTCGTCGAACATGCTGCCGATGTCGTCCAGGATGCTCACGGTGCTCTTTGACTCCATAGCCGAGCTGGATGAGCGGTGGGGACGGGTCAGTGCCACGCACGGGAACCCAGCACTGCACAATCCCCTCTGCACCACACAGGACCCTCCTGCCCACCCTGTGCTTGGTACTGTGGCCCCAGCATCACCTCCCTGGCGCAGACTCCAGTGCCACTGCGTGGCTGGGGCCACCCCAGCTCAGCATCCCTCATCACCTCTCCAGTGCAACCCCTGGTGCACCCCATGCTCCTCGAGCACCATGTCCCCCACTGTCACTTCCAGCAGAGCTCCCACCAGGGCCCCTGATGCTCCAGCCCAGTGTCCTCCAACCACCACCCAGCACAGCCCTGCTCCCACCGTGGCGGCACAGCCTGGGGTGCTGCCCGCGATGCTCGTGGCCTCCCCGCCCCATATCCCCATGCAACTCAGTGGCACAACACAGCCCCATCACCTCCCCCGGGGACCACCGACCACCCCGCGCCCCTTACTCTGCTGCCTGACTGTCCTCCTGCTTGATCTTCTCCTCCACAGCCTGCAGCGCGGCAGCCAAGGATGCACTTGTCTCCTCCAGCTTCTGCTGTGCCAGCTCGGGGCCGGCGCTGTCGACGGAGGGGCTGGCGATGGCGGTACGCGGCGGCTTCACCGGCACCTGCTGGGGCTGCGCACCGGGCGAGAGGGGCTTGGCAGGGCTGGAGCAAAGCGAGGGCGGCGTGCTGGACGGCTTGGTGGCAGCAGCACCCAACTGCCGGGCGGGAGACGGGGCTGGTGTGGAGCCGGCGCTCACTGACTGGATGGCGGCGTGGGGCTTGGGGGGCTTGGGAGCCGTGGGGGGTGGCGTGGGTTTGGGGGACACTGGAGGTGGCGTGCCATGGACCCGCTTCACCTCTGCAGAGAGAAGGGAGAGAGGCAGAAGGGCAGCAGGGCCAGCCAGAACACCCCACACCCACCCTGGGGAGCTCCCACCCTGGGGGAGGCTGATGGGGCACCTACCTGGGCTGCCAGGACTCGGGATGGGCACCTTTTTGGGGATGGGCGCCGGCGGCCCAGGCACCTTCTGGGGTGGCTGCGTCAGCACAGGCTTGGGGGACACTGGTGGCTTGAAGGGCTTCTTGGGCTCGGCCGGCGGTGGGGTGTAGTCGGGGCCGTCAGGGCGGGCGGCAGGTGGTGGGGTGGTGGGTGGCTCAGCCCCGCTCAGCTCGGAGGCTGGCCGCCGCTTGACCGTGCTGGTGCCGTTCTGGTAGACAGCGAGCGGGGCCGGTTCCAGCGCCGGCTCCTTGTCCTTGGCCTTGGGCCGGCGCTTGACGGTGTCAGACTCGGTGAGGACAAAGCGGACACCATCCTGCTGGCTCTGCCTGGCCCGGATCCGCCGCTTGAGCGTGGCACTGGCCTCCACTTTGGCCAGGTCCCGGTGGGCCGGGGACAGCCCCTCACCAATATCCCCCCGGGTTGGCCCCAGGGGCCGTGGCCGCTGCTTGATGGTGAGGTTGCCTTCCTCGGCAAAGGGGATGCCATCCGGGGAGCCACCGCGCTCGACCCGCAGTCGCTCACCAGGGCCATCAGCACCCGCCTCTGACCGCACACTATCGGCACGCTCACGGCGGG
This sequence comes from Porphyrio hochstetteri, assembly GCA_020800305.1. Lineage (NCBI taxonomy): Eukaryota > Metazoa > Chordata > Aves > Gruiformes > Rallidae > Porphyrio > Porphyrio hochstetteri. The sequence continues at coordinate 10,412,880 of CM036920.1, forward strand.
CAGCTGCCACCAGCCCAGTGACAGGGCCACTAATGGTCCGGCGCCGGTTCACCACCTCTCCATCCAGGCCAATGGCCTCCTTGTGTTTGACAGTGGCCAGGACAGTGGCCACACGGGCACGCTCGGGGCTGCCCGGGGGGGGCCCTGGCTGCAGGTAGTAGCCCTCAGGTGTCTTGGCTGGTCCTGGCCCGCCAGCCCCATGTGGCTTCTGCAGTGCCAGTGCCCGGGCCCCACCACCAATGGAGGACATCTCCAGCATGGCCGCAATGCTACGCACGCTGCCAGCGCTGCCCGTGTCCACGCTGCCACCAAGGTCACTGGCTCGCCGCTGCTCCCGCCAGCTCTCCCCATTGGCAGCGGGGGGCCCAGCGGCCGCCTCGCCTTCGCCATCCTTGGGGAAGTCCTCAGCCATGCCGGCACTGGAGATGGCGGAGCTGGAGCGCTTTGGTGGGGGTGGCGGGGGCCCCTTCTTCTTGGGGCGCACGGCAAAGGACTGGCTGCGGTTGACGTTCTTGTCACCACCGGCCGGAGCCCGCACAGAGTGGCTGCGTCCCACACGCCGCTGGACTGTGGCGTAGGGCCCCGCATCCGGCACCAGCAGCTCGTCCCGCTCCTGCTCGCTGTCAGAGGCAGCATAGCGGTTCAGGCTGTGCGCCCGCTTCTTCGGCCGCCCTGGCTCCTCCTCACCCTCACCTGCTGGCGGCAGGCACAGCACCGGCACCGAGACTGGCAGGACAGGCACTCCCGGGGGTCCCCCCTCACCCTCGGCGGGCTGTGGCAGGACATAGGCAAAGCCGCGGTGGGTGGGTGACTGGGGCAGGGAGCGAGGTGATGCGGGGCGCTCACCCGGTGGCAGTAGCTGCGGCGTGGGCTTCACCTTGGCGGTGGCGTGGGGTGCGGAGGGGCCCTGTGGGGAGGGGGGCCGTGGCTTACCAGGGGTCTGCGGTGGTGTCAGGTGGCCGGCAGAGGATGGGAAGGGCTGCCGGGGTTTGCCAGGCACTGGTGGCACGCTGGCACGCTTGACAGGGTGGCCGTGCCGGGGTGGGCGCCCCTCCTTGGGCGGTGCAGGGGGACCCTCACCAGCCCCCTCTGCCAGGTACTCCTGGCTCTTGGAGATGGCAGCAGTTTGGGGGGCCCGTGGGCCATCACCCAGCAGCTCCTGCGAGCTGCTTATCAGCCTGGCGCGGCCGCCCAGCCCCGGGGGTGAGCGGTACCCAGGTGCTGCGGGGTTCGGGGCTTTCTCAGGGGGCTCCTCGGGGGCTTCCCCCGTCATGGCCACCTGCAGCTCGCTGCTGAGCTCGCTGTCCTGGAAGGTGGTCATCTTGGGCGACTGGCACTCGGGCGGCTCCGGTGGGGGGGACTCAATGGCCAGCACCTCTGGGCACGCCACTGACGCCTTCCTCTTCAGTGTGCCTGGCTCGTACTTGCCCAGCTCAGCACGCTGCAGCTCTGCCAGCTTCTTCACTGCCAACATGAGCTTCTTCTGGTGGCCTGGGGACAGCACAGGGTGTCAGTGCCACCACCATGGGCTGGGGCTACCAGAGCCGGCACTGCAGCACAGGACCTTACCCAGCTTGGTGATGCCGATCTCCTGCAGGTCCTCCCAGGTGATGTCGGTGATGAAGTCAATGTTCTCGTAGCCATTCTCTACCAGCACCTTGTAGTACTGGGACAGGCCGATCATGGAGAGCCAGAGCGCCAGGTTGGCCTGGAGCGGGGAGGTGTGGCGCATGGCTCAGCGCCTGCTGGCAGCAGGGCCTGGCCCCAGCACCACAGCACATGTGGGGTCTCCCCACACTGTCCCAGTGCTCCCCAAAAACCATGAGCCATGGGAAACCCCTTGTCATGCCCAGCCAATGGGGCAGGAGAGGTGTCAGGGGGACACGTGGTGACATGTGGTGACAGCTGGCCCCAGCCTGGTGGTCCCCAAGCTGTCAGGAGGGGGGACAGCTTTGGGACCAGTGGGATGTGGGCAGCATCCAGCAGTGGCGAGCCAGCTCCCATCTCCATCCCCCTGTGCCCCCATTCCTGGAGGGGTCAGGGCAGAGGAGACAGTTCCCACCCTGGACGTGGCTTTGGCATCCCCAGCCCCACACAGCCCTTACCGGCTTGTACTCCGGCAGCCATTCAGGGATGTTGAGGTTGTTGATCTCAGAGGCGATCTTCTTCCTGTGCCCCGGCTTGGTGACACCGATAGCTGTGAGGTCCTGGGGCAGAGAGGGGGGGTCAGCACCACTCTGCACTGGCCATGCCCCCCCTCCCTGTGGCACCCCGGCATCTCATGGCCTCACCTCTGGCGTCATCCGGCTGATGGTGGTGATGTCATAGCCAGCGTTGATGAAGTTGGGTGCATAGAGCTGCAGCTGGAACTTGCAGAGCCACTGGTACACGGCCTCTGAGCTCTGGGGCAAGAGGGAGGGCACGGCTCAGGGCATCCCTGGGGATGGGGACTCACCACCCCTGCCCGTGTCCCCCCTGGGGCTGCCCCACATCTGCCCACAGGCTGGTGGGAGGCCCTGGCTGGGAGCCAGCACCGCAGAGGGGCTGCGTGGGGGCTGGCGCCGGGGAACTGGGGGGGCAGCAGCCGCAGGGATGACTCACACCTCTGGCTCACAGCACCCCACAGGCACTGCTGGCTTGGCCAGCGCCCGGAGCCACGCCAGCCTTGGTGGTCATATCACAGAGCACCTGCAGCCACGGGGAGAGGGGGGCTGGCCCCGCACGTGGCTGTGCCCACGTCCTCCAACACATTGCACCGTGGGGCTCCCCACACCTCCCCAGTGCTCCCTGCTCACCTTCCCCTCCGACGGTGGCTCCATCTTCTTCAGCTGGGGCTCGGCAGGGGCCTGGGGGGCATATGGGGAGCTGGCCACGCTCTGTGACCGTGACGAACCTGCCGGAGAGGCAGCGGTCAGTGGGGCTGGGGCTGCATGGCCCTCAGGCTCTGACCAAATGAGGTGGGGAGCCAAGCCCCTGCCCTGGGTGGGATGGCACAGCCACAGCCCCCTGGTTGGCAGAGCCGGAGCAGAGATGGAAAAGTGACCCTGACCCCAGCACAGCATCCTGGGCCAGGCTGTCCCCAGCCCAGCCAGGGGTCAGGGTGCCACAACGCCCTCCACCTGCATGGCCAGCTGCGGCAGGAGCAGAGTTGGTTTCCCTGGCTTCCCACCTTCCAGAGCAGCAGGATCCAGAAGTGACCTGCTACCCAAAGCCCTACACCCCCACTCCTCCAGCCGTACCACCAACTTGGGACAGAGGTCACCTGCCTGCTGTGCCCCACAGCAAAGGGTCCGGCTGGGGAGGGTAGGCTGGCACAAGCTGCCTTGTCCCCTGGGACCCCTGAACAGGCACCCAGGCAGCCCTGCTGCACCCACCCTCCAGCTGGTGCCTTTGCCAGCCACGGGGGTGACAAGGGTTGCTGAGAAATTTCTGCCTCATATTTGTAATCAGGACCAGCAAGAACCATCCCCTTCCCCCCGCTGACAACTGCATCCTCCACTCGTGTGTGTGTGTGTGTGTGTGTGTGTGTGTCTGTGTGCATGCACCGCGCATCCTCCTGGCATCTGCATCCCACTTGTGTGGGCATCCTCCTCTCATGTGCATCCCTCTGCCATGTGCATCACCCTCATGGCTGCATCCCACTTGCATGTGCATCTCTCCAGCATCCTGCCCTCCCCCCCAACCCGTGTGTGTAGGCAACCCCCCTGTTTGTGTGTGTGTACACCCCCCCCACCGTGTGTGTGTGTGTGTGTACACCCCCAGAGCGTGTGTATCCCCCCATTTCCCGGGTTTCCACCCCCCCAGCATGTGCATCTCCACAGCCCGGGGAGCATCCCCCAGCTCGTTCACCCCCCACGTGTGCATCGTCCTTGAATGTGCATCTCTCATCTGCACGCGTCCCCCCACCTCGTCCCCCCACCCCCGGCAAGTGCCTCTCCCGCAGCGCGGCCGTGCTCCCCCGCAGACAGGGCACCCCCGCCCGCAGCCCCCCGGACGGCACCGACGGTGACAGGGGAGACCCCGATTCAGTCTCCGGCAGGGCTGACGGGGGATGGTGGGGGGGGGCAGAGGAGGGGGGAGAAGGAGTGGTGGGGGGGCCAGGGAAGAAAAGGGGCCGGGGAGGAGCGCTGCCGCCCCCCGCCCGCCCACGCCGCTCCCCCCGCCCCCCTCCCGCCCCCCCTCGGGCCCCCACTAACCGAGGCAGGAGAAGGCCTGGCAGCAGCCGAAAGGCGAGAGAGTCATTTTTTACCCACACGTTTTCCTTCTGGTGACGGGTGCCGTGGCAATAAAAAAAAAGACAGCTCCCTGGATGCACGGCACGCCCGCGGCAGGGCCAGGGCTCCTCCTGCTCCCGGCAGCCGGGCACCCACCTGCGGGGATGTCCTGCGCCTTGGCCGGCCCATCGCCCACGGCAGTCTCTTGCGCAGAAGCCTTCTGGGAAAGGACCGTTGCCAGCAGCTGAAAAACACCCCGGGAAGGGGGGAGAACAGGCAGGCGTTGAGGAGGGAGCCGGTGGGAGCCGGTGGGAGTGGGGGGTGCGTGCCACGGTGGGTGATGTGGGTGCAGTGGGTGATGATGCGGGTGTGGGATGCGGTGGGTGATGCGGCAGCCACCCTGCCGCCAGCCCGGGTGAGGGTGGGCAGGAAGGGGTGCAGCAGATTTGGGCTGCAGTGGGGAGAGCGGGAGCAGCACAGATGGCGCGTTGCAGGCAGCGGGAGCCCGCGGCGGCACGACACCCCAAATCCAGACTGATGCACGCCCAGCTCAGGCTGACAGTGTGGGCTGCAGGGCCCCCCCGCCCCAACCTGCAACACAGACCCCTCCTCATGGCCGTAGGCACAGCACTTGGCTTGACACACAGACCCCACTGCCCAGCCTGCTCCAGCGTAATGCAGGCAGGATGCCAGGGAGGATGGGCTCACAGGTTCCTCACTCTGGCGACAAGACACCCCAATCTGCTGCGGGCAGCATGCAAGGTGCAGGGGACAACACACCAGCAGCAGCATGCAGCGTGCAATGGAGGCAGAAGCTGCAGCATGCAGCGTGCAGTGGAGGCAGGAGCTGCAGCGTGCAGCGTGCAATGGAGGCAGGAGCTGCAGCCAGCAGTCAGGGCCATCTTGGAGGGGAGGGGCCATGCTGGTGGTCACTGTTGGCGATGGTCATGGCCGGTGGCACACTGGGTGCCAGGAGGACTCCACAGCCCCAGCGGGGACTGGGGCAGGTGCCAAGGTGGCAAATGGCTGCCCCAGGGCAAGCACCAGTGCGTGGACTGCAGCCCAGTGCTGCCACAGACTGGCATGGCTGCACCGAGGCCACCTTACCTTGACGCCTTCAGAGCCAGCGTGCAGGGCGTGTGCCCCGCTGCCTGCGCTCTGTCCGCTCCCCGAGCTGCGGGCAGAGGCCACGCTGCCTGTGCTGCCCAGGCTGCTGCGGTCGCCACCTGTGCAGAGAAAGGAGATGCTGTCAGGGCACCAAGTGCCACAGCCGCACCAGGGGACACCACAGTGTGGGCATGCTCTTCCCAGAGCCACCACCATCTGCGTATGACCCCCTCCCCAGGGACGGGGAGGCTCCCAGCAGCACGTGCCCACCGTACCTGCAAAGGGTTTCCGCAGCACCCAGATCTCCTCTGCAGGAGCCGGTGTGGCTGATCCACCCTGCGATGGCAAGAGGTGGGACGGGCTCATGTCGGCCCCGCGGGACCCTTGGTGGCAGAGTAGAGAGAGCAGCCGTCAGGCATGTGTGGCTCTGCACGCTCGGGCTCGCACCGGTGCAACCCATGGCCCCGGGGCCTGTCGCTGCTACAAGCAGGGAAATCCCCACAGCAAAGGTGTGGGGTCCCTGGCCATGGCCATGCCCAGGGGTGCCAGCGCTGCCCCAGGGGCCTTTCCACCCACCAAGCAGCTGGCATGGGGTGACAGTGACCAGCCCCCAGACCCTGTGCTGCAGGGCATCCCCTGCTGCCAGCCAGGCAGGATGTCCCAGTGCCCCGGCTCAGCCCCAGAGGGAGATGGAGACAATGTTATCCCAGTACCATGGGGATACGACACAGTGTGAGGGAACAGGGCAAACTCCAGCAGTGGGGACTAGGGTCCCCATCCAACTGTCCCCCAGCCAAGGCAGTGTTGGCCGTGCCCCTGAGCTGCCTGTACCCATCTAGGGGGGGACACAGGGGCCATGTGGGGCCAGGCTCTGTGTGCTGAACCCCTCGCTCGCCGCAAGGTCCACACGGCAGCTGGTGACAGGTGGGTGACACAGCAGCAGGTGAGATGACCTGGCCACCCCAGCAGGGCATGGCCTGAGGATCACCCCCAAAGCGTCACCCCTCCACCAGCTCACCCTGCTGCCTGCCACTGCTGGGTCCCGCTTGTACCAGGGCGGGCTGGGGACACTCAGCGCTGAGCCTGAGGTTTCCAACAGCATCAGACGAGATGGACAACAGCCCTGTGAGGCCCAGTGCTGCCACGACCCCGCCACCAGCCACAGAGTAGCCCACCTTAGCCCAGCCCCGTTGCCAGCCACCAGGTATGGGGCACTGCCACTCCGCTGCTGCCCAGGCCGCTTCCAGCCCACGCCGCTCGCCCCAAGACTGGCCGGGCTGTAGCAGGGGCAGATGGTCCAAGGTGCTCAATTCACTGGTGGAGCACAGGGGGGAACAGACAGCTAAGCCACGATGGGGCTGGGATGTCCCTGCCCCACACGTGCTGCACTCACACCAGGGAGCCAGCACTACCCAGGCAGGCACAAAGCTCTGTGCGATCCAGTGGGGAGAGAAAGGCCCAGGGAGAAGGTTTGCACCCTTGTCCCCATCGCTGGCAGACAGGCAACATCAAGGCAGAAGTGTGGCTGGCCCGGCGCTCACCCAACACAACCCGCCGTGCAAAAGACCCCCCCCAACACAGACACCCGGCAAGCAGCCCCTGGGGGCACAGCACAGGCTGCACCCCTGCAAACCCCTGGCCAAATACCTGTTCTCTGGGTGCTCCTGATGCATGGACCTGCAGCACCCATCACCTGCCTGTGCTGTGGGGACAGTCCCCATGGGGCAGTGCCTGCCCTGAGCCAGCCCCAAGACTACCCCACAGAAAAGCCTGCTGAGTGCCGCAGCCCCTTCCCGCTCCAAGCACAGCCCTGACCCGCTCAGAGCGGCTCACTGGGTGTCAAACACCCTGCAAGGGGAGGCTGCAGCAGGCAGAGGGTCCCCACACCCAAATCTGCCTCCTCCTACGGCTCCCAGCTGGGCACCGTGCTGCCCAGCAGTGCCCCAAGGCACCAAGCCTACAGAGTGTTTTTGGGGGGGTCCTCACGCACCCAGCCAGGGTAGGCAGGAGAACAGAGACCATGGGCAGAGTGCGGAGAACCGGCAGCGGTGCTTCCTGCAGCCCTGCCTCGCAGCTGGGGACACGGGATGGCGGAGAAGGGACGTGCCAGCAGCGCTAGGGCAGCGCTGGAGAGGGCGTGCAGGGGAGGGGGCCGACGGCATGCATGTGTGCACGCACCGCACACGCCTGCCCGCATGCACACACGCACACGCACACACGCACACGTGCATGCACACCCCTGCATGCACACACACGCATGCACACGCCTCCGTGGGCACACGCCTGCACGTGTCACGGCAAAGGGGGAGAGGCCAGGCAGAGAGAGAAGACTCGATACACACGTTAAAGGAACAGAAAGAAATCCATCGAGAGCACGAAGCGAGCGGTGAACTACCTTGTCCGTAACGCGGCTCGTCGGCACTGCTAGGGGAGAGCCTGTGATAGCCAAAGGAACTGAAAAGAGTCTGATGGGAATGTGGTGGTGGAGGTGGAGGTGGAGGCAGGGAATGGAACGGATGGGACGAGGCGTCACCGTTTAGCACAGCAGCCCCGTAAGCCGGGAGCGGGATCTTTTGGTAGTGTTGGGGGATTGTTACAGTCTCCCATGAACCTGATAATAAAACATAACAAGAGACAAAATGAAAAGAATCAAAATAATAAGAGACACGCTCAGCGCCACCAAAGGAAAAAACCACAAAGAAAAGGAAAAGAAAGAAAGAGGGGGGGAAAAAAGAAGGAGGGAAAAAAAAAAAAGCCGCAAACAAGGAAAGCAACCAAAGGAACATGGAGAAGCCAGAACCGAGACCCAACCGATGCAGAGCTGAGCCAAGGAGCAGCAGCAGGAGCTCAGCGCAGGGCCCGGCCTGGCAGCGGGGAATGGCCCACGGGCAGATCCTGCAGACCTGCCGTGGCTCCTGGCAGGGCTTGGATGCCAGGACAGCCCCACACTTGAGGCAGCAGCATCGCCATGGGGCTTCCAGCACCGTGGGGCTCCTGCAGCTGTGCTGCCAGGGGTCCTGCTTCCTGCAAGGGCCTCTCAGGAGGAAGGGGGGTTGCAGGCGCAGCTGGGCTGGGGGCTGCAGCACCAGCACCCCTGTGCTCAGCCGGTCAAGCACGGTGCAGCCGCTGCCCGCACCCCACACTGCTGCCCCACTGCACGGGGTCCAGGGCTGCAGCTGAGGGGATGGCTGTGAGAGCCCTCACTCTGGCAAACAGCACCATGGAGTGGGCTGCATCCCAGGAGCCCAGACCTCATCCCTGTGATGCTGGCACATGACCCACACCTGGAGGGCAGCTCTGCCCCGGCCTGTCCAGCACATGGCACCTCCACAGCAGGTTCAAGAGTCACCGTTCACTGCCCGCGCCCCCGAGATGTGGCCGCCCCCAAGATCGCACAGAGCTGGGCAGCACATGGCTGCTGGAGGAGAGCAAGGCGGGGCCTTTCAAAACCGCCCACAGAGGCACCAGCCCCATCGTGCCACTCCTGGCAGCTGGCACAGCCATGGGCCATCCCGGAGACCACATGCCCCATTGGGAGCCTAGAGCAATGGGGATGGGGACAGAGACAGGCAGCTGCAGGGCAGGGGAGCAGGGTCTGGTCCCTGAGATGGCCTCTGGCCAGGCAGAGAGTCCCTGTGGGGCAGCGCCAGGTCCCTGGCACCAGTGCCCACCCTCCCTGCTCAAACCCCGAGCACCAAGTCCCATGGCACCACCGCTGCACCTTCCCCCCTCAAACCGCAGTGATGCCCCCAGCTCTCCCCATGCACTGACCTCGTGGCACCACCAATGGCTCCCCCAGCCCAGTGCCAGCCTGGCCCCAGGGCTCCCCCTGAGCCCCCCAGGGGCTGCCGCCACTGAACTCCACGTGTACCAAGTGGACACCAACCCCACAGGCACAACAGCAGCAGCATCCCCATAACAAGGACACCAACCCTACATGTACAACGGGGACGCTGACCCCACGCACTCGAAGGCACTGTCCCCATGCACACAGCAGGGACACTGACCCCCACATGCATGACAGGGGCATCGCCCCAGTTTGGCTTCACCGGCTGCACCCCTCAACACCCCCCAGCACTGTCAGACTGAAACAGGGCTCCCCAGGGCTTGGGTTTAGGAGCAGCCCTGTGGGAGCAGAGAGGGCAGGTGGGGTATTATTTGCCTGTTCGTTTGCTTATGGCCTCGACAAGGCTGGAGGGGAAGTAGCCCACGCGGTCGTTGCCAGTCCGGTTGTCATGAATACAGCCCTTCCAGCGCCCATCCGCGTGCTGCTCCAGCACCTGTGGGCAGGGATTGGGTCAGGGGCCAGTGTCACCACCCCTGACCCCCTCCCTGGCCCCTGCCATCCACACTCACAGTGATGACGTCCCCGGCTTTCACGTTGAGGCTGGTCAGGTCGTAGTTGTTACAATAGTCCTTGACAGCCCGGACCTGCAGAGCGGCGGAGGCGTCTGCGGGGACAGAGCGGGAGCGTCGCCAGCCACCCAGCCCCACCATGGGTGCTGTCACCCCCAGCCCAGCATCCCCCTGCATCGGCACAGCCACCCTGCACCCCTCAGCGCCCCTACCCCGCAGCATCTGCTTGATCTCCTTGCTGGCCTGGCTGGTGGTGAACTGGTTGACAATATCCAGAGCCGTCTGGTTGTAGGTGTTCCTGACGTGGGCGTTGATCCCACTCTGCAATGGCATGGAGAGGGCTTGGGAGGAGGCTGCCCTCTGCCCTGCCACCCCTTGGGACCCCCCCACGCCCACCCTGAGACCAGCAGCTGGAGTGCACAGCTCACTGCCTTGGCACATCCTCCCCCGGGGACCCTCACCCCACTCCCCAGGAGAGATGCACAGGGTCACTCCCATCCAGCAGCCACTCCCTGGGGTGTTTGGGGAGGGCCTTACATCCAGCAGCAGCCGCACCACATCCGTCTTGCCGCACAGAGCTGCCTCGTGCAGCGCCGTGCCCGCCTTGGTTTGCCGGTTGATGTCGATGCCAGCCTGCAGCAGGAGCCTGTGGGCAGGCAGTGGGGTCAGCGAGGTGGGAGGGGAAGGGTGCTGCCCTCCCTGCCCACGGCACCCACCGGATGATGTCAATGTGGCCGTTCTTGGCGGCAAGGTGCAGGGGGCTGGTGCCGTTGGGGTCGGTGGTGTCCCCTGGCTTGGGCTCCAGCAGCGCCGCGCACATGTTGCTGTTCAGGAGCAGTTGGACCACCTGGCTCAGCAAACACAGACGGAGCAGGGCTGCAAGGGCAGCTCAGCCGCCTGCTGGGGCTGTGGCCCCCCGGCCCCCACCTCCCTGCTCTGCCCCTCTTCAAGCAGCCAGAGATTCCCCACAGCACTGTAGGCCCCCATTGCCATCCCTCCCAGGGGCTGCTCCAGTACCCCAGCGACCTCATCATACCCCCATCCCCTCCCAATCTTCCTCTCGGGGGTCTCGGTGCTGCAAAAACTTACCCCGACCCGGCCAAACTCGCACGCCAGGTCCAGAGGTGTCTTGCCCGAATTGTCCATGATGCAGGGGTTAGACTGGTGCTGCAGGAGCATCTCCGACTGCGGAGGAGCAAGACCCCAGTTCAGTGAGGACAGGGGCAAGGAGAGTGGCACAGACCCCCCCTCCCTCCACTGCCGCACCCCACTGCCAGCCCCACCATACCACATCGTAGTGCCCGTGCTGCGCTGCCAGGTGCAGGGGGATCTGGCCTTCATCTGATGGGATGTTCACAGAGGAACCCGCTTTCAGCACCATTTTCATGGGCTCCTTCTTGCCTTGCCAAGCTGCATAGTGCAGGGGCCGCATGCCTGTGGGTGAGCAGGACAGGCGTGCCATGAGCCCCCCCAGCATGCTGACGCACCCGGCCAGAGCCTGCAGAGTGTTCTTGGGGGGTCCCCACGCACCCAGACAGGGTAGGCAGGAGAACAGGGGGTGGCAGGCCATGGCCAGGAGCCCCAGGACTCACCTTTGTTGTCCTTGATGTCCACCGCAGCCTGCGCCTCCAGCAGCAGTGAGATGAGTTCTGTGTTGCCATTGAGTGCTGCATGGTGCAGAGCCGAGAACCTGGGGACCGGCCGTGGTGTCAGGGGTCCCGTGTCCTTGTCCCCTCCACAGCCCCACCTGCCCAAGCCCAGCAGCATGGCCTTGAGCCTGCACCCACTGCGGCACCCCAGGGCGTCTGCTCTGCCTCCCACAGCCCCCACATGTGCACATGTCCTTGCGTTTCCCATGCAACACCCTGCTCCATCCTTCCATGGGCACCCAAAGAGCTGCCACAGGGACCAGCTGCGAGTGAGCCATGAGCTGGCCGTGTCCTGGCATGCAACAAGAGCCAGAGAGTGGATGTGCCAGGGCAGATGTGGGTTTGCTCTGCAGCCCATCACCTTATTTAGCTTCCCTTGGGGCACTGCAGCCTTGGAACAGACCTCTCCCCAGTCCACACAGTGGGTTGGGGATGCCACCAAGCTGGGAGCGGGGGCTGGTGGGTCTGACCTGGGGATGCTGGAGCGAGATTGGTGCAGGTGAAGCACTCCCTGGGGATGCTGCAAGCCCACAGGGCTGGAGGCGATGTTTCAGGGCAGTCTGGGGAAGGGCAGGCACAGGGGGGGCCCACCTGGGTTTGGGGGGGGTTGTGCCAAGAAGCTACCTTCCCCACTGACTCACTTCTCCCAGCTTGGCCCCGGCAGCACAACTGCAGACACCAGCACGGGGGTGCCCAGGATGCCAGGGGGCAGCAGTGCTCCTGTCCAGTGCTGGAGGTTGCTGTGGGGCAGGGAAAGCCCCCAGCCCCGCAGTGCCAGACCCTGCTTTGCTTTCACAGTGCCTGGAAACAGCCAAACTGGGAGGCTCATTGCTGGGAAGGAGGCCAGGAGCTGACCTACTTGCTGCTCCCAGCAGCAGCACCCACTGTGTGGCTGTGCTTACGCCCATCACCCCGCTGCTCTGGGCCTTGGTCACACTCAGTACCCCTGTCCCATCCCCAGAGCCACCCCGGTGTCACGGGAATGTGGGAATGAACTGCGGACCCCAGCGGGACCTGCTGGTCCCTGTGGCTGCCTGGTGCCCGAGAGGCGGATGGTGGGGCAGCGATCCTGCCCACCCCCCATCGCCAGGACCCCCAGCTGAGGTGGGACTCATCCCTGCTGGGGAACACGCTTCAAGCACCATGTTCCCCACGGAGCTGCAGCCTGCGATCCCCGGCCGGGAGCAGCGATGCAAGCAGACAGCTCGTGCAGGAGGCCGATCCCCAACGTCTGCCTGGGAAATGTCAACATTTTCCGCTCCGGCGCCCTGCTCAAATCCGCTCAAGATGGTGCAAATCGCAGCCCTCTCCCAGGCTGCCTCGGGGGCTTCCCCCGGCACGGCCCAGTTGGCCGCAAAGGCCGCATGCCATGCAGGACACTGTTCCCCAGGAGAACGTGGGATCACCGGCACAGCGCTCGCCCCCAGCACCCACCAGCTCGGCAATCAGCAAGCACGGTGGAGACAGGGAAACTGAGGAAAAGTGCCAGGGCTGGCTGAGCTGTCACAGCGAGCTGGCAGCGGGGCTGAGAACACGCTGGCTGCAGCCTGGGTTTGCCCTGTGTGTTCTCAAGGGATGTTTCTTTCCAGGAGCAGCACTGGAGGCTGGAGGTTGCTCCTCTGCTGCAGGGTTGCTCCTGTACCCTTACAGCTGTCTGGTAGCTGCAGGCAGGGCATGAGTAGGGGCCCTACCTGCAGCTCCCAGCCCTGCCACCACACACACAGCTGTCCAGCAACCTGCTGGGTCTGGCAGCCACTGCACGAGGCGGTCTGTGGAGTGATGTATCCCCTGGCCCTGCCCACATCATATCCTCCAGCCCCTCTCCTGTGCCCTACACCCGCCCCACCGCTGCCCGGCATGCCCAAGGGCTCCTGCTGCCCTGCTCACTCACACTCAGAGGCACACTCACATGCACGTGCTCATTCAGCTGCACAGCCACACGCTTGCATGCACGCGTGCACAGACACATGCACACGTGCACACACGTGGGCTGGCAGAGCTGATATGTTGGCGGGTACCAGGGGATGCCCACTGGCACCACCCTGCTGCCGGGGCCCTACTAGGGAGTGAGGATGAGGAGGGACTTGGGATGCTGTGACTGCGTATTCCCAGGCCTGCCCTTCCATTCCTGACCCCATCCGGCCCCTGTGCTCACGTGCCATTGCCACAGCTGAGCCATCCCCAGGGACCAAGCAGCACTGCCCAGCCCCATGCCCTGCCACCCTGCTCAATGTGGGGGGGTGGGGCTGGGGGCCACAGGGGGTGGCTACTTCCCAGCCCTGCAAACACCACTCCCCGCTCCCACTGCAGCCCCCTCCTCTTCCGCAGGGCTCTGGCTGCCTTCCTGTGCCGGTGGCCTCATTAGCGTGATCAGCAGGGGCTGAGCCTGCAGACCTTTCCCTGCTCCCCCCTGCCCGTTGGGTGCTGGCTGCCAAGTGGCCCACAGGCACCACAGCCCGGTGGGGGCATGGCTCACCAACATGGTGCCCCATGGGACTGCTCCCCACACAGCACCTGCAGAACCCCAGTTCTGCAGGAAGAGCTGGGGAGAAGCCGGTGAGACATGGGGCACGGCTCTCCCTCTGCCTTTCAGCCCTCACCTCCTGCCAGCTGACACCCGTGCCTGCAAGCCTGCTCCACCATGCCTCATCCACCCTGGCTAACGGGGCCCTGCCCAGACCCCGGCTGCATGACTCCAGAGAGCCCGATGTGCCCGTGCAGACACACAGACTCCTGCTCCCTGCATCCTGTGCAACCCTGCTCCCCACAGCATGCACACCCCTGCTCCCAGCACCCCACTGCGTGCAGGCCCGGGCACGGGGCTCTCACTCACCCGTCAGTGTCTTGGAAGTTGATGTTGACTTTTTTCGCTGATCCGAGGAGCTCTGGGAGGGAGGGAAGGGGACAGTGAGTTAGCAGAGCAGGAGGCAGCTGGGGCAGGGCCCTGGGGTGCACCAAGGAAGTGATGGAGCTGCAGCTCCAGGTTTCCTTCCCCATCAAGGTTCTGGCTCCCTGCAGCTCTGCAGCCCAAGCCCGTGGGCAGCTGCTGGTGGGAGGGCTTGGAGTGTGTGGGAGGGTACCTGCTGATGGCAGCAGAGCACAGGGCCTCCCCCAGCACCCAGAGTCTCCAAACACCCGGGTTGCAGTGGGTTTGCCTGGGGTTCCCTCCCCAGCTCCCTTGCTTTGCTGGGGTTTTGGCACAGCCCCATGGGCTGCTTCAGCAGAGTGGAGGGCTCAGCATCCTCCCCTGGGCCCTGGCATGTCCCCTGGCCTCCCTGGCCCCCCAGCACTGTCCCACTCCCACCCTGCATCTGCCTGAGTGGGAAAATAAACTGCCTCGGGCCAATCCAATTAGCACCACGAACAAGGACGAAAGCCAGATTTACATAAGATTTAGCCGAAAAATGCCACTCAGGCTTTCCAGTGAGCCTGCTCTTCCTCCCAGTCCCCAGAGGGGAGCCAGAACAGGAGAAGGAGGAAGAGGAGGGTGGCTGCAGCACGGCAGAGCCCTGGGCTGGGGACCCAAACTGCAGCCCCACAGCAAACCAGCACCGGCAGGACCCCAAACTTGTGGGAAACCACTCAGTGAAGGGTGCCTGGCCCGGCAGGCATCCTCAAGCTGCAGCCTGGCAGGAAGCATGCCAGGGACAAGTGAGGAACCCAGCTGGAAGGGGCAACTTCAGGCAGGGAAGGGAGACATGGATGGGGCCAGAGGGACACTCCTCATGTGCCATAGCCAAGGCCCTGCTTGCTCCCCCAGCACCATGTCTCCTTGCCAGCATCCCAGCATGATACTCATGATTTTGGGGATCAGCAAACAGGACGCCGAGGGCACTGGCAGCGGGAAGGACCCATGGGCCTGGGGAGCCCTGCAAGGCTGAGCCACCCTTGCATGGGCCACCCATGTCGGATGGTCCCAGGAACATCCAGGGCAGAGGCTGCTCCCTGCACATGCAGAGATTCTCTGGCATCCAGCACTGGCTCCCTCCCGTGCTCCATTGCCCATTTGACAGCCCAAGCTCAGGATGTTTGCTAATGATGATGCAGCCCAGTGCCAAGAGGCAGGAGCTACGGAGGATGGCTTCTCAACAGCCACAACAATCAGTCCCCGTCTATCAGGTCCCCAGCCTCTCCTCCTGGCACATGGTGCCACGGGATGGCTGTGGGACAAGAAAGGACTCTGTGGGGTCCCCAGGGCATAGAGAAGGACAGGGGACCATGGTGTCCCCTGGGCATTGTGAGGGACTGGGGCACCATATGGACCCCTGGGTGTGGAGAAAGAGGGGGGCACTGCAGGGTCCCTGCAGCAAGCCCTGCTCCCCCTCCTTCCAGCTAAAAACCCCACCGCCAGCCCCAGCCTGTGTGACAGGGCAGCTCACGCTGTTCATCTGACTCATTAGTGAACCACCTCAGCAACAAATCCCCGGTGACCAGACCCCAGGAACAGCCTCTGACATCCCATCTCCACTGCAGCATCCCCGTGCTCCCCCGGGAAGGGCTGTCCATTGCTGGCAGGCAGAGCCCCCCAGCACCGGGGCTGACCACAGCAGGTCCCTGCCAGCCCCGAGCTGCCGCCAGGCTCCCCAACAAAAGTGCCATTCAATGCCGATGGAGAGGAGCCCAGGACCGCTTCCGCTGCCACCCTGCGCCAAGAAGCAGCTCCCAGGAGAAGGGGGCCAAGCTGCCCCCCAGGGACACAAATGGCCAGGGGACAAAAGGAGATGGCAGGCGCAGGAGCGGCACCATGCCCGGCACTGGCTCCAATCTCTGGCCCCGAGACAGGCCCCGCTCTGGCTAACCGGTCCTCGCAGACGGACGGACGGACGGATGTCAGCAGGTCTGCAGAGCCTGGCCTTTCCCACGAGTTGCTCCCAGCAAGGGGCCGGGATGGGGCAATGCCTGGGGACTGGTGTGGCGGGGTGCAGCGGGGAGGCCAACAGCATTACCGCTGCGCCCTGCAATGCCGAGCCCTGGGTGCACACCAGCAGCCCCCCGCACTGGCCAAACCAGCATCAACTGCACACACCATCGCAGCGAATCTCTCCTCCCTGCACCTGCAGGAGAGGCTGCGGCTGCCAAAATCTGTTTAGCACTTCCATCAATGCTCGTGCCAAGTGCTTAGTCAGTGACTTCCAGCCGTGCAGCGGTTTGACTTTCGTTAAAGCCCTGGCAGTGGCCAGGAGCCTGCCGGTGCCCATACCGGGCTGCGGCGAGCTCAGGACCTGATGTGGCTTCAAGCGCTGGTGGGAAAAGGTCTTTAGGTGCAGCATTGCTCTGATGGGGTCCCCTGAGGAGCAGCTGGGTGGTTCCACGTCCCAGCAGCAGGCTGCCACACTAGCTGTCACCACCAAAGCTCCCAAGGGACTGCAAGCAAAATCCTCATGGTCCCAGAACCCAATTAAGCCCCTCCTGTAATGGAGAGGGATGCTTGTCTGGCACAGCATTGGCATGGGGCACAACAGCCGTGCCAAGGGTGCAGCACTGCAGCTGGAGCCTGAAGCCCAACCAGGCCCTCAGCAGGTACCTGCTGCAACTGGGTGCTTGTGGTTCCTGGGAGCAGGATGGGTGCCCTGGCATGACACTGGATTCGCAGCCCCAGACTACCTCAGCCCCACTGCTGCAGTGTGGGATTTGCAGCCTGTCTGGGGGCAGCAGGAGAGCATGTTAATGGCTGGGAAGCACAAGGAAAACTCCTCCACTAACAAGGGAGAGAGAAGAGAGCCGAGAGCACTGACAATTAAAAACAGCGGCCACAAAAGGAGACAGGCACGGCGGGGAGGAGAGCGGGGCTCCTGCACAGCCATGCTGCTAGCAGGCACCGCGTGTGCCTCTGGCTGTCGTCCCTGCTGGGATAGCTGGGTGGGTGACAGCGAGCACCAAGCTCTTATGAGCACTGTCCTGCCCTGCCTGCACAGGGACAGACACCAGGGCCACGGGCACACGCTGCCGCACAGGGGAATGGTGGTACCTCCAGCACTGCAGCCCTTGCTCTCACTGCCTGAGCCCCACCAATGCCCTTGGGACACCCCAGCGTCCCCTCCTTGCTCTCTCAGGTGATGGTTGTGCCACATGGGAGCATGGGGTGTGCCCTGGGCCCTGCTCCCCTTGCACCCCAACCCTACACCATGGCTTCCCCCAAGCCTCTCAGAGCAACCTGACCCTTCGAGCACCCCGAGGGGCCTGACAGTGCTGAGCAGGGTCAGGCAGGACCACATCGTCAGTCCCAGGAAAAGGGGGATGAGCTGCACTGCAGGATCTGGTGAGTCCCGGCACCACCAAGTCCGGCTCCAGCCCACAGCTCCTGCATGCAACAGTAGCCGCAGCCGTCTGCCATAGACACCGACTATAAACAGCGTCTGCTGCGAGTAAACACTGCCGCAGGGAGCTCAGCCCAGCCACTACTCCCAGAAATGCCTTTACTTAAACGCAGAGCTCACAGTAGCTAAGTGCACACTTGAATTCAGCCCGGCGCTCTGTGTGCAGTGAGGGCAACGAGCTTCCTTGCTGGCCCCATCCTCCCCAGCCACGCGCCGGCCTGTGTCTCCAGCCCTGTAGCAGCCACAGCCCCGGGCAGGCGTCGTGATGGCAGGCGACGCACGAGCTGGATGCACGTGCAGGGCCGGGTGTGCATGGGGGACCCGCTCTGCCCAACCCCAGCGTCCAGCTGCATGTCCCCCCGAGCCCCTGTAACCCCGCACCATGCCCAGCCGCTGCTCCAGGCATCCCACTGCACACCATGGGGAGACCCCCATGCCCAGCTGCTGCTCTAGACATTCTGGTGCCCACCATGGGGAGACCCCCGTGTCCCTGCACATGTGTCTGAGTGTCTGCAGCCATGGCCCCACATGGTGAGACTCCTCAGAGACTTGGGGGGCTCCTCTCCCTTCCCAGCAGCGGGGCCACGCACCTCCTATGAGCATGCTCGTGCTCCAGCCCCTGCATCTGCAGCCAGCACAGCGCCAGCGGCGATCGATGCCCGGCCGGGGTGCAGGGGCTCCCAGCCAAACCCCCGCTGACGAAGCACATCCTCGCCCAGCTCCCCCCCGGCAGCGCTGCGCCAGCTCGCAGGGAGAGGGCGGCTGCTCTGAGCAGATGGCTCCAGCCTCCTCTAAATCAACATCCACTTAATGAGGGGAAAGCCGTCGCTGCACCCCCCCCACCCTCCCCAGTTCAGCAGCAGCAGCAAACAAGCTGGGGCAACGTTCCCCCCAAATCTTCCTCCTTCCCATCCCCTTCCGTCACCCCGCTGCAGCTTTCCCCCTCCCCTCCAGTCCCACCATCCTTGCCGCTGTCCCCCCTCTGCTCCAGGATCCCTATGTACGTGTCCCCAAGCACAACGGGGACCCCCAGGACCCCACAAGCAGGACAACACTGAGTACCCACAGGGAAGACATTCACAGCAAAGCCAAGTGCCTGTTTCGGAGGAGGAGGAGGAGGAGGAGAGGACCCTGCAGTGGCATCGCCGTGAGCTGCCGGATAAAGGAAGCATCCAAAATAGCTGCTCTTAATTATATCTTTGCTGACGAGCGCCACGCAAACAACGGGCGCTGCAAGCACTCGCTGCACGAGGAGGCCTGGCATGAGTGGTCTTATTTCTTGCAGCAAGGATGAGGTCCCTGCCATTGGGTCCCCACAGGGGCATGTCTGCGGGCACGTGGCCATGAGCTCTGCCCACACAAATGCCTCCATGGGGACCCCACAGAGGTGGCCAGAGCAGCCCCAGCTGGGTCTGGTGATGATGGGGATGCCTGGGAGCTGGTCCTCACCGTTGTCAGACAGCAAAAGGCTTGTACTCCTCCAGCCAAGGTCATGTTAAGCGCCAAGGCCAGCGCAATGTTCAGATGCTAATGAAGCCGTTATCATCTTCTGATCAATTTTGACTGTATAAATAATGCACCGGGAAGCTTGCGGGCTGCTGGCTGCGTGGCAAGGGATTGCGTGGGGCAGAGGCAGCAGGGATGGGACGGACCCACTGCAGCCCTGTGCCTAGCACAGATAGATGGCCAGTGCCCACCACAGCTGGAAAACTACTGCCCATCACAGCTAGACACCCCATTGTCCATCACAGCTGGATAACAACCGCCCACCACAGCTGGACACTCTCTGCCCACCACAGCCGGATACCCCATTGCAGCTGGACACCCCACAACTACTGGATACCCACAGCTGGGTGCTCTGGTGCCCATCACAAGCCATTCTCCAAATCCCAAAGCACTTTTGGGGAACGCTGGCCCTGTGCCCAGCACACCTGCTGGTGCTCTGGCTGCCCGGCCCTCTCGCGGAGCTTTCCCTGGGGAATGGAGAAATCTGCACTTCAAAATCAATAGGCTGTGGCAGCCTGAGTCACGGTGCTGCAGCAGCACAGGGCTGTCCCCTGGGGCCGGGATGAAGCAACTTAAATGCAGCTTTCTAGAGGCAACGGGACTCCTCTGTAATTATTTTTTTTAAAAAAAGGAAACTTTTTGATTCCAAGGAAGGATGAGGGGCTGACCCTGCCAGCTGCTGGGGCAGATGGGGACCACGAGTGCACAACAAGCAGAGCCTACCAGCTATAACCATGGGGCTGGAGCTGGCCAGGGCAGCATCCCACAGTGCCCGCCAGCGCTGTGCCAGGGCAGTGGTGCTTACCAGCAGCTACTGTGAGCATCCCTGCTCTCCCTGCATCACCGAGCCATATCCTCACCTGACCTTTGCCACGTGGTGCTGTGGAGCCTGGCTGAGTCCTGCACCACCGGTGCTGCACCAGCCAGATTCCCCCGGGGCAGCCCCAGGGTGTCCCCCAGCCCTGGTTTGGGGTGCAGCCAGGCAACCCCTGACTTCGCAGGTGCTCCCTCACAGCATGGGGTCTCTCTCTTGCCTGCAAAGTCCCAGCAGCCTCCTGTCCACTCCAGGCTGCTGACAAACCCGCTGACCCTTGAATAACTCGCAGTGCCACGCTGCTCTGCCGCGCGAGGGATGCCGGTGACTTGGCCCCGTACAACCAGGGATGTGCAGCCACATGCCAGCTCCAGCCCCACAGGTGGGACTCAGGGTGCCGTGCTCAGCCCTGGGGGACTAGCACCATGCTTCACACCAGCCCTGCCGCACGGGTTGCCGCCGGCCCGGTGCCAGCCGTACGCCCACCCACGTCTCTGCGGAAATACATGTTGGTGCCGCTTCCACGGAGCCTTAATTGACAGCCTGCTCCCCATGTGCCGGGGCGGCAGCAAACAGGTAATTTTCAGTAATCAGCCTGGCTGGAAGGAGTCACTGCTGGCACGGCGAGGCTGCTGCAGCGGGGGACAGGATGTGTCTGCTTGGGGCCAACACCAGCCTGTCCATCTACATCCCAACAAAGCTGGCCCTGGGCATCCTCAGTGCTTGGGCAGAGGCTACCCAGGACAAGAGAGCAGAGAGGGACAGATGATGGCACCACTTGCTTCCACCCTGGGGGCAGAGACGAACCTGCCTGGTCCTGTCTCCATCCTACACACCTTCTCTGTGTGCCCAGGGACCCCTGGGAGGATGGACCCCAGCCACGCTGGCTTGCAGGGAGGGACCAGTAGCTTTGTGCATCTTCAGGCATTATCAACTAACAGATAGTTGCAATCATCTGGCCTTCCCAAAACCCAGCTGCAGTCCAGGCATTGCTGGGAAGTGGTGGGGAGCTCCCCAGCACACACAGAGCACGTGCCCACACGTGTGCATACATGTGTGCTTGGGCAGCCCAGATAAACGAGAGGGCAATAAGCAACGCTGCAGCGCTGGGCTTGGAGCTCACAGGTAAAACAGGCCCTGGGGTCTAAACGCAGCACCTTTAGTGCCATCACCTGTCCTCATCCGCATGGCTTCCATGCATGCCAGTGGGCTGTGCCCACCCATGCACCCTCTGCACAGCAGCGGCTTTCGTTGTGTGGGCACAACAGGCAGCTCTGTGTGCACATGGGCTGGCAGCTCGGTGACAGGCCCTGCCAGGGCGGATGGGCAGCATGTGGATGTGCAGCCAGGTGATGCTGCGCCACTGCCCTCAGCACCCGGAGCCCAGCACGGAGTCGCAGCACTGCAGGGTCTGGGCTGGGCTCGCAGGACCCGTCCCAGTGTCCCTAGTGTCCCCAGCACAGCGGGCACTGGGGGAAGGGGGCTGGCAGGGGCAGTGCAGGACCACTTGCCCCATCCCTGCGGGAGCTGGGGCTCACTAAGACAGCCCCAGGATCTGCGCACGCCGGAGTGGAGACAGCCAGGAGATGAGCTGCTGCGGAGCTGCACAGCCGCGAGGAGCATGCTGTAAACAGCCCAGCTGCAATGCAGGAGCCGGGCAAGCGGCTGCTTTGTCTGCTCCAATGGCTCCGGCAGCCACGGACTAAAAACCTACAGGGGCCTCAATGAGGAGGTGGCGTGGTGCCGGGCTCCCAGCAGCCGCATCTGGAAGGGATCAGCTGGCGGCTGCTACCGCCGCTGCTGAGAGCCATCCCCAGTGTCGAGCCCCACGCCAGGCCAGGGAGGAGACACGGCCGACACAGCCAGCGGAGATGGCCCTGGGCACACGGACACGCAGGGCAGATGCACATGGGCACATGATGCACACAGGCACACGTGTGCACACAGATGCACGGGGATACACACAGACGCACAGGGCCAGATGTATGCACACATGTGTGTGCATAGCCACAGGCACACGCATGCACACAGATGCACAGGGCTGCACCAGGATACGTGCTGGCAGAGCAGCATGGGTGCAGAGCAGTGGGGAGGATGATCCAAGAACCAGTGCCTGGGCCATGCCTGTGGCAGCTGCTTGGGCACCAGCTCCAACCTACCTACTCCATCTCCCACTGACATGGGCCATGGTGGGACACCCCAGCCCTCCAACCACCTCAGTCTGCTTGGCCCTCACCAGGCAGCTGGCAATGACCTTGCCAGCAAGACCCAAGGAGACCCTGCCAGCCTCTCCCACACCATCCCAGCACCGTGCTTTCCTGGCCGGGTGGCTTGTGCCTGGCACCAGCACCCATCCATCACCAGCACAAGCCCGGCAGCATGGGGCTGTCAGGCTGTGCCAAGGATGGTGCTGCATCCCCAGCTTCCCATTTCTCAGGCTGATTGCTCCTGTCGCTGTGGAGCCCCGCGTTAAACACCTCATTTTCTACTCCTGTATTGAGTTAGAAAATACTATTAACATTTCATTACGGCTTAAAGATCCCTCTCAGCCCAGCACAAAGAGCCAGACCGCCTGCACAATCACACCTGTACCGGGCAGGCTGCACTGGCCCCCATCCCCCTGGGGAGAAGGGACTAGGGCAGTGAGTCCCACACAGGGAAACCTGGGGCTGAGGTAGAGATGGGCACTGCATGCCACCTTGGTGACCAGCCCATCCTCATGGCACGCTTAGCCACAGCCAGGGCACAAAGTGGTGCCAGAGCAGTAGTGGCCATGCAGGTCAGCCCATGCCCAGGAGCTCCTGAGTGGGTTCTGCTCCCCAGCCCCCTTCCCTCGCCCACAGGAGCCTAGCCCAGCAGGAACGGCATCATCCATTAAATACCAGCCAATTAGTCCTCCAACACAGTCCTGACCGTGCCTGAACACTTGCAAAAGGCAAGGGCAGCGTGCAGCAGGTTTGTGGCCAGTGTTCAGCCCCAGGCTCACCAGCCCCAGCCCCTCAGGGCAGCCAGCAGTGCCCAGCCCGGGCAATGCCCAGTCCGGCTGCAGCGGCACACGCTGCTCCCAGCACACGCTGCTCCTGCACCAGCACCAGGAGGGAGACACACAGAAGCACAGCCTTGGGCATAGCCCCGGAGCCAGGTGGTCCCCTCCACTGCTCATCCCACCAGTAACACTGGAGCTCTCACCCATCATGTGCCCAAGGACCCTCCATCACTCCAGCACCCTTCTGGGCTCTGGCACACTGCTGCGCAGCTGCCATCCATGGGTGCTGCAGGGGCAAGTATGCCACTGCTCACGGAGCTGCCACTGGGGCCCCATGGGCACAGGGGGAAGAGGAAAGGGCCTGGGACACACATGCATGTGGAGCCAGGGAGCGGGGGGTGATATTACAGCTTTCCCTGCAGCTGGGAAGGGGAGGGAAGGGTTAAAGGGAGTGTGGTGGAGGAGGGGCGGGGAGCCAGACGCCAGCCTGGCTACTGGAAAACTGAGCTGGGCCGGCTGGGAAGGGGGCAGCTGTGGAGGGGGGTTTGAAGTGTACCCAGGGGTTCTGAGGTGTGCCCAGCCTTGCTGCAGCACCAGCATCCCAAGTATCCACTGCATTGTCACCCTTGGATGCATCCTGGCCCTGCCATATCCTCTGGCCGATCCCTGGAAGCATCATCCCGCTGGGCATCAAGGAGCACTGCAGCACCCAGCAGCAAGGTCCTTGTATAGGAAACAGCCACCCTGGGAGAACCCGGGGCACGAGGGGCCACCTGCCACCAGCAAAGGGCTAATTGGTGTCAAGCCAGGTGAATTTGGGACTGACTAGAGAAAATCCAGGTCAGCAAGGAAGCCTCAAACTGGGAGGGGAGCCGCTGGCCCAGGCCACACTGCTCCTCGGTGGCTGTGGCCAACAGCTCTGAGGTCTTCTGCAGCATCCCCTGCGGGTAGGGACCCCGAAGCAGGAGCTGCGCTGGGGAGGGGAAGGGGGGGTGCAGAGGAGGGTTTGCACCCACAACTCCAACCCAGTTGGAGAGAGAGGCAAGAAAATGTAAAATAACTAGATGTCACTCTGGGCTGAGTAATAATCCCCCTCTGGAAGGAAACTTGGCACACACCAGCCTGCGCCCGCCTGCCAAGTCCTGCTGGGAGCAAGGTTTCACATGCAGGCTAGAAACCCCAAGAAGTTTATAAGGGACCTGCTGACACACCATTAAGCACAGCATGGCTGCTCAGCCCTGACCATCATACGGGATGGCCCTCAGGCCCTGTGCCCAGGATGCACCAACATCGCCCCGTGCCAGCACCACCCCAGGCCGGCATCGCCCCGTGTGCCCCAGCATGCTGAGGGGATCGGGGAAGCCGTGGGAACGGCACCCAGCCACAGGATGAGGGATGCACAAGGGGCCCAGCACCCCTTTGCAGCCACCAGCTTGACCAAGCTGCCACAGGATCTGGACCCATAGCCCCTCCCTGCACTCAGACATCCTGCCTGGCATGACGGTTCCAGAGGCCAGTAGCACCCAGGGACTCCAGTGTCCTGACGTGCACCATCTGCATCCCTCCTGCCCAGGTTTCCCCGGCAGCAAGGAGGGGGCTGCCCCAGCACCCATGGCTGGGGAGCAGCAGCAGGAGCCATTAGGGGCAGCTGCCACCCAGGGAAGTTTCCTGTGTTAGGGGAGAGCTGGGGGAACCAGGCAGCTCCAGTGGCTGCTGGCCACGCGCGCCCTGGGCACTGCACCACAATTGGATTTGCAGCTGCCCTGCCTTTTACTGCATGGAAATTGAATTGTAAAATGTCAAAGACATTTCCTAACTGCGCCATATTAGCCTGGTTTTTATTAAATACTGTTATCAGAGGAGATTATTAATGCAATCAAATGCAGGCAAAAAAACCCCCAGAATTAACTGGCCACTGCACAGGAGGATGCGCTGGAGGGTGGGCGGCAGCCAGTGAGGCCCTGCCCAGGCAACCTGTGTCCCCAAGGGGTCTGGCTCCTGCCTCCTGCTGCCCCTGCACCCTGGAGCACTGGTGAAGCAGCAATACCACACGGATGATGCAGCTCGGTTTGCATCCCAGGATGGGTCCCCATGGTTTGGCAGCACCCCAGAGGGTGATAAGTCTGCGGGTAGTTGCTGAGCTTTGGGGTCCCTTCCCTGCTGCCCACTCCCAGGCTGGCTGTCCACACTGCCTGCACCATGTACACCCCTCTGAGGAGCTGCCTGGCTCCTGTCCTGGTCCTTTCACCTGTAGCAGGCTCTGCCTGCCCCGTGCATGGGAGCAGCACGGCCGGAGGCAGCTGTGGGGCCAGCACAGCACCAGTGGTTCCAGCAAGGCTGGGTCCCTTCCTGGGCTGGGTAGGACAGGATCACAGAATTGTAGGGGTTGGAAGGGACCTCAAGAGATCATCGAGTCCAACCCCCCTGCCAAAGCAGGACCTGCTCCCCACACACAGCAGCAGGACCAGGGCTGGCTGGGATCAGCCCCAAAATGCTGAGGCTGCTGCCTGTGGCACACGGATGCAGAGCCCAGCACAGACAGCAACAGGGCTCTCCCAGCCAGGGTGGGAGCACCCCAAGAGTTGCTCACACCTCATTACCAGCATCCCCAGGCCGTGGAAATGGGTTACCCAGGTATAGCAGGGTGCAGCCAGTGCAAGGCTCCATGGGTCACTCAGCCCCAGATGTCTGGGAGTGAATTACCCAGAGCTCCATCAGCACATGGGGACAGGAGCCCCAACAGCAGCTGGGGGACCAGGATGGCACTGAGGGCCAGGCATGGAGTGGGCCACACAGCCCCACAGGACATGGACACACACAAGCAGCCCCCCTGCTATGCTGGGTGCTCACCCTGGCACCATGGGGCAACCTGCCAGGATGTCTCCTTTGCCACATGAAGCTGCTGCACATGGAAACACCTTGCCACACCTTCCCCAGCCCAGCAGGAGAAGCAGCTGGGACAGAGAAGCCCGGCCTTTGGTTAGAGGTCCCTCCTGCGGCACAGCTGGGTGCCATGCAGAAGCCATTCCCAAAGCGGACATGCCACCAGTGGCACCAGCCTGGCAGGGAAGGAGCCAGCTCGCTCCAACACACCATGGCTGAGGAACAGCAGCCCCCCTGCACGACACAGCACAGCCCCATCTCCTGCTGCCCAAAGCCCCAGGTGCCCAGGATGGGGATGCTGCAGCAGGCATGTACCCCACTGGGGACGCCCCGGGGCCTTGTCCGATCCCACAGTGCCCAAGCTGAGGAGCCGAGGGGAAAACGCCAAGTCACTACAATTCTTCGAGGTAGCACCAGGGAGGAGGGGACAGGGAGGGAAACAGTTTGCTGCCAAATCCCTGCATCTGATTTGCGTAACTTTCAGACAACCTTATCAATTATGGATGCCCGGGAAGCGAGTGCGGTGTGCGCTATTGGCCGGCCCGGGCCCCACAAACTTGTACTCCACATGCTAAATTGGGGCCCACATCACCATAGCAACTCGTGTTAATTCACACAGGGATTTTTAAAATCTCATTTATTAAACCCCACATGAATAGGATAACAGAGCTAAGTTACAAATCTTCCTGGTGCCGTGCAGCGCGGGGAGCGCCGGAGGCTCGCGTGGGATCAGCATGCGGAGGGGACGGGGTCCCCATGGCGTGGGGATAGCCCCTGCTCAGTGCTCTCCCACCCTGCGCCACACACTGCTCCCCCAGCCCTGCTGCCACAGCCAGAAATGCTCACAGCCCCCTAGCCAGGAGAGTTGGGTCCCATGGGGAAACAGTGCCAGAGCAGCCCGGCACCGGCACCGCGGTCCAGCAGAGCTGGAGATGTGCAGCTCAGGTGGGGCATGAAGCAAAGCATCCAGGCCTGCAGCAGCAGTCTCCCCAGTGCCAGCTGGCCAGGCTCAGCCTCACTGGGTGCCCCTTGTCCCTTGCTTGCGAGCCCAGCATGGGGAGCACCGCCGGCCCCCATGGCCATCCTGCCCAGCAGTGCCCAGCAGCCGGAGGGCTTTGCAGCGGGAGAGTGGCTGGCGATGGAGATGCAGCAGAACAGGGAAAGGGATGCGGGAGGAGGTGGTGCCACTCCGGCACAGCTGGCCGTTGCCACAGCAACGCCAGCTGTGCACCCCAGCCAGTGGGGATCGGAGAGGGGTGTGAGTGGGACAGTGCTACGGACAGGCCAGGTATCATTCCTGTCCCTGTACACCATTCTGAGAGGCCATGGAAGTGGCAGCACCTGAGGCATGGTTGGGATGATGGGGGGGTCTGTGCTGGACCCCCTCCTCTCCCCACATAGCCCCTCAGCAGCAACAGCAAGGATGGCACTGGGGACACAAGGGATACCACGCCAGCCCTGCACGGCACCGGGGACACCACACTGGCCCTGCACGGCACCAGGACATGGGGGATGCCACGCTGGCCCTGCTTGGCCAGGAACAACCCTGTACGATCAAGGATGGGGAACAGTGTACCAGCCTTGCATTGCTCCAGGGACACTGGAATACCCATGTTTGAGGGGCACTGGGCCCCAAAGAGAGGGACACAGGGTGCAGTGGCAAGGGGCCTGTGTGCCCACTGACCCAATGCCACACAAGTGCTCCCTGTGGTCCCTGCCTGTGCCTATGGCCAGTCCCCAGCCCCCTGGGTCGGCCCAGCACGCCAGGCCTGAAACCTGCGTCTGCATCAGCACCATGAATAATTCAGCCCCGGGTGGAACGCCTCAACACAGCAGTTAAATCGTACAGAGAGCAGAAACTCACGGAGCTACACACACGTACGCACACAGATACACACGTACCGACACACACACACCCCCGGCGCCTCACGCCTGGCCACACACACACTTGGGTGCACACACAGGGACGTGCAAAGCCAGCCACAGAGATGCACACGGGGAGATACCCGTGGAGCCACATCCAAACACCCCCACACGGAGAAACACCAACACAGCCACATCCAAACACACATATGCCAGGGTACACACCGACACACAAACGCAGACACGCACCCAAACACAGGCACACATGCACACCCAGCACACACGTACAAGCACACAGACACACGCAAATGTGTGCGGACACCAGCAGCGCCGGTGCACACACGCACGGTCCGTGCACACACGCTCCTCGCTCACACACATGCAGATGCCCCCTGCTCTGCCCTGCCTGCTCGGCCGCAACCCCCTACCCTTGCCCAGGCCAAGCCACCCGGCCGCACTGGCCCGGCTTGACTCCCCGGGGGCTCAGGAGCTGCTCCCGGGCACCGGACAAGGGCAGCCCGGCCGGTGCCCGCCCGTATCGGGGGTTGCACCGGGACCGGCGGGGTGATCCCGTGCAGCGCCGAGCACCCGCACAACGTCCAGGGATGCTCTGCCGTTACCAGCTGCCCCCACCCCACCGGGCTGGACCCCCTCCCGGGGCGCCGCCGGGGGTCCCCGACACGTCTATGGCCCCCGCCCGCCCGCGCCGCGCCGCACCGGGGAAGGGCCGGGGATGCTCCCGGGCCGGGCAGGGCGGCATCCCGCCGGGGCCCCAGGAGCAGCGGGCGGGATGCGGGCCCCGAGCCGCCGCGCCCGCTGCTGCGATGCAGGTCCCGTCACCACCCCCCCATCCCAACCCCGCGGCACCCCCGGCCCGGCCCGGCCCCGCCGCCGCGGCACTCACTGGCTTTGCCGGGCTTGGGCCTCTGCAGCAGTTTTTGCACGGCCGCGATGTCCTCCGCCTTCACCGCCTGCACCAGCTCCTGGTCCTTGCCCATGGCTCCGCGGCGCCGGGGCTGCCGGCTGCGGGCTCACGGCCCGAGCATCCTCCGCGGCGCGGCGCGGCGAGGGGCGGGCGGCGCGGCTCGGTTCGGCTCAGCTGGGCTCGGCACGGCACGGCACGGGTCCCCCCGCCCAGCCCGCTCCGGAGGCGGGGGCGGCGGCGGCGGCGGCGGCGGCGGGCGCCCGGGGCGGGGCGGGGCGCGGCGGGGCGGGGGGGCTGCACCGGGAGCGCGGGGGGCAGAAGGGAGGGGGGAGTTCCGGGAGGAGGGGGCGCACCGGTAGCGCACGGAGTGTGGGGGGGTGGGAAGCGGAGGAGGAGCAGGAGAGGGCGGGGGCCGTCCCGGTGCCTGACCGGCGGGGCACGGGGATCCCTTTCCCTGGTGCGGGGGAAGGTGCCGGGGCCCCGGGGACGCCCCTGCGGGAGCCGCCGCCGCCGCGCAGCCGGAGCGTGTAACGAGCTGACGGGTCTCGGCGGCACCGGCAGCCGGAGAGTAGCGCAGGGAGCAACGCTGCCGGGGCCTCCTCTTCCAACGGGAGGACCCCGGGGGCCGCAGTGCCCCCCGGCAGAGAGAAGCCGGGGCTGAGGACTGGATGGGGGCCGCAGCCGGGGGCTGGCGTGTCCAGACTCCTACCCGGGGTACCCCGTGCTCCCTTGCCCCGCTCCAGGGTGACTGCCACGGCCGGGCAGGGTGGTGGGATGGGGACACCGGTGTGGCAGCACCAACCCTCAGCCTGTACTGGCTGATGATGGGAATCAGGATAGAGCAGCTCTTCTATTTCTTTAAATAAAGCCCTTATTACTGCCTAATTTCCCACTTTTGTAGACACAGTGGCCAGCGACATTCGACCTCTTCTGGTTTTTTATGGCTTAAATGACTGAGACATCAAAGGTGTGGAGGGTGCCTGGCTGTGCTGAGGATGCTGAAGAACCAATTGGGAAACGGGGCCAGCAATTGACAAGGGTTAATGTGCTAATGGTGCCCAGTAAGTGCAGAGTACAGCCATCATCCCTGCAAAATCACACCCCAATTTCTGCTCTCCCAGATGAGTTATTGTCTAGAAGCCTCGGGGAGGTTCCCGAGTCTTGCAAACCAACACCGGGGCACAGAGGTCTGGAAGGCCAGTACCCAGCTGGACAACACAGTGCTGGTCACTGCAGGGCAGTGAGGCAGGCAGCTGCATGGGGACAAGTAGCTGCAAACCTGGCCAGGTGCATGTGGCATAGGAAGGATGGAGAGAACCAAGCAAGTGCTAGACAAACATGACCCAACCTCCTCCCTGATGCCCCCTGCCCACCCTGTGGTGGCCCATGCCCCTGGAGCTGGAGCTCAAGGATGCCCTTTGCAGCCCCTGACTCCCTTTGCAGCCCCCAGCTCCGGGCTGACCCCCACTCAGGGATGACAGGGTCTGTCTCCTCTCCCCACCCCCACTTTCCAATCCAGGACATTTGGGTTGCCAGAGCGAAACGCCGTCTAATCTGCCCTCTAATCCCACAGCCTGGCGGTGTGTGGCTGCATGGGGGGCCTGAGCTGCAGCCAGTGCCTGGGCTGGGGGCTGGGGCTCTGCACGTGCCCAAGGGGCCCTGGCAGATTGGGGTCTTCCTCACATCTGCCACCACTGATAACAAACGAAGCTCCTCAACAAAGGTCCCTTTGTGCCCCACAGCTCTCTCCTGCTGGGCTCCTGCACCCAGCACCAGCACTCAGGGACCCGGCACAGACACGGAATGGGGCAGCACCTGCACTGATGGCCTCACCAGGCACTGGGACCTTTGTGACCAAGCCAGGACACAGGGCAGCAGGGCAGTGTGGGGTGCACAGTTGCCATCCCTCCTCCCCTGGCTGAGCCTGGCTTTTGCAGAAGGAGCTCCAGACCGCCTCGCATTTCTGTGGCTCCCTCCGGGCTCTTGCCAAGTCGGGTTGGTCTTTGCAGAGCAGAAAAATGTGCAGCAAAATGTCCATGTCGCTGCCTGTGCACGCTGAGCCTTCACCTCCCCCCTGTTGCAGGGACGGACACCGTGGAGGAACAGGCACATGGAAACGTGCTCGTGGGAGCCACACACTACCAGCAGCGGGAGGGCTCACCCTGAGCAGGGGTCCCCCCACATCCCCCTGCCACGACTGCCTTTCTGGCAGCAGCAGGCGAGGAGCACGGTGGAGGCCCCTGCTCAGGCATGGGGGGCAGGACGGGCCTGGGAGCATGTGGGGCCCCAGGCACTGGATTAAAGGAGAGGAAGGGAGAGATGAAAGCAGTTTGGAGGATGGCTCGGCTCAGCGCAGGAAGCAAGCGCTGCGCTCAGCCTCCTCCCAGAGCTCAGGGGTTCATGGTTGCAGCCACTGCTGAAAGCGGCCAAAGGGTTGGGGAGGGGTGCTGGCGGGAGCCTGGCAGGCCGCCCCCCCCAGACACCCCTTGGGCACTGCCCCATCCTGGGTGCCACCTCTCACTGGTGGCATGCAGCACCCAGCCCGTGCATTGGGCTGGATCCTGTCCCACAGCGAGGGCATGGCTGCCCTTAAGCCCAGCACGAGGCACACGGGCGTCCCTGTGGGCCCAGCAGCACTGTGGGGCACGGGCTGTGCTCTCCCTGCCCTCTGTAACAGCTCTGCCATGTGGCTGCCAAACCCTCAAGCTCCAACAAGAGCAGGAGCAATGGGAACCGTCTGCAGGACAGACCCTAGCCCTCCATGCCAGCCCCAGCTCCCATTGGCCTGCACAGGGGGGCAGAGCCGCGGCCCCCTCCAGCACTCAGCAGCATCTACAAAAATACTTTATTGTGGAAGTGGGATGTGCAGGAGCTCTCTGTACCACCCAAACAGCGATGCAGTCACTGGCACACAGAGCCATGGCGGCACCTGAAGCCTACCCTGGGGGGCAGTGGGGGTTGGGGGCACTGTGGCCCCTACATCACCTTGGGCCTGGCGTTGAGGCGGATGATGGCCCGGTAGTCCCGCACCAGGTCCCGCAGCTGGTCCAGGTAGGGGTTGATGTTCTCCTCCATCCACTCCTCCACCGTGTCAGGGAAGTAGACCCTCTCCAGGTGTGTGCGCAGGTCACGGACAAAGCTCTCCCAGTCCTCATGGAGCCTGGCAGGGGGAGATTGGGGGGGGTCCAGCTCTCTCCTGCAAGAGACCCCTGAGCCGAGCCCGGGACCCCTCCCAGCCCCACGCAGGCACCCGGAGGGGCTCCCAGCCCCCAGCACCACTTACTTCAGGACCTTGCTGCCGAAGGTCTCCATGTTGCGGGGATTGCCGAACTGGCGCTTCCGGTGATAGGGGCTGAA
Source organism: Porphyrio hochstetteri (assembly GCA_020800305.1). Taxonomy (NCBI): domain Eukaryota; kingdom Metazoa; phylum Chordata; class Aves; order Gruiformes; family Rallidae; genus Porphyrio; species Porphyrio hochstetteri. Next base: position 10,444,857 of record CM036920.1, read on the forward strand.
CCAGCCCTTGATGGCACTGGGAAGGCATGAGGGGAGTGGAGGGCAAGGGGGCCTCCCCAGGTTGGGGAGCTGCATGCTGTGCAGGTCCCCTCCCCCACAAAAACTCTTGTGCTCCGGCACCATGGCCAGAGACAGCCAACCCTGCTTCCTCCCACCACCCGTTACCTCTCCTCCTCCAGGACTTTAAGGATGCTCTCCTTCAGGTGGCCATTAACCTGCTCGACCATGTGGTAGATCTCCGCACCTGGGAATGCTCCTCTGCCCTCACTGGGGAAAGGGAGGAGAAGGAGGTGAGAGCCCAACACATGGGGTGCACCAGCCGCGTCAGGCATCCAGGCTGGGTGAGCCCGAGCACCCTGCACAGCTGGAGGGCACCAGGCAGGTCTGGGACCAGGGGATTTGGGTAACCAACCCCCTATCCCCTCCAATGCATCCCTTCTGATGTGACCATGGTGGCAGTCCTGCTGCCACCCCCCACCATGGCTGGGCTGTGCCACGCACCAAGTGCTCTGCTCCAGCTGCATGCTCTGGAATCCCAGCGCATCCAGGACCTTCCTCTTCGTCTCTTCTGTGAATCCCCCTGGGGAGGTTGAGAAGAGGGGTAGAGGGTCCCAGGCCACCCCACCCCCCCACTGTCAGGCACTCTCCCCTGACTTCACCACACCCCCAAAACTGGGGGGAGCTGAAGGTCTCTTTCCCCTGCCTCCCACTCCCCCTCCCAGTATCCTTCCCAGACGGGGTCTTGCAGGCAACGGCTCCCTGAGGGATGGGAAGAAGGGGAACCAGCCTGTCCATGGTGGCTGGTCCAGTGCCAGCAGCAGGGGTGGCTCACCATTCACCAGGGTCTGCAGGCAGATGGCCAGGGAAGGGATGCCAACAGGCAGCAGCTCACAAAGCACCGAGTAGTGATCGTACCTAGAGCCAGCCATACCATTGCCTCGCACCACTGCCAGCAGAGCTGCCTGGGCACTGCGGAGGGTGGGGGTCCCACCACCCCTCACCTCTGCCAGCCGGTGAGGATGATGCCCTGGAAGCGCAGCGGGGCCAGCTGTGGCAGGGTCTGCATCACCTTCAGCCAGCTCAGATGGTTTTTTAGGTGGTAGCTCAAAGGGGTCCAGGTCTGCGCTGGCCCGGTGGTGCCCTTGAAGGCGCTGGCGAACCAAACGGCCTCAAAGCCGCTCTCCACATACTTGGTGAGGAACGGCCCTGGAGTGGGACAGGCATGATCTACCAGTGCCACTGTCCCGGGGGGGCTGAGGGGACTGGGCGCCCCCCCTGCCAGCCCCAGGAGCCCATCATGCTGCCTTACCAATCTGCTCAGCCTCAAAGTCAGGTGCATAGAACCATACCACAGGTGAGACGTGCTTTGCTATCCCAGACTCTGTGGGAGGTAAGCAGGGATGGGGATGTGGGCACTGGTGCCAATGGCAGGAGGATGCCTGATCCCAAAACCTGTGTCCCCACAGGGCCAGGCATGGGCTCCTGCCATGCACTGGGCATGATGCCTGCCAGGGTGGCCACATACACAGGTGCTGCCAAGATCCCCAGCTCAGGTGCCAGTGCCGCCTTCCCCATCCTCTCACCCTGCAGGGCTCCCACGCTGATCTTCCTCAGCATGTCATCCCACATGAGTGCCCGCAGCCCCCAGAACTGTGTGGTGATAAAGCTCAGCACCTCCTTGATGTGCTTCAGGTACATGGTCCCCATGTCGCCCTTGTTACGGCTCATCCAGTTCTTGGAGTCCATCCCCTCCCCGAGATGGAAGACCTTGATTTGGGGGGGACGGAGAATGCTCAGCACCCCTGGGAGCATGCCTGGCATCTGGGACAAGGGCTGGGGCCCCTTTACGGTCCATTGCCCACCTCATCTGCACCAATATGGATCCAAGTGGAGTGCTTGTGCTTCTCAATCACCTGTGACAAGATGCTCTTGAGCAGGGCCAGGGTGTCAGGGACGTGGGGGTTGAAGCTGTTGGGGAAGCGCTCGACCTCCCGCAGGTGCTGATACTTCTTGTGCTTGAGGATGAACTGCATGGGAGGACCCATCAGGGTGGTTCCCAGGCCATGGACGAAAGGGACATGAGATGAAGGATGGTGACCCCCTACCTCCACATGCCCAAAGGTCTGCACCAGGGGAACCACCTCCAGCTTGTGGAGCTCTGCCAGCTGCTGGATCCGCTCGATGTCCTTCTCGCTGAGAGGGCAGGGACAGGCTCACCAGGGGATGAGGGGGCAGAGCACGAGGGCACTCCCTCCGGTGCCCTGCCCATGTGGCCCCAGCTGCCCCACGCCTGTGTGGACTTTATTATGGGGACACAAATATTGACCCAGCGGGGCAGGAAGCTGGGCTGCCAGTGGCACAGCCGGGTACTCCGACCACGGTTACTGTGGGCATAGGTCCAGGCAGGTCACACCCAGCCCCTGGCACACTGGGACCTGCCAGGACTGCACCGAGTCGGTAGCCCATGGCCAGCTCAGCACACAGCCCCGGCTCACCTGTAAGCATAGGGGGACCTGAGGATTTCCAGCTCCCCCTTGAAGGGGAACATGTCCTCGTACTCGATGAGGATGCCGTTGGCTCCCAGCTGGGACAGGAGAGGGAACACCTATGGGACAGAAAGGGTGGGCTTAGCGGGCAGAGATGACACAGTCCTGGGGGAGCCGGCCATAGGGGGCTGGCAGGCTGAGTCTTGCACTGCCTCTGCCCCCTCCCCATCACCTCCCGTTGGTCCCCAGACATCCTCACCTGCTCTAGGTAGGAGACCCTGGGTGCAGCTCCCTTGAGGTCTAGGTGGACCAGCCTCATCTCAGTGGTGCTGATGTCCCTGGAGACCTGCTGCCCAGGGTCTTGCCTCGGGGCTGTTATCTTTGCCACAGGGAGCTCCAGAGCCTGGCTCTGGGGACCTGTGTCCTGGACTGTGTCACCTGTGTCACCCCAGAACCTGCTGTCCTTGCTGACGTGTTTGTGCAGCTCCAGGGTAAAGCTACAGGGAGCAAAGCAGGGCTGGGGATGTCACAGAACATGGGGGTACCATCTGCCCACCCAGCACCAGGCCCTCACGTGGGCAAGACCCAAGGGCTCTCTGCAGACCCCGACCCCAACAGGGCCCCCACCCACACCTGGGGTGCTGCTGTCACCTCACCTGTCACGGAAGAGGAACTTGATGCCAGCCAAGGCCACAAGGAGCAGCACGATGAGGCGCAGCAGGTTCAGCCTGTGGCTCCGCTGGAAGGCCATCTCTGCGGGCACACACAAGGGTCTGGCTGCAGGGCAGGACCCCCAGGGACCCTGAGCACAGGTCACTCTGCGCAGCCCCAGGTACCATACTGTGCTCCCCTGACCAGGGCAGCAAAGACCCAGAGAAAGGGGACATGGGGAATACCCCTCCTGCCACCCCATGTCCCTCTTACCTCCTGTGTTCCAGCACGGGTGCCAGTGGCCGGACCTGCCTTTGCCTCTGCCTGCAAGGGCACAGGCTCCTTGGGCTCTGCCAGCACAGGAGCAAACACAGCAGTGGCTGCAGGGCAGGTCCCCACCGGGGGATCCCCTAAAGCCACCGTGTCACCTCCAAGACCAGGGCTGTGTCACGGGGCAGCTGGGTGGGGTGGCATCACGGGGCGGGCACAGTGCAGCTGGGCCTTGGCCAGGCACGGGAGGCAACACCCCTGCAGACGGAGGAGACGTGATCAGGGATTGGCCAGGCACCTGCCCACGCCAGGCTGCTCTGAGGATGGGCATCGGCATGGCCATGGGCACTGCCGGGGGGCGGCAGCCTGGACCCCCACCCCAGCATGGCCAGGGATGGGCACACGCTCCCTGTGTGCAGCCCTGGGCAGGTGAGTCTCAGCTAGCACCACAGAGAGGAGGGCACAAGAAAACAGCCTGGGAGCAGGAACCCAGCGGGATCTGGACCTGAGCCCGGCCAGAGGAGCTGCCGCTTCCCCTGCAGAGCGGGAGAGGGACAGGGGCTGCGGCTGCCAGGGGCTGCGAGGTGCTGCTCCACACCATGCAGGGGGAGGCTGGGCTGTTTAAGGGATGTTTGATCCCTTGCAGGACATGTAGGACAGACCACATGGGGTGCAGGAGGAGCTCATGCCAGAGCTGTCACAATTAAGGCTTGTAAAATTCATTTGAAGTCGGTTTTTTTCCCTCCTAAACCAATTTAAAGAATTTCTGAGATGGGGATCTACTAATTAGGGTGAAAGTGAGCCCAAGCCAACAGCTGTCTCTGCCGGGCAGCAGGTGGCACACACCCCTTCCCTGGTGTGTGTGTCCCCTGGTCACAGCTCAAGGGAGGGCAGAGACATTTGTACCTGCTGGCGTGTGATTAAACCCGACACCAAGACCCCAGCAGCACCCTGTACAGCACCGTGGCCACAGTGAGAGACGCTTGGCCAGGCCACACCCCAGTGAGCACAGCTGCCATGACCAGGGGCACTGCTCTGGAGTCCCAGGGAGCCACCAGCCTCTGCAGCCCCAACACAACCCCCTGGGAGAAAACACCAAGCATCACCCATGTTCCCCACTTCTGCAGCCCCCTCAAGACTCCCAAGGGACAAGGGACTGGTGGTGACACCTCCCACCCCAGGAGCCCATAGCCTCCCTGCTGCGGGCAGCAGCCTCCCACAGCCCCAGGGGCACAACAGGCAGCAGGCAGCATGAGTTCCCCTGGAAGCTGCACATGAGAAGTATTTCTGTCCTTTTTTTCCCCAACTCTGGCACATGTGACAAGACAGGGATGGGACAGTGCATCACCACCCCCAGCACGCCAGCCTGGCAGCCACCCGAGCACCTTGGCAGCTGCCACCACCCCTCTCGGGTGAGCTGCCACCCAAACATGCCAAAGCTGGGGGTTAAATTCAGCCCTGTCAGAATTGGGAACCGAAAAGCAGATTTTGGTGGCTGCTGGCACACAAGCAGCTCATCTGATTTGGGTTTGTTTGTGTTGCCAGAGCAGTGGCAACAGGGGAGAGCCGCGCTGAGCTGCCCTGTGGCTCCGGCTCTGAATTAGCCCTTTCTCTAGACACAGCCCTAATCCCTCCCGACACGCTCCTCCTGCGTGCTGCCATGGGGCACAGGGCAGGCACCGGGGCTGGGATGCACAGTGTGTCCTGCAGCCAGCATGGGACACACTGTCCCCTGGAGCACGAGGCCCCAGCAAGGACATGGCATGGGGCAGCACCGTGTAGCATCCCTGCTCTATCCCCATCGCCTGGTACCCAAAGGTACCCAGCTCATCAGTGCTTATGCACAGGAGGTGGGGCGGGATCCTGTTTTTGGGGCGGGATCCTGTTTTTGGGGCAAGTCATGTCCATGCTGTCCCTGCATGGAACCCCCACGTCGTGCTCTGTGCTGCACCTCTATGCTGCAGGGGACAAATGCAGCACCCACTCCCCATCCTGCCCATCCCCACTGTGTTTCCATCCTTCCCAGCCTGGGATGCTCCTGGCAGCACTGGCACAGCCCAGCAGGGATTGTGCCAGCCTGTGGCTCGCCCCCAGTGGGTACACAGGAAGGTGCAGGGGGGGCACAGGAGGGACTCAGCGGTCCCCCAGCATGGGGGGCACCCAGGAAGACCATAAACATGCAAAGTGCTAATCATGCTGTCATGGGAACACAGTGCCTGATCGGAACTGGGATCAATATTTAGACAGACACTGTCAGCTCGCCAAGATTTGGCGTTTTTAATACACGGTATCTAATTTAAATAGCAAATGGGTTTCCAGGGTTAGAGCCTCCCTGGCACAGCCCAGGCAAGGGCTGGCAGGTGGGTGCACAGCAGCACTGGGGTGCAGCTAAAGCCTGCAAATAACCCACCAAAGACCTGGCCAAACCTTCCCACCACGGTTTGAATCATGCCCAGGCGGCAGCGGTCATCTCAGCTGGCAGGTGATGAGGCCGAGGTCTTCGGCCAGCAGGAGGGCTACTGCACCCAGCATGACCACCCGTGAGATTTGGATGGGTATAAATGGGGCCATGGTTTCCCTCAGAGCAGCGGGTCTGTGGTCAGGGCTGTCCCCATGGCTTGGGGACACCATCTATGGTTCATCTTCTGTAGAGATCGAGGGGCCTCATCCTTCATGGGCAAGTGGTTACGTGTGGTTTTGGGTCATCAACCATAAACTTTAGGAGCTCTTAAGTCAGTGATGTGGTATGAACATCCTGACCGAGCCCCTGAACCTCTGGATTGTTAATGTCTGAGTCTCAAAGCAGTTTCAGTTAGAATAAAACTAAGTTTGATCTTGTTTCTGTCCTGCAGAAATAAATCCCAGCCTGGTTTGTGAGGTCTCGTGATGTTTTAAACCGGTGCGGTTGGCAGGATGACTACAGAGGAGCTCTTACGGAAGCACGACTGGAATCCCTCTCCCCCAGGTTCAGGCTGGGCACAGAAGTGCAAGCAAAGTTCTTGGGAAAACCTGGCTGGAAGGGAATGGCATTATTGTGGAGTCCATCGAGCAGGGGTGATGGGAAACTGCCAAGTGATGGCCAAGCAGGAGGGTTTCTGAATGACGGACCACAGGGAGACCAGCCAGTAACATCCTGAGTGGCTTATTGGGCTGGGGGTGTGGGGCCCAAAGAGCAGGGGGAACCTCTTGCTAGTAAAATAAAGGAACCACCAGAGTTAGCTGAAGGAGGGCAGAAAGCTGCCTGCATTCAGGTGATGTACCAAAGAGGGAAGCAGGGGACACCGACAGCTGCACCAAGGGACCCTGGCTGCCTTAGGCCTCTGTCAGGAGATTGCTGGATGCTTTGAAAATCCACGTAGAGCCCCTGAGAGGGAGGGTTCAGAGTCACTGAGTGCAACTGGCCAGACCCTCTGTACTTCCCCCTACCCATGTTTTGACTTGGGTGGAGATGCTGCACCAGGCAGTGATCTCTGGGTGTGAGATGGGACTGACTGAGACGGGGGGTCTGACGAACCAGTGGCAAATCCCACCCGACCTCCCTCCCTACTGGGAACCAGAGCTTTTCCAGGCAGGTTGGACTGTTGCAGTCTGCAACAAATAGCCTTTGGTGAAAGGCATTAGCACTATGAGTACCCCAACAGTGCTGGGGGCCATACCGGGGCTCACGTCTGGTATCTGGTGAAATTGCAGGGAGGAAAAAACTTAGGAACAAGAAAATATAACTCTTTCGTGCCTCTGTGAGGGGAGTTGCAAGAGTTAAACCTGTTTAAGTTAGTTGTTAGGAGATGTTAAAAGTTACAAGCCATGTTTTGGGATTCAGGCTGCCTGCTTCCCATGGTGAATTCCTGCCAATGGTCTGCTGATGGGGAACCTTATATACCTATTCCTCTGGGCCCCAGGCAGTTAAGTTTAGAATTTTTAATTGATACAGGAGCCCAAATTAGTGCTTCCAATAAGCAACAGGCTGAGGAATTGGGAATTAAGCCCTCAAGAAAAACTATAAACATGATAGGGGTAACAGGTATAGCAGGAAAACGTCCTTTACCTTGATTTAACGTTGGTTGCCTGGGGAGAAAAGGATGACAGACAGCCCTCCTAAGGGAAATAACCAGGGATGTGATGTACCAGCAGGCAGGCGAGGAACAGAGTTTTGGAAGTCCACAGGCAAAAGCCACCCAGGTTTGGACCCTGCAGCTTGCACCCACTCTACCATGATGTAAAGTAGGCGGATCCAGTTTTGTTAGGCTGACCTCCCTCGTAAGCCTTCCCCATCTGAAGGGGCACCCGAACTATCCGCAAATGGGGACACTGGAGGATGTGTCTCACTGGTGCATCTGCCTGCTGAATGGGACCGGAGTGGTGATGTAAAGCACAGCACTGCAACTGGTACCGGGGAAGCGGCTACAGGGGAGGGGATGGTAGTGCATGTTAGTGAAAGCAAGAAGGTATGGAACAAAGAGAAGCTTATTGCCCCCCTGTGCCACAGCCAAGTCATTATACACTGGGAATGAAGATAAATTTGGGAATGTGAGCGCCTTGGGGGTCTTGGACAGCCATAGTTGAAAATGGATTATATATAGAGAGAGAAAATTGAACGTGGCAAGTGGAGACTCCAGGCAGTTGGGCACAGCCAGCCATTGTGGCCAGCAACACCCAGCTCCAAGCAGCCTCACAGGCAACCTTACAGAATCACTGAGCATCAGATGCTACTGCTAAAGGAAAGCAGTGTTTGTGGGTGACTGAACACCCCCTGTCCTGATGAAACTTGTTCTATGGCAATTCCAAATTTGCCTGCTACCTTGTACTGAGCTACAAACAGAGTGCGAGAAATCGCAGAGCAGAGCTGTGAGCTCTGTGAGAGGATGGAACCCAGAGACGAGCCAAGGACTGGGTGGGTTTCAAAGGTCTTCAGTTGGCTTGGATTAGAAGTTAGTGGATGGATTCAGAGTCTCAGCCAGTATGCTGATAGTTGTCATTAGTGTTTGAATGTCATGTGTGACACCTATAGAACGTAACTACACATGTTGGAATGCTCCAGGTCTGTGATCCTGATCCCTTGAGCACCATCCCCTACTGAAAATTACCCCTCAACAAGGGAGGACAAAAACATCTGGGGGGAAGAGAGAGAGAGGGGGAGAAAGGCGGGGGGGGGTGGGGAGAGAGAGAGGGAGAGGAAGGAGTCCCTCACCCTGCCCAAATCCAAACTCTGGTTCAACTCCAGCGAGACTGTCGATGGAGCACTGTGCTTGTCACGCACCAACAAGCACCAGACCACGACCAAGGCAAGAGCTGAGCAACTCACTTCTCTTGCAAAGAACAGGACAGGCACAACAGCTTGTGGTCCAACACTTGAATTATCTGAGTGACACCTGGAGCAAGGTGGAGGTCTCACAGACTGATGCTGCTCCAGTGAAACCAGAAAAGATGCCTCCTTGGCAAGGCTTGTGCCTCCAAGTCAGACATCACCTGGGAAAGTGTCATTACCAAAAGCACTGAACTATTAACTCAAGCTCAATCTTTGTGTATTTGTGGATGTAAGTATATATAGTAACTATAGGTATCGATGGCAAATCCGAATTTGTAGTATCTGGTGCCTTAATAAACCACATCTTTTCAACTTTGCAAACTTGTCTCAGGACCTCAGAAGGTCCTTGAGAGGGTTTGGACAGGTAAACGCTGACTCTGGTAAGTGGCTACACACACAATCCTTTGGATGTAAACTGCTGGCCAAGTCTGCTCTCTCAGGAGGGCTTTGGAAAGGAAGTAGGGGTCCTTTCTGAACCCCGTGGCTCCACGGGAGGCCTTCCCTCGGCCACATACTCCTAATGTGACAGGGGGGCAGCCACAACCCCCGTGCCAGCGGGAGATCCCTTCAGAGCGAGGGCTCAGTGGATTGATGCCGCTGCCCTAATCCGGCATCTCGCTCCGGGCGCCCACAGTATTTATTAACATGACATCTTCTGCTGCCAGCCCAGTGGGGATGGAGCTGGCACAGGCCTTGGGAGGCTGGGAAGAGCCCGCAGCTCATTGCAACCGGCTGGCCTGGCTTGGCACTCAGCAGACAATGTGCGAGGAGCCCTCGCCCCACTCCCCGGTCTCTATGCATCCCACATGGGATTTGCTCCCACCTCCCCAAAACCAGCCCTGCTTCCCGAGCCCAGAGGAGAGGAGAATGGAATCAAACCCAAACCAGAGCTGGGAGAGACCGTGGCTGCAGGGAGGACAAAGCTGAGTGCCCCTGACTGCCCTCAGACTGGTGGGTGCCCACCACAGCCCAGTAGCGAGGGGTTTGGGTGCTGCCCAGGTGCCCACCCTCCCACTCCCACACTCCCCAGGCATTGCCAGGCCAAACCCTTGCTCCCATCAGCGTGCACAGCACGGCTGTGGGAAGAGCAACGCTGCTCCGTGCACACTCACGTGCACGTGTGCACACTCTCACGTGCTTCCAGAGCCTTCCTCGGGCAGCCCGGCCCAGCCACCCCTCCCCCCAGCCTGGATCTCCGCCACGGGAGGAGCTGCCCATCACCTACCCGCAGCCCACTGCCGGGAGCTCCCGCCTGGGGAGACTGCGGGCCCCACGGCGCAGGGCTAGAGCTCCGGCGGCTGCGGGGGGGGGCCCGGCCCCCGGGCACCCGCTGGCACGGGGAGGGGGGGGATTTCCACACCCCACTGCGCGTTGCCGGGGCACCGCCTGCAAGCCCGGCGCATCCCGCGCCCCCGGGTACCTCTCGGGCATCCCCGCACCCCACGGCGCCCGGCAAGCTCCTCCGGGCATCCCCGGTCCTCACTGGGGCACCGAGCATCCCCGCGGCACCTAGCGTTCCAGCAGCCCCCCCAGGCAGCCCCGGTTCCCCCTGCGGCCCCGAGCATCCCCTGCTACCCCGGCCCTTACCGGCAGATGCAGGGCCGCCGCGGGCACCGCCGGGAGCGGGCACGGGCAGGAACCGCTGCCGCCGCCGCTCTTAAAGGGCCCGGTCGGCGCCGGTGCCGTGAGCACTGCGGCGGTGCGACAAGGAGCCGAAGCCGAGCGGCAAGACGCTCCGGCTCCCGCCACCCGCCGTGCGCACCGGGGGCGGCACCGGCAGGGAGGGCACCGCGCCCCGGTGCGACCCCTGCACGGCGGGGGACACCGGCACACCGCGGAGTCACCGCCTCCCCTGCCCCGGGGGCGTCACCGGCACAAAAGGTGGCTCCGGGACCGCCCCGCGATGACTCCGCGGGCCCGGCCGTGCCGGTGCGCGCTCTGCGTGTCCGCGCCCGGTGTGTGCCCGGTGTGCCCCGTGTGTGCCCCTTGTGCCCGGTGTGTGCCCCGTGTGCCCGGTGTGTACCCGTGTGTGTGCGCCCCGTGTCCCGTCCCACACCCCGGGGCTCGGCGCTGCGCCTCCTGGCGGCGCCGCTGTGAACAGGCTCTCTCTCTCCCCCACCCCCGGTATCCCGTGGTTTCGTCTCCCCACTCCCCCCCCGCGCCCCGCACGTAGTATCGCCCACCGCTGAGCCCTTGCGCATGCGCCCTCCCACAGGCGCCGTCCCGGGCGGCTGCGCGGTGAGGTGGGGCGCCAGGCGCACGCGCCGGCAGGCAGCCCCGCCCGCGCGGCGCATGCGCAGAGCCGTTGCGCGCTGTTCGCCTGCGCCGGCCGCGGCTGCCGGTACCGGGGTGGAGCGGCGGGGCGGGGCGAGGGGCGCGGGCACTCGCGTTACCGGTACCTGGCGGCGGGACCATGAACGCCACGCAGGGCACGGTGGGCAGCGACCCTGTCATCCTCGCTACGGCCGGCTATGACCACACGGTGCGGTTCTGGCAGGCGCACAGCGGCATCTGCACCCGCACCGTGCAGCACCAGGACTCGGTATCCGCCGCCGCCGCCCGGGCAGGGGGAGGGCGGGCCCGTTATCTTGGTGTCACAGCGCCCTTGGGAGTGCTCGGTTTCACGGGTCGGGTTCTGGCCGCTGCTTCTTGAGCCAGCAGTGTGCCCTGGGGGCTGAGAGAGCCAGTGGGATCCTGGGGGCATCAGGAGGAGTGTGGCCAGCAGGTCACAGGAGGGGATCCTCCCCCTCTGCTCTGCCCTGGTCAGGCCCCACCTGGAGTGTTGTGTCCAGTTCTGGGCTCCCTGGGATAAAAAAGACAGGGATCTCCTGGAGAGAGTGCAGAGGAGGCTACGGAGATAATTAAGGGCCTGGAGCATCTCCCCTGTGAGGAAAGGCTGAGTGAGCTGGGGATGTTCAGCGTTGAGAAAAGAAGACTGAGGGGGGACCTAATTAATGTTTATAAATATCTTAAGTATGGGATGCAGGGGGAATTGGCCAGCCCCTTTTCAGTGTCTGTGGAGACAGGACAAGGGGCAATGGCTGCAAATTGGAGCATAAGAAGTTCCACACCAACATGGGGAGGAACTTTTACACAGTGAGGGTGAGGGAGCCCTGGGACAGGCTGCCCAGGGAGGTGGTGGAGTCTCCTTCTCTGGAGATATTCAAGACTCATCTGGATGCCTCCCTGTGCAATATGAACTAGGGAGCTGCTTTGGCAGGGGGGTTGGACCCGATGATCCCTTGAGGGATCACGATTCTGTGATTCTTACTGACCTTAATGGGTGCCCGCAGCAGGTGAATGCGCTGGAGATCACGCCGGACCGCAGCATGATTGCTGCCGCAGGTGAGCCCACCCGGACCCCCACAGTGCCCTGGGTGCCCATGGTGCTGGGCACGGGAGGGTGGGGGGACGCTGGTCACCCCCTGCCCGGTCGTTGCTGCAGGCTACCAGCACATCCGCATGTACGATCTCAACTCCAACAACCCCAACCCCGTCATTAACTACGACGGCGTGAGCAAGAACATCACCTCCGTGGGCTTCCACGAGGACGGGCGGTGGATGTACACGGGCGGGGAGGACTGCATGGCCAGGATCTGGGACCTGAGGTGGGCAGAGATGGCCGTACCCCTCTCCAGCGGCATCCTGGAGGCAGAGGAGCTGATCGCACGCTCTTAATGACACTCCTTCCTCGCTGCTTTGTTGCAGGTCTCGGAACCTCCAGTGTCAGCGGATTTTCCAGGTGAATGCTCCTATTAACTGTGTCTGCCTGCACCCCAACCAGGTGAGCACCGGCTGCTCCATGATTTCCCAGCTCGCGCTTTGCCGTGGCTCTTCCAGGTAAACCCGAGGGGCTGGCTGAGCCTTATACTGGCAGAAGGTCTAGGGGCTGGCTGAGGAGGGCAAGCCCTCCTGGTTGCACGGACCTCCAA